>OX381678.1:0-1250000 GCA_947462355.1 Caradrina kadenii | reverse complement strand
ACGTGAGTGGGTAGCGAGTCGTAAACATTTTTACCCCGGCTTCAGCTACAAGATTGTTTTTAAGCTTTAATTTAAAATCGAATTAATTGTTAACACGTTGTCAGCGTGCTGTAAATAAATTGATAGGAACTGGTTTGTATTAATGGGATAACTATGGGCTTGTAAATACATGTACCTACTTGGGATTTTTAGGAGGTTTTGAACTTTTATTAAGTTTTTAATTTGTTAGCTAATGCGTCAGACTAATAACAGAAAAGTCGTGAATTTGAGCGTATATACTATTAAAAGTCAAAATAAAAATATATATTTCAATCTAACCATTTACAGACAGGTTTGAGTTATCAAGGGTCGGTCAATTAGTCGCAAAGTTGAAGGTACTTGCTTGTTTCAAAACGTACATAGTTAGGTATTATTTTTCTAGGCCACCCAATACTGTCGAAGCCCAAACTAAACAAAGCTGCCTGTCACACACATCACTCATTGACACAAAAACACACAGGCAAACAAACACAACATCAAACCGTAGCGACACCACAAATTGGAGCCGTGTCGTTCACGTCTCGCGCAAGTAATTCAAATCAAACATGCCGCATGGATCCGAATCTAATTTCCCACTCGAATTAAATAGCGTCGCGATTCGCTGGATTGGATTAACGTTATGGCAAACATTTGGTGCGGTTACCCTGCTATGCAAATATGGTGTGTTTTGTAGTTGGGTGACAAGGATAAAATAAATGTGGTACGGATTTAGGTGAACTCACTAACTAACTCCTGTTGCGAAAGTCGTCATGCATTCTTAAATCAATAATTTTTTTGTTTCAAGAAAATTTTGAGTCTACTATTTCTGTAATCCATTTTATCTAAATTTACCAGCGTATTTATACAAATTTCAAATCAAGATAAGTTCACAATTCACTACTGAACATAAAGCCATATTTTAAAGCCATATAAAATGTAATAGCGTCTATCCAGTACTGTACCCCTGTCAACGTTTCATTCCACAAAGTGCTGGCTTACGGCGCGCCATTTTTTGGTTCCAAATCAATTTGTTTAATGCTCCCAATGGCAGTTCCAGAGGTATCCATGCTGAAGTGGATGTCTGGCTCCAGGATTATGGCGAGATCTGAGATAGATTGTAATTGGTCCTTTTGATCGAGGCGATTTGTGTTTAATTAGATTTCGGTTCGTTTCTGGAGACGTAAAGGTGGGTAGTAACAGTTTCATAGGAAATTTATACGTTTTTATCTTTGCGAGGATTATTTATGGAAGTTATTTTTCGTGATCGGTTGTATAGATCCGGTAAAGTAGGAGAGAAAATTAATATTCAATCAGAGGGATGTGTGACGAGGTACATGTTTGAAATTTTTTTTGTTGTACATTTTAAATTTGGCGGTAGGCCTGTGCAGTGTGCATATGCTAATATTTGGCAGGGAGGTAGTTTATAGGTAGAAAATGTCAGCTAAGAACGGATTTCACTTCGTCTTTGAATTCCCCGTGGACGAAGTCGCGAGCAAAAGCTAGTAATTAATAAAAATAAAACCAAATCTACAATAAAACAACGATACAACAATTATTCACATGAACTCTGCAAAAACTCACAGCGAAAAACCGCGAGAGCTCCGGCCAACCAACAATATTGTCAAAATTAATTCGTACGGCGAACGCGAAATAAAAAACCCATCAGGCCATCACGTCGTTCGTTAAGCGAAGCCCCTTCGGAATACTCGGGATTCGCAAAAAAAAAAAATATGTCCCGAAAAAATGGCAACTTCGAAAATGAAAAGTCAACTGAGTGAATTTGCAAAAATTGCTGCGGGACCATGGGAGACGAATGTAACCCACATCCGCGGAATTGCGGGACGCGCGGATATTAAACTTGCAAGTGCACTTAAGTCCGAATATACGTGAAATTATTTTGTTGGAGTACGAACCAAACGACGTCAAACATTTTTAGATATTTAATACTGATTTGATTAGAATCTATTTTATTTAAACATGAATTTAGATTGTACATGTATTTGCTGGATAGTAGTGACTAGTAATACATTTAATTAGTTTAACGTCATTAATATAAATAACAAGAAATTGTGGGTTGGATCATTATGGGAGAACTAGGCTCAAATAAACAAACGTAACAAATAGAAAATTGATACAATTATTTTTGTAATGAAAATCGGTGGTTACTTAAAATGAAAGATTGCTTTCACAATCCACACAAATAAAAGCAATTTAATTCAAAACTCGAGCTTACAAAGGATTTACTTGATTACATAAACGCACCATCACGCCTGTGTTCCCCGAAGGGTTAGGCAGAGGTGTACTAATATATACCCACAGTTCGCTGGTTTGTTTGTTACTTGATTAGCTTCCAAAAAAACCGTTTGGCTAAAGTAATACACTGCAAGTGATTGAATACTTTTTGATCCCAAAACAAAACAGTCATAAGGTATCAAACATTTAAATTCCAACACAAAATTGGAACGAAAAAAATAAGAATTTCAATTCGTGGGAAAGATTATCCGTTTGAAACAATTACATCGTCAGTGGGCCGTTGGTAATCCTCGTTTTTTCTGAAGATGCGAGCCGTATCGCTCATTACATCAGCCAACGGTGACTTTGGGGAAAGAATTGAATTATTTCGGGGAATCGCATTACATTTCCAATTTATCGGAGAAGGAGCTCCGGTGCTTAATGGACGGATCTTGTCAAAGGTGGCTAAGGATGGTGGTTTCGTGCTGTGCCACAAATGACTTCGATTGTACTGGAAGCTATGGCATAACTTGGTAGTCTACAGAAGCATTTGTTACTCATGTATGTTTCTTGTTTGAAACCATTTTTTTTATATTTTTTTAATAATTCTCAATTTTTTTTAACCCCCGACGCATAAACGACGGGATGTTATAAGTTTGACGTGTTCTCTCTCTCTGTGTGTGTGTGTGTGTGTGTGTGTCTGTCTGTCTGTGGCATCGTAGCTGCCGAACGCATGAACTGATTTTGTTTTTTGGGTTTGAAAGGTGAATTAGTCAGGTGTGTTCTTAGCTATGTTTGATGGAATTAGGTTCAGCGGTTACAAAGTTATCAGCTCTTTTGTTGGCTACGGTAGGGATATTTATTCTTCTGTCGGGGGTTACTTAAAATTTATAATTTTGTGTTTTTTATTTTGTCGAATTCGTCCTGTTATTTAATTTTGTTCAAATAGTCTTATATCGTACTAGTTACTAACATAATTTATAAGTATACCAACAAACAATGTTGACCAGTGTTTTTCCGTGGGCTAAATTTCAAAGACCTACTCCTAAAATTCATAAATTTTGTCTAAAATGATCAAGCATTGACGAACGGAAACAAAGCGAGATGCGAAGAAAGATGTGTACCTACCTTTATCGCAAAAATTTATTGATTCTTCCAGTCTATCTCCAAGAAGGCTATAAATAAAAAGTAATCATAAAGATAAATCAAGGTAAAAAATCAGGTCAAAGGTCATAGTGTAGGTGTATCCTAATGTCACTTAATATTTACGTGGTATTATTGTGTACCTAACTTATTTATATCAAGAGTAGCGTCTTGTCTGTAGTCTCGGGTGCTCTTGAAGAACAAAATGGCCGAACGAAACAATATAACTTGTAAGCCTGGAGGCTGTTTTGGAGTTAATTGGACTCTCGTAGTTGTACGAGTACTTATTATTAAAAATAACAGTAGCGCTGTACGTAAAAATCTTTCTCAGTGAATTTTAGTGGGCATGATGCGAGTGATCAATCTGTAGAACCAGTCTGTCTATTCCATAAAAATACCCTTGGTGCAACGCTAGAAGTCTTGTGTTCGCTCCCAGGTCGAGCAAAAGTGATTTTGAGTTTTTCTATGAAATTCTCAGTAGCAGCTCGGAGATTGAATTTGTGCTCGGTTAACACTCGCTCCCTGTTACATAAGACCTAAACATACCGGTGAACTATGGGTGTACATCGGTACACTTCTGCCTAACCCTACGGGGAATACAGGCGTGGTAGTATGTATAGTCTAGTCTATATAAAATCACGCTGCGACATGCGGGAGTGGAGCAGTCCCCAAAGGCGTAACTTAAGGATGGTAAAATATATTACGCGGATGAAGTACCCGGTAATTTTTTAATAGTCGTGCCCACTACGGGCATAGAAGTCCCTTTGATTACGATTCTCATCTCGATGCTATGGCACTCATAAGGTTTGACCTGCAATTTCTATAGTATGCTACATACATTTCCAAATATTCGACAACAATTCCAATATATTTGTTCTTGTTCAATCATCCACAGTCGCAATTTTGCCGGTTCGAAATTCTGTGTCAAACTTGTTAGTTTACTGAGAATATTGAAATTGATTTACATTATCAAGTGTACATTAGTATTATAAAAATGATTATGCAATATTACTGTTAACCACTCCAATTAAGCATAACATACCTACTTACGGATTCCCAATACCATATAAATACAATACTACATCCTCCGTGCTATTATTAATGTGAAAATTCATGAGGATGCATGGATGGAGGATTGTTACTATTTTAAGCTTAAACGGCCGAACGGAATCAGCTGAAATTTGACTCCCACATTGATATTGATTTAACTTAAGTCTTGATAATTTTATCCCGTTTTTGTGTTTATGTGAAATCATTTAGGACCTTCTCGTATTTATTAAGTTTAAGCAGACGAAACCGATATCGATACGATAAACACATCTTGTTCCACACCTGAATAATATGACTTCGAAAAGTTAATTAGCACAAGTTAGATAAACTACCTCAAACATTAATTCCAGCGGTCGCAATTCGACAGTTGCCGACTCATTAGATATCACACCTCATAAATCCTCAGATGAACACAAAAAGTGCCAAACGAATACTAGACTTAAATCATCCTAATTAAAATCAATTTTAACTGACAATTGCGAACACACTGTCAGTGAGAGGCTTATCAAAATCCACAAATCACAGCCAAGAAACAAAGAGATAACACAATAGACCATCTTCACAAAGAAACTCTACTCATTGCTGAAGAAAGGATACGATATAACCAGCGTATCTTGGTCTTTCAAACTTCATTATATCTCCCCCTTTGTCGCCGGTTTTAGTAAAGAGGGGGGAGGGGGCGGGAGGTTTTGATAGTTGGACGTTAAGTGCTATCGTTGAATCTAGATAATTGATAGATAAAGATCGCCGGAGGCTGGACGGGTTGCGTTTGCGTAGATTTGAATTAACTACTGTTTTTTTAAGTTTGATTTATGTTAAAAGCTTTTAATTGTCTGGTATTAAAAGGCGCCCGGTTTATGGTAACATCGTAAAATATTGAGTTAGAGTTTTTAAAAGTTTGAATTATGTACCTACAAGATTTACATATTAAAATTAAATTAAGTGTTTAAAATCTCTGCCATTATATATTTTTGTATTTTATAAAGTTAAAATTCGTTTGAAATGTGGTTTTAAAATGAGCTTTATAAATATTAAAAAGCACGATATATTTCACATCTGCTCTGACCGCAATATAATGTTTAATACTTTCGTGAGCCACGTTTTGGTGATAAAAACATCTAACATAATAATTGTCGCACGCACAAACGTATATTTTATAATTTATTTTTAAACAAAATGAAACATACGTAGGACCACACCCACACACCCTCATTATATCTGATATTTTATATCTGATTACAAACTCATCCATTATTCCTTATATATGACTTAAGTATCATTTTAATTTAACAATAAATGCATTTTAAAAAGAAATTTACAAAAACTGTCCACGTTTCAAGGTCATCATCTTTACACACAATACACACACACCCCAAGACACCAACACTTACACCCCACTTTAGTGCTGTAGACGATTTTCTAACAGTTTAATACAATCAATGTTTACGTCTTACGAGTTCGTCTCGAGAATGCAGAGACAATAATGTTCGATGACGCAGTAAATGAAGTACGGGAGCACGTTAATGGCATCGGTATGCAGGCATCGCCGAGTAATGCAGTTTGCTTAACAAACAGCTTGATTCAACTCGAGAAGGTTGGGTTAGATTTCAGGAGATAGAAGGCTTTCTTTTTTGTTTGTAAGGTGTAGGATGTTTAATTAAAAAATCAAGATTAAATAAAATAATAGATACAATTAGCTTAATAGTTAGTGTCACTGCAGGACAAAGGCCTCTTCTCATACAGAGAAGCCAGGAGCTTTGATCACCACGCTTGATTAAGGCGGGTTGGTGATTTCATAAACTATGTAAGTCCAGGATTCCCCACCGTATTTTCCAAGATAAAAGAAAATACATAATATTATGAGTTGAACAAATGACATTGGTACTTGACTAAATTCGAATATCCAAAATCAAATAAAGCTGAAACATAACCATCGAACTTGAATCGCCATCTCTCCATTGAAGTAAGCATTCTGGATAAATGAGGTCACTCCAGTTGGCACCTACGCGTATGTAACCGCAGCTGAGCATTTTGAATACAATCGCGAAGCAACAAAACATTGATTCACACAGTACCAAAGCCTTTCTTTTATTCAGCAAACGAAACAAAGAAACCAATCTAAGCAAAAATATTCAAAAATATTTCCGTAGAAACGAAAACGTACAATAAATTTTACATCTATCCAGATAAAATCAATCTATCCGATGGTATCATCTATATTCGTAGCGGCGTAGCTCGGCGTAGCACTTTCGTAGCGCCGTAACCCTCTACGTAATGAATGGGGTGCCTCTATCGAGACCAATCGACGGTGCTCCGAGAATCAGTGAAGGTTCTATTTCTTTGTTGAGAATTGGAATTCATGTCCGTATGACGTCATCAACTGTCAGTAGAATAGTACACTTCTGTCGTGTCTATTGGATGTTTTTGTAGCATTGGAAAATATGCGTTGAATTTAAATATTTGATGTCTATCTAATCTTACTACAACTATAAATGCGAAAGTTTGGATGTATGTACGTTTGTTACTCAATCATGCCAGAACGACTGAATGTATCTGGATGAAATTAATCACAGAGCTAGTCAGGAATAGCACATGGGCTAGTTTTTATCCCGTAAAAATGCACGATTCCTATGACATGATATATCGACTTTGAAGCGAACAAAGTCACGTGCAAAAACTAGTAGGATATATAACATCACGCTAGGATCCACGGGAGCGGAGTAATCGATAACCAAAGACGTAACTTAACGCGTGTGAAACCGCGCGGCACACCTAGTTGTTTTATAAGTGTTGTTTGAGAGGAGAGGAGAGCACAAAAATGTCAAGTTAATTTTTGGGTTACTTTCTAGGTTTTTTGGACTGCCGACGGATACCACATACCATCACGCCTGTATTCCCCGAAGGGTTAGGCAGAGGTGTAGCAATGTACACCCACAGTTCGCCGGTATCTCTAAGTCCCATGTAATAGGGGGCGAGCCTATTGCCATTAACCGGGCACGAATCCTAACTCCGAGCTGCTATTGAGAATTTCATAGAAAAACCCAATTTCACTTTTTGCCCGACCTGGGAATCGAACCCAAGACCTCTAGCGTAGCAGTTGCTCTTAAGACCACTAGGCCACCGAGGCAGTTGTGGTTACTAATATACCGATATGGGTGTGTTGTGTTCAGTTACTCAATATTTATTCTACACTAGCTGTTGCCCCCGACTTCGTCCGCGTTTCCGTCGTTTTTCGTAAAAAAAGTAGCCTATGTCCTTCCGTATTTCATGTATAACTTTGGTGTTTCTATACCGATTTCTATGATTCTTTTTAATGGAATAGTTAATAATGTTAACTATTTTAATTAGGGATGACTGAGAGTGTTATAAACGTAAGAGTAGACAAATATAATCAGAAAGCTTCGAACTGCTAAGCTATCGGGAGTTACACGTGATATTGTGAGTCAACCATAAAAGATAGACATATGCTGTCGTGGGATATTTTTTATATAATTTTAAGGAGAACATTTCCGTCATACATAATTTCTGTGTAGCTTTAACCATTAAGGTAGCACACGCGACGGAAGCTTAAAAAATTGAGTAACTTCTCCCGTTTTCCCAACATTTCCCTTCACTGCTCTGCTCCTATTGATTGTAGCGTGATGAAAAGTATACTATAACCAACTCAGGAGTATGAAAAACAATTGTACCTAGTTTCGTTAAAATCCGTCGAGTAGTTTTTGTTTCTATAACGGTTATACAGTCAGACAGACAGACAAAAATTTTACTGCATTACATTTGCAATTTTAATCATTTACTACATTTTTGGCATCAGTATCGATCCCTAATCACCCCCTGATAGTTATTTTGGAAATATATTTCATGTACAGAATTGACCTCTCTACAGATTTATTATAAGTATAGAAGATATATAGATACGTATAGAAGATAGATTACAACATCAAAGCAAACGTGTGTAATATGCTCTCGAAAATCAACGTTCCCGGTCTTCTATCAGCAATGGACACACTGCTAACGGACGCAGTGTACCAAATATCAATGTTTGCATTACAACTGGTGCTATCTGTGTCTGGTTCAGTGCATCATTAAGCTGTCGAACTGTAGTGACGTCACGGGGCGACGCCATCTTGGATTACTGATCGGTGACAACATTACGTCAAAGGTAATAGTATAACTAATAATAGATTATAGTAATTACTTTGAGGTTAGCGATTGAGCTGTTAAATGTTGTACATATTGAAGTAGTAAGCCAGATTATTATCATCCGGCTGTAAGGCAAAGGCATGTTTACTTAAGGTGAATTGGCGATCTCAGACTTATATTAATTACTAGTTGTTGCCTGCGACTTCGTCCGCGTTTCCGTCGTTTCTCGTAAAAAAAAGTAGCCTATGTCCTACCTCACGGTTCAGTGGTTTTGATGGAACAGACAGATTAACTTTCATATTTTAGTAGGGAAATATAATATGTCAATCTACAATACTGTTCAAAAATATCGCAATACGGAACCGCACAATATTATTGTTAATAGCTGTGCCCGCGCCTCCGTCGGCGTGTAGTAAGAGTAGACAAATATAATCAGAAAGCTTCGAAGTGCTAAGCTATCGGGATATTGTGAGTCAACCATAAAATATAGACATATGCTGTCGTGGTATATTTTTTATATAATTTTAAGGAGAACATTTCCGTCATACATGATTTCTGTGTAGCTTTAACCATTAAGGTTGCACACGCGACGGAAGCTTAAAAAATGGAGTAACTTCTCCCGTTTTCCCAACATTTCCCTTCACTGCTCTGCTCCTATTAATTGTAGCGTGATGAAAAGTATACTATAACCATCTCAGGAGTATGAAAAATAATTGTACCAAGTTTCGTTAAAATCCGTCGAGTAGTTTTTGTTTCTATAACGGTTATACAGACAGACAGACAGACAAAAATTTTACTGATTGCATTTTTGGCATCAGTATCGATCCCTAATCATCCCCTGATAGTTATTTTGGAAATATGTTTCATGTACAGAATTGACCTCTCTACAGATTTATTATAAGTATAGATAAGTCCAAGTTTCCTCACGATGTTTTCCTTTACCGATATCAGTGTTAAACAAGATAAACTAATAAAGTACATGTTCTATTCAAATTTATTCACGATCTTGAATTTATTTCGTTCTGTAAACGCAAGGGTTTATGTTTAATTTTTAAGAAATTAAAAAGAATAATTAAATCTACTTCATCGACACAAAGTTTCCCCACATACATTACCATAAAGTACACAAGAATCTACACACATTCATAAAATCATAATGATACACAAAAGTATACACACGCACAGTGCGAGCACTCCACAGCCATAAATGCTTTGGTTTGAAAAATACGGTACACTCAAAGACAGAGTTGCTTCGTTGATATTAATCACGGGAATAAGGGTAGCTCTGCACAGCGTGATTTTGCACTTTCACGCTTTTTCATATATACATACATTCAAGTCACGTTTGTATAATTACACCCGAAAGTTGCACAGCGTTGTATTTATACATTTGTAGTACTTGCATGTTTTCAGGTCAATGACTGATTAGGCTTTAAGGATGTCCGGCAGCTCGCAAGCACGATTTTGATCAGTGACTATAGAAAGAAAACTTGAAGATGAAATATTATTTTTAATGATTGTTGTTACAATTTTTGTTGAAATTATTATTCATAGATTTCTTTTTAGTTGGATAGGTATATTTATAATTTGTCAACAAGCGGTTTTGGCATTCATGGGAAATGACAATATGTATGACCGCAGCTGCCTAAGGGAATATAGAATGCAATTTTGCCACAAAAAATAAATATTCATTATCAACGACCGCCAATAAACAAACACGTTGAAAAAAATAGTCAACACAAATAACCGTGTATCGCATACAATTTTTATCGAAAAAAATTACAAATTTACATACAAAGAGACAGTCGGCGTGATAAAAATCTCATTTCAAACACAAAGAGTATAGAGAAACGCGAGAAAATTATAGATAGCGTGACCACATAATTTTGTGATACATGTGTTGGGCAAAACAGTGTTGGGCTGCGCGGGGCAGATTATCGCCGGCGTGACAAATGTGGCCCCAGCGTGACAAGAACACGTGTTATACAATACGTCACGCCGTTATTACGCAAGCAGTTTTAGGGTTAACGTCACGGTGCGATGCTGTAGCAGTTTCGGGTTATTATTTTCTTTGGAATGATTGACGCTTAATTTTATGCTTGGGGATTTTTAGAACGATATTTACCTGCGGGGAGTCATAGGAGGGGGGCATGTAACTGACAGTTTATGTATACGTGTGAGCTGTCAGATGCAGTAGGTACTCGTACCCTTGTTGCAAACTGAGACTGGCAGAGTAGCTACAAGTTTATTATGATCTCTGTATTGACTGGTGTGATTTAGAACATTACTCGAGTCGAGAAGTATCGAGTCAGTACCTAGTTCTACAACTATTATAAAAGCGAAACTTTGTGAGGATCGATGTATAGATGTAAGTATGTTAATTATTCAGGATAAAATGGCTAAAGTGAATTAGACGAAATTTAAATATTTCTTAAAATAATTTTTATCCCGTTTTTGTGTTTCCTTAGGATAATCTAGATCTTTGGCTAATTCCTGAAACCTAACGGATAAAGCCGCGAACAGAAGCAGGTTTATAATTATTTTCTGAATAAGGGTTGTGTCAAAATATTGTAGTAAGCAAGTATTTACTACAATTTTGTAAGTCGTAAATATCAAGTAAACTGCGACGTGACCGAGAAAAACCGAGTTCGAGAGAAAAAGAGAATGTGTTCCGGAAAATAACAATTTTGATATTGAGGAGTTACATAACTAAAATGTCTCCTAACTTAGTTGACAACAACAGACTCTGAACGTTTGATATCTATCTGTTCCTTTCCACCCAAATCAGAGGTACAATTGTTACACAGTTGCTTTTTCCAATTCCATTCCAAACAAAAGCTTCAAAAAAGAAAACAGACTCTACCTCAAAAACAATAGAATTGTTTTTTCAAAAACTCAATTGGGATCTGTGGAGGACTTAAAAAATGGCAGTCATTAAGAGGAGCAGGGTTCCCTAAATCCGTATAGAGTAGAGTACTAATACGATGTGGTTCCGTACACAATTGGAATGTTCTCAAGGAGATTACGGTAAGAGGATCATAGGACAGGACGACGGACCCAGAATATTATTTGTGAAATTAGTTTTCCTCTGTATTTCCTTATTGTCAATTGCTTTCCTTTTGTGAGTGGATTCTCAAGGATTTTGATTATATTTGGAGGAATTTCGATTGATAGTTGTGCGTGTTTGTGAAAGGTAAATAGGGAGGGCTTCGCGATCGATGGGTGCTTTAGTGCCCGGAGCTGTTTACAAGTTTACTGAGTGCCTTGTTTAACTTACTTGTTTTCTATGTACTTATGTTACCAACCATCGATTAGGCGTGTAGGTACTAACATTTTAACTACACTAGTACATACCGTATTAATTTTAATTAATCCTATCTTTTAGGTTGCTTTTAGGAAAGATCAGTCTCAATGTGTTAAAAATTCTCCACAATTTTGGACATTGACTGTCGCTGATAACTAACGATACCAGATTAACAATAGATCAATTCATAAACCTAATATCACTTGCATTTACATACCATAGATATCATCTACTTTACAGTACCCTTCAATACCACTTCATATCTCAAACTGCTTTCCCGGACAAAAGCTCCAACATTACCGAGTTAACGCCTAATATGGTGGGTGTTCGTACAACTTGCAGGAACTTGGCTAGACGTCCTAACTTTATCTAGAACATCTGAATGCCGCTCCTAAGCATGTGGCGTAAGTATGAGCTAAGTTAAGTCCGAGTTTAAAATAGTTGGGCCTGAGAGGTAATTATTCTAAAGAGGAAACGACTTGGAAGTGCTGTCAGTTGCTTTGCAAGAAGGAAGTTGAATATTGTTTTCAGTGATTTTATTTTGTGATTGGGTTCACGAACTGGCTTATGTTGAGGTTATCATCGGGCAAACATCTTGAACAATCATGGCGTCTACTACTCAGGTTTGATATTGACTCTTTGACATACCATATTATAGAGTTTGCATATGGTCAATTTGTTTGCCAGCTATTACTATACTCTACATGATAAAATGTCGATTCTAAAAATAATTTCGTTAATAGCAAGAAAACTCACGACGATGATGTCGCCGATAAAAACTAGAATAATAATCCTCCAAACCAAAATACAGCAATGGTGCTTCTTGGCAAAATGGTACAGTGGTATTTTCTCGGACATGCAGTATCACAAAGCTGCTAGCTGTTAGTAGAATTTTAACATTGAAAGTGTTTCTGTAATGACGCATTGATCCCATTTTTTTGTATTGTAACCTTATTTAAGGAGACATATTCTCTTTAAATATTCTCTATCTATACGAAACGTGTTTGAACTACACAATCCTCACACAAAACCGAAATCCAGGCACGCTTCCCTCCAAGCACAAACTCATAATGTATTTTTAGCAAAACTGCCTACAAAATTACAAGTACAGACACTTGGGGGCCAATCCGTCGAGTCACGAAGTACTCAAATAGTAAGCCTTGGAGGCGAGGACTCATCTAAAAGTTGGTAAAATGCTAGTCACTGAAGGCGTCAGTTTCTTCGCGCAGTGATTAATGTTCCAACGGTTCTATTCTGTTGCTAAGGAATAATGTTGATCATTGGGTAGTGTTGGATGTAGTTGGTATCCAACTACCTAGTAAATGCTTAATGTTGTATACGTGCTAACTAGCGTAGGTCGAAGGTCCGAGGTGTTAATAGCCGGTAATTTTCATCGAAGCATAATATATAATTTTTTGCAAAGTATTAGTAATCCGACTAAGAATAATTATAGCAATTAACTACGCGTATTGCCCATCAAACTAAGTACTTTTGGACAAAAAAAAAAATCTAAGGGAAACGGTTTTATTTGGTTTAAAAATTCTCAGTTTTGAATAGTGCACAATGCATGCCACACATTGTGCAGTTTTCTTGTAACTTTTATAACCGGTTTTCGGAAAAATACGCAAAACAAAGTTGGAACTTTTGGCCTTCGATATCTCTGTAACTAGAATTTTGTTACGTAATCCGTAATATTTCAGTAATCGGAATTTCTTATTGTGTAGTAAATTTTAACGTTATTATTTTCTCCTAGATTCGTTCGTTTTCACACTTTTCCATATTGGAATATCAGTGAAGCTCAAACAGCAATCAAAATCTAATATTTTACGACTATTTCCATAACTTTGTAGAGCCATATTATGCTGACATGACCTTTGTCACGCCGCGTTTAACTGTCACGCTGTCGGTAAACACATAATCATTCCGATGGGCACTAAAATGACGATAGCAGCCATAATTTTAGAGTGCCGTTTGACGTGATCAGCACTAGACATGTCACGACGTTTGTCACGCTGCCTATAATGAAAACCGTAAACGCTTTCATTTTAATATTAAACAATTTATTAGTTATTATTATTATGTGTTGGACACTACGAGCATGGTGGTTGAGGGCTTTGTCATGCTCACTTAAATGTCTCGCTGATGGTGGCGCGTGGGTTGGATCATTTGGTTCCCTTCATGATGGTTGAGCTAAGTGGTGCTGATCCTCGCGTCATGTTCGTGAACGGGCGCTGTCAGTTGGGATTGGTCATCTCTTAACTGCCATGGCTTACATCTTTAGTACTATTATTATCATATATATTTTTTTTTAATTGTATAATTAAAAAATTATATAATATATATTTTATAATTATATTTTATAATTATATATTTTTTTAATTATATTTAACTTCATTGTTTTCACATGTAGAAGCAACAAGAATATTGTAACCAAGATTCTGTAAAAACCAATTTGAAAAGAGTGTCCATGCAGTTTCTTGCTCGTTCTTCTCCATAGAGACCTACCTTTTGGAACGAGCAACTAGCTTCAACTTTTTGTATGAGTAACTTCTTGACAATTCAAAAGTGCCTGTAAATGGTCTAATTGAAATAAATGTTTTGACTTTGACTTTGAAAAACAATATATTGTGGGACGACAACTTGCTGATGTCAATAAACCCTAAGTCGCAATAAAAGTGTTGCCAGAGAATAAATTTTTAATCAGATTATTTTATTAATTCAATTTATTACAAAATACCTGCTTTTCACGAAAGCTATCTTCAATTACGTTCTATAATTAGAATAGTCGTTTTAGATTTAAAACAAAAATTGAAAATTCGATTCCATTCACCAATAAATGGTAAAAACATTTAACTGTAAAACTTTTTCGAAAAATACATCAATGGCGCCAGTTTTCAGTTCACAGTAATTACTTTTCTGTACGCTAAGCTAATCACAGGGCATTCGCGAACCGACTGTAACAAATATTCGAATATATTCAGTAAATAAAGCGTTCGTATGTGTAAATGGTTTTTCCTAATGAACTGCGCAGATGTGTAGCAGGATTTTATAAAAAAGTAGGTTATTAATAGCTTGGTCATAATTATAGCTGTAAATCTAGATACTTTTAATAAAAATATGGTACAACCATTCACAATTTAAAATACCAAATTCAAAAGCAACTTTTTACGATTGATTTTATGCAATTGTTGTTACCAAAAGTAGTCCTAAGTAGATGCGAAGATATCTTTAAAATTCATTTAAAACCGACACTATTTAATTAAAGTCATAGCATTTCTATTTTTTTAACTGCCTCGTTGGCTTAGTGGTCCTAAGCGCGACTGCTACGCTAGAGGTCTTGGGTTCGATTCCCAGGTCGAGCAAAAAGTGTTATTGAGTTTTTCTGTGAAATTCTCAGTAGCAGCTCGGAGTTAGGATTTGTGCCCGGTTAATGGCAATAGGCTCGCCCCCTATTACATGGGACCTAAACATACCGGCAAAATGTTGGTGTATATCGTTACACCTCTGCCTAACCCTTCGGGGAATATAGGCGTGATGGTATGTTATGATGGTATGTGTGTCAAAGCATTTCTTTTAATTAAACCATGTAATTGACAAGAGGTCGACCAGTTGTCACAAAGATAAAAAGCTAGTAGCCCGTTTTCAAATGTAGGTAGGTCTTTCGTACTAATTCAGACATATATATTCGCCAATATTTTTCTAGCAACCGTTTTCGCAACAAAGACCTGCTAGAGACACCATTATTAAAATATGTTTATCTTTTATTTATTTACGTGATTATACATACCTATTTAGGTAATCACCGTACCACCAAATCCCCCTTCACATAGTGATAAGTACAACTTGTCTCGTACACGAAGATAAATACACGAGAGGAACTGTCACTTAAATATTTTGTGCTCAGTCTTAATGAGGAGTAATCTCGACAATTATGCTGGCACGTACGTTTTGGAGGTCAACAATAATGTGGAGAGACCCTTGCTTTTACAGGGAGTGTGATTATCGTTCCATTTTTATTTAAAGTGTCATTTTTTTTCACTATTTTGTTAGATAGAATGGTGGTAATGTGTAAAGGTGAAGACATTGTTATTTTTCTATCTGTACTTCTATACTAATATAATAATACTTAAAACAGCTGTTATAAAGCTGAAAATACTTTGGTTGGTTTAAAACGCTAATCTCCGAAACTGGTAGTCGGATTGTAAAATCAAATTTTGTATGTGATAGCTACATTCATAAGGAATACTATAGGCTGTATAACATTACGCAACGACACATGTGAGCAGAGCAGTGATCAAAGACATAACATAAATCGGGTGAAGAAACCACGCGTGCGAAGGCGCGGCCTAGTTTAAATTATATTTTTAAGTTACATCTTGTACTATTTTTGAATGACATTACAGCACGTTTATTTTATATAGTAATAGGTAATCATAACATAGTTAAGTTCCTGCCGAATTAGAATTAAGTTTCATGTAAGAATGATTAGTCTCACAAAAAGAGAAAGCAAATCCCTATCATTTTCTCATCAGCTAAATCCCAAAACAACAATAAAGAAAAAATTACCAAAAATCCCCAACACAGACTAAATTACAATTGGGCACATTCTGTAATTAACTGTAATTCGCGTGGCGGCTTTACTGTAATTTACGAGTTTTAAACTGCTAAATAAATAGGCAATAACGAGCCTGTGGGTGACTCTGAAGTAATGGCGCCCAAAGATTATGTTTTCATGGCGCCCGCTTAATGGGAATATTAAAGAGACACATGACTCCACTAACATGAGTTTATCAGTCTTTATTATGAAATTGTGTAATCTGTAAAGTTGACTTATTTACCGAATAGCTAGTAATGTTTAAGAAAAGTGGCGCCAAGAACCTACTGAAATATAGGTTACTAGCTAGTTGCCCGCGACTTTGACCGCATAGATATTTTCACCCGTGTTAAGTAACATCTTTGGTTACTGCTTCGCTCCCGGTAGTCCTAGCTTGATATTATACAGCCTATAATACTCACAAATAATGTGGCTTTCTTTGAATAAAAGATCGGTTCAATAGATCCAGAGATTACCCCCTACAACTACGCAAACTCACATTCTTCATCTCTTTTTATTATTAGTATGAGTAGACAAGTATATTCAGCAACTGATGCTGTTTGCATGAAATACTACCCTAAATAGGAAGGTGTATTATGTATCAGAAACCATTTTTTAAAGAAACAAGCTTTTAATTATGACCTGCTCTGGTAAGTCAATTAATGATTGCTGAAATAATGAAATAATGAAAGCTATCATTTTCTGTCTAAGAAAAGCTATTTGTAATTTATTCTACCAATTATAACAAAATCCAAAAAAACCTTCCACAACCCCCTTAGCAGGGTTGACAGTGTGTCATAAATAATAAACGGGTGATCCCAACAATTTGTTAGAATATTACGGCGAGCGGGCGGGAGCGTGACGGCAATTACATCGCGGATTACAGCCAGCGTGACAAACGTCGTGACGGGTAGACGGGTCAAGTGCTGATGACGTCATGTGCCACTCTAAAATTATTGCTGTACTCGTCAAATATTTGATTTTACAGAGTTTATTGACGTCGGTAAACGATCGTAAAAGGACGCGCATTTCCTATATCGGTGAGCAATCATAATTTACAGCTGGCATGATAAACGACGTAAAGTATCATGTGTTGATCATTTCAAATGGCACCACAAAATAATAGATATAAATAAATAAAATTGAAGTATATGTTTGTAATGTCGAAATAACAGTTTTTTACTAAATGCAATTACCATTTTTGTGTTTGTATCTGTCTGTCTATTTGTTCCAGTTATTCTTAGAAAGGACTTTTTTTTTTTTTTTTTGGTGGGTAGGAAATCATCAAATAACTTCTCCCGCCCTGGGCGGGGCGGGAGGGAGTGTCAGACTTTTACTGACTAAAACCCACCCATGTTCCTTCTTGTGCCCTTTGCGTTCCGGGGGCGCGGTATCTCTTGCGAACAACCCGCAGCCCCGGCAGGCATCGGCCCTCAGTGGCCCCTTCCTTTTGCTGACATCTCTTTGAGTGAGGCGCGCGTGGAACACGAACGCGCCGTCGACACGGCCTGTCGTTATGCAACGTAAGGACGGTAAGCTACCCATTGCTTACCGTCCACAGGCCAGTATCTACGGTGGCCGGGAGTCGTCTCGCGGCTCCCGACGTCCGGAGCGTCTACCGCGGCGGCTGGGACGGGAGAACCGCTGTCTCAACCGTCCCGCCGCCTCCTTCTCAAGCATTACTGCCTCGCAGAAGGAGGCGACTGCATCCCATTCCCTCTCGCTCCGGACCATGGCTTGCACCAGGGCCGGACGCGAGAGTTCACCGCCGCCGATGGCCGCCACGAGGACTCGGCGATGCTCCGCCCAAGCGGGGCATACCGCCACGGTGTGCTCCACCGTGTCCTCGGGGCGATCCACACAATGGTGACACCCGGACGTTTCCTCCCGCCCGATGAGGCCAGTAGTTCGAAACGGCTGGACCGTTTTTGACGTTCACTGGCAGATAGCCTATTTTATAAGAACTAACTTTTAATCTTGAAAATAATTTAGACATTGGCGCCCATAAAGAAAATCCACGCAAAAAACCGACATTTACGCGGACAAAGACGCGGGCATAAACTAGCGGTGAATAAGAATGATTCTATAATTTACCGACAGCGTGATAGCAGCGCGTGTTACAAGTAGCGTGTCAGTTACACATAGTGGCAAAAAACGATACTCGTGAAATATTTCGAACACTTTTTGACAATAAAAACTACAAAACTAGGTGGAATACATCCGCCTTCCCCTCCATGTATTACAAGCGCGATAATATAAATCACAAGTACATTCTTGCCTACTCATTCCCATAAAAAAACTTTATGAGTACTTTCTGTTTGTGTATGCACTGCTGTTTTGCAGTTCTTCCCTTAAGTTTATATTATTACATCATTTTCTTCGCAAGCTACTGTTATTACTGTAATGTTTAGTACGAACATAGCAACGCTTTTTCTTAGAACCAACGGGGAAGGGGAAATGGGGGCCGTATATTCTAATGGAGGGAAAATTAAATGTCATCACAAATTAGGTTTTATACGTTTCAAAAGTAGTTTTTGGTTGGAATATTAATTTATATCAATAGGAGAGAAGCTTGTTTTCATTTTTGTGTGAGTAAAATTTGCCAGATAAGCGCCTAGGTATTTTTAAAATGTAGCTACCTTTATAGATGCCTTCTGAACCACTGTCTTACTTTCTGTTATTTGATAGTCACATAAGAATAATAATGCCCGCCTATTATTGTCCCACTGCAGGCTAAAGGCCTCACAGAGAGAAGGCATGAGAATTGGTCACAACCCTTGCTCAATACAAATTGGCGACTACAGATTATAGTCTATTACAAAGGAAAAGTTTTGCCAAGATGTCAGAGATGTCAACATAAAAGAAAGTACATATTAAATAGAAAAATCACATTGGTACTTACTTTATTGGTGTTACAAATCCAAAACCTCGTACATGAGAGGCGGGCGCCATAACCATTGGACTATCACGACATAATGGTGGATTAGAGACCTTCAAAAGACAAACTGACCCTAGACAGACTCCCAGACATTACAGAACAGCCCTTATACAAAAAAAATGCTACATTTCCAAGCCAAGTGTCACAGTCCGCAGGCGTCACGAACGTGCCAAATTTATGGCACGGGCACGATAAGGGTTCGGATTATCACGTCCCTTGCACGTCCCGCGTGACAAGCGGGACGGGCAGACAAACTTAGTACCTACTTATTTGATGTGTAGGTACTTATTACGGGCTAAAGTGACGGAGAGTAAAGGCCTCTGCTCAAGCGATGGTATAAATCAGTGGATCTTCGCCTTAAGTTCAGGTGCTCCTATGGAAAGTAGTGGAGGTACTGAGGAAGATAACATCTTTATTTGGGATTTCAAAATGATACTTAAATTCTGTGAAAATATTTCAGCGTTGCATCTCTAACGAAAATCAAATGAGCTTAATTTTGCGAACCAAACCACAATCTCTCAATTACATCTTAGTTATTAAACATGCCAAATGTGTTACAGTACTATCCAGTAATAACAGTTCAATGTATATTTAAAACTTATGTTAAAATAAATTTCAAATGAATTTTTAAATATCCAATATCATTAAAATTATCTCGAAACATGATTTTTTTTTGACATGGGTTAGTTACTTTTGGCAGAACTAAGCTACCTGATAAATGGGACGCCATCTTCTTTAACTTGTTGCCCATTAAGACGGTAAGAAGCCAGAAAAAGGTCTCCACATAATTACGTTATTATCGATGAGAAAATTATGCTAGTTCTGTATTTCAGAGGTATGAAGATGGGCAAAGAATTGCTACGAGAAGGCAGAGAATTTGTGTGTTGTTTCTTTTGGTTTTGAACTGCGACAGACCAACATGGTCACAAATAGCCAATTTAACGCAAAACCCTAATAGAACAATAAGTGCTGAAAGACGGTTAACTATGCCGAAATTTTAAAGCCTAGGTCTCGTTCCTACTTTTTTTCTACTCAAGTTTTAGTTGACGACACGGTTGGCGCAGTGGCCGAGCGGTCGACTGCTGTGCTGCGTGTTGCGGGTTCGCTTCCCGCACAGAACAAATGTTTGTATGACCTACAGATAGTAGTTCCGGGTCTGGTTGTTTGTGTATGTGAGTTTAAATGTTTGTAAACGTACCCAGGATACAGGAGAAATTCCTAGTGTGGGGCAACGTTTTTTTATTTTTTAAAGTAAAAAAAAAAATATATAACTGAACTTTGAACATCTCCACGACCCCTATACTGCTGCATATACCCGTATGCATAATGTGTAAACAGTGATTTCCCACACCAAAATTGAGAGTCATTTCCCAGCAAATATTTTTGCGCAATTTCAATTAGTTCGATGGACAGAATGAGTAGTTAACGGTTATGTGATATGTTTTTTTAACCGCTGACTCAAAAAGAAGGGTGTTATAAGTTTGACGAGTCTGTGTGTTTGTCTGTGGTACTGTAGCTCCGAAACGGGTAAACCGATTTGAATGCTTTGTTTTTATTTGAAAGCAGGTTTTATAGCGATGGTTCTTAGATATGTTTTATTAAAATCGGTTCAGCCGTTTCAAGGTTACCAGCTCTTTTGTTAGCTGCGGTAGGGATCGTTATTCTTTTGTCGGGGTTTACTTAAAAAATTGAATTTTATTAAAGTAACTACCAGGAGTCGTGAGCACAAACGAGTTCACACAAGTTCGTTTTTGGGTTTTTTGGGCCGCAGACGCTGCACGCGGTCGGTCCCAGAAAGGAACCCAACACCCCAATAATTAACTTGACAGTTATTTCCTAGTACATGACACTATAAGTTCAACTAAATTCCTGCTCCAATTCTATCCCTACAAGTAATCTAAAACTGATACAAAACTCAGACTGCTACTCCAACATCAAAGCGTCCTCACTCGGCCAGGTAATCATAAGGCTTGGGTACAATAACGAGGATCTATTAATCTTGCCCCTCTGGCGCTTTTGTTTAGCAGGTCATGGAAGATAAGGGCGCAATTGTCTGTGCCAGGCCTTATAACTATAGCTGTCAATGTGTGTATCAAACGCTTTGTCTGTGTGAGTAGATGGATTATTTATCTGTGGAAGTTGCTTTACAAGTTACTGTTATTCGGTTGGGTTTTTATTCTGTTTGGTATGGTGTAGGTTCATGATCGTGAATGAGGCTTATTAATAATACACCAAAATGACAGCAAAAATATGATTCTTTAAAAAAAATTATATGCTGAAAAGTTTTTTTTCTCTTAAATTACATAATGTCTCACTCTAAGAATTTTTCCTGTATTGTTGGTGCGTTTACCCACATATCAACTCACACACACATACAACCAGACCCAGCTGTAAGCTTTCTGTAAGCCGTCAAAATATTCGTTAAGTTTTTAAACATCTAATTCTAAAAGCGCATCATCACCATTCATAATCATTCATTATAAAATCTCAAACATAACTCAGCTGTATTAATAATCGTACTCAAGTTACCTCTGTAATTATAATACAATTAATGACAGCCCAGTAATTTAATTATAATAAAATTATGTACGACGCAGCAGGCCGCTCGCGTAATTAAGTATCAATTATGTTTAATTGTGTCTACCTATGTAGTACGATATTACTGTCATGTTTTATCAGATGAAATTGCAATTACGTGATGTAAATCTCTGGTACATATTTATTATAATTATTATTGTTCTGTAAGGTAGTCCAGTAATGGACTTTTGGTAGGCATGGTGGAATTACTGTCTCTCTCTCACTCTTTCTTATAGAGTGGACAACCGAGTCTGGTTGTACTGGGTTGATTGTAAGCTGTTTATACTACTACTATTATAATCCTACTTGCTACATCCATAAACGCGAAAGTTTGTGTGGATGAACAGATGGATGATTGTTACTCTTTCACGCTTAAATATAGATATTCACCTAGCTTAACACATTGGATATTTATTCCATTTTTGTTCCTGTACGACAATTTATTACTTTGGCTTACTTCAAAAGACAATGCAGATAAGTCATGGGAAGACTGAAGTGCAGTTAGCTTTAAACTCAAACTGACCAAAAAATAAAAACATGCAACTGAATAGACAAATGACCAAACTTCTAAATGTACAATGCATTTGGTATCTCTAGATGTATCTGTAGATCGATAACTGCCTGCAACCAATCAATCAAATGGACCAAGTTTTGAAAAATTTGGCTATCGATTGGTTGCAGGTAAAGATCAATCCACAGAAACATTAATAGCATTTCTTATTTTAAAACTCATTTCTCTTACAGTTTGCGGTTTATTTGAGGCAATATTTTTGTTCCCCTATTCTTCTGTTCCCCTGTTCCCCTGCATGGCTTATGCCCCTGTACCTGTGCCCTGTACGTGTTTACGTGTTACCCTGCAATCAGAGCTTCGTGAAGCGTGAATGTGTTATACTTGTCAGCGACAAATTTGTGCGCGCCCTTAATAAATTTCACTTTGGTTTAAGTTACAAGAGAAGCGAGTGATGAACTTAAAGTAGATCAGAATACCTAGTGTGCAGAATTCAGATATTATAGACAAAGATGTAATATTCAATGTTTGAAAAAAGTAGGTTTAACTAAGAAATCGTTACTAGCATGTTTTTTTTTTATAATTTGAAAGTCTAATTATTATTTGGTTACACTTTATCATTGAACATTATTTTAAAATTGTGTTGCATTGTTATTTCTTATTTTATCTATAGTTTAAGCCACAAAGACGTTCAGAAGGTCAATTCTTGCAAATATAAATGTTTAAAATCTAGTCGCAATCTCACCTCAATAACTATCAATGTTAAAAAATGTGAGTAAATTAGAGGCATTTTTGCCAGAGACTACAAACAAATAGAACTGCCCTCCACATCCCCGCTCTCGCTTCCTCTCACAACTTACACCAAACAATCTTGCAAGCTTACAAATGTAAACCATTTTTTTATCGAAAGTAGGCACATGAAAAGAATTCGAGTCGTGAAAGAAAATGGTTGTGAATAACATAAATAGCTCTTTTACATAAATAGCGTTTTTACTTACTCATATAAGTACTTGTATATTGCTGAATATTTTGCCAACGCGTTTTGTTTGGGAAGCTGTTGACAGGTTGGATTTGTTATAATAATTTAACACCACATCTTCACATCCTTTTCCTAAAAATGCTGAGGTTGGCTTCATTGCCAGATGAATAATAATACCAGTTTATTATTGTTTATTTATTTATCTAAACGGTTGGACGACACTTCCCGCGACCCAAGGCTGGGTTTTACCTTGGTCAGAGGATAAGCATTGCCATCCAACATGGCAATGCCGCCAGTCTTTTGGGCACTTTTCCGGTTGACGGCGATGAGGAGGAATTTTTTGGTGCCATTTAGTTTTAGTTTCTTTTTTGTTATTATTAAGGTTTTTTTTCTAATTTTAAGGCCGTAAATATTTAATCTAATTTTATTTCAATAAAAAATGCCGTTTATTATTGCAAGTTACATCCTTGGTTACTGTTCCGCTCCAGTGTGTCGTAGCGTGATGTTATACAGCCTTTAACCTTTCTCGATATACGGGCTTTAAAACGCAAACGATCTATTCAAATAGGACTAGTAATTCCCGAGTTTAGCGCATTCAAACGAACAAACAAAGTCTTCAGCTTTATAATATTAGTATCTGAAACCTGCGTATAGTTTCTGAGAAAGTTCTATATAAAGCTCAATCTCTATTTTGGTAAACTGATTACACTTTGAAGTTTGAGAAGTAGTACCTGTCTATTTATAGTTCCAAGTTTGCCCCACTTATCAAATATACACAACTTTGCGATCGAAACCAACATTGGTTCCAACTTCAAAGCTCCAACCAATACCATATAAAGGCCAAAAGAACCTTTAGATGAAGTTTCTTTTTAAGGCGAAACAAAATACTTGAGATGAGATTGATCACCCACTGAGCCAGACAGACTTAGGACCCAGAGAATTCTACGCAATTTCCCCTGATTGATGTAAACTGGTACATTGTTGGGTCTAGATCGGTTTTTCAGAATGTGCGCCTCGTCCATATGGATTAGAGTGGAAGCTGATACAAGAGACATAGATGGTTTATTAAAAAAATATTACCATTATTGTTCTTTTTGAATTTTTTTAACACAATATTATGTCTGCATTCCCCAAAGGTCACGGTCATGCAGTTGAATACCAGTAGATTTTTATATGCACACACAAATTTGCCTCTTATGGGACAAGTTTTGTGTAATAGGCATGTTACCACACATATGGTTATGGAAAACCTAATACATTAACCCAGGCCGATATTGAGACCAAAACCAGGCTCTGTAGTCGCTCTTGCGACAAATAGACCAAAGAGGAAGTCACATAAATAAAAACTAGCTCAACCTCGCCTCAACTGTGAACTTTTAAATTAAAATGGCCACTAAATAAAAACCTAATCTATTACACTTTAAGTGGACTATTACTGAAGGAGATTACAAATAAAAAGTGTTTTTTAATTTCGCCCGGCTAAGTGGGGACGTAATTATGCTTATTCGAGGCCAACTTAAAGCCAGGCCAAGTTTAAAATTCAATTTTAATCGTAGCAGTAAATAGGGTGTAATGGCTTGATCGTAGTATCTATTAAGGTTAAAAGAAAATAACATTAATTTTCTTCAGAGATTTTAGGCCACAACTTAACTGTATTAAATATAGTTCAAAGGGTTTAATTATTCAGGGCTCACAACATTTTCTTTTTAGCGGTTTTAATAAAAAAATATAATTATTTTAGTGATGTTCTTGGTAAACTGCTAGAATAATAAATAAGATATGAAACAATGTTCTATAATTCCCGATAATACCTAGAATACGTTATTAAAAATTAAGAAATACCCTAAAGACGCTACAATATACATTTGGAGTTAACTTAGCCCACTTCTATTCGGGTAGCCATAAAAAATTACTCCGATCATAATAAGTTTTTAACGTGTTTTAACATAAAATTATTTTACGTTACAAAACTTAATCACAATTTAGGTTGAACAAGGCAGTTGGTCCGGGCAAACTTGCGTTTATAACTAATGAGTTGGTTAAGTAATAAGAATACTGAAAAAGGTGATTAAAATTATTTATCTGAGCATCAAGAAAATGTTACTGAATAAAATTGTGGGATGCAGTTTTAAATTATAAAATAGTATATGAGACCACGTTGGGTCGACGACGAGTTTAATTTGTGATATTCATACTAATAAAAATGTGAAAATGAGTCTGGTTATCTACAACTTTTGTTTATTACTGAATACTTGGTAATATTCTGTGTGATCATCTCATCTTATTTCATTAATATATTAATCACTTACATAAATAGAATAACGTGTCTATCAAACTTTCAATAAACCGCGGCGAAATTGTGTGTCGAAAAGGAACAACTCAAAATTGATACAGTTTTGGAGATCGAATTGATTTTACATGACTAAGATAAAGCCAAAAGAGAGGGTTAGTTTTTTGTCAATTAGACTTATTTTAGAATGCATACATTGTTAATAAAAAAAAGCGATACAGATGATATTTTTATACCCCATGAGCTATGCCTCCCTTTTCATCTTACGTAGGTATGTGCGTATTATTATTTCTAGCCTGTTTAAGTTTATAAGTCATGTACATAGATAAAAACTATGTTTCAAAATTTATCTGATAAATTCATCTGACATTTAAAAAATCAACCTATTTTTTTAATTATTTTTGAGTTGTTCCCTTTTTCTAAAATCGAACCTGAAAATATCACAAAAATATAATACTAAGTTGGTAAAAAAGCAAGCGCCACTGACCGACAGATCGCCCCCGTAGAAGGGGTGTATCACAAACGTCTCGTTGCCAATGTGGATGACGCCCGACACTCCATTACACGTGTGGAATGCCGCTGAAGCCCCTGGGTAGTCCTTCACAGTGCCGTGGTAGTAGCAGTGTTCGATTTCCTGGGGACAAGGAGATATTCTATAATCTTATGTCAAAATAATTAGGTTTTTCATACCTTCGGTAGGCTTCCATAGGAGTCTCAAAAGTAAAAAAAAAAAATAAAAAAAAATATACCATCACGCCTGTATTCCCCGAAGGGTTAGGCAGAGGTGTAACAATGTACACCCACAGTTCGCCGGTATATTTAGGTCCCATGTAGTAAGGGGCGAGCCTATTGCCATTAACCGGGCACAAATCCTAACTCCGAGCTGCTACTGAGAATTTCATAGAAAAACCCAATAACACTTTTTGCTCGACCTGGGAATCGAACCCAAGACCTCTAGCGTAGCGTAGTCTCAAAAGTAAGTTTGTGTATAACGGTGGGGCTGCAGTGTAGTGGTATGAGCATGACATCTGTTTATACCAACCTGTAATACATATTTACCTCACCATATAGCATAATTTACACCGTAGCGGAACGGAACCGAAACCTTGTTGCGTTCTGTTCCGTAGGATTCCATTCTCCGAAATCCAAAAAAATTCATTGGGTAACATGTGATTAGTCTTGAGTTTGTACATTAAACCATGCATGTAAACTTCATTACGCAATGAGCATAAAATTCTACACCCCTATCACCGCGTGGTGTGGATTGAACCTTAGAAACAATTATTTTATTTTAAACCTTAACAACACTGGCCACTGCTCATTATTAACCTTCGCTAAACCTCAACATATTATGAGCGATCGTAAAGCCCCATGATTAGTCTAGTAACGTGGAACGCAAAATACGGGATCCAGAGTTTGATCGCAAATCAGTACACAAAAGCCCGGCTTTCCATAAAAGACGTTCTAAATATAGCATTGAATATGGTCGCAATAAAAAAAAGTGTAGGAATTCAATAAAATATTCTTGTGGGGCAATTTCGTGCGCTGAGAGATCTCCTAATTTGTCATTCACGAGTATCGTCCTTTAACAGAAGGGAAAAAGATGCTATGTAAGTTTGGGGCCAGGAAAACAGCGATTTTTAATCGTATTGGAATGTGATATATGATCTGCCAGAGAACAGTCGGCAAAATTTTAAAGACTAGCGACCTGCCCGCGACTTTTCCACGTGGTTTATTTCACCCGCATTAAGTCATGCCTTTCGTTACCGCTCCGATCCCGTGGGTCGCACCGTAATGACATATAGCCTATGTTACTCAAGAATAATGTAGCTATCTATTGGTGAAAAATGGTTCAAATCGGTCCAGTAGTTTCGGAGCCTATTCGTTACAAACAAACAAACATACAAAAAATCTTTTCTGTTTATGATATTAGTATAGATGTTATTTTTTAAAGGCTTTTAAGGCTTAGGGTTTTTTTTTTTTTTAGATGGTTCGAGTTAAAGGAGACTAACAAAAGGAATTTATCATGGCAGATGTGAGTGGCAACGCCGGGAGGGGACGGCCTAGAAAGTCCTACCCTGACCTTAAGTTGAGGTTCTCCAGAACGGTAGGGTGCGCAGTACTCGTAACCGGTGTGCTTGTATTACCAAATGTATGAACGTGGATGACGCAAAAGCAGTATGTAAGGATCGTAGTATGTGGCGTTCTGTGGTTTCTGCCTACCGCCGTGAGTTTATGTATGTATATTTTCTAAAGGCCAATTCTACTTATGAAGAACATCCAAAATCTAGTCGCAATCTCATCTCAGCGACAATCGATGTAGGTAAATTAGGAGTATTTTCACAGTTTGGGACTGATATTAAAAAAAAAAACTTCTAAGAAATAGTTTGAGCAATATAGGTACCTACTAAAAAAATGTTTAATGTAATGGAAATACTGCAGTAGAAACTAATTGAATGATATGCTCAAATAAATCAGGGCTACTTGAAGGATATTTAGGAGAGTATGTGCCCATGATTAATATGGCTGGAAGCACCTCAATACTTTATTACGCTCCATAATCCTACTAATATTATCAATGCGAAGTTACTTTTTAACCGACTTCAAAAAGAAGAAGGTTATCAAAGTGTTATTGGATTTTTCTAAGAAATTCTCAGTAGCAGCTCGGAGTTAGGATTTGTGCCCGGTTAATGGCAATGGCTTGCCCCTTATTACATGGGACCTAAATATACCGGCGAACTGTGGGTGTACATTGTTACACCTCTGCCTAACCCTTCGGAGAATACAGGCGAGATGGTTATCAATTCGTCTGTTTTTTTTTGTATGTTTGTTACGCGATAACTCCGCCAGTTATAAATCGATTTTGATGATTCTTTTCTTGATTGATATAAATTTTATCGAAATTGGTTCAGTAGTTTGGTAAAAAAACAAATAACTGAAAAGAATATGTCATTCAAGTAAACGAATTGGCGTATTATTCTGCTTTCTTGTGACTTTTAAGTGGTGTCTTGTTGATTTACGTAGTATGACTGTTTCTTCATGAATTAGGATGACAGGAAGTTGATACTAAAAAGCGAAAAATAAAATCTTTTTCACAAAAAAATCACAATCGCTTTCAAACACTAAAAAGTGAAAAATAACTTTAGCTTTGGAAGTCAGAGGCCATACAAAACAACAAACAGAACCAAAGCCGCCGACTTCCAAAGCTAAAGTTATTTTTCACTTTTTAGTTTTTGAAGGCGGTTGCCATGTTTCTGTAAAAATGTTTTTTTTTCATGGTTAAACACCTGAACGGATCTGGATGAAATTCGGCACTATCATAGATTGTAGTGTGGAATAACACATATAATACTTTTTACGGAAAATTTTACGGCACCCGAAGGATAATAATTATATAAAATTTGACGTGGACGTAGTCGCGGGCAGAAGCTAGTGTTTTATAAAGGTGGAATCTATACTAATATTATACAGAGATAAAGTTTGTGAGATTGTAGGGGGTAATCTCTGGACCTACTAAACCGATTTAAAAAATTCTTTTACCCATAGAAAACCACGTTATTTATGAGTGTCATAAGCTATATAACATCACGCTATCACCCACGGAAGCGGAGCAGTAACCATAGACGTAACGTAAGGCGGGTGAAATAAGCCACGCGGACGAAGTCGCGGTCAGCTCGCTAGTATAAAATAAAGTCAATCATTGCGGACCCTGTCCCACACAGCAACCTGTTAGCCTGTTCTATAAAAATCGCCCTTGGTGAATTTAGGCAAAGTGAGCTTGACGTGAACTATTATCCCGTCTGATGCAGATGCGAATTGACGGCTCACCTCACGGTATTGTCACCTAAATTCACGTAAGATTTTTTTACAGATCAACGCTGCACACGTATACGTGATAGATTACATAGTGGTTAAGGCCCTACTTTCGTGCATACGGTTAGGGATTCGATACCAGGCAAGTAATGTGATTTTTTAAATTAACACACACACACACACCATACACTAAACACACTGATACACTTACACACGACTTTCTCTATCTGTCTCTTTCTTGTACACTGATATACTTTCTAATTTTATCTTATACATCACTGACATCGCCGAAGGAAAATATCGTTAGAGAAACGTGAATTTATAATTATTACATTACATACATCTGGTATATACATATATACCATCACGCCTGTATTCCCCGAAGGGTTAGGCAGAGGTGTACCGATGTAAACCCACAGTTTGACGGTATGTTTTATGTCCCATGTAATAGCGGGCGAGCCTATTGCCATTAGCCGGGCATAAATCCTAACTCCGACCTGCTACTGAGAATTTCATAGAAAAACCCAATACCTCGGGAATCGAACCCAAGACCTCTAGCAAACCAGTCGCGCTTAGAACCACTAAGCTAACGAGACAGTTAACGAGGTAGTTTATAATTATTATATGTCTGAAATCGCTAATTCTCCTTGATCAAGAATGGTGATCAATGCCCATGCCTTCTCTGCATGAGTAGAGGCCTATGCATTTCAGTGGGACAATAATAGGCTGGTATTATTTAACACTGCACACACAAATTAGCGATGAAGTAGGCGTTTGATGGTACTGTGATTATCACACCACCAATAAAACGCTACAGCTATCCTCACCCCGCTAATTTCATGGCCATCACGTAAAAGCCTCACTCGCAATTAGACCGCTTTCTTTTTTTCGCTCAGCGGCGAATGGAACGAATGAAAGACCGGACCGCACGCTCACAAGAAATCGGAAAGGTTTTCATTCATTCAATGTGAATGGTACACTTCGAGTGACGGTTGTTTTGACATATTTTTCGTATATTTTATTAATTTAATCTGAGATTAATTATGTTTATTTCAAAGTATCATCGCGTTGACAAGAGGACGAGATTTATTAAATAAATGGTATTCTTTCTTCTGTATAACCTAAACAAAAAATATTTTGTAAATGTCAAATAACATTAGAAATATCTAAAAGTATTTTGCATGTATTATCATCGTTAATGTCGAAAACTGCATTTATAGTGCAAATTATTTAAAAGAACAACAACCAACAACTGAAATTCAATCAATGAAGCCAATTTTAAAACTGATTATTTTTGGAGAACAATGGCTGACGTTTATCAGAAATCTATAGGCATTAATATCATAATTAGGAAAGATTTGTATGTACCTATGTATATATGTAACGAATAATCTCAAAAGCTATACGACCGATTTCAAAAGACTATGTTTAGTAGTTAATTACCTTACAGTTGCTATTTTTCACTAAATAAAATCCTAATACCCACTCCATTTCAAGTAATACCTTTAAGAATATCATATCTTACTGTAATAAGACGCTTTTCTCACTTGGGAAGGCTAGTTATATCAAAATGCTCTCTCCCTGCTCCTTCAGCGCATCATCAATCATTTCCAGAAGTACTCCGGCCCTTGTTTTTCTTTTAACAATATCTCTCGTAAAAAAATATTTCTTTCGAGCTGTTTCTAAAGTGGTTAGTCATTACATAGGAGACTAGGGTACCTAACTGAAGTATTGTTGATCTGTGTGTTTATCCGTGAAAAACAAAGTTGTCCAACATTGTTATTCATATAGAAGTATAAAGAATTTTAATTATTTTGTACTTATGTACATTTCAATCTATTTATGTAATTAACAGATGTATAAATGTGGACGAGGCGAAAGAAGTATGTAAGGATCGTAGCAGGTGGCGTTTATTGGTTTCTGCCTACCCTCATGGGAAAAGGGCGTGTGTTTATGTATGTATATTAACCGACCGATTATTGCAGACTTTAAGTGTGAAGTAATTTTTTTATATAATTATGTTGTTTGTATATAATATTTTTATATAATTGTATTGTATATTTTTTTTTGGGCCCTGATTTAAATAAATAAAAAATATGTATACAATAAATTTTATGTTGTTTTCCTCGAGTACAATAACTTGCAGCTGCCATGTTTTCTCTTCACCACCTTCAGTTGACTGGTAGAGAATAAGTACCTAAAGCAGTAAGTCCACTTTTTGCATAAAGTTTAAATAATTTTTTTTTACCAATACGTTAATGAGTGCAACAATGTTGTTAAAAACATACTTATATTATAAAGAACATCTAACAAACAATATAACATAACAGGCAACAATGTTGCACGATTGTTGCAAAACATTGTTTTCAATATACATGGAGCTTTACTTTTGACAACCCTTTTTTACCCGTGGGAGTCGTAAAAGGTAATAAAGGTTTTGATTAGGTTAGAGGTTCCGTAGCGGAGTTCCGGGGCTTATTGATGATGGTTTTGGAAATATAAAAAAAATTATGGTCAACAACTACTGATGCCAACAATTCTTGAGGGTAATGATACATTTATAATAATGTATACTAATTAGGTCCAGTGGATGGCCTAATTATTATTATTATGTCCTTTATCATCTATACAAATAAATAAAATTGAAGGGTTCGTTTGTAATTTCAAATTACAAGCTTTTCACTAAATGCATATGAAAGTATATAAAGTACTAACATAAAAAAAAATTGTCTATCTTTCTGTCTGTCCGTCTGTTAGTTCCGGCTTTTCTCCGAAACGGCTGGACCGATTATGACGGGACTTTCACTCGCAGATAGGTGATGTTATAAGAAGTAACTTAGGTCTTTAGTATTTTAATTTTTTATTTACTTTAATTAAAAAAAGAGGGTTATGCGATAACAAAATTAAAACCAATAAAATTGTGAACGCCACGGAAGTCACGGGCAACAGCTAGTAACATATAAAGTACATTAAAATAAAAACATTTAAAAATATTAATAAAACGGGTCAAAATTTCTCCCATATTTTTTCGAACTAGTTATTTTGATTTTGACCTGTCTCTTTAGCCTAGTGGTCCTAAGAGCGACTGCTACGCCAGAGGTCTTGGGTTCGATTCCCAGGTCGAGCAAAAAGTGTTATTGGGTTTTTCTATGAAATTCTCAGTAGCAGGTCCGAGTTAGGATTTGTGCCCGGCTAATGGCAATAGGCTCGCCCCCTATTACATGGGACCTAAACATACCGGCGAACTCTGGGTGTACATTGTTACACATCTGCCTAACCCTTCGGGGAATACAGGCGTGATGGTATGTTATGTTATGTTATCAATAAAAACAAGAATAAGATACTTCGTAAACCATGTCCTCCATCCACTTATCAAAAGAATTTCACGCTGTCACACTCTTGCTAGTTGAGAAAACATTTTGCGAGGCGACCGCATCCATTTTTCATCTCGTAAGTACTGTGGTGTAATTATCACCCCCACTCCCCCTTGCTGTCCGCGATAAGGGGAGGCTGGGGAGATGAATTTCGTTGGCTAGTGTTTATCTTATTTTTTGTATGGGTATCAGTTGTTTTTGGAATTTGGTAGTTTGTTATTCAAAAAGGTGGGGTGCGCGGTACACTTAACCGGCGTCCTTGTATAACCAGATGTATGAACTTGGATGAGGCGGAAGGAGTATGTAAGGATCGTAGTAGGTCGTGTTCTGTGGTTTCTGCCTACCCCCATGGGAAAAGGTGTGAGTTGATATGTGTAGTTTGTTATATCAATTGGAAGTATGATCATGAATTGGTATCCATATTGTATATGAGACACCCCCGTGCTTCAGAAAGCACGTCAAGCCAACTGGTCTTCGTCATTTAAAACTGGATTTTGGATTCTCAGACCGGATTTTACCGAAATCCGGGCGGAGAATATTTTTGTGAGTTGCCTAATCTAATCATTTATGTACATATGTATGTACTAGGTATGTTCCTATTGTCTGAATATTTTCAATCTCCTTCAGTGTAGCTTTTCATATTTCGTTAACAAAATCAAAATTGAATTACCGTATACAAAAAAAAATACTCGAACAATATCTTCTAAAATTACCTTCATCATCAATTGAGCTGACAATTACAAAAAAAAAGAGAAAAAATCTCGCGAAAAACTGAGAGTATCGCACTTATACTAAATTAAACAAGGTGTAGGGAAAATTCAATCTAATCTAAACTTCGTTCGTTCCAATTTGAATTTCCTCACCTTACCCCCCCGTGCTCCTCCCTTAGATGGTCCTCCTTGCAATTTATCCTAGCATTTGCTGTCAATTCACACGCTGACTTTAGGATTTCATTCTTGGTACAAACAGACAGTAGTCAGTACCTATATTCTGTGTAAAGGATTTTAAGAGTCTCCGTAACACGGCTAATGAGATTTTGTCTCTAATTGTTTGAAAGGATTTTGAAGATATGTTGGTACAGTCTCTTTTATCTCTCCATTTTATTTCAGGTAAATAAGATTAGGTTTTGATTTTGATGGTACAATACATCTGAAGCCGCTAAGGTAAACTGAACTATTATCCCATGTGAAGCTTTTGATTGACAATTTATCTCAAGCTCACTTCATCTAAACTCATTGAGGGACATTTTTACAAAATAGTACTGATGGAAAAAGTTCGCTAGTTCCTTGCTAGTTTCATAACACTTTTTTACGGTATAAGGTAATTTTTAAGGTACGATGGGACTCTTATAGACGTTCGTGTAAAAGTCCCTCATAATAAATAGAAAAAAAAAAATTAAAACTCTCCGGGCTGAATTTCTGTCACAGTAGCCGATATCAACGGAGACTAGTCTAGTTAGCAGAAGACATAATAGTGCACAAATGTGTGCGCTAGTACAGCTGCAGTACCTCTACTCTCATTTTCATAGTCCGATGGAAGGGTAATCCGACAATACCGGGAAGAGACCAGACGCAGGACCAATGCCTTTACGGCAGGCAACATCCAAACTGCCGGCGGCTGCTACTGAGAATTCCTAATGTCTAATCCCTATAACACTTTGCTCGAACCCAAGACACCATGCTCAGTAGTCGCGCTTGCGAAAACAAGACAACAAAGAAGTCGTTTTGAAAAATAGTTAATGTACGACAAAGGGAATATTCTTGTTTACTGAAATGCAGTACATTACCTGCACACAATAGTGCATGAGAACATTACACGTACAGAGTGAGAGAGCGGGATCACGTAGCTGAATTATAATGTAGATACAAATGTATGCGGTCGACAGTCGCATGTCGTGTCGTTGTTGTATGCTTTCAAAGGTGTCAATTCGTATTGAGGAAGTGCGACAACAATATGGATGTATTGTGTCCTGTGTTGCGATGTTGTATAGTTGGAGAGACTAATTTGAATACAAAATTCGGCTGTGCCAAGTCGGATAGATATTATTTTTAGTTACGAACTACAGCTTTCGTTCGACTTTGTCTGCAGGAATTTTCTTACGGATTCCATAAGACTTTACACTTTTTTCCGATCAGACGGGTTTTGTATCTGGTGGGCTACTGCCCGACGGTTGTTGTCGGGATTTTGTATATATGCTAAACGTCGCGGCGAACTTTGATAGCGCGATCTAGGCAACGTCAGTTTGTCGTAGTAGCTCGCATGTTGAGCGATGGATGTCGCTACATACTCTTCAACAAGCACGTATTAGCCATTAGTCTCAGCGGTCAACGTACTGTCTTTGTCTCTACTCATAAAACCTAAATGATGAGTCTGGAGTGTTTTGTTGAGCTCAGTGTATTTTGTGAGCTGTATCACTCGAGAATGCTCTCTAGGTATCATGAAATAATGTGTGGAGTTGTCGCTTTATTCGCTTTCCAGTGAATTCTCGAGAGATGTTATGAGTTGTATAACATACCAACACGCCTGTATTCTCCGGAAGGTTAGGCAGAGGTGTACCAGTATAGTACATTGTACTTCCCCAGTTCGCTGGTATGTTTAGGTCCCATGTAATAGGGGGCGAGCCTATTGCCATTAACCAGGCACAAATCGGAACTCTGAGCTGCTACTGAGAATTTTATAGAAAAACCCAATGACGCTTCGCTTGATCGAGGAATTGAACCCAACATATCTAGCGTAGCAGTCGCGCTTAGGGCCACTAGGCTAACGAGGCAGTTGTATCTATAAATAACATAATTCCAAGAGATGTACTGCGTATTTGCTGTTTCGAAGCTTATGTTTTTCAACAATTCTATAATAATATTATGAAGAGGTAAAGTTTGTTTGTATTTATGTTTGTAAGAGGTTATTTCTAGAAATACTGATTTCATTACAATAATATTATTACTGATAGAAAATTACTTTATTGCTGATGTTTCTTGAGTGGGCGAAGACGCGGGTAGGAGTTATTTATTCCAAAACGTTTGTATTCTAGGAACTAATGATTTACCCTGTCTTAAAATCATATAGATAGGAACGTTTGTTTTAGGATTTGGATATTTTTGTATAGGTACTCGTAATAGTTGCCAAACTTTATTTGACTGCCTGTCAAGGTAGCAAGCGCGACTACTGAGTGTTAGGACCTGGGTTCGATAGCCGGGCCGGGCAAAGTGTTACTGTGTTTTTCCATTAGGAATTTCTCAGTGGCAGTCCGGAGTTTTGAGTTGATGGTGTGATACCTTTGTGCCTTCGAGAGCATATAAAGACGTTGGATCTATGCCTGATCTCTTCATGGTCGTGTCGGAGACTGAGGAAAGAGAGAGTGCACCTATGCTTGCGTAGACTAGTGCATTATACTCTTGCTACTTGGCAAGTCTCCATTAAGCTTGGCCGCCGTGACCGAAATTCGTTCAAGATCCAGGGTGTTCGGGTAAACGAGGGACTTACTTCAAGGTAGTGCAGTACTCATGAAAATGAACAACTTTTACGATACCACGAAACGTAAAATCGCGAAAAAAAATTAACTGCTCCATACATTTATGTTCGAGTTGCCCCGGTGGTCGCAAGCGCGTGTTATTGGGTTTTTCCATTAGGATTTGCTCAGTAGCAGCCCGGAGTTTGGAAGTTGGTGGTGTGACACACTCTTGCCTCGGAAAGCACGTAAAGTTCTTGGCCCCGACTGTCATTCGTGGATCTTTGACAGTCGTTACGCATGGTCAGAAGCCAGGAAGTCTGACAACCAGTCTAACCAAAAGGTTTCGTGTTGCCCAGTAACTGGGTTGTGGAGGTCAGATAGGCATGCAGAACAACTGCTCCATGTAAAACACTGGTACTCAGCTGCATTCGGTTAGACGTGAAGCCGACCCCAACATAGTTGGGAAAATGCTAAGTAGATGTTGATGATATATTTACGTTCGCATAACTCGACAACATGTAAGGAACAGCTGATTTGTTTTTCGCAATTTTAAGTCTGATTTCATAGAGAAAGTGGTTTCAAAAGCATTACACTCTCTAAAAGTAAGTTCCCTGTTTAAACTAACACCTTGTATTAGTTACCGTAAAAATATTACGTTAGTGGGCAAGTAACTGCACTGAATCCCGAAAATAGCTAGTTTACCGATTCCCAATACTCTTCCAAGGCCGTTTCTTTCAGAATGATCAACAATAGTTTTCTTATCCACGTCTATAGCTCATGTGTACCCATTCTACCATGGCGTTTCAATTCCCACGGGGAAACCTCGTGATTTATCAGTAACGTCTCTTTACGTGATCGTAAATTATATAGGCGTTTAACGCGTTCCGGGTTCCGTATTGTGAAAAGTGGCGACTTTAGCGGTGGTCTGTCACAGTTATTTATTGATCCCTAATCTCGGAAAGCAATTTAAGTTTTACGTTTTTTCAAATGTAGTTTCTTTTATTGATGATATTTTTATGATTGTAATTTATGGTTTGGGTAACTTTTGTTGTGTTGCCGTTTTAAAACAAATGGGTTCATATTCTTGAACGGACTTTTGTACAGTACTATTAAATAAAGTAGCTAGAAGTTAAGTAGGTAGGTAGGTAAGAGGATGTAGTGACAAAAGTACAAAAGAGTATGCTTAGATGGTTCGGTCATGTTGAGAGAATGAGTGAAAGGCGACTAACAAAAGGGATTTATATGGCAGATGTGAGTGGCAACGCCGGGAGAGGACGCCCTAGAAAGACCTACCATGACCTAATTGGTGAGGTTCTTCAGAAAGGTCGGGTGCGCAGTACTCGTAACCGGCGTGCTTGTATGAACGTGGACGAGGCGAAGGAAGTATGTAAGGATCGTAGAAGGTGGCGTTTTGTGGTTTTTGCCTACCCCCATGGAAAAAAAGCGTGAGTTTGTGTATGTATGTGTACATATGTACTAAACTTTTGAGGATAAATAAGCGAGTAGGTAGGTATATATGTTATTCGGAATACATAAACAATAAAAACGGATAACTTCATCCAGTTTACTTAACCTTGAGACAAGTTTTTGTCTGTCTAGACATTGGAAAAGGGTTACATAATATATTATTTTATCCATTCCTCGTACAGTCGCTAGTCGGTGTCAAAAACCGTTATTCGGCTTTAAAAACAAGTGAAAGTTGTTTTAAAATGGCATTAAAAACTGCCTTTTCCATACAAAAATCCATTAACAGCACCAAAGACTCCACCACAGCCATACGATAACTTCCAACCGATAGAGCTCGCCTAGCTAGCGATACAGTTTTACGAGGACCTTATCTACCGACGTTTGCATAGAAAAGTACGAGTTTCTGAACCGTTTCCCCCGGCAGATGTAAGGTTACTACTCTCAGATGTTCTCCGGATCGATAACTGTGAATAGAGATTTTTTTAAGATTCGTATATTCAGTGTGCACAAAGATTCTTGTGATTTGTTGAGCTGCGCGCGATTGAGGGTTGAAGTGATGTCTTCAAGTGGGAGATTAGGGGTTATGATACGTTATTGCGAATGATTTCATTGCTTGAACGTTGGAGGGTTGAAATATTATTGGAAGTGTGTCAGTATTTTTGTAAGTACCGGGAAGTGTTTTTCTCGTCTTCATGCAGTAGCTTTGAGTTGAAGGTGAAAATCTCTATTTATAAAAGGAGGACCTGACTGACTGACGTATAAGCGCACAGTCGAAAGTGCTGGAACTAGAGCGTGAAATTTTGTTCATGGCTTACTTTTATAATGTAGGCGTGCACACAGAAATAAGGGGTGAAAAAAGTGGACTTTAATTGTATAAAAAAAATCTTATTTCTTGGGTTAATGGATTTCAAACTTAGCTAAATAGGAATTTAAGATTGACGTTACTAATTTATTAACTAGGTACCCCTCGAATAGGTCCTAAGAGGTGTTGAGTTTGTAGAGGAAGTACGAAATCCTTCATTCTTGTAGATTTCGTACTTCCTCTACAAACTCAAGCGGGCAAAACTAAAGCTAGTACTCTATACATAGATCAAATTGAGCAAATTAAGCATGTAGTAAATAATATGCCCGCATATTTTAAGAGCCCTAACAAGACTAGACAGAAGACAAACTAGAGACAACACCACGATCCAATCTCATTAATCCCTAAAAGCTTAAAAACAAAAACATAAATGCGAATCCAATCCGCCTTCAACTCAGGAGTCCAAGACGATCCTTTTAGCGAAAGCGCTGATTAAACCAGCACATTATGATCCACCTTTTGAAAAACTGCTAAGCGAGCATCTCGGCTCATCCGCCAACCTCCTCTAGTTATGCAATCGATTTGTCCTCACGGCGGGCTATTTACCCGGGACCCGGGAACCCGGGAACCCGGCTTGTCCCGAGGTTTAATTAAACTCCGTACTAAGTCGATGCGATAGCAATGCCTCCGTTTAATTGCGACACCGGATTGCGTTCTGTTTTTTTAAGCGATGTGATATTAGCGTTGCGCTTTTGTTTTTGATTTCTTGTTTCGTGCGGCTCTTAGTGTCCTATTAGTTCATTGAAACGTTATGAAACAAAAGCTACAATGGTGGATAGAATGTCTTTGGAATTCAGGTGGTGAAGAGATAACGTAGCATGTGCAAATTATCGTACGATCGTAAAATATTAATATCAGAAATTAAAAAAAACCGCCTCGGTAGCGCTATCTAGCGCTACGCTAGAAGTCTTTGGTTCGATTCTCAGGTCGGTCGAGCAAAGTGTTATTGAGTTTTTCTATAAAATTCTCAGTAGCAGCTCGGAGTTAGGATGTGCGCCCAATGCGCAATAGGCTCGCCCCCTATTACATGGGCCCTAACGATACCGGCGAACTGTGGGTGTACATTGTTACACCTCTGCCTAACCCTTCGGGGAATACAGGCGTGATGGTATGCTATGCAATTTAAAAAAAAACAATCACCTCTTCTCGTACAGAGAAGGCATGAGTACCGTGTCTACTCAAGGCGGATTTACGATCTTAGACTTAAATTAATTATAACTCCAGATTTCGATGCAGCGATGTCAGTAACGTCAAGTAAAACTTAGAAAGTACATATTAATTTAAAAGTCACAATGGTACTGGTTTGAACCCGCAACCTCATGTTTGAGAGGCAGGCCTTGACCCCTGGCCCTCCTACATTCTCCATCTTTCAAACCAGTAAAAAAAAGCAAAATACCTTAAACTTACACAAAGTATATTGATAGTAAGTATAACACAATGATATATTCATACGTTTTAGGAAGTTGTATTTACGAAGTTTATCCACGATAAATATCTTTCAAACTGAAAGCTTCCAGCTCTTCAAATCAACAGATAGACTATAGATACACCTCAACATGAAGCCCTCAATTTAATTTCACTTTCGTTCGCAAAACAACTACAGCGATCCATCATACCAATTAACTTGAGTTTCATCTCAGACAGACATCTACCTGTCTAGATATTCCAACTCGTTTAATTTATCAGTAATACAATTAAATTATTGAAGAATCGCTTTTAATTGAGTTTTCAGATAAGACTCACTGTGGGTTGAGATTGGACGGCCAACGATTGTTTCTCGATGATATGATAGAATGGTCGCTTTTCCACGCGAATTGCGTTCGAGATTTTATGTTGAAAGTTGAGTTCAATTAGGAGGAAGGTCATGAGAATGTAACTTTGTGATTTGTGAGTAGAGTTATTTACACATATGTATGTATTAATAACTATATGTATATATATATATAGCTAGGAATTCCTCCTGTATCGTGGGTGCGTTAACAAACATATAAACTTACAAACACAAACAGCCAGACCCGGAACAACTATCTGTACGTCATACAAATATTTGTTCCGTGGGCGAATAGAACCCGCGACACGCAGCGCAGCAGTCGATCAGTCGGCCGCTGCGCCAACCGTGTCGTCAACATTAGAATGTTTTTTTTTTACTTTTTCGACAATTTTGTTTTTATTAATTTCGAAGTCAAAAGCCTTTATGGCGAATTATGTACAATGATTGTGTTATGTTAAGTAATTATGACTTAGAAGCGTTTTACAAGCATTGCAATTACTCGCCTGCCCTTTGCCATTTGCATACACTATGAATTTCCTGTATTGTCGGTTCGTTTACAAACATAATAAACTCACATACACAAACAGCATATTTGACAGCTAGTTTTACGTCGTGCTGTAGCACAAATGGGACTTTTGTATGAAAAGGAATGTAGCGTAAATTACGCGACTCAAAACTCTCAAAATTACTACTGCAACTCTCATTAAAAGCACGTACGTGTGTCGAGTAACCACGGTAGGGTTTTCCTTAAGTAACATTTGAAGTGAACTTCACTTGTTTTAATCGTAAGTGAGCTAGAAATTGGTCTATCAAAAAAAAAAAGATCAGAGCCTTCCATTTTCGAAAAAAGGATGGAAAAGCTTTATATGAGGTGCACGTGTATCTATTTGGAAAAGATACTTGGTTCCAGTTATTGAGTGCCAAAAAAATATTACATTTCTGTCCCATCCACGGTAAAAAGAAAATAGGCTGGTGTCCCAAAATCATTTAAAACTTGAATATCCTAACATCGTGTGGGTTTCGATATTGGGTCGGGTTAAGTGCGGTGCTCAAAAAAATTCCGATCCCTTCACAAAAAGAGTAATAGGAACTCTGTTATATGTCAGACGGCAATTAAAAATAAATACTTTTTGCTTTGGGTACCTACGCATTGTTGATTTTAATTTACACATTGATTGGCAACAGATGTGTAACTTCACACTTCTATGTACCCTATTTAATGTTGAATGCCAATGTTAATCTGAATATTTTATTTTACCTACTTAGGCAAGGAAAAAGCCGCCCATATGTATATTGGTCTGGCACCCGTACCATTGTATAATATTTAACACTATATGCAAAAAAAAAATAATAAGTTACGCCCGACAGAAGAATAAAAATTCCTTTTAAACCACTGAACTGATTTCCATCAAATAAAGCTAAGAACATCCCCGACTAATTACCCTTCAAACAAAATAAAAATCGGTGCATGCGTTCGGGAGCTACGATGCCACAGACAGACACACACACACATACAGACACAAATACACACACAGTCACGTCAAACTTATAACACCCCGTCGTTTTTGCGTTGAGTGTTTAAAAGACGCGTTCCTTGTTTGTTGTTACATTAGCCATTACATTATACATACTCTGTGAAAATTTCAAGCGTCTATAACAGTTCAAAAGATGCGTACCTGTAACAGACGCATGGACAAACAATAGAGACTTAGCAATAGGGTACCGTTGACTCCCTTCGGGAACGGTGCTCTAAACAGAAGGGTTATGATAGGTATTACGTACATTCTGACTCACGCATCTTGGTAGATAAGTACTAGGCAAGTCTATATAAGGATAAGTTGTTAGTCAAGCAACTACGAGCTTAGTCTCCCCAATGTGGAAACCCATCTATTAGGTTGTATTTGATAACGCCATTAAGAACTTTTTCCCCCAAACTGAAAGGACAAGTCACTCCAACCCCATAATTTTTCATAGCTCTGTATAGCGATTTACTCCCAGCTACCAAAACTAAAAGAATAAACAACAAAACATTCCCTTTGAAGCACAAAAGCAATAAAACTACAAACAATAATTCCGCGCAAACAAGCGAACGGGAACATGATAATTAAAAATTTTCACATCGACACTTAAGCTTCTAAAAGGCGAAGAGCAATTGAAATTAAACAGTCACTGTTTCCAGTTAGAATCGTTAAACAAAGAGCTTGTTACAACTTGGATATAACTTGGCACTTTACTCGAATAGTCGACGGTAAAGCGCCGGTCTCACAGGCGGCGAGTCAGCCACCATCGACTGTTTTCTTGCCCAACAAAGTTGCTATGAACCAATAAAAATTGAATGAAGATATTCTACAATGTGAACTCAGTTGTCAAGTAAAATTGGGACTCGTAAATCATCTTTCATCACCTAATACGGTAAAGTTTTCTGGCAGAAAATCGTCTCTTCATAAGCTCTGGTTAACATCAACTATCGAACTAGTCATGTTGCTTGTTTATTTGGTAGATTAGCTTCATTTCTTTTTTCTTGTTTATGACGGTCAAAAGTGCCTTTTATTACTCTTATTGCAAAAACATAATTATTTGACTTTGATTTTGACAATTGCTATCTTCTATTCATACTCTGTTAAACAGGCCAAAAGCCGAAAAAACATTGACAGTCAGACAATACAAATCTAGCCTGGAAACGACTGATTGTGAGATTGGTCAGCAATAAACCTAGGCAACCAATTCCTTGTTCCTGTACAAGCTGTAGTACCTTTCCAAAGTCTCTTCTAGCTGTCTGTGAGTAAAATTCCCAAGGTCACGCTGCCGAGGACATCGGACGAAACAAGTCCTGACCTAAATGCCCGGAATAAGTTCTATTCCAGCGCATTGAAGGCCAGTACTGGTTCTGTGCGTCCTAGGATATAAGGTAAAAGCGAATAAAATAGATATTGTGGACGAGGACGATAAATATTACATCTTACGAGGACTTATTTTATTTGTTACACCGTTCTGAAATATCAGCCGCGCGAAGTGTTCAACAATATTTTAGAGTGCCCGTTGACATTTTAGTTTTAAAGCTGGACTGCAAAGCAATTACTTGGCAAGGTGATGGAAATCAATAAATCTAATATAGGTTAAAACGCTAGCGTAGATAGAAGTATAGATTTAAAAGGATTTAGAAGACCAGTGGGGTAGTCCTTCTGACTATTAGGAATGTTTGCAATCTAATCTTAGTCTGTTAAAAATGCCTCTAAATCTATACTTATAATAAATCTGTAGAGAGGTCAATTCGGTACATGAAATATATTTCCAAAATAACTATTAGGGAGTGATTAGGGATCGATACTGATGCCAAAAATGCAATCAGTAAAATTTTTGTCTGTCTGTCTGTCTGTATAACCGCTATAGAAACAAAAACTACTCGACGGATTTTAACGCAACTTGGTACAATTATTTTTCATACTCCTGAGGTAGTTATAGTATACTTTTCATCACGCTACAATCAATAGGAGCAGAGCAGTGAAGGGAAATGTTGGGAAAACGGGAGAAGTTACTCCATTTTTTCAGCTTCCGTCGCGTGTGCAACCTTAATGGTTAAAGCCACACAGAAATCATGTATGACGGAAATGTTCTCCTTAAAATTATATAAAAAATATCCCACGACAGCATATGTCTATCTTTTATGGTTGACTCACAATATCACATGTAACTCCCGATAGCTTAGCAGTTCGAAGCTTTCTGATTATATTTGTCTACTCTTACTACAAGCTGACGGAGTCGCGGGCACAGCTATCAACAATAATATTGTGCGGTTCCGTATTACGATATTTTTCAACAGTATTGTAGATTGACATATTATATTCCTACTAAAATATGAAAGTTAATCTGTCTGTTACATCAAAACCACTGAACCGTGAGGTAGGACATAGGCTACTTTTTTTTACGAGAAACGACGGAAACGCGGACGAAGTTGCGGGCAACAGCTAGTTACCAATATTTTTGGAATATAGCTGAGATGAGACTGTAATTAGATTTTTAACGTTTTGAATTATTAGGATCGGGCTCCAAGTCTAAGTCTTCGCCATCATTTGGATAGATGACACCACTAATGAATTGACTTACTTTTTATGAGCTGTCAAAACGCGATTCCCCCATAGATTTTGTACGACGATACATGATGATGACGTCACTGTTTTGACATCTCAACTCACTATTTATTGATTTCAAAGCAAATAAAAAACAAATTTTATTGTTATTAAAAAATTATCGACTTTTCAGGGGTAAAATAAACTGTTATTTTTGTAAAGTTGTGTGTTGAAATTATTGTTTAATAGTGTCATCTACCCAATTCAGGGTAAGGCGCTCGCCTCTCAATCATGAGATTAATGGTCGTGACTGAGAAGTCACAGAGATGTAGGAGAAAGAGGCATTTGCTCTACAGTGGGACAATAACAGGCTAGTATCATAATCTATAGAACTCATGCAATATAAACTTAAAGAAAATATCAAGAAAAAGAAAGAAACCATACAAAAGACTCGTTTGCATCAAAACAAATTCATTTTCAACAAAACAATATTTGTTATAATCACTTTTATTCCCACATCTGCACCACCGCTTTGTTCTAAGCCACTGCTTACAAAGTTAGTTCTTATATTAAGCTCACTCTATTATATGCATCGAAATTTGGATTTACGAGTCACTAATGCCTTTATGTCATTTTGCAGTCGCGCTGCAATCCCCACATCTGAGTTATATACCGTAATGGCGGATCGCGGTTACATTGTGTTCAATGAATTTTGAATTTATGACGCATTACCTGCAACTTGTACCTTAATTTACTGCTTTGTTATCGTTCTTGTTTTATGAGAATGTACTTTTGTGACAAACTAGCTTTCGACGCGACTTCGTTTGCGTAGTTTCTTTCACCCGCATTGGGTAACGTCTTTCATTACTGCTCCGCTCCCGTGTGTCGTAGTATGATGTTATATAGCCTATGTTAGTCAAGAATAATGTAGCTAACTATTGGTGAAAAAAAGGTTCAAATCGGTCCAGCAGTTTTGGAGCCTATTCGTTACAAACAAACAAACATACAAAACAAAATTTCTCTTTATGATATTAGTATAGATATTATTATTTAATGATATTTTTTAAAGGCTTTTAGGGCTGAGGGTTTTTATTTTTGTTTAGATAGGTCAGTCATGTTGAGAGAATGAGTTAGAGGAGATTAACAAAAGGAATTTGTGTGTGAAAAATGGTTAAAATCGGTCCAGTAGTTTCGGAGCTTGTTCGGTACAAACAAATACAAAAAATCTTTCTTCTTTATAATATTAGTATTTTTTTTTTTTTGGTGGGTGGGAAATCATCAAATAACTTCTCCCGCCCTGGGCGGGGCGAAAGGGAGTGTCAGACTTTTACTGACTAAAACCCACCCATGTTCCTTCTTGTGCCCTTTGCGTTCCGGGGACGCGGTATCTCTTACGAACAACCCGCAGCCATAATATTAGTATGGACAAGTGATTTCGTCAAAACAGCATTACAATTCGGGTTTCCTTTTTATTTTTTCGACAATCCCACAGACATTTTATGTATTCGGTGCCGTCGTAAGATTTTGGCATCGCAGCCTCATTTCATAAGTCGTGGGCTGACAGGGTAACCAAAAACATACTAATAACGTCTCCATTAGGCAAAATAAAATTCAATTGACCAACAATAATAATGTCTGTCTTATTATTTCCCTGCCGCTACGCTTTTCTCCCGGCCTCGGCAGAAGCCTTGAACTCCGCTAGTGCTTCTTCAGAGGAAAATCAGTTACGATTTGATGGGCCCTGACTTTGTAAGCAACATTAATTTTTGTTAAAATTCGCTTTAGGAAAAGGCACTTGGGTGATGTAATTTTTTGACATTAATTTAAAGTAATTTGTGTTTTATATTTTAGAAGCTTTATGCCCTTTTTTGCCTATTCCTCGATGCATCTTTTTACTTGATTTGATTATTAGATTAAAAATATTTGAAATTAAGTTATTTTATTTTTTTATTATATTTTTCTGAACTGCCTCGTTAGCCTAGTCCTAAGCGCGACTGCTACGCTAGAGGTCTTTGGTTCGATTCACAGGTCAAACAAAAAGTGTTATTGGATTTTTCTATGAAATTCTCAGAAGCAGCTCTGAGTTAAGATTTGTGCCCGGTTAATGGCAATAGGCTCGCCCCCTATTACATGGGACCTAAACATACCGGCGAACTGTGGGTGTACACTGCCTAACCCTTTGGGGAATACAGGCGTGATGGTATGTATGAATATTTTTTCGCGGTGGTTACGAAGTTATGTAAACATGGTGTACAAGAAAAGGCGTATATTTATATGTATAAATATACGCCTGTTTCTTGTTCTTATAAAACCGATGTGTAGGAGATAGCGGTAGACAAACAACCACTAAATAACAACTCTTAACCGAACCAATATTCCAAAATTAGACCTTTTACAGCGAAAAAAGAAGAATTCATTCCAAAAATATTCCCTCCTTTGCAAATATATCGCGAAATTCTAATTTCACGCATTTCCTTTGGGGGTGGGGGGGTGATCCCACAATAAGAAAGTTGTATAAAGTAGGGGGAAAGATTCTGTAATATTTTTCCGGGACCTCTGAATAGGATGCAAGGATTTGTCAGCATGGTCCACCTCTATAGCCGGCTTTACGTTTGATATTATAACAGAATACTGGCTGTATACCCGCGGAGTCGTTTCGGATTTTAAAAACAGATACTCTTTGGTTATTTTGAACGGTTGCTTTTTAAATCTAATTTTATAGAGGAAAGTAGTTCAAAGGTATTTGATTTTCGAATGGTCGATATTCTTGAGGTTGGTATTGTTCTTCAAAAAGTCCAGGGGGACCAATTCCAGTAACTTATAGGAACGATCATATTCCAATCACAGCTTCAATATCTCAAAAGTACATTTATTTTACTTTATTTTTGTGAAAATTTTGACATTGACATTGACAGATGCGATTGCGACTTAATTTTGGACATTTTACCCGATTACGGCGAAGCGAAAAGGAGGGTTATAATTTTGATCGGTGTGTGTGTAGGTTCATTTGTTCCTTTATAACTTCGAAACTACTAATCATAATTCGACAAATGAGGTATCGTTGGAAGCGCATTGATTGTTCGCTGGTTACTAATTAGTACAATTGGCTGTCTGGTGCCTATGGATGTTGCGGTGAATGTGTGTCTATAGCAAAGTAGAAGAAGGAAGAGGAGTACGACTTTAAGGACCATAAGCACATATCGCTCCCTAATGCCTATAGACAAAAATGTGTGAGCTTTTTAAGGGAGAGCAGTATTTATGAAAATGAATAACTTTTACTATAATACGAACCGTAAAATCGAAAAACAACTACTCCATACATTTATGTTCGCATAACTCGACAACATGTAAGGAACAGCTGTTTTTTTTTCGTAATTTTAAATTTAATTTCTTAGTGAAAGTGTGCACTTCCTTAAAATATGTCCCCTGTTTATATTAACATCTTGTATGTGTTGTTATCATGCATGTGTTGGTATATTTGTTGTATGGATGAGGGCAATACTAGGCCTCGATCAGACCCACTGGTCTCTTTACGAACGTGTCAGTACAACTGACCGAGGGATTAGATCAGTACCCAGGAAAAGGTCACGATCTTTTAGCTGAAACGGTTATGTTGAAAGAAAACAAAATTGTGTAAGTAGTTTGTTTAGGCTTAGACCGAGATATTTATTGGAATACTCTTTGTTTATGATAGCTGTAGGTAAAGTGTGATTGAGATAGTACCCATGTACGATGTACTATAACTAATGCATTGAAAATATATGATATCGTGATAGCCCAGTAGTTAAGACACCGACTTTCATGCTTGACGTTGTGGGTTCGTAACCGGGCTTCAACAAGTTAAAAAGTGGCTTTATTTAAGCTTATCCTGGACATCACTAACATTGGTGAAGGAAAACATCGAAACGAAACTTGGACTTATACGTCCAAAATCACAAGTCCGCTTTAAGTAAGCGTGGTGATCATTGCCCATGTCTTCTCTGCATGAGAAGAGAGCCTGTATCTTGTAATGGGATATTAATAGGTCCGTTTTATGTAATGGAAAGTGAATATTAACGCACGTAGAGTAATAATGTCCGGTGGCTCTAATATACAGAGTTGATGAACATCCTTCTAAGCCAGTCATGACAGCATAATATACAAATATTTACAAATATAACACCCATCCACGATACTGTACATTTTCTGCTCACTAAATACGAGAAATCAAGCAAAAAGATAAGCAAATAGCAGCTCCCTTTTTACACAGACAAAGCCGCGAGCGAAAAGCATGTGTAGAGCGAATTCCCGACGATTTTGTTATCGTTCACCAAAGTTCTCGATTCCGTTTTCTCGTACATTTTGTTGGTAAAAGAGCAAAATATTCAGCCAAGCATTGCTGTGGCACAAATCTTGTTGAATTTCACCGATATATTCCTATCTTTTGTTCGAGGCGCTGTTTTTATATCGCTGTACAATAAATAGTATAATTTTCGCTTACATGTTTATTTTATTTCTGTGTTCTTGTGTTGGAACTTGTTGTACTTGAATTTGGTCCTTTGTATGCCTGAATGTAGGTGTGGGTAATATAGAGGCAATAAACTTTGAAGGTCGACTGTTGATTGAAAGGTCGTGAGTTCGATCCCTGTGTGTTGCGAACTGCGTATTGACACGCAGTTCCCTACCTATGGGCAATTACACGACTCTAAATGACCAGTTTTTAGAGTGCCAAAGGAACATTACAAAAGGTGCCGGCGGAATTATTGCATTTACTCCGTTACCTATGCAGCCGTCTATCACAGAGCTACATCTTTTGAACTGTAATAGATAGATACTTGAAATTTTTACAGAGTCTGCAGACATAGACTGTATCAAGATAAATTAAAAATAAAGTAAAGATAAATATTAATTGGCTTGCCCAAACGGTCTTAATATTGTATGCTAGTACGGGACCCTTCGTGTGCGAGTAATTCTCGCACTCGAACGCCTTTATTAATAAAAATACGATGTAGACAAAATGATAAGTTGTTTTTATTTACAGACTTTTTTGACAAAAGATACATTCAGTAAAACAATAGTTAAAAAAAATGGACGTAGTAATATGAGCAGATGAACAAACAAATAGTGTTCAAATTCCTTCGATTTACAAATTCTCTTTTAGTAGTTCTATAACAGTGGTCACTTTAAAACCGAAACATACAGGATGCTTCTAGAACCATCGTTTGATTGAACGCCCACTTACAACTTTGTATCCGACTTGGATGCAAGGTTGTAAGTTTGCAATTACAGAAAACTGCACTATTTTATCTTAAGTGCAGTTTTCTTGCAAGTTTACTAAGGGAAACAATTCATTCGCTGCCCACTTAATCTCCAAGTTGAAACTGTCTGCGAATCGCCGGCACTATTTAAAAAGTTTTGATATAAATCGGTGAGATGGCGCCTTGGCGGATCTCCGCGTGTCCGGTAGTGCTGTGGTAAGAGAAGCTGGAGTTCGTGACAATATTGTTGAAATATCCGATTATCCGAATGTATAACCAACAAGTAAACGAATAAAGCGAAAGTGTAACTTAAGTCATACATTCCTTTCAAATTTTTTCAACGTTTATCTATACTCATATAATAAAGGAAAGATTTTTTGTTTGTTTGTTTGTAAAGAATAGGCTCCGAAACTACAGGACCGATTTGAACCAGTTTTTCATCAATTTATAGCTACATTATTCCTGAGTAACATTGGCTATATACCATCACGCTACGGCCCACGGAAGCGAAGCAGTAACGAAAGATGTAACTTAACGCGGCTGAAAAAGGCCACGCGGCCGAAGTCGCGAGCAGGTCGCTAGTAAAATAATAAATAATTAGGATATACTTGGAAAGAGTATTAGCAGTTTAAACATTTCTACAATTAAAACAATACAATTGTAGTCGGATATTTTACCGCAACGGGTTTAACATCCCTAATAACGGAATAGTGGCCAAAAATCGCTTGTACTGACAAAAATAGACGTAGTTCAGTGTCGAGAGTTGAAGAGAGATTGGCAGCGTTCACGGTGTTGACACCCAGCATTGAAATCTGGGCTTTTTTCTGTTTTTACGATTTTATTCGGCCACCAGACTTTGTTTCTAGTTTTGGTGGCGAAATGGGCTAGCTTTTGCGTTAGATTTTCGGCTAAGGGGAATAAAATGCAGCTTTGTGTTCTAGATTTTTGTGGAGCATTTGACGTTGGTGTGTAGTCATATTTAGATGACTTATGATGATTACATAAGTACTATAATAGCAAAATAATTTATGAAGTATTTATTATGCCTGATATTTCGGATGGCTGATGGGACTGCACAGTTTTCGAATAGAGATTATGCACCGACAAGAGCAGCGTAGGACGTACACCCACAAGGTATACATACAACCTGATTAAAACTTCAGAAAAACGCTGGACGCAGGCCGCTTCCATCCGGTCCTTTTACAAATCTTTGGGGGAGGCCTGTGTCCAGCAGTGAACGACAAACGGCTGAGTTGATGATGATGCGTGTTATCAATTTTCAAATAGTTAGAAAGCATTTTAAGTACTTGTAAAGTCCATCTACAATGTTCTGACACAAAAGCTTTAATACTGAAAACTGTTACCTAAATCCTTGTATTTTTTACACCATTCTCCTGTCAAAGGTTTTGTGACCAGTTATTAAAAAAGTTGTTACGCGTCCATGATCTATCTCCATGTTAGTACAACCAACTCGTTCTCGTTTTCATTTGAACAAAACTAAAATTGGAATCCATTCAAATATTTGCAGTTGAAAATAACTGTGAGTCAATATTAAATAAGTTTCCTATGAAAAATATGGAAATTTAATGTTTCAAAAACGATACATTTGGCAAATTGTTATTTTTTTTTTGGAGTTTACTCCTTAAGAATCGATTTTCATATTAATACCCGGGCTATGAAAATTCATGGGAGTGAAATCAAATGTTACGCGTTATGCGTTACATGCTACATTTTGCTATCCCCCAATACAGAGTTTGCACGACTGCATGGACTAAATATATATACTTTTTTTTTTTTTTGGTGGGTGGGTAATCATCAAATAACTTCTCCCGCCCTGGGCGGGGCGGGAGGTGGTGTCAGACTTTTACTGACTAAAACCCACCCATGTTCCTTCTTGTGCCCTTTGCATTCCGGGGGCGCGGTATCTCTTACGAACAACCCGCAGCCCAAATATATATACTAAGGAGTAAACTCCAGTCGTGCGTTGGAGCTGACAACACACATTTTTTTTTTTTTAAACATGACATTTTCCTTGAGGTCCGTCAACCGTCATGCTATCACCGATTCTTTTTTCATTTGTATCATTTTTCACACAATCCATCACCACCGCCACCATTCATCTTTACATTGGCCTTTCTCTTCCTCTCCATCCAACCACATTATACAACTAAGGTGTATTTATAGTTAATGTCGTGATGGACCAGTGGTTATGGCACCTTTACTTATGCATGGGGATGTGGGTTCTAAGCTAGACTTTTCCATTAATAATATTAAGTATTTTCTAAGTTTTACTTGGATATCACTGACATCGGTAATGAAAAAACACGCACACCCTTACGCCTGTATTCCAAGAAAGGTAGTACGAGGTGTACCAAGGTCAACCCACAGCTCGCCGGTCCCATGTAATAGGTGGCGAGCCTATTGCTCATAACCGGACACAAATTCTAAAAAAACCTGGACTTGTAATTCATATGATTCCGGAATGGCCAATCCGCTTTGAGCTAGCGTGGTGAGCCTTCACTGTATGAGAAGAGGCCTTTGTCCTGCAGTGGGGCAATAATAGGCTAGTATTATTTTAAAGATACTTACAGTCCTGATGTCACTCTCGGCACCGTTTGCTAAATACTGTGTTTGTTTCAGGTTAGGTGCTAGCAGTTGCCTGTAACAAGAGAAATGGTAACATTAATATTACGGCACATTATTTTTACTCACAAATAATCGTAAATACACAAAACTAGAACAAGTACGCGCTTCGGAAATCTTCGTGCGTAGGTACGAATGTTGATAAAGTAACCATAGAAAGTCAAAGTTTTTATGAATACACTAGTAACTTCTATGCTACTTTCATTGTTGTAAGAACTTAAGAAATATTATCATTGCGCGTTCTTGTTTCGTCAAACACCGAAAAGTCACAAGAAAGCAAAATACGTTTTTCGTCTGTTTGGATGACGTATTTTTTTCAGTTTTCAAAAACCAAGCTTCTAAGCCGATTTTCATAAAATTCCGATGAGACCAATTTGAAATAAATAGTAAAATCAAATTAGTTGATAAATTGAGGAGTTCTGAGGAAATAAACATAAAAAAATACAACCTAATTGAAAACCTCCTTCTTCTTAAAGTCGGTTAATAATTGCATATCGAATTAAACAAATAACTGAAGTTTAGGCAAATATGCATTTAATTATCCGATCCTTGACTATGGTGTTGTAGGTAATGTCTTAAGCTAAGAATTTTCCGTAATTAAACATGATTTCCCCTTCAAAAGAAAGTCACCATATTTCACCAATGAATAGCAATAAAATGTCCATTAATCACAAAGCATTTTACAAATACCCGAATCATTACAACAAAAACGTTTTAAACCACACAACAAAATACTCCCTTTACTCAGTCGGTTAGCTGATTACTTTAATTTGTGGGGTAACACTTTTTGTTATAATTTGTTAGCCGACGCGAAAGTTTTCGGTTTTTGGCTCCGGTTTACGGTCGCTCCAAACTGTTCTGTTCACGCTTGTTTCGATTTTTGGGGTTAATATAGTATAAATTTGTTTTGTTGTTTGTCTATATTTGTATTTAAGGGTTAAATAAAACACGAGCCATTTTACGGAGAATTACCATCACCATCATACCATCACGCCTGTATTCCCCGAAGGGTTAGGCAGAGGTGTACACCCACAGTTCGCCGGTTAGTTTTAGGTTCCATGTAATAGGGGGCGAGCCTATTGCCATTAACTGCCTCGTTGGCCTAGTGGTCCTACGACTGCTACGCTAGAGGTCTTGGGTTCGATTCCCAAGTCGAGCAAAAAGTGCTGTTAGGTTTTTCTATGAAAATCTCAGTAGCAGCTCGGAGGTAGTATTTGTGCACGGAAAATTAAGAAATTAATTTAAAGTGCAATTTATATTTTTTAACTTTATACAATACTAGGAATTTCTCCTGTATCGTGGGTGCGTTTACAAACTTATAAACTCATAATCATTTACTAGCGATACCTCAGGGCATCGGTTGAATATAATTATGAGTTCGACTCGAACCAACTACCTGTAGGCCAGACACATATTATTATGAGGTCCTTGCGGGAATTGAATCCAGCGTAGCAGCCAATTACGCAGCCGCTGCGCTAACAATGTCATCACAATCTGAGAATATTAAGATAGAAAAACCCAATATCACTATGACCGACATAGGAATCGAACCCAAGACCCACGTTCAGCAGAACAGCAATATTAGATTCAATAATATATTGGCCTGCAAATGTGCCAAATGTGTAACGGCTACGTGACTTCCACACTCCATTTTCTCAACAATAAGACAAAACAAATTAGTTTGTCTTGTCCATTATATACTCTTGTACTTAATAAAACATTAGTACCGGTATGAGTTTATAAGTTAAAACAATATTTTATTCTGATGTGGTGTAGATCAAGTGTCACCTTTACACGTAGAGTAGACAAACCCACCAAATAAACAATCGATCAAATTCATTGAGTTGAACCATTAATTGAATTCAATTACACAGTACCTACATTACAAAATGTAATTTCGTACGGCTAAAACAGCTATACATTTCAAAATCCTCATTGAAAACAGTATTAATGAAGACCGAAGCGCTTCAGTTTAAATGTGATTATTGCGCGCCTTTGTTGTCACTTCGTACTGCGATCAGCTGTGATTGTACGGCGGCCATGTTGGATTTAGACGTTTTGTGCAAACCGCACTGGCTCTCTGTGTTTTGCGTCCGTATTTGTGACGTGCAGTGTAGTTTAGACTATCAATAGTCAGGCAGGACGCGTGGAGGTATTGAGACGAGATTTAGGATGCAATAATACACCGCTGCAATGGATAAGCTAGATAATAACGTTGCACATGTAGTGGTTGAGAGATTGACTACTGTGCTGCGTGTCACGGGTTTGATTTCCGCACGGAATAAATGTTTGTATGGCTTACAGATAATTGTTCAGGGTCTGGCTGTTCGTATATGTAAGTTTATGAGTCAACTAGGCGACCTGCCCGCGACTTCGTCCGCATGTCTTATTTTGCCCGCGTTAAGTTACGTCTTCCGTTACTGCTCCGCTCCCGTGGGTCGTAGCATGATGTTATATAGCCTATGTTACTCAGGAATAATACTATTAGTGAAACAATGTTTTAAATCGGTCCAGTAGTTCGGAGCCCATTCGTTACAAACAAACAAACCAATGTTTCCTCTTTTTGACATTAGTATAGATTTATAATACATTATGTTTGTAAACGTTAAATATGTGAGGAGCAAGTTTTTTTAAAGAAAAAATGTATTTGGTTGGTGACGTAATAATTAAAGTATTGTAAAGTTAACCTTTGAAGTCTTTGTTGAAAAGTCCCATTTCAAATTAAAACAACACAATAAGCATAATTCAAACCTCTTATTTCCGTTGACACAGTGCCTAGGTACAGGTTTCTGGTTTAAACAACTTTGAATCCACGCCACGAAAGCGACCAACTTTGTACGAAAGAACAAAGTCATTGTATGTTTTAATTTTTCCGTCAAAAACATAAATAAAAAGTTTGTACATGTAAATAGCTTTCGGTCGGAAGTTAATATTTATAAAACGTATGACGTTGCGACGTTGGGGATATTAAAAGTTTCATTATTTTTTATTCCAACATTGAAATATGTATGAGTCTCAGTAGGAACTGAAAGGAATTCTCAGTATTTTTCTAACTGAAGTTCATATGATTTTTTTTATTCCTTTTGAGGGGAAAGGGAATTGAGAGTCACATTTTTTAATATAAGCCACATCGAGGCAAAAAAATATGAACCTTATTATTCTTATGAATAGAATTTCTTATCATTATCAATATCATCATATCATCCGAACGACTTCCACTGCGAGACATAGGCATCCCCTTGTGATAGCCACAATGACCGATCATAGTCGATGATCAAGGTCGTTGGTCCACCTCATGGAGTCTTTCTCATACATACCACACAATAAACATGCCTAATAAATGTGAAATTGTTTGATAAACATATGGGGTGGAAGGCACATCGTAATGAAAATGTTTACCATGGTATCAGTATAATTACGTATGATTCAACACATTCAGCGATCATATTTTTTTATCGGTTATTAAAGAAAGTTAGCTGTATCACAAAAATTGTGTGTATGTATTCTGCAGACCGATTCCGGCCACGGCGGCTAATCTTTATTCAGACTAGCCAAGTACGCAGAAGATATTATAGTGCACAGGTGTATGCGTAAACACAGGTGCACTCCCTTATCCCTAACCCTCATAATCAGATGGGATGGCAATCTGACACAACCGGGGAGTGATCAGGCGCAAGGCCAACGGCTTTACGTGCTTTCCTAGGCACAGGAGTGTCACACCACCAACTTCCAAACCTACACCGATAAAATCGAAAAAACAATTGTTGCTTTCGTTGTAGTTTCTTTGTTGTTGTTGTTAATGTTGCTGTTGTTGTTGCTGGTGTTGTTGTTGTTGTTGTGTGTGTTGCTACTGAATCTATGCTAAAAGTTTTCGTTATGATGTCCCTTCCACCCGTTACAAACTAAAACATGTTCGTACATACAACAAATAAAACCGTTTGTATTGTCTGCATTTCAGAGCGGAACCAAATACGTATGTAGCACAACAAACGTGATTGTCAATACGCGCCGTGAGCCGTGACGCGCGCCCCGCTGCACGAGTCCGAGAGCAAACACCGCTACTGTGTCGTTGCACCCTTGTAACAACGCCAGGGGGTATTGGTCCAAGATCACAGACCCGCCAGACCTATGTCATTTTAGCAATGTGGAAATTTAAAAAAATAGAAAAATATGTATTTATGTCACTGTGAGTGTACTTTGGTACACCTCTGCCTAACCCTTCGGGGAATACAGACGTGATAGTATGCCATTATAAAAGTATTTGATAGATTCAAATACTGGCCCTTTTTTAAATATACAACAACTTTTTTCAAGAGTGATTTTAATAATTCGCAACACAAAAAAAGTCGAAAAACAGGTCTTGGGTTCGATTCTCAGGTCGAGCAAAAGTGTTATTGGGTATTTCTATTAAATTTTCAGTAGGAGCTCGGAGTTAGGACTCGCCCCTTATGACATGGGATCTAAGCATACCGGCGAACTGTGGGTAAATATTGGTACACTTCTACCCAACCTTTCGGGGAATATAAGCGTGATGGTATGTGTCAAATAGATCGCGTTCGGAACTACTAAAAAAAATCCTACTTGTTTCATTATTAATTCGTGTTGGGAGTTACTAACATAAAATAATAATTACCTCCTTGAATTTGACGAAAATGCAAAACTGCACTTTGTTTAATAGGTACCTTCTATTTAGTCGAATTCATAGTCCTTTCCAGGAAATAGTGACCGCACACAACCGTAGATAGAAGCTTCTAACCATAGTGCATCATTCGGTGCACGAACTGTATGAAAGCACTACGGTCATACGGTACGCATCGGACCATCCTGTGCTAGTCTGTGACGAGGTGCAATTTACCTGTGTTCCTACAATTTGCGGATGGTAAATTCTTGTTTAAGTTACGGAAGATTGTGTTTCATGATTTTTTGGAAACTCCATTTAGATATGAGTGTACTCGTAGGGTATCTAGGATATTAAATAAAGCTGGTCGGTAATGTTCACTATTAAGTAAAGCTAAAAAGCTAAGAAAAACAGATGGGCTTCTAAAACTACAATTTAACTAATATTACAAAGAGGTAGAAGTGTTATTGGGTTTTTCTTTGAAATTTTAGTAGCAAAGGGAGTTAAGATTTGTGCCTGGTTAATGGCAGTAGGCTCATCTCATATTACACGGGACATAAAGATAATATGTTTTATGGTATACTTACTTACACGTGGACGAACTCGCGGGGAGAAGCTAGGTTAGTTATATGTATGTAAACTATAGAGAAGAGTGATGTAAACGCTTCGCTAAAATCATAACTTTTATTGAACTTAATCTCCATCATGTTTAAGATTCATGTTCGCGTTAAGAAGTCTCCTGTTTGCTATTATCCCTATTTCTCGCTTGATGATTGAAGCGATTGACTCTTTCATCATTAATTTGTCATATAACCTTTGGTGTATAACGCGCTTTAAGCGTGCTTACCGTGCTAATATTCCGCCATGACAAGCGCTTCAAAACAACGACTACCATACTCAGCGACTTGTTCCAAACTCATAATCCATCACTCCATTTTCAGAGCAATTCGTACGTACTTTATTATACTCTTGCCAGCTTATTACACCCTCATTTTAACATCCCATAATTTTACCCCATTAAACAGGCGCGAAGCAACTTGACACACAAATCAGTGCAAAAACAAGAAAGTAATAAAGCACGCAGTTCACGACACATGCGAGAGACGCGGCCGTCGCGACGCGGTAAACAATTTTCGACAACATATTTTTCGTGTATAGCAAAATGTAGGTGCCTCGGATGTTGTGCTGCAAGTTATGGGAGATTGCGGACATCGTTTGAAGAAGACTTTGTGAAGTCAAAGATATTGACGACAAAATGTAGGTAACAAACAATATTCTCCATGGCAATTTCGAGTCTCAATTGCCAAACGTCTTCAATAACAATAGACATGCATCATAGCTGAGAACATTTCACACTTGGAAGATAGAAGAGAATTAATGAAAGGAAATCTTACGTAAATAAAAATATTATTATGAAGCCCTTGGCCCCTGAATAAGTGTTAACTGTATGGAACCGGTGTCCCTTTATATTTTTATTATTATGTACAAATGGTGAGCCGTCCCGGGACGCCTGGCAGATGTGAAACATCGAAATTATTTTGTACAAGTAATATGCATAAAAGAACAGATTACGACAGGAACTAAATATGGCATAATTTATACTAATCTATACATTAATACCAATATTATAAAGAGGAAAGATTTGTTTGCATTGAATAGGCTCTGAAACTACTAAGCCGATTTGAAAAATTCTTTTACCATTGGGAAGCTGCACTACCTCCAAGTGGCTATATTATATTTTTTTTTTAAATTAGGGATCCTTACTAAAATTCCAATAATGTATCCCAAGGTTTAAAATAATTACCTAAAACGTGCGCTGCTGAAACTATTGATGATAGAAAAAATAATATACTACGACTTTTCTGAACACATCATTATCTACAAAAAGTGTCGCAACAACACATATCTAACTATTATAGTTATGTCACAATAAGTGTTTTTTTAATTAATAAAATTATTAAAATGTTGCGGTTAGAAAAGTATCCTTATGTACCTTGGTATTAATCCTTATCAAAATAAAAAACTTGGTATTCAAGACTGCTTCAAGACCTTTATATAACTTTTTGAATTATTCAATTCGGACATTCTATTCAAAAGATATCACGTGTTCAAAAATGTATATATATTTATAACAAAAAAATCGCGTGGTCGCCGCTCACTTCGCTCGGCTAACTATACGATGTAGGCGTCGTATACCCGTGCAAAGCCGGGACGGACCGCTAGTGTAAAAATAAAATATTTATTTTAAAAATAAAATATTTATTTTATTTTTTCTAAAAAATGATGACTGTTTATTTAATTCCATTAAATACAAATATTTATTACAACTTGTAACAACTTAATTCTGCCATCATACTCGCATAGCGTGGCGACGCGTCAACACGGCATGCATCGCCACGCCAGCAATCTGTTTTACGTGCGGCTATAGATGTTTTACATCAAAAATGGTTTATGTACAACTTTTGTGTCGTGTGTTTACACGAGTATACACACGACTTGTGTGTAGGTGAGGGTTATATAATATGTGGCTTATTCTGGCTGACCCATTTCAGCCAGAAAGAAGTGTCTGATGGCCAGCCATTGAGAGCGTACCTGAATATTCCTACCCGCTACCGCCTCTGCGTTGTACCATTTAGCTTGTGATACATATTTCACATATTCCTCCCTAGTCGCCGGAGGGATGCATAAGGTACGGAAATCGCTAAATTGATGCCCAATGTAAATGGTTTCTGGCGATTTTTTTAAAGTTATGATATCATATCCGCGCATTAGTCTTCGATTTGTGTTCAGGGAGCGACCATTTCGTTGGTAACGTAGTATTTTATTGCTTGATTTTGTTGCTTATCGAATGATTCGGTGCACTGGGTAGCGAGATGAATCTTGTAGTTTGGTTCGTGTACACTCAGATACAAACTGCAATACCATTTTCGTTGCCGGTATATTGATTAAAATTCGTTATAGATGACAATTTCTCTAAGATGTAATGATGAGAGCATAATTGATGATTTTTATTTAGTTTTAATAAACATTTTTTTGTGTGTTAGATTTTAATCGACATATAACTTAAATGTCTACGAAAATATCTAGCACACCTAAATTATTAATACCTATTATAAGCGGGAATAATCCCTGGAAGGACTTTGGGGGAGGCTGTAGCCCAGCAATGAGACAGAGAAAACTACAGAAAAAATTAATTTGTTTTTTTTTAGGAAAACACAGTATCTTAATAATATCAGTAGTAATACCAATTTGCATTCATCAGAAGCTTTATCAATTTTCAACAAGCACTTAAGCTGATGCACTTTCCTCGTGCAAACACAACACATATCAAAATTAAGTTCAACCTCTTTCAGAAAATGCTATTTATGTCATGGTGGTATACGAAATATATTCAGTGCATTTTCTTTTACACCAACAAGGTAAGCCAATAAAAAAAATCATAAAGAGTGGTTGTAACGAAGAGTTATGTATCTTTAGTTAAGAATAAATCTGTGAGTTTTACGGGGTTGCAGGTAGTAGGGGTACCGTGGAGATGCTTTTGTTTGTGAAGCTAAGGGTGAGTTTGTTATTGGGTAGGTTATCTTAATGTTGTGGTGCTTTGTTTTGCATTTCACTCTTTCATAAAAGTTACATTCATAAATATTGGATGTTCTTTTCTGCCAGGAATACATATTTTTGTAATAAATTGAAAACAAAAAATTAAGGTACTAATTAAGAGGACTCATAGATAAAATCGTAACTAAGGTAAAACCTACCTAACAGACTTGAAAATACATCTTAGTTTCTTAAAAAAGAGAGAATTCTAACGAAGTCAAGACAAGTATAAAACAAGCAAGAAGACGCTACCTGTCCAAGAATCCATGTTAATTCTCTGCAGAGGGCGCCACTTAATATGATAATCAAGACGTTACCAGTTCTAATACACGGCTTTTAATGAGAAAGCAAGGAGGCGTGTCGGTACCGTGACTTACGACACAGTACTACGGCAAACGGAAAGTAATGCTGAGCTGGTAGCGGAGGTACGAGAAATTATGATAATTTTAAGCTGTTCATTTAAAATACGCATAATTTCCTGATGGCCCAGTGGTAATAGGGCCTCTTATGCATAAGATTGTAGGTTCGATTCGAAGCAAGTACTAATATTACTTTTTTTTTTCATTATGTACTTTCTTAGTACATTTTGGACATCATTGACATTGGCGAAGGAAAGTATCATGAGGGAATTTGGTCTTCGAAATTCCCAATCCGCCTTAAAAAAAGCATGGTGACTTAGACGTGGCTTTTCGGTATGAAAAGAGAAAATGCCCAGCTGTGGAAAGGTAAAGGCTCGTATTATTAAATAAAAAAATGAAAAGGGCTTGCCTTTTCCACTGATAATTTTCTATTGACGTTATTGAGCCAACATCGTAGTCCGAAATGTATCGTGGGTCTATGTCACCCACGCACTCCGTAAAAGCCTAGTATGTACAAAAAAAATATTTTCCATAAAATTGCAAAGCCCACTGCGTTCGTACCATACAAGAAGAATATTTTATTTTATGGTATTTAAAAAAAATAGTATTGTAACTACTACCTTCTACTCTTTTCAATAAAAACTCAAGCTAAATATATCTAATAGTAAAAAGCATCTGAATCAAACTCCAAGCTCATCTGTCTCCCAGCTTCCGTGTGTCAGCAAACTAGAGTGCGAGCCCCCATATATCCTTGATGAAATGTACGTACGTCTGCGGCTGTAAGAGATTTTTGCTACCGTAAGCGCTCGCGGTCTTTTGAATAATGATAAGAGGGTGCGGACCAAAGGACCAAACTATGTTTGGAGTAGTTAAAGGTACATTTTAGTATGTTTGTGTACGAGACCCAGGCAATAGTTGAAGTGTGGTCACTGTAAGACTGCTTAAAGAAACAAAAGCGCGATGAAGCAACGCTTTTAGTTAACAGTAATAATCAATTTAATTAAGACCAAGTCGAGAAAACAATATAAAATTTATTAATATTCTAATATTCTGTCTTATTGTGATCAATTTTTCCATGGTATGTTGATAAATAATACAGATATTTAGAACTTTATTACTGTCATTTGTATAGTATAAAATGTCCGTCTATTTATTTAGGTGTTGTCATCCCACCTGATGCCTAACCATGCCATCGATCCCTAAATTGACAGCTCACCTCAAACTCACCTCACTCAAATTCAATGAGGGAGATTTTTACAAATTAGGTCTGCTGGTCAGTTTTGTCAAAGTGTGAAACCGAAGCAGAGATAATTGTGTTTAAATAATAAAAAACCTTGACATGAAAATATGCGCTAGGAAGTCGATGATTTCATTAGTTGTCGGCCAGAAGCTTGTCGATTACCGTTAAGACCTAAGTAGAGAACAACAAAGAACATAAAAAACGAGTGACAAAAAGAGGAAATAAAAGTGAATCGGCACGACACGGTTACAATGTAATTTAATTGTGTTTTCACCTTTTTACAGCATTTTATTTGTATTACAACATCTCGGGAACCGTCGACTTGCAACTTCTTTAACAAAAGATTACAAAAGTCCTCATATTCAAAGGCACCTGTCTCGTACGCCCCTTTGCTCACAAAGCAAGAATTACTCAAAGGAACAAATCAAAAGAAGGAAAAAAAACTAAAAATACTTATTCCGTAACCAAGTTTTCTTAAAAGATGACGGTGTGAAAAAATCACGAACGAAAATTCCCAAGTGGAGTCCCAATCAGATCAACTGAAAACTTTTCCTAAGGCACCGCGGAAGTAGCAAAAAAAACTTTTGTAAAAAAACTTGGTTCAGAACACCTTTAAATGTGTATGGGAGGAACTTGGCGCGACTTGGCGTTACTTGGCGACACTTGGCGAGACTTGGCCGGGTAATCAGTTAAGTAAATACTCAGTTTGGTGACGATTGTCAGTAGCAGAAAGTTTTTTAGTTACCTGGGAAGGCGTTTGTTTTGTGTCCTTTATTTTAGACTGTATTTAATTAACGTCTTTACCTACTAAGATGAGTCTATTTTCAGAAGATCTTACCGTGAGATTTTTGTTGTTGAATCTTGCTTAGCTATCTATTTTTAGGTAGATTAAGGTTACTTATTTCCTGCAAGAAAATATCAAGTACATTTGGAGGGAGCGTATTATGCAATTACTACAACTATTTTATTTTAAACAATAGAATCCTACATACCATCACGCCTGTATTCCCCGAAGGGTTAGGCAGAGGTGTACCAATATACATCCACAGTTTGCCGGTATGTTTAGGTCCCATGTAATAGGGGGCAAGCCTATTGCCATTAACCGGGCACAAATCCTAACTCTGAGCTGCTACTGAGAATTTTATAGAAAAAGCCAACAACACTTTTTGCTCGACCTGGGAATCTAACCCAAGCCCTCTAGCGTACCAATCGCGCTAAGGACCACTACGCTAACGAGGCAGACAATAGAATCCTACTCCTACTAATATTTTAAATCCATTTGTGAGGATGGATGAGTTTTTGTAACTCAATCACGCCAATACAAGTAAACGGATCTAGATGAAATTTAACACAGAGATAGATTATAGTCTGGAATAGCACGTAGGTTATTTTCATCCGTAAAAAATGTACAAATTTGATAATATATCAACTTTGACGCAGACGAAGTCGCTGGCAGAGGCTAGTACGAATATAAAGTGATATTATTTAGACGAGCAGGTATACGTGAGAGGCACAAACATATATACAATGAAAGAAAAATAAATGCACGAAGGTGATCCTGTAAGAAGGATCGATATAGCTGAAGAAATTCTACAGTCTGAGACACCTACTAACATAAGATTAAAATCATAAAAACAAATTCTTTGATGGTCCAGAATAGTGTAACAAGACATACACAGCTAAGCTAGACTGAAGCTATAAAAAGCTGACCGTTCACCTTTAATAAACCAAAATAAAAATCCCTAAGAAAAGTCCAATATAGTCGTTCAAGCGAACTCTAAAACATTCTGTGAAAAGCCTTTGACACACACACACATCTGTTGACAAGCTGCCTACTTGACTTAAAAATCCCGGAACGCGTAGTAGCGGAAATAAAAACTTTACACGGGATGACTGATTGTTAGATCGAGGATACTAAGGGTCTGTAACCTTCCAATAAGTTACGATTAAATTTCTTAATTCTGTTCCATTTTTGAATATTTTTAACCAATCGTGTCCAATTAATGAAACTTACCTTAAGAATGTCAAACTACAGGATAGAAATATGAATCAGTACCTATGTTCATTGATACGAGATAATTGAACAAACACGTATGTACAGATAGCGTCATCAACTGGTAACCCCCTTTATGAACAAATTTTAATACAAGGGGGGTAACCAATTGATGGCGCTGTCTGTACCACTTACATTTATATACAAAAAACAAAATTCTTAGATATTCATAATAATAAATAATACTACTACTACTGACTACTTACTACGTACGAGTATTTATTGGTATTTCTCTTTAGTTATCGTAAAATTTTGTGTTTATTTAAAGTAACTGTATTAAACAATTTCAATTTTAATAGTTTTTCTATTTTAAAAAACACAATATTAATTTTTTTAAGTAACCCCCGATAGAAAAATAGAAATCCCTACCGCAGCTAACAAAAGAACTGATAACTTTGAAACCGCTGTACCGATCACCATCAAACATAACTAAGAACACTCCCGACTAATTCACTTTTCGAAAAAAAAAAAAATCGGATCATTGCGTTCGGGAGCTACGATACCACAGACAGACATACACATACACACGCACATAAACACACACGCACAGACAAGTCAAACTTTTAACACCCCGCCGTTTTTGCGTCGGGGGTTAAAAAGAGTTTTGACAAAGTTGTGTTTTTATAAATCTACATAGAAATAAATGTACTGAAATTTCAAAAATGACTTTCTAAATATCATAGCACAACGCCGCCTAGCTTAGCGTAAACAATGGACAACAGTCACATTGCCCGACTGAATTCAATACACTTTTACATCTAATTCAATAGTGTTCTCCCTCTCACATGGTTTGATATCAAAGTCCGTTGCTATAGTAACGGTCCTCTTTCGAGCCCAACGGACCGAGGATAACACGGCCCGAGGTGAGGGCAGTCGGTACCCATCTTCGGGCTTCGAGATTATGTGTTTTTGAGTCGAATAGAAATAGAAATTGTAGCAAAGGTGGATTATAAGCTGTAAGTAGCTGTACAGTGGAATAGATACATTGTTCGCTGACCTAAAATAGAATAAGTCCACTTTGACCTTTGTAAAAGTGGACTTATCTTATACAAGCTTATTTTTTTGTTGACAAGAAGCCTGAAAAGGGGCCACTATACTCATCATTATAAATAACTTTTACTAACTCAATACATCCTGAAGTCAATAAAACAAAAATCTGGTGCTGCATACATTTTTTCGAGTTATGGGAACATTATCAGTATGCTATTTATTTATACTGATATAGTAAAGCTGAAGAGCTTTTTGTTTGTTTGTAACGCACTAATCTCTAAAACTACCAGTCGAATTAGAAAAGATCTTGATCTGAAAATATGATAGCCAGATTCATCACGAACAGGCTATATAACGTCACACTATGACTAACGCTGAACCAATTTCCATCAAACATAGCTAAGAACACTTCAGACTAATACACCTTTCAAACAAAAACAATTAAATCAAAATTAGTTCATGCGTTCCGGAGCTGCGATGTCACAGACAGACACACACGCACAGACACGTCAAACTTATAACACCCCGTCGTTTTTGCGTCGGGGGTTAAAAATGCGTTAAAAGTGCTTAACGTATGGTACGTTATTTTGTTCCACTCCCGTTCCATTGTTCAAACCAATATTTAAATATTTGTTCAGTAATGTTTTGAACGAATATTTTGCGAACATGATATCCTCTTACTTATAAATGTAATGGGGGAAAACAAAAAAACTACCTACCCACTATGAATTATAATTGTTATGTTAGGAGCTGAATAAATGTTTTATTCTGTGAAACACAATATGGATCATTAGTACAATGTTAGTTTGTTTCGGGAATAATAAATAAGTAGAGAGATGACTTTGTATTAACCGCTGTGCTAATAGTAGATATTTTATGTTGTGATAACAAGCAGTCAATTTGTGTACCAAGTAGTAACTAACCACCGTTTATACAAGATGTTAGTTTAAACAAGGACCATACTTTAAGGGAGTGTAGTGCTTATGAAAATAAACTACTTTCATCATACTACTATACTACTGTCTCGTTAGCCTAGTGGTCCTAAGCGCGACTGCTACGCTAGAGGTATTGGGTTTGATTCCCAGGTCGAGCAAAAAGTGTAATTGGGTTTTTCTATGAAATTCTCTGTAGCAGCTCGGAGTTAGGATTTGTGCCCAGTTAATGGCAATAGGTTCGCCCCCTATTACATGGGACCTAAACATACTGGCGAATTGTGGGTGTACATTGGTACACCTCTGCCTAACCCTTCGGGGAATACAGGTGTATCTATGTTATGTTAAATAGGTATGGTGGTAAGCTCCCTGGATGAGATCCTCCACAAAGAGCTCTACTACTACTATGTAATACACTATGCTACTACTAGGAGAGGGTAGTTTATCTGTGTACATAAGTCTTTAGTTTCCTTAAATAAATGGGTTACACACATTACTTGCACGCCTTCTTTAAAAATCCCTCTCAGTGAATTTAGGTGAAATAAGTGTGAGGCGAGTTGTCAATCCCTAGGTAATTAGGAGAAATACAAGTCAGTTGAACAAAAACCGAGGGTGACCTATTGTTGTTTATATATTTGTATTAATTAATAAAAACTGACAGAATATCAATAACTTTTACTATTTCAAAAAAATTAGAAGAATGAACATACCCACATACAATCAATGTTTATAATTTTTTTTTACTTATAATGTTTTTTAAATCGATAATGATCGTGGCCGCTTATGACTTGTACCGCACCACTGACGCTGATTGCGGTGTTGGTGCGGGCCGCAGCGTCATCAGCGATGACGTCATGTCTCACACGTACAAGCGTTGATATATTACATCTATGCGGCTGTGTAAGTGGGCGTACAGCCAACCATATGTGTTCCTTGAGTACTGACGTTATGTAGGTAAGTCGAGCGTGCGGCCAATAAGCGTGCGTTATTTTGTGTAGGTGTTTGTAGTAGAATAGAGGTCTGGATATTACTAATTGTAAAGATATTTTTTTAATCTTTTGATCACAACTCTCGCAAATAATATGGCCAGAACAAAATACGATTTACGTACAAAAATATTCAGTATTACTTACTTAATTCTCATAACCGCTAACGTCTATAACTTGTACCAGAACAAGTAGAGTGCGGTGCGGTTGTGAGCCACGTCATCACGGCTGTATGACGTCAGACCGCACGAGTACATTGAATGAGATGCGAGCCTGCGCCAATAACGAGTCACGGTGACGTATGCAATACTTGTTCTCGTAATCGTAAGAGAAATGCTTTTAATTAATCATACAATATTTGTAGCTTTTTTAATTCGTTATTCATATATGTATTAAAAGAAAATACGTTTCAATAAATAAATGGATACCGGATTTAAATTTTTACCGACAGGATTAAAATACAACCCCTATATTAATTAATTGCATATTGCAGTTAACTGCCTCGGTAGCCTTGTGGTCCCAAGCGCGACTGCTACGCTAGAGGTCTTGGGTTCGATTCCCAGGTCGAGCAAAAAGTGCTGTTGGGTTTTTCTATGAAAATCTCAGTAGCAGCTCGGAGTTAGGATTGAGCCCGGTTAATGTCAATAGGCTCGCCCCCTATTACATGGGATCGAAAACATACCGGCGAACTGTGGGTGTACATTGGTACACCTCTGCCTAACCCTTCGGCAAAATACAGGCGTGATGGTATGCATATTGCAGTTATTTAAATTGGTCGTATTAGAAAATTTTGATTTTGTAGTCGCTACCGATACTGCTGAGCGGTGGGGTCCTGGGTTCGATTCTCGTGTCGAGCATAGTTCTATTGGATTTTTATATTACGAATTTCTCAGTAGCAACCCGGCGTTTTGGAACTTGGTGGTGTGATATCCTCGTGATTCGGAAAATACATAGAGTCATTCGTCCTACACCTGATCCTGATCTGAGATTATCTGCACACACCGGCATTGATTTTTATATATCCTTGGATGGCAAACAAGTCGACGGCCCACCAAATGTTAAGTGTTCACCGCAGCTTATAACATGCAATACAAGAAGCCTTGGAAATGCGTTGCCATCTCAGAGACAAAGTTGAAGAAACATTCTCACAAAGACATGATCCATTCGCACTTCTACCTAAGTTCGTATGAGACTTTATGAGACGATGACCGCGTCTCCAAAACTAAAGTCAATTGAATATTCAGAACTTCATAACTCAAGCTAACATTTGAAATCGCAATCACAAGCCCTGTACGTCATAATACCGCGTCGTACATAACTGGCTACGTTACAATACCGCTTGGTGCGGTGCTCAGAGCTCAGAGCAAGAACCCGCAAATACCGCAGTCCGTTTTTTAATAATGTTTACTGCATACAAACAGAAGAGACAGAAGAAGCATTTCTGTGAGCCAACACACAATCTCTCAATAACTTAATAATATAATTATTCAGTTAAACTAATTCAATATCTTATATCTTGATGGCCCAGTGATTAAGGCGCCTCTCATTCTTAAGGTTGCGGGTTCGATACCGGGCAAGTACAGAGAGTGTTATTAACTGATAACTCTCTTTTCGAACCAATTTTATTGCAAAAGGGGTTACCAATTATTGATGACGCTGTCCGTATCAATGTGACTTTTGCAATTTATATGTATTTTCTAAGTTTATCTTGGGCATTTCTGATATCGGTGAAGGAAAACATCGTGAGGATCCTTAGTATTTTAAGTTACTTCTAGGAATTAATGTAAGTCTGAAATCGCCAATCCGCCTTGAGTAAGCATGGTGATCAATGCTCGTGCCTTTTTATATACGAAGAGGCCTTGGGCAGTGGGACAATAATAGGTTAGTATTATTATTTATCATTTTATACCACAATTAGCACACCAAACTTACTTATTAAGCATCTAACTACAACCGTAGTTATAACTGCTGGATTTTGTTTTCTGAGTTTGAGCTAGTGGGCTTTCTGTGTATTTCCATACTCCGTGACGCAACCGAGGCGAAACTAACAAGTGTTCCGCAGGGTTGGCGAGTGGTTAATTGCGAATTCGTGGTATTTATGGCAGTCTGATTCCAATAACGACCTTCATATAAACTATGTAGAGTTTAAAGTGCGATACCCGCTTTCCGACAAAATATGTATTACTTTAACTTATATATAATGTAGCTAGCTACTTTACATAATGTAACTCTTTATTGTAATACTCATTAAATATACAAACAAGCAAACAAAAACATACCGGTGAACGGTGGGTGTACATTGTTTACACCTCTGCCTAAACCTTCGCGAAATATAGGCGTAATGGTATGTTTGTGTGTTGTTAACAAACTAGCTTCAACATGTGACATCCGCGTGGATTTCTTTAACCCTTTAAATCAAGTCTTTAGTTACTGCTCCACTCCCGTGAGTCATAGCGTGATGTTATGTAGCTTATATGAATCTGGCTTTCATAATTATACAAAAAGATTTTTTTTAATCCGACTGGGAGTTCCAGAGATTAGCATGTTTAAACAAAGAAACAAACAAAAAAAAAGTATTCAAGTTTATTATATTAGTATAAATATCACCTCTTGTGATAAGGGGTGGCAGCCCTAGTTATGAAGCAAAACGAGAATAGAGTACGAAACAGAACAATCGTTTGAATTTAGAATTTGCAAATAAGAGAGTTAAGCGGACCAGTTTACCTGTTAGCGTGTTTAATTTATTTTCAATTTGTTTCGAGTTCAAATGAATGTTGGAAGGCATTTTGTTTGTATTTCATTTGTTTTTTTATCGAAGAATATGTCGAGAAAGAATTGCATGCACTCGCTATTGTGTGTATTCTCTTTTGAATGGGGAAAGTTAAATGTGGTTGTTCTATTGTTGTGTTAGTTTATAGATAAGAATTTTCTTTTTCCATTTTCCTTTATCTTTTTCAACTGCCTCGTTAGCCTAGTGGTCTTAAGCGCGACTGCAATGCTATAGGTCTTGGATCGGATTCCCAGGTCGAACAAAAAGTGTTATTGGGTTTTTCTATGAAATTCTTTGTAGCAGCTCGGAGTTAGGATTTGCTCCCGGATAATGGCAATAGGCTCGCCCCCTATTACATGGGACCTAAACATACCGGCGAACTGTAGGTGTACATTGGTACACCTCTGCCTAACCTTTCGGAGAATACAGGCGTGATGGTATGTATACTTTATCTTTTTTTCTTCAATCGGGTGTTGAAAAGTCTTTGACTTTTTATGAGCTGTCATAATACGATTCCCTCATAAATTTTGTAGGGCTGTAAACTGTGACGCCACTTAATTGACCATTTATTGAGATCAAAGGAACTGTAAATTTAATTTTACAGTTCATTAATAATTAATTTATTTATTGGTTAATGGTATCTATTACCCAATTATTACAGTCGGCTAAAACAAAGTTGATCCACGGGATGCTTTTATGTACTATTTTGAAAATTAAACGCTCTTATTATCCAAATAAGGATAATTATCGGAACCCAAGTTAAAATTGCCTGTCGGCCTTGGAGGCTATCAAGTTTCTATTCTATTTCTATTTCAGATTTGTGTTTATCTGATAGGAACTGTTTACGTTAACAGTTCCATTCTACTTCAACCATCACGTCAAATTAAATTTTTTCAATCAATAATTCTAGTCTTTTTTGTCCCACCGCAAGGCAAACGGCTCTTCTCGTACAGAGAAGGCACGAGCATTAATTACCACGCTTCCTTAAAGCGGATTGGCGATTTCAGACTTATATTCATATTTGCAGGTGTCTTCACGATGTTTTCCTTCAGCGATGTCAGAGATGTCTAAGATAAACTTAAAAAGTACTTACATATGAATTGAAAAAGGCACATTGGAACTTTTTGCTTGCCCAGTATAGAATCCGCAACCTCATGCATGAGAAGCGAGCGCCCTTAACACTGGGCCATCACGACATTTTTACATAACAGCACTAAACTATATGTCAAACTTATCCAATCTAAACGCCTCATCTCTGATCAGCCTCCGACTTTATTAAAACATTCCCGACATGTCACGGTAAACACTTGTTCGGCGTGCTCCTTCCATAATAAATGCTTGTTCAAACAAGGTGCTTCGTTTGTACAGTTTCAACGTAAATTAACTTGTTACAGTAGATTGTGACACCAACTTGTCAACTTGGCTAATTATTTTAGTTGGAGGTAAGGGCGGGTTCAGGTAACAGGAGTGCTGGCTTTGTGAGACATGTTTGTGAGTCTTCGGGCGCTTGTTGTTGGATATTATTTTAAAGTTAAGATTATTTGAAGGGAGCGAGGATAAAGTCAGAAGATTGAAGCTTAAGGCAAGACTATGGTAAGAAAAAAAAATGTTAACTAAAACGAATAAAAACAGTATTAAAATTGTTTTAAATCTCAACTTTAACCAAGATCGGAAATAGAATAGAAATACAATGTTGGTCTGTTGTTGTTTCAGTTACAAAGTTTGTGGAGTAAAAATGTATAACCATACCATACAAACAGACAAACATTCACGACAAAATATTCATCACAATTTTATCCAACGTTTTGTATTGCATGTCTGTCTTTTATTCATTACCTCTACACATATTATTTATAATCTATTACTATTTCTAACAAGATAAAATATTCTCTGGAGGTAGGTACCGTTCTAATTACAAAAATATCTCTCACTGATATGAAGTTACGTTATTGCCGAGTATCATAAGTGATATGTTGTGTTTTGAGGTATACTTCACCCAGATGAAGACACGGGTAGAAGCTAGTATCTAATACTCTAATAACTACTTATGTATAATACTGTCTACACATAGCACAAGCAAGTAAACTCGTTTACCTCCGTCCGCTGATCGCGTCTAAACACGTTCTAAGTTGAAAACTGTTTATGGCGAAATTTGGTTCCTCAAAGTTAGCTTCGTGATTGGCTTTCAAATGGTCTTATAGATAATAATATAATGGTATAGTAATATGAGGGTTAAGGTAAGTGATTATGTATTTAAATTATGTATCTATTAACCTTACTGCCAGTATTATTAACCTGTATATATCTAACTGCCTCTTTCGCCTAGTTGTCCTAAACACGACTGCTACGCTGGAGGTCTTGGGTTCGATTACCAGGTCGAGCAAAAAGTGCTATTGGGTTTTTCTATGAATTTCTCAGTAGCAGCTCGGAGTTGGGATTTCTGCCCGGTTAATGGCAATGGGCTCGCCCCTTATTACATGGGACCTAAATATACTGGCGAACTGTGGGTGTACATTGTTACACCTCTGCCTAACCCTTCGGGGAATACAGGCGTGAGTGTATAAAAATACACTTTTGAACGTATTTAAAAAAATGAATTGAACCTAGTTACCCCTTCCAAATTATAGTTTCATATGGAGAAGAATGGGCAAGAAACCCATACTTACAGTTTTAAAATTAATGTTGAACCATATTTTGTACATCAATAGAGACAAAGTTATCACAAAATGAGATATATACAGCTGGATTTTCATTATTTTCAAATGCAAATATATTAATAAACCTTTCATAATATTAACAACAAAAGTTTGTAGTTCAGCAATTTCTGAGAAATAAATGTTCAGACATCTCATGTTCAAAGTTAGGACGTAAGTTAAGTAACATCTACATCGATCATTCTAGAAACCAAAAGTTTGTTAATGTAAGTAAGATCGTATGTCTTCTGAGAAAAGTACGTGAAATATTTGCCAAGGTAATATTTTTACTGCGCATTTTTTCTTTAGGTATTTGAAATCGGTGACAAATGTTACGTTAAAAAATCCTAAATTGACAGCTTTTTTTTTTAATAAAAACGTTGTCCCAGATTAAGAATTCCTCCTGTATCGTGGGTGCGTTAACAAACATTTAAACTCACATACACAAACAGCCAGACCTGGAACAACTATCTGTAGGTCACACAAATATTTGTTCCGTGTGAGAATTGAACCCGCGACACGCAGCGCGGCAGCCAACCGCTCAGCCACAGTCGTGCCGTCAAACTACAGAATAATAACCATCATACTATCACGCCTGTATTCCCTGAAGGGTTAGGCAGAGGAGGTCCAATGAACACACATAGTTACTTAATAATCTACTAGAAATATTTCTTTGAAGATTCAATAAACACGATCGTACAATATAAACACCTGTTCAGACGCGGCGGAAATCGCGCGGTTACGTCAAAATAAAAAAGTACAATGCACATGGAAATAAAAATCAAGCGGCAATCACGCAGTTTCCGCCACGTCAAACCGGCGGTAATAACCTGTTACCTTTTCGAGAAAAATGCTTGCAGTAAAAATGAAACACAAGAGAGAAGCCATACATAAGTAACTTTATATACAAATCCTTACACGACACTTCCTATTAAGAATAGCCCGTGTATAGCAAAGGAGTAGGTCATATACAAAGGCGTTTATATTGACTCCAAAATCCGCATCGATCAGAAACTGGCATAGACTTGATGTAAGTGGCAGCGTTTGACAACTCAACTGTGAGACTGCTAGCCTGCGCATCGGTAAACCGGGTGATGACAGCTGAGCAGAATAGTGGTAAAATAGCCTTTGCCACATCTCTCTGGCCCCCAAGATATTGGCGCTACCTAGTTTGGGGGACCGCCGTACAGTTAAAAACGGAATTTCATAAATATTGTAGTTTATATTTTGTATTATAACAATGAACTTTGTAAAACAAAATTTATCTTATTCATATTGGGACATGTCAATCAAAATTTAACACAACTAGAAAGTCGAATATAGTGGAATCTTATGTCACTTTTAGCATACACGTACAATAAACCAATTTTTTTTTCCCTGGTGATATCCTTATCGATGCCCTCCGTTTGAGGTAAACGGAGAGTTATGTCGGACTCCTACCAACTAAAACCCCACGGTTCCTCTTGTCTATAAGTCAGGAGCCCGGTATCGCTTGACGCATGATCCGCGCTCCCGACTGGTATTGGACCGCCATTGGCCCCTTCACCTTATGCGGCCGGTCCTGCGACCGCACATTCCACTACAAAGACGCGCCAATATACCTAATATTCTAATAAATAAAACATTCATTCATAGTATAGAAAGTTTTTGGTATTGTCTGTCCATATAAAACGCAGAGGTTGCATTTCGTGTGGTGCGGCTTTATAGTGCAATATTTATAACGGAGCGATTGAAAGATATTTGTACTGTTTAAATGTGGTACAACCGAGGACAATGGCAGCTCAATCTTATTAGGCACTAATACGTAAGAGTGAAAAGTGGTTCACCGCAATTGTCTGCGGTAATAGCTGTTGGTGATGCTCCCTTAAGCCTACAGCAAGAGCCCACATCTATACTTATCTATACTAATATTATAAACAGGGAAAGATTTGTTTGTTTGTATCGAATACGCTCCGAAACTACTAGACCAATTTTAACCATTTATTCACCAATATATAGCTACATTATTCCTGAGCAACATAGGGTATATAACATAATGCTACGACCCACAAGAGCGGAGCAGTAATCATAGACGTAACTTAACGCGGGTGAAATAAGCCACGCGGACTAAGTCGCGGGCAGTTCGCTAGTATTATATATAATGAGGTAAGGTTTGTTTGCTTTTTATATTTATGCCAACTACCTCGTTAGCCTAGTGCTACTGCTACGCTTGAGGTCTTGGGTACGATTCCCAGGTCGACCAAAGTGTTTTTCGGTTTTTCTGTGATATTCTCAGTAGCAGCTTTATCAAATAACTTCTCCCGCCCTGGGCGGGGCGGGAGGGAGTGTCAGACTTTTACTGACTCAAGCATTCTCAAGCATTACTGCCTCGCAGAAGGAGGCGACTGCATCCCATTCCCTCTCGCTCCGGACCATGGCTTGCACCAGGGCCGGACGCGAGAGTTCGCTGCCGCCGATGGCCGCCACGAGGACTCGGCGATGCTCCACCCAAGCGGGGCATACCGCCACGGTGTGCTCCACCGTGTCCTCGGGGCGATCCACACAATGGTGACACCCGGACGTTTCCTCCCGCCCGATGAGGTGCAGGAACTTGCCGAAACACCCGTGTCCGGTGAGGACCTGCGTCAGGCGGTAGGTGAGGGCGCCGTGGCGCCTCTCCAGCCACTCCTCAAAGAGGGGACTTACCGCCTCTATTAAGGCGTGCCCACTCAGTAGCAGCTTGGAGTTAGGATTTGTGCGTGGTTAATGGCACTCTAATGAATGCGACCTAACCATTACGGCGGACTGTGGGTGTACATTGGTGCACCTCTGTCTAAGCCTTTAAGGAATACAGGCGTGATAGTTTGTTTGTATTTTTTTGTTTGTAAGAGAAGATGGCTGAAAGTACTGGTCCGATTACAAAAAAAAAAACACTGCTAGGAAGATCCTTTCATCGCCGAGTGCAAAGGGCTATGTTGTATTGTATACTTGACTACCACGCGGACAAAGTCACGACTAGAAGCGATTCCATAATAAGAATGGGTGATATGACAGTACGCTTTAAAAAAAGACGTAACTCACATATAAAATATACTAGATCTCGAAGAGAAAAAAACGTAATTTCCCAGCTGACAGCTATAAGAGTTGATTTATGACAAATTATAACAAGGGAGGTGGAACTACGTGTCACAAAAGACTCTCCCATATTCGCGAGATTTATACGCCCCTAGTCGTGACTCAAACATCCAATTTTTATATATAGTTAGGAGTACCTGCCACAAAATAAAACGTTTTAAAATTCATCGTGTGCAAAAAATATCCAGGATGTATTTACATATTTATTTATTTAAACTACCTCGTTAGCCTAGTGGTCATAAGCGCGACTGCTGTGCTAGAGGTCTTGGGTTCGATTAAGAGGTCGAGCAAAAAGTGTTATAGGGTTTTCCTATGAAATTCTCAGTTGCATCTCGGAGTTAGGTTTTGTGCCCGGTTAGTAGTATATTTAATTTTGCAAGTATGTGTACCTACGAGATATAGTTATACAAGATAGTAAGATAAAACATTTATTGACACAACTTGCAACAACGATATTTGACCAGACGGGTGTGGGTTGGCTCATTTAGCCAGAACTAAGTTAAACTTAGTCTACCTATAGCTACTGGCCTGTGGACGGTGAGCAATGGGTAGCTCACCGTCCTTACGTTGTATAACGACAGGCCGTGTCGACGGCGCGTTCGTGTTCCACGCGCGCCTCAAAGAGATGTCAGCAAAAGGAAGGGGCCACTGAGGGCCGATGCCTGCCGGGGCTGCGGATTGTTCGCAAGAGATACCGCGCCCCCGGAACGCAAAGAGCACAAGAAGGAACATGGGTGGGTTTTAGTCAGTAAAAGCCTGACATTCCCTCCCGCCCCGCCCAGGGCCGGAGAAGTTATTTGATGATTTTCCACCCACCAAAAAAAAAAAAAAGTCTACCTATAGCAGTAATGTTTACAAATAGATATATAATGTAGAAAAAAAGGTACCTAATGTGCGTTTAAAATATTACTAACAATTGCAACTCTTTCCTAAACTGAGTTCCACGTCCCTATTGCATCTGATTTGCTCTTATCCGAAAACCATACTGCTTAAACACAATCTGACAACCCCCCTCTACCCCCATGAGATAGGGGTGAACACAGGTAAACCCTTTGAGACAAATTGAATCGACTTATCTTACAGGTATTCGGTACTCAATGCTTAGATCTCTTATATACCGTGTTCGGAAAAAACCTTTTTTTAGAAAAAAATACCGGGTCTCAAGTTGCTTCTGTAGGCTCAACACTCATTTGTATCTACTTTCAAGTTAAAAGCAAGTTCTTTGCCGGTTTGCTTGCTGTTTTGAACAATATTTTATCTATTACTTAATAGTGACGGCACGGTTGGCGCAGTAGCTGAGCGATCGGCTGCTGCGCTGCTTGTCGCTGGTCCGATTCCCGCACGGAACAAATATTTAATGACCTACAGGTAGTTGTTTCGGGTCTGGCTGTTTGTGTATGTGAGTTTATATGTTTGTAAACGCACCCACGATACAGGAGCTATTCCTAGTGTGGGGTAAAGTTTAAAAAAAATAAAAAAGTAGCAGAACTCTTTGTAAAGGAGCTCCTCCGGGGAAGTACTACCATTTCTGCCAAGCAGCGTTGCTGTGTTAGGGTTTGAAGGTTATGGGTGCCGGTGTAATGACAGACACACATGAGACATTTCAACTTTGTCTCTGGGATAGCAATGCATTTGCAAGGCCTCTGATATTGCAGAAGTCTATAGGTAGCGGTGAACACTTAACATCAGGTAGGTCATGTGCTTGTTTGCCATCTAATGGCATTAAAAATATATATCTTTTTATTTTTGAAAAGCAAACACTGCTTTGTTTGACTGAAGCATCCGTAATGTGTTGATATTTACAAAAAATATCATTTAAATTGTTTTTTTATTATATTTATTCGTTTATTAATATTTGCCACGGGTTTCAGATTATTTGGGGTCGGCGCTACACGTTTTCTTCTTCTTTTCTGTCCTGTCAACCGTCATACCATCACTGAATCACTATTCCTTCCTTTAATTTTTCACACAACTCATCCTTCTTTTCTTTGTCCTTCCTCTCCCACTCCGTCTAACCACATATATAATCATAAATATTAAAGTGTCACACACGTTTCCAACGGCCCCTTTAGATCTTAAATACAACTTAAAATCAACAATTTATTTATGTTGGCGGAGGCCTTTTTTTCTACAAAAATAAAACATACTAGCTGGAAGGCTCCCGTTATTTTTACAGAATACAAGAACCGATCATGTCAACCGTTAGTTAACACTTCAATCACCATAAATCCATACGCCATCTCCAAAGTATACACAAAATATAACAAGAAAAAACGTTCAAACCGTAATCGTAGCTTATTTGGAAAGCCGATAAAGCCACGTGGTGTAAGATCGAAAAAATGGCGCCCGGGGGTAAGTCGACAAGGAATATAAATTATGAACGGTATCAATCGAACCTTTATTCAGTGTACCCACTTTGTTTGAAACACCTTTGAGCCCTTCGAAGGGAGTCCGTGATGTGTCAATTGTTGGAACACGGGTTTGTACTACCCAAAAGGATTGTTGGAAGTGCAGGTAATAATAAAATTCTCCTGGCCTACTTTGGCTCGCGGCGGCCAATGGAGACTAGCTAAGTACACAGGAGATATTATAATGCACGAGTGTGTGCGCAAACTCAGGTGTATTTCTCTACCATAACTTGCATATTCCATGGCATGACAATCCGACACGCCCGGGGAAAGATCAGGCGCGCTTTCCGAACCACGGGAGTGTCACACCAGCAACTTCCAAACTCCAAGTTGTTACTGAGAAATTTCAGAAATTCAGCCATGTTAAATACAATTCACGTATAACCTTGGAATCTTGTGTGGATGGAAGATTTATGTAGGTATGTAACTATGTATCTAAAAACAAAATACTTAGTAGACAGCGGCGCCTTATAATGGATGTCTATACCAAACCATTATCCATCATGTATATATTTCATTTTCCGTTCACATAAATATAAATACAAATAATTGTCCTCCTCAATTCTTTCATCCTGAGATTATCAATCACAATACATTTGCAAAAAATCATGTCAGAGTAGACTGAACATCAATATAATTTGATACAAACTTAGTTTTGTTCAACGTAATATAAAAGTTGTGTTTGAAAATTGATGTCGTCCGTGAGAACGCGGATTTGTGTCGCAGCTCCTATTTTGTTATCATTCGAAGTTTGAAGGTTTCAGGATAATTGAATAAGGTTTTTACACGTGTTAAAAAGTCAAGGCACATTGTCAATTTCAGATTTGTATTAACTGCAAGTCCAGGTTTCCTCCATCCAGGTTTACTAGCAGATATATACTTATATAATTCAAATAATATCGTTACGTCATTCAAAAAAAATATCATTTTGTCAATTTTGCACTTCTTCTTCTTCTTTTCGTATCGATCATACGTTAAAAATAATGTATACTACTTGGGCACAGTAGGTAGCCATATTTATTGCCCACTGTTTTAATAAAAAATCACTTAAAAAAACAATCTTGTTCTCCTCAGTTTTAATTCCAAACAAAACAAAAACACTTCCCGGCCACAGCCCACTGGGTTTAGTGCCTAAAAACTGGTATTAGTCCAATAATCGTAGGCAATAACATTTGCACAGTGTTCCGTTTGTGTTCAAACCGCAGGATCGAATCTAATTTGTGTGGCTTATCCGCCGTGCGTCCCAATGTGCGCGCTTTAATGAAAATCTAAATTTAGATGGGCTGCTGTTTATGCATGTGTTTTTTTGGCTAGACTCGTTTTAGTTTTACCTCTGTGCTATCTTTACAACCTCAGTTTACAAAATACTCTAACAATGGAAGTAATCTAGATTTCCAGAAATGTAATTGTCATAATTAATTGTATTTTTGGCATTTTGTAGTTTCTCATAGTAAGTATTTGTTTCTAAAATTATGCAGAGTTCAATGTTTTTTTACGAGACCATGTTTCAATTGATGTTCAAAAGTACATATTTTATGAGTCAAAAAGTCACACCCACAATTTTATGTCCTAACCAGCCATCACTGACATCACTGACATTTTTATGATTCCTATTGCCGTATTTTTTTTTAACTCACATGACCACATCTTAAAATACCAGCATCCAAAAACCAGCCAACTTAACTACAACTTATATTTGAACCAACATAATGTTGGGCTTAAAACTTAATTGTGACGTGTGGTTAACGCCGATTGCTTTCAGGCTCTCCGTCACGATCAAAAGAGGTCTAACCGCACAGCGCCCTCTGCCGGCGATGTGAAGTGTACCAGGTGCGTCCCGATGGCCCACAAAATCGGATCCGACCTCGGGATTTAATTTTGTAATGGGTAGTGGTGTTAGATGTAAGTGATAGCGGGTAATGACACCGGAGACGACGATCGGCTTCATAATTGTGTAAGTAAAACATTTACAGTCACAATCCGAAGAATTTTAAATTGAATTCATAGACCATTGCTTCACGTGTTCGGAAAAGTCATTTGTGCAACAATGTAAAAACCGAAATGAATATAGTTGCATTGTAAGCTTGTAATTGCCTCGTTAGCCTAGTGGTCATAAGCGCGACTGCTACGCTATAGGTCTTGGGTTCGCTTCCCAGGTCGAGCAAAAAGTGTTATTGGATTTTTCTATGAAATTCTCAGTAGCAGCTCGGAGTTAGGATTTGTGCCCGGTTAATGGCAATAGGCTCGCCCCTATTACATGGGACGTAAACATACCGGCGAACTGTGGGAGTACACTGGTACACCTCTGCCTAACCCTTCGGGGAATACAAGCGTGATGGTATGTATGTGTATGTAAGCTTGTTTCATAATTTTATTATACTACAGTTCTGAGTCTTGCTCCAACATGATTAGTTAATCGTTTTTTAAAATTCGCAGTTCATTCTTTTATTCAACAAGTTCTTTGATCTGTTTAAAACTTTTTCCTTTTTCTTAGCCAAATTTTTTACACATGTCATCACAATAACTTCTTGCCTTCATGCATCTATTTACATGAGCATACACACAAAGTCAATCAGGAACTTGATAATACTTCGACTGCTCAGTTTTTCCAGTATCTGAATCACCCCGATCGTGTCGAATTGTCGTTCCATAGGACTATGAGAGTAACAAAAGATAGTGCAGGTGCGTTTGCGCACATACTTGTACACTTTAACATCTCTGTGCTTGGCTAGTTTCCATTGAGAACGACGTCGTGACCGAACTTCGGCCAGGAGAGTATTATTACGTAAAAATATCTTTATTTCCATATTTTCTTTCCATGCATTTAAGCCAAATCTTAAGATTACATTAAATACCTCCCTACAACATTATAATTGGTGGTATACGGAGAAAAGTTATTTTTTTAAAGTCCTGTACTAGTCTAGCCTATGTTACAGCTCATTTTCACTTTTCTGTAAAAGCTTAAGTAACATTGTATCTCGCGAAAGCCTGTCCCCCGGACCACACCGTCATGAGTCGTGCCTCTGACACGATCGGGCGCGTATCGATCGCTGTTCACAGTTTCAATCGCTACAACATTGATTAGCAACTTTGCACCTTGTTCTTTTATGTTTACGACTTCTTTGTGGAGGTTTTAAACTTTGCCGGAGAGTAGCTGCAGGAGAACATTGGGTATTCGTTTTGGTTATAAATAACTAATAAATTCATTCATATCAATTGGCCAATGGCCGTTTTATGTCGTAAAATGAATATATAAATGTTTGCGTGGGTTAGAAGACTATACCTTACTATAATAATACATTCATACCATCACGCCTGTATTCCTCGAAGGGTTAGGCAGAGGTGTACCAATGTACACCTACAGTTAGCCGGTATATTTTTAGATCCCATGTAATAGGAGGTGAGCCTATTGCCATTAACCAGGCACAAATCCTAACTCCGAGCTGCTACTGAGAATTTCATAGAAAAACCTAATAACACTGCTCGACCTGGGAATCGAACCAAAGACCTCTAGCGTAGCAGTCGCGCTTAGGACCACTAGGCCAACGAGACAGTTAAATAAATACAATAAATAAAGGTTAGGTAAATATTAATTAATATCGTCATGTTCGTGAACGGGCGCTGTCAGTTGGGATTGGTCATCTCTTAACTGCTATGGCTTACATCTTTAGTAGGTAGTATTTATTATTATTTTTTTTTGTTGTATTGTTTTAATACATCTTCATTGTTTTCACATATAGAAGCAACAAGAATATTGTAACCAAGATTTTGTAAAAACCAAATTGAAAGAAAAGAGTGTCCATGGAGTTTCTTGCTCGTTCTTCTCCATAGAGACCTACGCTTGGGAACGAGCAACTAGCTTCAACTTTTAAATGTAACTTCTTGACAATTCAAAAGTGCCTGTAAATGGTCTAATTGAAATAAATGCTTTGACTTTGACTTTGAATAAAATAAAATTAGCACGCGTCGTAATGATGACAATGTAAGGTACATACACAGTGTGAGGTTGTTAGATGATCAAAGTGTACAATACATGATCACGTCTCACACATGTATACCTTGTAATACGGTAGTCGTTATGTCACGAAATCACGTAAACGTTTCCCTTAGCTATAACACAACTAATTAAATCAATTTTCAACGTAATTGCCATTAGAACTTCAACACATTGACCTGAGCGAGAAAACCACATATAACCGTCCTTCTCGCTCATATACAAAAGCACATACGCGTCATCTCTCTCCGTCGAGGTCGGAGGAAGTTGATGAAAAGTTTTAATTGCCTGTTCACATTTTATTTGAAATGCTATTAACATTGTTTTACGGTTTAAATATGGGGCGTCATGTTTATGTAATATTATTGTTAGGCACAAAATTCTGTGTTGGATGGTGTCAGATACAAGGCGTTTTATTTGTACGCGACATTACAGTATTTGTGTTTCCTAAAAGCCTAGGGGCCTAAGCAAGGGTGTTAAATAAATGTTACGTATTTAATATTAAATATATATATATATAGGACCACCTTTGAAGTATGACCTATCAAACGAAAAAATAATCATTAAAATCGATTCATAATTGGCAGAGTTATCGCATAACAAAGAAACAAAAAAAAAAACATAGAGACAAATTAATTATCTCCTTCTTTTTGAAGTCGGTTAAAAATCAAACGTATTTATGTTTCGATTTTGAAATTGGAAGAGATTGGAAGTACTTTATAATCTTACTAATATTATAAATGCTAAAGTTTGGATGGACGATTGTTCGATACTCAATCACGCCAGAACAGCTGAACAGATCTGGATGAAATTTGACTCAGAGATAGATTATAGTCTGAAAAGCCCCATAGGCTACCTTTTACCCCGAAAAATGTACGGTTCCCGTGGGATTATGTGTTAAGTTTCACACAGACGAAGACACAGGCAAAGATTAGTAAGATACATTTTATTTTTATAACAATGGACGAATCAAATTATTCTTATTCTTAATTACTACACAGTTCTCAATGTATCCTCAAAATCTCTACCATGCTGAAATGACGTTAGTCTGGCGACTATGGGATCTTAGGGCATACTGTTACATCTTGTTTGTTTTGGAAGATCGCTGCAGTCTACATAATGCTCTCGTTACTATGTTCTTGAACTAATTAGTCCCTAATGAAAACATATAACTCCAATAAAAACACCATTCCACATTAATACATCACAAGGCCATTTTAAAATGTCATACCAAAAAAAATATAGACCATTATGGCAATTATGCAAATATCCACCGATAAAAATAGATAGTATCGGTGTCGTGCGATCGAATCGCGCGATTTTATTGTCGTAAAAGCGCAAAATGATATTAATGGACACATTTACATGTAAAGGGTAGTTTCGAGGGGTTGTTCAAGGTTCTTTATGGGGTCGGTTTTTGGTAGATCAATGGGAGTTCCGGTTTTCGACATTTTTATAAATTGTTTTTATGCTAATCCCTGTGGTGGCTGACTTAAGAGTCGATTTAGGAGAATAGATTGTTGGTGTTTATAGTGCTTTTACAAGGAATTTATCTGTGCTATGATTGCACAAGTGACGGGATCGACTTACGCGGGTTCACACACAGAAGCAAGCTGTAAAATTGGCTGCTAAACTGCGTGTCTCTGAAGTTCGAATATTTGTATGGCCTACGGATCTCTACGGATAGTTGTTCCTCATCTGGTTGTTTGTGTACTTGAGGTTATAATAAGTTTGTAAACTTTACTCTGGCCCCTAAGATACAAGCGCCGCTTAGTTTGGGGACCGCCGTCCTGTTTATAACATAATTTTAGTTACATAACTAAAGTATGTATAATAAATAACTTTTAATCTTACAATACATTTTTTAAATTCTTAAACACACTCACGTTAATAAAAAAACAATACAAAATACGTCGCTCTCAAAACACTGAACAATAATATTCCCGCTTAATTCCAAATAAGCAAAACATTTCTACTACCACATTGGTCAAATCGATCTCTCGCCAATTTTAATGAGCAATTTTATATGATCCTGTAATATCACATTTTGTAACTTAATTACTGTATCGCGAAATACGTCCCACTCAAATTCCGGATCGGACTCGAAATTTATGTTAATCGATTCTTATTACGTGGCGTATCGTACCGATGTATCGATTCGTTGTAATGAGTGCGCAATCATTTTTTATTGGTTTTGAATTTAATCGTCTGAATTTATTGTTTTGTAATTTTATTTTATGAGCACACGTACACGTAGCGTGTGGATAATGTTATCGGGAACCGATCTGAGGGCTAATTTTCGTAATAAAAATGTTCAATACCTAATCGTAATCTCATTTCAGTATCAATTTATCCCAACTTCACTACTAATATTATAAATGCGCAAGTTACTCTGTCTGTTACGCTTCCACGACTGAACCGATGTTGATGAAATTTGTTACGGGCCATATTTGAACCCCAAGAAAGGACAGGCTACCTTTGGTTTGGTTTGGACGAAGTCACGGGGCAAACATTAATGTCAAAATAATCATATCGCACATAATGTTCATTTAGTAGGAACTTTATTTATATCAATGGGTAAAATTAATTTTATTGTGATTGTTGTATAAACTGAAACCGAAATTCTACAGGATAGTCGTATTTCCAATTCGAAATGACTCGAATTCAAAATTATTGAGTCAGCCACGCTTGCGCCTCAGAACATTAATGTATTCAACAAAATGCGAAATTAAAATTTCGAAAGGCGAGCTTGCATATTGCATCTCCATTTCCGTTCCGTCACGTATAACTTGAAACACCTTATTTATTATAATCCGATGACGTAATAAATTGGAAAACAATTATTCATTTTGAGTAATGACGTCACAACGTAGCGAATGGGAAATAACGTTTCAATCATTAATGTGTTGTAAATAAAATGATTTATTGCGGCAAGCTGCGGGTATGGTGATAAGCGTAGCGATCAGCGGATGGGTTTTGAAGGTGATATGTAATAAGCTAAGCTGATGTAAGACTACTGACTTATATTTTTTTGAGTCCAAAATTCCGCAAGATGTTTTCCTTAACCGTTGTTAGTGATGCTCAAGAAAAACATAGAAAGTGCATATAAAATAGAAAATGTCACGTTGGTAATTGCTCATTCCCGGTAGCGAACGCACATCCACGTGCATGACAGGCAAATTACCCACTGAGCCATCACGAATTAACCTAAGCTTGCTTTAGGATAATTTTTAAGTTTTTTTTTTATCAATATTACAATAATAATTATCTGATAATACGAAAGTATTTTTATTATTTTTATCTTCTATAATCGCTCGTTCGTGTACTATAACACCACACCGAACCCTAACGCTTCTTGTCCACATGTTAATTTAATTCATTCACTCATTCGTTCATTTATCGTACTGACAATTACAAAATGCAATGGAAAAATATCGAATGTTGCCACAAATAAAATACGGAATACTGAATATGAAACTGGTTCTTTTGTTTACCGCGAATTATTTATTTATTTATCCGTTTCTCTCGGGGTTTTTTGTGGCGCCGGCGCTGCACACGATCGGTCCGACTGACGGACCAATCGCGTGCAGCGTCGGCGGCCCATAATATCTGGAAAGGAATCCAAAATCCCGAAAATTAACTTGACATTTGTGCTCACGACTCGTGGCGACTACTTTAACTGGAAGAATTTGTCACGTTAAGAAATAGCGTTATACCCTCTCCCGGTGACCTTCTCTCTCTTTCTCTTTATTCCTTTCTATTATACGGGTGGAGGTGTGTGTACATGCGAGTATTGAGATTCGAGCAGCAAGCATTTTTATTATTATTCAATATTTCCTTCAAAATCGAGTGCCTCTGTTTTCCCCACCTTAAAAAATGGACAACAATTTTTTTTTTTTAAAAACGTTGCCCCTCACTAGGAAAATCTCCTGTATCGTGGGTGCGTTTACAAACATATAAACTCACATACACAAACAGCCAGACCCGAAACATCTATCTGTAGGCCACAAATATTTGTTTCGTGCGGGAATCGAACCCGCGACACGCAGCGCAGCAGCCAATCGATCAGCCACTGCGCCAACCGTGCCGTCAATTATATGATAACTATGAAATAAATAAATAAACTTAAAGTAATTTAATTAGCGCGACAGCTACCCCACAGGTCTTTGGTTCGATTCCCAGGTAGAGCAGTGTTATTGGGTTTTTCTATGAAATTCTCAGTAGCAGCTCGGTGTTAGGATTTGCGCCCGGTTAATGGTAATAGGCTCGCCCCCATGGACATGGACATGGGACCTAAAACATACCGGCGAACTGTGGTTGTACATTGGTACACCTCTGCCTAACTCTTCGGGGAATACAGGCGTGATGGTATGTTATGTAATTATTAAAAAAAAACTTTGTTTTCCTTTACAAACTCTATTTAACTAAAAACTTTTAAAATGATCATAGAAGCCGCTTTTGAGTAACTAAAGGAACTAGATATTTAATTATGTATTATTAACTGAAGTGTGCCCTCTTTATAATGGTATATAAATGGATCTAGTTAGGCCAAAAGGAACTAATGCACGTAAAAATATCTTCTAAGTTTCGAAATAATCGTAATGATTTTGGATATTTAACCCTGACTTTTTTAAATCTATCTTAAGCACAAGATTTGTATATATATTCAACTGGAACTGATGAACAGTAATACAACAGTAATACAGGCTGCGGGTTGTTCGTAAGAGATACCGTGCCCCCGGAACGCAAAGGGCACAAGAAGGAACATGGATGGGTTTTAGTCAGTAAAAGTTTGACACTCCTTCCGGCCGGGGAAGTCATTTGATGATTTCTCATCCCTAAAAAAAAGGTTTCCTTAGGACCTTTTCCTTCACCAAAGTCAGTGATGTCCAAGATAAACTTAGAAAGTACATGTGAATTGAAAAACTCACATTGGTCACGCCTTAACCACTGAGCCATCACAAAAATTGTATCAGACTAAAAAAACACCCACACTTAGTCCACAATTAAATGAAAATAATAAACATTTTCGTCATGACTGTAAGTCAGGAAAGGATACGGGGCAATTCATTTGTACCCCAAAACAGTACAGTCGAGTAGGGTGGGGTATTTACGTCCCCCAGAGAGTAGGCCACTCTGTCACGTTGCGGAAATAATAAATAAAAGTACCGTGAAACCCGTTATTATACGGTTTTTTTAGCAAAACGTTGCTAGTTAATTGTGAGGAATAACTACCATTTTTTTTGGACTTTAACTACGTGTCTTTCTTAGTTATTTTTGTATGGCAAAGGAAAAGAGTACTTATCACTATGTGGAGTGCTAAACGAGACAGTGTAGAATATTTATTCTTGTCAAGTATTCGTAAGATTTTGCATGTCTCCGGTTCGATTGCCGCACGGTACAAATATTTGTGCGGCTTAGAGGTAGTTGTTCTACGTCTGGTTGTTTGTGTACTATGTAAGTTTAATAAAACCGATATTTTTTTAAATAAATAAAAGTTAAATTTAGGTGTTTCATACATCTATACTTTTATGCTAATATTATAAAGAGGAAAGATTTTTTTATTTGTTTGTAACGAATAGGCTCCGAAACTACTCAATCGATTTTAACCATTTTTTCACCAATATCGCTACATTATTCCTGAGTAACATACGCTATATACCATTATGCTACAGCTCACGGGAGCGGAGCAGTAACGAAAGACGTAACTTAACGCAGGTGCAATAAGTCACGCAGACGAAGTCGCGGGCAGGTCTTCTAGTTTCACATAAAATAGTTAAGTTAAAATTTAAATTATGTAATCAACAAACTCTTCTGTTACTCGTGTTTCCATTGTCTGTAGAATAGAAAGCAGTCTGTAATTGAATTAGTATTAAATTAAAATTATTAATATTAAGCCCGAAACAGTCACTCATTAACAAGGAGAAGGCCAACATTTCTTACTAATTGAAATCCCAGACCTGTCCAAAATTTAGTTCAACCTCATTACAATCTAAATTTATTTTTACAATTTAGCTCAGTTCTCGCAGCCGTAACTAACAAATATACAAAATGACGCAGAAAATTTCGCTTTGAATAAATTTCATTTCTAAGCAAAGCATAATCCTCGTCTTGTTAAAGATAAGGAGGAGCGTTAATTTGAATTCATCTCATTACGGTGTTCCCGTCGACCACTTGTTCCGAATAAATTATGAAAGACACGCGAAAATGGTTTATTATCCCTGCCAACGTTACCTCTCGCTCTTTTTTTGGGGATTTCTATGGGAGTGACAGAGACAGATAGCTTGCAAGTGTTTCGTGTATGTGCTTTTGGCGAGTCCACGTTTTTGTTCCTTTTTACGTGGCATAGATGAGATTGGTATGCTGGTCTTGGCTTTGTAATTAAAACAAATATAAAAAATAATGTGTACATTATCTCGGGGGAGACTTTGATCAGCGGCATTGTTTAATACAAGTTGTAACAACACAGTCGTCATCTATGTTAATTAAAAGAAAACCAATTCTACTCTGTTGTGAATTGAAGCCATCGAACAATTTTAGGCGTATAATTCAGAAATCGATTTCACTTTATGTATATATATATACCATCACGCCTGTATTCACCGAAGGGTTAGGCAGAGGTGTAACAATGTACACCCACAGTTCGCCGGTATGTTTAGGTCCCATGTAATAGGGGGCGAGCCTATTGCCATTAACCGGGCACAAATACTAACTCCGAGCTGCTACTGAGAATTTCATAGAAAAACCCAATAACACTTTTTGCTCGACCTGGGAATCGAACCCAAGACCTCTAGCGTAGCAGTCGCGCTTAGGACCACTAGGCTACCGAGGCAGTCACTTTATTGCTATTATAAACGAAGAAGTTTGTGAAAATTGATGAATTGATAGATGAATGGATGGACGTTTATTACCCTCTCATATTAATTAATCGTATGAACAGAATCTGCTGAAATTTGACACACTTAGATATTCTAGCTCACATAGGAAAAAAATATCCCGTTTTTGTGTTCCTTTGGGATAATTTAGGACTCTACCCTAATTCTAAAATTCACGCAGACGTCACAAGCAGAAACGAGTTCTAAATTTTCATCATGTTTTCAATAATAACCATTGAAATTGATAAAACTTTTCCAATTAGATACCTACGTTTGTACAAACTAATCAGAGGCCTAAAGATAATCACTAGTAGTACTTCTATCAACTAATCAAGTTCATTTGTCGAGGTCATAGTTTTGGGGGCGCCCCTTAACTACCAAAGAGTATTAAATCAAATAGACCCGACAGTCGTAGAGGCTGACAAATTCAATTTCCTACGGGCCTTAAGTAATTTGTGCGTAGCTTTTAGGTAAAAGGGCTCTATTAAAATTTGTTTGCGTTGTAGTAATGAAATTTTTATTGGAATTATGGTTTTGATGTTGAAATGGGAATTTAAGAGCTCTGCTGTTGGTTGTTAGGCTGATTATTGTATAATTTTAATAAAACATTAAACACTTTTTTGATTTACGGAGTATTATGTATATATTTCGTTATTCTAAAAAAACTACAAAACTATCACTTTTTGTATTGGAAACATTTGAAATATGTATTGTAAACGTAAGAAATGGTTAAAAATTATGATCATTGTTTTATCAAGTATAATGATAAATGCTACTCATAGAGAGAGGGAAATATATTATCAAAAGCAACCTTCAAAGAATAACTAGAACGAAGAAAAACAGTACTAATCCACAATCTTTGACACGGTCCTAAATACTTAAAACTCCGCAAGCCGTAAATACGGTAACGACAAAGGCAAAGCATTTGCCGTACTTTTCACTGACAAACATAATAAAATCTTGTACAAACCCATCATTCTCGCTATTTACATGGCCGCCACCACCGCTGTATTGTTTTTCAATCGGCCCCCTTGTCTCCCAGGGAGAGATGACGTCATCGTAAACAATATGGCGCCCGCTCGAGACTGTTTTCGCAGAATTACGCTTACACGGTAACATTTTGGAGATTAACCCAAAATGAAGGATGACGCAACGATTCTTTCTGTGATTATTTTTTAAAATTGAGATTAAGTTTTTGTATTTTCTTTGAAACTGATTGAGTTGTTTTCCAGCTTTATTTTTCCTGGTAAGTAAACATATCTGTCCTAAAATAAAGCTAAAGTTTGTTTGTTTATACGCGCTAATCTCTGGGACTACCCAGTCGGATTAAAAAAAAATATTTTTGTGCATGATAGCTAAATTCGTGATAAATAGTTATAATATACAGTTATGAATAGTCCACAATGTTTCAAAATCACACTACGACTCACGAGAGCGGAACAGTAAATGCTGGTCCGGGCCGGACGAAGTCATAGGAAGAAGCTAGTTTTTTAATATAATCTTCATCGATTGTCTCTCAGTATAAGAACTTGGGGCCGTATGAGTTTTAGATTCATTTCGGGTCCAAGTTGTCCTGTTATTGTGACGGGATATAATTGAGGGAGACTACGTAACTAATCTATACTGACTCAGTTAATTAAATCGTCTCAGCCTCGGGCAGAAGGGGCAATTAATATAGCATTCAGGCGATACAGATTTCTCAAATGGTGCACTAAGAGATTGGCATTGCTACTAGTTGTTGAGTTTGATTTTGGCATACGACGTATATAAATACCAGACAGGTTCATGAAGAAATGATAAGCCTGATAGTAGAAAATAATACCATCCTAATAATTGTTTCACTGCAGGGCAAAGGCCTCTTCTCATACAGAGAAGGCACGAGCATTGATCACCACGCTTGCTCAAGGCGCATTGGCGATTTCAGACTTATAGTCATGACAAGTTTTCTCAAGATTTTTTTCTTCACCGATATTAGAAATGTCCAAGATAAACTTAGAAAGTACAATATTATTATAAATTGAAAAAGTCACATTGATATTTAAAATCGCAAAATAAGTAAAAGCAATTTTAAATGATATTTAAAAGCAATGCAAAGGAAACTTTGCATATTTCAACATTACCCAAAAAACACTTAAAAGCATCTTCACACACACCCAGAAAGCCCCAGTAAATTACAACAAAAATATGGCCTAAATTACTTGAAACACTAATTAGAGTGTAATTCTCAGCAGTGTATCTACGACCTAATCAGAAACGTTTCCTGTGTCGCAGCGACCTGGGTGTGTCGCTTCCATGTTCCAATTTGAGTCCCAAATTCTGAGCCCTTCGCTTTCAGCAGCAGACGCGGCACGAACTCGTCTAGATTGAGTTGTGGAGCAAGTTAGAAAAGGGGAGCGATTTTGAACATAAAAAAAAACTATCTTGTGCCTCGACTTTGTCTGTGTGATAGTCAAGTATATCATAAAACATAGCCTGTACTTGGCAATGGTGTGGTACAGAGCTTGCAGAGATTATTTACGTTCCTCTTACAAACAAACAACAAGAAAAAAATATCAAATTACCGCTTACTGGTATTGATATGTTTGAACTGAGAAATCACACTCCAAGTGCAGAAATATATAAATAAATATACGTATATATTTATATTTTTAATAGTGTATGTGTGTGTGTCGTGTAGGTATATGTAAGGCATAAAGTCCGCTTTGTATGGCGTATTTTTTACATTATGTATTTTAAGTTGATAAAAGACTAGGCAGGTTATTATGACAGTTGATATCAAATCGGAAATGTATCGGTGCCATCACGCTTCACACTGACTACATAGACCTAGATACGACCTAGACCTCTCTGTTCTTGCACCACAACACCATTGAAATATTAACGCTACACTAACATCCCCGCTGATCGCCAATAACTTGCCCCCCAAACACATTACCACGTCCGCCGGCTTACGACAACTTCATTAAAAGAGCCTTATAAATAAATTGCACCGCCTGTACCGTACAACGTTTGCATGCTTTAAATATTGTGTAATTACTATTTTGTTTTCGTGCATAAACATTAAGAATACTCTCCTATACCCCGTGTGCCACGCTGTCGCTTCATACTGGTTCCGTACGATGTATTACTTGTATTTAGTCACTTCATTAACAAGTACAAAATAAAATGGAAGGTTACACGCTTGTTACTCTCTGTTTTACAAATTGTACAGTTTCAGGTAAAAACTATGATAATAAAGGGTGTCAAAAGACGTCTAATGATGCCGAAAATTACATGTTATTCCCAACATTGCGATGTCTTTTTTGTGTTGGACCATACCTGGGAAACTGTTGGTGGCGGAGATATTGAAGGCCAATTGCTTTTTTTCGTTTTTATACGAAATTATTTTTATATACATTATATGTTTTACTAATTAACAATAACATAGACAACCTCTCAGGACCATGTTACTAACATCATAATCAACAACTTTTGTTCTATGACATTTAAAAATTTATCATATTTTTTTTCATCAGATTTTCATACAAAAATAAAAACATTTAAATTAAACGCTCTAAATGTTACGAAGTCTATGCGAAGCAAACGAAAGCTATAGTAAAATAGCGAGGGGAGCGGGGTTAGGGCGGCGGGGATGTTTGTACTTGACCTATTTACAATTTTACGGAAATCCTTCAGTCGGTCATTCACTTCAATGCGCTTGCGTTGCTTGATTCTGTAAAAATTTATAGAACAAAAGTTGTTGTTTATGGTGATAGTAATACAGTCCTGCAAGGTTGTCATTGTTTTACAAATAACCCTGTATATATGAAATAATTACAGCCTTAAAGTTAGATAAAAAAAAACTTAATAATAACAAAAAAGAATCTAAAACTAAATGGCATCTAAAAATTCCTACGCATCGCCGTCAACCGGAAAAGTGCCTAAAAGACTGGCGGCATTGCCACGTTGGGTGGCAATGCTTAACCTCGGGCCGAGGTTAAAAAATAAAAGTCGGATCACAGCAATAATGATTGCGTAATGTTACCTACGTAGTTTGATCAGCAAAGGGGGTAGTTTTTCGGCCATGTAATGTGTCTTATTACAAACCGTAAGTATTTGTATTTATTTTGTTGTACTAATGATAATTTTGGTAATTAAATACGCTGGTTACTGATAGCTAAACATGGGTAAGTCACATCTGCGTAAGCATGATTGTAACACTTCTTCACGCTACTAAAGACACAGAACGTGACAGATAGTCAAATTATTCTTCTGTTGCTTTGAGACTGTCTCGCGAGTCGCGACAAATTTATTAAAAGGCAACGCGTGAAGAGTCGCAGCGGCACAACACGCTTTTTGTATGTCAATCAACATCTTTGCTTCAACTTAGTTTAGTTCCAAAAGTAACATTTTGTTAACATCAGTAACTAATGTGTTATCATATTTAACAATGCTTGACATTTTTTAAACTGATTTTCAAATTCTGTAGCTTGACACCGTCGCGTCAAGCGTGCATTTATCTTACTAACATTGAGCGAAAATAATTGCCAGAAAGGGACTTTTATTTTTGGTGAAAATGATCAATGTTTATGGCATCATGGAATGCTACGAACGCAAAACTACTTTTGGGTGCATCCAAAATTTCAAGTTTTGTTATTCAATTTAAAACTTTTTTGTAAAAAGAACTTTAAATTTTCAGCTTCAACATCTGCACAATAAACAGTTTCCCATGTATGGATGTCGTAACGACAGCCATGTCATAACGTCAGTTCAAGTCAACAACGTTCCACGCGCGCCTCAAAGAGATTTCAGCAATTGGATAGGCCAGTCAGGTCCGATGCCTGCCGGGGCCGCGGGTTGTTCAAAAGAGATATCACGCCTCCGGAACGCAAAGGGCACAAGAAGGAACATAGATGGGTTTTAGTCAGTAAAAGTCTGACACCCCCTCCCGCCCCGCCCAGGGCTGGATAAGTTATTTGATGATTTGCCGTCCGAAAAAAAAAATATATATGAATGTAACATCCAGAATAAAATGGTGATAACAATGATGGGATCAATGTTTAACTTTGGACCCTTACTACCATCACGCATGTATTCCCTGAAGGGTTAGGCAGAGGTGTACTTATGTACACCCACAGTTCGCCGGTATGTTTAGGTCCCACGTAATAGGGAGTGAGCCTACTTACTTATACTTGTGTCCCTTAGGTCTCTTTTTCAGCCTTTATATTATCTCAAAGCGTTCAGATTCGTTATCAGCGTGTAACTCGTCCCGTTTGAGGCCCGTCCGCCCGTCGCTTCCGTCGACAACTTAATTAAAAGCGCTGCGCAAGCAGAAGCAGCTTCAATACGCCCGTGACACTCAATATAAAGTTATATTATATACTACGACCAATAAAACCATTCGATTTCATAAACTGGTAAAGCTCCCGGCCAACCGGCAATCCGTGGAAGATTAAAAAAATACCTAATAAAATTCTTCGGCTATACTATATTAGTATAGATTAAGCATAGCTACTCAAGCAAGTTCCTCTAGCAGCGTGTTACTTGTCCCGCTCGCGTGTCGCTTCGCCCGACAACTTCATTAAAAGCGGTGCACAAACAAAACACAGCTGCAACACGCCCGCGACACTCTTTGTGTGCCAATCAACATTTTTGTTGCAAACACATAGAAATAGTTGTTCTGTGTGATTTTCAGTGTGTTAAGAATCGTGTGTTCTTTGCAGAACTTATCTTGGTGAAGCGATGTGTTGTGGCTTTAGTGTAACTAGTTTGTTAGGCGTGTGGTCTGTATTGCAGAAATTTGCTATTGAGATGAAGAGGTGAATTGCTCAAAATCTTAGTTAGGGCTTTTTCAAAATCCTTGATTAAAATCACTTGGCAAGCCAAAGTAGAAACTATCCATCTGTATATAAAAGTGAAATATCATTTACTCAATGATTAAACATGAACTCGAGAGCCACTTCACTTATGAAGCTGTTTGGTAGGTACGTTATAGGTTAGAGACATCCACATTTGACTTCCACACAAGTAAAGTTGCGTGTAAAAGCTAACAGATATATTATTTTCTTCAATTGATTTTGTCCCGTTTATCTCTAAAACAAAAAGTGGCCAGCTCTTTTGATTTCAAAACATTAAAAAAAAAAACTGTAAAAATATTCCACCTTTGAACCACCTGACACGTCATAAAATAGCCGAAACACTACATAAAACAACAACACATCAATGAACAACTAAAAAACAACAGAACACGCAAACAACGGAATAACACTCCACGTCCGCAAACATTTTCATTTCGGAATTTAAATTTAAAAATGGAAACGAACATGTTTAAGCGGGAGCGCATTAATCACTGGCTGGACATGTTGAATATCTAACAGGGAGTAACAGGACAAAGGGCGACATTGAGAACTGTAAACAATTGCAGAAAAATGATGCTCGCGGACATTATGTGGATGTAGAACATTATGGGGAGTTAGGGGTGTTGCACACACCTGCATATTAGTGCACATGTATCTAGTATTTGTTATGTAAGGATGCAATGCAGGCAACACTAATTGGGTGCTACCGATTTATAAAATATAGTCGGCTATATACCTAAGTGACATAGTTGTGTTTTTAATAATACCTATTGGTCATTATCTATAGTCTGCGGCTTCGCTCGCTTTGAAGAGTTATTTTTCTATCCCCATGGAAATTTTTTTTTAACTAAATGAAAGGTGCACAATGACCTTTTTGTATCCTTGACAACGTACATACAAAATTTAATAACGATTGATTCAGTAGTTAAGGCGAGTGTTATTGGCAGCTGTATAAGACCGTGGCCGATATTTTGTAATACTTAGGACCTAACGTATACAGAAACTGCTGGCAAACTAATAAATAAATAAATATACAAAAACATTTTTCTTTTACGGCATCGCATTTCACATTGTGCAACTATTCACCCCTGGCATCAAGAACACAATTCTGATTTAAGAAACCTAAAAAAAATAAAATTTACCTCTTAAGAGAGGTAAATTTTTTCTTCAGTACGGAGAAGAATTTTCTTCTCTTACAAAGAATAATATTCGCTATTTCAGTGTGTTTTACGTCTAACGAGCTTGCGAACTTTTCAACTGGCGGCCTTATTATGAAGCTAAACGTTGAACTGAAGAGGTAGCTAGTGTTCTGAGAAATCGATTGTAGTACTTTCATACTTTTGTTTGCATTGAATAACGCTTGTACCAGTAGGGGGAACAATGAGATATATTTTTAAGACCCCGAAAGAGATGGCAGGACGAACTCGATGGATTCCTCAGGAAATGGAGAAAAAGTCTTGGGAAAAGTTCAGTGTGGTCTCGCGTCATTTCTGTTTAACTTTTTTTAAATAATTAGCCTATTCTGTCCCACTCCTGAGTAAAGGCCTCCATTAATCCAGTCCTTCCATCCTTCACGCTTTCGTGTCACTCCTTTAAGGCCTGCCGTGACCACGACTCACTGTCTCCGGGCACCGGTTTTGTGCTAGGCACAGTCAATAAAGCTATTTAGTATACAGGCAAAATTGATCATCTTTCTATTACTATTAATATTCATTTTTATTGTATGCATACTCACAACATGATTTAAAAATAATTGCAAATAAGCTGCCTGTATACCAAATAGCTTTGTTGACTGTACTTGGGCCTGTAGTTTAACTTAGATGTGACTGTGCAGGACATATCTGGTGCATGCCCGCAGCAGACATGTCCTACAAGTCAGCTATCCCTGTTTTGGAGTTGGCACTTAAGCTCTGGGGTATTTTAATTAGTATCAATATCCATAATGGCACAAGCCTCTTAAAAGGATGCCTATCTATCTCAATTGAGAAGTAGGTCAATAGACGAACAGCCTAAAATAAAATACCCACGAACAAAGTCCCTAAGGACCGGCCGTATGTAAATATTTTACATATTTCCATATTGATTTCGGAAGCAAATTCGATGGAAGTGGGATTCTATGGTAATCAATTGACAAGGAAAAATGTTGATACGGTTGGTTATTGTTCGAGGGAGACAGAGATACTTAAAAAGAGAGATAGAGAGAAATTCTGTTAATTCTGTTTGTGATTCTACAGTTGGTATATTGTTGTAGTACTCGACCCATATTTAACGATGGTTGAACGTTATCAACTCAGGAATATCTAAATATGCATGGAATGGAAAATGTAGTCATTATTGTGACCTGTTTTTAAAGGACCCTCAGACAGATAAAATCAACATTAGTTTTCGCTTTCCACAAAGAGCTTTGTTTTGCTGCGTCAGCTCCGCACAGCTCTGAAGAGCTCATCTTAGACTGGTCACTGTCCCGATTGAATTGAATGAAATTTGACTATAGACGCGCCTTGCTGCTATAGAAGCAATTGAGCTCGAGGAGGCTGATTTCTATCTAATGAAGGCAAAGAAATCTTCCACCTTCTTCTTCGGACCAGCAGTTCCGAAAATTAGCGCATTCTTCTTCGGACCAGCAGTTCCGAAAATTAGCGCATTCACATAAAAAAACAAACAAGCTTTTCAGGTTAATAATATCCTTGCAGATACTTCTACGAACTAAACACAGCTAAATTATGGTTATGACTTTTGACATGACACTTTGTACACTAGTGTGTAATACGCCGTCATAAGTATTTCAAAAGATAAGTATATTCGGCTATTGGTACCATATTCCCTAAATAAGGATTTCAAGTCTTTCAAGGTCCATAACCTTTTACTCCCAAATCAACCTCCTTGCCCTCAATAGCCATTCACCTAGACTAGGGCCATAATATGAATTTTGCAATACGAGAACTCTTTCAGAATTACAAACAGCTTATCTACGAAAGAAATCCAGCGATTCCCTCCTAACAGCGACTTCGTAGGTACTCCCTCTTTTTCTAACAAACAGGCTTGTTGTATGTCTATCTCTGTCTTAACTCCATAAGTTCCCATCAGGGCGTTCCTGTATAGTTCATTTATGGTGTTGATAGAAACTGTTTCTAAAGTCCTCCCCTGTGTTGGTGCAATTTGTTAGCATTTTGTACCATTCGGATTACCTTGGGTCGATTGGTGTATTTATTTTCAACAAATTGGAAACTTTTTTCTTTGTTAGGTTTTTAGTTCGAGTCTGGCATAAACAAGAGTGCGGTTCAGTGGGTTGTGTTTTAACAATTGACTGTGGAGTGTAGCGAATTTTTATTTTCGACTAGCTTTTGCTTACGACTTTGTCTGGGTGACTGTCGGTTACCGCGGACATGGATGAAGCCACAGATTTAAAAAAAAGTAGTATAATGTCCTTATCAAGATCCCAAGCTATCTCTTTGTCAAATTTCTTTCAGTTCAGTGGATATACCGTGATGTGGTATTAGACAAACAGATAGATAGAGTTAATTTCGCATTTTAATATCATTGTAGATTAAAAGTGTATAAGAAGATAATTTTCCACGAATTTAGAAGTCTAAATAATTGATTAAAAGATTAGTTACGCCTTCCGTGCTAAATATAAATATGGTTTTTAAAAATGATGACTTTCATGGATCCATGAATTATTTATAAAAAAAAAAAATATATAATAAATTGGTCCACACTGTTTTCCCTAACTCTAAAATTTTCGATAATTTCTGAAAAACACACGAATCACCGAACATTAACCGCACAGTGTGACAAATTAAAATTCGCTGTACAATAATCTTAAATCATTATTACTTACGTGTTAAGCTCAAGATCCAGGCGGAACTTGTGGTTGAAAGCTTTGATGAGAAGTGAAGTCCTATGAAAGTGTTTGCCAGTCTGAAACAAAGAATTTAGAACGTTAACGTTTTCGTCGATTCACATGTTTTAAACTTTGACAATAGCCACGGGGATAAATGTGTAGGATTGGCGGTGTAACTGAATAAAAACGAATATATTATTAGCTAAAGATTCAAAATCAATCAAGATCCAATCAATCTTGACCGTGTCATAAAATCAAACATCATCAGCTTAGCCTTTTCCGAACTATGTTGGGGTCGGCTTCCAGTTTAACCGGATGCAGCTGAATACCAACGTTTTACATGGAGCGACTGCCTATCTGACCTCCACAACCCAGTTACTGGGCAACACAATACCCCTTGGTTAGACTGGTTGTGAGAATTCCAGGCTTCTGACTATCCGTAACGACTTTCAAAGATTCACGAATGAAAGCCAGGACCAGCGACTTTACGTGCATTCCGAGGCACGGGGGTGTCAAACCACCAACTTCCAAACTCCGGGCTGCGACTGAGCAAATCCTAATAGAAAAACCCAATAACACTTTTTGCCCGCCCTGGAAATCGACCTCGGGCCCCACGCTCAGCAGTTGCGCTTGCGACCACGAGACCAACGGGGCAGTTGTCATAAAATCAAACAGACAAAGAAAAAATATTTTTTAATCTTATTTTCATTCCTGCCCTCATTCTGCACAATATGTTACAAACTTAGCAGCCTACATCCCATTAAAATCGAAATATGCCAATCCAATCTATGGAATCTGTCAAAACAAAGACAACCCGCTAATGGCAACCGCGAGAGTCCCCAGTGTGTCTGATAAAGGGTGGAACTAGTCACAATGTGTCATGCGGAACCAATCGTGTTAATAACGCCTTAAAACTTCGGGGAAGCCGCAGGAAATGGTGTGCTGCTTCATAAAGCTCGTGTTCACTCGAATTGTTCTTCAAATGTAAGATGGTGTCAAATTCAGATGCCTTTTGATGTGAAGAAGTTGAAATGTTTCAATAAAGATTTTGTGTACTTACGTAATGTTATTTTTAGAAGGCGAATATTTTTTGTGTGATCTAAAATATCAGATTTACTTCGCTAACAATTGTTTACTTTTTTCAATATTGGAAACAATTGTTTTTATTATTTTGTTTTTTTTTTCATGTTCTTAAAATGTCCATTTTATGAGTTTAGTGACAGCTATTTCGTATGTAAGTATGTAATAGCATGTTTTTTGCACAATTCTCTAAAAGTACTCCACCACCTCTCAAAGCCAAAATATACCCCATTAAGTCCGCACACGACTACACTAACGTGTCATGCGATTCTTCCTCTAAAGAATATCAGCCAAAGAGGTGAAACAAATGGGTCATTCTTTAGGAAAAATAAGTTGTGACGGGTCAATGAACCGAACAGCTATATCAGTTGGCTGTGACGTCACCATTCCGCCAGAAAAAGCAAGGAGGCAAACGTAATTATATAAGGTTGACTTCGTGATTGAATTTGCCAGTCCGATTGGCGTGATTTCCATTTTCTTTTTTTATTATTTACTAGATTTTTTTTGGGGGTGTTTCTACGAATGATGAGGATTAAAAATTGTTGACAAGTACTTGGTGTTATTATTACGAGTGGTAATTAAAGTTTGTGAATTTTAACAAAAATAGCTAAATTTTAGTTTATCTTTTAAAAATAAGTGAATATTTCCACAATCATAATAAAATAAGTAGGTAAACTTGTAGCAAAAAAAAAAAAAAAAAAAAAAAAAAGGTATTTAAAAACAAAAAAGAATTATTTGATGTTTTTAATACGTCTGAATATCTGTTTGCTCAGTAAAACTAAGTAAACAGAATAATAAAAGAATCACTTCAAAAACACAGAAAATTATTTAGACAAAAAATATATTTATCTTAGAAAAACGTTTACAAAGCATTTTTTAACCAAGTAACCCGAATCTTTCACAATTAAATGACAATTACGAACACATCATGTGACTGTGACAAACAGAATTTTATACAAACGACTCCTAATGAGGGAATTGTACACGTGTTGTGGAGCTTTTGTACAGAAACAATGGTCGAAGCTACAAAAGAAAGGATAACAACTCTTTATTATCAAATATGTAGGTCACAACAAGAGCTTCATGGCCATGATATTGTACATAAGCACTTCAGTTTTTTTTAAATATTGTTGGATTGCAAACAAGCCAAACGCCCATCTGCAATACTAGAGGTCTTGCGAATACGTTCCCATCCCAGAAACAAAGTTGAAATGCCTTATGTGCCTGTAATTGCGCCCGGCACCCATTCATACCCTTCAAACCGGAACATAGCAACACTGTTTAGCGGCAGAAATAGGTATGTTGGTAGTACTTCTCTAGGCGAGCTCCTTTACAAAGATCTCGACTACTACTAACCTCTAGACTCTTCTAGAGGTACCTCCTTTTAAATTGTACATTAAATCGAACAGAATAAAAGATCATCAAGTTTTTGTCTGCAACGGAATATCGTGTGAGCACTGTGCACGCCAGTGATCGTTTCTTAGCTTTCTCTTGAAATGCTTTGTACATATTTATTTACTGTTGTGGCCAAAGTTTTTCCTTATTTATTTTCCTCTCACATTATTTAATAAGTTGGGATATTATTGAATTTTCGTTGGTCTTATTAAATGGATAATTAGAATCCGTATTCTTGAGACTATATTTGGCCTACGGGCTCGTATCCAAGAATTTTAATATTGCTTTTGTTGAGAGTTTTTCTAATACTATAAAATAATTTAATTTATTAACTGCCTCGGTAGCCTAGTGGTCCTAAGCGCGACTGTTACGCTAGAGGTCTTGGGTTCGATTCCCAGGTCGAGCAAAAAGTGTTATTGGGTTTTTCTATGAAATTCTCAGTAGCAGCTCGGAGTTAGGATTTGTGCCCGGTTAATGGCAATAGGCTCGCCCCTTATTACATGGGACCTAAATATACCGGCGAACTGTGGGTGTACATTGTTACACCTCTGCCTAACCCTTCGGGGAATACAGGCGTGAGTGTTATAAAATAATTTACTTTCGAAAGAGGATAACCAATATTTTCCTTACCAACCGGCAAAAACTGGTACAGAAACGCGTACAACAATCACTAAACTATACGTATAATCATAACAAAACATCGTTTAACAAAAGGCAACAAATCCTAGTCTAAAATGTGGTTATTACGAAAAATAATATGATAGTATACGTTACATGTTTACCAAGCCATACAAAATGCACGTAGTAACAAAAATATGATTTTACCCGGCTATTACCCTGGTCGAGGGTATCCGGGGGAACCAGGCCCCCCCGGGCGGGGGAATATGTGGACGATGCATCGGATTATTGCAAGCCATCACAGAAATTTAATAAACCTTCGCTTCAGGCGATGCTCTAACGCGTCAGTTTTGTGAAAAATAAACTACGTAAAAAGAAAATATCGCCTGAGGGATATTTTTTGTTTATTTGGCGACGTGTTTTTTTGAATTTATTGACCTGGCTTGCGGGTTGTTTCAGTGTTACAGTCTCGTTTATGAATGTGAAGGATATATATTTTTTTTAAATAGATTGGTTGAAAACTATGAAACTACTTATTTCTTCAGGACTAAACAAGCTTCATTGCCGCTGCTCTTTTCTGGTGGTCACCACTGTTGATACTGGCTTTCAGGTGTTGTAGTTAGTGGTTAGAAATTACGCGGCGGGCTTGTCGCAAATGAAAAGCAAATCTATAATGGTACAGCCTTTTTCTATAAACAGTGAAAGCACCGCATAAATAATTATTAATCTTAACCATGCGCAAGAACTTTGATATTCCCTCACAAAGGCAAAATATACTAACAAGATGTCGATATGATGAAAGTTAAACAAATTGCACAAACTTTAGACTTATTCGCTTGATATTACAAGTTAGAGTGAGATAAGCATGTTTTTGAAGTATACTCTGCAGGACGAGACGTGGGAACAATGAATAATTCCTTTGAATAGCTTATGCGTTGACTTGAACATGATTGTTTGTTAAAAACTTGGTTTGAATATGTTTTTATGTGATTATACTGTTGTTATACAATCTTTGAATCTAGCTTCTGAATAGGTTACTCTTGTGAGTGAACATAGCTAACTTCTATTGAATTATGTGTCCGTGGAGTATTTTGCTCTTTTTTCTCCATAAAGGGCCTCTATGAAGCAACTCTAATGGCATCTACGCTTTGGAACGAGCAACTAGCTTCAACATTCTGACTAAGTGACTGACTCCATGACAATTCAGAAGTGCCTGTAAATGGTTTAGTTAAAATAACATAACATACCATCACGCCTTTATTCCCCGAAGGGTTAGGCAGAGGTGTCGCAATGTACACCCACAGTTCGACGGTATGTTTAGGTCCCATGTAATAGAGGGCGAGCCGATTACCATTAACCGGGCACAAATCCAAAACTCCGAGCTGCTACTGAGAATTTCATAGAAAAACCCAATAACACTTTTTGCTCGACCTGGGAATCGAACCCAAGACCTCTAGCGTAGCAGTCGCGCTTAGGACCACTAGGCTACCGAGGCAGTTAGTTAGTTTAGTTAATATAAATGTATTGAATTTAACTTATGTACATTCAAAAAATAACTGTGGTAATTTTGACCTTAAGTACGAAAGTCAGAGGTAATTTTGACCCAAGTTACAGTAGTATGGCGCTCTTTTAACTTTGGTTTGGGCATTTGATTTGATTCAACATTTGCACAGCTAACAAAATCTAACCTAGAATAAAAGCATATACATATATATATTGTTTTTTTAACAATACGCATCAGCTGATTTTCCTTTCTCATGCTTTTGAATTTAATACTACAAACTCCACTCAATATTTAACTCTCAGCCACTCGAAAACTCATTCCACCCTCAATTTAACCCTATAACGCTACCCAAAATCGTTTTAAATTCGCCCAAACAAATATTGGTCCCGAAAAACCCCGAACATTATTACATCCAAAGTCCAGCCGTCAATGCGTATGTCACACGGCATTGAGAAGAGGGTCCCCGATTTAATACACAATTAGTGAGGGTTAATGAGAATGTGCTGTCACCAGCCAATTGACGGTTGCTGATAGATTCCCATCTATTATTGGATTAACGTGGATAGTTTTAGATATGATGACATTTGTCCAAGTATTATAGTGTGTGTTTTTTGTGGTTCTAGTTTTTATGGTGCCTAACTGCCTCGTTAGCCTAGTGATCCTAAGCGCGACTGCTACGCTAGAGGTCTTGGGTTCGATTCCCAGGTCGAGCAAATAGTGTTATTAGGGTTTTCTATGGAATTCTCAGTAGCAGCTCGGAGTAAGGATTTGTGCACGGCTAATGGCGATAGGTCCGCCCCTATTACATGGGGCCTAAACATACCGGCGAATTGTAGATATACATTGATACACCTCTGCCTAGTGGTCCTAACCGCGACTGCTACGCTAGAGGTCTTGGGTTCGATTCCCAGGTTGAAGAAAAAGTGTTATTGGAGTTTTCTATGAAATTCTCAGTAGCAGCTCGGAGTTAGGATTTGTGCACGGTTAATGGCGTTAGGCTCACCCTCTATTACATGGGACTTAAACATACCGGCGAACTGCGGGTGTACGTTGGTACACCTCTGCCTAACCCTTTGGAAATACTAGCTGATGGTAATTTTCAGGTTTAAGTTATAAAAGATGACAATGACGTAAAGAATTACACGCAAACGAAATTAAACCATTGTTTTGCGATTGATAGGTTGGTAATTTTAGAGTGAGACAACGTAAAAAAACTAAATAAAAAAGAGAGAGACGACATCATACCGCTTGTCATATTAAGTGTTGTCAGTCACGCTTATTTGTTAGATACCAATATTTATGCCACGTACTTAATACTTTTGTATAATTCTAATCTTTTTTTTACATTTTTCTTATAAACTTTGTGCTCTGTAGGTGGCCACGTTATAATTGATAACAACTCATTTATGACACAAAACATTAAAAAATAAAATGTCACTCAAAATTTAAGCGAGGCTATTTTTTCTGGTTCCGCAGTGTAGAACTAGACAGTGCTATGCCCTATGGTCACACTACACTTAATTGCATGTCCAAACTACCCACCATTCACGAACTACGAGGCACAGGTTATTACAGAAACTAATTAATTTCGCAATTACAGTTACCGTACAAATATTTGCGTTGCCATAATTTTACTATACATCACTTATATCTGCGCCGAGATCTTGTGTCATACTTGGGTGTTTACCCGTTTCATAAAACGGGTTTAAAATACCCTCTACGATATTATGGAGTCTGATTTTTAGGGTACCGTAAGGGTGAAAACGGTACCCCACCTTAATCCCTCGTTCATCTGTCTGTCATATACGTAACAGGTAGCTATGTTGGCTAGTTGAAATGTTCAGAGAATGTGTTATAATGACCTCTGTTATGGCGAAGAGAATGTAACGGTTTCATTCGGAACCCTTTATGACAGGTTTATTTAAATCATTTTTTTAACTACGTTTAGATGTTATATTTTTTAACTTTTATATCATGAGCAATAATTATTTGCTCGCTTCGATATCGCAGTACGCGTATATTTCGGCATCACCTCGAAGGGACTAAAATCTCTGTCATTATTTACGTAGGTGTTTATACTTTACATACCTCTTTAACGGCATCCTTTCCAAACTGTTCCCTTTCGGTTAAAATCTGGGTGTTAGCGGAGATTCGGATACACGATCACTTATACCGGGCTTGAGTGTCACATTGGATCTTAAATGATGCATCAGCTTGTCGCGGAGGATGCAATGAAGGATTGAAATTATTGAGACAAGAATGTAGCAAGTTTTTATTAGCTTAAGACGGATTGGCGATTTCAGATTTACATTCATAAAAGTTGAGGTTTCCACCGAAACCCTCCCGATATTAGTGATGTTCAAGATAAAATTAGAAAGTACATACCTAATTACGATGTGGAAAGTCACATTGGTAAATGGTTTTTGTCGAACTCGTAATCGAAAACGTGGGAAGTGGATGCCTTTTCGCTGGCTTTTGGCTTAAGTACGATTTAATTCTGTTCAGTTTTAATTACAACATTCCAAGGTTATCGATTTTTAAAGCTTTTTTAAAATTCAAGCATCATTAATTGGCCAAATAGAGCTTGAAGATCCGATTCCCGGTTTCAGTAAAAATAAAGTTCCCGATTTCGGGTATCGAACCTTTATCGCGGATTACAAACAGCTTAACGTTACCGAGCATAAGCGCATTAAATAAGTTTCGGGTAGGAATCGATAAGCGCAATTTTTTAAAGGAAATTCTGTTTTTATAGGTAAGAAATAAAGTTTATTTGCGATCAAACTTTTACTTTGAGCCCTTTTATGCAAATTAGTATTTTTTTTGTGAAGACTGGCGCCTACTTATCTTTTATTTATTTGCGCGCAGTATGCTACGGCGCTACTTGTCTGTATTTTTAATACTTCCGCTTATATGGAGCTAAGTTATCTCTGATTATATTTTCATTATAATAAAATTAAGAAATTCACAAGGCAAAAACTTGTTAATTATAGACTTGGGCTGTTTTTAAATGGTCTCTCTAACTGGTTGCTTTCAGAACAAGATCGCATATACGGGGCAACTGATATGGTTAATAAATGTATTGCATATACATTAGTCGATACTAATATTATAAAGAGGAAATATTTTTTGTTGGTTTGTTTGTAATTAATAGGCTCCGAAAGTACTGGACCGATTTTAACCATTTTTTCATCAGCTACAGTATTCCTGAGTAACATAGGCTATATATCTACCGCGACCTACGGGTGCGGAGCAGTAACCAAAGACGGAACTTAACGCGGGTGAAATAAGCCTAACGGACAAAGCCCCGGGCAGTTCGCTAGTATTATATAAAAATGAAACTGGGATGTGATTCGTTGTCAGCCATTACAAATGCAAGTAAGAACATAACTTCTTCCTCTTATACTACATATTTCGGTACTTATGTACACGTGATCCCTTCGAAACGCATCCTTAACTCAGCGGTCAACCGGAATCGGACCCCGGCCCTAAACCAAAAAATTTGCAACCACATTTAACACAAAACATAATGAAATATTCGCATCCATTCAAACTTCGGGTCCACGTGGCGTATTTAGGAAAGCTACTTCAGGCAAAGTTTTAGTACCTAGTAGAATTTCTTCAATATACCTAAATTCTTTTGATAAGCTTTGATTTTTTTCTGAATATCTCATTTCTTTGTTGTTTTCCTTATCTTAAGCAATTACATCAAGAGGTAACATGAATATTGAGTGTGTATTATTAATGCTTGTGCCTTTTCTGAACGAGAAGAGGCCTTTGCCTTGAATTGCGACAATAACGGCATGACGTTACAAACTGAGACCCTAAGTGTTGAATGCTCCAATTTCATACAAAAAATTATTCAGCATGAAATTCTACCTCATTTCAAATCACAGTTGTTCCGTAGCAGCATTTCTACATACGCATCCCAGTTCGGGTCAGGACAATCGGGAGCCATGCTGATTTAAGTAGGGTCTCTCTACGATCTTTTTAATTAGCAAAGAGCCTATGTATCAAGTCTTCCTTTTGTTCCAGCTATGTGTTGAGGGTATTTTTGTTCGAGTGAAGTATGGCTCCAAAGTTTTCTGTTATTTGTTTTGGTAGCATTTTATTGCCTTTGCGTTTTTGTAAGTAATATGCATTTTTTTTTGTTCTCATAAAAAATAATTTTAAATATCTTTTTATACAATATTTAATACTAGATTTGTCCGCGTGGAATTAAAACATATCTATTATGACATTTGGCAATGATGCAGCTTTCACTCAAATAATGATTCTGGTCGTATTCAGAGATTATCCCTTACCATCTAAAAACAAACAGACTTAACTTCTTATAATATTAGTATAGATAAAAAAACTGTCTCGTTAGCCTAGTGGTGCTAAGCGCGACTGCTATGCTAGAGGGGTTGGGTTCGATTCCAAAGTCGAGCAAAGTATTATTGGGTTTTTCTATAAAATTCTCAGTAGCAGCTCGGAGTTAGGATTTGTGCCCGATTAATGGCAATAGGTTCGCCCCCTATTACATAGGACCTAAACATACCGGCGAACTGTGGGTGTACTTTGGTATACCTCTATAATTTTTTTTTTTTTGGTATGCCTCTATCTAACCCTTCGGAGAATACAGGCGTGATAGTATTGATATATAAAAAAATCTGGCCCAATAAGGATTCTTAGTTCGAAAATGATGTATTTTTGTGTTTATTCAAACACAATTTTGTATAATGAGTTTTGAACATAATTGTAGCTGTTAGAATTCCATAGAATTTCATATATTAAAATTTCAACAACTTAAATTAAAACCCAACGTAGTATTAAGCTACATAATAGTATTCAATCCTAACAAATGCAATATTGAAACATCTATACGACTAGGTACTCCTATAACAGAACCAGTGATAATCATAAACAGTTTCAAGAGAAATTAATCACCATTTTCCAGCGAGCAAATAAACTACGAGTACTTGTAAATAAATCTTTCGTAAGCGCACGAAAACAATTTCCGAATGAGAAGCATACATTGCGTGTGTTGTTCGAGGTAGCAGTAAATAGTGAAATCCTGCGAGAGTACAGTCGGCAATGTAACAAACACTTAGCGATAATATATTGCCAGTGCTAATGCATAGTGTAGTGGCGGCCGAGATAATGTGCTGCTCTTTTTGTTGGGGAATAGAATTCACTTATCTGCGATGTTTTAAGTTTGTAGTAGTGTTTAGTTTAGACTGATATTTCCATGTTATAGAAATCGCTTTAGGTTAATTTAGATCAATAAAAAAAAAACCATACAAGTCGAACATGTTAACTACAAAATACACCTTTTATTTAAAACAACAAAATCTTTTCAGTTCATAAAAAAAGTCATTTTTTCTTCAAAACCTTATCAAATGTATAACAAAGTCAATATCATTACCATTTTGCGAGGCGTGCTCGTAATGCATATGAATAACCGAGATACGATTGCGTCAAACTTACCGAAGTGTGCTTCCTTCGATAACGTTGACAAAAGTATACGCATTGTATTCTTAAAATATTTATTTGGATCGCGATAATGACAATACATAAACATAAGAATATTTGATTTGTTTGTTGGAATGCCTGAAAAAATAAAAAAGGTAAAGGAAAATTTACAATCCGAATGCTGCAGGAGTATTTATAAGCAGAAAATCCTAAATGACAAAACCCAGTAAAGACGACAACCAACAAATCCGATTTCATTACACTACCTACCAGCAGCACAGGCGACATTTAACAAAAACTAAAATACATTTTCTCCCACTAAAAACGTAGCTGAAACTCACAAATCATATTTCTGCTTCTAAAAAATAACGCACTAACAATTTGTCGCCGTCGCTGCCATAATAACTCAACATTGCAACTAAATTGCAATATCTTCAAGTGATAAATCATCAAGATATCGTGCGAGAACAGAAACAATAAACGTGTCCTCGCGTAGTGTTGTCGCGCGTACCAGTAATGTTGCACGAATTTTAGGAATGTCGAGACCGGTACCGAAATTTGTACCGTAAACGTAACCGCTCTTTCAGTTTAAGATGTACCTAGTGCCATTTTGATGTGTAATATGACATGTAATTACGGTAAAGTATGAAATGTAGACTTGCCTGCTTTCATTTCTAAGATGTTAGGCCAATGACTTTTTTTTTTTTTTTTTGGTGGGTGGGAAATCATCAAATAACTTCTCCCGCCCTGGGCGGGGCGGGAGGGAGTGTCAGACTTTTACTGACTAAGACCCACCCATGTTCCTTCTTGTGCCCTTTGCGTTCCGGGGGCGCGGTATCTCTTGCGAACAACCCGCAGCCCCGGCCGGCATCGGCCCTCAGTGGCCCCTTCTTTTTGCTGACATCTCTTTGAGGCGCGCGTGGAACACGAACGCGCCGTCGACACGGTCTGTCGTTATGCAACGTAAGGACGGTGAGCTACCCATTGCATAAGTTTTTGAAATGACTTTCAGCACTAACTTAAGCCTGCCTTTTGTGTTTATTTATGCTGTTATTGGTTTCTTTTAAAAACCATGTTACCAAATTATCTATACGAATATTATAAAGAGAAAAGATTTGTTTGTTTGTTTGTAACGAATAGGCTCCGAAACTACTGGACCGATTTTAAGCATTTTACCAGCAATAGATAGCTACATTATTCCTAAGTAACATAGGCTATTTAATATCACGCTACGACCCACGGAAGCGGAGCAGTAAGGAAAGACGTGACTTAACCCAGGTGAAATAAGTCACGTGGACGAAGTCGCAAGCAGGGCGCTAGTTTGTAATAAAAAAGGGGGTAGCTGTGGGTGTGCATTGGTACACCTCTGCCTAACCCATCGGGAAATACAAGCGTGATGGTATGTATGTTGTAATAAAAAGAAATACCGGTACTAAAACAGTTATCCAGCTCTAATCCGTAGGTACATTTCGTTGGCCTCAAGTGTAACCCAAAACAGTTTACGTGTTTTTACCCAAAATGGTTTGAATGTCCATCTTGGGTGAGATTCGGACCCGGACCGTCCGAATAATGCATCTTTAGGGAGCTCTCTATTTTTATTTTTTACGTCCAACTTTTCGCCTCGAATTCGAGGTATTTTGCTCTAATTTTCCATGCTCTGAAGGAAAGAGCTGATTTTTTTTGGCGTTTCTTTTGCAACTTTAGTCATGAGGTTACAATTATCAAAAATTGAATTAGTTCGATCGACAAATTACATTAGAGAATATGCCTTTAAATTAAAAAAAAAAACCTGATCATTTTTTTTTACTGTTATGATAAGAGACCATTTTTATCAGAACCATGACACTTTTTACGTGAATTGCTTTTATTTATTTTCTTAACTTTAACATAATTAATCTCTTAATCAAGTTGAATAATGGTATAAAAATAAATCACTAGTTTCATAATGCTTTGATATCGAACTTAAATTCTATAAAATATTACACCTCATTGCAAAATAACACACCAGCGATTGTCAGCGTAACTTAAAGTATTAAACTCACCCGCTATATAAACTGGGTTTAATGTAATCCCGTGACGGTTTATTTATGGAAGCACAACTACCCGCAAATAGTTTCAATAATTTGCTATCAACGTTCGCGCAATTAAAATTGCTGTCATTTGAGGTTTTGGGGGTTCAAATTTTACTAACTGTGTATTTTGCAGGACATTAAAAATAGTATTATATGAACTACGTCAGTAGCCTAGTGGTATTAAGCGCGACTGCTACGCAAGAGGTCTTGGGTTCGATTCCCAGGTTGAGCAAAAAGTGTTATTGAGTTTTTCTATGGAATTCTCACTAGCAGCTCGGAGTTAGGATATGTGCCCGGTTAATGGCAATAGGCTCGTCCCCTATTACATGGGACTTAAATATACCGGCGAACTGTGGGTGTACATTGGTACACCTCTGCCTAACCATTCGGGAAATACAGGCGTGATGGTAGTATTGTATGTACATTATAAAGTAAAGGTATTCCGGTGCACGGTCGCCACTCAAGAGCCTTATGGCAGTGCAGGACTGGTTATTGTGGCAAGGGGTGGTCTATGTTCAGCAGTTAACTCCGATCGGCTGATATGATGGTGATGATAAATTGGTTTCACTATGTACATTGTAAAAGTATTTTAATGTTGAAGACTGGTAGTCACGCTAGGTCACTTGATGGAAATTTTGATTTACTTTCGAAGTTTGATATCAATACCTAGCTAGGCCGTTGACCTCACTGTCAGAAATGCTTTGGGTAACTAACGGAGAATAAATCAAAATGTGTAATGAACTTGTAATTTGAGAAGTGCTGATAGACTTCAAACCGATATACAGCAATGTTGCTTAGTGACAGAAATAGATCTACATATACCAATATTATAATTATATGGATAAAGTTTGTTTGTGAAGTAACCGTTCTTAAAAAGTTTGTGGTTCTTAGAAAAAATAAACATGATTAAAAGTAATTCAGGACACATTATTTTATAGACACGCGATCGTCTATTTGCCAAACAATAAGCCATTAACCAATTTTATGCTTTTCAAAGTAACCCCTGACGGTTACCGTAATAAAATATCGGTAACAAGTTAATGTTTACGTATAGGTAACTTTGAATAGGAAGTCGATAACGGTAGATATGGTACGTGTTGGGAACAATAGATTTTTGGCCATAGAGGTTTTACTACCGACAACTGGAGATTAATTGGTTCGGAAAATGATAGTGTATTGTTTAGGAATAGGATTCCGAGATTTTCGGGATTTTTATTCAAATAATGCCCTCTGTGATTCGAAAAATGATTTTTGTAGGGTTACATAGTCGAATTAGGAACTCAAAATTTCGAAATTATTTTTGAATAGCTACAAAGTAGTTTACCTAATTAAAGTTACAGTGATTTATGTGCAATATAATAAATTCTGAAAATCATTTTTGAAACACCTTTTTATAAGTGGGAGTCGAGTATACAATAACATTTAATGGCACTCGGTATCAATCGAATCATTTCCACAAGTTACCTCTCACAAACAATTTACCTTTACATAATATTAGTTTAGATTACGTTTCAGTTGACGCAGTGGCTGAGCGATTGCCTGCCGTGCGGGTTGTTGAGTTGCGAACCCAATTACCTCACGAAATAAGTACTTGTATAACCTACAGGTAGTTCTTCCGTCCGGTCTGGTTTTTTGTATTTTTGAGTCTTTAGGAGAAATTCGTAGTATGGGGCAACTTCTTTATTTTAATAACAAACACGATCATAATCTAAATAAATTAATGCAAAACTGGGCGCCATTTTAATCCAACAACACGGCTAGACAAGCCGCCCCCATACACATAAACAGATCTAAGTACTTCCCCTCTTCAGATCAGCATAAAAATAAAATAAACGACAGTATCCTAGGAACGTCGATACCAATCAGGGATTTCGATTCAGCTAGTACGAGCGTAGTTTCATTGGTCGCGTCGTACCGATTCGAAAGTTCGTATCGAATATTGTTACCGATTTACCAAATAGGGATGCGCTTTCCGAGTGCGGTTGCGATTATCGATGAATTTCGTTTCGTGTGTGGGATGGAAATGTGTTTTGTATAACGTTAAGGGAATGTAGCTTGATAAGAATGCTGTGAGAGAGGAAAACTGAAATGGGGATTAAGATTTTGGAATCAAACTGAGATATATCTATGTTTAAATGATATATTTTTGCTATTTTGTCATAAGAGTTGGTTTTCTTCTTGTGCAACAGTAAAAACGAAAAACATTTTTTCTTATTCATAAGATTTTAGCAGTCTATATAAGTACGTATGTATGTCATCTTTGTGCGTACGTACGCGTACTTAAACTATTTGTCAAATAATAACGAATGAGGTATTGTTGAAAGCTTCATAATGTTCCGCTGGTCATAGGCTGCATGATGTCACAGAAAATACCACCCTTTTATAAAATTGGCTGCTGCGCTGCGTGTCGCGGGTTCGATTCCCGCACGGAACAAATATTTGTATGGCCTACAGATAGTTGTTCCGGGTCCAGACCCGGAACAACTATCTGCATAACATACATACTAACATATAAACATGCATACTAACATATAAACTTACATACAGCTGTTTGTGTATGTGAGTTTATATGTTTGTAAACGCACCCACGACACAGGAGAAATTCCTAGTGTGGGGCAACGTTTATTTAAAAAAACAAAAAGAAAAAAAAAATGGTCTAAAATATTTTTTTATAGTCTGTGATTAATACAATTATGACAAATGTATTTGCAGTAGTTGGGTTTTTAGCCGACTTCAAAAAGATGGAGGTTCAATTTTTCAATTCGTCTGTATGTTTTATTTTGTATGAGTGTTATTTAACAATATTTTTATCACGTAATTTTTTTATACATTTTTCAATGATTTGTTGGAGTATGACTCACTTTGTATGGAAAAAAAAACACTTCACATAAAACACAAACCCAGAAAACGACATAAGTTAACATTTGAAATAATTGTTGTTTGTGTGTGACGGCACGGTTGGCGCAGTGGCTGAGCGATTGACTGCTGTGCTGCGTGTCGCGGGTTCGATTCCCGCACGGAACAAATATTTGCATGGCCTACAGATGGTTGTTTCGGGTCTGGCTGTTTGTGTATGTGAGTTTATATGTTTGTAAACGCACCCACGATACAGGAGAAATTCCTAGTGTGGGGCAACGTTTTTTATTAAAAAAAAAAAAAATAGCTTCTACAAAATATTTCTACACAAGAATAACAAGAAATGTTCCCCTTTTCCCAACTTTCCATTGTTAAACCAATACACTTATATATAAATAATACATAACAGTCTAATAAAACGGAAACTGATTGACGTAGTACAAAATCTCGAGCCTCCAAGTTACTTGGCTAACAAAACTTTGTAACTTAAATCGCTAACCGGTCGCTTATTGATTTTTTGTTTGGCTGTACAAAATGGCGGATATTAAAGGCGATTTTGTATCGTTCATACAATTGGATTTGCATCAATCATCGCTCAGAAAATACTGAAATGTAAAGTTTGACACACTTAAAGGGGTTTTGGAGATGGTGTATTGAGATATGTATGGTACTTTGTGGTTGCATTTAAATTTGCTATTGCTTTTGTTGGAGCTGTAAAGCCGAACAACTTTGAGTTATATAAACAACGTGGAAATTACTTTGAAAGAGTAATTTCTTGGCTTTGTTGTAATTTTTGGACGTTCTGACTTCACCACAGTGACAAAGCGTGATGAATAATGTTAATAATGTTGTTCGATACTTTTCTATTTAAGGAGATGCCTTTGATCTGCAATGGGAAGATTGTGGACTGCTATAAATCATTACATCTCTTCCTCTTCAGGTATTTTTGGCTTCTTTAGAGAGGGATGGAAACAGAGAATGTTAATTCTACCGATAAACACAGTGAAGTCACGTTTTAAAGCAATGCAGCGGGCAGGTTACTGTTATTTAATGTGTATATAATTTTAAATTCATTAACTCGCGGTCGCTGCGGTCGCGCGGGGCGTGCGGGTCGCCCGCACAAATACTGAGCGCCAGTTTTGTATATGACGTCATTAAATTTGAGTCTCCATTGAATTCGGATGTGGTACAATAGTATTAAATAACTCTTGCAAAGGCTTTACGGTCAAAACTTTAATGCGACTGGCTAAAGTAATGGCTCGCGGAAAATGTCCGGCCATAACTAGGTCTAAATAATTAGGTATGAAAAGAAAATTATTGTAATTTTTTTGCCGCATCACATGTTTTTTGAGAATATTGGTTTTTTTAAGTAATATAACTTTGAAATCTCCCATCCGCTTTAAGCAAGCATGTTGGTCAATTTCTCGTGTGAGAAGAGGCCTTTGCCCTGCAGTAGGACAATAATATGCTGGTCTTATTATTTGTGTCATAGTTCCAAGATTAAGTCTCTATTAATGAGACATTTTATACTGTCCGTCATCACGTCAGACATCTTTACCAAATATCTGGAATAGTTTTAGTCTTAAAACAAAGACTTCAACATCCAAGTTTAACATAAAGATGATCAAACTACCTGGTACACGTTGTGCCTCGGGAAGAGGGTAGTATCAAGTTTTAATAAGAGCACATTGGAGCACGGCAGTACCGGCTCACATTTCAGGAGTTCTTCCCCGTACGCAAACTTCACGTTGAGTATACTGAAACTTGCTATTTAGTTACGTTTTTGTTAAAATTGAGATTGAAATTGGGAGTTGTGATGTTTTAATCTGGTTAGTAACTAAATCTAATCTAATACTGAAGTGTGACAGTTTGTTTGTGAAAGGTAATCTTTTGAAGAATACGAATAATAATTTACTTGCCAACATATTAGTTAGTACATTAAGTTGACAAATATAACAAACTAGCATTTTTCCATAGATTGCTTGTAAAATAAAATAGAATTCTTAAAATAAATTACATTACATTAAATACCATCCATTTTTATTTTTTTTGGGGGGTCGGAAATCATCAAATAACTTCTCTCGCCCTGGGCGGGGCGGGAGGGAGTGTCAGACTTTTACTGACTAAAACCCACCCATGTTCCTTCTTGTGCCCTTTGCGTTCCGGGGGCGCGGTATCTCTTACGAACAACCCGCAGCCCCGGCAGGCATCGGCCCTCAGTGGCCCCTTCCCTATGCTGACATCTCTTTGAATCGCGCGTGGACCACGAACGCGCCGTCGACACGGCCTGTCGTTTTGTTAAACGTAAGGACGGTGAGCTACCCATTGCTCACCGTCCACAGGCCCGGATTACCCGCAGGGTAAGGCAGAGGTTTACCAATGTACACCCACAGTTCGCCGGTATGTTTTAGTCCCATGTAGTAGGGGGCGAGCCCATAGCCATTAACCGGGCACAAATCCTAACTCCGAGCTGCTAGTGAGAATTCGATATAAAAACCCAATAACACTTTTTGCTCGACCTGGGAATCGGACCCAAGACCTCTAGCGTAGCAGTCGCACTTAAGACCACTAGGCTACCGAGGCAGTTGAAAATAAATTATTAGTTTTAAAAACTATTATACCATAATAAATAACAGAGGGTAATTCTAATAAGTTCTAGGATCGATCACAATTTCATCTTAGTCTCTATCAGTCAAACATGCCTCTATTTTATCTACATTGTTTGACATATTGTCACCGTGGTGAGATTGTGACTAGATTATGAGTAGCAAAATAGGCCTATAGATCTTGAGATCTTATTCTGAAGCAACCAGAATATTGTAACTAAGATTTTGTAAAAACCAAATTGGAAGAAAAGAGTGTCCATGGAGTTTCTTGCTCGTTCTTCTCCATAGAGACCTACGCTTTGGAACGAGCAACTAGCTTCAACTTTTAAATGTAACTTCTTGACAATTCAAAAATGCCTGTAAATGGTCTAATTGAAATAAATGCTTTGATTTTGACTTTAAAACCTTCTCTATCATGACATCGATGATCTGGCAGATCACCCAATGGACATCAAATCGACCTAAAAGTTCGTAAAACAAGTAACAGGGGTCACATTTCAAGCTATAAGACCCTGTTTGCACGGCACACAGTTTGCATAGGACACTGCAAACAAATTGCTCGTTCACGGGGCAATAAGAAGAACGGTTTTTAATAGCCCAAGAAGAGTATTGGAGGGATTGGGTATCGGTTTACTAAATTCGTGTTGCTTTTTTTTGATTTATCTATGGAAAATAAAAAAAAAGAAAATTTTACTTAATGGAGGCCACACACGTAACGGTATACTTACACAAGTATGTATAACATTTCGAGACCGATCACCGAGCATTGAAATGCCTTATTTAAATTGGATGACTATTAAATTCAATTGATATATTTAAAATCCTTTGCCGTTCTGTCTGCCAGTCAGCGCAGGCCATAAGGGATGAAATAGTGGGAGTAGCCGAGACATAACATACCATCACGCCTGTATTCCCCGAAGGGTTAGACAGAGGTGTACCAATATACACCCACAGTTTGCCGGTATGTTTAGGTCCCATGTAATAGGGGGCGAGCCTATTGCCATTAACCGGGCACAAATCCAAACTCCGAGCTGCTACTGAGTATTTCATATAAAAACCCAATAACACTTTTTGCTTGACCTGGGAATCGAACACAAGACCTCTAGCGAAAAGTTGCGCATAGGACCACTAGGCTAACGAGGCAGTAGGTAGCCGAGATAAAAGGGCGTCATACTGACTCGTGTCAGTCAAAATTTGCGCAAGTACTTGCACCTATCTTTCATAGTTTCCTACTTTATTTCTTTTGTGTTTCAGTTCATTGTCAAGGGACACAGAACACTCATGTTTATAATAATAACATTGGAAATTCGGTGGCAGGTCTGAAGCAACAACCCGAGCACGTGTCTTATGTAAACTAGGTGCGTATGCAGATAGTGTAGTTTACGTTGGCGAGTAAATGGTATTTTAGTAAGTAGGTACCTTATGTACCTAAGTGTGCAGTGCAATTGTGAGTATTATACATAGAGATAGATAATAGTATTTCTATATATCATAAACTAGCTTCTGCCAGCGACTTCGTTCGCGTAGTTTTTTTCTCCCGCATTAAGTTACGTTTTTAGTTACTGCTCCGCACTTTTTGGTCGAAGCGTGATGTTATATAGCTTATAGCCATCCTCGATAAATGAACTATCCAACACAAAAAGATTTTTTCAATTCTAACGAGCAGTTTCTGAGATAAGCGCGTTCAACCAAACAAACAAACTCTTCAGCTTTGTAATATTACTATAGATAATAAATAAAATGAAAGCTTACGCATATAAAATACATTGGGTGATGTGTACATGATTATGTTAAATAATTATGATCAAAATATCTTTTATTACAATGAACCATTATGAAACATAATAACTAAATAAATAATTACAAGTTTAGTGATAGCAAAAGTAAATGAGACCCAGATAAACTCCTACATAAAAAATAGGCACAGACACTAAATAAAAGGCCTAGTACGAAGGTGCAATAAACTAAACGTAAATTCGATCGATTTTGAATTACAACTACCCATTACGCACAACCAATTTATTCACTATGTAGACTTTAATCATATCAATGAGTGATACTAATAATACTTGTCGTATAAATAAACTTTTGTAGAAATTTATTTTTAAAAACACAAAATTAAAAATTTTAGCTAACCCCCGACAGAAAATCACTACCGTAGCTAACAAAAGAGCTGATAACTTTCAAACAGCTTAACCGGTTTCCATCAAATAAAGCTAAGGACACTCCCGACTAATTCACCTTTCAAATACAAAAAATACAAAATAAAAATCGGTCTATGCGGTCGGCAGCTACGATGCCACAGACAGACACACACACACACACACACGTGTGTGTGACACGTGAAACTTATAAAACCCCATCGTTTTTGCGTCGGGGGATAATTAAAAAATAGACTCTAATCAAATACAACAGCGTGTTGTACTAGGTCTACAAGCCTGTCAGGCTAGATAACGTTGCAGTATTATCCCTCATCACTATTAAGAAGGTCAAGCCCCAAACTAGACAAAATAATAGTTATAAAATGAATACAAAGAAAAACGTAATAAATATACCGGATCCCATAATCTGTGTGATCCTAAACGAAAGTGTAGCAACACCAATTATCGTCCCAATCTAACGGCGGACAGGGGGATAAATATCGGCAAACTCTAAATTATTGTCTGTCCGTCTATCGGTAGAGGCGCGTGGATGATTTGTGCGCTTTGCCGACAATTTTTCATCCACCCTGCCAGTACTAAATCACGCTGACAACTTCGCCCGGCCGAACTATCCAAGTTCGCCTGCCAATTTCAACCTTATTTTTTAAGTTGAAAGGTCCATTTTCAAATGAACCGTTTTAGGGTGAAGTATCCAAAGGTCGGCTCCTTATATTTGATATTTGTTTACCGACGTATAATAAAATCCGTGTGAGTTATTACAGGTTCTGTTTGTCCCTTTTGTCTTGTTAAAAATGATGTGAAAATGTATTTGTCACGAGCTTATTAAAACTAAGGGCTCTTTTGTTCCATTTAATTTTATGTTGTAGAGATTTTCTGGTCAATTCTAAATACAATACATAACTACTAAAGCATTTAGTAATTAGTAGCGACAATCAATGGGCCATGTCTACTCTTGGCAGACTACGAATAATAATCCTCCAGACTAGCTAAAGCCCCAAGTACACATGCCTTTAACTAGCACAAAAGTATGCAAGTAACTTTTATACCATTTTGTAATAACAACTTCTGATTAGTAAATGTCACTATATGGCTAAGTCTTAAATTGCAGTATGAGTTTTAGAAGAAATAAAAAGAGGAACTAGAGTGACAGAAATAGGTTGTCAAACTCTGACCTCATGGCCCCAAAACACCAATAGAGAAAGGATAATACACCACACGTCATCCACTACCCGCCTGTAACCTCATTATGAGGTACAAAAGACCCATCTTTATTAATCATTAATTACTCAAAGGATGGAAGATGGTCGGTACGTCAGTCTCATCCACCCTTCATCCACCTATAGGGATAAATAATAATGTTTATTGAGACGAATGATAATATAATTTTTCAGACAAAAGGACGGTTAACAAAAACGTGCTAATGTTTTGTTAAGTGATTAATAAATCTTTTGAACTGCAGTGTTGAATGCAGTTTGTAAGTAATGGGCGCAATTTGCTTTAATTTTCAGTGTCATCTGTTTTTCTTTTATTTTTTGTGAGATAAATAGGTATGTGTTGCAACGGCTTGCTGCAGTGCCAATGCGTAAAAATGTTCGCGTATACTATATTTATGATACAATATGATACCACATATAATATTTTAGTTTAGAATCAATAATCCTTATTTATATTACAAATGTGAAAGTTAGTTTGTTTGTCACCTTTTCACTTCTAACCACTGAACCGATCATCCTGAAATGTTGCATATACGTTGTCAGGTGTACAGAAACGAACGGTACCTTTCGTCCAGAAAAAAAAATACTGTTCCCAAGGACAAAAACAGTAACGTTCTTTTGATAATAGATGGCGCCACATGTTTTTCGAATCCTAATTGCATTTTATTTTAGTAAAACCTAATGATACATAATTCGAGAAAAAACGAATCCACGCTAAGGCTTATATCAAAATAAAATGGCGTTCAAATAAACCTCAGTGATAGAAGTAATTCTTAGTAAAAATAAATATACATACATACATACCATCACGCCTGTATTCCGCGAAGGGTTAGGCATAGGTGTAACAATACCTGTACACACACAGTTTGCCGGTATGTTGTTATCGGTATGTATATGTGGCGAGCCTATTGCCATTAACCGGGCACGAATCCTAACCCCGAGCTGCTGAACTGAGAATTTCATAGAAAAACCCAATAACACTTACAAAAATAAATATAATCAATCAACTACTACAACGATCATAAAAAATGTTGTATAACTTCTACAAAGAGAACCTTTTGTGAAACACAAATTATAGCCAACAAAAATAAATATCAATAAGTACTTACAAAACGTACAATATTCCTTTTGTGCCCATTGTATTATATTTGACCTGGAATCGAGATTAATCATTCTATAACCTAGAAACTGGTTTATATAAAACGCTAAGCATTAATTTCTATCGTTAATATAGTGAGCATGTTTTTGCTAACGCTACCCATTCATCATTAAGCGGATGACGCGCTGGGTCAATCGAAGTTCCATCACTCATACTGCTATTGTTTAGGAAACTATTATATGTATATGTAGATTCGGTTTTATGCTCGTTTACAATTTAAGGCAAATGTTGGAATTAAATATTTTAAATTCTGCTTTCGTTAATTCCTTTTTACTTACAATTATAAGTAGGTTTACAGTTATGGTGTAATTACAGGCACATGAGACATTTCAACTTTGTCTCTACGATTGTAGCGCATTTGCAAGGCCTCTGGTATTGCAGATGTCTATAGGCAGCGGTGACCAGTTAACATAAGGTGGACTATGGACTTGTTTGATATCTAGGCGCAATCTCATCTCAGTGATAATCAATGTCAAAAATTTAAAAACAATTAGACGCATTTTTGATAGATCGAGATTGAGATTACTATGCGAATGTTTTTAAATATTAACCTCCTCTTAGAACAAGAATATGTCAAATTATTCACAGTCATCAATAACATCGGAAAGCCAAGCATTGAAGCGTAATTTCCACACCTAATAATAAATCTAGTTGGCTGTTTTTGCTAACCATACCCATTCATCATACAACCGAGCGATGACGTGATGAGGTCACTCGCGGCTCCATCACTCATTATCACACATTACTCAACTGACTAGATAAAGTAAACTTACCCTATCTCATTCTAAAACAAGGTTTATCTTTAGACTAGGTTTAAACAAACGTGTACTAATAACTTAGCACTTGCCGTTTTATCTTTTCACCACCATTGGTTGACTGGTAGATAATGTCTAAGGCAGTGGTTCCTAAGATTGATTGGACTGCGACATACATAACAAAAAAGTTACAAATTCGATACTCACTTCATGATTTTCAAGAAGGAAAAAGGCGCATGAATGGAGGACTGTTCAGGGCTCACCTAATATCTCCCATACTTTGGGAACTACTGGCCTAAGACATTAGGCCAACCTTTGTACTTTTTTTTGCATAAAGTGTATACATAAATAACATTTACTGACTAACGGCACAACATACCCATTTTATAAACTAACCTATTATATATTTTATAATAATATTTTTTTTTCACAAGCTCCATTTTATTATTTCGACAAGACATAGAAAGAGATGGCTCGCTTGAAGATTACAGAAGTCTTGCAACGTCAACGGCAGGCTTAGGAGCTGCATCACAAAGAAACATTAATTGGAAGCGCTCACTGGCTGATTTGAGGCTCCTTGTAACTGAAGGATTAAGCTCTTCTCTTCTTCTGTGCACAATTATTATTGATTGCGGCTTCTATTAGGTTCAATTAGTTTTAAGTATTCGTATTCATTCCTACGAATCTGAAGAATAAAATGTACTACTGTAACACACTGTACACACATAATGATATGCCTGTACAAACTTGAACTTGCACAATATGCATATTAATGTGGAACGATGAATAAAATCATAAGAGCAAACTTCTGAGCTATTTCTGAAGACAACGACGTCACGTTGACTTGTGCAAGTATGTGTGGCCACCATTACGGTAAAACTTCAGAAAAAGTCCATATGATTAATATTTTTAATTCAACCACATAATACCACCAGCTATGTTTAGTCGTGTAAAAATCTGAGCTGCCATTGAAAAAGTTTAACTAAAAATTCGATACTAAAATAAGATGAATTTATTCGATTAATTTGCCATAAATCAATACAATTAAGTTACCTATGTAATCTTACATTAAAACTAAAAAAACTAAACGGATTGAGAACCGCTGCCTTTTTTGAAATTTATACTAATATTATAAAGCTGAAGAGTTTGTTTGTTTAGTTAAACGCGCTAATCTCAGAAACACCTGGTTGGAATTGAAAAAAAAAATTGTGTTGGATAATTCATCGAGGAAGGCTATAGGCTATATAACATCACGCTACGACCAATAGTTGCGGAGCAGTAACCAAAGACGTAGCCTAATGCGTGTGAAAAAACTACGCGGACGAAGTCGCGAGCAGAAGCTAGTCGGTTAATAAAACTGTTACTTAAGCAGCCGCAAACTCAAGTGACTTTTACATTTTTTCCCACATTAAACACCCTTAAAATAAAAAATATAAAGACATCTTATCTTCAAAGACCTTTACACATAACGAGTTGAATTCTAAAGCCTTGTCCACATGCCAGTTAACACATCCAATTACATGGGCTAGCGGAGCGAGTGGGAACCGTCCGAGCTTCATTAAGCAACCGCTCGCGGTGTCCTCAAGTGTAATCTTGCAGAAAATGACGTCGACGTGATCTGACATCTTTGACGTGACAGGCGGACGGACGTGTGCGCTATGGCTTAGATGCAGTTGATATATTGGCGGTTAAATGCCTTTTGTGCAGCGTCGAGTTATATGTATTTTCTGGTGCAGATTCATATGAGTATTTTTTTGGATAGTTAATTGAAAAGCGTGCATTGGCATGGATTTAATTCAACTATATGTTTTTTTTATTGATGTATTTCTAGTAAATGTAGTGCCATTTATTACAGCTAGGGCTTTTAAGGATTCTAGCAGTCAGTATACGGATTGATCAATCATAGTCAAATAAAACTCGAAGCAGGTTTTTAAACGTACATACATTATAAGTGCTGAAAATGAAATCAATAGATTTTTATAAGTATGAAAAACCTACAAAACAGCTTATATAAGACAGCCCAAGTTAAGATGACATAAAAGAAAAAAAGGAATTAAACCACCCAGCACCTAATCTAAAAAATCTCATGAACACATAAAACATTTGCATTCCATTGCTTTCCCAACAAATTTCAATCTCGGGAAATATTGAAAAAACACCGCAGTGAACATCGAACTAGTCGATTTCAATCAGCGATCGGATATCTGAGATAAGGTCGAGACTTCATTCCCTCGACACAATGGATATTGAAAACTGATACCGCCCGTCTTTTGTTTGCTTTTTAAATATTTTCGAGGAAATAGTAAAGAGAGGAGACGATGCCATGAATGTTGGGGTGAGGGACAAAATTGGCGCAGTAGCTAAGCGATTGGCTGCTGAGCTGCGTGTCGCAGGTTCATTTACCGCACGAAATCGAACCCGCAACCTCATGTTTGAGAAGCAGGCGGCTCAATTACTGGGCTATCACGATATCTCGTATTATAGGTGCGCAAAATAACAGGTGGGAATGGTAATCTGTGGGGAAGGCCTATGTCCAGTAGTGGACGTCCTGCGACTGATGTGATGATGGTAATGAAAATATCAGGTAAAATTCAGCAAATATTCTTTTTCTTCCCAAATATCATAATTTTTATATAACAACTAGCTTCTGCCCGCGACTCCGTCCGCGTGGTTTTTATCACCCGCGTTAAATTTCGTCCTTAGTAACCTTGGCGTCGTAGCATGATGTTATATAGCTTATACTATATTCCTCATGAATCAGGCTCTCATAAATAGTAAAAAAAATCCAATCTGGCTAGCAGTTACAAAGATAACATAACATACCATCACGCCTGTTTTCCTCGAAAGGTTAGGCAGAGGTGTAACAATGTACACCCACAGTTCGCCAGTATGGTTAGGTCCCATGTAAAAGGGGGCGAACCTATTGCCATAAACCGGGCACAAATCCTAACTCCGAGCTGTTACTGAGAATTTCATAGAAAAACCCAATAACACTTTTTGCTCGACCTGGGAATCGAACCCAAGACCTCTAGCGTAACAGTCGCGCTTAGGACCACTAGGCTACCGAGGCAGTTCCAAAGATAAGCGTGTTTAACTAAAAATCTCATGAACTTTATTACATTAGTCTGATAGTATAGATAATACCAATAATGATAGGTTGGTGATAACCTGTTGCAGCGGCTGTAGGAGAAACAGTTCAATTAGAACTAATTGAATTATAAAATTTGGCTTATATCAGAGTAGTTGAAACACCAATCAATTAACAATATTATCGAACTGCGCTTATGTGGGATTCAGTTATAATTTTATTACACATTTTCGGAATACAGAAATTTACTGTTTTAGCAGGGATTTTTATAAATTTTGTATTTAACTAATGTTATACAAACTGTTACTACTATGTATTGTTATAATGGATGAATGGATGGATGTTCGTGGGGGATGGAATTAGCTGGATTAGCTTAACCTCATTTTTACATACCCGTGGGATAATATAGACTTTAGGTTAAGTCTGAAGTCTATGTAACCAAATTCGTGGGGAGAAGCTAGCAGAAAATATGCAAAACTGTAATGTTAATTCTTCAGATAAAAGTTATCTGAATATTGAAAATTTAACCCTACGTCGACTAAACAATACCTAGTCTAGAGTAAACAGCGTTAAGGAGACAAAAATTAATCTCTAAACGCCAGAACTACGCATAACACGAGTAAAAAAACAACATGCTACGATCGCGTAGCTGTCGTAGGCGGCAGCTACGCCGTAGCCGCGTAGACCCTTTCTCAACAGAACGTTATTATTACCACATTATTACGTAAAATAACAACCAACTAATTTATAGGAGAAGGCAATAAATTAACGTGTCTGCCAAGTAATTTATGTCCTACACCTCAGTAATATAAGATTTTCGTGTGCGTTGTAAGAAAAATATAGAATACACTACCCGTCCGCCCGCTCGAGTTTTGTAGATAAAAACAGCCTGAAGTTCGGAAAAAATGTAGCTTGATAACTTTTTTATTGGCTTCTTGTATTTTTATATTTGGTTTTTTTAGCCCAGTGTCGGGCAAATTAAGATACAAGGCATCGAAGCTGATTTTTAAAAGTTATTACACCAACTTACAGCAGAATAAATAAACGAAAAGTGAGTTTACTTCATTTTATTTATTTATATTACGTGTCTGTGTGTGTGTTTATGGGTACGTGTATGTGCGTGAGTGTATGTGTGTGTGTCTGTCTGTCTGTGGCATCGTAGCTCCCGAACACATGAACCGATTTTGATTTAGTTTTTTTTGTTTGAAAGGTGTATTAGTCGGGAGTGTTCTTAGCTATGTTTGATGGAAATCGGTTCAGCGGTTTCAAAGTTATCAGCTCTTTTGGTAGCTGCGGTAGGGATTTATATTTTTCTGTCGGGGGTTACTTAATTTTTTTTATTTTGTGTTTTTTTCCTTTCATTACTACATTTGTTCAATGTAATTAAATACTCTAAAGCTGGCCAAACATGTAACGATAAATGTTGCGTTCATTTAAAATTGCACAAGTATGCACTAACATATGCGGGATGAATTAGAGCAATTATCTGAGCTATTTGCGGCCACAACGGCGTCTCACGTGGGTTGTCTCATTAGGAATTTCTCAGTAGTAGTGTTTTGAAGTGGGTAGTGTTCCAACCCGCGACTCGGAAAACACGTAAAGCCGTTTTTAGTGCGCCTGCTTTCTCCCCGGTTCCATTTGGCTATGAAAGTGAGAAAAGAGAAAGTGTACCTTGCTGTGTTTGCGCATACATTTGTGCACATTTTTTGTAACTTTGCCCTCCTCTCTACGAATGTGTTTTGCACATCTCCCTTGTATTTAACACATAAACTCACACAAACAGGCAGACCCCGCAATAACTATCTTTAGACCATCCAAATATATAATTGTTAAAATTGAGCGCCACGACCAAAATCCGGTCGAAACAATATTATTAACAAAGAACTAGCGAAGTAAAACCCACTTTTGTACTACCCTCGTACATCAAAATGGTGGATTTCCTAATAAGCTAATATCTCTTCAAGTATTATATTTCCTGACTATCTTTGATTACAATCTGTGTAGTATCAGCCGAGCGACTCGACAAATCCCCAAGGCAATCTGTCATGTAATTATCTTCATTTCGGCTTCCATAATAATATATCTATTATTTGTCTGGATATTATTGCCGTATTATGAAGACGTACTAGACGTCACTGAGATGATTGAGCTTAGTACTGTCAAAATGAGCCAACCATGTAACATCACGCTATAAAATTCAACGGAGCATTAACGATAGACCTAACTTAACGCAAGTGAAAAAATCTTCAGGAGAAGCTAGTGTGTTCGATTTGTGTGCAGATAAAGTAACTGTTTAGTATACCAGCAAAAGTATTCATCTTTCTATTACACTCTCAATAATAATTGATGAGACGGTTAGCGCAGTAGCTGAGTGATTGGCTGCTGCACTGCGTGGTGCGGGTTTCATTCCCGTATAAATACTTGAGTAGCCTCCATGTAGTTGTTGGGGGTTTATTTATTTATTTATGTATGAAAGTTTATATGTTTGTAAACACACCCATGATACAGTGGAAACTTCTAGTTTGAGGCAACATCACATACCATCACTGTAGTCCCCGAAGGATTAGGCAGAGGTGTAATTTACGCCCACAGTTCGCCGGTATGTTTAGGTCTCATGTAATAGGGGGTGAGCCTATTGCCATTAACCGGCCACAAATCTCAACTCCGAGCTGCTACTGAGAATTTCATAGAAAAACCCAATAACACAAAGACAACCCTAACAACTGTTGTTTGAGGTAGCATTTTTTATAGAAAGTATGTATACCTGAGTATTGAATATTAAAACTTCACACAATCACACCACATCAGCCGCATTATCCTTTAACCACAGGAACATCCACCAGCTCATATTTTAACAAGAATTTACATCGTTAGAAAATCCGTTGGGTGACATAATTTAAATGTTTTTAAACTTCTGTAAAACGTGCAACCTTGCCAAGAAACGCTAAGTAAATTGTTCAAGCAGTGCACTATATCAGCTGAAAGTTGAGTTGTCGCTTCTAGCTAGACATTTTTGTGTAGTACCCTACTTTAGGTTTTTTTGTTGTAAAAAAAAGGTGGGTAGTTTGTAGTTTGTTTTTTTTTTGTTTGTTTGTAGTTTGCTTGTAGGGATGTATTTTGGATTGCATACATTGCATAGCTACATTACGGAGTTTGCAATTCGACAGAATCTGTTTTGAACTTTATCATTATAGTATTCATCATCTGCTTAGCCTTTTTCCAACTTTGTTGGGGTCGGCTTCTAGTCTAACCGGATACAGCTAAGTACCAGTGTTTTACATGGAGCGACTGCCTGTCTGACCTCCACAACCCAGTTACTAGGCAACACGATACCTCTTGGTTAGACTGGTTGTCAGACTTCCTAGCTTCTGACTATTCGTAACGACTGTCAAAGTCCTTTGAATGACAGCCGGGACCAACGGCTTTACGAATTTTCCGAGTCACGGGTGTGTCACACCGCCAACTTCCAAACTCAGGGACTGAGCTACTGAGCAAATCCTAATGGAAAAACCCAATAACACCTTTTGCCCGACCTGGAAATCAAACCCGGGACCCCACGCTCATCAGTTGAGGTTGCGACCACGAGACTAACGGGGTAGTCGGGGCATTATGGTATTAGAGTATTTTTTTTAAACAAAAAAAATGCAAAGAAGCTCACTTTGAAAATTGTTATTGAGCGGAAAAACATAATCATTAGCGCCACTAAACCATGAAATTAAGGTATAATACTTAGATTATCTGGTCAACGAATAGATGAATTTCAACCATACACCACAAATTCACCCCTGATTAATCCCTACTCATCCCCCAAGGGAATGAGTGCCAGCATACTTACTTTGAACGTTTCGCTCACACAATCATCAATGATTCATCCCGTAAAGACATCTATGATTGAAAGTCTTTTTTCCCTCTCCGAGCAAAATAAGGGGTAGAAATGGGGGGTAGGAATAATTACGGCCGAGGGGCGGTGACCCTAAGGGGGGGACGCAATTAAGGAGGGGGAAGCAGAATCATTTTCTCTTAGGTGTGCTTTTGTACCTTGTGTGTTGGCCCTAATGCTAGACCAAAAATGTTTTCGCCTTTGCTTTGCGTTTTGTGAGATTTTGGGAATGAGAGGTATGTGTTCCAGTATGTTATACTTACCTAGCATTTCTTTTTGTTTATAGATGTGTCTATTTGCAGTCTGTTTTTTGTTTTTGGTGTGACTTGAACGATGAACTAGTGAAGGATTCAATACGAGTAGTACAGAATTTGAGACGATTTTTATTTATTTTATTAAATGTTTCTTTCGTCTTTTACAGCATATGTATATTAAGTAAAGTGAAAGTTTATTAACCATTGTTACAAAAGTTTCTTATAATTAGGTTAACATACTTAAGTAGTACAAAACATCGGTAACAGTTAGCGGTATGCATTTCTAGTAAAAAACAGTGGTCCCCTTAAAAGGGCCGATCCGATTAAAAAAAAATTTCACTGTCAGAAAGCTGTACAATTGCTAAGTGTCTTAAGCTATGTTTGATGGTAAGTATACTTGACTTCCACGCAGACAAAGTCAGGGATAAAAGCTAGTTTTTAATAAACTAGATGCTCTATCTGCGTACAAATGAAAGCATGCAGAAACTTGCAGTGGTACCCTTTTTACGACAAGACCAAACCCCAAGTTTTACAATCTTCTTGTCTGGGAAAGATAATAAATCCCGCAAGTAACGTCCTGTCATAACTATGGCAATCTATTATGTTTAAATGCTCCCAAATTTCTCGTAATAAAAAACAAACTTCATTCAAGACATTAGTCGCAACTCCAGCCCGAAAATACAGAAAGACAAAAAAAACAAGACGAATAAAAACAATCCTTTACTCTGGACGCAAAAATACCTTTTTCCGAGAAAATTAAATTCTAATTAATACCAGTACAAGAAGTTTCGTTAGAAAGGTTTCAGTTATAAAAGAAAATTAATCTAAATTAATTTTTTGTTGTATAATAAGTATCATTTGTGGGTATTACCGTCAATTATAAAGGCCCCACAGTATTTAACCGACTCACAAAAATGGAGGTTCTTAATTCGTTTGTTTTTTTTTGTTTTGGTAGATGCTTGGTCTACTCAGCAAGTACAAATGTGATTGTTTAAATTTATATGTAACTAGATTCTTCCCGCGACTTTGTCTGTCGTCGTGATTTTTTTCACCCGCGTTAAGTTACGACTTTGCTTTTTACTGCTCCTAACCCGTAGGTCATAACGTGAAGACATAATAATAGCCTTTGCTATTCCTCATGAATCTGGCTATGATATGCAAAACAAGTTTTTCCCATTCGACTGGCCGTTCCAGAGATTAGCTGTTTAAACAAACTAACAGAAAACTGTTCAGCTTTATAATGTCAGTATAGATTTCTAAATTTATCTTGGACATCACTAAAAACCACTGTCATTGATTATTTTTCATACACCTTTCTTTCAAAACTCGAACAAAAAATGCCAATAGTCTCACCAATAGAAGCCAAAAAAAAGCTCAATGCTACCCAAAAACTCTTCAAGGAGATTATGATATATAACTCCAGTTCGAAGTAGGTACATAACGTTATAAGGCCTCACATCCTCGTAAGGTCACAATTAAGAAATACTTCATTAAAATTGCTGTTTGCTCTTATTAATGGATTACTCCCTTAGGCAGTATTTGGCTTCTCGTAATTTTAATTTGGGGTATAATATTTATAATTATATCAGGTAAACGTTGTATGGTCCCGTCATACGGCTTCACAAATTGGATACAAATTAATTTGATAAATACAATGGTACGTTGGGGCTGGTTACAATAAAATATAACCAATTTCTGGCTGTTCAATATACTCCATTGGTCTCGTGGCTACCAGCATGGCCGCTTAACTTGGGATTCAATTCCTAGATCAGGACAACTGTTGTTGAGTTTTTCCTTTACGAATTTCTCAGTAGCAGCCCGGAAAAGCCACCTCGGTAGGTACTTCCCCTGATTGGTTGTGAACCTACAACCTCGTGAGAGAGAGACGCGGAACTAAGCTATCATTGCACAACAAGGTCATATAGTAATGGAGTCCAATGTAAACTAAATGTATGTGGTAACTCTTAGAATTTGAATCTAAAGTTTCATCACAGGTAACGTATCTGCAGGTCTGTAATGTTATCTCAACCTGTATGTAAATCTGAACTAAGATTGAGAACATCGGTAAAGTTGAGAACAGACAACAAGTAGGACTTACAACTTTTGTGTACATAGCCGGTTCCTCGGCTTGTGTAGATACGACTTAATATAGGGGAGGTATGTGTGGTGAGCTTTTGATAATAATATTAATTGTTGGTTGCATTTTATGTGATAAGTATGACAATTAATTGAGCTTAATTCGGCCAAAAGTAGCTAATTTACAATCTCCCAATAATTCAATATGCCAACTGTGTTACATTAATATCCAGCAATAACAGTTCAATGTACATCCTAAACTAAGGCTTAAAATAGGGGAAATGTATCATGGTTGTAAATAAAAAATCGTTACAATTACTTTGAAAACTTGGAGAAATTTTAAAATGGGTTAGTTCATTTTGGCCGAATTATACCCAAATAGTTCATAATTTTGGCACGGCAAGGGCAAATATTAAAAGTTCTTACCTTAAAGAGGAGAAAGATTAGTTTGATTAAAAATTATGAAATATTATACAAATAGGAATACCTATACTGAATAAGAAAAATGAAGAAATTGCTCCGTGCCTAACAGAAGCGTGCGGGGGAATACTAAGCGTTTACAATAGACCTACTAACCATGTGTACATTATGAACAGGGCTGTCAATAGTGGAACATATAAAAAAAAAATACTAGCCTATTATCGTCACACTGCAGGACAAAGGCCTCTTCTCATACAGACACGAGCAACGATCACCACGGTTGCTCACGGCGGATTGCCGATTTCATACTGATTTATTTATTTATTACACTATGGAGGACTTACTGCTATATAAAAACTTAACGAAAAAAATACTGCCTCGGTGGCCTAGTGGTCCTAAGAGCGACTGCTACGCTAGAGGTCTTGGGTTCGATTCCCAGGTCGAGCAAAAAGTGTTATTGGGTTTTTCTATGAAATTCTCAGTAGCAGCTCGGAGTTAGGATTTGTGCCCGGTTAATGGCAATGGGCTCGCCCCCTATTACATGGGACCTAAACATACCGGCGAACTGTGGGTGTACATTGTTACACCTCTGCCTAACCCTTCGGGGAATACAGGCGTGATGGTATGGTATGTTATGTGTGAAAAAAAACCTAGACAACAGAAAGCCAAGTACAAGTCCTCACGTATAGAAATAGGCTAGAAATTATGTGAACACACCTCAGTACAATGTGTAAATATTGAAGATATTATAGTTATATATCTATCATCTATCTATATATGCATTTATATTTTATTTATTTATTTTATTTTTACAATTTTAAGAAAGCTTACAGACTAATACACATAAATGGTAAAAAAATAAAATAAACACTTGACAGTTGCTAATTACAAGCTTCCACATTTAAATAACAAAATTAAACAAAAAGAAGATCAAACAGAAAAAGGGAGAAAGAAAGAAAAAATCTTGGTATAAGTCCAGGTTTCCTTGTTATGTTTTTTATCACCGTGGATAATTTATATTTCTGATAAGCTAATTGGTTGTTCATACTAATATTACAAAAAGGTAAAGTTTTTTGTAAGAGGTAATCAACGGAACTACTGGTTTGATTATGACAATTCTTTCACACATCGAAATCAGCACCACTTACATTGTTTTATGGTGTATGTATTTGATTACCTCGTGGGGTAATAACATGCAGAAGCTAATTTATATTTTTTTTTTGTTTCTGCAACAAATAGTTCAGCTATGAAAAATTTAGTGCCTGAAAAGTCCAGCCCTAAACCAACCCTGACCTTATTGGTGAGGTTCTTCAGAAAGGTCGAGTGCGAGTACTCGTAACCGGCGTACTTGTATGACCAGATGTATGAACGTGGACGAGGCGAAAGGAGTATGTAAGGATCGTATCAGGTGGCGTTCTCTGATTTCTGCCTACCCTCATGGGAAAAAGGCGTGAGTTTTTGTAAGTATGTGTAAGTATTTAATAGCCTAATTCCTTTTCACGGGCACAAATCTAGACTCCAAGCGACTATTGAAACTTTCCAAATGTTTTACAAGTCGTTAATTAAACGCAGGGGCCCTAAATTCAACAGACGCGCTTTACAACTACAGAACTAATATGACAATCTTCAGGATATAATCTATTTTTTTTTAATCTAGCAATCTTTTTATTTATATTTCCAATCTAGCAACCCTAACCACAAACAAGGAGCCTCACTACTCCAGTGATATATGTATCCGACTATACAGCTAAAAGGAGGGTGCTGTGTTGAACTAGATGAATTTGCTTTGTATGTCGGAGAGGAGTTATTAGCCACAGTAATATACCGAGATGTGGAGAGGGAAAAATTACTACAGCAGTTTTCGAAATGCTGCATTACATTTTGAGTCTAGTTGTAATTATGCTGAAGAGCTTAATTTGTTTGTTTATGTAAATACAGTACTAAATATAACAGTAATTTGAAGCTTCAGGATCAGGCAGAGCGGCAAATATGCTCGAGCCAGCAGTTTTGAGTAATTAATTGAGAATGAACTAAAATACAACAGAATTAGAGTTGAAAATTACGTGATTCTGTGCAAAATAATGTAACGCCGAGTGGAAATATTTTGCGAACATTTTCAACTCTATTTGTGACATTGTTTAGTTAATTATTAACAAAATTAATAAATTATTATTGCTCGCGCACGTAATAAAACATAGCAGAGTAAAGAGCATTGCTGGCTACTATCTGCTATCATCGCACCGGACTAAAACGTAGCCGTTAGCCACAGATTCAGTGGGGAACTTCTACTGACTTTTAGGAATGATCGCAATTTAATCTCAGCCTCAGCTTGTCAAAAATGCCTCTAATTTTCGACACAGAATGTCGCTTAGATTTGATTGGGACTAAATTTTGAACGATTTTAGTAAGAGTTTTTTAGCTTTGGCATTGGCGTACAAATATTATGATATTGAACATATAAATACACTATCCAGCTTTATATATTTGTAGGGAGTATATAACTGCCTCGGTAGCCTAGTGGTCCTAAGCGCGACTGCTACGCTAAAGGTCTTGGGTTCGATTCCCAGGTCGACCAAAAAGTGTTATTGGATTTTTGTATGAAATTCTCAGTAGCAGCACGGAGTTAGAATTTGTGCCCGGTTAATGGCAATAGGCTCGCTCCCTATTACATGGTACCTAAACATACCGGTGAACTGTAAATGTACATTGTTACACGTCTGCCTAACCCTTCGGAGAATACAGGCATGATGGTTGTATATAATTGTTAGTATAGATTCCATTTACGTATTTAACAATATCAATTCTAGTCATGGAAAAACCATTATCCTGAAACTCAATGTTCCATTTATTTGTGAATACCAAGTCTGTTCCACGCCATCCACAGGTACACAGGTACCCCTTGTCTAATGAAAGCCTCTAGCTAGGTAGCGGCTTGCATGCTTAATGAAAGCCTGTCTGGAACTAGGCACATTAATTCTGTTTAAGACGTGAACTTAGAAACCATGCTTTAAGTTTCGTTTGTGGAGATTAAGATGGAAATAATTTTGTGAATTTTTAGGGGTCTGTAACGTTGGCGTGCTTCATATAAAACTATTTCAGGAAAATAGGTAACTAACGGCATTGAAAACTATCGTTAGCTGCCAGCATAACGCCCGCGAGCCGTCGCCTTTTTTGTCTTGTCATTACAAAAGTTATTTTAACGCCTACGATTTAAAGTTCTGACTCGAATGGCAAATTATTAACTCTTTCCGAGCCGTGCTGTTATTAGGATTGATCTTAAATCGAAAAACTGGTTTTCAAATTAAAGTTTGGAAGACATGTACTATTTTGTTACGGAAAACTATCAATATTTTGACCCAAAAGTTGCATAATGATTAAATGACCTAACTTATCGCTCCCTGTTCCTTCTATCTTCATCAGCGACGCCACTTACAATATTCCAAGCAATCGTGAACCTTAAAGCTAGAGATGCAAAGTTGAAATTGATTTGACATAAACGCGCGGCATTTTAACGAGGTTGAAACTAAATAGGTACACATGTTTTGACGACACAGGTGTAATTTATTACTTCAACCGGGTATTATATGGAATATCCATCATAATTCCATGTTAAGTGGGCTACGTGAATGGATTAATGAGTTTTAGCCGTAAAATATTATATTTATTTATAATTTATTTAGGACCATTTATGTACAGTTGCGGGCGCAAAATGTTTACCACCCTAAGATCTATAATGGCTTGCACATAATATATTTAAAGGGCGGCTACGTATTATTATGATACTAGCTTCTACTAGCTATTTGTCTGCGTGGAATAACAAGGGAGCCGGAATAGTATTTTCAGAGACTACCACTTATGAACAAAAAGAAAAACAAACAAACTTGCCTGATGTATTTATAAAACCGGTAACCTTGATTTTATAAAGATTTCAGGGATTTGAGGATTTTGGGTGGCATAAGTACTAGTTTTTCCCAATGACCTATTTAAATAATTACATCAAAAGAGCAATTTGAGTGGAAACCGAACACACGTCCTCTCAATATATTCTGAAAGGTTACATCCTATTTGGAACTTTTAATTATGGTGTTCCGAAGATTTACAGTGTCCTAGAACGAGCTTAAAACCCTAGAAATGTATTTTTGCTTTATAAGTTAACAGCGCAACTGTCCTACAAATTAAATATTTGGGCCTAAAAATACAAATCTGTGCATCAGTGTGCATAAAGTGCATTTTTGCACGACACACTATTATATTTATCCTCTATTAAAATCTCTCTTCACACCATAAACAAGAACAGTACCCACAAAATTAACAATATAAAACCGAGCTGCATATTTCCAAGCCCCTATAATCTAGCCCAGTGTTTAATTTAGGACCTTCACAAGCCCAGTGAGCGCACTGTGCTAATTTGTGAACCAAAACGCTGCTGTCAGAACACAGAATGCAAAACACAAGTCTACATAGGTTGGTATATTCTACGTTAAAAACCGGGTCAAAGTGACTACTCTTTGAAAATTACGCATTTTATAGAACAAAGCTTGGAATACTGGATTTCTGAGGAATATTTTGGTTGTGTTTTTATTAGTTCGTTTGATATGCATGACAAGCTTGTATGTGGATAGAAATCAAGCCGTATTGTTACACAACTTCATTGTTTACAGTTCTTTAGAATTGTTTTATGTATGACATAGATCATACGTGTGGTTGAAAATATAGAAAAAAAAAATAATCTTTAGAATCTTTCGTTTGTCATGAAAACATCAATAATAAGATACTAGCTTCCGCTCGCGACTTTGTCCGCTAGGCTTATTTCAACCGCGTTAAGTTACGTCTTTGGTTACTGCTCCGGTCCCATATCGTGATGTTATATAGCCCATAGGTTACTGAAAAATTATGTAATGTGAAAAAAAAAGTGTTGTCACTTTTTCGCGTTACATAACTACTGTGATGACTTTTGGTGTCCTGCCGTCCTGCATGGGCTGGTACGAGAGTCGTATGCTCTCGATGTATCAATTGTATGGGAAAAAAAACAATCGTCCCTGTGCCGCCCGACATACGGTCTGCTCCAATGTCGCAGCAGTCCGGCACCAAACGCATAAATATTTAAAAGAGCCCATATAATAACTATGCCTGCCATATTCAGCGATTCAACAAAATTGTACGTACCACATTTTACTACCAAGAGAAGATTGTGACATAGATATATATTTCTTTTGTGGTAGCAAGTTATAGTTATGTTTCAAGAATATGTGGAAGTTGGTAATTACTTGAATAGCTCCTGAGGGAAATTCTTGGGGAACATAATGCCTTTCGTGACTTATTTATTTGGCTTCGCGCATCCATTATGTTGCCATTACTGCTTGTTTTGGTCTACAATATATTTTATAATGATAATAATACCGGTTAAATATTTTCCCACTGCAGGGCAAAGGCCTCTTTTAATGCAAAGAAGACACAAGCATTGGCAATTTCAGACTTACAATTTTAAGAATTTAAAAAACCGCATTAAAGTCGATCCATGATTTTAAGGGCTACGATGCCACAAACGGACACACAGATACACACTCCGACATGTCAAGTTTATAACACACCTTTTTTTGTATTGTTGTCTTTTCTGTCAATTATATCCAGGATATAAACTAATCAAGCATATAAGAAGGTTACATTGCTACCGGCCATGTATTGTATGTCATATAACGACAATTTTACCGGTCGAATATTTTTAACTTCAAAAAATTCAAAATTTAAATCCCTATCTTGGACAAAAAAAGTAAATTAAATTGACCTGGCAGTGTAGGTCATGTTGTTGTGATGTGACTACAATGTTTGCATGAATGTTACACTTGATGTTACAGGAGGTGATACAAGTGTTACACCGTGATGTTCCGCGTGATCACAAGAGTTATTAAGCGCATGTTTTTGGTAAATATTTTTTTTTTAATCACCGCCGAACTAAAATTATAACGTTCATCGAATTTACGTATAAGAGTCATTATGGGGTCGGTATCCAGTCTAACCATATGCAGGTGAGTATCAGTATTTTACATGGAGCCACAACCCAGTTACTAGGTAATATTATGGTACCCCTTCAATAAGACTGGTTGTCAGCCTTTGGGGCTGCTGACTAATCATAACGCCTGTCAAAAATCTACTACCACAGGAAATTCCCGTTATAGAATAAGTAAAAAATTAGATAGGAAGGTCTTTAGTCGCTACATAAATAATAACAAAAAGAGTAGTAACACTTACCCTTGCGCGTGACCTCGTGCCCTGTTGGTAGTCGTATCCCCTGCCCTGTAACAAAGAACATAACTGTTTTAATCTTCACTTCGATTGCTATGATCCGTGGTCCTTAAGGACCTGGTCCTTAGGTCTATATATAGAAAATCATGAGGGATTTTTCCCCGGTTTCTCGAACGAAAATGAATGTGACATTGTCAAGCGCGCGTAAGCTGCTGTAATTGGTCGACTGAATTATAAATAGACCCGTCAATAAGGTTCGTACTAAAAAACGGGTTTTTAGGAATTAATATAAGGTCTAGTTGAAACAAAAACCAGCAGCTGTTTCCTAAAAATCACGATAAAAAAATCATAAAACTGCTGATTTTATTGTTAATTTTAAGTTCGATCCCATAGTGAAAGTTGTATCCATATTCATGAGTGTTATGATCTATATAAGTTTGTGCATATATTTTGTTCGGACCATGGATAAAAAATAATTTAATAACTCTCTTATTTACAAAACTTCATAGGACGAGTAACTATAAGTTTTATCATTATGATGAAACTTACAAAACATAGAACTTTCTGAATTTCACGATTACAAAATTTGTAATCACGAAATTTAGAAAGTTCTATTTAATTAATTTGTATTTGTAACATTTAATGTTACGTAACAGACACAAATTAATTAGACAACACTCAACAATAAAACCCGCACGTACTTCTCATTTAAACTTCAAGAATATTACATTACAAAGACGCACTCATTACATTCTGATTTTAAGACTTAAAACAGACAACACAACACCGACGCCATTTTGAATCTTAAAACAATTATTACGGAGCTAAATCTCAGTTCATACGTAAACACATAATTGGAACTCTCGAAGTACTTTGGTAAGGTAATACTAAACAAACTTGTAACTTGTATAAGCCTGATAATCCGAAACCGAGCCTGCTGAGATGCGTGACCGCGAGTTATGGCAGCGTTTCAATCTGAGATTTGTTTGTGTTTTACTCTTGTTGTTTGTACATTGGTAAGATGAGAGAGTAGTCGACGTAAGCGCTAAGGGAGCTCGTGAAATTAAAATATTACGAGGATAAAAACCACGCGACTTCATCTTAGTAGTCTTCAGAATTTAGAAAACGTCCTAAAAAATATTCCTCGGGAACGCAAAACTAGGATAATAATTGTCATATTATTATGTGTTAAGTTAGATCAATATCTTTAAGTGTGACAAGTTTTGACAAATTTTGTTAAGCGTTCGTTTAAGCGTGAAAGAGTAATAAATATCTATCCATTCATCTTTAAAAACTCGCGTGTTATAATTATAATAAATTAAACTAGGATTAGTTGCGCCCATTATAAATACGTGATCAAAGAATAAGTTACTACATCAAATATAACTCACTAAGTGAAAATTGGTCGCAAACGGCAATCATGTTTTCATGAAATTGTCATACTAGGTCAGTTTACCATATGATAATTTTAATGATTAATTATTATTCTGTAAATATATACGATGAGGGGCGCAATATAGTTACTTCACAATCTGACGCTGTTTGCATAAAATGTAGTAAATTTAATTTGTGCAGGCTTCCCTGCGCAGCTCCTTATGTAAGAAGTTAGTGACATCAACAAAGAAAAACTAGGCAATGAGGAAACTTAGAACTGGCTTAAAAAATGAACTTAAGGACGTCTTTTAGTTACGTTTTTAAGTAGGTTTGACGTTTACTAAAAGTTAGTTTGAAAAGCGTCTTACGGTTGTTTTAGAACACTGACGTTTCTTCAAAGATTCGAATAATTCGTAATGCATAATGATATTTTTTTTTTTGTTTTTTTTTTTTTTATGATTTCTATTTATGTACCTACGTGTTTTAAAAACATAATTAGTAACAAACCCGTCTTATCTTGACACTGTTATTATTACACGAAAAATTATGAACTTTGAACCAACGAAAATTAAATTGTATTTTCAGATACATGATAATTAGAAAATCGTTTTCTTTCTACGTTCATAAGCACGAAAGACAAAAATTTAGTTAAAAAACACAGAAAGAAAATTAAAAGTACCGACCAAACTTATTCAACCCTACAACTACTACAATATTAAAACCCTTTTCGGTAACCCATCAAGAAACGAACCTCAATAACAATTGCTTAACCTAAACAGGCAAGATGGCGCAGTTAAAAACTTCATAAAACTCCAGTAAAATTGTACAATATAAACACGTTAAGATCGTGGTGGTTGTGCAAGTAACTGTCCTTGTGAGACGGTGGCCTAATGCAATTTGCATGGAGTCGGCAACTTTGAACCGTAAACAGGGGTTCTCACCACAAGCCTTAACGTGTTTTATAAACTTTAAATTGATTCTGTATTTTACTGTAGCTTTTTTGTTACAAAATCTTTGAAAACCGTAACTTTGAACGTTTAAGCTGAACCAGTTCAGTTTAATGAAGAAAACGTGAGACGTTGCTTTAATACTAGCTTGTGGTCGCGATGTCACTCGCGTACTTTGAAAATGTGTAGTTTTATTTATTTATTTATTAAAACTTTTTGCACATAATGTAAAAAATACACTGGACAAAACCGGACGCCTTAGGCATTTTCTACCTGAATACCTAAAAAAAAAATGTGTAGTTTTCTATCAGTAAAATAAATTTTGTGTTTGTACTTCCTTACCTCTCACAAATAACCAAGCAACCAATTTCACCTATTCATAATTTTAGTTAAGATTAAGTACGAAGCATTTTTAGGTATATTTTACATAAGTAACCAAACAAAATATTGCCCTGTAATGGTTTTTAACATTTTTAAAGTCGACTTTAAAAATGTTAAAAACCATTACAGGGCAATATTTTGTTTTGTGTTATTAGAAAATTGGTAGGTAGACCTACCAATTTTCTTAGAAAATAATCGAATAAACAAAAAAAAATTCAAGAAACAAATAATCTAGATAACATACTTCCTACAACTTTTTAAGTTAAAAAAATTTAAGTTAAAAAACTTGTCAAAACTACTTTACAAATTCTCCAAGCTGACAGAAACTAATTCCATATTCTCTTCGTAACAAAACGATTCAAAAGAAAATCGTACACAAAAATATTCAGAAAAACTTTGATCAAATCTATTTGTGGGGACTTTTGAAAAAACACGTTTCTTCGCTTTTTATGTTAAAATTAGCAAACAAGTCGTCCTTTGTGTTAGAAAAAGAAATGATTGTAAATCCATGAAAATTGTCTTTGGAGGAGCAATTTATTCCTCCCCTGAGGAGTGTGTGGTACAATTTAAAAACGCGAGCGATCCTAAGATGTTAGTTCAAAATTAATATAAATTAGAATTCAGGAGTAAACCATAATAATTATCGTAATTATCTTTTTTCAAAACAGTAGTTCTTCACTAATCAAACACTTTGATGGTCCAGTCAAATTAAAGCTTATTTATACACACCTCATTGACGACGCCTATTTAGCAGGATAGTCTCGTTGGTTACTGGAATTAACTTGACAGATTGTTCCACCAACTAAGAACAGATAAATATCTTGCACTATGCCTATGCCTTTTATTTATAAATGGCCGTTAATAATATGAAAAATTCCCTAATTTCAAGACAAAATACTAACTATACCTTACAACCATTATCATAGTCAATATTTCACTTTCTTCTAGATGTTTTATAACCATATTCCACCTAAACGAACTATTATCTGGTTGTTACTTTACTGAGAATATTATATAATTAAATATTTAAATTGACGTTTATTTTTACAACTTTATTCAGCCTCATTATTACAATTGGTCTTTGACAAATTATGAAATGTCGTCGTTCAAAGCTCCCATTTAATATTCTCAATCGAAATTAAATAATTCGACTTTTACTTTCACTTTGACACAACGCCCTTCTCTCTAAACTTGGTACCCAAGAAAAAATCGACGCATTAGTGATCCAGACATTAGGTAAACAAAATTAGTCGTCAGTAAACGAAACCCTCCTTGCCTTGTTTATCTTGCCAGTGTAATTACCGAAGCCTCTGAACTGGGATTTAGGAGAAAATGGAATAGTATATTGTACATATACACGTACATAAACATTTGGTTCTGTTTGCCTCTGGGATGGTGCACAGGGCCTTAAATAGGTGCACTTGGTTGAAGCGGCATCTCTAATTAGAATAAATTGAGCTGATATGAGATGTACGTTAGGAGTTGAGAAAGGTACAGTACATGTGGTAATTTAAATGTAGACTTTGCTAATTGCCTAATTACTTAGGAGAAAAACATAAAGGAAAGCCTTTATTTATGATTTTTACCTAATATGACCCAATGTGATATAATCTAGATCCTATATGACCAAATAAGATTTGATCTTGACTGTTTGTAACCGTATATGATATAACTCGGTCCCGCTTTGACCCAATATAATCTGATCTTGACCCTATATGACACAATAAGATATAATTTTGACCGTACATGATTCAATAAAATATATTTTTGTACTTATATGACCTAATGTAGCCTGACCCTATATGACCCGATATGATGTTATCTTGGCCTAAACGATAATTTATGATCTTGATGAAAATATAAAAAGAATTTCGGATATCTCATGTTAGTACGCTATACGTTTTCTTTGCTATTAGGAGCTTATTCTGTTCGTATTTACAATACCCACATCAATAATAAAACTTTTCAAAGGGTACCTATTAATTGTTCACACAAGTCCATGTACCATTCTATCATCATCATCTGCTTAGCCTTTTCCCAACTATGTTGGGGTTGGCTTCCCGTCTAATCAGATGCAGCTGAATATCAGTGTTTTACATGGAGCGACTGCCTATCTGACCTCCACAACCCAGTTACTGGGCAACACGATACCTCTTGGTAAGACTGATTGTCAGACTTCCTGGCTTTTGATTATCCGTAACGAATGTCAAAGATCTACGAATGACAGCCGAGACCAACGGTTATACGTGCTTTCTGAGCCACGAGGGTATCACACCACCAACTTCCAAACTCCGGGCTGTTACTGAGAAATTTGTAATTAAAAAATCCAATAGCACTTTTTGCCCGACCCGGGAATAGAACCCAGGACCCCGTGCTCATCAGTCGCGTTTGCGAACACGAGACCAACAGGGCAGTCCATGTACCATTCTATAAACATGAAAAATGACAATTTTTAAAGCAACTTTTACGTGATCTACTAAATCTCCAAATGCAACCAATGCTAGCACATACCTATAAATCTCTCGGTGAAGCACCATTACTGCATCCACGAACAAAGTTTCATATTATTCCTAGCATTTTATTGCTGTCAACTAGAATTATTTGTTCGTCGGTTTCAACGATTATGTTCGTATGAAAAATCGTAAATGGGATCGTAAAAGAAAGATAAAACTAGTTCTAAGCACCTTGGCTTACAAAAGATGGATAATGCTTTCTCCTGTACTCTTACCTTATTAGATCTTTACGTGACATGATTGTCACCTTGTTTCTCTGTAACAATTCCAATAGCTACGTTTCTCAAGATACCGAGTTCCAAATAACGCTCACATGCTTCACCTCCTTAGTTACCCGTCGTGCACAACCACCTGCGCCATCCAAAAGCTAAACGAGGCCACTGATAGAGTTGTACAGCAACCTGTGCAGAGGTGAGCAACCTCAATACTGGTCGGACAAAATTTAAAATGACCGACACAAAAAAGAATAATGCTCAAATGGCGCTATATTGCAATTTCCATAATTCGGTGATGAGGAAGGACTAAATAACGGTGACTTTTTTTTCTTGATGTTCAAGCAACGAATATTAGGATTGTTAGATCTTTGAAGAGAAAACGATTAATTAATATTCTGGCTTGCGGGTATCGGACTGCACATGGACCGCAGCAGTTCAAACACATAAATTGAATTGTTTTAATTTTCGAATGCTACTCTTTTGTTTAAACCATTTTTTACAAAACATACATACGTACCTACATCGCTTGTCAAAAATCACCAAGCTAAAAAATCTAAACAATTTCACTATTGATTTATTTTCAACGGAAACTATTTACCTTCAAACATGAATATCATTTTCCAAATACCAGTATCTATTTCACTGCCACAGAACCAATTATTTTAACATAGGTATATTTATTTCACAAAAAAGCCTATATTTGCCCATACCGTGTTCGATTTTGTATATCAAAAGGAGACTATTTCCCATTTTTTGCGTTATGTTTTCGCTTCAAACGATCTAACCCGAAAGCTATTTGCTTTAAATATAGTTCGCACAAACGATACTTTGTACAAAGGAATTGGTGTTCCTGTGTTTATATGAAAAAAAACCGCACAGAGTTATGCCTATGTTTTTTTTTACGAATTCCGAAATATACCTTTGGAAGTGATGCTGTGCGTTCACCGGTACACCCGCGCCGTTTGGTCGATACATACAATCAGCTATTTCACATAATTACTTAGTTCAATTGATGTATTACTTCGTTACCTCGAACTGCCTCGCTAGCCTAGTGGACCTAAGCGCGACTGCTACGCTAGAGGTCTTGGATTCGATTCCCAGGTCGAGCAAAAAGTGTTTTTGTGTTGTCCTATGACATTCTCAGTAGCAGCTCGGCGTTTGGATTTATGCTCGGTTAATGACAATAGGCTCGCCTCCTATTACATGGGGCCTAAACATACCGGCGAACTGTGGGTGTACATTGGTACATACACCTATGCCTAACCCTTCGGAGAATACAGGCGTGTTGGTATGTATAGTAGAAGAGACATTATCAACATTTTGAAGGATCAGCAGTATATCCTAATATCTCTACATACCCTAAAATTTAATCCGATTTTCAGGGTTAACATAAAGTGATATTTCAGAAAATTTGTGTCTGAAATAATTAACCAACAACTTTTATTTGAAGAATAAATATTAGAACAGACTTGTTCTTTAAATAAAAAGAAAATATATACAAGATAATTAAAAGAACAGTCTTAATAATAATATTATAAACTCGGCGATACGAAGTAGAACGAGTTCTCAGAATGAGTCAAAGGCGAAATTATGTAGTCACTAAATCATGCTATCTAATTAGACCTTGGACAGAAGAAACCCATTTAAACATATAACTAACATTCTATAGTACATTCTGACGTTTCCTGTTCCTCCTAATCAGCAGATTCCCTAAGCCTGGGCTCTGCATCTGCATACAAATGGTTCTGGCCACCCAGACGCCCATAACTTCAGTCAATATTATTGATATTCTTTATATCTGTGTGTCCTTCAATAAGTACATTCTTGTTGGTCATGCGATCGTTAGGATTCTAATATAATACCCGCCTTAACATAATACTTGAGATACGCTTCTGCATTATGTATGGGGCAAAATATTGGTATAAGCAGTGATTGGGCCGCACCGTATCATTTCGAACCTTGTAACAATTACGTAAGGCTCAGTTTTGGTTGTCAACATTTCTCTAGTGTTTCGGAGAACAATAATAATTAAAGTCGAGCCCTACCTTATAAGTGTGCTTCTATAAAATTCGGAGGTTCCGTTGTTATTTTATGATACTTCGAAACCATTTGTAAGTGATATTTATTTTGTATTCCGTTGATATTTTAGATAGGTATATATATCCACTGACCTATAATTTTCTGACAAACAATATGATACAATATATTCAATATTGAGCATGATAATTTTTGGACAAATTCTGTATGGTGGGCAGAATACGGAACAGGGAAAATTATGTTACAGTAAATGAATGAGTCAATAATACAATATGGGTAACATAAAGTACCAAAGTAGTAACTTATATCCATAATCTTGGTCTTCTACATGCGAGGAAATATTATTAATAGCTAGGAGAGACACGAAAGCTATTAACGCACATAGGTCACTAATGTGTGTGCAAACACAGGTGCACTCTCTCTTCCCTTGCTCTCATAGTCCGATGGTAATTCGACACAACAGGGGAAAGCGTAGGACCTACGATTCGTGGGAGAAAATAGAGTGACATTTAGAGGCATGGAAAAGCTAAGTTAAACTTCAATGGACCATCTTGGCTGGCCCATGACACCGTGGAACAAGCCTATCACTAGATCAGCTGAAATCCAGTCGACAATTATAAATGTTGTGTCAGTAAGCTCTTTTTATCTAACGCACTGCTTCTATATTGGACTTAAAAACTGGGTATCTAACTAGGTATTTCATGCCAAGTATGTGTCTATGTCTAAGTCTTGCGCCCAAAGTCTAAATTATTCTATCTTCTTTTATTTTTCAACTCTTGCTTCTTTTTATCGGACTGCGGAAGAACCCAAAAAGAAGGTAATGTGTTTCCTAATCTATTTCTCTTTCATTACGGACTCCCAAAGCACTAAAAACATTCCACCTACATCCAATCCGTTTAAGCCTAATACAATATGCTCATAAATTGCTAGGTCTTATAATGCCCCAGAAAAGTTTTGGGCTCGAGTCCCAGCTTCGGGCTATATGACAAAAAGACAAATTAAATCGGCCATTACCCAGGCCGTTTGCTCGTATACATTAAAGTTTTAGTTTAGTATAATCCGCAAAATACTTCAGTTTGAAGCCAGAACTTCGAGCAGTTAGAAAGTTGTCAAAATTTTGATAGTCAAATATTCGTGGGTTGCCGTTAGCAATTTGGTTGTATTTGTTTAGTTTGTAAAGTTGATTTTGTTTACAATTAATTCGGACTTGGTTATTGGGGTTTGGGAGATATTCAAGTGCTAAGTATGATTTAAATTGATAATGTTTGGTATTGGCTCCCGACTTCATTAGAGTGGAAGTTGGAAAAAGAACATCATTTTGAAAAACCCATATTCCACGAAAACACATTGAAAAAAAGTATCAGCGACTGTTAGCGCAAACGGCTTCATAAAACACAGTTACTGGCTACATAAGTATACAAGGTGTAACTGCATTAACTAAAACCAATTGTTCGTCCACCAAAAAAGTATGAACAAAACTACAAGATGGTAGATTTGTATTACAATTTAAAAAAAAATCACAAAATAGTAGGTAATAAGTAGGGCTATACAAAGAATATGGTATTTTTAAGCATACGTAAGCAATTCTTTATAATGTGTCAAAAATTACGAAAGTAAGAGCCTTAGCAAAGTCTTTTACTGTCTCCACAATCTCATCATCATGCGACAGAAAATCCAACTTTCTTTTATAAATAAAAGATCTGCAAAGTTTTAACTTATCTCCTCTATGTTCTAATCTGACGTTTGAAAGCGAATCGGGTACACTTCCAGCGTCTTCATTCTGTAGATTGCATTTTAACTCGAGGGAACTCTTTGAGATATTCCTTACCTAGACTGTTTTACTTTCCCGCACTGTCGAACACATCTTATTAAGTTGAATGTTAGCATTTATCGTAAATAACGTAGTGGTTTTATTTCATATAAAGATATGAGATAGCTTGGATGTTCTGTATGTGTACACTTTTAGATGTTATTATGTATTGACGTTTTAATACATATTACGCCTCTGTTCCCCGAGGGGTTGAGCAGAGGTGTACCAATGTACACCCACAGTCCGTCGGTATGTTTTAGGTCCCATGTAATAGGGGACGAACCTTTTGCCATTAACCGGGCACCAATGCTAACTCCAAGTTGCTACTGAGAATGTCATAGAAAAGCCTAATAACATTTACTTGACCTGGGAATCAAACCCAAGACCTCTAGCGTAGCAGTCGCGCTTAGGATTACCAGGCTAACGAGGCAATTGACGTTTTAATACCTTGTGCAAATATTTTGTCTATTTTCTTTCTATTTTGGTGTAGCTATCGCAAATGGATTGCCGAATCAGCTATTTTATAAAACCGTTAGTTGATTTACTGATTTTCACAATAACTTATCTTTAATACGTAGAATTGCATAACCGTGTTACAATTATGAATGCTGCAGGTTAACGATTAGAGTTCATAATTATAAAACAGCGGAAAATTTAACTTCAGATTGTATATTTTAGTTAGAAGTTCAGTAATTATGAAAAACGTCTAAACTTTGGTAGTAGTTTTGTTAAACGCAGCGCAATGGCAATCCAGCTAAATGTTGTTCAACTATTTTACATGACAGAGCTGTTTTGTAAAACAAATAACGGCTTTGTAAAATAGCTGATTCAGCGATCCATCTGCGACAAAACTACCACTTTGGTATCTAAGAAATAATATTCAATAAATCAGTTGTATAGATATACATTGTAAATTATGTTAACTTACCATTTCAATATCCTAGCATATATTTCGCACGAAGCGAATTGGGACAAACATAAATATTTAGACCTACGCGGTGTATAACTATAGCCGTTGCTAATAATACTCTCAAATGAGCCAAAAACCCAAATTGTACAAAAGCAATCAGAATCAACAAACAACTTCAAAGTTTCTGCCCACACGCGCTAACAAGTCAAAAATAGATTCAAATATTAAATATAACCATTTTGAAACAAATTCAACGTTGTTATCCCTCGAACTCAATAAAATTTAAAACCAGATTAGTTATAACCAACTTCGCCAATTTCTACTTTTTAAATCACAACATTTTCTATCAGCAAACTGTCGTAAACAAAGCATAATTAGATACTTCCAATCTCCCCAATTTCCTTATTAATCCCACCAGTTCGGATCTCAATATAGCGGAGAGAGAATGTTTATATAATTACTTGGGACCTTTAAAAGGCAGAGGAACCGATCGAACAATCTTTCACAACTTCAAACAAGTTCGAAGCGAAGTTAAATTGGCTCCAGAACGGATATTTTGTGTGTTCAACCGTATGGGGAGGAATGTTCGTCGGATGATCTTTATATCGTCGTAAAGGCGAGTAATTGAACCCGAGATACTTTAGGCCTTCGCGCCTTAGAGCTCCAAGAAGGAGGGACGCCGTTAAATGGAAGTGTGTTGTGATATACCAGGCCTTCAAGATGCTCCGAGTGCCTTAGTTTACCCCGCGAATGTGGTTCATGATAAAAAGTAATATCGATCGTAATGGTTTCAAGACCCCTTTTATCTGTCGGTATTATTTTTTAATCTAAAGGGTTATTTATGTTAAATACAGCTACACAGTTGTTCTTATCAAAAGCAATAGCTTTGATATTGGTTTTGATAAGAATACTTCGAATGAATTGAAATGACCTTTTTAGCATCAAATACCTTATCATTAAAACAGCCTAACTCTTAATTATTTTTTCAGGATCTTTGCCCTACTTCCCTAAAAGATAAAAGTAACTTCCGGATCAAAATAAACACACACATCTACGTAGAATTACTTCTTATCCCGAATCGCTTTAAATACATAACACAACTTTGCGTATACAAAAGTTTAATGCGCAAGGATTCGGGACAGTCTGCCTTAACTTGGTAAGTGGATTAAAAGTCCGTTGAAATCACACGGAGGCCAAGTCTGGACTTCTAGATCAGTCCCTTAAAAGTCTAGACCTATTTCCAAGTTAATTTAAAACTGATTGACGTGAAAGATGGCGTAGACAGAATTGAAGTTGGTGCTGAAATTGAATTTGTGAACATACAAATAGATAAAGCAAATTTAACTAAACTAGATAAACAAATATTTTATATGTTGATGACACGGTTGACGGAGTGGCTGCATGGACGGACTGGTGCGCTACGTGTCGCGAGTTTAATTCCCGCACGGGACGTATATCTGTATGGTCTGCAGATAGTTCTTCCGGGTCTGGCTGTTTGTGTATGTGAATTTATATGTTTGTAAACGCATCAGAATTTTACGATACAGGAGAAATGCCTAGTGTGGGGCCACTTGAAAACAAAAGAGAAGGAGTTTTAGTACCTATAGAAATAAAAATACCATGAAAAAAGTAATACATAACATTGCTATTGTACGAGACTGTAAAAAAGTGGATGAAACCAAAGCAAATGCTAACATTTTTCAGATTTATTTTTATCGGCTCAGACATTTCGCAATTAAACCAAATCAACATGGTTGATTGGATCCAGAAGATTGCAATAACTTTAATTAAAGGGTAGCTAGCTAAGAGTTATTTAACGCAACAATCGGAATTAAACTGGAAAAGTTTCATATAAAATTATTGGAATTCCTCTTTTGATATGGATACTTTGACATTTCCTGGATAATAATAAGCTATACCATTTTTATTCGGTTATAAATAATTAAATCGGTTACCTATACTAATACTAAAAACCGAAGATTTTGTTTGGTTGAACGCGCCAATCTAAGGAACTACTGGTTTGAATTGGATAAAAAAAATTGTGTTGGATAGTTCAATTATCGAGGAAGGCTTTATAACATTACACTACGACACACGGGAGAGGGGCAGTAACCACAGACGTAACTTAGCGCGGGTGAAAAAAAAACACGCGATCGAAGTCGCTGGTAGAAGTTAGTTCCATATAAAAGTGCAACTCTTACACCGTCGAAGGGTATGGAACAGCTGACTTTATTTTCATAACTGACGAAAAATTTGGGATCTAGAATCATGTACTGAACCCACGATAAAAGTTTTCTTAACGATGGCCTTTCTGCTCTGTATGTGTTCAAAACATAATGGTATTGTTGAAAAGGGCGATTGAAGTAAAATAACCTGTATTGTAGTTACTGTAAGAATGATTTTGTCTCCGACTCTTACCTTAGGAGTGTTGACCTCGCGCGTGGAAATGCCCATTTTCTCGTGGTGTCGCAGCTGAACCGGGTAAATGATCTGGTAATAGTGCGCGCCGATATTTCGCACCAGCTCCTGATTCTGTCGGTACTCGCGTAACAGCCGCTCCACCTCACCTGGGGACAAGACAAAGTACTATTAGGGAATGGGCTTCAACAAGGCATGATTGGATTACAGATTTTAGATATACGGGACTACACTGATAAGGGTAGTAAAGTTGAAAATTACATGTTCATTCCATCATAATTGCGATCATATATTTGTTCTGGGCCATATCTGGTAACGTCCTTGTAACATACGACAACTGGAGGTAGATATTGAAACTCAAACTGTTTTTTAAGTATGTTTTCAAAAATTAGTTATAACTAAACTTTAAATACGTCTGTAAACCCTTTACTGTTGCATGCCCATAAACAGAACGTTTTGCTTACGTTACATGACGCGCTATCGAAAACAGTGATTTTTGCAATAGAAAAAAAGTTGTTTCCTTGCAGTTTTTTTTCTCAATGTTACTTAGTTTTATGGCCGGTATGTGTAGTTAGCAGATCCATCATGTTTTGTTACATGTCGTATAAATAATTGGGTAGATGACACCGCAATCAATTGACGTGCTTTTTATGAGCTGTCAAAACGCTATTCCTCCATAGATTTTGTATGACAATACTAAACTATGACGTCACTATTTATTGATTCTAAAGCAAATCGAATTTTATAGTTATTTAAATATAGAGAATAGGAAAATTATGTCATGGAATTATTGTTTAACTAGCGACCCGCCCCGGCTTCACACGGGTGCAATGCTGATGTTATTATAGGTACATAATTATAAACCTACCTCTTCAATCACTCTATCTATTAAAAAAACCGTATCAAAATCCGTTGCGTAGTTTTAAAGATTTAAGCATACATAGGGATATAGAGACAGAGAAAGCGACTTTGTTTTATACTATGTAGTGATGGTGTCATATACACAATTGCTGTACCAAGAAGCTTTCAGGAGACTCTTTCTTTCTCTCAAACGAAACAAACAAAGTAAACTCAACGACGAAACCTTAACGGGCAAAACTCAATTTGCGGCCAAAAATAAAAAGAACGGCCACCTGCATTCTAAGTTTAAGATCACCCGCTATAAACGGGCGCAAAGCTCACGTTTTATGATGGCCTTAAACCCAACAACGGCCGGCTAGATTGGAACTCATTTAGCTCAATGAGTGCTACTTGCCAACTTCGTTCAACTTGACATTTTATATGGAGCTTGAGATTTTTGTTGTGCACTGTGTGAGCTGTGTGTTCCGTTTTTTGGGTTTTATTCGTTGATAATAAAGTTTGACGCGAATGTGATGGATTGATGTTTGGGTCAAAATAACTGAAAGGGAGTTTAGAGGAAAGAGACAAGATAAATTAAAATTATCCCACATTTAGAACGAGATAAGTATAAACTTATACAGACCATAAAAAGCATGACGTTCACTCTAGAATCTAAAATGAATAATTATACTTTCATAATTTCTTATGTAAAGTCATAATGGGGTAGAAGAACATTGTAACAAAATTTTTTGACCATTAGTTTGGTACTTGATTCCAACCTCCCTGAACTATGACATTTTTGTCGGTTATAGAAAATTCAGCTGTATCATACATAAAAGTCCAATACGTAAACGGTCAAAATATGTTAACGCTGGGGGGAGGGGGGAATGAGGGAAGGGTCTAGCAACAAGTGCTTAATCCATGGTTAAAAATTTTTCCACCAACGACCTATCAAGTTTTACATAAAATCCACCTTCACCTTCCTTTTTCACTTTTTCTATTTGTCGTTCCACCTTTAAATATATCAAATATAGTTCTCACAACTTCACTACGGAAGAAACTCCATCCATCATTTGTATTCGCTGTCATTTGCACTGTCACTGAACGGTCCGCCAGCCACTTTTCTAAAGACGTTTTTGGTTCAAAGAGTACGGATAATGTGCTCAGTGATAATGGACGAATACCTCAATGACTTTGGCCGAGGTCTCACCTTTTGAGGGATCAATTTTAGTTTATTTATTTGAAGGATTATTTTTTTCGGAAATAAAAGAACATTGGCCGCAGACTAAGCGAGCCTTTTTTTCTGTGAAAATACTAAGAATTTACCTATAGACGGTTTTATAATTTGAGCCTTCGTGTTTAGGCACCAATGTTTTTAACCCACGACTTGAAACGAGGGGTGTTAGAAATTGGACGTGTCTGTGTCTGTTTGTGGCACCGTAGCTCTTAAACGGGTAAATCAATTTGAATGCGGTTTATTTTATTTTGAAAGCAAGTTTCTAGCGATGGTTCATAAATATGTTTTATCAAAATCGGTTCAGCCGTTTCAAGGTTATTGTTAGCTGCGGTAGGGATCTATATTCTTATGTCGAGGGTAACTTAAAATTGCATTTTATTATTTGTCATTATAATAGCTTTTATCTTGCCATTCTTTCATGTATACTTTTTATGCCATACTTAAACTTGTATGAAAAAAAACTACGCTACAAATAGTTTTTGTACAAATGTAGTCAACATTAAGGAGCATCGTTGCATAACTGGAAATTGTACGGACTTGCCATTAAACGAACTCTAAGCTTGGACTAATTTTCTTAAGCCAAGGAATGAATAACACAAACTATCTTATTCCAGCTTCCTAGTAAGCAGTAGGTATTCGTCAAGTTTGCAACCTAATAACAGTTCTCCAAGTCTTCGAACTTTATCGTTATTGCTCTAGTACTCTATAGGTACTTCTATATTCTATCTACACTAGCGATCAAAACCTATCATTCGCTTAATTAATATTACATGTCGCGGCATCCACCATAATTAATTATTAATATATGATTGGCAGTTCTGGGACGGCCTTTCATTTGGCTCTATTGAGAGCTCACATATACATTTCTATACATATAATGTATATGGTGATGTTTGAGTTGGGGTCTGATTGTTATGAATCAGAGTATGGCACTTACAATGGACGATCGATTGTTGGGTAGTTCGCTGTTTGTTCATAGTGTTTTTGTTTATTCATAGTCATTGTTGAACATTAATTTTCCATAAGATGATGTGGGACAGGAGATTCATTACAGACACGTCATTACATCCAGTGCAATGAAAGAAGTTACTTGGAAACCGTTTCACTTACACCTTGTCGAAGATAAAGTATGAACTAATACCAATAATAGTTTATTAACATAACATAACACTTGTATTCCCCGAAGGGTTAGGCAGAGGTGTAACAATGTACACCCATAGTTCGCCGGTATGTTTAAGTCCCATGTAATAGAGGGCGAGCCTATTGCCATTAACCGTGCACGAATCCTAACTCCGAGCTACTACTAAGAATTTCATAGAAAAACCCAATAACACTTTTTGCTCGACCTGGGAATCGAACCCAAGACCTCTAGCGTAGCCGTCGCGCTTAGGACCACTAGGCTACCGAGGCAGTTCATAGTTTATTAATAAACCATAACATAATAAAAACACAGAGAGCACTGATTCAATTACAAATTACAAATGTAACTTTTCCAGATACCTTAGCTCTAGCAATAAGTAAACAAGATTCTAAAAACAGAAATGCGACAAAGTTCCGCTAATTAATATATATCCTGGTACATCTTAATGAGACACCCACTATGTAGACGTTTTCTTCACATTTTTCCTTGTCCGACGAAATTATAAACATCATTATTAATAATGATCAAAGAAATAATCATTCAAAGATATTATGACAAAATGTTGTATGGAGTTTGGAAGGGAAGTATGCCTTCAAAATTTGACATTTTATACAAAAATGTTTCTATTAAGAAACACTGAATTGAATGTGGAAGGTGGGACACTGGGACTTATACATAACTTGGGAGGTTGCAAAAAACTGAGAAAAGCAAATTAAAAGCTGTTTGGAGGTATGAAAAACAGGGTGTAGTCTCTCATCCTCCATAGATAAGGGAGAATCCTCCGAACAGACGGGTGTTATGTCTGGCGGGCTACTATATGCTAATCGTCGCGTCGAACTTTGATATCGCGATCTAGGCTACGTCAGTTCGCATGCTGAGCGATAGATGTCGCTACATCTGCTTCAATGAAATCCTTATTAATTCGCCTTTCGTATACTTTTAAAGTGCACAAAACTGCTCAACAAATATAAAATTTTATTATTTGAGCTGAAGGCCAATTCCCTTAGGTTAAATCGTTCAAAATCGACTCGAATTTACATCTCAAATGCAGTTTTGACAGATTGAGACTGAAATTAGATTGTCATATTCCTAAAAGTTAATTAAATGGCCCTACTGGTCTTCACGTAGAGTTTACCTTATTTATAACCCCCGACGCAAAAACGACGAGGTGTTATAAGTTTGACATGTCTGTTTGTGTGTGAGTGTGCTTGTGGCTACGTAGCTCCCGAACGCTTGAACCGATTTTGATTTTGTTTTCGTGTTTAATAGGGGAATTAGTCGGAAATATTCTTAGCTACGCTTGATGACAATCAGTTCAGCGGTTTAAAAGTTATCAGCTCTTTTGTCAGCTGCGGTAGGGATGTTTATTCTTCTGCCAGGAGTTACGTAAAATTTTTAATTTTGTGTTTTGTAGGTTACAACATATCACAATAACCTCACATAACCAAGCTTAACTTAAAACTGAGCCACCCCAACGGCTCATTACCGAAAAAACGCAATTCCGGCCCACCTGAGCTCAACTGAACTCAAAACACGAAACCTCGGAATCACAGAACAAAACAAAAAGCGTGTTACGCCCGCAATAATCAGGGCGTGAGTCTCTCGTATCCCTATTTCGTAGTGACTGGAATATGCCGACATTGTCATACGCGAATTGGGGCGTACGCAAACGCGGCGTACTACGAGAATACGCCATCTTGATGTTTTGATGTGTAATTAAATTGACGCTGGCTGCTGCACTCGTGTGAGCATGGGGGAGTGTTACATATTGTGGGGATTATCTGTATCATATTGTGAACAGGATGAGCTTGTTTCATAGTGTTCAAAACGAGGTGAAGTCAGTAAGTGCTGACACGATTTTAAAGCTGTTTTCGCAATTATGTAGCTTTATTTCATGTGAGCTTTATTTTTGAGTATGTAATATTATTTTACATCTGTTATTCAAAACATGTGCCTTTTAACAATTGCCTCGTTAGCCTAGTGGTTCTTAGCATTACTGCCACGTTAAAGGTCTTGGGTTCGATCCCCTGGTCGAGCAAAAAGTGTTATAGAGTTTTTTTAAGAAATCCTTAGTTTAACTCGGAGTTTGGATTTGTGCCTGATTAATGGAAATAGGCTCGCCCCCTAAACAATGGACCTACGAATAAAACATACCGGCGAACTGTGGGTGTACATTGATACACCTCTGTTTTACCCATCATTATGGTAGGTATGTATGTTATTTAAAAATTAGGAATGTTATTATGATCATTTGACAAAAATTGGCAGTTTTTGGTTAGATTAAGTTTTACTGCTGAATTTGTAAAAAACATGCATTTTGTAATTTTTAACTTACAAATTTTACAATATACCTACAAGTACCATTTTAATAAATGCCTATATTTTTCTATGAAATTTGAGACTTTGTCGTTAGAAGAACCAATTATAGGTACTCGTTAATATTTTTTCTTCCAATAAATTATTTTGTTTTAAAATTCTTCCATTCGCAGAAGTTGATCAGAAAATACAGGCTATTTGTTTTTTATGTGAAAAATGCCTTATTGTTGTCTGTTTTTTATTAAGCATTTATTTTTTTAACAAAGCAGAAATATGCTATACATTAATCTGTTTAGATTATATTAATAATAGGATAATAAAGCAAAAGAGTTTTTGTTTGCTTGTTTAAATGCTAATCTCTTACACTAATAGTCGGATTAGAAAATATATTTTTGTATAGATAAGCCAGATTTATGAGGATAGTACAGGCTTTATAACATCACGCTACAACCCACGAGAGCTGCGGAGCAGTAACCAAATATATAAATGAACACGGCTGAAACTGTAAGGTACAGCTAGTTGATACTAAAGCTGCAATAATTCGAACATAATTATGTTTATCTTCACAAGACGGCTTCAAAATATTGAAAAATGTTATATAAAAACTCTTACATCATAAATATATTTCACCGAAATCACTCAATTTCCTCCACAGGTTGCGAGCAAGCCACCTCCTAATTTAGCGATGTGACCTAAAAACGAAGCCGGCATATTGATACGCAATTTGGAGCACGTCGAATACGGAATCAGGCCCCAGGATTTAAGGGGTGTAAAACAAACGAATTTCGTAAACACAACACCCTTTTACATTAAGTCCGAACTAATAGTAAAGTCGGGTAATCCGTAACTTAATTTGGAACAAACTGCGGTTAAAGCGAGTGCCTGGTAACGTGTTTGTGTTATCGAATGGTCTGGTGTGGCCTTTTCGGAAGACTCTGTTATTGAGCAAGTTTCAAAATTGAGCGACATCGAAAACTTAAACGCTAGAGGTTTTGAGTTCGATTTCCCAGGCCGAGCAAAGTGTTATTGGGTTTTTCTATGAAATTTACAGTAGCAGCCCGGAGTTAGAATTTGTGACCGGTTAATGGCAATATGCTCGCCTCCTTTTACATGGGAACTAAACATACCGGCGAACTGTGAGGGTACATTGGTACACCTCTGCAAAACCCTTCGGGGAATACAGGCGTAATGGTATGTTATGTAGTATATTATGTTATTGAATGGTAAAAATCTCGATTTTATAAATGCCCTCACTTGCATTTTTCTGTAAATAAAAAAAAAATCTCGCATCACCCACAGCAAACGTGTTATCGACTTCTCGCTAATCTGTAAAATTTCAGGCACTTTATTACTACGATCATCAACGCTTATTCCGCGAGTAATACCTAGAGGACAATTCTACTATCTTTTAGGAACGATCGCAATTAAATCTCACTCTCAATATGTCTGGCCTTTAGAAGTTCTGTAGAGACAACAGAAAGAGAAAAGCTGGGGGCTTTAAATATTCTCGTCTATAATACGACACCAAGTCCAATTAAACAGGTAGGTACATCTTTCTTCGGGCACGTGAATCTAAAACTCGAGAAATTCCTATAGGGCCTTTACAAATACCAGCAGGAATTCCTACTAAAAATGAAGTCTAATCGGTAAACATTGCGTAATTATAACTATCAACAAAATCAGAATCCTCCGAAATGGGTATTTAATTCAAAAATCAACACTCGCCCACGTGTAAGTTCAACATTAAGTTTAAATGTCAAGGAGGATATTCGCTTGCTTTCAATTAAGTTCTCATAGGATTCAATTAAACTTTGAATGCTCGAACAGGCGGCAAAATCTTTTGTGATAGGAACGCGTCGACGACGCTTCGGCGCGTTCTCAAACACGTGTCGTCAGCGTCTTAGCGAGACAAAAGAAGAATGCTGGATTTTATGTGGGTTTATGTGACAGAGATTAGAGGGAGTCGTCCTTTGACACCAAAAATATACAAGAAAGAAATATTGTTTATTTTATATACGAAAAGTATTATCTATTTAATATGCTTTCTCTTTCTACACGTAGTGTCTAAATCTTTTTCTATATAATCTCCTACCGCAGGTGTACTGGAAGAGATTTCTGTAGAAATAAGTATTACCTTAGCACGTATTTATTAAATTATTTTTTCTTTCATAACGGTTTACACTGTGTACGTGTTAGATAAATAAAAAAACTATTCTTTAGAGATTGATTAGTGCTCCTTATTTATAATATAAGTAGCTTTAGAACTGTTATAAAGCGATAAAGCTTATTTTGTTTCTTTCATTATTATGTTTTCTTGTCACAGGTAATCTCTAGATGTAAAAATAGAAAAATTAAAAATAGACGTAGACGTCTGATCACAAAAGTTTTTCTACTAAAAAAATCTACAATATTTCCGAATACCATAAGCTATGTATTATGGCATATTTGACTTTTAAGCGGACAAAGTCGCAGGCAGAATCTAGTTTGTAATAATATGCTGAAGTTAAAAATGGTATAATTACATACAAAACAAAAATAGGGGCCCACGTTCATGAAACAAACCCCATTGAACTATGTTATGCTAAAAGAACTACACAATGTTCTGTTAAAACTGTCTGAAAATCCTAAGTGGAGCCCCGAATACATATTCATAATCCGTGCAAAGACCGAACTAAATGATATTCTCACCGAAACTGTACAAACTTCATAGCTAAAGAATTAATATCATAATTGAAACTAAACTGAGCCAATTAGCTTCGTATGGAAATAATTAGTGAAGACAGCGTATGGCCACAGAGTAGATAGATACAGAAGGACGACTTTACAATGAAATAAACCAAATGCATACGCTAGTGTCCAGTACAACCACGTTTGCGGAATTTGTTCGAAAGAGCCACCGCAGCCCTGGAACGCACTCCCTCCCACCTCGCCCAGGGCGGGAGAAGTCATCGAATGATTTCCCATCGGTAAAAAAAAAGCCCTGGAACGCAAAGGGAATTAGAAGAACATGGAAGGGTTTTTGTCTAAAAGAGTTCTCCGCCTAGAGCGGATTTCACATCCTTAAAAAAGAAAAGGATCCAGCACAAACTCTGGGGTGGGAGCCTGGAGATTAGTAACACAGGGTTTCCTTCTCTCTAGCTCTTACAGAAGAGCTTTAGTCTGTGTTTAGCTCTAAGGTATTAATTTATAAGCCAACCTTTGTGGAGAGAGAAATAAAGTTTATTTTTATTGTGTACACACGTATACATCGTGTGTTCTCACGATTGTCATTTATTTGATATGGTGTTGAGATCACCATACGCACCCGTCTACGTGTGGAGTTGAAAACCAGCGTCAAGTACAGGTGTGTGACTAGTGGCCTGGCATTTTTGGTGAACTGGGCCCGTTTAGCACGGCTGTAAAACACACGATAATGTTTTTTTTTTGTATTTTTATTCAAATAGTTTAAACCTTTTGTTTATGTGTACTACGTGGACTTTGTCAAATTTTCTTTTTCTTTATTTGGAGCTTACTAATTTTTTTTTAGGATGGGTAATCATCAAATGATTTTCTCCGCCCTGGGCGGGGCGGGACAGATTGTCAGACTTTTACTGACTAAAACCCACCCATGTTCCTTCTTGTGCCCTTTGCTCTCCGGGCGCACGGTACGGCCGCTCTTACCAACAACCCGCAGCCCTGCGAAAAAATCTAAAATTGATTCTTAAGGAGTTTACTCCATAAGAATCGATTTTAATATTTATGCCCGGGATATGAAAATTTATGGGTGTAAAATAAAATTTTACGCGTTATTACAAGCTACATTTTGCCCATTAATTTTGTTTTTTCGATATCAACAAACAACAAATGTCAGCTTGCGGAGCTTTTATCTCAAATTTTATATTTTAGAATTTAATATGTCTATGTAATAGTTTGTAAGAAGTAAACTCCAGTCGTTCGTCAGAGCTGACACACACACTATTTTTTTTCTTCTCTATGGCTGCGTGCACCTGTTTTGGCGATGTATGAAGCCGACCTTCTGTGTTACCTATTCTGTGGCGGCGCAAGGCGTCAGAAAGATATTGGCACAAGCGAGGTAGGGAGAGCGTCGGCGGTGAACGTAAGTATGATATTATTAGTTTTAAAATTAAAGTGGTGATTGGAAATGATTGTATAATAATATTAATTTTGGTTTAGTTTTACGTGTATGTGAGTTTATACGCTTGTAAAGGGACCGACGTTATAGGAGATATTCCTAGTGTAGGGTAAAGTTTATAGAGAATACAGATAGGCTAGTTATTGTTTTCCATTTAGTTTTTTGTTCGCATTTTTCCGGAACTTCGTATTTTCGCGAGCATTTTAAATTTATATTACTGAAATATTTACTCCTCCTTCGGGAGCTTTACAACGTGCAAAAACAATGAAAACTTTTGTACATTTTGCCGACATTAGAGCGCGAACTTATAATGCGTTAAAAACATAATTGAAATCTGTTTCTCCTCCACATACAACCGACCCAATTTTTTCATACACAGCAACAAACACGTTAATGGAAAACATAATTTTCAGCCACAACTCACACGCCGCCTCGTAACACGAAAAGTGTCTAAAAACTAACAAGTCAGCGTACAACAAAAACCCCTTACGCGACTTAATTAACTTTAAACAGATGGAGCCGAAAACATGTACATTTACCCTAAATCTTTGCCATGTAACCACGGCCAGATTACGAAGACCTTTTGAACCGCAGTGTGTTTGTAAATTACGTAGATTTTTTATATTGTTGAGGGGGGTGGTGTAGGTCAGGTTATGTCGGTCGGTTTGTCAGTGTGTTTGGGAACTTTAAACGGGAGTTGCTTAGCTATGATGTATTGCTTAATTAAAGATAAGCGGTAGAACAAATGTTTTAGCGGAGCCGGCGCTGTATTGATGCGGTACGAGTGCGAGCTGACATGATGTGAGCATGGAGTTTCTTGCAGGGGGCAACAATGCCGTGTCGACGGCGCGTTCGTGTACCACGCGCGCCTCAAAGAGATGTCAGCACATGGAAGGGGCCACTGAGGGCCGATTGGTGAAAAAATGGTTAAAATCGGTCCAGTAGTTTCGGAGCCTATTCGTTACAAACAAACAAAAAAATCTTTCCTTTCTATTATATTAGTATAGATGTACACAAACGTGAAGCTCAAATAAATATAAATAATGTCCTAATGAAGGAAATATTATATCGATCTCAAAGCTACAATATTTCAAAATATTCATATGTTCAGCAATTTTCATACGAACCATACATGAACTTCCTACCATCTACCTTCCAGTGGCGAAGGGTCAACATCCGTAAAAAAAGAAGCCAAAGCAAAAATCGCTTCGCTTTTGTCGGTACTAGGTGCTATTTTTCATTGACGGTAGAACAGCTGTTGTTCCATACTTACGAAGGGAAGCAAGTAAGAATCAAGTTGTATGAAGCCCTCGCCACTGCTACCAACATACATACGATCGTAATTAATCATATCAATGGCTGTATCATATATTAATTACACCGGCAGCCATGTTCAACGATATTCGCGGATGTAAAGCAAGCGAACATGACGGAATAGATTTTACAGGAGCCATTGTGTGGCGTTCACCAACTTATGTGTGAAGCTAATTTTAAAAGTTAATATTTTGATGACCTAGTTAGAACAATTTGCTAAGGTTTCTGGTAGATTAATCGCTTCTTGTTTGTTTATGGGGAACTGTGTTTAAAGGTTTATCCACACACTGGCTTCTGCTTGTGACTTCGTTCGCCTGAATTTTGCACCCGTGGTAGGTTACGTCTTTGGTTACTACTGCGCTCCTGTGGGTCGTAGCGCGATGTTATACAGCCTAACCTATTCCTCACGAACTTGGTTTCGTATCCAAAAATAACTTTTCCAATTCGTAGTTCCAGAGATTAGAGCGTTTAAACAAACTAGCTAAACATATCTGCAGCTTTATAATATTAAAATAGATGTGAAACGTACTTTTATCCTGCACCTGATCACTTCGCGATCGTGTCGAATTACCATACCATCGGACTATAAAAGTTAGGGAAGAGTAAGTGCACCTGTGTTTGCGCACACACTTGAGCAGATTAACATCTCCTACGTACTTTGCTAGTCTTTTTTTGTGATGGCTTGTTTTTGTCTTTAGTCTAGTTCAGAGGTAACAAACACAAAGTCGGCGATGGAGCAAGCTTACCCAGAAGAAGCTTGTGTGTGAAGGCGCCTTTTAAGATGTTCTCCGCGACCCGAAATTCGGTTGTGAGAATATTAATATGATCCCATGTACTACAGAGAAACCTTTCAACTGCCACGTTTATCACGTCACGTATGACGTAATTAAACCGCTGCTTATTACCAACTTAAATTGGAAACCTGTAACAATAGTATTCAAGTTTAGAAGAGCATGACGTCATAGTTTAATTACTCTCCGCCTATATGACGTCACGATATAATCACCGCACTTGAACAATGTAACGACTGTTTTGTACTGAGTGTGCTTAGCTGCTGTAATTTTAATTAATTATAATGAGTTGCTGGTGACCTGGTTTGTGGGGAACTGCTGAGTCACTCTTTTTTGTGTGTCGGTGTGTTTTTGGTTAAGGTCGGAGGTGTGTGCGGTTATGAATAATGATAAAGGTTTTAATCGAAAAAAAGTTAAGTCAAAAAAATTTTTTTTGGAGCTTTTACGATCCTGCGCTGCGTGTCGCGGGCTCGTTTCTCGCATGGAATAATAAAATATATTTGTATGGCTACTGATAATTGCTCCGGGATTGTTTGTTTGTGAATGTGATGTTATATGTTTGTAAACGCATTCCATACAAGAAAAATTCATAGTGTGAGCCAACATTCATTTAGAAAAAAACTTTTTTACCAAAAAGACAACCGCCTTCAAATACTAAAAAGTGAACAATAAATTTAGCTTTGGAAGTCGGCCGCTTTGGTTCTGTTTGTTGTTTTGTATTGCAACCGACTTCCAAAGCTATTTTTTTTAGTTTTTAAGGGCGGTTGGCTTTTTTGTAAAAACGTCATTATTTTTCGCATCAAATTCCTATCATCCAAATCCATGAAGGAACAGTAATATTACGTAAGTTAAGAAAAAACGAATCATCAAAATCAATTCATAATACAAAAAATATTAAAAAAAAAAACTGGACAAGTGCGAGTCGGACTCGCCCACCAAGGGTTCCGTACATAAGATCATTACAGTTTACAGAATTAAATAAATAGTATATTGAAATAAATAAATAGTAAGTTAAATTTTAAGAAAATCGTTTCAGTGACTTCGGAGACAGAAGAGAACGGTATTTTTTTTATATTTTTCATTATAAGTAAGAAATTATGCGTCGAAAAAAAAAAGTAAAATATATTTTGCAATGTGCACTTCAAGCCCTTTTTAATGATACCCCATTTGTAGTAGTAGCTTCAATTTGAAATTATGACCCCTATAAAAAAATATAGTCAATATTAATATTATATTTATATTATATATATCAAGATTTAATTAAAAATGTATAGTTTTGAGACTTTTTCTAGTACTTGTGGTCTATAACGATGCTACTTCTCAAATTTTATAGTTCTAAGTCAACAGGAACTACCTTATGAGTTTTGATCCCCTTAATAGTGTCGACATATGCGTTTTTTCTGAATAAACGGCCGTATCTTTCTTTTTACGTAAATTTAGAAGTTTGAATTTTTCACAACTTCATGGGACCTGAGCATACGGTTTAAATATCAACTTAAATTTATTTATTTTTATTAGTAGCCTATATTAGCATAGATTTCGCAAAATTACATTTTTACCAGTAGATTGTGCGGATTTAAATCAACTACATTATTTTTACAAGCACAAAATAATAAAAAGTCTCTTTTTGACTCCATTTTTATGTGGCCGTAGCCTTCCCTGCCTTTTATTCCCGCCTCGAAAACCCTCATAAAATAGTAGTACAATATATTGTACCACCAGCATACTATAGTACGACAGCATCAAACTGAACGCATTACCATACTTCTGACATACTTTCATGGGTTTCCATTATCGTCTCTCGCTTGCACAGCTTTTGACAACGGCAAAGAGTTTTACGCTACTACGGCGGGTCCAAAATAGGGTAATGATTTTAAATGTACACATTATACGTAGGTATATGGTTTGTATGAAAGTTATGATATTCATACTTAAGTTTGGCGCAGACAGTTAAGGATGAAAAACGTACCTTCCTTCCTTTCCGTTCCTTCTGGATTCAGTTTGTTAAAAAGCAATATAGTTAACTTAATCATAATTGAGCTGGGATTCTGGGTTGGCTGATTTTGACAGAACTGATCTGCTAGAAAGACCCTAGGATTTTTTCAATTCGAACCAGTACTTTCTGAGATAAGCGCTTTCAATCAAACAAACAAACTCCTCAGTTTTATATTAGTAATAGTTAAAGATTAGACAAAAACCGAAAAAAAAAATGATAGCCAAAATTTTTTGAAATAACTGCATTTTAGAAATTCATTATATTTATCATGAAATAACGAAACTTACATGCCATAATTTAAATAATAATCATTATCAATAGTATCTAAATACAAACAACAAACAGAAATAACATTAAAAATATTTTAAATGACCCATTCACTTTAGAGCAAACAATTTAAACTCCCATCCACTTCCCGACCGTTTCAGAGCTAAACCGCAACACATTCACGTAAACCTAATCGGTAAGAGTTACAGGACAGTTTGACGACATCTACTGGGGTATTAAACCAGTAAGGTAGCCGTAAAACCACTAGATTGAACCAAACGCTCCGCACACAAAAGCTGAGCGCATGAATCGTTGAGGTCTGGTCTGAGTTACAGCGGCATAAAGCTGCATCCATTTTTATGGTCGATGGTGGAATGCTATTGAGACCTATAAAACAAATGCATCTTTAGCTACTTACATTTTGTGTTTCAATTCGGAATGTGGTGATGGAAACTTATTGTGAGATTCCTATATTTCAACGAGGAAAAAAGGCAATAAAAAAAAATTATAAAGTCCAGGAATTGTTAGAAAGATACAAAATAAGATCAATTGTTCAGCGTCATCTTACGAACCTACAAAAACAAAAAAAAATAATGAAAAAATTCCCGAAAAAAGTCCCATTACAGAGCAAAGTCCTCTTCTCATACAGGGAAAGCACGAGCATTGATCACCACGCTTCCACAAGGCGGATTGGCGATTCAAGGCTTATACGATACTTACATAAACATAAAAGGGGAATTCGTGTAATGAAAAGAATTGTAGATTCTCGGAAATCAGATCTGAACATTTATTTGAATTAGATCATTCGATCATTTACAGACACTGCTGCATCGCAAGAAGTTGGTCAGTCAGAAAGTCGAAGCTAGTTCCAAGATGTAGGTGGCCCTCTATGGCGAAGAACGAGCAAGTGTCGGTGGACACTTTGGTTTTTACAAAATCCTGGTAACAATTAAATTCTTGTTGCTTCTGTAGGTGAAATTAATGAATTAGAATAAAAAACAATGGAACATGATATAATCCATCCAAATACTACCTCTCCCCGCGGTCCCCCTACCCCGCTGCCCGCTCCAACGCGCACTCAACCCTCCAGCGCCCGAAGCATCGCGCAGATGACGCGTGCATTATGCATGGGGCTGCATTTAGCGATAGGGCCTCTGGTCCTACCTACATATGTATGTACGTATATTGTTATTCATGTGAGAGTGTGCTGCGTTCGAAGCAACCATTGTAAGGTGAGACGTAAAGCTCGAGATTTGTGCAGTAATTGCGCACTAATTTTGGAGTAAGTGATGTTATAGGGTTAGCTGGTTCATGTCCGCAAAGTACTAGAAAAAAGGTAAAAAAAATTGCTTTGTAAGCGGTTGTAAAGACGTCAATCCGCCTTGAGTGTGGTAATGCTCATGTACTTACCTATTAAATTGAATTTGAGGTTAATGTTTAATGATAAAAATATTAAGAAATGAGACCGATTTCATTTCGAATATGAAAATATTACAACAATACTTATATTTTTAAATAATTGTAGTGAAAACAAATAGATTTGTAGATATATTTTTCAACATGGGACATAATTATCTCATTATCTTACAACCTCCACCATATTCTATCTCCATGAAAAGCCAACCAATTTAACTCTCAAGTCCTTTGCACTAACTTATAAAACATGCTAAGCAAACGTCTGTTCCAAAGTAAAGATTAAAAAGCTACCTCAAGTTCGTTGAAGTTCCTGTAAGTTCGTACGAAACATTGAATGAGTGTCGAACTTGCTTCTACTTTATTTATAGTTGAAATTGTTGCGTGGCGTTGACGTGTTCGGTGCTGGGTAGGGTTAGGTGTGTTAAAATATGTAGAGTTCATGTGTTCATGTTCATGTGTGTTCATTCAGTTTCATGTGCTGATTACTGAGTATTTAAAAGCACTTATGCAATATGGCCATGACAATTTTCTATTGAATAATTGATTATGATCTAAAATACAACAGACATAGAATTTAAAATTCCGTTATTATGTGCAAGATATTCGTATATTTATTAAATGGCATCAGAAATAAAAGAGATCTGCAGAAGAACCGACTTATCTCACATAATGCACTCTTGTTGGACAATTATAGGCTGGTATTATTATTACACATTACGGTTATTTCATTTAGTATAAATGTATAGTCCAACAAAATCAATAAATTATTGCCAACTGCATGTATAATGGATAATATACCGTTGAATTATTTATTATTATATGTGTTATATTTGTTTATTTCATTCAAAATATGAAGTTATGAACCTAACACACAAAGTATGGACAAGGATTAAATGTTTCGCGAGAGGTCAGTAAAGTTTGACTTGCGGACCATATCGTCGAACTTTTAATCGCTGCTTCGGGATCAAAACAATTTTTGGTAAACAAAACTTTCATGGTCGTATCCTAGTTAGTTAAGAGTTTTTTTTTATTTGTTATTTACGATCCTCAATATCCGCCATTAAAATTACACAAACAAGCGTTAAATATTATTAGAAGGAAAGTTTTTAATTTATAATCATCGATTTTACTAAAACTAGACGTAGCGATGAAGCAATCGAAGTTATTTATCATCTTTGACCAGAAGCCCAATTACCGTCATGATAATATTCCGATTTGCAAATTGGAATGTAGATAATGGATGTTTCTAGATATAATACATAAGAGGTGGAAAGGACATCGTAATAAAAACTTTTACCATGTGTGACGTACAAGTAATTAAATAAATATATACATGCGCGTGCGACCCGCCCGCTCGGCTTTACGTGGACAGAGGTCGCGGCAAGCGGACGTGTCGCATGCGCATTAAGGAACTATTGTTGTGTTTCATTGAGCCCCCGTGTCAAATAGAGAACATAACACCGTGGATACAATACACGATATAACCCCCTTTTTTTTTTTGTTGCCGGCGTGGCAAATCCTTATGGATGTTCACCGCCCTGGGGAGGGCGGAGGGGTCTGTCAGACTCTTACTGACTAAAAACCACCCCAGTGTTCCCTTTCCACACTTACGCCGGGGAACCCGGGAACTGATGCGCCTTCCGCGATCCCCGACTGGTGCCGGCCTGCTACTGCGGGCCTCCTCAGGTCAAGGGAGGGAGTGAGGTGTTGGACTCCCTCCGCGATGTCAAATAGGGGCGATCATTAAAAAAATCAGCAGTTCTATGCAACCTCTTCACGCAAACAAGCAATAATTGACAGCAGTTTTTTTTTTATAACCGACGAAACATGTTATTTTTGTCCCTGGGGAGTCAAAATATGTGCACTGAGCCCAGAATCAAAATTCTCATTACAGTACCCCTTCCAACAAGGATTTTAAACAACAAAAAATTAAATGATTTTTCTAAACATTCGTAATTAATTAAACAATACATTAAAATCCCTCTCATAAAAGTACCTTCTAACCCAGGATCGCTTCAGGAGTTTCAGGGACGCTTTCAGGGCTGTAACAAAGTGATCGGTCAAGGGCTTTGCTTTCTCTCCAACCCTTTGTGAGCTTGTACTTGTACTTATATTGCCAAGTTATGTAGGACAAATTGAGTGGTTTACGAATATACCCGTGATATAATATAATAAACTTTTTTGGAGGAGTACCTAATAAATCTCTCATTATTGAATGGATTCTTTATAAGATTCTTATTGTTGTGTATGTTAGGATCCAAATTCGAAAAAGCTCATTGAGTGAAACATCGGTCAAATCATATATGTCGTAATCCTATATAGAAAACGGTCATAGCACTAAAAACAACCACATCGCGATCTGAAGGCGAATTTTACTAATTTTGACCTTTCAAAACCTAATCTCAATCTCATCTCAGCGACAATCAATGTCAAAATTGTAGGGGAAAATGGAGAAGGCATTTTTGACAGATTGAGACTGAGATTAGATTGCCATCTTCAAAACAGTCACAACCTAAATTCAGGTTGTGACTTTTAAGATAATTTAACCATTCTTTAGAGATATAGAGTTTATCTTAGTGGCATGATTGCCACACTCCGTGGCGATATAGAAAGATGCTTAACTAAGCAAACGAATGAATGAATGAGCTGCCTCGTTAGCCTAGTGGTCCTAAGCGCGACTTCTACGCTAGAGGTCTTGGGTTCGATTCCCAGGTCCAGCAAAAAGTGTTATTGGGTTTTTCTATGAAATTCTCAACACCAGCTCGGAGTTAGGATTTGTGCCCGGTTGATGGCAATAGGCTCTCTCCCTATTAAATGGGACCTAACCTCTGCCTAACCCTACGGGGAATTCAGGCGTGATGTTATGTATGAATTCGATATGCAAAAAAAACTTTTGCTCATTATAAATGTAGCGAAGTTTGGTGACAAGCTGAGAGGATTATTATTCTTCCTGCAATACTAAAAAGGAGGCACACAATACTATACAACACGTCAGCATAAATAAATCCCCACCATATGCACATACGAAAACAATGGAAATATACCAATTAGAGCTTAACAAAGAAAACGTTTACGTAACGTAACGTGTCGCGTCCCCCGTAACGCGCGCGTTCGCGTTAAGAGTCGATTTATATGCGGGGGAACAGGCGATGCGCTGCGAATTACGACGTCGGAATCGGTTATGTTACGAATAAATTTTAACGACTAAGCTCCTTCTGGTGAGTGTAATAATTCTGGGTGATGTTTTGATTGTGGATAGTATGTTACGGACAAATGTAAATCCCACGATACGTCTTTTCTCCGAAATTTTTGTTTTTCTCTAACCGGAATTTAAGACCGCAGGAAAAAGCTGGATGCAGGCCACTTCCAACCGGTCCTTTTAGGAATTTATGGGGGAGGCCTTTACCCAGCAGTGGACTTCCTGCGGCTGATAAGATGATGACCCGGAATTTTGTCAGGAATTAAAAGTAGCTAGGAGTTGGGGCTAGTCCTAAGTGCTATTAAATGTGGCTTAAACATATTTAGCGAAATGTTGGAGTTTTATACCCCTTTTGTTTTAATAAATCAAGTTTTGATTTTTTCTAGCAGTAGCTAAGAAAACTAATCAAGATAAATATCTCGTTCTTTGTGTATCTACTTCCTTTTAATTAGAAAACTGTTCCATTGATTTAAAAAAGTCAAAGGATTCATTTCAATTCATCCATTTACAGGCAGTTTTAAATTGTCAAGGAGTCAGTTAGTTAATCAGAAAGTTGAAGCTAGTTGCTCGTTCCAAAACGTAGATAGGTCTGTAGGGAGAAGAACAAGAAAGAAAGTCCATGGAAACTCTTTTCAATCAACATCGTAACAAAAACTTGTACCATGGCCTGCAGTACATAATTTTAGACCGCCAGTTTAAAAAAGATCAAGAGCTCCTAAGATTTTGTCTGTGCAGATGTCGCGCTTTACCAAGGTTGCGGCATTTGTTCGATAGAATTACCGTGGCCCTGAAACGCAAAGGGCATTACGAGAAACACTGCAACACTTTAGTCAGTAAGAGCCTGACACTGCCTTCAGTCGCTCCGCCCAGAACGCAAGAAGTCATTTGATAAATTTCCATCCTTAAAAAAAGGGTATTGCACTTTTTGACACACACTTGACAATAAACTTTCTAGTTGACTAGACATAATTAGACACCCTATCTAGACGCGCTAGCAAAGAATAATGTTTCTTTTATTTAGCTATCTATTAGTAAGAAATGGTAAAAATCGGTTCAGTAGTTTCGGAGCCTATTCGGTATAAACAATCAAACAAACAGTATAGATAAATTAGCTGTACCATACAAAATTGCAACAGCTACACGGTGAAAATATATAGCAAAGCTGTTTCAAAAAATTTCGTTGTGTCCCACCCGTTATGACAGCTTATTAAGTTTGACCTATATTTTTCAAATGCCAATCACCCGACCAACGATAGCGATTAAAAACCGCCGTAATAAGACCCTGTCGTGTTCAACAAACACGAGGATTTTCGCTAACCAACGGGTGTAGCGTGTAAATCAATTCGGACCGTGCGGTAATGAAGTTAAGGCCGTTAATCCTATGTGTGTACATGACGTGGTATTAGCATCTCAATAGCGGGGTGCGCGTTCACGAAATCAATAAATTCAAACGCTTCGTGATTTCAACGGTGAATAGTTTGTGGCTGCAGTGTAAGCGGGGTTAGGGCTTAAGCCTTTTCAAAATGTTAGGTGCAAGTAAACTTGGTCAAGCCATTTAGTATAGAGGCAACTAACTTATACATAGGTCTACTACATTGTGAGTGAACTGTGTATTGTCAATGGTTTACAACACTCTCTTAAAAAGTAGTATAGTCACATTTTCGTCATGGGGTTCGTCAGGGTGTGTCAGACTTTTACTGACTAAAACCCACCCGTGTTCCTTCTTGTGCCCTTTGCGTTCCGGGGGCGCGGTATCTCTTACGAACAACCCGCAGCGGCAGGCATCGGCCCTGAGTGGCCCCTCCAATTGCTGACATCTCTTTGAAGCGCGTGTGGAACAGGAACGCGCCGTCGACACAGCTTGTAGGTATGATAAAGGCACATTTTTGTCTTGCGGATTTGTCACGGATACCCTACTCTACATATAATGGAAGATGTCTCAATCTCTTACAGAAAAATGCCTGTAAACTATATAACAATTTTTTTTGACACTTATTGTAGAGACGAGTAGAATTGGTCTACGGCGAATTTTTTTTTTTCTTTTAATTTAAATTCTAGATATAGACTCGTGTTCCCCAGAAAAAAAACAAGGGTAAATAGCATCAAAACGTCTTCTTATTCACCTAAAAATACCAATAATTCTTACTACCCACATAAGATACCCAACACTTAACTGCTGTCTGAACCCATTTATCGCCATCAATGCCACCTACACTAAACCCTAAAACCTCCGCACATCGGATCTACATTTTCGGAAATAGATAGTCAGGAATTGGCATAGCCACACAGCCATAGTGTGGCCGTATAGCCGTACTGTGGTCTGTAATGTATTATGTGTTTGTACTGATATCTTACAGCATAAATTTTAGTTAAATTAACATGCTGAAGGATTTTGGACCCATGGTGTGTTAAATAGAGTTTGTTTTAGTGTGTAACGGTTTTGTTGAAGGTTTGGACGTGTGATGGCCAATTGGCAAGATTGTGAGAAAATTATTACTGGTTGGCTTTGATATGGATTCAGGGCTTTCTGCAATACAGCATAGATAGACAACGAAATAATGGTATATTTCTCTGTCCTGTTTCGTTTCATTAGTGCAAACTAAATTTGAAATGAGATGTGTTTTAGCTCGTAATTTCGAATTTCACTCGAAGATTCGCTAGAATACATAGTTAACAAGAATACTAGTAATAGGCTTAAATGTGTAATGTTATATAAAAGACTGGTTTTTCGTCGCATAGCAATACCGCATAAGTAAAAAATTGATTATTAATTTGAGGTTTATATCTTACTGAAAACGGCGCAGTATGGAGAAGAATGGCCAATAAACACCATACTTACTCTTCTATTGTACCTTAACGTGTAATTAAGCGAAGAAGTCACACAAAACCACCAAACAAACTAAACAGAACCTCAAATTATCCACATCTTAACACCCTCACAGACGCAGTCCTTTAGAAACACCAAAACGTTCACGGCACCTGCTCAGTACACATAACATATTTGCACCGAGCACCCGTTTAACGAACAGCCTATACATACGTATACAGGGCGGTGTGAAGACAGAGCTGAACCAAAATGCGTGAAAATCAGCCAGCCGTGGACGTCGCTTTACGAGATTTTCCGCCACTCGGCGTTGCCACGTCTCCGCTAATTTTCAGGTTGTGAAGCAAAAAGGACGAGTTAAGACTTGAAATAGGTTTGTTGACAGTTTAAGGTAATATTCTGAGTAGATTAGGGAAGGATATTGTGCGCTTAACGAAGTCAAAGTGTAGAATGTTCTTTACAAAGTACTCAACTTATGTAATTACTTATGACAGCCAAGTGTAATGTGGAGTCAAGTACATAACTTCTTTTTTATTTTATTGGGATGTAAACTCGCAACATTTATGTCTTTATAAGAATAAGGGAGGTTTTTTGTATTTTACTGTGTAATCAATTCCAAGGTACAGGTATAAGTAGACTTTACAAATTGTCTGTTTTGACTCTTTTATATGACATGGCGATTTGTGTTTGACACAAAGCTACAAATTGACAGAAAAATAAAAATAAATGTGTCACCTGAAAATATTAAGCTTATCAAGTTATAATTCTTTAACTTTAAAGAAATAAAACCACAACAAGTAAAACACAAGTAATTAGTACCGACATTACTTACAAAACTGCAACAAATTAGTATACCGTTGTAGTTTAAAATACTGTACAATTAAGCTTTTAGAATTTTTACAGTTAAATGTCAGAAACACGATTCAACGCTGACCATTGTTGTTACCAATACACAAAATTAAAAATTTTAAGTAACACCTGACAAAAAAATAAAAATCCCTACCGCAGTTAACAAAAGAGCTGATAATTTTGAAACCGCTAAACCGATTTCCATCAAACATCGCTACGAACACTCCCGACTAATATACCTTTCAAACAAAAAAAAACTTAATTGAAATCGGTTTATGCGTTCGGGAGCTACGATGCCACAAACAGGCACACACACAAACACGTCATTCTTATAACACCCAGTCGTTTTTGCGTCAGGGGTTTGAAATGACATCATATATAAATTGTCTCTCAAATTAATTCCTGTTCCTCCTTAAAAAAAAGTAAGTTCAGTTAACCAAATGCATCTCATACGCTTCCATATTTAAAAAAAGGAAACATCGGTATTCTATAACAGAACGCACGACAGCACCTAGCGACATCGTTCGCCATCTTGAACGAAAATTTACATGTCAATGCGTTCCACATGGAAATTCAAACATTCATACACGCTGCCACGCGCCGGTGGACGTGACCCGATCCCTAATCGATTTCGAATCGAATAGAACGGAATAAGGACGTATTATGTGTAAGCGATTTTTTTTGTAATTGTGTTACAAGTTGCTTCATTGATCTAGTATGTTAAAGGTCGGAAGGTTCGGGTTAGGAGTTCTTAGAAATAGAGGGTAGGTAAGGGGTACTGTGTTGGGTAGATTTACCTAACGTTACAGTAATACGTACATTACAATATTAGTTTTTTTTTTCGGTCAAACGAATGTTCTTTTTTCACATATATTCATTATAGTCCTCAGATTGATCGAATGTTATATAAACACGGTGGAATGCATCGTGATGCAATTTTGTACCATGTATTTAGTTCAAGATTGTAGATCTCATGGCGCTGAAATGATTAGTTGCTTAACAAAAAAATAAATGGCTGTTCCATGCATAAAACTTACATGATGAAAATGGAATAGCGAGTTGAGGCATTTATGGTGGTAAGGTTGTTAACGACCAACTTTACTGACTCATAATAACATTATATACCTCGCATTATTATTATATCATGTCATTTCACTCACTTGCTATAAAGTGCGAGTGCAATGGCATGATATTATTCTCCTTTATTAGGCGGCCATTTTGAATTCCGTTCTTTGATAATGCGAATTCGACCTAATCTTAACTAAGACCTGAACTCGAACTGAGACAAGGAATAAAACATACTCAAGTACCGCCCGGTGAATTCTGAAAACTGAGTCGCGATTTTAACAAGATTTTTCAACGACATACAATTTTATTATGTTTACGAACAGTAGATCCGATCCCGAGACAATGTCGTAGTAATACGTAATAGCTAGGGTAAAGTCGTGCTGTTTTCAGTTTTCATAATATGTAGTATTTTCAGGTTTAAATGCAAGCAATAAGCGTTTTGGTAAATATATAGTATTTTATTCAACTGTTGCTAATCTTACAGTACCGAAAAGAATTTATTGTTCAAAAACATTAACATATTGACATTAGCATTTAAACATGTTAATATTTTCATATATTTCATTCATCATTATATATTTTTGTTACTATTTTTTCTGTTATTAGTCTGCAAGCCATTTTAAAAGGAATAAAAAAAAAACATATCGAATGTAATTATTATTGCCAAAAATTACCCAATTAATTGCCCGTTTGAATATATCTTAAGTAAGAAGCCATTTTCTGTACGTCTTGCTAATAATAATATCAAATGCCAACATGTAAAACATGTGCTACACACAGGCTACGGCGTAGCTGAACTCACCTACACGCTACACCGTAGCGGCTACGGCAAGTTATATGCATTTCGTAGCATCTGCAATGGTACGTGCTCGAATACTAATTGAATTAAATGAAAGGTATTTTGTATTTGAGGTGAAAATATCACATTTTCGAATGCAATGGAAGCCGCTTTATTTCCGTTGTCAAGCATAGCTCTAAGTTGTGTAAACGAAGTAGAGTAATAATTGGAAAAAAAATCTGATTTAAGGAATAAATGTTGAAACTTTTACAACGATTTATAATTAGTTACCTAAGATGTAGGGTTTAGGAATAAAAGCAAAACCAAAGATTTTAAAATGTTTTTTTTTTTTTAAATTGTGAAGTTGGCTTTTACTAGAAATTTCTACTGTATCATAGGTGATTCAATCATGTAATCTCACATACACAAACAACCGAACCCGCGACACGCAGCACAGCAGCCTCTCGCTCAACCACTGCGCCAACCATAACAAAACTTTAATTAAAGCAACATTCATGAAACTAGCTCCAAGTTTTAAACTAAGCATCTAGAAAACAAACTTCCCCCACGTGTAACTTGTACCACGCCCCCGCACTCGCAGCGCGCCGTGTATTGGAATGTCCCATCGAGAAACTGTCGCGCGCATGCAAACGACTTGATTCACCTCTCGCGGCGCCCGATCGAATCAAACATCTTATTTGACATATGAACTTGTACAGTTTTGTTTTTGTTTAAATTCAACACGACATCAGATATGTAGTCGTTATTATTATTTTGTGCTTTTTATGCTGTTCACTGGTGCCATGTTATGTTTAGAAGGACATCTGGCAAAAACCATCAGTAGTATCAGGGTACTAACATTTAGAACATATAACACATACCATTACGCCTGTATTCCCCGAAGAGTTAGGCAGAGGTGTAACAATGTACACCCACAGTTCGCCGGTATGTTTAGGTCCCATGTAATAGGGGGCGAGCCTATTGCCATTAACCGGGCACCAGTCGTAACTCCGAGCTGCTACTGGGAATTTAATAGAAAAATCCAACACCATTTTTTGTGCGACCTGGGAATCGAACCCAAGACTTCTAGCGTAGCAGTCGCGGTTAGGACCACTAGGCCAACGAGGCAGTTAACATTTAGAAATAATCGCAATTTAATCTGTGTCAAAAATGCCTTTACTTACATTTATGACATTGATTGTCACTGAGATGAGATTGCGACTAGATTTTGAACGTTTTTTTATTAGAAGAATAGGATTTCTGACCTCTCGCTGACGCATTGACATCCATTTTTTTTTTTTTGGGTTGGGAAATCATCAGATACCTTCTCGCGCCCTGGGCGGGGCGGGAGGGAGTGTCAGACTTTTACTGACTAAAACCCACCCATGTTCCTTCTTGTGCCCTTTGCGTTCCGAGGGCGCGGTATTTCTTACGAACAACCCGCAGCCCCGGCAGGCATCGGCCCTCAGTGGCCCCTTCCTTTTGCTGACATCTCTTTGAGGCGTGCGTGGAACACGAACACGCCGTCGACACGGCCTGTTGTTTTGCAACGTAAGGACGGTGAGCTACCCATTGCTCACCGTCCACAGGCCCGTAATTGCCATCCATAAGACAAAGGTAATGTTTCATGTATGTGTGTTTATGGATAATATTATGTATGTTGTACTTGTTATAATAAGAATATATAGGTACGTTGTGTAAAGTTAGATTTTAAATTAGTTTAGATTATTATACAATTGTAAAAGATTTTAATAGGTTTAATGTTTTTGTTTATGTTTTTAGTATTAGTTGTTTAGTAGATAAGCCTAGTTTTTTTTTTTTTTTTGGAACCACTCTATTGTTTTGGGGTCAACCTGTAAGATAGTGTGTGTGTAAATAAATAATAAATATTTATTATTCTATTTATTTTAAGACTGTTACAGAATAGCGAAGTTGGGCGAGGGCATATCTTGTACTCATCTCATGCTATTGCACTCAGTGAATTAAGGTGAAGTGCGTGAGGTGTGTTTAAAAGTACATTTTAATGGTCTAATTGAAATAATTTATTTGATTTTGACTTTGGGTAAGTTGAGAACCGAAGGCAAGTGTTGCCCCATGCTAAAATAAATCATTAGACTAAAAATCGGTGCATCTGTCCTGTGTCCAACGGTCTGTCCATCAATCGTACACTCCCTCAGATGACTTGTGACGCAGTACGTTTGACGTCAGCGAAGAATTTCACTTTGATGGATGGAACGAAAGATTTTTACATAGGTATTTTTTTACCCGGCAACGGAAAAGCCAAAAGGAGGGTTACCAGACCAAATTATTTTATAAACTATCTGTAATATTATGTCAAGAAGTAAGGCCAGAGCCATGTATCTTAACTTTTTTAATTGTTTTTATTGTTATTTTGTTTGTGTATATTGTTGTCACACATCAAAACAAAAAATAAAAAAAATAAGTAACCCCCGACAGAAAAATAAAAATCCGTACCGCAACTAACAAAAGACCTGATAACTTTGAAACCGCTAAACCGATTTCTATCAATATGACATAACTAAGAACACTCCCGACTAATATACCTTTCAAACAAAAATAACTAAATCAATGTAAACTCAAGTAGTCAAGTGTAGTCAAGTATCATGTCTATATTTTATGATATAGGTATTTATGATATCTCACGGATAAACACGCTGGCAGAACCTAGTTTTTCATATCACTCCCGTGTCTCGTGTCTCATGCAAGCTTGCATTCAGACCTTTATCGGGGGCTGAATGACGTCACATCTCCTTATCCGTTAAGAAACCAGGTTAACGTAGTGTGGTCGGTTAGTACAAAGGTAGATCCAGCTCTTAGTTATTTGATAATACTCCTTACACGCACTTTATCTGTCATGGCGCCAGCTGCATTTCTATTTAATTTCCTTTCCTGTTTTACGATGACATGGGAACTATGTGTTTTGTTTCTATCCGATATTTTGTGAATTTTTCATACATTTTCCTCGTACATGACCTGGTTCATGTCAAGTATAATAGAATTTGTGAGATGCTAAGAATTCTGAAGGGGCTGTTGTTTATATTATGTGATGTTTTACGGTAGGCAGAGATGTACCAATGTACACCCCACAGTTCGCCGGTATGTTTAGGTCCCATGTGGTAGGGGGCGAGCCTATTGCCATACCTCTGCCTAATCCTTCAAAGAATACAGGCGTGATGTTATGTTATGATATTATGTTTTTCTGGATATGTTAGTTGTCGGCATAGTTAGTAGGAAACATAATAATAATACCAGTCTACTAAAAGGCAAAAGTCTCTTCACATACACAAAAGGCGCGAGCACTTATCACCACGCTTGCTCAAGGCAGATTGGCCATTTCAGACTTATATTAATTATAACTCCAGGGTTTTCTCAAGGTGTTTTCCTTCACCGATGTCAGTGACGTCTAAGATAATCTTAGAAAGTTCATAAATGAAAGAAGTCACGTCAATACTGGACTTTTTAAGATTAGAACCCATGTTTCATCTTGACAAAAGTATCTCTTTAGTGATAAACTACTAAAATAGATTTGTATGAAATATTGATATATAAAAATATATTTAGGGGGACCTCAGCTCAACACAACAGGAGATTGATTGCTCTTGAAACTTCGCAGTAAGTTTCGTACCTTTGGACTGCCTCCAAGGCTGCGAACTGATACGCGGATCAATTCTCTTGGCAACTAACATTCTAAGGTTTCCTACAACAGCCGCGCAGTAACGTCGAGAACATTCGACGATAAACAACTGCGTATTTGAAACCAGACTACTCCCTGAAGCCACAGCTTTACATAACACGCCGACAAACTAAACAAACAATTTCTAAACGAAATAAAATCTCCCGCTACATATAACCACACGTCCCTAACCGTGGGAAGCCGGTGAAAACCGGAATCGTTACCGCTTCAAACCAGTTGAAACTATTTTCGTGAAATGCTTCGATACACTTTGATGTGGCGACAGAAATTTTAGTTTGTAATGAATGAGTTATTAAACTATGTTGGGTGTGGCTTTGTGTGCTATGTTTGTGAAAGATTAATTGTAGAATAATCAAACATCATTATATAAACAAAAGCTTGCGTTTGTAGGTTGGACCTGAGAGTTGACCACGACAACATGGCTACTGCGAATTTAGTAATCTTATAAAATACGAGAGACATTATTAACTAATAAATTCAAAAAACAACTTCCCTGAAAAATATAGCACTTTATATTAGCCTTGAAAAATCAATTAATTTTCTAATAAGTGTAACATTTCTGTTTTAGTTGCGTTGAGATCAATAAATTAGTCAATTGAGTTGGCAAATGAATGACGTCACAGCACCCTCTTGCCATACAAAATTTATGGGGGAATCCCGTTTTGACAGCTCCTAAAAATATGTCAATTTATTGGTGGTGTCTGCACCAAATTGTTTCGTAATTGCAAATCAAAATATATTACAAAACAAATTTTGGTTTCTCATGTAAATTAAACGAATGGGCAAAACAATAGATTGAATTTAGTGAATAAGTCTATCATAAACTTAATAGAGACTTTGATAATTAAACAAAAAAATATTTCATCGTGGATTAAAAACAAAACTGCGTTGTCATGGCTCATGGAGAAACGCTAAAAGAATTTATACAACCGTAAAAATAACAAGCAGTCAAAGAAAAAACACACAAACAAAGCACTTTACATAATTGAAACATTCGACAGTATACGCAAATTAATAAACGACAAACAGAAATCATTTAACCGGTACAGTATACGTAAAAAATGGCCATAAAAATCGTCAAAAACAGTGTAGTCGAAAACTGGAATGGTTATGGCCCGGCCCCGGCACGGCTGTGATGTACGCCCGCCGCCGGATATCCGTCTGACGAGCGTTTTTACATCTCGCTGCTAGTGACAAACATGGCGACGAAGTTGGGCTTTACCGATGTCGATAAAGTTTAGTGTTGTGGATGTTTTTGAGGTTATACCAAACAAGGTATACGATTGTTTTAAGGCGAGATGTAAATCTCGGATTTCGTGCAAAACAGTTGAAAACTTCTGCAGCTGTTTTTTGATTTTTGAGAAGTTTTAAATATTGCAAATGCAAACACTATTGGTCATATACGTAAGAGCAGAAATTTAAAATGTCGAACCATTCAAATAAGTATGTATGTCATATGGATGTCCTCTTCAAAAGAAAGACTTGCAACAGTAGCTAGTACGACCGAAAATGCAATTTATGTTTATAAAGGTAAAAATCCAAATCGAGTACTACTAATTTATTTAGGCTTAATTAAGTAATGAGTGAAGACCTAAATACAGTTTAATGTTTTTTTTGTGCCTTTGCGCCTCTTCATGGTTACCTTGGTGGGTTAACGCGTAACGGACAAACACACCAACAATCATTTTTATATATATAAATTCATCAAACACTCACCGACTGGGCTTTCTTCATTCCAAAACGAATCGTCGAGTGTGTAATCGGCTTCTGCAACAATTCAATATATTCCACTTTCAGTAATATGCACAATGATTTAATCAGCTGAATTAATACAATGATGATGAATAATGTTACAAAAGAATTTATTAATGAAATAACAATACGCTGGAACAATACACATGTTCAATTAAATGGGAAAGTTTATATAAAAGATATATCAAAAAAGGAAAATTACATTGAAATCATTTTGAATATTATTTTACATTACATTGTTTTCATTACAATGTGGAAGAGATATCGAATTGAATAGTTTCGTTATGGACTCAGAGAATGATTCTAACCAAAGGTTAGCATTTTTCATTGATTAATAAATATATTTAGGTTTGAAACATATTAATTAATTAATTCAGAAAATAAAAACATAATTTATTGACAACCTACACACAATACAGTCGCCCTCTGGCAACGTGACAATATAATTTTATAAGTCAATTATGACACAGCTGGTTACTGTAGCTTCAATCAAAATAACACACAATTACTCAAGAGCGTGTTTAGCTGACAGAGTGACACTTGGAGATGTATATACACTAGGTTTATTAAAAATAACACAAATATTCAAGAGCGTGTTTACCTACTGACAGCGTGACACTCGAAGAGAAACCACAAGCTGTATAAACTATACAAGACACAATACTTGTCTAAACTAGCGAATATTCGCACTAAAAATCTATAATGCTAGCGAGTGTGTTTCCCTCCCTCCGGCAGCGTGTTAGCGTGATACTCCAAGTAATAATTTTACAAGTTTCGACGTTATCTGCCCTTGTTACGGAGTTTGTCAAATTTGCGCTCGACGCGAAATAATCTGCCTCTAAGCGATTACCCATTTTGAAATTGACGTTATTGAAGTTAAATCATTGCTGATGTAAGTTGTTATTATGGGAGGATTATGGGGTTTGACATAATGCCGGGAGTAGATTGTTCGAGTTCTATATAAGAAGGGTAGATCAGGTGAAGTAAAGAGGTGACGCGGTTCATTTTTCAGTAGGATAATTTTGGTTTTATTGAATGGCCTTATTATTTACGGACTTATTCATATATTATCAAACACATATTTACGAGTATAAATTAGCCTGTAATTATGCTATTGCACGGTAAAGGCCTCTTATCATACAGAGAAGGTATGAGCATTGATCACTACGCTTGCTTAGCTGTTGCCCGCGACTTCGTTCGCGTTCACTATTTTATTGGTTTCAATTTTGTTATCGCATATCCCTCTTTTTTAAAAATTCAAGTATATAAAAAATTAAAATATAAATAGTCCAAGTTACTTCTTATAACATCAGCTATCTGCGAGTGAAAGTTCCGTCAGAATCGGTCCAGCCGTTTCAGAGTTTAGCCAGAACAAACAAACAGACAGACAAAAATTTTGAAAATTGTTTTATTTTATGTTAGTACCGTATACATGCATTAAGTGAAAAGCTTGTAATTAGAAATTACAAACAGACCCTTCCATTTTATTTATTTGTGTAGACAATTTCAGGTTTCCTTGCACCAATGTCAGTGATGTCTAAGATACAGTATCAAACGGTACAAGAAACAACATCAAAACAAAACAAAACAAAATTAAAAATAGCCACAGTACCTACATTGTCAAGCCGCGCTAATTAAAATGAAACTTTAAAAACATCTGCTGACCTCCTTTAGAACGATCAGAACCGAAACGAACATCATAAATCAAACGAAGCAGCACAAAAAAATATGCAAAACACAAAAATAAATAATTACTGGTAGTGACATTGCCACAAAATAAATTATACAATGGGGTTGTTTCAAGGGGATGGTTTTTTCGCCCATTCATCGCGGATACACCCATTGTTATTGTAATTAACTCGTTTTTCGCGGCTGAACTTCAGACAAAAGGTACGCTGAAAAAAAAAGTACATGATGTCAGGGTTGCCAGGTCGTAAATTGGAATCTGGAGTTGTAGTAAGACGTAGATCTGTGGAACATTTTTGGATCAATAGGTATACAATAATTATGTATATATGTGGAGACATACTGGTACATAAAATATTTAATTTGTGTCGGTTAATGGCAATAGGCTCGCCCCCTATTACATGGGAACTAAACCTACCAGCGAACTGTGGGTGTACATTGGTACACCTCTGCCTAACCCTTCTTGGAATACAGGCGTGGTGGTTCAAGATTTAATGTTAACAATTTAAAACCTAGATGCTGTATCGTCTAAGCGACAATCAATGTCAACAAATTAAGGTAAATTAAAGGGATTTTTGGCAGATTGTGACTAAGATTAGATTTTCTAAAAGTTTGTAGGTTTATAAAAAAATTTCAGTGATAGATAACTACTTTATTGCTGAGTGCCATATACATTTTAAAAAATCTTGACGAAACTGTCATGCTTGATCTCATCATCTGTTTCTCAATAGTCATGCTTGATTTCATCAAGCATGACTATTGAAAAACAGTGGTAATCCTAATCAGAAAATAGTACTGCGTGGGCCTATTGAAAACGATAGAGTTCAGTTTACAGTGGACACCCTTAAGTATTCTATTGAAATACAGTGTAACTAGATCTTCTATTTATTGTAAACAAATTGAAAGGCGTAGACGCTATCGATTTTGAAACAATGGTGTCTGCTCGATTGTTACTGAGAACTTAAGACTTATTTAGTTCTTATTGAAAATATATTTAGATATTGGCGAAAACAATGTAACAGCCCTTTACAGGGATAACAAGAGAATCATTAACAATTTCAGAAAAACATTGCATGCAATGAATGATATCAAACATTATTATTCATACTTGCTTTACTATATTTCCTACTATATCCATACCAAAATTATAAAATATAATAAAACATATATATACCATCACACCTGTATTCCTCGAAGGGTTATGCAGAGGTGTAACAATGTACACCCACAGTTCGCCGGTATATTTAGGTCCCATGTAATAAGGGGCGAGCCTCTTGCCATTAGCCGGGCACAAATCCTAACTCCGAGCTGCTATTGAGAATTTCATAGAAAAACCCAATAACACTTTTTGCTCGACCTGGGAATCGAACCCAAAACCTCTAGCGTAGCAGTCGCGCTTAGGACCACTAGGCTACCGAGGCAGTAACCGACTAAAATTATAAATGCAAATAACTCTGTCTGTCTGTGTTTTAAGATTTTACCACTAAATCACTGAACCGATTTTGATGAAATCTAGCACGAATAAGTTGGACCCCAAGAAAGGACATAGACTCCTTTTTCTTCCGAGATTTCGTCTACGTCCGCGATAACTGACATTTACCCGGACGGAGTCGCGAACATAAGCTAGCTATCATAATTTCAAAATTAACTCAACATCCAGTTTCTCGAAAAGTGAAAACCAAAATAGGTATGTTGAACAAGCAAATTAGTTATTAAAATAATGTTAATTGTGAAAAAACGTATGTACGTATGTGTAAAAAATGTTGTTAGTTATTAAATTACATTTATGGAAATTTTAATTGGAACAAAAAGCGACCTTTGACAACTCTCGCGAAGTCACAAACAGCTGTTGCATTCCACTACACACGAAGACCCAAATTCCACACGACCATTTAAGAGAAAAACAGCATCAAAATAAGTGAGCTATCATACATAACGGTCCTTTGCAATATAAAGGGACTTTAAACAATGATACAGGGAACGCTACCATTAGCTTTTACGATACTATAAGGGAGTAGGGGAGGCGAGTTCGTTCCACAAATATTGCGGGCCCAAGTAAGTAGATTACGTTCTGAATTTGAAATTGTGTTATGAAAACATTTTTCTAATTTTGTATCGCTTACGAAGTAAAGAGCATTAAGTTTGAATGTTTCGGCTTTTGTGTTATGTTGAAATGTGATTATTTTATATTATGTTGTTTGAGCGAGTCGAGTCGCTCAGTAAGTAAGAAGCACTTTCAATTTTGGAACAGGAAATAGGTTTTTATCTATACCTGTATATTTTAAAGGAGTACGGCTTTCTGTTTTGGTGTAGACGAGTAATAAGAAAAGATTTTTGCAATTTCAACCCCTAAATGGGTTAAAATGGGGAACCCCCGTAAAATCTTATTTTGTTGTTTAATCAATTTGAATCTTGACACGAAAGCGAAATTTAGTAAATAATAAGTTTGAAGTTATAAAATTATCAACACAATATAGTCATTTCCTTTCAGGCGACGGAACCTAAAGAATTTTTTTTGCAATGAAAATTATGACTTATTCCATCTATCCAACAAAGTTCAAATAAGACTGTAGGTGTAGTAACCATATCCATCACAACTCTGTAGGTAACTAAAAAACAAACACACATTACTAACTTGCTCCTCATATTTACTACAAAGCTGCAGACTAAAATGACATCTATAAAAATCAAATATAAAGTGCACTTTAGAAGTCATAACAACATCTCGTTACGCATTGTTGGGATATATTCCTGAAAGTTTTGCTCAACAACAAGCGTATGCATCAACAAGCATAGCGAACTAACTTAGCAACTGAACTACTGCTATTATAAATACTTCGCGTTTCGAGTTTAATAGAGGATCCTTGAACACGGAATTATTATACTAGAGAGTTAAGTGTATTAGTGGAATCTATACAGGGTGAATTTTCTTTTACCTGCCATCCTTCAGACGGTTAAAATACTCATAAATATGAACAACTTTTGCTAAAGGACAAACCCTGAAATATAAAAAAACTTAACTATTCCATACATTTTAAACATGTTGCAGTGCATTTTTGTAGAAAACAACTGCATTTTTTCATATTTTTGAGTTGGTTCCTCCAAAAGCTAGTACTGACCGAATTTCCTTAATAATTGACTCACACACTAAATTAGGGACGCCGTAACTTCCTATTAGCGAAAGAATTTTCAGAATTAGACCACTAGTTTTGGAGATATGCGCGTTCAAACAACAAAACAAATAAACTCTTGCACACAAAGCTATACAATAGTAGCAATGATATAGATATACAACAAAAAATAATTAGAAATAATTTAAGGCAATTTAAACTCAAATGTGCCAGTTATAAAAACCACGACCGCATGCTACCGTCAAGTTTCTAACTTATACATTAACAGCACACTCTACTGGGACCGATGTCAAACACAATTAGTAGGCGTTCCAACTACCCGAAATTAATTAGAGTTCATGTTATTCCTATCTCCATAATAAGCTCATGGATTATTGAGATAATACCAATTCTTTGAATCAATTTAGCTAGATCTATGTAATTAAATCCTTGATTGTATTTTAGCATTTTAGCTTTGCTGCTTATTTCACTTTATTGCTAACTAATTTCTAACTGCCTCGGTAGCCTAGTGGTCCTAAGCGCGACTGCTTCGCTAGAGGTCTTGGGTTCGATTCCCAGGTCGAGCAAAACGTGTTATTGGGTTTTTCTTTGAAATTCTCAGTAGCAGTTCGGACTTAGGATTTGTGTCCGGTTAATGGCAATAGGCTCGCCCCCTATTACATGGGACCTAAACATACCGGCGAACTGTGGGTGTACATTGTTACACCTTTGCCTAACCCTTCGGGGAATACAAGCGTCTTTATTTCATCTGTATTATTGTATTACTTTTAGCACACTGCTTATTTTTTCTTTACTATATTGATTGACGTTTAAATTTGAACCAAGGAACTAATAATACGCAAGTGTAATGTAGGTATTGTTAAATATTATGTTATCTCATTTGTGTAGTTATTATTTTTTGTATGCGGTAAAGCATTTTTTTGTACCAAAAGATCGTGTGTTTCGTTTGTAAATTCTATATATCGATATTTTTAAAACAAATCCAAAAAGAACGGTTGGTCTAGTTTGATGGACAATCGCCTATTCATTTTTGTGTTTCCTGTTTTTTTTTTGGGTAGAATCTACCAACAAACGAATACGTAACTAAAAGGGAGTGTTTGAACTTTGTACCGGTTCAAAGCATCGAATATTTGGAAAAGTTACCAAAATATCTACGCCAATGTAAAGCAAATGAGTAGACTACGCATACTATGGATTCTGCAAAACTATTATCAAACACCCATCTCACTCTAGCCATAGATGCTATCCTCGTTATTAATGTTACAATAATATAGTCGATGGCAGTAGCAACTCAATTAATAGACGTATAATTCCCAGGCCAGGCATCGGGTCAGACCGGAAGTGCGACAACCATTATTGCAGGACACCGGAAGTGATTTAGAGCGGTAGGTGGCGTTGGCGCCCAACGTGGGACCTTATCTGTGTTTCGTTGCATTGTTGGTGAAAGGATTCGTGCAAAGCAATATTCAGACAACTATTTCCAAATGCTTTTCATAGCAATTTAAGTGAAACTCGTTAAAATGAAATGAACATTTGGTAAATTGTAAATTAATACGTGTTATTGGCGCCCGCTTGGGACCTCCCAAATAATATTCCCAAACTAATTTCTCGGAAAAGCGAGAGCCCACCAGTAAACAAAGCATTATAAATTGCTATTAACAAGGGGCTTTTCTTATCGCCAGTCCTTGATTAATATTAGATCCTCACTTCACAATAGTATTTATTCAGCGCCTTGCATTGAACGACGCCAGCCACATCGTCCAAATATATACCGTCGAAAAATGTATCACAAAACTAATTTCCTGTACATTGTTTCGACCAGGGCTTGGCGTTTCGCATACCCATTTCCTTCAGGTTGTTTTTTCTCTTTTTTCTCCCTCCCAAGTGTTTCTGATTAAAATTAATTGCGTTCGAAGAAGTTAATTGTAGCGGGGAATGAACGTTTGAACATAAATTGAGTAACAAATGGAGACGCAGTAGACCGTTATTTGTTAGTTCACCCTATAATTTGTTATGCTACCGTCGAGTTAATAAATCTGAAATGGGGGGTAGATTGTGACCTGATAAATTGCACTTCAAAGGATTTCGAAAACCTGTGTTTGTACAGCTCAATACTGTTCGTGGATCTAATTTGTCCATTTTGGTTCAGTGGCCGAGGAGGGTCGTGTTTGATTGTAAAACGGTTATTTAGAATGTTGGGGTTAATTCGATTGGTTATTGTCAAGTGTATGTGTTTAGTATTTAGTAGGTACTGATTACGCTACAATATTGTGTTTAATGCATGAGCAATTGTTATTAGTAGAAATAACCTTTTACATAAATGTAAATGCAAATTATTAATTGGACAAGTTTCATTTAACTGCTGATTCATGCCATCCTTACACCCGTACAACTTATCCCCATATTTTTATACGACAGTTACGAGTAACTTAAAGACGTTCTTAAATGTATCTCTGTCGCTACTATACATCTTAAAGTAACAGAGATAGCATAATACCTTAAGGCGACTTAAAATTAAGTTGCGTTTGAGAATTTGGCTGTTAGACTCATAGCAAATCTAAACAACTTCATCAATGGTAGTATTGTTTGTAATAGCTCAAAGAAACCTAGTATCCATTCGATGTTCCTACTACACAAGCTCCTAAACACTCATTCAACGAACATTTACCTACAAAAAGAAAGCTCATTAATTTCCTCAAATTAAAACAAATGTTCGTATCAAACTAAAATTGCATTTCGCTCATAGCAACACACTAGAATATAAAATGCGGGGGTAACTGCAAAATCCTACATTTTGAGCCGTCAGCTCTGAATACAGATGAGGTTTTGCGTTTACGCGGCAATTACTAATCTAATACGTACATAATTCGGTGTCATGATGCCGTTGGACGTCTACGTGTGCTGAATATGCAACATTTTAGCACATGAAATGCTAATCTGCTGCAGTTTGTTCAATAATTAAGTGGACACATTGTTATTTTACAATGAGACTGTTGATTACAAATTAAAGTATTGTTGTTATGAATAATTTTCGATATCACTGTATAAATGTTATGGTAATTAGGCGAGCTATTTGGGGGTTCGTTTGGGATGGGACACAAAACAATTGTTTTCGTGTCATTGGCAGAGTGGAAAACCATTTGAAGTTTCACGATCTGAAAATACATACAATGTTTTAATGACTACGTTGCTTTGTCAATACGCGCAGAGTGGAGAGCACTTTGAAAAAACAATTAAAGATTCACAGACCTTTCATTTGGTGGACAATTTTAATACTATTGGTCTATTTTTGGACATCGAAATGTAGACAGCCCACGTACATGTTTTATGCTAAATGCTTTGACTTTGAACAATATTTTCCATGAGCCATCTACTCAAAAGAACAAGAACAGTTACATATTTATTGTTGGATCAGTAAACAGATTCACCTGACACGCTCCACTCTTCATTCATACTCAAATCAGCAAGATATAAAGAATTTAAATTCACAAAACACAATACACTAGGAACAATCCCAGTGATGGGAGCAACAGATCTTTTCCGGGTTCCCGCGTTCCTAGCAATATCTTACATATTTTGACGCGCCCTCCAAACGGAGATTATTCTAAAAGAATTGTTGGCGGGAGCCGTGTTGTGGATAAAAATGAAAATCTTAGCGTGATTTTGAGGGTAGAATGATATTTCGAATAATACCGTCGTTCTTCATTTCTTGATGAAATATTGTGTAGGGAATGTTTTGAGTAATGTCGCCACTTATTGCGAAAGTAATTTGATGGTTGGTGATACTATACATTTTTGAAAGTACCTATCTATTTATTCTTTGAAGTAAATTGTCTGCCTTTTGATTCTTTGAATCCCACCTGTTACTCAATATTATTATGAAGAACAAAACAATTGTTTACATGGACATTAGTTAGAGGTTATTAAAAGAAAAATGAGTAAAATTTCTGTTCATAATTATTTAATTACGTAAACCAGACTTCACCACATGACATGACAATTACAATAGGAAGAAATAAAAACACCAAAGCACAAGTCAAACTATGAACTTTTCTTAATAAAACCTTCTATATATATTCATCATCTTCCTGGCCTTATCCCATGTTACTTGGGGTCGCCGCAACACGTCTTCTACTTCCACGCTGTCCTGTCAACCGTCATTCTATCGCTGACTCCCTTCTCTTTCATATCATTCTTCACGCAATCCATCCATCTTTTCTTTGGGCTCCCTCTTCCCCTCCATCCATCCACATTCATATATATATTATGACTCTAAAATATTATTTTATAAATGGGAAGTAAAAGACAATGACACAAAATGAGATTGTAATAAAAACCGATTGTTAAGAATACATAAATAAATATTTATTCGTATGACTGCCTCGTTAGCCTAGTGGTCCTAAGCGCGACTGCTACGCTACAGGACTTGGGTTCGATTCCCAGGTCGAGCAAAGTGTTATTGGGTTTTTCTATGAAATTCTCAGTAGCAGCTCGGAGTTAGGATTTGTGCCCGGTTAATGGCAATAGGCTCGCCCCCTAATACATGGGACCTAAACATACCGGCGAACTGTGGATGTACTTTGGTACACTTCTGCCTAACCCTTCGTGGAATACAGGCGTGATGGTGCGGTATAAATAAAATATATGTTAATTCCTTATAACACTAATAAAATTTCTAAAACCAGAATCTCCAGCCCCAGCATCAAGAAGTATTGACTATAAATGGAATTACCGTCCATCTCATAGTTATGTCGAGTTCATTTTGTTGGCACAATTGTATCAATATTGGACATCGTAACTCGATTTCTGAACGGAGTGCGCTGTCAAGTGACGACTGACGTCATCGAAATGGCGGACGGTTGGGTACGGTTTCAATTTAGGATTTTTGTTACTGTTATATTTGGCAAGCGTTGCATGGAACGTTAACAGATGACAGACTGGGACACTGGGACATACTGGTACGGAAGTAGGTAACTGAGTGTAGTTTTACTGCTTGGGACTGCGTTACATAATTTTGTTTTATTTTATTTTATTAGGGAAAACAAACAGTAGTATATTACTAATATACAAAATGTAGTTAAAAACTAAACTTAAAAAATATACCACCCACTACATTTTCCACAGGTTAGTAAAGAGAATACTAAATCTGTTCGCAGACATATGCTGTCAGATAATTTTGAAAATCAAAGAGAAGTAGGTAACACAAATATATGGTAATAACTGAAGCTAAATATTCAAAGAAAAATTAGGAAATAAGGAGTATGGATACAAAATATAATGTGCACTTCATTCTTTTAAGAATTAATAATAATACGGTACCATGCCTAGTGCATTTAAGTAAAGTCTAATAAAATTAAAATCTAATAAAACTAAAATATAATTTAAAAAAAAACTATTGTGTAAGCTATTGTTTTGGTAATAATAGGTATTAAATGTTATAATAACATTACCAACCTATAATTGTCAATGCAGAGCGGAAGCATCTCCTTTTACAGAGGAGGCACGAGCATTGACAACTACGCTTTCTCAAAGTAAGTTGGCGATATCATACTCCTAATAATTATAAGTCCAGATTTTCTCACGATATTTTCCTTCGCCGATATCAGTGACATCCAAGATAAACTTAGAAAATACATAAAATCTGGTGAAAATAAAGAAGATTAAGATTTTTTTACGCATACAATACTAATTAAATATCTTAATTAAATACCTCGGTAAATTATTAAAATATTCAGTTTACATTACCATAATCATACCGTGAAAGCGTCCCGTTCCTACACACCTAGTTACGGGCACCGGTACGTCCCTTGTGGTTCCGGCTCGTACAACACGCCTCCGTTTAATTATTTTAACGTGTCCCAACGAAATTGTAACTTAATTTCTATGATTAAATTTTATTCGGATCGGATTTAAAGTGTGCTAAATATTATGTTCGCTCTACAATATTAAGTAGCTACAGGTACATGATTTACGTGAATTTTATATTTTATGGTATTTCAGGAGTGGAATTTATTTTTCATTAAAGCTTATATATTATTTATAATTAGTTTTAATACTTTGCTAGTTTATAAAAAATATTTAAAAGTAGTCTACCTTATAATTTGTATTGTGGTCAATAATTTACGAGATGGTAGTATGAAAAAGATAAGAATTTGGAAACTTACGTCAAACGAAAGAATTTGTTAATAATACTCCTAAAAGGCCGAAAAACAACAATTTTAAATCAACTACAAGTTTAATTTCATTATTCTTAAAACTAAACAAAAAAAAAACTCTAGAAGGAAATTAGCTTAAAATATCAAAGTAAAAGTGCAATAAATTCATAATATTGAATGATCATTTTTGTGTATTCGATGAAAGCTCATAAATAGGGTCAATAGGCGGTAACAATATAAACCTAGAGGAGAGAGTAGAGAGAAATCCAGATCCCATAGAAAAATTAAATTCGTATCTTATAAATAATAATATATTTTAAAACCCCCATTGCTGTATTTGAGATAAAAAAGATTACTTTACTGAACAAATATTATAATATACGTTTATAATAAAACTTACACGACTAAGCTATCTCAACTAACTAAACCATTACACTGAATGTTCTGCTCCGATCTACTCACCCCTGTCCACTATACACAGGCTACCACCATTTCCAGCCGAACACAACAGCACGACAATTAACACTAAGTGTGAAGGCCGCTAAGCCATTCAATTTATCCGACAACAGCCGATCCAATCCCCTTAAACCTAACCGATAAACCCTAACCCTATCGCTGCCGCTTAGGTGTCAAAAAGACCGAACAATACATTTCCCGCGAAATCCGCTCAATTCACAACGCCTCGACGCGGATCAGGTAACAAATCACTGGACGACCCCTCTCTCCTTCTTCCCCCATACTGCCCTCTTACGCCACAACCCCCCTAACGCCACTCATTTAGCTCAAAATCGTGTCACGTCCACAAAACTCGCTGTATAATTACAAAAACGAGTTTGGATTTCGTTACAGTCGGTATCATGTGTGACTTGAGTTACGATTGTTATATAACCACTTATTTTACTTGTGAAAAGTTTGGTAATATGAAACGGGAACTAAAAGCGAGTCGTGCAAATAAAAATGGACGAACGTTTTACGTTTTTCGTGTTCGAATGGGATTTTAGCTTTTGTAAACTGAATAATAGCGTGGTTATAGAAATTGTATTAGAGAAAAAATTTAGGTTTATTTAGTATCCATTCTGTTAATTTGTCGATAAATTACATATTTAATAACGCTCGGGTGATATACATAACGCGGTTACCTATCCTATCCTGAAATTGCTTAATTGACTACATATTGTAATGCTTGACGTTCGACCATCACTCAACTGAAGTGCCGCTCGACGATCGTGTCCACTCAACTAGTTCACACATACACCCAACACAGGTGGCGCCACCATCCTCCTTCGATTTTATAACAAAAATAAATTCTGCTTCACTTCACAACATTTTCCTTCGCCGTATTTAAATTGCAAGTACTTCATCACTTCATAAAATATATTTTCTGAACTACCCTCTCACAACAACCCCGTCTAAACAATCTTAACGAACATCGACCAATGAATCACTCTATCAAGCGGTGGTACCTAGACTCGATGCGGGCTATTAGAATAAACTGTGTTGTCACCCAAGTTTGTACCAAAAATACCTCAAATACGATATTCGGTTATTCCTTAGAGAGCCCGAAGTCCGTAATTATGTCACAGGGGGGCGGGGGGGACGGATATGAAATGACAAAAGACGTATTGGATATCACCGTGATAGAATACCGGTACTGCGACCGGTTTTTCTCCGTTATCGTACTAGATGTGTCAATATTTCCCCGGATTTTTTGTTCGAAACGATAAATCGGTTGGTTTTTGCTTCGTTTTTGGGAAGCGCTTTTGGGATTGGAGGCCTGGGCTGGGGTTTGTTAGGCTTCGAATTTCTGTGAGTTGCAGCGACAGGGTTATTGAATATGGACGTTGTTTTGAGTGGAAGTTTCAAAGTGTATTATTGATAGAGAGTTATCCGATTCTCCATTACTCTTCTTATTTCAATTGAAAGTCTATTTCCATGAATTTATCCCTTTTAAAAAAAAAGTTATGTTATATGTATAGCTCAATGTAACTCAATAACTGCCGATATTTGTACATTATTTTGTTAAAATAAAATAAATGACTATAGTTCAAAGACGAAATACGACATACTAAATTATTTATCCGGTACTTTCAAAATATTGCAATAGACATAGTGACCCTACCTTTTACTATCCTCACTTTATTGCTACCTACAGATTCTCAGAACTCAAACAGCATTGCTAAAGTTGCCACGGTCATGCAGATAGATCCACGACTAAATTCAAACCGCCCTTTATTAAACTTCTCATTCTATAAACGGATTTAACAAACGGGTTAACTTTTCAGACCTCAGAACTTTCTATAATTGTTAGGTGAGCGAACTGACGGATAATTAGGACCTACGCCGATCCTTTGGACCTTTGAGTTTCAATCTGTTTTAACGGGTTATCGATGCTGATGTCAGCTTTGCGATAGAGATCAAGAGATTATCTTTCACGATTTGAGATTGGCCAGACTATGGAGTGAAGGCAATTACTAAAAAGATAGGTTCGGGATTCGAACACATACCATCACGCTTGTATTCCCCGAGGGGTTAGGCAGAGGTGTACCAATGTACACCCACAGTTCGCCGGTATGTTTAGGTCCCATGTAATAGAAGACGAGCCTATTGCCATTAACCGGGTACAAATCCTAACTCCGAGATGCTACTGAGAATTTCATAGAAAAACCCAATAACACTATTTTTGACCTACTGGGAATCGAGCCTAAGACCTCTAGCTTATCAGTCGCGCTTAAGACCACTAGGCTAACGAGGCAGTCGAAACAAGATTCAAAATGAGTGAAAAATTAAACCAAAACTACAAAATGGTTTATGATTATCATATTTCTTGTCATGTTCCTTGCCCAGTCTTTTCCTTACAAAACTACCTTTTGGAAGGGGCGACTGAATTTAATACTTATTTCGTATACATTACGTTCAAAAGTGCCTTTTAATGGTTTAGTTAAAATTAACGATTTGACTTAGATTTTTAAGTTCTATTAGCAGCGTATTAAGACACATAATTGATGTTCGATTTCTTTCAAGCGCATGAACAGTAACGTACTTACATCTGCTACTTACTTCCCTAATGATCTAACTTTTAAGCACTAAATCTACATATTAATAAAAAAAAATTAAAAGTCTTTTTAAAGCCGCACACCACCCGAAATTACGCGCCAGAAATTCGGCATGTTTTCCTGACGTGAATTGCGTCAAGTTTTGTAAACGTACAACTAAGATCCCCCCATAAAAATATCTTGGTTCAACCAGCTTTTAATTTTGTTTGTTTGAATTACGACGCGTAGTTTTCGGTAGGCATATCGCTGAATACTACGTTCGGGATTACACATAAACGTAAAAAAACACCGGAAAAAGTTTGTACCTGCTCAATAGACCGTAAAAACTCTTGGCGGCGGTTGTTAAAAAGTTAGTATGTAAGCAGAAGTCGAGGTGGGCTCTAATTAGCCGGCACGCTTACATATAAATTAATCAAAGTTTTGAGGTCCGAAAGTTATCTATCGAGGTCGTTTTCATTAATCCACTGGGGTGAGGAATTTTTGGACACAATTTTGTTAGGTAGGTGTGACTTTTTTAACTTTTGAAAAAATTTTGTATTTCCATTGTTAACAAAATGTACCTTATTATGTTACATTCAGTTGATCACGATTCGTTTTTTTTTCTTTTTATGGACACGTATGGCAGCCTAATAAACACCTTTGCGTCATATCGACACGATTTGTCGGCACGGTTGGATAAGCGATTGGTAGTTGCGCTGTGTGTCGCGGGTTCGATTTCCGCACGGAACAGATATTTGCATGACCTACAGATGGTTGTTCCGGGTCTGGCTGTTTGTGTATTAAAGTTTATATGTTTGTAAACGTATACATGATACAGGCGAAATTATTAGTGTGCCTGTGCCAAAAATAGGTCAAAATAATACGTGTTCCTACAATCTCGTACATAGTAACAAATAATAATACCATAACGTATTTAACTTCTATAAATTGAATATCGGCACATTGTATCTTCATACATCTCGGTATTATTGGTGGAGGTCACATTCGGCGCCATTTTGGATTCGCTGACCTTAACGGTCATATTCTGAATATCGAACACGTCTGCAAAGTATTAGAAGATTGGCTTTTATTATAATTCTTTTATGGATATTCATACTTTTATCCCTTAAGGTAAGTAAAACCTTACCTTCGTACAGGGGGCACATTAATTTTGATATTAGCATTTATAAGGACTTTTGGGCCCTAGTAATTGGTCCTATTGGCAATTAATATTCTAATGATGTTACTAATGAAAAAATAATATGAAAAAATGAAATACATAGAATTGAATTGACGACCTGATTGGAGTAGTGGTTAAGCGATTAGCTGGGTCACAGGTTTGATTACCAATTTTCTACATGCAGTTGTTCCGAGTCTAGTTTTTTGTGTAAGTGAATACAGGAAAAAATCCTAGTGTAAAGAAACTTAGAAAAAAATGTTTTCTCTCAGCAGCGGACCGAAGGACCAAATTAAACATCTTGTAATTAACCACTTAAAATGTTAAAATTACCGCAACTAATGAGGAGTCTTCACTAATTATGTCTCCGACCTCGACTCCACACAAATTAGTTCACTTTCCTTCACGCAAAACCAAGATTCTTCTACATCGAACGCTCGCATCTTAAATCAAGACCATTATCATCGTTATAGCTCTCAGAATACGGCCACTAAATCAGGTACCAAGCACATCAACTTCGCTGAACGAAACTGAATCATACACTCTCCCACATAAAGTGTACTTTTGATTGCAGGTTCAATATCGTGTGTATAGAGGATGATTTGGCCGGTCGTAAGCAATTTCCAAATTGGATTTTGTTAGGGTAAACGCACCCGGAGCAAAACGCGATGTTTCATTAAAACTTGCGACTTTATCATGTAACGGGGTCCAGTGATGTGGTTTTAGCAATTATTAGTTCGTAATTATAAATTCAATTATAGTTTAGTCAGTAATTTTGATGTCAAAGTGGGGTCCGCCGCGGTTTGACAGATAGGACGACGCTTCGAGTGGTGTCATAAATGATTATGGAACTCTTAAAAATACCAAAGTTCCATCATAAATTATGTGCATACTTAGGTATACATATAATTTATCATATTATTGAACTTAACTCTTCAAAAATTAGCCCACCCACTATCTCATAATTCAATATACCAAACGTATTACATTCAATTAATTACTATCCAACAATAGGAGTTCAATATACATCCTTTTATACATCCCAAACTTAGTTATAATACAAAATCATTACTGTAAACTCTTCAAAAAAAATGAAGAAATGTTGTTGTGGGTTGGTTGTTATTAGCAGAAGTAACCCTAATTAGTCCCTTATTCCATTTACGTTTATCATTTGTTTTCCTAAACTTTCTTATAGAAAAAGAAATGACAAACTTACATAAAGAGAAAACAAATGAGTTACTATCATAATGAACCCCAAAAAAATGTAGACTCCAATCTCGTAGATTACAATTACGCAGACATAACCAGCTCTCCGATACTGAGATACTCTCCCCAAGATGACATCATGTAATGAACCGGAGAGGAACATTTTTCTTACATTAATTCGATTGAAACTCCTAATTAGTTTGCTCAATTAGTGGAATTACTATCGAGAGACAGAAGGTGACAGAATGGCTGAATTCAGGCTGTTATGTGACTACTATATTGAAGAGGTCTGGACTTTTTGTACTGACTTTAATTAGCTAATGATTTTTATGTTCTAAATTTTTACTACAATAATTATTTTATTTTAGTAAGTGGGCAGGCAAATGGCTTCACTGATACTAATTAGAAAGTTATTGTTCAAAGTAATGTACAAGTTTTTTTTAATACAGTAAGAGTGAAGTTTCTTTTCCATTCGAAACTATCTTTATGAAGTGGTGACTAAATTAAATTCTTGATTAAATGATATAGAGAAATGTTTTTAATGATCTGATTAAACTAAATAATTTAATTTTGACTTGTTTATTTCTAAATTCTGCAACCTGGACATTTAATCGATATAAGTTTGAAATTGCCAATCCGCCTTGAGCAAGGGTGGTGATCAATGCTCGTGCCTTATCCTAGAGGCCTTTGCCTAGTTGTGGGACAATAATATTTTGGCAAGATATTTTTTAAATCCTTCCACGTAAAAAGGTAAATCCGTGAATCCAAATCTAGTTAACGCTTCTACTCATCAATATCAACAGTTACTGAACCCAAAAACAACAAAAAACAAACGCCAGTTCAGCGTCAGACACAATTACGTTTACACTAATCAAACGCCGCGGCACGCGATCTGACGTGACGTGACCTATAACGATGCGCACTAACAAGAACAGCACACGACACCATTTTTGAGCTCCAGGGTCTGGCAGAAACATTTAATATAAATGTATAGAACCAGAGTCTAGTTTAGGCACTAACCTCTCTGTTAATTCGGTATTTTGTAATAATAATGGTGATATTTTTTTCTGTTATTATTGGATAAGGTTCTGTTTGTAATTAAACACACTTTATTAAAATAGGGTCTACTGGAAGAGAGGTTTTTTTTGTGGAATAATTATGTCTGCCTCTATGCATCCTAACACTGCACCTCCTGGAAGCCAGCATAGGCATTGGCGATCACCATTTTTTTTGTGGGCGTTAACTCGTTGATACCTCCATCTTGGGAAAACGGAAGGTTATGTCGGACTTATTCCGACACCCATGGTTCCTTCTAACCCCATGAGTGGGGAGCCCGGCTCGAAACAATGAAGCTCCACGAGACCTAGAGAAACGATTCAGCAAACGATTTTGGATATAGCAACGAAACTAAATTTCAGTTTCAAGATTTACCTTTTGAATTATTTATTAATTTAATATTCCAGTGGTAAATAGCATCATAATTATAACTTTGGTCCCCAAGGTACAGGCGCCGCCTAGATTGGGATTAAGAAAAAATATGTTACGTCAATTTAATTATAAAGTAGGTAACTGCGGTTACAATGGTTATTTATATTATTTGGTCCTTTTATCCATATTTTTTTCTGTTATAAGACTACTGAATATTTTTAATAAAAGAACATTTTAAATGACTGTCGGTTAATATCTGAAAACTAATTAATACTTCTTACACAGCTAAAGAGATAATCGTTTAAAAAACATAATTATTTCAATATAGCTCTTAAATCCATTGTACGTTTTTAGTATACGTAATATTTCATTAGCTCACTGTGTATTCTGTTTCTTTATTTTTACTTTAGCAAATAACAAATTAAAATAGGTACATAAATCAGTAATACACAACAAAACAATCAAAACCCGCCACAACAAGGGCCTCAGCATCTTAACAAAAAAATAAAACGCCGGAGCACACAAGTTGAACGAATGAAATGAATGGAAGAACGAATGGTATTGTTCACGCAATCATTCCCCTGGGTGTGTTTTATTGCGCCATTCTCATCGTTTTGTTATTGTTGGCATTTTTATGAAAACACTCTGATTTAAGTTTCCTATATCTAGTTGTTTTCAATTGGAACTACTCGTGCAATACAAAAATAATCACTTTTCTTAAAACAATATTGTTTCACAATTGTCCAGCTCTCTCTTGTTTCCTTGCATTTGTTCAGGTTTGCAAAGATAACTAAAACTGATAACAGATTTGACAAATTCGATTTTAAATATGACAAGTCTAAAAGGTCTGCATACCAGGTCTAACTAAGGGGTGTCGTGTTACGCAATAAATGGGTTGTAGAGGTCAAATAGGTATTAGCTAATTTTAAAAGAGTATTCATGGTTGTAGTTGGTTTATAGTTTGGAAATATTAGTTAATTAAAATAGTATTGTAGCCGCCACGAGTCGTGAGCACAATCGCTAAGTTCTTTTTTCTGGGTCTTTTGGGTCAGTGACGCTGCACGCGATTAGTCCATCAGTCCGAACGATCACGTCTAGCGTTCGCGACCCGGAAAACCCAGAAAAGAACCGACTAACCCAAAAATGAAGTTGACGTTTGTGCTCACGACTCGTGGCGGCTACCATATCAAATACACAATTATCACAAGACACAAGTAAGGTAGGTAGGTACCTACTTGATTTATGATAGTCACTTTTCTTGAAACCCAATTGATTCTTGCAAGAATTTTTTTGCATCTATACGAAATCTAGATATTAAAGTATAATTGACTTAAAACTTGAAACAAAATCACGGTTTGAAGCACCGCACCTTGTTTCTCCGACCCCCTCCGCCCCCTCTTAATGGAAACCACAAGTCTTAAAAGGTATAACGACCGCCATAATTACACAACTCAGCCAAAACAACATCGTTTTTCATAATTAACTTTAGAAAAATTGTTGTATGGAGTTTTATGTTCCCTAATCCCATCGCGGCCATTAAATCGTCATCAGGAGCATCAGAGGCCATTTTTCTTAATTACCTGGACTGGTTTTGGAAAAGTACCAACTGAGTGAGTACCGTGTCTCCTTAAATTAACGAACTAAGAAGGACGTTCCTTGTTTAGGGGGACTGCACTGTTACCGTCAGCGCACTCTATAAATAGATAAACATATTTATTGGTAAAAGAATTACAAGTCACAATTTTTTGAGAGGGGATTTTTTTGGAATTGTTCTATTGGACAATAAGTAATTCAACTCAATGTCATACTGTAGATAGGCTAAGGAAACTAATTTCAAGGCTTATGGCTAGCCAATTGAGTCGTGCCGACTTTTGAGTTACGTAACATTTTTAAAAACAAAAAATAAACGAAACGTGAGGAATGAAACGATACGAGAACGTTGCGGATTAAAAGAGGATGTAGTAACAAAAATAGAAAAGAGTATGCTTAGATGGTTCGGTCATGTTGAGAGGATGAGTGAAAGGCGACTAACGAAAGGGATTTATATGGCAGATGTGAGTGGCAACGCCGGGAGAGGACGCCCTAGAAAGACCTACCCTGACCTTATTGGTGGGGTTCTTCAGAAAGGACGTGTGCGCAGTACTCGTAACCGGCGTGCTTGTATGAACAGATGTATGAACGTGGTCGAGGCGAAAGAAGTATGTAAGGATCGTAGCAGGTGGCGTTCTGTGGTTTCTGCCTACCCCCATGGGAAAAAGGCGTGAGTTTATGTATGTATGTATGTGTAAAAAATAAACCGGAATTTTTTGTGAACATGGTGAGGAATTCTGGCTTATATATATAATAAAACTATGATATCGCCAATCTATCTTGAGCAAATATGGTGATCAATGCTAGTATCATCTCTGTCTGAGACGACGACTTTAGGTTGGTATCACTTTTTTTTATTTGACGAGTACCTTATTATCACGCCTAGATAACTACTATCAGACAACTACATACCATCCCACCTGTATTCCCCAGAGGGTAAGGCAGAGGTGTACCAATGTACACCCGCAGTTCGCCGGTATGTTTTTAGGTCCCATGTAATAGGGGGCGAGCCTATTGCCATTAACCGAGCACAAATCCTAACTCCGAGCTGCTACTGAGAAATTCATAGAAAAACCCAATAACACTTTTTACTCGACCTGGGATTGAACCCAAGACCTCTAGCGTAGCAGTCGCGTTTAGGACCACTAGGCCAAGGAGGCGGTTCAGTGTATCAGACAACTAATTTCTTACATAAACGTTATAAAACCCCTATCAGCTCAACAACATCTCCCTGCCCCTATAAGTACTTTCAAATTGCACCACTACACCAAACTCACGCCTTACCACTATCAAAATTGATCCATCAAATGTGATTACGTGAGAGAATTTCGTACTCAAAAGCCTAATACATTACAACACAAACTTCGCAATTAATTATGTTAACTCCTCATAGTACGTTCAGGTACGCAGTTGACATTGTGTATATTTCATACAGTGTGTCAAAATCAAGATGGATTCTGTTATTGTAAGACACGGAGCTCACAGATTGAAATATTCTCTTTTCGTTCTTTAAGCAGTGTGAACACACAACTAGCACACTTACTACATTCCCTATGTATAATCGCGATATGAAGAGTGTTAGTCCATTACTCATGCCCGAATTTGGTTTTGCAAATATGAACGAACCAACGTCAAAACTTACCTACATTTTTCGAAGTAATTTTACATTAAACTGTTACTGCTGGAAACTAAAGTAATACTTTGGCGTATCGAATTAGATTGAAATAATTGATTGAAATATTGAAAGATTGTAGGGTTGCTCATTTTGGCGAAACATTAAATTATGTTTGAAAAATTCGTCGACTTGGCAACGCAATGAATATTATTGAATTATCATAATGAACTGCAAGGGAGTGTAATTTTTGATGTGTTGCGTAATTAAGCAGCGGTTAAATAAGTACATGTTTTATTAGCAGCCACATTACCCTTATTATACCAAACACTGCAAGTGAAAAGCCCACCACTTTCCTTAATGATATGTCCAAAAAACCGATTCTCTCATTAAGCCTTCAGCAGAACGGGTCGCTTGTAATACCCGGTTATTTCTCCAACTTTTTAATTCGACCGCTTCACCCGGATTACCGGTTGTGACTGGTTACGCCCGGACGAATTTCCAGGCGTTTTAACCGGGCTTTAAATGTCAGTGTACCTTTTATATTGTGGGAACGTAACCTAATTATGTTGAATCAATTTTTATGTTAAAACTTTGATGCGAGGGCAGATTGGGGATTATTTTTTTCTTAAACATTAGACTCGATGATTCATTTCGTATTTTCAGATAGATTTAGAAAGAACAATTGTGATCGACAATATTATCGTATAGAAGGATTTGAATTGTTCGGTTTTTGTAGCAATTGCAATTTGCATAATTATTCATGTACTTTGATGTAATTACTTATTGATGAAACGTGGACTAGGTCTTTTCAACACGCCTAATCTCAATTAGTGCCTAAACCACCCAAAAACCTCCTGAACCACAGTTTTTTATTTTCATTAATACTTCAGGTAACTTGACACCATGAATCATATAATTTTTTATAACAGTAAAGCGATAGAAAATATTAAAACAATTATCATTGTCAAGCGATTTGTTAGCACACTCGCTCATTGATTGTGCACGGATGCGGAAGACTGGACATGTCACGTGAGCCGTTGGTGACAGTGTCTAAGGGAGGAAGTTCCCGAACGAATGAATAAGGCAATTAAGCAAGATTATGTTTGCAAAACTCGACAAGGAACAGTTGTTGTTTTTTTGCTATTTTAAGTTTGATTTCGTAGTAAAAGTGGTTTTATTTTCATAATCACTACACTCCCTTAAAGTGTGTATCTTATTTAAACTAATACCTTGTATATCTTACACAGTAAGTTACAAAGAATAAGCGAAAATGTGTTTGAAATTGGAATAATATCGACAGAAACAGAACATCTATATAAAAACTCTTCGACCAGAAAAAGCCAGCTATTCGACACACGCTTTCGAATCAGACGCGTGCTAGCAATAAAAAATATCGCTGTGAGTATGACAAATTCAAATCACATTTGTAACATTCCTCGCGTGGGACGAAGCGTTTGGTAAAAACTTTTATCGTTCAAGTGCAGTTGACGGGTTCGGGTAACTTCGGAAAAATTCGGACATTTCCGGGTGACGTTTGAAAGAAAAGAATTCGGGTTCGATGGGAGTTTTATTTTAGTAATAATTTGTTGAACATGGTGTAAAAGAGGCTGTTGTTTTTATACTTCCTCGTTTTGTAACTGCCTCGTTGGCCTAGTGGTCCTAAGCGCGACTGCTACTTCGTCTTGGGTTCGATTCCCAGGTCGAGCAAAAAGTGTTATTGGGTTTTTCTATGAAATTCTCAGTATCAGATCGGAGTTAGGATTTGTGCCCGGTTAATGGCAATAGGCTCGCCCCCTATTACATGGGACCTAAACATATTGGCGAACTGTGGGTGTACATTGGTACACCTCTGCCTAACCCATCGGGGAATACAAGCGTGATGGTATGTATGTTTTTATACTTCGTCACGGAAATAAACTTCCAAGGTGATACCTATACAATGCGCGCGGTTATGATTAGTAATGAATCAGTATCAAAGAGTTTCATACAAAGTTCTTTTTATGGCGATTTAATACACACAATCTATTATTAAATTGTAAAGCAAAAATAGTATTTTTGTCAATAAATCAACTTCTAGTCTAACTGGCTGCAGTTGAATATTTAACTTAAAACGACTACCTATCTGACCTCTGCAATTAAATAATCGAGTAACATGAAGACCTCATATTGTTATGCCACTGACTCTATCATATATTATATTATTTTAACAGTATCAGAATAGTACAAGGAACATGTTCGATTCGGAAGTCCATTTGAAAGCGTGGCGGACGCTATTCAGATAGATTTTATTGAAATTGGTGGGACCAACAAAATATAATAAAAAAAAAATTAATATATACTATGTAGTTACCTACATAGTATATATTATAAATTTTTTTGATTCTATATTCTATTACGAATAAATAAAAAAGTCGAACTGCCTCGGTAGCCTAGTGGTCCTAAGCGCGACCGCTACGCCAGAGGTCTTGGGTTCGATTCCCAGGTCGAGCAAAAAGTGTTATTGGGTTTTTCTATGAAATTCTCAGTAGCAGCTCGGAGTTAGGATTTGTGACCGGATGATGGCAATAGGCTCGCCCCTATTACAAGGGACCTAAATATACCGGCGAACTGTGGGTGTACATTGTTACACCTCTGCCTAACCCTTCCGGGAATACAGGCATGATGGTATATATATATTTTTTTTATATATAAAAAAATAGTACCTATAATAACGGTTTTAAATTGGTTTACAATCAAATCTTTGTCAAGATTATAAACGAACTTTTGAATTTATAGATATTCGTCTCAAAGGACCAACATATTAAAGCTAACTACAAGCATTTATGTGGAGGCTCCAAGTTAATCAGAGATTACTCGGCAGTGACTAAACAAAACAAAATGTATATAAAAAAGCGCCGCATCTACAAAGAAATATCGTAACTTTCAATCAAAAGCTCAAAGCTCAAAAACCGGTACAAACTAGATTATTTTCTTCCTTAAACCAACAGATCAGCATCATCATCAGCTCTTTGAGGGAATTCCAGAGGATGACACTTGGCATGTTATTCACTATATAACTTCTACCCAGACCCGTTACTTGGGACTGGACATTTACGACTGATACAATTATGACTAAATTGTTTAGCTTCGGTCTTACCTGTTAAAACAAATGTATGTGTTAATGAATATAAATAAATAAAATAAATAAACATAAGCTCCCTAACAAACACTAACTACAATATAAATATGCAGCCGAAGTTTCCGAACCATTACTTGAACAAAATCGTAAACTAAACAGTAACCCACAGGCTAGCATCAACTACATATTTATGAGGATAAAACATAATAAACAAACCTTCAGCTTCGATTACAAACCTTACAAGAAAATCTATTCGCAAAATGAACCTTACGTGGTTAGGATAAGGGTGCGTGGTGAGATATTGTGAGAGGCTAGCGAAGTGAAGACAGTCCCGATATGCTCCAGAACGTTCCCTTTGTTTGTTACCGATTGTTTTCTGTCATTGTACAGCTCTGTGGATTTTTAGAGATCCGCAAATGGCGATATGATTCGCTTAGGTGAGCATGAAGAATGTATAGACAATAATTCGACTTAATGGAGGAAAAATGATTAAATGTTACATTAAGCATTTTTATTCTTGATGTGCTTAGATTAATACGCGATAACCGCAACATTTTTGGAAAAACAATAAGTAATAACCTTAAAGTTCAAACCAATAATCTCAAAACTTAAAAAATAATAACAATTTATTTTAGAACTAAAAACCGGTTTCATTTTTTATTTAACTGTATAAATAGATTTGTGGTTGCTTAGAAACCAATTAATAGCTAGTCAATTGAATTGATGAATAAATGCCGTCACATTTTATTACAGCCATGCAATTCTTGGTAGAAGGAATCCAGTTTTGACACCTCCTAAAAATAATCTCCATCTTATTAGTGGTCTCCAGTACCCAACTGCTTAAATTTGTTTAAAACGAACACATCACCACACGTATTGTTTCTTTCAAGGCCGAGTTTCCGCGAGACGACTCCCGGCCACCGTAGATACGGGGCTGTGGACGGTGAGCAATGAGTAGCTCATCGTCCTTACGTTTAAACAACGACAGGCCGTGTCGACGGCGCGTTCGTGTTCCACGCGCGCCTCAAAGAGATGACAGCAAAAGGAAGGGGCCACTGAGGGCCGATGCCTGGCGGGGCTGCGGGTTGTTCGTAAGAGATACCGCGCCCCCGGAACGCAAAGGGCACAAGAAGGAACATGGGTGGGGTTTAGTCAGTAAAAGTCTGACACCCCCCTCTCGCCCCGCCCAGGGCGGGAAAAGTTATTTGATGATTTCCCAACCCCCCAAAAAAAAAAAGGCCGAGTTTCAAAAAATCTAACACGAAGGTTGTCAAAATCGTTACAATCACGTACTGCAACATTAATTTCGGCGAGTACTAAATCAAAAAATATTTTCCTCAAAGAATAATGCCTTAAATAAAGAACTTTTACCATTAAACGCCATATGTTGCAAATTCATTGGATTTATTGTTTGTAATAATTCTTTCATGTAAAATTATGTAACTTTTTCTTTGCTAATAATAAAAGAAAAGTTTGCATATGCAGTGGCTTGTTCTAAAGTCATGCTCACAACATTATCAGACACTCAAACCTTTATTTAAAGCTTTGAATGTCATACGTTACTATCACTGTGGCCAACGTGGTTGGCGCAGTGGTTGAGCGATTGGGCTGCTACGCTACGAGTCGTGAGTCCGATTCCCGCACGGAACACATATTCGTATGGCCTACAGGTAGTTGTTCCGGTACTGATTGTTTGTGTATGTGAGTTATATGTTTGTAAACGCACCCGCGAACTGGAGAAATTCCTAGTTTGGGGCCACATTTAAACAGAAATGTCATAAGACTCTTTTATTAAAAAGTAGTTTCATCATACAATTCATTGAAAAATCCTTCTTACATCGAATGCTATAAAATCATATAAACGTCACCACTAAGCATTTTATCCGAACGTATTTCTACTTCAAAAAATCCTAACAAATACAACACGGAACCCTACACCCGCCAGTTCGCATCGCCGTAGCTCAGCGATATAAAAATGTACACAGCGAGTCTCCGGGATGTTATTTTCTTAAAAGTGTTTACCCCGCGATTCTCGGCATATGGACGCAGTTTCGCTTCCCGGGATTTTCTACTTTTATTAAGACTTTGTTCGTTTTTTAAATTTATTAAAAGTTGCTACTATCCGATACGTAATAGTGCAAGTCTTTAGGAAATTGTTATGGAAGTAGCATAGTTACTAGATTGCGGTAAATTAATAAAGAGGATGTAGTTTGAAATTGTTTGCGAGCAGACTCGGAGGTTTTTCAAGTTTTTACTGTACATCAGCATATAACTTGGTTTATACGTCGCAGTTGAGTTTTTAATGTTGATTTTGAGAGTAAACGTTTTTAGTAAAGATGGCTTTGTTGAAGACATAAATTAAATTGATAGATTTTTTGAATAAACAGAAATTGATTGGTAATTTAATACACTTCTTGTAAGGAGATAAGCTAGAAGTAGTTTGCAGGCTGTGATGGCGAAAACTTAGGATCAACACTGGTTTGATTTTGAAATATGATACTTATGATTTTTTTATTTTTTTTCTCTTTTCTATCATTAACTTTACACGAAGTAAAGCGTTGAATACTTTTTTTAAATTAGCATGGGCTTTAGGTAAAGCTTTTTAATGAATATATTGCATTAACTACATATACAAGGTGTTAGTTTAAACAAGGGACTTACATTAAGGGAGTGTAGTCCTTATGAACATAAACCACTTTCACTATGAAATCAAACTTAAAATTGCAAAAGAAAGAACAGTTGTTCCTTACATGTTGTCAAGTTATTCGAAAGCAAATGTATGGAGCAGTTGTTTTTTTTTTCGATTTTAAGGTTTATATTTTAGTAATACTTGTTCATTTTTATGAGTGCTGCACTTTCTTTAAGAAAGTCCCTCGGTTACCCTAACACCCTGTTTAAGCTCTGGCTCTAACTTCACCGCTACCTGGTTCATCTGTACATTTACTGCGATAAGTTATGTATATACTCATATACATATTACTAAGACTAACAAACAAGCGTATAAGTCTGTAATTAATTATACATAAATGTATGTATATAAACTTTATCGTAACTCACACATACTTTGGTATGCTAAACTTGAAATATATGCAGACCACAGCTTCATACCGGGATATGTTAAGCAAGTGTTGATGCCTCACGTCTTGAAATGAAGACACATAGCGTCGTTTATCATGTTGAGCGTTAGTTAGCATTGCAGTGCCAACTGGACAATCTAGACTAGACCGTCTCGAGGTCACGCTAAAGCCTAACTATAAAGGTCTAAACTATCTCAGCTTAACTCAGAACTATTTGGACAATTTACATGTTAGATAGCGTTAGTCAACCATGTTACATTACTTGTGATATTTATTAGACATATTTGTTACATACGCTAAAGGACTAAAGTTCTTTAAACTTTAGATCTGAATTTGAAACTTTTGAAAGAAAATTCGTAGATTAGCATGAAACAAAAGTCACCTTTAAAGACCTCAGCATATGGGATTATTTATTATTACATGGGATTTATATAAACCTACCTATATAATATTCTGGATCGACACGTATGTGTACCTACAATTGGATTTCGAACTGATCGCCTCTTAATTTTGTAAGAGGTTAATCCTAGGAAGTACTGGTCCGATTACAATAAGTATTTTAATAATTAAAAGCTACACTAATGCCGAGTGTTGTATGTTATGTTTTTATGGTATTCTTGACTTCCACACGGACGATATCGGGGGCAGAAGCTAGTTTGATAATATATTTAAATAACCTAACACTGCAATCCATACACAAGCTGCACATTTTGGCATTTTTCATACAAAACTCAACAGCTAGGACCACAATCCCTACCCACCCTAATCCAGCTACAACTGCTATGATACAGTAGAAAACAGCTCACAATTCCGCCAGACGTCTCATTACAGGCACAATAAAGTTGCTACGTCCTGAAGCTCAAACAATGGACAGAATCTCGGCCAGATTTCATTTAGAACCGTCGGGTATTGTCCCTCTCTGTTTATCCCTCTAGCTTCATCTTAGTTGCATTGGGACTCTTGCCACCGAATTTTATATGGACTTTTTTATAACATAGAGGTCAACAAACTACTAAGGACTAAGGAGTCTCATAATTTCACCGATTGAAAATATTTTATTTATGGTTTTTTGAAATTCGAACAAAAGCTCAAATTTTGTATGTAAATTACGAACCTATTTGGATCTTAAATATTTTTATAAAACATGTGTCTATTTATTACCATTGATAATAAGATTCTTTCACAATTTTAATAATACTTAAATTACATAACATATTATATGAACTCAACTTTCAGAACCAAATGATGACATAACAAACCCACTTATTTACAATTGTAAACGAACACCACTTATATTTCTTCCAACTGTGACACAAAAAACAAACTCCACCTTAAGCAAAAACTACAATACAAATTCGAACCAATTATTTCATATTCAATTATCGTATTCACGGTGCGCCGAATAAAATGATCGAGTTCTCAGTATTGAATAATAACACAATCGATTATAAAAATCGAATACGGTGAATCGAAATCGACAAATCGAATAGGCGACGCGCGACTTCACATAAGAGAATAAATAACAAAATCCGTGTTCTTGTGACGTCAGAGCTCTGTATGACATTTGTAGGGTTCGAAATATCGATACTTAATGTCATGTATGAGGATTGGCGTTTTTATGGTTTTATCTTTTTAATTTTAACAAAACGTATGACGTTTTTATTACATGTGTAATAACAGGCACGGGAGACAGCTTTATTTTTGGCATGGCAATGCACCAACGCCAGGCTTCTGAAAGTCAAATAAGTCGTTTTGACAGATTGAGACCGAAATAAGATTACGATTGTTCCGGAAAGTTAGTAGAATTGCCCGCGTGGTATTACAGATGTGTATAGGTGGCGTTGATCATTTTAAATTAGGTGGACCGTCGGTTTGTTTGCTTTAGAAAAACGTTATAAGAAATTGTCGACCGTTATAACGACTTATTGTGTATGTCAGTAATAACCATACCCATTTAAAAAAATATAAATGCTAATTATCTGTCTTAGTCAAACAAGTTACACATAATCCACTGTTGACATAATTATTATCCAATGTATGAAATTTTACACTCAGATAACATCGCGCACGATGGGGAATAAAACCATTACAATACTTACCTACGTTACCCATGACGAGGGTTGCCTGAACATAACACCATTGGGCAGGTTTACTTCCCTAATTAACTTAATTTTCGATTACCATAATCACGATATGCAGTGATTACATGGCGAGGGTAATAATACGATATAATCTGGCGATTACGTGATTTACCGAGTCAATAAAATTGGCATTTTGTTCCTTTAATGCATTGGTCCATCCTTTTTTTACATTTGTGTAAGTCGATATAGCTTGCGGCTCATTCGCTAAGGTGCATTTGCTAAGGTGATTGCCTCTCATGTAGGTATGGGTTCGAATCTAGGCAAGTATCTATGTGACTTTTTAATTCATACTAAGTATTATTTTGGACATCACTGACTCATGCCTTCTCTGTATAAGAGGAGGCCTTACCTTGAAGTGGGACAATAATAGGTAGTTTATATTATTTAATGTACTGGTGGTAGCGATAGTGTTTGCGTAAAACGTTGAAATCTTTTTAGACTACTCAGAGGTACAATTTTAGGATATCCTTTCCTGCAGTTAAATTTATGTTGGTTTGTTTTTGCTTGCATAGCGATGGATATTTTAATATCAATCAATAGGATTGTTACCGCTTAATTACCTTGCACCCTAAGCGTCATGAAAATATATTTTATCCTCAGTTATTTATGTTGTATTTAGGTATAATTAAACTTAGTTTACAACTAATAATAAATAGGTAACACTGTTCTGATACAGCAATAGAATATTCATAGTGCAGATTTAAAATGACCTAAATATAATATTTACACTGTACTGTTAACTAAATATATGTTGTAACGAGTACGCTTATCAACCATTACTCATAAATAATTCCCACACGAAGGTACGAAACTACTAAAAATAAACTACCTAGGGAGGTAAAAAATTCCCATTTTGTCGGATCATATCTCATTCGTATTAATAGGGGACATTTTTCCGAGGCAGAAGAGAGAAAAAATGGGTAGGCTGGCCAACTGCTCTGGATAAATTATATCATACTTTTATACCGAATGTATTGTGTTTGATGACCAGGGATTTGGAGCTCCCTCGTCCCCGACCGCCCCAACAGTTCTATGTGGCTAAGAAGCTCTTCTACTATGTTCGAGAGGTCCTGTTATACCGGCGGTACGTCCCATCGGTTTCTTCATTACGGCACATGAGATATTATTTTGTAGTAAAGATGATCTTAATGCTCTGAAATTGTGTATTTGTGGTCGTTACAGTTACTGTCTAAGCCTGGATCATGTATCGTTAATGCTTTATTTATTTCGAGACATAAAATAAAACAATAATATTATTAGTAGTTTAATATCTTTCGAATAATTTTATTACAGGCTTCTTCAAAGATGAATCTAAAGTGATAGGTATTAAAAAGGGGTAAAATTGTTTGTTTGTTAAAGATAATCTACGGAATGTGGTCCAATTACAAAAACTCTTTCGGTGAAGCGACATTGCTGTAATTTTCTATAGGTTATGTTTTATAGTACACTTGACAGCTACGTAAACAAAGTCGCGGGCAGAAAGAAAGAAAGAAAAACCATTTATTCCCGCGAAAGTGACACACATAACACATAAACTCCATGAAATTATATTACAAATTTAATCGATGATTAAATGTTATTTAATTCATACAAAAGTTAACAATATAACTGGTCTTTCGATCCGAAAAGTGCAATATGTCAACAAATAGCTTAAAACAATATTCTAGCTTCTACACCGTACATAATACTAGGAGAAAGCTAAAACCTTAAATGCTAACTGGAAACAAGCCAGCCATTTCAGCCTAGTACGAGTAGCGATACTATTTCTTCGAACTCCGCAAGTCTACAAAATGATAATATCGGGTGCTGGCAGAATTTGTACTGACCTTCACATGTACAATCATGAACATGAAGGTATTTCTCAAAATATCAAAGTACTCCATGCATGTGGGTTTATATTTATGTTTGTAAACGGGCCCACGATACACGAGATACATGCAGGGCAAAGTTTTTTGGGGGTCATAAAAATATTTATGTAGATTCTTTCTGAAAATAAGGGTCGAATTATATTTTTTTTTATTTCTTAAAACCTCTTGTTCAATAAAATTGATAACAACAGTTACAAAAAAATGACAAATGTACAGCCTATTAAACAAAATCTGAAAATAATAAGTATTTCTCAATAGCCCTTCTTAACAGCAATGAGTCAAGTCATTCTGTACAAGACACGTTCCCAGGTAGGCTAAAAGGTACTATTTTTCCATTAGGAATTTCTCAGTGACAACCCGGAGTTTTGAAGTTGGTAGTGTGACACCCCCGTGCTTCGGAAAACACGTAAAGCCGTTGGTCCTGCGCCTGATCTCTCCCCGGTAGTGTCGGATTGCCGTCCCATCGAACTATGAAAGTTAGGGAAGAGGAAGTGCACCTGTGTTTACGCACACACTTGTGCACTATAATATCTCCTGCGTACTTGCCTCGTCTGAATAAAGATTAGCCGCCGTAGCTGGAATCGGTCTGGAGAAATACACATAGGTACACAAGACACGACATAAACCAACAATAACTTATTCTACACGGAACCCACTGTTTCGTAGGAAAAACAACATCAACCAACTGATTACGGCATTGGCTAAAACGCTTTCCACTTAAAGGGAAAAGGATACGATTTATCACTAACAATTTGTACCGTGGTATCGATCGCTTGAAGAATAACGCCCTAGAGTATTCTAGAGGTGTGTTCCCGCAAGAATCCTAAATAAGTTGTGCCAAACGTATACTTGGGAGACTTTAGGGATGTCAAGAGGTGCGGGAAAATACCGGGACTTAAATTTTAAATATAATAAAAAAATGATAAAATACCGGGATTTTTTAGATTAAATGGATTTGTTGATCGCATTTATAACTACGACCATAACGTTTATAACATGTCGTGTGTCTGGAAAACAATATTTTTAATATTTGTGAGATTAGATCGCGGATTCAATCAACCAATTAAAATTGCAAGGAATCCGTTCGTGACCGCTTTAAAAACTAAATTCATTTGTTAGTTATTTCAAAGAGCAGCAGATACAGCATCTGATTCTAGAATATACTAATAACAGACACAAAGCTTGTCCCGCAGAACAGTTTACTCCGAATTCCGGGACATCCCGGGAAATGAACACAACACTAGTGACACACTTTATTGAGCCAATGCTTGTGTGAAATTTATTGTGTTCGGTGTAAACAAGTTCCCTTGAATGTCGCCGTTAATTCTGTTTATATGCGACACCGAATTTAAGGCTATCCGTGATGTGGTTTGTTTTTAAATGCGGTACGGTGATAATATTGCGGCAGTGTAACCTTGGCTTTGCAGGTATACTAATGTAGTTTTGTGTTTTAAGACAGTTTACACACTGAAGTAAAAAAGGCTTTGTTTGTCGGAGATAGTGGACAGTGTTATTGTATTTAATGAAAAATGGTGTTTTAGTATATATTGTCAAGTTTTACAGTGTTTTAATGTGTTATGGTGTGTCCATCACTGTTTTCATATAAGTACCTAGTGATAGTCTGTTTGAGAGACAATTCAGATTTTTTTTTTTTTATAAAAAACGTTGCCCCACACTAGGAATTTCTCCTGTATCGTGGGTGCGTTTACAAACATATAAACTCATATACACAAACAGCCAGACCCGGAACAACTATCTGTAGGTCATACAAATATTTGTTCCGTGCGGGAATCGAACCCGCGACACGCAGCGCAGCAGTCGATCGCTCGGCCACAGCGCCAACCGTGTCGTATATGTGTATATACCGTTATGCTTGTATCGCTTAAAAATCATTATAAAAAAATAAAACTGAGCAATAAGCAAAGTTACAATACATGGATTTACTATTACTTTTGGCATTCTTATATTTCCCATAAATCTCTCAGGAGATTTCACTTTCTCTACTGAATCGTAGAGCTTGTAAAATTTTATTTAAAGAACATTCAAGCTCCGCTCTTTATAAATCACTATATCACGGTCCGATACCTCCATTGTCTTACTAAATCACTTAGGAACTCTGAATTCAATATATACTCAATACTGAATAGTCCATGTTACGAGTAGGTACTGTGTAGTCATAATTTTTACCGATGTACAACATATTCAGAATAAACCATACTATCATCACGGCTGTATTACCCGAAGAGTTAGGCAGAGGTGTAACAATGTACACCCACAGTTCGCCGGTCACAAATCCTAACTCCGAGCTGCTACTGAGAATTTCATAGAAAAACCCAATAACACTTTTTGCTCGACCTGGGAATCGAACCCAAGACCTCTAGCGTAGCATTCGCGCTTAGGACCACTTGGCTAACGAGGCGTAATCAGGAGGAGTAATCAGGTACATTAAATCCTGATCAATTTGTTACACTATGGTTCTCTCTGCTCAATTTCAGGAAGCATTTCTTGTAGCTTTCAAGAATGTTCGCATTCTAATCTCAGATTTTATCTGGAAAAATGACTTTAATTTACCTTCACATTTGGCAAGTTCTTAACATTGCGACACTCGAATGTAGTTGCGGGCAAAAGCTTGTTTAGTATAATTTGATTAAAATTGTTTCATAGACATGGCAAGACACGCCAATTATAACGACTATACTTAGGCAGACAGACCCTTTAGTTCGTAGCAACAGACGTTAGCTTGCCATACCACACAAAAAACTGTAATCTTACACACTTTTTAAAATATCAAGCTTAAATAAATGAATCTCAGTATCACAAAGCGACACCTCACTAAATCACTTCACAACTGAAAATTCAGCATTCAACACTACACATATCGGACATTCAGCACAGTTTCTGAAAACAAACAACTCTGCATGGGAAAATTTCAAATTGATACAAGAAAAGCGTTGCTGGCTCCCTGCCAGGCCCCGTTTCGTTTGGAGAGGGCTTTGTAGACCTACCCGCAACGTGCTTGCAGCCTCAAGAACTGAAAACGCTGGTAAGCAGCCTGAAATAGTTGGTGCCTTTATGCGGCTGACCGGGCTGCGAATGGCGTCGGCTTAAAATATGAAATTTTCGGTGGATATTGTTTTAAAGTTGTTTTTGGAAGGTGTTTCGTATCGATGTATATTTATTTGTGTGATGTTCTGGTTTAACTTATAGAAGTAGGAATGGCTTTACTATATTCTCGACTAGAAGGACCACAATAATTTAAAATGTATTTATATGCAGTGCAACAAATGTAATAATTATGACAAGAGAGATCTTAACGTTATTGTGTTATGATGTTATTTAATTATATCGTACTCTCTTCTAGTACTTTAGCTTGGCGAGTGAAAGGCAAACAAAATCCATGAACTAATCTCTTTTTTTAAAGTGTTATATTAATTTATGTTCATACTTTCACACATACGCGAAACAACAAACTTCCTTTGTTCCACTAATTAGTTCATTACAAATTCACTAGATGTCACATTTTTCAACAATGCAAATTGCAAATCATGGCGCGATAAAACAACAATGCAGCAATTTCAACCTTATTATGTAGCGAGAAGTCTTAAATTCCTAAGCACGTATTATGCAGTAAAGACTTTTTAGAACAACCCGGGATTAGTGGTAAATGTTAACGAGACTCATTAGGCGAGGAGACTGTTCGTTATAATGGCCAAATATTTTTTGGACTTTTCGTCCGCCATAATTGAAAAATGTTGGAAGTGTACAACGAGTTACTGGGCCTGGGGGCTAAATGAAAAATATTTTTTTAAATATTAAAATGTCCGTTGGGATCCCTGATTGACAGTTTTTTTAGGATCAAGAATTTTAGTATTACGTCAATTTTCTAGAAAAAGAAAAAGTAAGTATTAGGTTGTTTTGCAATAGTGTTAATTAGAAATGAAAATTCAATCAATAATTTAACATTTTATGTATTCATTCCCTCTTTGTATAACAAGTGTAACAAAAACTTAACTTAAGCGTAATTCTGTCTTTATTTTAAATCTTGGCCTAGTGTCCTAGTGGTCCTAAGAGCGACTGCTACGCTAGAGGTCTTAAATTCGATTCCCAGGTCGAGCAAAAAAGTGCTATTGGGTTTTTCTATTAAATCCTCAGTAGCAGCTCGGAGTAATGATTTGTGCCCGGTTAATGGCAATAGGCTCGCCCTCTATTACATACGACATACCGGCGAATTATTGGTGTACATTGTTACACCTCTGCCTAACCCTTCGGGGAATACAAGCGTGATGGTGATGGTATTTAAAATCTTGCTTCACACTAGGTATTTCTCCTGTATCATGGAAGCTTTTACAAATATATTAACGTAAATACACAAACAGCCAGACCCGGAACAATTATCTGTAAGGCTTAGAAGTATTTGTTCCGTACTGGAATCAAACTCACAACGCCAATCGTACCGTTAAAAAAATTCAGGTTATATTAATAAGAACAATAATTGTAGGTACATTCCCAAAAAGATATTTCGACTGATCGAAAAATAAAATAAATAATCTCCAATACATATAATAGTATGAAGGATCTGATTCTGAACGCAAATACATGCAAATTAAATAACCAATACATAAATTAAGTTGAATAAGTCCCTTTATTTTTTATTCCGTCCCGAAAATAATTTAAACATGCGAGGGAGGCTCATAACATACCGAATCAATTCCCCATTACTTTCCCATGGGTACCTAATGGATGAACCTACATACATATTACAGACTTTGTTCCATACAAAAAAAGGGGTTCATAGATTTTCCCTTACCATCTCTTGTTTATTTATATTCAATGGAAAATAGACCGTATGTACACACGCAATGAGTCCTTTTTCTTTTGGTTACACGATATATTTTTTACACAGTTAATGTGCTCGCAAATGAGAGATAGAGAGGCATTAAATAGATGACGTCATCGGAAGTTGCGTCATAGTAAATACGAAACAGTAATTCAACTCGATCGAGTTCGAAATGTTGATTGCTTTCCTGCTGCAATTATCTGAAGCTCTTTTCGTTACGTATGCTTTTATGGAATTAATTGATTGCTGTTGCTTGTGTGGTATTTTATAATTCTACAAACCCTTCATTTATTTCACGTTGATTTAATATTAAGAAACAATTACTTTGTTTAAATATTCAAAGCTTAGAAGGCCCCAATTTAGAAGAATGCTGAATTCAAACAGTTTTGAAAGAACCGAAATAAAGATTTGTAAAAGAAAATCACGCCCACTTAACTCTAAACAATATCATATTAGGAGGGTCAACTACATAGGAATTATTCATCCACGATCGACCCAAATATCCTGATTGATACCTCAGCGGTACTTGTACCTCCCCCGCCGATACAGCCTCAAATTATTTCAAAGACGCAGCGAAATTGAGTTACTTCGCCCAATTTACTGTGGGGAGCGGAGACTATAGGCTTAACAAAGATGGAGCATGTGATATGATATATGATGAATATTATGTAATACATTTACTTATAGCTGGATTCTGTTGCTACTGGGGGACTCGGAGTACGTTGAAGGTCATGTATCGCGTAGTAAGAAGTTTAACTGATTCATGGTTTATTGTTATCATTTCTGAAACACTAACAAAAACTGTCGAGCCCCTTTGTTTTAAGTTCCTAGGTCAAACATGTACCGACTTCTTCGTTTTATGTCGATTGATTCGTATTAAATTTTGTTCGACCAGTAATCAGAAACCTGTACAGCACTATCGTTGGCCTCGTTTAGATTTTGGATCTAAGGACCTATTGAATCCATGGTACAAGTTGAGTCACATCCCTTCGACTGTATATAACTTCTTACTTTCACAAACAAGACAAAAATACCATACAAGTCCTACTGCCCTAATAAAGATAGCAAGCGCAATAATAAAAATTCTAAACAGAATTAATTAAGCAGAATCAAGATCATAATCAAGTGAAAACATTTTCTATGGCTTTGCAATACGATCCATAATGATCAAATGTTTGAAGCCCTAAAAAATATAAATACTTCAATACCCTTTTCAGGTTTTAATGGGCAATGTAACTGGAGATCGGCTTTTGAGGTTCTTTTTATTCTTATACTAGCTTTTGCTCGCAATTTTGTCCGCGTTAATTTCGGTTATCGCAAACGATGAAGCTGCGGATAAAAAGTGGCCTGTATCTAGAACCCAAGCTACCTCTCATTACGATCGCTTTAGTGGTTTTGCAGTTACGAATTAATAGACAAACAGGGTAACTTTCGAATTTTTAATATCAGTGTAAATATTAACGACCTCTTAACTACAATTTTAAAGTTGTGTATTTTCTGTCGCAGTATCAGAGTCTTATTAGAATCCTATGTTAGGATTATCTGAGTACCCTAATACTACTTTAAAAGTAGTAGGTAAGCTACCAGGTGTGCCTGCCGGGGCTGCGGGTTGTTAGTAAGAGATACCGCGCCCCCGGACCGAAAAGGGCACAAGAAGGAACATGGGTGGGTTTTAGTCAGTAAAAGTCTGACACTCCCTCCCGCCCCGCCCAGGGCGGGAAAAGTTGTTTGATGATTTCCCACCCGCCAAAAAAAAAAAAAATCTACCAGTTGTCAATATAAAACTTTAACTTAACTGTAGTCTATAGAGTATAAGTTAATATAAAACTTATGAGATAGAAAACATTGCAAGGAGTTCGAATTAAATTCTTTCAAAGCACCAACATAATATCAGTGAATTTGTCCTAGCGTATCCTGTACTAGTGACGAAATGTCGAATCATAAAACCTTCGAAAAATAAAAACTGAAAAAACAAAATCTACAACAGAAAGCTAGCTACAGTTCTTTTAATAGAATAAAAAAATGGCAATAATATTTCAAGCATTCACACCTCCAAGTATAAAAGAGCAAGTTGATACCATCGGTAGCTGGGTGGTTAGTGAAAACTTTCAATCCACTACGACAAAGCGGGCTGGCAGAGTGCCAGGTCCCACCAATCAGCTGAATACTGTAAACTGTGTTAAAATGTGTTCGGGAACTGAGAATAAAATCTTGTGTCATACAATTTTGTGCCGACCATTTTTATTCATTTCAAATGAATTTATTTCGTCGAGGTATGCAAAGGTCACGTGATTCGGTTGAATAGTTTCATGAAATAAAAAAAATCTTCTTCATGAAATATTAAAGAGATGCTATAAAATTAAGAGAGCCTAATAAATGCGTGAACAGAAACATATCGATTAAAAGTTATTTATATGTAGCGAAGGACCAAATTTTTGACTGTAAAAGCTAAAAAGACTTTTTTGTGAAAATAAAATCATTATACAATAAATTTTTAATGCACAAATGTAAAAAAAAAGAACTCATAAATTATTCATCTTCCACATATTATTTGTAACAAAAAATTACCATACTCCCATGCAAATGTGTTCTAAGAAAAATATCTTAAAAAATACAGAGTGATCTATATCTAACATGAGAAACATTAACATATCAACGATGAAGTTTGGCTACGCGCCAGGCAAGATTGATGGCCAAATGTAGGTATGCATAACAGTGAGTGAAAAAAAAAGTTTTTATCGAGAGAGAGTTTTATTACATGTACGTTTTGGGTTTTAGGAGTTGGGGGGTGTGTCACAAAAAATTGACATCGTCATTTCTTTTTGTTACTCAATCTGAGTGAGGTAAGCAGTCACAGGAAGGTCTAAAAAAAATAAGTATAAAGGTAGCAAAGGCAGAATGTTAAACCTGTTATAAGGTGGCCTGTAATATACAGTTCATTCACACTACACTCTACTGGAACTACTCACTCTATTAGAACCAGTATGACTGACTTTTAAACAAAATCTTTGAAAAACTTTTTTAAGGGAATAAAATTTTGTATGTATACTGTTTTATTAATTTCTTTAGTTACAAAATATTTGCACTAAAAATATAAGAACTGATCTCCCACCAGTGTCGGGAGACGGGTCTATTATTATTATTCGTTTATAATTATTGAATCATTCATTTCTATAATTATTTGCTTTGACTTTGAGTTTGGCACCTTTTAGGTACTGTATCATAAAAAAAGGAAACGACGTCGAATCCATTTATTTCCATCTAAATCCCATCGTTGTAAAATAAAGTCTTTCAATTAATTCCACTCCATTTCACAATATTCTATAGTCAAATGCCAACAGCAATAAAAATCAGAGTTCAACAAAAGTAGAGGACAAACCTCTGAAAGTCATTAAGCCAGTGCACACCAGTGAAGTTGGAACTCGTAAAAACATTAAAATAGCGTATAACACGGTCGTAAACACCAGTTAATATGCGCCAAACGCTTGCAACAAAACGACTGTGCCAACTAGCTTCGTTACTTTTGTGTTATAGCTTTAAATCGCTCGTGTACTCTATTCTTAACTTTCAATACTTTGCACCGTCTTAATTTGCTTGGGTACCTGTGTAACTTTGATAGTCTTTTGATCTTCCTCTTTTCTAATTCAGGGTATTCACAGACCTGTTTTTAACTTGCCTAGAAGACAGACTACCACTATTTAATACCCTTTAACCATACCATAAAGAAATGATTTGTAAAACTGTTGTTTTAAAAGAGTAAGTGTGGAGTTTCTTGTCCATTATTTTCCAAATGTATTTCTTTTTTGTATATGATGTTCAAAAGTGCCTTTTTAACGGTCTCATTGAAATAAGTGATTTGACTTTAACTTTTACTTTGTCCCGCTTCTTTTCAAGTCTATCAAATGGAATATTTTTTATAAACACCTTTGAAAATAAGGGCTACCTTTGCTTCTTCTTATTGTATCGATGGAAAATATACATAGACATTAAATAACATAATTTTGTCAGTGGAAGAGTCCACTGACAAAATTATGTTATTTAATGTGTGTTTTTCTCAGAGGAGAAGGACCGATTAGAGCTTACACTTGCCATCTTGGTGAAAGGATTGATTACCTCTGCTTATTATTTGATTGAAGATCATCTTCTACCGTCGTAGCTTCCATCGCAAGATCGATCTCCATAATAAATAACCTCAAAATTCCCATCAATTGACACCCAATCAAGGCTCTACCTACCCCCGACCAGGGCCGTAACGGTACTTTACGTCACTAAAATGTTCCACTCGTGTCTAAATTCTCACTAAGAGCATTACAATGAATCTGACAGTGAGGGAAGGAGTGCCTAAGCCCTCTTTAACCCTTCGAGGGAAAAGTGATTAAATGTTTTTATAGCCTTAAACTAATGTTTCATAACTGTGGGTTAAGTTGGATTTATGGATAAGGATAAGTGGGCACACATTATTACATATATATTTTTTTATAAATCACTTAAATAAAAATGTAAATGTATAATCGAGTAAACAAACTGTTATTGGGTTTTTCTATGAAACTCTCAGTAGCAGCTCGGAATTAGGATTTGTGCCCGGTTAATGGCAATAGGCTCGCCCCCTATTACATGGGATCTAAATATACCGGCGAACTGTGGGTGTACATTGGTACACGTCTGCCTAACCCTTCGGGAAATACAGGCGTGATGGTAAGTCATGTAAAAATATTGTCGTGATGTGACTCCGTGAGAGTTTGATACTGGGCAAGTACTAACTTCATTTATTCAATTCATTACGAACTTTCAAAATTATTGGACATCATACATAAAAAAAAAAACTTTGACTGAATTAATGTAATTCTGAAATCGCCATCGCTTGAGCAAGCGTGGTGATTAATGCTCGTGCCTTCTTTGTATGGGAAATCTTTACCCTCGACTGTTCTACACAAATCTGCAATACCTGCACTATTAAACTGAACCTCTTTTTGATTTGCATATTTCAGGGTATAAAAGTTTCCTGTTTCATCTGAACCTTATACAAATAATTTTATAGTTCAGGCTAGTATTTGACAAAGTGATGAGGTCAACAAGGATACAAGCTTAACTAGAAATAACCATTATTTGAAGATCCGATAGTTATAACCATCTGGGCACACGGATTCCAGCAACGAGTTCTACCTCTGTGGTCCCTCTGAGCACTACCTACATGATTAAATAAAGCCCCATAAACATTGATGATAGAAACGTAAAAATATTTCCCGAGAACCTCCTCCCCCCCCCCACTCCCAAGTAATATCAAATAAACTTTACCGATTCTTATAATATCTCTTTTAAATTTTACGATCGAGAGATAGATGTGGTAAGCTATTTCCCATTTTTATTAGCTATAACATCATTTTAGTGTAATAAATTGATAAATGACTAAGATTAAAATGCAATTTCCCTGATGATGCAATTTTCCGGAATGAGGGCGCAGCGGCCATGATGTATTATGTTTTTGTGGTTTTATAGGGAAAGGTAATCTGCCGGAATTGGTATTTAGAGGAAAGTTGTACTGCGCGTTTTTTTACCTGTCTACCGCAAAGCCAAAAGAAGTATTATGATTTAGCAGACTATATGTTCAGATGTTCCATCGTGTCTCCTAGACAACTCGTAATGTTAGAAATTATCAAACTTTAACTTTACTGTTTAAAATGTGACTACACTGAAACCCAAGCCGAAACCATTACATTATCTGCATAACCTTTTTCCAAACACGCTGAGGTCGGCTTCCAGTTTAACCAAATGCAGCTGAATACTAGTGTTTTATATGAAGCAACTGCCTACCTGATCTTCGCAACCTAGCTACTGGGTAACACAAAACCAACTGGTAAGACTGGTAGTCCGACTTTCGGGCAATTTTTTTAATGAGACAACCCCGCCACAGCTGTCCTAATCACTGCAACTCCTGAAAGCCAGAATCATCAGTGGAGACCGCCAAAAAAATGCCGAGGCAATGAAGCTCGAGGAATCCCAGAAAAACAATTCAACTGTCTTGGATCTCGCAACAAAATTAATCAGAAAATATTAGCGGAGGAGTAAGAAAAAACATAACTAAAAGACTTTCGGGCTGCTCTACCCGATTTAAAGCGGTAACTAGAATGGCAAATTATTTGCTGTGTTACAGCCTTATTGTTGAAATAAGACATACAAAAATTACCCTTGAAAATAGGCACTTACACTCAAAGGAAAAGCAGAGAAGAAAACTCCGACAGTAAAAATAAACATTACACTAAAGTAACATTTTCAAAATGATATTCGTTATCTGCTATCATCCGATCTGATCCACGCTAAGCCCCATGATCCCTCAATCAGAAGGGATTATAACCCGACCGTGGCTGGAACATCGCAATGCAATTGTTTTGCTCAATTCCATGAATAGACAATAGTATTTTGATGTTTTAGTTTTTGAATTGAAGCATGAAGTTAAAAAGTCATGCCGTAGAGAAATATTTTGTGCCTAACTTTTTAGAATTGGTATGCCACGGTGATCATAATACAACTGAATTAAATATACCTGGTTACGTATTTCTATAACTTAGGCCTACTTGTTGAATGTCCGGATGGCCCAGTGCTCGCCTTTCATACATGAGGCAAGTACCAATGTAACTTTCTCTATTTAGATTATATAGGTACTTTCTAGGTTTATATTGGACATCAATGCCATCAGTGAAGGATAAATATCGTGAATAAACTTGGACTTATAATTATTAATGTAATTCTAACATTCCGCCTTGAACTGGCGTGGAGATGAATGCTCGTGCCTTCTCTATAAGAGAAGAGGCCTTTTCTATATAACATGCAAGTGTGCCATTTTGTTTTCTTAAAATCAGCATTTTTAGATATCTTTTTATTTTATTTTATCTAGAACTGATAAAATCATCAACAAATCTACAGAACTCGAACTGCATAACCGCAATACCACTTCTCCCTCCTTCTCCTCCTTGCAAAGACAAACAAAGCTATCTCCCCCACAAACAGAATACCTCATGAATTTTGATAAACAGCGATCCATCAAAATTCAAAAGTACAGCTTCAACTAGGAACATAAAATTTTAAAGCGACCGCAGCCGCTCGAATCCCGATCCCTTCGCCTAAGATAAGAGCCAGTGTTTCAAGCTGGAATTAAATGAATTATACTGTAGAAGAACCATTTTGTGACGTTAATGAGTCACTCTGCGGAACCTTGTGGAAGTTTTCGACATTTCTTTTGTGTTTGTGAATTAAGTGCACTGCGACGATTGTAATTGAGTTATGGACTTGCAAGTTTCTGTTGTTCATATTTTTTTCCAGTTAACCAATTGTTTAATTATCTGATTTACTTGTTTGTCTCTTTTGTTTTTGCATGTAATTATATATTTGTTGTAAACTGTAAAAATAAAATATTGTTTAATATTTATTTGAAGAGAGTACGTATGGAGTTTCTTGATCATATGAAACCACTTTCTGGGCAACCCCTAAAGCATTTTTTTTAATAAAGATCATAAGTCCCTTGTAATCGTTTAATTGAAAAAAGCAATTTGAATTTGGCTTTGAACTAAATTGTAAATAACGTGTCTACACGTTATTTACAATTTAGTTCAAAGCCAAATTTTATTAAAATTTTATCAAACATTTTATTACAAGTCTATAAAGTGCTGCAATAAATAGACATTGAATTTAAATATTCACTCGAATACTTTCAGGAAGTCGTCAGTGTATTATTATTTTCAATCAAATAAAACATTCATTAATCCTTCTTTCAGAGAAGCAATATACTGAATAAATAAACAAGTGCTCGCTTTTCAAATCATTGCTCGGTTGGCAAGTGTCTATTACACTTCACAAAATAACTGGAAATCGGATAGCATTTCAACGGGAAACCACTTACTTTTCTTAAGTGTGTACATAGCATAATATAAACCCATTTCCGACTAATCTCGAAGATCTCTCCTCTCAATACCATTCCAAAACATTAGGTACAATACAACAAAGGTCACATACAAAACCACAGCCTATTCAAATGGTCATAAAAACCCATGTGCCATTACCAGTGAAGCAATAACAGAACAGAATAGAACCCATTTAAAACACTACACCGGTATAAACAGCCTCGGTTTATAACCTAACAGTTTTTATCGAAAATGTTCCCGAGCGACGTCTTGAACAGAAATTTAAATGCATTAAGTTGAAACCTGGTCGATTACTCGAGTGAACTCTCACTGTTTTATCGCCTATTTGATGGGGGGGCGAGAGGGGGGGTACGTCTAAAATCTAGATGCCGTGGAGCAGGGCAGTGACCTAGGATTGAGCTCAGTAGCGTGAAAGGGAGAGTTCTATGTCCGATAGGGAAATTATATAATTATATAGACAGGACACATCGTCTCTATGGCAAGGGATGCAAGCTTTCTGCCCTGTAGTCTTATGGCGAGTGTGGGATCCTGGGTTCGATTCTCAAATCCAGCAAAAATGTTGTGAATTTCTCAGTAGCCTGGAGTTTGGAAGTTGGTGAAAAGATGTTGGTTCTGTGCCTGATCTCTCCCCGGCCGTACCAGATTGCCTGACACCCGTGTTTACGCACACACTTGTGCACTATAAGATCTCTTGCATCTTTGTATAACAGCTCCATTATGTAATGTGCGTTTTTACACCCCGTATGATTTACAGGAACAAAAAGGAACCGTCACAGTAGCTCCACGACTCTTGAATCGGGAAGAGCATTTATCTAACCACTTCCTAATCCTACCGCTTAATCTGTACATTCCATTACTCTGTGGCAATTCTCACTGGTTTCTCGCCTTCGCCTGCAAGCGAGTTTAAGTATCGTTACACCGATACAACGTTTTATGAGCTGCGTTCTGAAGATTTACTGTTGTATTTGTAAGATTTGGTTTTGTATGGAAATACCTTTTTTGCACTCCGTAAAACATTTTATTATGCGTTTTTCCTAAATGTCTTGGGAACAGAATTTTATTTCGATAAAATAATTTAAGTATGTACTTGCTACTACGACTATGATCATATAGTGTTATAATCTCTTATAGATTATAACAAAGAAGACACAAAAATAAACCTAATGTACAAATTATTTAGATTGAAAATTACTAGAATTGAAATATTAGTTCCTCAAATTTCTTGATGATAAATGACACAATACATGTTATACACATTCGACATCAAAACACTATTAACTATTTTCGACATTTTAAATTGACAATCGGTTCCTTCAAAGCTTGAAAAGTTCAAATGGGTTTTGGAGCAAAAGAACTCTTAATATTGAAATAAACAAATACTCAAAGTCAACCATCATAGAATCCGATTGCCATTATAAGTTACGAAAGTTTATCAACTTAAAGAACTCACAAATATGCATTCTTCGTAGCACTTCGTAGCGCGTAGCTCGTAGCGCGTAGCCTGTAGCATCTTTAGATGACTTTTCAATTATTTGGTTTTAGAATCCAAACGCTTTGCCCAACTACTTGGCAACGGTAAAGCGTAGGAATTCTAAAACCAAAATATTGGGTTCTTCTCCTTCTTCGTTTGTTCATCTTCTTATCTTTATTTTCTCTTCGATTTATTAATTTGATGTGGTAATTCTAGGATATTGGATTGTGAGTCGATGGGGGTGGACACGTGTCTGGGGTCAATGCCCGATCTTACCTGTAACAAAGAAACAATAGATTTTAATCGAGTCTCAGTCTTGTTTAGTTTACAAAGGTCGTTGACATTTCGATGTCGTTTCTAGGAGGTACTTTTAGGGAAACGTCGAAGTAGGATTGGATTTTTAATTCATTTCTGCAACAATATTTACCTTGTTTAAAAACATTACCCTCCTTTCGAAATTAGTCGCAGTCGGGTAGAAATAGCAATGGATAATTATATTATTTGAGACGCATACCTAAACCTTTTTTTAGACCTAATAAAATTTAAATGGGAATAATAAGTCAAGACTACCGGATTTTACATAATATTTAATCCATCATCACCTCTTCATAATAATAAAACAACTCTTTAAAAAAATAAACTCCATTTTAGAAACATTTCTCCTAACATTGTCGCTAAATAAACCATTATGACAATACCATCCTGTCAACTTTTTACGTACACAGATAATATTCAGTACCACAGATAAAAAAGGGGGAGCGTTTACGGAGCTCGCCAATTACAAACCGCAGCGTTTAAATGAAATTATAATTTTATACAAAAAGGTATTTATTGCGGACGCTGATAACATCGGGACTTGACTAACGGTATTCGTAAAAGTTAATTTTGTACAGGTGGTCATTTTTTTTTTTACTTTTGGCAAATAATTATTGTCATAATGTGGTGTTGTTTAGTAAATGTTAATTAAACTGAATGTCGGAACAAACTGTCAGAGATTTTATTTTTTAAAGAAAACTGTCATTTTGATTTGGGTAAGACGATTGGAATTTGAAATATACTGACAAGTGTACAATGTTATTATAGCTTAGAAAGTAGATAAACAAAATAATATAGTGACAAAATGTTGAAAATATTTTGATCCCTTGTTTAATCTACCTTCTAATTAGACATACAAATGTTGCACGTAAATAATTGCAATAAGACACATTATTGACTAAAATCTATACAGTTGAAATTAGTAATTTATTTACTGAAAAGGTGAGAGAAATAATTTGATAGCTTTTGAAGTTTTTTCATAAAAAGTCTTTGGACAGAACAATGACATATTTCTATCGGTATCGTAAAACGTTTCGATGACTTATTTATTTTATTCAATTTCCTTCGTATTAAATTAACTAGTCTATACTTATAATAAATCCGTAGAGAAGTCAATTCTGTACATAAAATATATTTCCAAAATAACTATCAGGGGGTGATTAGGGATCGATACTGATGCTAAAAATGTAATCAGTAAAATTGTTGTCTGTCTGTCTGTCTGTCTGTAAAACCGTTATAGAAACAAAAACTACTCGACGGATTTTAACAAAACTTGGTACAATTACTTTTCATACTCCTGAGTTGGTTATAATATACTTTTCATCACGCTACAATCAATAGGAGCAGAGTAGTGAAGGGAAATGTTGAGAAAACGGGAGAAGTTACTCCATTTTTTAAGCTTCCATCGCGTGTGCAACCTTAATGGTTAAAGCTACACAGAAATCATGTATGACGGAAATGTTCTCCTTAAAATTATATAAAAAATATCCCACGACAGCATAAGTCTATCTTTTATGGTTGACTCACAATATCACGTGTAAGTTCCGATAGCTTAGCAGTTCGAAGCTTTCTGATTATATTTGTCTACCTTACGTTTATAACACTCTCAGTCATCCCTAATTAAAAAAGTTAACATTATTAACTATTCCATAAAAAAGAATCATAGAAATAGATTGACATATTATATTTCCCTACTAAAATATGAAAGTTAATCTGTCTGTTACATCAAAACCACTGAATCGTGAGGAAGGACATAGGCTACTTTTTTACGAAAAACGACGGAAACGCGGACGAAGTCGTGGGCAACAGCTAGTTTAAAATAAAAATAAAATATTAATGTTAGTGTTGCTCCGTAGGAAAACCAATAGCTTAAAGAGAACACAACATTTTAAAACTATACACTTCATCCCAGCACAAATTCTTACAAAACCTTCGCCGTACACATATGTAGAGTCTACCTCTACATTGTAGAGTTGCCACTCAAAGCTTCCTTTGTACACGCTCTACATACCACGAGAGCCTTAATAAAGCCCTGCCCAAACTGTAGCGGATTATAAATGTCCTAGGATATAGTAAAGGATGATAGAGTTACAAACTTGGGTGTCGCGTAGAGTCCGTGGTCATTTGAATGTTGAGAAAAGGGACAATTTGGGGCTTAAGAAGTTTGATGGGACAATTTAGAGTTTTGGTTAAGATTAACGATAAGAGTGTAAATTGGGGAATAGAGATTTCGTATAACCAACGTCTACTTCGTGTGTTTGTTTTAACCAATTTTAAGGGTGTTCCGTATCTCAAATGGTAATTTAAATTTAGGCTTTTATTGTTTTACTCTTGCATAGTAATTTGCACCTGCCATGCTTTCTCTTCACCATCTTTGGTTGACTGATAAAAATTGCTTTTTTTTACGGATAGGAAATAATCAAATGACTTCCCCGCCCTGGGCGGGGCCGGAGGGAGTGTCAGACTTTTACTACCTAAAACCTATCCATGTTCCTTCTTGTGCCCTTTGCGTTCCGGGGGCGCGGTATCTCTTACGAAGAACCCATAGCCCCGGCAGGCATCGGCCCTGAGTTGGAAAAGTCTAAGGCATTAAGTCCGCCTTAGTGGTTTGTTTGTTGCTTACAGTTTAAATAAATAAATAAAAGGAAAACAAGAAGCCCTGTAAGGTCACTTTGTAGTCCGTGTGTCTGTCTGCAAAGTTCAATTAGTTCGCCAATTCGGAATCGGAAATTCATTGGTCACTTGAACAAAGTCGCGGGCAGCGGGGTTAGGTACCAGATTTCGCAGGACGCGACCCCTCGTCGCAGTTGTCTGATTTTTATATAGTAATGATTACTTAAGCAAATTACCCGCGAATAAACAGAACTTGCTGTACTTCAAGTGTCTAGCTGTGCACTAGTACCACATAGGTACACAACCAGATTGAATTACAAATTGCGTTACAATCGTATCTGCATGCACTCACCCATTTAAACAAGTCCCGCTTATAACCAGAAAATCGAAACACGCCATAAAATCCAAACTGAAAACCTCCCCCGATTCCAATTTCAAAAATTCTTATTCCAAATTCAAATTATTCCCGAACAGATACCGAATTCCGAGCCGAACCAATATCACGTTATGAATAAAGGTAAGTGGTGGAATTTAAAGACAGAACCAAATCGGTCGGGTGCGCCCTGCTCATTCGGCCACGGTCGGAAGGATTCGGGATTTAATCTCGCTCAAATTGCCTCCGCCGGACCGCTCCGGGCTTGAAAAAGTTCAAGATAGGCTTGAAGACGTTTCAAGATGTGAAATTTTATCCTCAATTTTTTTTCTACGGCGTCTTCCTTATTACCTCTCTCTGTGTCTGATATTAATGATTTTTGTTGATATTATTTTTTTGAGTGCTTATGCGTTTAAGGAAATTGTTTGATGGGTAATATTGCAACTTTCACATTTTTCGTAAATAAAAAGTTATGATGTACCTGTATTAGAAACTCTTGATGAGCTCAAAGCCGATTGTTGGTATAAATTCTGCTCTGTGAACTAAAGTTCTTTAAGCGTTAACGAAGATAATCGCAAGGTACCTACGTAGTTCTCATGGTAGTAAAGTGAAACTTAACATTTAAAGTTTGCTTGACGTAATGGAATCTAAACCAAGCAAGTAGAGTAGAGCACGCTGTGGCTTTCAATTCTTGTGTACTTTCTTAAAAAAACATATCGGCGAACGGTGGGTGAACATTGGTACACCTCTGCCTAACCCTTTGGGGAATACAGGCGTAATGGTGTGTTATAATTGATAATAGTCTGAAATCGACAATCCACCTTGAGCAAACGTGGTGAATAATTAACTCGCATGAGAATCGTGCCTTTGCCCTGTAGTAGAACAATCATAGGCCGGTATTATTGTTTCGTATTTTAAAACTGTAATTCCGCTTACCTTTCCAAACAATAAAGTCTTAAACATTCAACCCATAAAATTCACCTTAAAAAAAACCTTCCACGACCTAGTGAGTAACAATTAAAATAACTCCCCATAAACGTAGGCTCACAGATCGGTGGGTAGGTAGATTGGCCACCATTAGCAGTAGGCTCACGTACCGCCGCAGTTATGTGGGACTCTTGTAAGTTCATAAACTTACTGTTATGCCCCTGAATGTATTGTTAATGTACCTTCAACTTTATGTACCTTATAATTGGACTTTTAGAGCTTTTTTTATGGCCTTCGTGGATCGATTCTTTTGTTTGTAAGACCTTTTTTGTTTTAGTATGAGATAAACAAAAAACATACCGAGTAGAAGGCAACACTCGGATAATGATTTTGCTTAGTAAAGAACTGAAGTTTTGATGCTATTATAAAATATCTTTATTATGAGTATTGGGATCCACCATCATGAAAGATTTGAAGATTTTGTTCTGGTAATTTCCTTGGCCTAAGTTTTGACTAAGACTTTAAATAAACAAATTTATTCTGACTTGGATTTGAACTAAATCCATTTTATTTTGTTAAATTTGAAATAAAAATCAAATCATTAATTTTAATTAAAGCACTTTTGAACGAAATACACAAAAAAAATCGAATTGCCACTTCACTCCACCTATGATTTTAAAACACCTATTTAACACACACTTAAGATTAAAAGACTATCGCTATTGCCAAGAATCTATCGTTTACTTACAAGAATCGTGCACACAGGAACTATGTAATACTCCTACTAAAGATTAAGGATCGAACCGCAAACGTTCCTCCGCCTGCGGTTAGTTTACCGCATCCCACCACCACTAATACACCCAATAACTTGTATCCTCCTTATATCCTGGCTGTATTATGATTCATAACAATGCATCCAATACGATTCCGTTGAAATCATCTCGTTAGTTAAACGAGCGAGATCATGAGACATATCCTGAGATACGAACGTGAGATGTATCCCGCATTGCAGTCACGTTCAACCGCACAGTTATGTGACGCCAATTGTAAGCGCTGTCTGGAGTTACCTTTATAATGATGTTACTGTGTACTAATTACCTACTGTTTTATAATACGTATGGTAATAATAAAAGTAATTATTTTTTATATGTTTAAATGTTTTTATTTTTTATATTAATATTTAAAAATGTCGTAACTGCCTCGTTAGCCTAGTAGTCCTAAGCGCAACTGCTATGCTAGAGGTCTTAGGTTCGATTCCCAGGTCGAGTAAAAAGTGTTACTGGGTTTTTCTAGGAAATTCTCAATAGCACCTCGGAGTTAGGATTTGTGCCCGGTTAATGGCAATAGGCTCGCCCCTATTACATGGGACCTTAACATACCGGCGAACTGTGGGTGTTCACTGACACACCTCTGCCCAACCCTTCGGGGAATACAGGCGTATGTATTTAGAAATGTAACTTATATGTATATAAAAATAAATAAATATAAAAAATATTTCTAACACAGGTTGATCGAAGCAAGGAAAACCCTAATCAGGTGGTTTATAAACAGTTTTAGTATGAAGTGTAAATGTGGCGCTGTTCCTCCAACATGTTATGTTTTATCTTAGCTAAACATTTTTGTGACACTCTGACCTATGCTTAACACCATTGTATATACCATGGTTTACAACAAATAAATTATTTCATTATTATTATTTATTATAACAATGTAACACAGATGAAATTTTCGGTGTTTATTGAAAAAAACAGCTATCTTGTTTTGCTTGTACGCAAGTGACCTAATTCTGTATGGAACAGCTGGTTTTCTTTTCACTATAGGATCTAGAATCATATTATACAGGATCTATGGTAAAAGTGTAGTCACGATGTGCCTTCCACCTTGTATTATAGACTAAAATTAATACGCCAAGAAGAAATAAATGTTTTATATTTACCATAAAATATAAAAAAATAAATATTATCAGCTACGTGTTGGCCGAGCCAACAGCCCGAATGCTAGCTAAAATTGATTTGATATAAAAATATTTATTGTCGACTGCATTTTAAATTTATGACAAGAATACGATTTATAATATTTTGATCCTTGGTTGCACTATACTAAAATCTGACCATAAACTTAACAGCAGCACTTACGTGTAAGTCGTATCACTTCTAGAGCTAAAGCGACGAGTCGTGCTTACAACAAAGTGTTTTACTACCCGTCCGAAGCGTATACCTACCATGTATTTATCGTTGTCGCAAGCTTAAAATGTTTGACCTCTAAAGGTCTAGAGCGAGCGCGTCAACTTAAAATATTCGATTTGAGTTGATTTTCGAATATGTATGCAAAATTGAATATTTTATTATTTAAAATATATATATACCATCACGCCTGTATTCCCCGAAGGGTTAGGCAGAGGTGTAACAATGTACACCCACAGTTCGCCGGTATATTTAGGTCCCATGTAATAAGGGGCGAGCCTATTGCCATTAACCGGGCACAAATCCTAACTCCGAGCTACTACTGAGAATTTCATAGAAAAACACAATAACACTTTTTGCTCGACCTGGGAATCGAACCCAAGACCTCTAGCGTAGCAGTCGCGCTTAGGACCGCTAGGCTACCGAGGCATTTTATTATTTATTTGACTATAATTAGCGTTACACAACCGAAATACTTTCACCGACTACAGGGCCTGGCTGGCATCAGAGCGCCGCCCGCCAGCCGTCACCTTTTTACATAGCCATTACAAAAAATAAATAACGCACATGATTTAAGTACCTAACTCAAATGGCAAATTATTATTTTGCTCTTAACACTAACTAGGTTCAACGGCTTTTAGTCTAAATCGCCTCAATACCAGCCACCCACATGACGTGCCATCAACACAAATAAAACTGACATTCAAGCCGAAGCGCTACAACAACTATGTATTTTACGACCACCCAAACACGCGATGTATCTGCACTTGTCACGAAATTTCAATTTGCCGCCATAATGCCGCCATCGCATTTTACGACGTAATTTCTTGAATGGCTGTTAAAAACATTGTTGAGCTAGCAAAACGAAGTTTAACCAACTTGTTAAGTTTTAATGCTGAATTATATATGGTTATGTGAGATTATTTCGAGATGTTTTTGGTCTTTTGATCCGCGTCTCACAGATTAAGCCTAAGAGTTGGTAATGAGTAATAAGTTGGGGACTGTTCCGAAAGCGTATTCCATGCAAAAGTTGTCTAGTCATATTTTATTTATTAACCAACTTCCGCCTGCGCCTTTATTCGAGGGATTTTTTCACCTGCATTAAGTTACGTCTGTGGTTACTGCTCCGCTCCCGTGGACCACAGCGTGATTTTATATAGCCTGTACCTATAATTCTGGCTGATAGTCAAAGTCAAAGTCAAATCATTTATTTCAATTAGACCATTAAAAGGCACTTTTGAACGTCACTTACATGTTAAAATTAAAAATATTTAATCTAGTTGCCCTATTGATTATCTATTATTTATTTATTGATAGATCCTGAGTGTCCCAGGAAATGCAGTAAGCCAAGAATCAATTAAACAGAAAGCTTGCTAACATATCGGCTGTCCACTCCACACCGGCCAAGTTTCCCTACACGAGGAAGATACCAGAGAGATAAACTTTTCGCTATACGCGTACGAATAGGAAACTTTGGAAGGTAAACCTTAACATCTGATTCAGTATCGAACGTAATAAACTAGCAAAGGTAACGGACACGAGTATGTTTATCTACTTTCAGTTTGCTTAAAGTCCGATTTTTTTGATTCCGTACCTAAGGGTACAAACGGGAACGTATTACTAAAGCTGGCTGTACACTGCCGGTCTTTCTCAGGGCTGTCTATAAGACCGTAATAGCCTGATACCTGATATTTTTACAGAGTGTGTATTATTATAAGCGCTATTACAATAAATATATATAAAAATAAAATATAATTTCCCATACAAGTAAGAACCGTGTTTTTATGGATATCGTCTAAAATATTGTAAATGTGCAAGACGGCCAGGCGATTGGCCAATTTTTAAAATTACTGTAAATTTTGGTTGATGCTAATACAGTTGGGTTAGCCAGACATAATATTTGAACAGATATTCTAAGCGAAGACAAAGTCAAAGTATTCCATCTAATTACAAAATGGGTCTACCTCTAATCCTTTGAGCCAGTTAGAGTATTTTAAACCTTATTCCAAGTACATACAGTAAGGTTGTTATTAACCTATTAGCTTTGCTGTTGTCAGCTAAAAACTGACTTAACATCAGTAGTAGATACGGTAAATTAATTTATAACGCACCTATTTTTCACAATAGAATTGAAAATGAAATAAAACAAACTTTATTTCGGAACATTTAGACCTTTCTTCAAATATCTCAAATGAACCGCTCCAGAAGATATCGTCCTTTAAATTGGGTTAAATCACTTGAATACGAAATGGTTTAAATATTTGAAAAGCACTCAAAATACCGACTGAAGGCGATTCACTTTGTGATTCGGACAAAACAGCTACTATTGGACCAAAGCATAAATTCAACATTGATCCAAATATTAGTGAATCTTTGTTAACTAGGTACTTGCTTACATATTTGGTGGGCAGGTTGTTAATTTGCAACTTTTATTGTACACTAACTTCTGCCTTCTGCTGTTTCGTCAGAGTCTATTTTAAACCCGCATTAAGTTACGTCTTTGGTTACTGCGCCGCTCCCGTAGGTCGTAGCGTGATGTTATATGGACTATACTATTTACTCATGAATCTGGCTATCATGCACAAAATGATTTATTAAAATCCGACTGATACTTCTAGAGATTAGTGCAGTCAAACCTATAAACAAATAGATTCTAACTTCAAAGATAAAATATCCGTTCTAGTCATAATTGTTCCTCACAAACCCATTGTCCCGCGGGACGGGAGAGGCAGAGACTCTCTCGTCCCAGCCGCCGCGATAGACGCTCCGGGCGACGGGAGCCGCGAGACGATTCCCGGCCACCGTAGACACGGGTCTGTGGACGGTGAGCAATGGTTAGCTCACCGTCCTTACGTCACCTTTAGACGACAGACCGTGTCGACGGCGCGTTCGTGTTCCACGCGCGCCTCAAAGAGATGTCAGCAAACATAAGAAGGGGCCACTTAGGGCCATGCCTGCCGGGGCTGCGGGTTGTTCGAAAGAGATACCGCGCCCCCGGAACGCAAAGGGCACAGGAAGGAACATGAATGGGTTTTAGGCAGTAAAAGTCTGACACTCCCTCCCGCCCCGCCCAGGGCGGGAGAAGTCATTGGATGATTTCCCATCGGTAAAAAAAAACCCATTTTCCCACACCACCACACACTCACCTAATACCTTAAACCTTTTAACAACAACCGCAAATAGAATATAAGCATGAAATCGAGCCAACTGCAAGCGCATTTGATAATGCAAGAGAATCATTTGCATCGGCCGACTCGCTCTAAGGAGCTTACTGTAATGTAAGCCTCGCAGAGCTACTGTTAGCATAACTTCACGTTGCCTACAACGCTTTGAGACCACATCCAATTGTTTATTCAATATTTTGTTAGCTATTTTCATGTATAAAATGATAGTTTCTACACGACACTTCGGCCGGGTGGTCTTTTCACCCGCGTTTAGTTATGCCTCCGCTCCCGTGAGTGGTAGCGTGATGTTATATATCCTATACCATTCCTGATTAATCTAGTCATCAGATACAAAAATATGTTTGTCAATCCGTCTGGTAATTACAGAGAATAGCATTTAAATAAACAAAAAAAAACTCTTCAGATTTATTATACGTATTAGTAAAGATGATTGGTAATTGGATACGTTTTCTGATAAGATATATATTAGAGCTAGATTGTATGAAATTTAACCGCGGAACTGCCTCGGTAGCCTAGTGGTCCTAAGCGCGACTGCTACGCTAGAGGTCTTGGGTTCGATTCCCAGGTCGAGCAAAAAGTGTTATTGGGTTTTTCTATGAAATTCTCAGTAGCAGCTCGGAGTTAGGATTTGTGCCCGGTTAATGGCAATAGGCTCGCCCCCTATTACATGGGACCTAAATATACCGGCGAACTGTGGGTGTACATCGTTACACCTCTGCCTAACCCTTCGGGGAATACAGGCGTGATGGTATATATATATATATATTAACCGCGGAAATTTTGTATTGGTACTGAGTTAACTTAAGTTATCACAGAGGGAGATTTTTTTTAAATAGAGCAGCGGATGTGGAACTAACTTCATGATGGACGTATGAATAAAAACAAGATTTAAAAGTTAATATTATAATATGCTCTTTCTTGCAACTACGAGCAGAGGCTTACGAGGTGATTGTTGTTAAACATAGACAATGGTATACAAACAATGGTGTACAGTAATCTATACTTTAACAATATACAGCTAAAGACTTTGTTTGTTTGAACGCTCTAAACCTCAGGAGAAATAGTCCGAAGTGAAAAAAATATTTTCTGTTATATACCCCGTTTATAAGAAGATTATAGAGTATAACATCACACTACAGTACACGGGAACTAAGCACTAACTAAAGACGTAACTTAGCGGGTGAAGCTGCCAGGTATAGCTTGTGTTAAAATAAATGATAGGTTGTTAGAACATAGGCTAGAGGCACTAACGCGTATCCATTAGGATAAAGCTCCGGCCATCCCTAACGTCTTCACCTCACTATTTGTCTAACGTTTCAGCCTAGGCCATAATTCCCACAGCGCTGGTTCAGGCTGTAGCCATTCTGATAGACATATATTTGCCAATGAATATATCGAGACTTCATATTGACACGATGTAGTCTTACCCTTATATTGATAGCGGCAAACTTTCCTAGCTCTTTCTTATAATTAATCTTTTATTTTAATTAGTAATTATATCGATTTTATTCAATATTTGAAGCAATTGTAATGATTTTGTATTTATCACTAATTTTGTTTCAAGCCAAGTTTTGTGTGTTTTGAGTTAAGCTAAAACCACACATTTGCCAGTATAAAGTAATTAATTGTATTATTGAGCGATTGTGGGTTGGGTCGTTTTGGCAGGGCTAAGCTCAAACAAAACGAAGATTAATTCCTTGAAATTGTTAAAAATTGCAGTTGCTTTATTGAAAGGATAATCAAAACTGTCAAATACACAGTTTTAAAAGAAAAACCAATCGAATTTCATAAAGGAAAACAAAACGAAAATAAATAAGGCTTAAGCTGATTGTACGCTGCCTACAAACCAATATGGTAGCAATTCGTACCTCTCTTTGAAACCCAGAATAAAATATAAACTTCACAATATTGTATTTAATTACAAGTCCTTTGTGCGGAATTGTAAAATAAAATGTAAAATGAACAGAACGTTTAATTTGAAACCATCTATGAGGTATGTATGCGAGTACTTAATTAATTAAAACAAACCAAGTAGGTACTAATTGTTTCTTTCGTTAACAATATTAATATATCATGACTACGTATAGTCCATGACTTATTAGTTATCATTATTAGTTAAGGTGTAAAAGAATGTTAAAGTCCCTACTAATATTATAAATGCGTAAGTTTATATGGATGGACGGATCGACAGATGTTTGTTACTCTTTCACGCTTAAACGGCTGAACGGATCTGGATACAATTTGGCATTGAAATAGACTGTAGTATGGAATAACACATAAGATACATTTTATCCGGGATAATTTACGGTTCCCGCGGGATAATAGGTATATAAAATTTTACGTGGACGAAGTCGTGTACAAAAGCTAGTAACACAATATTTTGAAGACATGGTTGCTCATTGATTAGTGATAAAATGCTCAGCTGCGCGGCGCACATTCGATTCCCGCACAAAACAAATATTTATATGACCTACATGGTGCTGTTCCGGATGTGATGGGGTGTGTGTGTGTGTTACTGTTTATAAATGCATCCACGATACATGAGAAATTACTAATGTCGATAAAGTTAAAAAAATATAAATATATTTAATTGTATATTTCAACGTTTGTTCAAAGTAATTCTGATATTTGAACCTCTGTTTGTTAAATATAATTTTAATATTTGATCCTCTCTTATACGTTGAACATGATATTCAATAGACTAAAATAATAGCCTAACTTTACGACTATAATTATGAACTAATTTATTAAATTCCTAACTGGTGAAATAAGAGGTGAATCTCGCCTACCCTTTTTAGAAAATACAAGAGTAATTTTATGCTACTTTGTCGACTGACATTCGATTCGTGATCACCTCCCAAAACAATACTGTATCAATTTTAAACATGACAAAATTATTTTATCCGTGTCCCAATATTTGTTTATCGTATACAGATATTTGAAAACATGTACGTGTTTTATTTATATTTTATTTTCCTTTTTGGTGGCAGCCATTACTTGGACAAATATTTGTTTAACTGAAAGCCCATCATGTTCCCGTATTGTTTGTGTTTTAACGCGTTATTATGACGTTATTTTATCGTTTGCTTTGAAATCGCGTTCTCTGTTGTGTCTCTTAGACTGGAAGATGTTTTTCGAGTCTTAAGTAAATAGGTTTTGTGGTTTCATCTTTAAACGTGTTTGATCCTGTGTACATAGAAAGATATAATGGTCCAAAGATTTACAGTCTAGAATGGAATCATACGATTTTAATCTTCGGGATTTTACCACAAAAGGATGGACACTTCAAAGGAATAAAGAAAGAAAAATTGTTTGTCACAGAAGTAAAAATAAAAACATGGCCACAGGATTAAAATGAGTCGGGACGTCGTTGCAGTGACAAGCAGTTGTGCGGTGACACAGCACAGCTCTAGTTTTCAGTAATCATCTAAAAAATGTTGTACACAAATTAAGACGGCAATTCGAGTTATAATTTAAACAATGAAATAACTTAAAATAGCTTGTCTAACATCACACTCAATACAAAACAAAAAAATCAAATCAAATAATGGGGCAATTCTACTCACTTTTACGATCGATTGAAATCTAATTTCAGTCTAAATTTGTCAAAATGCCTCTAATTTACCTATGTTCATTTTTGACAATAATTATCCCTGAGATGAAATTGCGACTAGATGTTGTCAGTTTTTTATTTGTAGAACAGGCCATGAAGGTAATCAAGGTTTTGTGGCCATACCAACAAAATTTCAGCAATGATGTACTCGTATTTTTTGACCACGCTCTCATAATAATCTCCCATCTAACAGACTTTATTAACAAATACATAAAATAAAAACGCGTCCTCACAGAATGGAGCACACAAATGAAGATATCTCATGTCCTAAATACCTCTCTGTCTCGACAACAATATCCTCTGTTCAAAGACTCGTAAAAACACATTTGGACGTCAAAAAACCTAGTGATTATATAATCACTAGGTTTTTTGACGTCCAAATGTGTTTTACTATATAGTAAAATAGTCAAACAGTAGCCACGAGACGACGTCGGCTACGTAAACAAGTTTTACAGCACCATTTAAATAGATTACGATATTACTAACATTTTTTTATATGCCCATTTGTTTTTATATTGTGAAAAACAAACTGATTTTGATGTCCGGAGCGAAATAATAAAGGGTTCGAGCTATTTTGCATAAGATTTTATTTCGTTATTGCCCGTCTCTTTAGGAATTCCAATTAAATTATATCTTTTATCTAAAGCCGAATAGTCCCTGTTAAGAAATCACGGTTCGAACTTTCTTTTTCTTCAGATCTTTTCGTTGAGTGCTCGAGATATCTTCAGGGATGAACTCGCGGGTAGAAGCTAATGGATATATAGGTAATATTTTTGTATGTTATTTGACGACAAACAACCTATGGCAACTGATGCTAAGTGGTCACCGTCGCCTCAAGACCTCTACAATACCAAGGTGCCACGCACACGCGTTGCCATTCTAGTAGACAGTTAAAATGTCTCATGCACCAATACCCTTCAAACCAGAATACAGTAACGCTGTTTTCGCGGTAGAAATAGATATGGTGGTAGTACTTCCTCAGACAAGCTGCTTCAAAAAGCGCACTAATATGGTGAACAGCTTTATACAGGAGTTGTAGAGAACTCCTTCCAACCTTTCCATGGCCCTTTTCAACTCTTGTCAAGCGGGTCGAAACGTGGGGCAGCTGCGGTCACAGCATCCTTAGCTATCTTATTTAACCGTACGCTGGCGCTTCTTGATCCATTACAAATTAAGCCATGTATGTACTCTGCATAAACTTCCACCGAACGGGACTGAAAAGAACTGGGTAAAGTAAGTTGATCCCATTACCCCAGTCGTAGCAAACTAATCAGTTGATTAGACCCCAACTTAAAAAGTCAGATAAAACAGGAAAGCCAGAAGACTACTGGAAGTCAGCAGGATTCTTTATTTATTCATGGCTGCTGAGAGTTTTGTCTCCCAGCATTTCATCGCATGAATTAGTGATTCCAGCTTCTGTCAACTAGTATGTCACGAATGGGAGCTTTTTCCCATACCTCTATTGATCGTACCAAGAACATACCCAGGAAAGTTGTGAGGACTAGCTTTAGCCCGCGACATTGTCCACGAAAGTATCGGCTATAGCGTACGTAGCCAGAGTCGCCGAATAAAAAGTAGCCATTCATCAAACTCGGTTCAGTGGTTTAGTAGTGAAAGCGTAATAGACAGACAGTTACTTTCGCATTTTATAATATTAGGTATGGATAAGATGGACGTTGAATTAAACCAAAAACGCACACATAACGAGTCGGTACATAGTTCAATAAATTAATTAAAACTCTCACACATTGACAGGTATTGTTTTCGAAAGGAGTTGGAAATTAAATAAGTTTGACAGATATTAATTTATATTTTGAAGTATAGTATGAATGTGGTTTTAATAATTTCAAGTGAGACTCGAACAGAGGTTTCTCTTATAAGTTTTCAAACTACATTCGGCGGCATAGAGATCGTACCTTTTGTTGCAAAAATACCTAATGTAATAATGTATAGACAAATTAATAAGACTAAGAAGAATTTTATCCCCAGTTATAACGGTCCTCTGCCATACCCACATACCAAAGTAAGTCGTAAATATAAACAAAACGTATATCGAGGTACGACAAAACTCAACAGCACGGAAATCCGTACCATTTTTCCAAAACTTGCTAGCACAAAAAAACTTAAAGTAGGTATTTCCTTCAAAAATTGTAATAAATTAACATTACGACTCCCATTTGACTATTTCCACCACACATTTCAAAATGACAATGGAAGTAACGTACAGAAAATTACCCAGAAAATTGGGAAAACCACGGCTTTGAAAAAACTTTTTAGTGCTAACAAAAGGATGGTAGTCCGAATTAGTTTTGGATGAGAATGGGCTCAATTCTCTGGATGATAAAGTGCATTTTCGTTCGGGGCCGGTTGTGACGTGTGAGAGTTGTATTTGGGAAGGGTGGTCTCCGAAGGCTCCTCACGTCTCGCGTCGGGTACGTCACGTACCCTGGCCTGGCACTACGTTTATTATTCAATAGCTAACCGTAACAGACATGTTTAAAGTTACGGAGCAAGCTACGCTTAGTAGATATTGGAGTCAGTCGGATCTGATTTTAGTCAAACCAAAAAGTATTGTGAAGTTTACGATCTGTGTTATTCAAAGTGAATTTGCTTGAGCGACACACGAGGCGGAGTTGGTTCACATATTGGAGCCATTTATTTATTTTATTATTATGTGTTGGACACTAGGAGCATGGTGGTTGAGGGCTTTGTCATGCTCACTTAAATGTCTCGCTGATGGTGGCGCGTGGGTCGGATCATTTGGTTCCCTTCATGATGGTTGAGCTAAGTGGTGCTGATCCTCGCGTCATGTTCGTGAACGGGCGCTGTCAGTTGGGATTGGTCATCTCTTAACTGCCATGGCTTACATCTTTAGTACTATTATTATCATATATTTTTTTTTTAAATTGTTTTATAATTAACTTCATTGTTTTCACATGTAGAAGCAACAAGAATATTGTAACCAAGATTCTGTAAAAACCAATTTAAAAAGAGTGTCCATGGAGTTTCTTGCTCGTTCTTCTCCATAGAGACCTACGTTTTGGAATGAGCAACTAGCTTCAACTTTTTGTATGAGTAACTTCTTGACAATTCAAAAGTGCCTGTAAATGGTCTAATTGAAATAAATGTTTTGACTTTGACTTTGACTATTATGTAGGCAAGTATTTATATTTTGATGCATCAAGATAGTTTCGTATGGGCCATTCACAAAAAACTAAATTTTCTATTGCGAATGGGCTTCATTGTCAAATATTACTTAACTTGTACTTATTATGAAAATAAACAAATTTATGTAGTGTGCTAGATGTAAACCCCTTCAGATTTTCCGTATTCTTTATGTAAGTTAAGTGTAGATATTTTTTTTCATAATTTTCAAAAAACAAATTATTATTTTTTATTTATATAAAAATAGTGCTCGACCCGCAGCAAAGAGGTAACACCCAAGCTGACAGTGAAACCCTTTATTTTCCTGCTTCATCATTATGTACTTCACCATAGCTAAATTCCGCTTCACTCCAAAAGATCATTAGTATATTAAAACGTGCCACTGCATCTGAAGTTTCTCTGAACTTCGGTCCACCGTTCGGTTTATCAAGAGCTTATCCGTTTTCTAACCGCAGACTTGAGTTATTTCCCCGAAAGTAATTTGTAGCGTTAAACCCAACTTCGTCAGTTTTGTGGAGAGATAGTGGGCCATTGTGTACAGATGCTGGTCAAAAGATTCATGTTTAAGATAGTCAAGTAACGTTTAAGTTATGATGATCTGAAAACAATGAAGTGGTAAGTAAAGGCTATTTTAATGTAATTTAGAGTAAAATTGTCATTGCTTTTGAATCTAGTTTACATTGAGTATTTTCTTAACAGCTGACTTGGGTTTCTGTGTCGGAATTTCATTGGAGCAATTCTGCGAAGTTTTAGGCATTATCGGAATCTGTCAAAAAGGCTTCTAATTTACGTACATTTTTTGAAATTTAATCAATTTTATATTTTGAAATCGTTGTTAATTTCAAAAATATAGTATACTTGGCCATCCGGTTACATTCTAATACCGCCCCAGTACATATGCGAATAGTAGAATTTACTCGCAATATGGCTAAGTTTGGCGCCTAGAGGAATGACTGACAACATTGTTTTCTCCAAGCCACATCGCAATCAATCCGCACCAAGACATCTTATTATATTACTTTATCTCCAACCAGCATTAGATGTCTTAAATAATCCAAATTGGAAACGAGCGTAATAATAAATTAACCCAGTTATTCCAGCTCAGTAATGGTTATTTTGGCTCATCAATATTAAGAGGTTACAAGAGTATAATCGTAGGGGTGCTAAGGGCGCCACAATTTATCTACTCGCCTCGGGGGGATGAAATAATCAGGGGAGATTGGCTAACACTCTTTAAGGATAAATATTTTGCGAAGAGTGGTGGTGTTAGAGGAGATAGGAGGTTTAGAAGTAAGCGGGGAGAATTGAGGCGCCATCATTTGGGTTCTTTAATAATATGAGGAGGAGAGATGTAAATGGAATTGGGGCAGTATGGCAAGCCTTTTTAGGGTGGCAAATTCAAAATAGTATAAGGTAATTGCTACAATGCTAGATTTTTCTTGGTTCACAAGTCCTTGTACCGTTAGGTAAATGCAAACAATTATTTTTGTTTACCGGAAACCTCACAAATGGTTTATCTCCATATTTAATACTTTGGTTTTTTTACTGCCTCGTTAGCCTAGTGATCCAAAGCACGACTGCTACGTTAGAGTTCTTCAAAGTCAAAGTCAAATCATTTATTTCAATTAGACCATTAAAAGGCACTTTTGAACGTCAATAACATGTTAAAATTAAAAATATTGAATCTAGTTACCCATTCCAAAAGGTAGTTTCGTATGGAGAAGAACGGGCAAGAAACTCCAAACATACTCTTTTAAAAAAAAATGTATTACAATAAGTTGTACAATTCCATAAAACTATACTGATGTCAAAACGAGCTATTAAAAAAAAGTCACTCAAGGTACTGCAATACGTACTCAGTGCCACAAATTAGAAATGAAAGCTAAGTTAATTGTAATATCAAATACATTTATACATTTTAAAGACAAGGAATCAGTGTGTGAGGCATACTCAAATGTAGAATTAATGTCGAAGAGAAAAATAATCAACCAAAACAAAGTACTTATATAATTAAACTAGCAACCAGTTGATTTTGTCAAGACTTTAAATTGTCCTATGGAGCAGGACCAGCATGTTCCCAAGCATTGTTATCTTGAATATAATCTTCTAATTAATAATAAGCTTGTTTACAAAGTGTATTTTTGATAAATTTTTAAAATTGTTTTTCATTTAGTTTTAATATATCACAAGGTATTTTGTTGTACCATTTAACACAGTACCCCATGAAGGATGTGTGCACTTTAGATAATCTAAAAAATGGCTGCGCTATTTTGTCCTTATTTCTAGTATTAAAATTATGTCTATCACTTATTTTATCAAAAAGATGTACATTTTTTCTGCTGTCTTAGCTTCGATTCCCAGGTCGAGCAGTGTTTTTGGGTGCTTCTATTAAATTCTCAGTAGCAGCTCGGAATTAGGAGCCTACGAGCCTACGGATTTGCTACGAGCCTATTGCGCCTATTGCCTGTTGCGAGCCTATGCTCGTCCCCTATTACATGGAACCTAAAAACATACTGGCAAACTGTGGGTGTACATTGGACACATATCTGCCTAACCCTTCGGGGAATACAGGCGTGATGGTATGTTATGTTAATAGTTTTACTATAGGACCAACGCTGAAATCGCGGATTAAAAATCAGCCGATACAATTTTTTTATCGATCAGCTGATTTCTGCTTCGCAAATTCAGACTTAGTCTCACAGTAAAAGTTGTTCATAATGATGTACCTTGCGGACCTTTTTTCAAATTTCTAGTCAACAAAAAATAAGGCCAAATAATGTTCCTTAGATGAATAAAAACTTAATACAATCATCCATTGAGCAACAGAAAATAGAATGGCTTACACGTGTGCCGTGTAATTCAATAGTCTACTTCTTTCCCTCACTTTCGCCCACGATCAGCGCGCCCTACAAACTCAACATCTATTCATAGCCTTTTAATCAAACATCGGTGCCATCATTACATCCAGAGACTAAAGGTCAATTCAAGGTAACGCCTGCTTCAAAGGGCTGAAGGCTATGATCAGTTTCCGGATATCCGGTCAAATTGGCGGCGTAACAAAGACGGTAGCTTTCAATGAGGGAGCACTGATACACGCTAACGAACGTTATGGGCGAGGTGCGGTTGATAGCGGTGATATTCGAGATGCATTGGGTTATGCAGATGCGAGTGATTTGGAAAAAGCATTTGGAACAAAAGCTAAGTTTGATATGGGTTTGATCAATGAAAGAGATTAGCAAAATGTTCTTTATAATCTTGATGAAACAGATTAAAACAAAAAATTGATTTCGATAAAGTAGTAACCATTTAGTAGCGTAAAAACTTTTCGATCAACATTAACAGATAGAAGAGATTAAAATAGATGCTGTAAACGTAAAACTGGGTAGTGGACATTAGAGTGGCAGTCACTCCATGCAAAATATTAGTTTTCAGCTGCATGTAGTGAGACTGGAAGCAGACCCCAACGTAGTTGGGAAATGATGATGACGAAGACTTTCATAACCAAAATCATCCTATATCTACCAAGCTATGCTTTAGCTACCAAACTGATAATTATACAAAATAAGCTTATACTACTTTAGTCAAGGAACTATGAAATCGCTAAAAGTAGAACCACACCTTACTCTAAGGTGCTAACCAATACATTAGCCGTCCGGTTTCAAATTAAACTCTAGCTTCGTACACAATTACCGTCTTCTATTCTCTTTTGTGCCGCCCCCACAGCGTACAGTGATACTTAATTATTATTGCCTCATAAACGATTCTAGAAACAATGTAGCATTGTTTATTGAAACTGTTTCTTTGAAAATGTTTTGTTAGATAGGTAAATACATGATTTGTAGTTCTTTTGAGCTGTTAATTGCAACTGGAAGCGTTAATTGCAAGCGTGGTAATCAATGCTCGTGTCTTTTCTGTTTGAGAAGAAGTATTTGCCCTGCAGTGGGTCAATAATAAGCTGGTATTATTTTGTTAAAGTTTAACAAGCTTAAAATAAAATAAAATTTAATCCATTCTACTACTATGAATTTCAAATAAACTACTGTTTGTTTGTAAGCTCATCATAGCAAAACCACTAAATCTATCGTAATGAAATTTGGCAAAGGAGTGGCTGGGGATTTGGATAAGGATAAAGGCTACTTTTAAATCCGTAACTTACTACGAATTCGTGGACAAAATTTAGTGATATTATACAGCAGCATTTCATTCATGTAGCAAGCCGAATGAAGAAATTGCATTAATTTTAATTGATTTCTCCTTTGTGGTTGCGTTTACACACATATAGACTCACATAGACAAACAGTCAGACCCAGAATTACTGTCTGTAGGCTCTACAAATATTTGTTCCATGCGGGTATCGAACTCTCACACGCAGAGCAGCAGCCAATCTTTCATCCACTACGCCAACCTTGTCGTCAAACTGCTAACTGTCCCGTGTCATATTGATTTGATCTCGAAAGTAATATCAACCAATAAACCCTTATAAAGAGCATTGAAAATAAATAGCAATTTAGAGAATTTCATTCGGACATTCGGTCAGTAGCTTAAATTGATACCGATATCGTAAGTACTTGTCAAGCTAGATCAATATGGTATAAGACAAGCGTATCCGAGTCCGATAAGGAAAACGAACGCCGGATAAGTGTTATATCATAAAATATTAATACACCGTCTATTGAGCCCACCTAACAGGAAAAACGGAATAAATATATTATAGCTAGTAATTTCTTATAGACAAACGAGATAGATTTTCGCTATGACGACAATACCACTCAATAAGACGAGCTTGTATTTAATAATACAATTGGAGCTACTCAAAAGGATTCTACAAAGGCCTTCGAATCCCTCAGCCATTTACATCGGTTGAAACTTTACGCTGTGCAGTATACATCGAAGCTATACTTGGTGATTTCCCCGGAGCACGCCGACGATTACGGAAAGTGAATCGCATCCAATTTTTATCATCCACTTACATATCTGTTTCGGCTTTTTGTTAAATTCCGTGGAGTGGTGAATGATTCACTCAGCTGTGCCGTCAGTTTTTACGACAATTGCCATTTTGATCGGTGCGGTAACTTTTTTCACCATTAACATTGAAACTTCCATAATAATGTATTAAGAATTTGAGTCCGGGTCGGGAATGGTTCTTGAGCTCAATTAAGAGGACCATAAACTTCGTAGTAAAGCCGATTCTATCATTACTCTGCTTATCTCAGTAATATCGTTTCTTTATTATTTTAACAGCCGTCGTTAGCTTTTATGTAAGTAGTTATAAATTGTAGAAGAAAATAGACCCGGAAAGTGGCTATATATTTTGGTTGAGTCGTAAATTATGTTGTAAGATACAGTGATAAGTATTTTCATACATATTTTACTTTAAGGACTAAGAAGGCTATTTAAGTCCCTTTTGTCTCGTAATCACAAGCGCGACTGCAGAGCGTGGGGTTCTGAGTTGAATTCCTACGCAGGGCAAATATTGGGTTTTTCCATTAGGATAATCTCAGTAGCAGCGCAGAGTTCAAAAGCTGCTGGTGTGACACTCCCGTGACCCAGAAAGTACGTAAGCCGTTGCTCTGGCACCTAATCTTTTCCCGGTCGTGTCCGATTGCCATCCCATCGGCCTACAAAATGGAGGGAGTACACCTGTATTTGCACAAACGCACTTGTGCGCTATATCTACATCAAAGTCGGCTCGTCTCTATCGAGATTGTACTACATGGCCGACATCCAGAAGGAAGTAAAAACTAAACAGCTTATGTAAAATTAAGTAGTTCTATGCATGAAACTTTTAAAACCAACATTGTATTTCAGAAACACTGCGCATTGCCGATTTGTCTTTAATCCATTTCAATCTGGCTTAACTTCGACTTGTTCTATTTTCTTGGCCGATTTTAATAATCGTTAGATTTTGCGTTCTCTTAATCCTTGATCGAAAATTTTCTTTTTATTTTACATACCATCACGCCTGTATTCCCCGAAGGGTTAGGCAGAGGTATACCAATGTACACCCACAGTTAGCCAGTATGTTTAGGTCCCATGTAATAGGGGGCGAGACTATTGCCATTAACCGGGCACAAATCTTAACTCCGAGCTGCTACTGAGGTCATAGAAAAACCCAATAGCACTTTTTGCTCGACCTGGGAATTGAACCCAAGACCTCTAGCGTAGCAGTCGCGCTTAGGACCACTAGGCTAACGAGTCAGTCAATTCGATTATTTATCATATACAGCAAACGGTTTATCTTCGTAAACATATTTACACCACGCAAATCCTAATAGCCAGAAGCAAACTCATAATTCAAAATAGACCCAGGACCTGTTGCAAATCAAACAACTTGAAAAAAATATGTTTGGTTAGGTTTCTGTTTGTCCTAACCGGCTAACCCTACATTGAATTTTCTTTGGCAACCCTCTTATTGAAGTACGCCGCCTAATATCATAGTTTATAGCACTACAGTATTCGGGTTCTGAGTTTATTTACAAGATTGCCAACACTTGCGTAACTCCCTCAATTTGCTTGACTATGCATAGTACTTACCATAAGACTGTGAGGCTCCCCTTTCAACATAAAAATCACTTTGTATGCCTCCCATATTTCGGTTGCTTACGACTTGCAAGGAAGCCATTTTCTTATAGTTGTTGTCCATTTCATGGCTTTTTTTAGGTCTGCCAGCTTATCTACACACAAACAACTGTGCAGCATTTATATTTTATCGTTGTATAAACAATTTTCTTGTAACATTACCTACTTCTTAGTTAATTGGTTACTCTATTCTATTTGTAGCTATTGAATTTCTCAATAATATTTTCTGATCAAAGGCTCCGGGTCCGAATCCTTCGACAAAATTAATCTTCCAGATTCACTAATATTACATTCAACAAATACGCTTCATCCTAACAATACCATCTTGTGCTAAATAGGATCTCTTAGTGACGCAAAATCCGTGCATAATCTCCATATTGTGTCCACTTCATCATAACAGAATTGTTTAGTGTCGAGAACAATGGAACATTTTACTGAATACAAACTTAGTCCTTGCTTATGGATATCACCAAGTAGCTGTTTATGTAAGCAAGCAAGCATGTCGTCTTATAAATGGATCCTTATATCAGGAGGTCGATCCTTATGATTTCCCTTGGCGCGTATTGCTTCCAAACGACTCCACTACAACTATACTGTGACTTCTTTTATAAAATTTAATAAAACTAAGTTTGCAACTATCTAAATGATATAGTTGGAAAATGGTCATTAGCGAAACATTGCAAAAACAAGTTTAAATGCGATTCTTGGCAACATTTATTTGTTTGTGCATTTCTTTAAGCTTCAGAAGATCATAAGTTGTGTCAGTTAAAGTTGATTAAAGCTAAGTGTTTTTTGTACACTAGGAAGTTTTTCTAGTCGATGTTTGAAACTTATTTACATAATAAAGTTAAGACAATGTATGACGTTGAATGTGTAGCAAGAGAGATGAAAATAATAGTTTCAAAACTTTAGGGATACACGTTTATAGAGAGCGACTGAAGCCACAAAATATCGGTTTAAAAGATTTATCGTACCAATAAATAGAAAAGTAGTTTCAAGATATTAAAGAAATAAATTCTAAGAACTTCTCCGATACAGGGAGAGACATTTTATAATTAAACTCAAAATAGATTTAGGTCACGTCTAACACAGAGTGAAACCAATCGTGGCGCTTTCGGGATAGACCTAGCGGGTTGAATCGGCCCGCAAATCGGATGGAAAGCCGATCGCATAGGCATTGCAGGAATCCTGGCGACGCGCCAAAATACATTACGAGTCGTACACGTTCCGTATACGTGTCGTTACGGCCACTGACGTAGAAATAGACACGGTTTAAGATAGTGTTGACGTGCTCCTTTTGGGAGCTAATATTTTTATTAAAACGCGGATGAGATTTATACAATAATTGTAAGTTTGTAAATTAAGGCATAATTTATTTATTTATTGAAACTTTATGCAACCAAAAGTACAAAAGATGACCTTAAATATTTTCCAACAGACGGTAGCCTGAAGGTGTTGAAGACATAACAGAGCAGGTGAAACTTACGTATGAGCACAAAAGGACAAAATTAGATAAAAAACACCAAATAAACACACATCACCGAGCTCAGTTACATTAAAAAATAATGCAGCTAAACTAAAAGTCCGCTGTCCAATTGATGTAGTGCCTCGTAATTCCACTTAGCTGAGTGGCAAGCCTCTTAAGATTATCAAAATCAGATCTCTTCTAGAAATACAAATAAGGTTTAGGAATTATGAAAGAAAACCCAAAGGAAAAAACAACCTTTTTTACCTTCAAATTTTTTCCGTAAAAATACTACACGATACACAAACGTTACAATACCCTTCAACATCGAACACAAGGTACACAATACCCTAAGAAACATACTAGTTAACGAAACACAAAATAGCCTAATTACGACAAATTATCTATTATTCGTCGGACACCAACAGCTTACGGAAATAAGGTCGTTAGTACAATAGGAAATTAGTACCTTGCATCTGACAAATAAGGGTCCCAGTAAGCTTCCTATCTTTGACGGGAACTTATTTTTGACGTAAAAGGGGGTAAACCAACAGCGCAGATTATTCGCTCGCGGCTGTTCCTTGGCTGTGAGAAACTTGCAAGGAATGGCGTTGAAGAATATGGTCTTTATAGGGAGGTGTTAAAGGATGTTTTTGCGTGTGTTTGTAAGCGTTATGGTAATGATGTGGGCGGTGTAGTATTGCTTAATCGTATCCGTATAGATAGTTAAGTAAATGTAAATAAGGCTCTCAATGGTATGCGTGTTCATTTAAACGTTTGTGGCTTGACGGAGAATCTAATGAACGTCGCATAGTGTTTGCTTTTCTTTAATTTATTTATTTAAACTTGCCTAAGGCATTCTCTATCAGTCAACCAAAGTAGTGAAGTGATAACATGCCATGTGCAAATTGTTGTACAAGAACATCAACAAAATTTTCAACTAAAAAAAATTACTATTTATTTAATGAAGTTTTTTTTATTAGCCTGTTCTGTCTCACTCCTGGACAAAGGCTTTATACTTTATCCACTTTTTACAATGCCGTGCTTCATCCCTTCTGTAAGGTTATTAATAAGCCAAGATGATGACGATTATTGTTTTGATAAACCTAGTTAGTATGCGTATGTAACCACCAATACAATGGTTTTGTATTTAAAGTAAAAGCAACTTAAAATAGAAATTGTTATAATTTTAGTCGAATATTAAATTGATTGTTTTTGTATCGAATTGAGAGTAAACTGTGGCAACACTATTATATGACAGTTTGGTTTGACATTTTTAAGGCGAGGTGAAATATACTCACTCTTGATTTGACGGTTGAACTGAACACTTGTTAAAAATAAATCCGTTTATATCGTTACAATCTTCGTTTTATTTTAGAGATAAAGATTTGATCCTTTATCTCAGAAGTGGGATAAGTCAATTACGCCTACAATTTTGAAGAAATATCTCCAAATAACGCGTTCACGTGTTACCGCGTGTTTTGTGTTGCATACGCATATCATTGGTTATTATCTGAGTAACAATGGATCAAACTAGAACTAGTCGCAAGAGCAATGAGCGTAAACGTCGCCGTGGCCGGAGCAAAGAAACAAGAACAAGCACTACGCAGAAACGGAAGCAACGAAGGCAGCGATCGAGCAATCGTGATTCTTCGCCGGAGTTTCAACGTAGTGGAGACCGCAGATCCCATGAGCAGACTATGAGGCGCCGTCACCAGCCGAACCGGAGTCGCAGCCGTGATGGATATCGCAGTCGGAGCAGCAGCCACGAGCAGCGTCGGCCCAGCCGGGGCTCGGAGAGGAGAAGTAATAGGCGAGGTCGCAGCAGGCGCTCAGAATCCAGCACCGAGCGACACACACCTCCACCTTCTGGTCACGTGAGTAGCGCCAATATTTTTAATAATGACACGCAAGCGTTTTTTGCAACTTTAGTGGAAGCTTTGACCAAAACTCGATCTGAGGGTAATAAATTCCCTATGCTCGGCAACGTGATCCCAGACTTTGATCCTATGGTCAAAAGTCAGACTATAGTTATGTGGATCAATAAAGTTGAAGAATGTGCTAGACTGTATGGTTGGGGCGATGATCAAATATTACATTACGCCCTACCTAAACTGTCAGGAATCGCCAAAACATGGTACCAGGCCCTTCCATCTTTATCGTATTCATGGTCTGAGTGGAAGGACAAACTGGAGCAATCGTTTCCGAGCAGTGAAGATTATGCCGAATTACTAACCGAGATGTTGTCAAAGCGTGTGAAATTTAATGATTCGTTAGAACATTATTATTATGAAAAAATTAATTTACTAAATCGATGCGAAATACATGGTAAACGCGCAGTGGATTGCTTACTATATGGCATTGAGGATCGGTCATTGAGATTAGGCGCGAAGGCAGCAAAATGTCATGAGCCGGAGCAGGTTCTCACATATTTTCAGTCAATAAAGCAACATTTTCGCGAACCAGATAGGCCTAGGGTTAATTTTGATAAACGTAACAGCACTACCCCTTCATTATCTAGTAATAGTCTTAAGCAGATGGGTAATGGCAGTGAACCTAAAACTTCGAAGTCAAACAATATTGCGTCAATTGTATGCTTTAACTGCAATGAACCAGGGCATTTTAGTTCCCGATGCACAAAAAAGATATTGAAGTGTAATGTTTGTACCAAATTAGGTCACTTGTCAATTAACTGTCCTAGATTACCCTCTGACTCAGCAAATAAAATTGATAAACCTAAAGAAAAAGACGTGATGCGTATTGAAACAAATAGTATTAACGACACTAAATATTTGATGAATCTAAAACTCAACGGTGAAGTTATTCAAGGTTACGTAGATTTAGGGAGCCAATGTACACTGATTCGCTACAGTGAGGCTGTTAAAAGGGGAATCACGTGGACTGACAGTAACTTACCGACTATGAGAGGTATAGGTGATAGTATAGTAATACCATTGGGCGTAACAAAGGTCACGATTGAAATCCAAGGTATTGTGGAGGAGCTCAACGCGTACGTCGTGGACGATAGCGTTATTAAATATTCAGTTTTAATTGGACACAGTTTTACAGAAAAACCTGGTATAGTCATAACTAAAACTACACATTCATTAATATTTACTCGTGATCAATCAGTTAAATTTGAATTAAGTTTGAAAACCGATATTGTAATACCTCCTAAGGAAATGTATCCATTGCCGTGTAGTTTAACAAACAAATATTCGGGTATAGTCCATGTTAGTGGCTCCTTACGCGGCATACCACAAAATGAATATTATCTACTGCCTGGTGAATATGAAATTGTAAACGGAGATGTTAGGTTACTGGTGCAAAATTTTAGTGACAGCACAGTCAGTTTAAATAAGGGGACGCTCATTACACGAGCCGTTTGTACCAGGAATAACTTGAGTATTAATTTATTAGATTTTGAAAATGCTGAGACCATGTCTGCTTTCAATTATGGCGAACAACTAAGCGAATATGAGGTTAATCAATTAAAAGAGCTGCTTAAAAGGTTCGAAACGTGTTTCTCGGATAATCTAAAAGACCTGGGATTGACTAATGTAGTCCAAATGGAAATTCAATTAAATGATTCGCAGCCGGTAGTTTATCGCCCGTATAGGCTCTCCTTTCCGGAGCGTAGACGCGTCCAATCTATGGTAAAAGAAATGATTGACGCAGGCATAGTCTGTGAGTCAAACTCAACTTATGCCAGCCCAGTCTTACTGGTAAAGAAAAAGACTGGTGAAAGCAGGCTATGTGTCGATTATCGTGCATTAAATAATAAAACAAAAAAGGAACATTATCCGTTACCCTTAATTGATGACCAACTCGACAGGCTAGCTGGTAACTCTATATTTGTGAGTTTAGACCTTGCATCTGGCTATTACCAAATTCCAGTAGAAGCAAAATCTCAAGACAAGACTGCGTTTGTAACTCCCGATGGGCAATATCAGTTCAAACGCATGCCTTTTGGGTTAGCAAATGCTCCATCGGTATTTCAGCGAGCAATGAGCAAAATACTTTCTAAAGTCGGTTATACAATTGTTTATATGGATGACGTATTGATTCCTTCGAGATCCTTTGATCAGGGAATGACACGGCTAGAGGAGGTACTTCAACTCGTAAAGGACGCAGGTCTTACACTTAAAATAAAAAAATGTAGTTTTTTCTGTACCGAATTAGAGTTCCTTGGATTTCATGTTAGTGGTGAGGGAATACGTCCTGGGAAGCGCAAAACACTAGCTATAGAAAACTTCCCAACTCCGCGGAACGTTCACGATATCAGACGATTTATAGGCTTGGCTAGTTTTTTCCGGAGATTCGTAAAGGACTTCGCCCAATTTGCCCGTCCACTAACAGACCTTTTAAAGTTAAAATTTGAATGGAGATGGACGGCAGAGGAGGCGGAGTCGTTTAGAATTTTGAAGGCGAAATTAGTTGAACGCCCTATATTGGCTTTATATGACCCCAAATTAGAGACTGAAGTTCATACAGACGCGTCGAAGCTAGGTATTGCAGGTATTCTCCTACAGCGAAGTACTGACGGCTTACTTAGGCCAGTGGTATATTATAGTCGTAAAACCACGGTAGACGAGCAAAAATTTCACTCTTTTGAGCTGGAAACCCTAGCGGTGGTCGCATCACTAAATCGTTTCCGGGTCTACTTACTAGGACTAAGATTTAAAATAATTACGGATTGCAATGCGCTTCGTACTACCTTAACAAAGAGGGATCTCGTACCACGAATTTCTCGCTGGTGGATCCAGTTTCAGGAATATGACTGCGAAATTGAGTACAGACCAGGTTCACGTATGGCTCACGTAGATGCCCTCAGTCGTGCCCCTGTAAGTGACCCAAGCGATATCGATACGGAACGCGTTTTTGACGTTCTACACTTAGACGTTCATGATTGGATCGCTACTGTGCAGGGTAGTGATAGCGAAATAAAACGGATAAAAGACATCTTAGAAGATGACGAGACTAAGTTCGTAGCTGACGTGCGTAAGAATTACATGTTAAAAGGTAATTATGTGTATAAAATTTTAGACAAAGGATTACGATGGGTAGTTCCGAGAGGGTGTAGGTGGCAGGTGTTGCGCATGAACCACGATGAGGTGGGACATTTCGGCTTCGAAAAAACGTTGAGCCGTATTAAAAGTATATTTTGGTTTCCAAAAATGCGTAGGTTCACTAAGAAGTATGTCTTAGCTTGTTTGGAGTGTGCGCATCACAAGGCACCTGGTGGCCCCAAAGAAGGAATGCTCCATCCAATACCTAAGTTAGAGATACCATTCCATACACTTCATGCTGATCATCTGGGCCCATTCATTCGCTCTAGGAGAGGCAACATGTATTTGCTAGTTATTATAGATGCATTTACAAAATTTATTAACATACGGGCTGTTAAAGATACTAAGACAACTACGGCAATCAGGGCATTTAAGGAACATTTCAGCTATTTCGGCGTTCCTTCTCGTCTTATAACAGATCGTGGCTCTTGTTTTACAAGTGCAAAATTTAAGAGTTTCATGGACCAACTAAAATTAAAACATATTTTGAATGCAGTAGCCACTCCAAGAGCGAATGGACAGGTCGAGAGGTTTAACCGCACTATAACTGATGCCCTAAGTACAAAATGTCATGATGGGAATGACAACTTATGGGACGAATATATAGGTGACATACAATTAGGCATTAACACCACTATTAATAAGACAACAGGGAAAAGTCCCTCTGAGCTGTTGTTTGGTTGTAGATTGACGAATGCGTCCGAAAACGTATTGAGTGACGTAATTGCCGAAACAACTGAACGAATCGATGGTGATGCGTTACTAAATCTGAGGTCGACTGCTAGGGAAAGAATAGAAAAACAACAGAATTATGCTAAAAAGCAGTTTGATAAGCATAGGAAGAGTCGTACAAAATATAATGTAGGTGATTTAGTCAGGATAGAGAGGACGGTTATAGACAAAGATCATGTAGGAAAATCACATAAGCTTATCCCCAAATTCCAAGGCCCCTACCGCATCCTTAAAATATTACCTAATGACAGATTCCTCGTCGAAGACACTCCATTAACGAAAAAGGGAAACAAGAGATATGAAAATGTTGTCGCGTTAGACAAAATTCATCCTTGGATGAATTTTAAAGGTTATGCAAGTGAGGGTACTGACAGTGATCAGAGTGACGGTACAGTAATAGATGTAGACAGAGAGTGATTTATTACTATACATAGTAGGTCGAAACAATAAGATTATTCAGTTTTGGCGATATAATGAAACGCTTGGTTAAACAGCTTCCCTTATGAAAATGCGTGAGAATTGCGTGTCATTATTAAGATTAGAAATATATACATGAGCAATCAGTGCAGATAATGAATGGCATTGAGAAATTGATGTCGCACGTATTATGATTGCAAGATAGTGAGTAAGATTTTATGATGTGAGCACAATTTGTCATAGAGGTCAGTGCAGATCATGAATGGTACCAAGATAACGGTGCCGCACAGATGACCAAAGATGATGACAGATTGTGCAAGAAACAAAGGATGAGAATGCTGATGTATGAATATGAAATTTGATTATGATTTTGATCTACATTAAAAACTAAGTTGAGACAAACTTATAAGTAACTTGAATATAAAGACACATAAAATATTGATTGTGATGAGATTTTTTTGAATATACGTAGTACATTAGTGGAACTGTAAATTACATTGCGGTATGAATTATATTATTGAAGAATCAAATTAGGTACAGAAGTGTGTATGTATTGATGAAGTTATTACTTAAGTTTTGTTTTATATTTTTATCATGTAATGTAAATTTTGTTATTATTGTGATCTACATCAAGCAAGTGAGAGGACTCACTTACACAGGATGGCCGAGTTGTAAGGTTATTAATAAGCCAAGATGATGACGATTATTGTTTTGATAAACCTAGTTAGTATGCGTATGTAACCACCAATACAATGGTTTTGTATTTAAAGTAAAAGCAACTTAAAATAGAAATTGTTATAATTTTAGTCGAATATTAAATTGATTGTTTTTGTATCGAATTGAGAGTAAACTGTGGCAACACTATTATATGACAGTTTGGTTTGACATTTTTAAGGCGAGGTGAAATATACTCACTCTTGATTTGACGGTTGAACTGAACACTTGTTAAAAATAAATCCGTTTATATCGTTACAATCTTCGTTTTATTTTAGAGATAAAGATTTGATCCTTTACTTCCGATTTGGAGGAATCAATTCGTCCCACCATCTCCTGAAGGCCTGCCGCGAATCCGTCTCTCCGTCTCACCATCCATTTCATATTAAAAAAATCACCATTATTGTGCTACTTGGGCCACGGTTCGCCCGAAATAAAGTAAAATACAAAAATATTTACAGGTTTGCTAGTAAAAGCTGATTGAGTTTATAATCAAAGGTTCCTAATTAATAGAGTCTCCTTTCCTATTGAATTTACTTAACATTCCTCGTCCAATTCCTTTCTGACTGAATGACTCCGTGACAGCACAAAAGTGCCTGTAAATGGTTTTTTTAACGCATTGAGTTGGGGTTTTAAAAAACTGCAATAATTCAAGCATGTCACCCTGTATTCTTTAGTTTATAAGAAGCTTAAAAGTAAACCAATTAACATTCAAAAAAGCTCTCTTTTTAAATGAAAATACCATTCAATGTACCTCAACGGTACACACTAATAAAGGAAAAGAAAAATGGACTCCCAAAATTAGGAAAAGCAACGAAAAAACTGAATTAATAATTGACATTATACATCTGTCGAGGTGTTACTCTGTAGATGATAACTTCCCGGCCGCCCTTCGGCAGTTTCCGGTTTGGCAGGGCGGGCGGCATAATCGGGAATTTACCGAACAATTGTAATAAGAGAGAAAACGTTTACTTAGCGATGGAATCGTTTCATTAAAATATTTAATTAGTTCTTAACACTTCTTTAATGTTGATCGAAAAGTAAACGAAAGTATTTTATTAGGGATGAAGGTTTTGTAGAATTTTGAAATGAAATTCATAAAATTTTATACTCTAGTTACTTTACCATCAATGTAGGTATATTACTAGCTTCCACGTGGAAGACAAGTGTACCATTAAACATGGCCTAAGGCACTCAGTGATAAAGTAGCTTTATGTTTAATTGCCTCGGTAGCCTAGTGGTCCTAAGCGCGACTGCTACGCTAGAGGTCTTGGGTTCCATTCCCAGGTCGAGCAAAAAGTGTTATTGGGTTTTTCTATGAGGTATGTTTAATCGGACCAGTACCTTTAGAGATTACCTCATAGAAACCAAAAAAGCAACATGCTTCACTTGTTTGTTATACACATATACAGAATACAAAGCAAAGTATTGTGAAAATAAGTTATGTTTAATTAGCAGAATTAGTAAATAAAAAAACCAAAGTAGTAAAACAGTACATTTTATAAGAACATTTTTCATGTCTGATATACACTCCTGAACTCCTAAATCGAGTCAACTCATATTTTTACAAATAAAGTCGAAAACTTCGTCGTTCAATGGTCATAAATTCAAAGTTGGAACAATGATAACACCAAAATGATGGCCAGTATAGCTGTCAGTAATACGTACAGTCAAAACTGCAAAAGAACAAATCGTAATGTTCCAGACTTCTCCTTAATGAAACCCAACTGTCAAGTTGACTATCTATTTTCAGAGCAAAGTACTTAAATACAAAACAACCTCTTTTCTAATCAACTTCCCAATCCCACGCAAAACACCGAGCACGCCCGACGTTTTCCGAACACGCACGGACAATACCGGACGATATAATGAGTTATGAAAAGCGCTCATCGTTCCAAGAGGAAATGAAATCTCGAACTTTCGATATTTACACGCGAAACACGGTTTAAATGGGGATCAAGTATTGTTTGCCCAACTTGTGTTACAATTGTTGTATGCAAACATGTGCTCAGTAATCACAGAGGATTTCCGCGCGTAATATTGTGTTTTTATTTATGTTCGTTGCATGTTCGCTGTTGTTCGCACGTTGTTTGTTTGTAATGTATTCCGACACGTGTATGAAGTTGAGAGGTGAAGTCTCATGTCATGTTTGATGTAATGTGACATTTGATTTTGCGCTCTACACGTGCACCTAATTCTGTGGGGCTTTAGGTTAAAGGTCGTTTGTATTTATAGGGTTGATCCACGTGTTCGAAAATCAAATAACTAAATGAAAATTGTTACATCATAGTGTGTTGCTTTTGATTTTTTATAATTATGAGATGTGTCTCTGATGTGTGTGATACTGTCTCGTTAGCCTAGTGGTCCTAAGCGCGACTGCTATGCTAGAGGTCTTGGGTTCGATTCCCAGGTCGAGCAAAAAGTGTTGATGGGATTTTTCCATGAAATTCTCAGTACCTAGCAGCTCGGAGTAAGGACTTGTGCCCGGTTAATGGCAATAGGCTCGCCCCCTATTACATGGGACCTAAACATGCCGGCGAACTGTGGGTGTACATTGTTACACCTCTGCCTAACTCTTCAGGGAACTCTTCAGGCGTGATGGTATGTTATGTGTTATGAAATGTGTATACATTTTTTTAGTGTAAGCATTCGAACGACATTTAAATTTTGTATTAATGTATATTATTGCCGGCCTATTATTGTCCCACTGCAGATAATATACTCATGGCATATCATCACCAAGCTTGCTCAAGGGGATTGACGATTTCAGGTATATTTGTAATATTAAAAACAAAAAAGTAAACTTTGTTTGTGTTCTTATCCGTAAAAGATATGAAAATTATCTCCAGAAGGTGCGATTACAAAAGTTTTATCCCTGGTCGCAAGATAAAAAAAAAAAGGGCGGGGGAAGTTATTTGATGATTTTCCATGCATATAAAAAAACCCTGATTAATATAGGCTATATAACATCACCCTACGATACACGGGTGCGGAGCAGTAACCAAAGATGTAACTCAACTCGAGTAGTTAGCTAGTATAATATATATTACCTCCTTGCGGTAGAGATAACAGGCAGAAGTAAGTTTAATAAGTTAATTTTGCACACAATTATTGTAATTTATGTTTGCTTCGCATTAACATGATGACTGCTCATGACAGGTTCGGCTGTCATCGATGAAATTAATCTCATTAAACTAATTGGTCGAATCCAGGGCAGACGGGCATCGCTCACCTCAAAAGGCAAACGAGTTTAGCTTTTTTGGCAAGTTTGCAAATCGTACCAAATAAATTGAGGTATTTTGTTTTAAATTTAGACAATTATTAGACACTCAGGTGCCCAGCGTATATAGTCTTATATTATTACGTAACTTATATATATTCGTTAGCCTAGTGGCCCTAAGCGCGATTGCTACGCTGGAGGCCTTGGGTTTCGATTCCCAGGTCGAGCAAAAGGTGTTATTGGGTTTTTCTATGAAATTCTCAGCAGCAGCTCGGAGTTAGGATTTGTGCCCGGTTAATGGCAAAGGCTCGCCCCCTATTACATGGGACTTAAACATACCGGCGAACCGTGGGTGTACATTGTTACACCTCTGCCTAACCCTTCGGGGAATACAGGCGTGATTGTATGTATGTATATATATTTACATTATATTTAAATCTAAATCCATACCATAAAACTTTCAAATATGTAAACGTTATAAAAGAGAAAGGGGGAAGCTCATAGGGCATCAAACAACTTGTCCGCATCGCTGTCAATGGGACAAGTGCCCAAAAGGCTGGCGTAACCTGGGTCTATTCGGGTAGTTCTCCTAAGTCTAGTAAAACAGTGGACAATAGCAAGTCATATGATTGGATAATACATTTCCTGACGTGTAACTGCCTCGTTATCCTGGTGGTCCTAAATTTGACTGCTACGCTAGATGTGTTGGGTTCGACTCCTAGGTCGAGCAAAAAGTTTTATTGGGTTTTTCTATGAAAATCTCAGTACCTGCTCGAAATTAGGCTCGTCCCCTATTATATGGGACCTAAACATACTGGCGAACTGTGGGTGTACATTGGTACACCTTTGCCTTACCCTACGGGGAATACAGGCGTGATGGTATGTATGTTAAAATTTCTGACATTTAACAAAAAGGATGACCTTTCCCGTAGTTTAGTAACATGATATTCTTTTACCTGAGGGAGTATTTTTCTGTCTCATCCGGATCACCAATGTAAGCCAAAATGTCTTAGAAACGGGACAACACAAAACATTTGGAGATTCAAATCCGTAGGTATCGTGTTTATCTTCGCCCACTCCACCCGGGCAAAGTTGATAAAACCCAATATCCGTTGTTTATTTATCCGAAAGTGCTTTTATATCCGGCTCTCATATCGATTCACGATATTAGCCGTAGTTAGTGATTGGATGTTGTTGTGATTTTGGCTCACTCCGATGTTTTTGTACGATTCTAGGTCATGATCCAGGATTGTTCCATAAAATTACTGTACTTCATTACAGAAAGCGATTAATGAAAATGATCTTGGCGTCTCATATTGATGTCTAGTAGTAAAATCTATAGTGGATTGAATCGACGAAGTCTATCTACCTAAGTTCTGGTAGTAAACCTATTTGTGCAAGAATTCGTCCTGGAAAGTACTACCACCATACTTAGTTCCGCCGCAAAGCAGCGTTGTTGTGTTCCGGTTTGGAGAACACGGGTGTCGGTGTAATTACAGGCATGTACGACATTTTATTTTTGTTTTTGGGATGGCACGACATCTGTAACGCCTCTAGTATCTGATGTCTATAGGCCAGAAATTTATTAGTCATGTCATGTCATTTTAATCTTGCATTTTTTTTATGCCATTGGATGGCAAAGAAGCCCACGGCCCACCTAATATTAAGTGGTCCCCGCTACCTATTGACATCTGCACAAACCAACCGACCTGTACAAATTATTGCAAAATATTTTTCATCTATGTAAATGTTCAAATGTAAATTTTAATGGTCAAATTGAAATATTATTTACACCCCATTAATAACTGTTTAGGTACTCTTACTTTACATAATCGAGTTACAGAGTTGTTATATAAACGCGCCACCAGAGGGCAGCAGGTAGCCAACAAAATAATTTCACTAAACTTCACAGAAAATAATTAAGCCATTGAAATGACTTCTAAATTAATTTCGGGAGTTCAGTACATCCGTTGGTGTTAAAATTCAGGCCTTTGTTCGCAATGAAAGTAAGGTGAGCAGATCTGGCGGTTTGAACGAGTTTTAAGTCAACAAGACTTGTTTATAAGGATGAGAACTTATTTTAAATGGGCTTTAGCGAGTTCAGTATTTCATTGAAAATGTAATAAGGAAGCTTTTGCGTTAAGAAATTCGGAATTAAGACATTGTATTTACCTACTGGCGTTCTCACCTTTTTTTGGCTATCGCCATTTTAAAGTGTATTTAGTAGATTTAGATTTTAGCAATTAATAAATAACAAAACATTTCGTATTCTAACAAATACCTAGTCGCTATTCGCTATGAAAAACAGTAATATTTGTACGTAAAAATTCACACAATTTTCTGCTAAAAACAAATAATAAACCCAATAAAATTCAACGTAGCGGAAAAACCACTCGGGAACCGAAGTACTAACGATCCAAAAACAAACCAAACATTATCGGCAAAGTTACCATCATAAACCTACCACGGACCATCACCATTAAATACTAGAAATGATACCTCTCATAATACGTTTTTAAGACAAACTGCCAAATAAAAAGGTGCGCTCTCATGGCTCTCATCCAGCATCGTTTCGCTGAGTCTGCCGCGTGAAACGTTATCGTAACGTTTATAACCGCTATCAAAAGTTAGCAACGAGAAGCTATAAAACTCATAGTAGGGATAAGGTATGGCTGAAGTGAGGCAGGTTTTGGGGTAAAGCATGCGTGGCTGCAAATTGAGGGTAATTTGACGTTTTGTACGAAGAGAGCTCGGTGTGGCTGGCATTTGTATTCAGAGTGAGAGGATTGTTGTGATAACTGAGTGATTTTGTTGCGAAAGAATATTTCGTTGTGTTATCAAAAAGAATAATCGAAGCAGCTCGTTGTTCAATTGAATCACCATCAATGATAAGGTAGGAAGCTAATTAATGTTGTTCAAATAAAACAATAAATATTTGTAATTGAAAATGAGAATACCGTAAAAGAAACTTAAACAGGAAATGCATTTTGGTGAACAAAATGATACAACAATACTTCTCGATTCAATCACAGAAAGATAGTATTGCTAATTAATTAGTTGACTACGCCAATAATGACAAAAAAATTAATGACGCTACTAAAAATACTCCAAAAACTGACAAAACTGTTACAATTTCTTCCAATCCAATTCTACTTTTAATATTTTAGCACGGAAATCTGCGTTTACTGTATTTGATTTTGCCCGCACCAACGTTGCTATGGCAAAAGTTAAAGTACCGACCATAACAGATTCAATTAGCAGGCTAATAGCAGTTCCACTTTACTCATTCAGTATCAATGAGATTGAGTTTTGCTCCGCCCTCAGAGGATATCAATGCGACCGACATACATTAAGGAAAATTAACATTAATGGTATTTAGGAGTTTGTTGCTTCCAATTGTGTATATGGTATAAATTGGTCTCGTGGTGGCAAGCACAACTGTTGAGCGTGGAGTCCTGGGTTCGATTCCCAGGTAGGGCAAAAAGTGTTATTGAGTTTTTTCATTAGGAATTTCTCAGTAACAGCCCGAAGTTTGAAAGTTGGTGGTGTGACACCCCCGTCCTTCGGAAAGCACGTAAAGCCGTTGGTCCTGCGCCTGATCTCTCCCCGGTTGTGTCGGTTTGCCGTCCCATCGGACTAAGAGAGTTAGGGTAGAGGGAGTGCACCAGTGTTTGCGCACACACTTGTGCACTATAATATCTCCTGCGTATTTGGCTAGTCTACTTTTAGATTAGCCGCCGTGGCCAGAATCGGTCTGGAGTCTGGAGAGGTATAAGTAGTGGCATAATTAGAAGAACTGAATTCATATGTCACTCATGTCTTGTAAATGTTTTACAGGTAATCATAATTTTTTTGTTTTGGCTGCGGAATTTATTCTACAGTGTCACCGCCGCGGCCCTGGAACTAAAAGGGCATTGAGGAACACCGATGCCCATGATGTCTCTACATTTGCACTTTGGAAGATACTAAATATTCCACTGATGCCTCGATAAATGTGATCACCTACCTGGATTGACTTAGACTATCGATTTTAAAAATGATGAGAGAATAAAGTCACTAGTCATTTACTGATTCACAAAAGCAAAAGTACAAAAGAAATAAAGATACGCCCATAGTCCAAACGAATACAACCTAAAGAATGGCAAAGTTACAGAAACAGAAAGTCACAACCATATTATTAAAACAGTATTTAACAATCGAAAATAATAAAAATAATTTGTTCGGTATCTTCACGCTGTAACAATGCGGGACTGGCGTGTTGCCAGCTGACGGCAATTAACGAAAATACCGCAACACGCCTCCAATTGTAGTTATTGTAAGAACCGAGAATAAATAAATATTTTCTAAATTAGAGCTGACACTTGACTTGATTCGGGAGGCGCAATAGGATTGTTAAAAATTGCTGCAGTGGCTATTAATAAACATATATAAGTTTGATTTGAAAGCGCAATCAATAATTTTTTAAATATAGTTTATGGGTTTGGCCAATATTTCTGTGTTTTCATAGTACTCGACTGGAGTCACAGTTTCTTATTCAAATTCCTAAAACAGCATTTCCTGACAGTGTTATGTATTATTAATTTGTTTTTAATGTTGTTATTATTAATTTGTTTGGACATTCGTTATTATGATGAATAGCAATCATCTTGAGAAGTTGCATTAACACTGGACCCAAACCAGTGCCTTGTGGTACACCATTCATTTTCTGTAACAAAGCTTCACATTTATCTTTTTTAAGCCAAAAATTCAGCCACGATGACAGCAAAGTCTAGGTTTTATTTTTAAAACCCAATTTACGGAGCAGAAAATTCGGTCTAATAAAAATTAAATGTGCGAATATTGCCTTCAAAGTATTTACTTTTGTTTGGTTCGTTACTTTTAGTGGAGCTGTGGTTTTTAAAACAGTACTCATGTACTGTATTATAGAGATCAAATTCGATGTATCATTGTCATTGACGTTAGGACGCGAAAGTTAATTTTAAATGTCTATTAAATATATAAAAAAAAACATTCTTATTTTTGTTCCTAAAAATGTATGATAAGCTGTAATAAATCTTTTTTTCGAGCTGATGGTTCTAAATAATCCGTTTTTGTTTTCTTGGATTTCTTTAGTCCAGTAGCTGGCCACCACGTTCACCTCCCACCAGCAATGGTAAATCCATACGACTCCTCAGAAGAGTGATAAGTCAAATCGTTAGAAGTGATGAATTAAATAATAGTGAGAAGAAAAATGCAATATATTATAGTATTTTAATTTAGAGTTCCACGTAGGCATTTTTTTTTGAAAATGTATCCAGTACTCAAGCTCAGACACCAAACAGAAAAGATAAAGCAAACGACCATATTACCCGAAGCTCATCCAAAGAGGAATAGTCGTCTTCATAATGGAATAATTTAAATTATATACCGTCAAAACCTCAGAGAAAGCTACAATAAAACACAATGAAGATATCTCGTCTTCAGCTTAATCCCGAGGTAGGCCGTGAATTTATAAGCGCTGACTTTGCGCTCTGGACGGTTGGTGCGCAAAATTCTTGGGTAATGTCGTTCCTGGACGGATTTTCTCTTGCATATTTTTATCCTGCGACGTCAAAGATGATAATGAAATCCTATGGATTTTTGCAGATCTCATTTTTCTTCTTTTTGTGTTTGTGTTGATATCGCTTCTTTCTGAAGAATTGATTGGTATATCTGAGATTTCCACAGTTAAAACTATTGAATATTGTTTGTTGAATTTGAATATTTACTGTTTAGTATATAACTCTAAGCGTTGGTCTGATTTGACCAATCATCATAAATAATGCACTAAACAACAAACAACCAAACAGCAAACTCAATCACAACACAAATAATACACATTTGAAAAAAAAAAACAGCTGCATAGCAACAAAACTCCCAAAACGCTTATTACGGATCAAAGTCCACAAGAGCCAACAGAATTCACTTCTAACTCGAAAACTGGGAAACAAAACACCAATCGAATTCAATATAGAGAACCGCATAATCCCGTTGAAGTGAAAAGCTGAACTGTTGGCAACCAGCCAATGGGCGAACGGGACTCAATTAGTGACATAATGGCCTACGTAGCCCGTATTGATTTTCGTATTATTGAAAATTACACATTATCACCGAATATTGGAGGGTACGTGGATAATTTTATTTACGTGTGACGGTAGGCGACGTACGATACGTCAATATACTTGGCAAGCGTACTGTATTTTCGATGGGAATAACTCTCGTGTGTTTCTATAGTGAAGGCGTGGTATTATATTTGGCTTACATAATACTAGCTGGGGATGCGGTTCCATCAATCAGAGGATTAATTCTTTTCATTGCACGTGATGGAAAGACTAGTTTTATCCTATTACGGTTTGAATCGCTTAGTTCAGTTTTCCTTTTCTATTGTTATTTTTGTCAGACAGTGAGGTAGGTCACAGGTGATAGTATCTTATCTCGGCTATTATTGCAGCCCCCAACTCGTGAGTGAGTCAATAAATATGGTTAGAGTGTAAAAAGGCACACCACCTATACGACTTTTGTTTTTGCCGAAAAATATCAGCATTCCATAAGGTAACGCAGGTATAAGATTGTGTGAGTATGTAATGTTCAGAATATTTAATAAACGTTTTCGTAAAAGAATCAAAGAAAAGTGAAAAGTTTGACTTTCAATATTTATGGAACCAAAACGTTTCCAAGTATAATCAAAAAACATCGTAGTGATGAACATTAAACTTACAGCTTCCTTCTGTGACATGTTACATTATAAAACAATGGTCCAATATTTGGCAGACATATTTTATTCACTAAGTTCCATATTCCTATGAGTAAATAGCAAGGTAACATTGCCTAAAACTATCCAAACTAAGCTCAGTAAGTTGCAACGCTAATCCCCAATGCTTCACGCTCAATTTGCCCCAAATAACGGCCAGGTGCGCAAACAATGATATTTCACACGATATTATGGTCTAATTTCGTAAACAAATGCCGTCGGTTATTAGGAGTTTGTTGTTAAATAACGTCTGTTTTGATAGCCACCCTAATTGAAGGCAATCTAGCCTAGTTGTGCGCTGTAATTATGTGTTATTTTGTGAAGCAAATTGTGATTGTTATGAATACATAGAATTCTAAACAACATTGTGTTATTCTTTATGTAATATATAATATGTATTCGTGACGTGACGTGAGAGTGAAGTGTATGAGAGCAAGCAATAATTTCTAATTTATTCAATGAAACCCAATTCAATGAATCACTAAACCAAGATATTTAGAACTAAATTAATTTAGAACAAAAAAAAACATTTTAAAAACATAAAAAGTTTATTGACATACGAAAACACACTTTTTTCAAATATCTTAATCTAAACAAATCTTCTTAAAATTAAACAGTACTACAGTATAACTTGGTGAACTGTGAAACTTGTGTTTACATTTCTAAATGAGTCCTAACGTCTAAACTAGGCCGAGCCTGTATCTAAGACGTCAGTTGGTACCCGTGATAATATAACAGATATGACATGGTTAAAAATTATCATTGTAAAAAAGAAAAAATACATACAAGCATTCGCAATTTAAATTAAGTGCATTGTGCGTTGTGCAGTGCACATGTATTTTTTCACTGTACCGTACTGCGTCACTGCATCTTTGTCAAATTGTTTAAAGTTGATAAAGACAGAATAATGATAAAAAGCGTTTAGCATTGGACATGTTTAGTATTAGAAAATGGTACAATTTAGTCCTAATTCATGTTATATTATTAAAGCAAGCAATCGTAATCATAAAGCATCGGAGCTGCAGAACATTATTGCATAAAAAAAAGACCTAAAATTTCAGAATACATAAAAATGAGTAAAACTATATTTTTATTTTATATTTCACACTATTATTAACCCGCCATTGATCACCACTAAATACACCAACCTAATGCAGACTGCACATACATTGGTAGAATCTTCATTAACCATTAAGAGCCAATAACAGGCAGAATCGAATTCTCCCTCAGTGGTAATGAAAACGTACTGCCTCTAACTCGGGTAATGGTTTACTTTGTTTCTTAACGGCCTCTCTTTTAACTATTTTGGGAGATGTTAAAATTTAAAGGTGTGAAAGTTCGTAAATAACAAACGTTTGGGGTAGTGGAATGAAATAAGCTTTTGCCATTTTATTTGATGGCTTTTTTTTTTAAATCTTCTTATTTTTCTATTGATTTCGAGAATTAATGACCAAATATCCTGGATTCCCAAATTGAGTAAGCTCACTGCATCGTCGACTTTGTCTTTGTCACCTCTGACTTAGACTGGAATCAAGAGCTTACCCATGTCAAATAAAAAACAAAGATTCAGCAAGATTAAGTAAGTGCTAATTCAATCACGCCAGAGCGGCTGAAAAATTTTTCATAGAGATAAGTTATAATCTAGAATAGTACATAGACTCCCGTGAGATAATGTATTACCTTCGAAGCCGCGGGTCAAATCAAATAAAAAAAAATAATAGCGAACATTAACATTTTAAATGTAGAATAGTTGTAGCAGACATTTTGTAAACCGTCTCCCTTTTGAAGAACACGTGTTGCTCTTCCGCGGAAAATGGTCATAAACAACATTACAGGAATATTCCATTACGTACCATTAACTTCCCAACTAGCACGCATGCAACCCGTCACTCCACATCCAAAGGTCGGCACAAATCCTGGTTCTTAAAGGTTTTTGTGACGTCACGCCTTGCTGTCATGGCCGACCCGCGTCAAACTCGTTACGAATCGGACGCGCGTTGATTTTTTTATGCGTTTCTTGTGTTTCTCTCATTAATGGTGTGTTTCGGTATGCGTGGCCGTATGTGGCTTTGTCGCCTGTTGACTGTGCGTGGTTGTGCAACCCAAAGACGTTTAACCATACACAATTTTGTATGGGTAACATCTTGACAATTCAAAAGTAAAAAAAATGGCCTGAAAATGGTCTAATTGAATTAAATGCTTTGACTTTGAGTTTGACAATAATCAGGACTTAGCGAAAATAGATCTTATAAGTCGCTTATGATAAAACGACTGGAAATAAGTACAGTTTATTTTCGATAGTAATAAATAATATAATTCATTCATTATTTAGGTCATAAAATGATTTTCTAACCATCCTAATGAGTGGTAATGATGAACTATGGAATTTAATCAGAGCCGTAAACATGTAATGACTGTTAACATTATTTTTTATCATTTCTACTCAGTAAATGGAAGAAAATATTTCGGAGCTCAACGTTTTTTCTTAAATAAAATCGAACCATTCGGTATATAAAAATATTTTTTTAATAATTCTGGTGACGGATATGAAGTCAAAGACAGCGCTATGTGACTTCAGGCGGCAGTAACGTGAGTTAGCGCAGTGAGCTCTATGCAACTCTACCGTGACTCTACAGCAGGAAGTCAACCGTTAATAATTATTATCACAAAGGCGTTTTAAATGAAAAAAAAAGAAAAGAAAGCAAAATGGCGATTTTACTGTCGGTTCTATAAATAATTAATAATATTATTTTCCAGACAAATAATAGAACTCAGTCTAGACAGATTTATGCTAAAGTCTAATAGCTTATAGGAAACTATGATTCATCAACTGTCAAGCATTGTTTCCGACTATAGACAAATGGTAAATTTTATGGCCATAGTTTTTTTTTTTATTGTATTTATTATCCATGTATTTTTCAATTTTTAGATAGAGGAATAAAGATGGTGGTTTGTTATCTTTTGTATTTATCAAATTATCAAGATAATTCAGATAAAAGTTAAAAAGACTTGAAAGACTTGCTCTTAGTCTTATTAGCGATGCTCTTCCTTGGTCCGAAGGGTGCGGGCCAGCGTTTACAGTATCCTGACTATGGTAGCAAGCAAACTGGACTGTGAACCACCGCTGCAAGATTTCGGCTGAGCCTTTGACCTTGTAATAAACATGTCACGAAACGTTTCGTTACTAACAGTCTTGACACTTGAAAAAGTGATTTAATCTATTTTTCTGTGCTAAAGTTTTCACTGACACCTTTCCATTCTTCTTGTCTATTACCTTTTCCAGCAAGTCAGACAGGAACAGAAGAAATTAAATAAATAGAGGAAACTTATGAATCTTCTACCAAAATCACCAAAATCAATATTTACTGTAGATTTTTTTACAAAATCTCTCAAAAAGTCACCTTGTCACGTCAGTATAGCCTCCGGGATTAAACATGGAGCATAATTGAATCACGGCCCGAGTGCAGGTGCTACGTAAAAAATGTGAAATTCCGCAACATTTTGTTAGATTGGAAGCTGACCCCAATAGGTTAAACGTTATAACCTGACACCATAAATAAGTACCTGTAACTTATGTCCAAAGTAAATAGTTTTCATTTAAAGTAGTAAAAACATCGTAAAAAACTGTCACAGACATAACTCTAAGAAAAAGTTGTAAAACTACAAGAGAAATATCTATAAAATAACAGCTGCATGTCAACTCGTTACAAGACGGAATGGAGAGAATATTTTTACACGTTCGTAAATATCAAGATTTTTATAGTACAGAAATTATTATACAGGTTAACATTTATTTAATTGCGCATCTTATAGGGAGTGAATGTACATATAAATACGAACAATTTTTATTATGGGGCGCCCTGAAGTATGAAAAAAGTTGTTCCTTACATTGTGATCCAGTTGAAGTGCATATATGTAGGGAGCAGCAGATTTTTTTTTCGTGTTTCAGAGTTGGTCCTATAGTAAAAGTTGTTCGTATTCATGACTAGTTCACCTTTGAAAGCAATTCAAAGTCAGCCTGTATAAAACACCCCAACTCTGTTATTATAATAGCAATCTATAGACTAGGGTAAGTGTGAAATTACGTCATTATAATGTCCAGACAAAATAATGTATTCAATAAAAGTGATAACAGAAATTACACTGTTCCAACCGAAGTAAAATATTCACGAAATCTCCTTCAACAAACAAGTTATAAACTGTCAGCCATCATAAAAATATTCGGCTTGCAAGCAAAAAGTGACAATAATGAGAAGTAAGAGGCAACATTTATATAACGTCGAGTAAGCTCCGCGGACCCGTGTCAACGCCATAATGCGCTGAATCCACGTCTGAGGTCCATGGCTGACCTGGTGGGCCAAGCGATGAGAGGTGGCGGTTTAAAATTTTAAAGTTAGTAACAAAATTATTTTATTTTATTTGAACTAAATGCAAAGGTATCCTTCAAGTAAAAAGAAGTAGGCTTACAAGATAATTTAGACTTTTGATTTAATGGCTAAATTCAATAGTATAATAAAACTACGCAGCCCAAAAAAATCGCAAATACCGTCTGCACGCTGCATGAAAAAAAAATTTGCTACACAGACTACGAGTACAGCTGGCGTAGCAGCCATGAGCTACGTCGTAGCAATCATGTAGCATTAGCGTTAATAGTAACAAGGCCCAGTTTTACTTTAAACTTTTACTGATATGCTTTGATATTTTATTACCGAAGTCAACAAAGTTTTCTCCTAGATGTTTTTTTTATTCAAATTCCTCTTTTTGCAAATTTAATGACCACTTGCGTTATCTAAAATCCAATTCCTGAAACTAAAAATATTCTAAACCTAATCGCAATTTTATCTCAGCGACAATCAATGTCAAATATGTATTAGAAGTATTTTTGACAGACCGAGAAAGAAAATACAACGCGAACGTTTCTAAAAGTTGCCCCTCCATTTAAATATAAATACCTACCATTTATTTTATATCTGCGTCTTTACCACACGCCATGTAAGCATGTTTTGCGAAATTTTAAGACCAATTTTAAAAATAAACGTACCTATTTTACGACACCACTTGTATCGGCATAAATTTATACCGCGCCCGCTCGTAACTTAGACCGCATAAAAACAGGATTTTCTTATATTCCACTGTTATTTTAGCTCCGGTGTAAAAATATTATGTTTTGTGTCATCGGCAGAGCTTGAAAAATAACGGCTGAAGAATTTTTTTCATGAATATGAAATATGACTTGACTCGTAAGACAAGATTTTTTGAGTACGAATTTCTAGGTATTTAGTGAAACGTTGAAAAAAATTAATATTCATCAGGTATTTCATTAACAGATACTAAAACTAAAATAACGGCAGTTATTTATGTTACATTGTTGAAATGACCGTATTTTGGGATATTTTATTAATAAAATGGCTAATAGTCTTTATCGCATTTTTATATTTATTATAAAATAACAGAGCTTATTTTGCGTTACCATTTAAATATCGTGTAGAACGTTATTTTTCTAATATTATGGTGTATAAAGTTGGGTAAGCACTTTTTAAGCAGGCCAACCATTTTATTTATACGACGATGGAAGCAAGATCAGCAAAGAATAAAAGTTAAAGCGCAAACATTGTAAGGTACAATCGCGCACAGCGCCCCACAAAAATAATTTACAGACACATTTTTTTAAACCCTATAAACATAATATATTAAATCGTGCTAACACGGCTCCGAGCTAAGCTGGTAACGATTTATGAGGCTACCACCAGATACCAAAGTTGGTTGGCGAAATAAACACCAATATATCACTTACTTTATTTTATATTTTGCGCGCTCCGCTCTCGATTTGAAATGGCAATTTAATTTCCTTGTAAAATGTATATTTGGTTCGGTAAACGATGTTGTGATAACTATTTTTGTGCACCATTTTACAGCTTACTTGCGACCCTAATGTATGTACTTATCGTATTCGTGTTGATTTTACTATACTTGATTACGTTATCGGAGGTTTGTTTGTAATTTTTGGTGACACATTTTACAGGCGTGATTAGAAACCTAAGGAAGAAGAGGGGGCTATTGTCCAACGATGACACACAAACTATTCAACGTTTTCAATTCCAAAAAAACGGTAAATCAACTATTTTTCACAAGTACACATCGAATGGGACACCACCACCAGAACGAAAACTTTAACCATAAATTCAGTTTATAATTCCCCAGCGTTGAAATTTTCCGTCAGATATTAAAAAAAGATCAGCCCGTCAAAAGTGTAAAACCTGGACGGTGAAAATGCATGAAACGGCAGATTTTCCTAAAAATAACCTACTCAAAATGTTATCGCTGGAGGCTCTAAAACCATGCTACTGAATCCATGGCAACAGTTAGTGTCACAATATCTCTTCCACCAAACGAAAACGAAACTGCACGTCGCCTTACAAGAGCACATTTTAAAACCAGGAAAACGTCTTAAATGGAGATTAAGACGAGCCATAATACACCCGAACCCCTCTTTTTGCACTACCCGGGCGACGCCCCGCGCATGTTTCAACCAACTTAACTTCAATTAAATCTGCCGGCGCACCATCACAGGGTTTCATTAATTAAACGCTGGTGCTTGACGTTCCGTCCTTAAGGGCTGCCCTTGTGCCTTCACTTGAAATAATCGCCGTCCGAAATTATTCCCTTTGATTGTCTATTAAATCCTTGGTCTTTGTGATATAATTGCTGTGGATTACGGATGATTACTGCTGTTGTGAGTTGGATTTGTGGATCAAACGGTGGCTTGATGGAAGATCGTTACTGCAACTGAATTAGCGCTAGGAGTGGTGACATTTTATATGGGAGGATGATCTCGTGGTGTTCTGAGTATTCAAGGCCAAACATTTATATCGGCTGACTAGTAATTAGTGACAGATACTTATACACATAAATTCTCCCAAAGAAATGTATTCATTTTTATTCGCATTTTTATTTTTTTATGACCTTAGTCCGTCACTAATAACGAGACACTCTATATATGTCTCCACCTATAGATATCTGCAATACGAGAGACGTATTGCCATCCCAGAGACAAAGTTGAAACGTCTTTTGCGGCTGTAATTATGGTGGCACCCATACTCTTCAAACAACAGCGCTGCTTTGTAGAAATTGTTAGGATAACTGAAAATGATACTGCTGCCATTTTTAACCAAATGTCGCTGCTTTCAATTCTTTTTTCTACTCGATTAGCTTGTATAGAGTGCATCATGTACTATATCTGAGTCAGTGTAAACCACCTTATTTTTTCATATTAAAAAGATCTAGGGTTTTTTAAAATAAATTAAAATATTTTCAGGTCTCTATACCTTTTCATGTAAATACACAGTGGCTCGATTTAGAAGTTCGGAAGCGCATTAGAAACCATCCTTTTGGAAAATTGACAACCAAACTTTACCTGATCCTTGAAAACCCAATTTATCATCTAAAATGCATCAAAACAATTTACCTCAGCGGTGCAACAGCGTCGCCACATCCGTCCGCGTCCGAGATCAACTAAGGCCAAAGTTTTAAGTACTTTACACTTTTCCACACATAAACAGACATATAGATATATATAGTAGTAGTAGTTGGGTAAGCGAGACAAGTTCGCAACTCGTCTTCGGGGAAATCTAAGTCTTGATACGGGCGGGTCGTCCGAAATACGGTCGACGTGTTAAAGCGCTTAGTATCGCTAATAAAGGTTATGTGTTTTGTTGAGAATTGGATATGAGATGCTGAGGACACTGTTCCGCTTTTTAGGGCGCTTTTTTTGCTAGACGGTGAGATGCTAAGGTCGTAGATTCGTAACGTTTGCCTTATTTATTTTGAGATACCGTTAATAGCAAAGTTCTGAAATGAGTAAGTATTAATAAAAATCTAAGTACTAATCCATAATTAAGCAAAATGTGGGATTATAACTCCCACCGACACTTAGTGCGAGGGCGGTGCTCCTGTTCAGTCGATCGCCTATTTACAGTACCGTAAGTGTTCGTAATAAACATCGCCAATAAGTATGAATGTACGAAAAGCACAAAGTTTATCTATAACCCCATATACTCGATAAGAAGATTAATAACAAAAATCTAGACAGCCTTGTAAACAAGTAATAAAGTTTGAAATTTGAAGAACAAATGTCAGCTAACAAAAGAGTTGATAACTTTGAAACGGCTGAACCGATTTTGATAAAACATATCTAAAAGCCATCTCTAGGAAACCTGCTTTCAAATGAAAAAACCGCATTCAAATCGGTTCACCCGTTTAAGAGCTACGGTGGCACACATACACAGACACGTCAAACTATTACACCCTTCTTTTTGAGTCGGGGGTTGAAAATTATAAGTAATACGGTTGGTTTATAATGTGGGCAATAACTCCTAAAGTCTCATACCAGAAAAGACCACCATAAACATTTAGCACCACGTACAATCGCGGGCACCACAACTAACTCAAGAGCGTAACAAAAGTACAGTCGCACACAGCGTCACCTCGCGCACTGTAACGGAAGCGGACACCGGCTGTCGTTTACCGCGCACTCTGCGCTTCCGCGGCGCTTTTATCGCGGCGACTGCGCCTCGTGTGCGCGACTGTACCATTCGTAACTCATAGGTTGTTGTAATAGTTTCTTCCATTGGATGGTTTTCTTTATTCACGGTATCGTCGCGTACAGATAGAGTAGACATGTTTATGTTCCGGTGCGCACTTGAGGGCTCAACATAATAGCAAAACGTTACGTAGAAAGTTCGGTAAGGGTGAGATTGTATGAAAAAAGAGAACCCACCTTGAAAATGTAACCAAGAGATGTTTTTTTCACTAAGATAGGCTATTGTGCGATACGTCTGATCTTTCTTTCTTCTTCTATCTCTCTCTTTCTTTCTGCTATCTTTGTTTCGAGTTAATCTTACATTTAAATCTTTAATAAGTCAAAGACCAGCCTACTACCACATTTGATATAAAAAAATTGTACATAAACATGTATAATTATTTATATTACCTCATTCATTTTTATTAAAGCTACACTGCACGATTGTACCTACCAGTGCAGAAAGTTTCATGTAATATTTCCTCGATTTTTATACATGAACGAGTCACATAAGTGTGCCTGGTTAGATATTGCAATATTTTCTTATTTATGTAAGTCTTCCATGACGCTATCGTACAAAATTGTAAAATTGATGTATGATTTGTCGTGCATTGCTTCTATGATTGATTCCTTAACTTGCTTTGAGTGCGCAACAGTGGGTAGTTGTGATGTCAATATATTTTAGACTAACTTCTGCCCTCGAACTCCTCCGCGTTAAATTTGATATATTATCCCACGGGAACAGTACAATCTATCTCAGTGCCAAATTTCATCCAGATCTGTTCAGCCGTTTAAACGTGAAAGAGTAACAAACATCCATCCTCACAAACTTTAGCATTTATAATATTAGTAGGAAGTAGGACTAACTTCTGCCTCCGAGTACGTCCTTGTAGATGACAAGTATGCCATAAAACATTTCCTATAGCATTCAGCAATAATGTAGTCATCTATTAGAGAAAGATTTCTGTATTAGGACCAGTATTTCTACCTTATCTATACCAATAGTATAAAGCTGAAGAGTTTGTTTGTTCGGTTGAACGCGCTAATCTTAGGAACCACTGGTTAAAATTGAAAAAAACATATTTGTGTTAGATAGTTCATTTATCGAGGAGAGCTATAGGCTATATAACATCTCGCTACGAACAATAGGTGCTGAGCAGTAGCCAAAAACGTAACTTAATGCGAGAGAAAAAAACTACGCGAACAAAGGCGCTGGCAGAAGCTAGTACAAACATAAAACACCCAAACAATCATCTTTTTTCAACTTTGTATATTGCAGGATAATTCTCATACTAAAAAAAACAACCTTATTTCAGTGACAAACTGTCAAAAATGTGGATAAAATACGAGACATTTTTGTCGGATTCAAATTGAGATTAGCATGCAAACTATGTATTAGAATTAGCCCCCTGAAATTCTTGGCTCCCAGTAGCCAATTATAATGCCAAGATTAATGTCTAACCCCAAAGAGCCAATGAGCCTTTAATATCTAAATGCACATGAATTGGCTTAGGGATTAACAGTACCTAATTAATTTCACATAATGTTATATTGATTCGGATCAATTAAGTATCTCTATTTGCTTAACTTTGATACGGGAGTGTAAGATGTCAGTTACATGGTGACAGTGTTTAGTAGGGGACGTGTGGTTAATTTAATTAGAGGTAATAAGCTACAATCTAAAATGTCGTGATAGCCTAGCGTTTAAGGCACCTTCCTTGTTGTCTGGCTAATTGTGGGTTAAAATCCGGGCAAGTATCAATATGACTTTTTTAATTCTTAGGTACTTTTTAAGTTTATCTTGGACATCACTAATATTGGTGAAGGAAGACATCGTGAAGAAATCTCGACTTTTATTATAAGTCTGAAATCACCAATTCGCCTTGAGTAAGCATGGTGATCAATGCTCGTGCCTTCTCTGTACGAGAAGAGGTCTTTGCCCTGCAGTGGGACAATAATAGGCTGGTATTATTATGATTTAAACTGCTCGACTTCTTACTAAAATGCTTGTTTACATGTTTTAATTAAGTGATACTAGGTTAGTAAGAAAAGACTTGCATTGTAACCAATAAGTTTAACCATAGAATAGGTATAACTTTATTAACATACTGCAGTTTTATGAAAGAAACTAGCTTCTAACCACGACTTTGTCCGCATGTATGTAAACCAAAAACATACCCTATCAATGACACTCAGTAATAGTACCCATAGTTTTGTATCAATGATTTTTTTTTATAATCGGACCAGAAGTTGTTCCTACATACATACACCAAGTTAATAATAAAGTTAATAATTATTATTTATAGCTATGATTACGAGTCAGGCGCCGCTCGCTCATTACAGTAATTTTACCGCGTTCATAATTATAATGATTGTCATAAATTGTCTACTTATTATTTTTGGCTTATTTTTTCCTTAACGTCGTTATTTTTATACATTACGGCTGGCTGACATCTTTCATGGGGAAGAAGGTACCTGCTAATATATTCGGACCACTTTTATTATGGGACCAAGCCAAAGTTAATTAAATGTTTCTAAGTTGGTCCCATAGTCAAATTTTTTCGTATTAATAAGAGTACGCCCAAAAAAATGCGAAGTGAAAAAAAACATCTGTATAATTTTTATACCTTTATCTTCTTATCATTACTTTTGTGAGTACATGGTAAACTTTTACCATGGATTGAATACATGATTAGACCCCTTTTTTTTAAGTGATGGGAAATCATCAAATGACTGCAAGTTACATCTTTGGTTACTGCTCTGCACACGTATGTCGTGTGGGTGATGTTATATAACCTATGTTAATCAGGGTTTTTTTTATGCATGGAAAATCATCGAATGACTTCCCCCGCCCTGGGCGGGGCGGGAAGGAGTGTCAGACTTTTACTGACTAAAACCCATCCATGTTCCTTCTTGTGCCCTTTGCATTCTGGAGGCGCGGTATCTCTTACGAACAACCCGCAGCCCCGGCAATTCTAGCCCCTGGTGACAAAGATGATTCCCAACTATTAAAAAAGAAATCAGCTGTTGCATATATTTTGACTGTGTAGGCGTCGCACTTTTGTATGCAGCAACTGGTTTTTCTAAGTGTTCTCTATGATTCCTCCCGCCTCGTATAAATGCTTCCATATCACTCCCTTACTACAAAATATTATCTCAAACTCAGTGACACTAAAACACCAACATTGCATGTGATATCAAAATATTCGCCAAAGCGTCTGCTAGCCAATTCACGAAGTTCCCCATTTCTTGGTAACGTTTATAGAGATTTTTCAGAGCTTCTCATACACTCCTGAAACTTTTGCAGTCTCTCACGTCGTCGTTCGTAGTTTTAAATCAAGTGTGGCTATTTGAATTTACATTTTGGAATTTATGACTTTCTTGGCTGAAAGAAGTGCATGGAAGTTTTTATTTTTATTTTTGAACTATTTTAGTAAGATGACTGAAGTCTTTCCTACAATTAATTTTTGTGACAAAGTCGTATATTTTGTACAAGTAGCAATTGCTATTCCATTTTTGGCTTTTAAGGGGGCGATAACTACAGATCGCTCCGTACAAAAAAGTAGATAGTCTAGTCATATTTTGGTTAATAATTTAATTTTAATAATTTTTGAGGACGAAATTTTTTAGACAAGGACAGAAATATCTAAGGTGGTGGCAAGTTAGTTTCCCGTTCTGTTAATTTTCAGTTATGTGTTTCAGTTATTTATTTAAATAAATAAATAAAATGATACATAACTGAAAATGATACTTTCTCGTTCTGTTAATATATATAATTTATCATCATCGTTCTGTTTATCATTTTCAAATATATTCTCGACACTGTCACTAACTTTTGTAGCACAACTTAAATATCGATATTTAGAACATTCGATATTCTGTACTTCGATATTTAAGCCTTTCGATGCCACGTTTGTCGATAATAGAAGTTGACCAAACAACAGCGTAGATATTAGTGTCCTTATACTGTCTACAAAATTTCATCGAGTTTAGTTGCATATCTAAAATTTAGCTGTGCCCGACAGTGTTCATAAATGCTTCTATTTATTAACACCTACCACTCTGTATGTTTTACATTATGATTTGCATTAAAGCCTTGTGGCTTATCCATAATGTGTCTAGAATACTTTTATATAAATCACTTTGCCGGTGAAGTCCCGTTGGTATCAACAATTCTTTTACTACACCATCCACGCCAGTACCACTCAAGTTCGACTGACATCGAATCAAAGCGAACTCACTCGATCCATCGCATTATTAATTTTAATACGAACCTTAACAAATTGAAAAAAAAACAAAGAACACTCGAAAGCTAATAAAATATTCAAAGGCGAATAAAAATCCTTTATACATCAAAAAGGAATTAACGTTTGAAACAATTTTTTGTCTATCCTCAGTTTGTCTAATTGGACCAAGTTTTTGAGTCCGTCCGTCCAATTCCGGGGCCTTATTGAGTGGGATTTCCAATTTTATTATGAAAAAAAGGACGGAGATGTCAGGAATCTTGTTATCCGAGGGTCCTACCTGTCTTGCTTTATTGAATCAGGTGTTGCTTGGGAGAAATCATATATACGGGATCGCCGACGAATTTGCTTATGAAGGAGGTTCGGGCGTTCATAGGGTATCAGAATATGTATCGTTACATTTTTAGGTGGTTGTAGTTTTGGAATATATTTGACGGGTTTCGTACTAACCTTTTTTCAGATTTACAAAAATTTTCGAACTCTATCTGAAGCTATCATATTTTATCTTCTTTTGTTTCTGCGTTTTACAAAATTAAATTGTCACGTACCTTACCAACTTAATACACATACATATATTCACACATAAAAGAACATTAATTCCTCAAGATGTGCACCTATTTTGGGCATCATCGTCTTAGATATATGTATTTTGATATTTTTCTTAAAAAACACCATTGTATTAAGCACTATAAGGTACTTTTTTATAACAGTGATAAATATATTTTTTTTTTATACGTTCCATACGAGAATTGCGACCGTAAAAAATGGCTAGATCAAATATTACAAATCAACCTAAGCGAAATGTAACGTAGCGAAATTTATTTCCACCTAACTACATAGATTCTTGGCTAAAAATCACATATAAAATTTATGTATAGTTTATCAATTCTGTAGCACACCGAACTTTTGGCGAAAAACCATATTTTCTCCGAAAAAGATACTCGATTTTTCCACATAATAATTTTGCAACTTCACCAGTACCTATCAACAGAGTTTAAAAGTTAAGACCTCAATGGTGATACATCAACTTATCAAAATGTTTCAAACCAAAATGATTGGCAACTGACGACGCAATCAGTGGATAAAATACGAAAAGTTCCGAACTTTGCCGAAGTTGGTGAAAAAATGTTTCTTTTAAAAATACCTGTATGCCTGTCTATGAATAGGATGTTCATGTGGGTTAAATAATTTCTGAGACAAGTAAGGAAAAATTTTAAATTGTTTTTTTTTTTATATTTTTGTTAGTAATTTCTGTTAAACACATTGTCTGCTATAAGAATTTTGCAGCATTTTAAAAACATTATAATTTTAAATAGAACTAGAATTCATGTAATTTTTTTTATTGGTAACATAATACGATTACTCAAGCATTCTCAAAAGAGGCCTTTGCCGTGCAGAGGAACAAGAATAGGCTGATATTATTATCATTAATCCCACTGTCAGACATTATAATACTCTTCGTTGTCTACATTGTTTAATAGTAGCTGTACTTAAAGCCAGCATCTAGAGACAAGTCCTCAGTTAATCGAAACAGTCACCTCCAAGTCACCCACTGACCGAACCAAAAATAATTCGCCCCCTAACGTTCCAGGACCAATCCGTAACACCGAGAGCGTATGGCTGCCCTAATCGTGACGTACCGCGCCCCCTCGTGTTGATATTTGACAACTTTATTGGATCCATAATTGAATTTTCACAAGCTTTTATACTGATAAAAATTGGTATATTGGAGAATGTTCGAGAGCCTGCTCTAATTTCGCCGGGCGCTAAAAAAGAAAATGGCAATATTGACAGATACCGTATACACACTGCTAATTTGATTTTTCTTGCAACGTCATTTGGGTTTAAATTAAGTTGAAGATTAATTATGGGCTTAAAAGTGGTTAATTGGAGTTTGGTAAATGGGAAAAGTTCCTATAGATTTGGTTACTCAAATATTTTTTTATCGTTTTCGAGATCTATGGGGTTCAGTTCTGCCAAAGTGCTCGAATTATTTTTAATTTTTTAAAGTAAATGATTACATATTTACGTTTAACGCTGATTAATCTGAACTATGTTTTAAGCATGATTTTGGAATTTACATATCACTGATATTGCCTGGTTGTAAAATAACATTAGACATATATTGAGTTTGACGTAATTACTTTAATTATTGAAAGAATTGCGAGTTGGTTGGTTTTGACAGGACTGACCTCAATTTCGTTCCAGACTTGTAAAGATAACTGAAATATAACTTTTTTTTTCTAGTAAATGATATACATAATGCTAGAATAATGGTGTTTTTTGCCTAAACAAAAGATTACAAAGACTATAAAGATACCCAAACGATCTGGCGCCTCGACTCCAACATGAAAAGCGAAGAAAGCAAGGATATTTTCCACAACACTAACTTTTAAATTACCACACTTTTATATCTCTTAACAGCCTGACACACATCCATGAACATGACAATATAAACTGGCATTTTAAATCTAATAAAACGTTCACTGCCCATAAATTTGTTGTTGACCAAGTCCAGGCATTAAGAATTCAGATGCACTTTAAAATCCAGGTGAATTTTGTTGCAGTTAGGTTTATATTCAGGCAAAGTTTCGCACTAAACTCGGCAACAGAATACGGCAGTTTTAAAAATAAAGTTTAACTTTATACTTCTTGGTTTAGTGAATCTGAAAGTTATTTTTTAAGTGGTGAAGTTAACTTGTTAAGTTTTTGTGGAAGTAATTTTGAAAATATGCCAGAATTTTTGGGGTAAGTGTTCTAGTTAATATAAGTTGCGGTTATTATATATAAAGTTACGTTGTGATGTAATGAATAGTTTTTTTTTACGAGCAAGTGTTGAAAGTGCTGGTTTTAAGACAATGCAGTTTTGACTGCCGTGAATAAGTCAGAATGCCTGGTGGTGAATATTTAAACCAATTCGATCGTTGACTTTTATAATTTTTATTTCAAAAAACAAACTTTTCCCATCACTACGGTTCTTACTGGAGAACCGTAGTGATGGGAAAGAGGAGATGTTTTTTGTGGGTGCATTTACAAATATATGAACACCCTATCACATAGACCCTGTTCCCAGGTGTGGTCCAAAACAAAACATAATCGCAATGACGGGGAAAATGTGTAACTTCTAATTTCATTGTCTTTTTACACCTATCATAGAACGAAATATTAGACTGAAGTAGGCATGGTCTAAATTATTAGCCTCCTAGAGATAATAGTTTAGCGTCTGAATTATAATGTTAGTACTACAGGAACTAAGTACATATTACCTGTTATCATAATATTACCATAATCTATTTTCTAAGTAGAGACATAATGGTAATGACAAGTAGCTCTAATTTGAGTGTATATAGGTAGTAGTATATCTATTATAAAATATAAATGAAGCAACACTTAGATGAACAAATAATGATTAATAAGCAATATCAGTATATTACCATCACGCCTGTATTCCCTGAAGGGTTAGGCAGAGGAGTAACAATGTACAACCACAGTTCGCCGGCATGTTTTGGTCCCATGTAATAGGGGGCGGGCCTATTCCCATTAACCGGGTACAAATCCTAACTCCGAGCTGCTACTGAGAATTTTATAGAAAAACCCACTAACACTTTTTGCTCTACCCGGGAATCGAACCCAACACCTCTAGCGTAGCAGTCGTGCTTAGGACCACTAGGCCAACGAGGCAGTCAGTATATTATTATATCGAATAAATTACAAATGTTCAAAATCTAGTCGCAATCTTATCTCACCTACAGTCTATGTCAAAAATAGAAGGTAAATTCGAAGCATTTAGACGGATTAAGACTGAGGTTAGATTGAAATTGTTTCTATAAGTCAGTAGAATTGCCTTCTGTTCATTTTTATAACCATGTTAAAAGTTCAGTATATTTAGATAAATATACTATTGTTTTTTTATTACTAAGTGATTTTAAATTCTATGTATAATGGTTCAAAAATAATTTAAAACGACGACCCCGCCCCAGCTCAATGTTTCCACAAAACAAAAAAATATACCCGAAAATAAATTCTTCAAGCATATAAGAGTACCAGCTCCAATAATTTATGGCGTCAACAGGACACGTGCGACATTCCTCAAGATCCTCTCCCGCCCAATTTGTTCCAAGTGTCACTTACGATAACTCGCCCCGTTAATGGTCCATCAAGATCGTTTAAAGGGTGGTCTGAGTGATACATGCTGTCTCGCTCGCTCGCTCTCGGAAGTGCTATCGATTCGATTTTTGAATATTATAATGTTAAGTGGCGATGGCAGGGGAACAGAAGTGTTCGGTAATTATTATTTACCGAATATCTTCTGTACAATTTATTACACAGGATTTTTTCTGGAAAGTGTCTCGTATTAATTAACACACTAGAACTGATTACTATTCGTTCATGTACTTGAGTAAAAAGTATTCTATTTTATGCACAGAATTTCTTTAATATTGGTTTAGTAGTTGGGATGTCAAGTAGGCACAGAGATACCGATATAATTGTAGATTTGTATATACTTAATATATAGATTTTTAATATCCATCTCTCAAGCCACTTTAAACTTATATTAGCAATAATTTAAGTAATATCGTAGAGCTAGATTTTTCTAGGAAACATTAAAGAAGTGGATTACAAAGGGATAGTACGGTAGCCGGCGACGGCGGACTGGATTTAGCGTGGCGACCGCGGCTTAGGGGGATGAGCAGTGAGCCAACGCAATACATATTAAATAAGACTACATTTTGTTTAAGGATATAATTTAAGTATGAGGTCGTTTTAAGAAGGATTGAGGAACACTGATTTAAGAACAATGTCATCGTCTAATCATGAAGGCTACTTTTGACAGACATTTATAAAAAAAAGGATTGTTTCGAGTTCTTCGGGAGACATAGACATGTTTTCTAACAATCTTGCTAAATTCAAACGTTTCATTCGGGCACGATTGTCAGACCCTGTTTTATGTTGACGTATCGACAGGTCACACACATTTGTCATATATTGTTAATAATTGCTCTTCATAGTTCCTATTCATTGTTACCTCTTTCATTGTATTATTTGTGTTTTAGAATATTTACATGTTTTAATTTTTTTCAATTTTACTCTTCACTTGTTTATTATTTAACCCGTGTTTTAATTTCAAATGTTTAGTTTAATTGTATGTTTATGTGTTGTTTAAGTTAATATTGTTTAATTTTATTTTGATTTAAATTTTATTGTGTTTAATTACTTTAACTTATACAATTCTAAACTATGTTTAAAATGATGATGTATGCATGATGTGTTCTCCTATAACTGAAGGAGCACAAATCTTCAAAGAACTTTGTATAATAATGCATGTAATGTGTATCCTTTGTTGGAGTTCCTTTCTGAATAAAATAAAATAAAATAAATGAATAGATTTTTTTGCTCCTACTGAATGTTAGAGAAGTTTGGGCAAGAATCGCCTTGCTGAAACTATGAAGAATTCCAAAAATGGTGACCTTTAAAGGTGGATCAAACTTGACTTTACACGAACATTAAAAACATAGAAAGAGCAAACCATAGGTAATCTGTATCGTCTCTTTACTACTATAGGCTGATCTAGTTCATAAGAATGGTTAACTCTTTGGTGAATAATAAAAATTCACAATACCTAATGTAAAATGTAAAAGGATTTTTTTAATAAACCTTACTAAGGAGCGCCGAATATTTAAAATGCAAAAAAGAAAAATTAAATTACAGCCTGTCCCAAAATTAAATATAAAAGATTTAAAATATTTTGTAAAACGAACAGCACACTCGTATAAAATTCGCATAATAACATAATTTCTATGCCAAGTTTTTGTGCCAATTGGCATAAAAAAGGCTCGGTGCGTTATATTGTTTTGAGAGAAAAGGGTTACCGTAATTGATAACCTGAACACGGGAAGGGTTGAAAATAAAATTATGTACAAAAAATATGCTTCCGGAGCCATAATGTAAGGTAAAGAGGGTCTTAAAGGGTCTGGAAAGCCAGGGTCCAGCTAGTCTGTTTTAGTAATGAGTTGTAATACACTCAAGTATTCTTTTAAGTATTATAAAATATTTAACGTAGACGAAGACAAATATATTCGTAGCACCTTAACACAATACTGGATAACACTTGATTCTAGACCGCAGAGTTAACATTTTTATCGTGTATGTATGTTTTCTATACAAAAGTTGGCTCCGTACTTTCACTATATTCTCATAGAAAACGCGTAATGAGTGAAAATTGAAATTCTGCTACACTATCCTGCAAAAACCTTCCTTCAAAGAATTTTAAATGTTATGTCATCACACCTGGGCATTAGACATTATCTAAGTTATCACCTATATTCATCAAAGTAATCTTTTACAGAATAAACACATATTCACATTCAATACTTTTTCATTAAAAAGGGGTAAAAATAAAGAAATAAATTAACAAAATCAAGCAATTCACAAGTTTAAATCGCACTCCGGATCCAACCTTGACTTGTCAATACCAGCTTTCTTCAAAAATAATTATTTCTACAAGCGAAAAAGAAAACAATTTAATTCTTCACTCTGGACGAATGGATCTCGACTCTTGTCTGGCTTCGCTCCAATTTGAAGAAAACAATTAAAAGAGCTACACTTCGTTTTTGTAGCTCTCAATGATATCTTTGAAAACTAATTGTATATTTTTACATAGTAATAATATTTGGAACGAAGCCTCAACAAATTGTATTAAAAATATTTTTGTTTTTAAATTGAGTTTTCAGAAAGTATTCTTTGGTAATGACAAAAAAGTAACGTTTTTTGGTGTCACCTTTAGTCTGGCATTCCTCTCGATTTCCATTTTATTCTCAACTGTTTTATTTTTGTTATTGACTGTATCCCGTATTAATACAAGTTTAAAATAAAGGATCGGTTTTGTTTTAGAAAAATCAAAAGCAAAAGCCAAATAGTCCAAAATAAACATTACTGGATTCACACCATTTCTATAAAAGCCGACCAAAAAGTATCACAAATCTATTCAAATATATCAAATCGAATTGCATTCGGATTCGCGTCTAAAGTCATGGGTGTACAAAAATTCAAATTCGAAAATGTTCTAAAAAAGAAAATAGCTGGTAGCTGTGTGATTTATAAACGTTAGAATAGTCATGTCCTCTGAGGACTGGGAACCATTTAGATTGATTTTGAATTTATTGGCAAACTGCTGCCAGACAGAGATATAGGGTGCTTTCATCTAAGACGGACCATTTATCTTGCATCCAGTGGAATGGAATAGAAACGTATACCCGTCTCTTTTTGTGATGCATTCGACACGATACACGGAGTTCTGTGATTGCTTATGGTTTTTCTCTGTGGAGGCTATGGCGGATAGTGTGCTATTGTTTAAGAGAACTGTGTCGACAGCGTGCTCTATGTGCTCTAGTAGACTCGCAGTCTAGTAGTCTTGATAGCATTTTTCAGACATGATAAGGGCGAAGATAACTGATATGTAGGCTTATAGTTAGTCGATATATCGTCAAATTACTTAATTTGAAAATGGCTCAAAAATGATTTCGAAACGAGATTATTGAGTTACATAACATTTTGACAGCTTTTGTTTTTTACTATTTATTTTTCAACATTCTTTTTCCGAATTTGTATCAGAAACATGGTATTACAATCAGACGATAGATCCTATATAGCTGTATATTAACTAGGTATTTGTTAAAAATAATATTACAAGTTTCTAGATGAATGGTCCCACTAAAATACAGCTATCTCTCTTACGTCTGTCAGTAATTACCACTTACCTTATATTTCCGAAGTCGTTGAACGAATAACCGACTGATATTTGTGATCTAACATACCTGAAACAAGAAAGTTCGTCTTTAGTTCTAATTGAATACAGAACTCACCAAATGATATAATATAGGTATAATATCGCTGTTTCTTTCAGTTCGTTGCTTGCTTAATATCCATTTCCTTTGACCTAATCAAATGTTATTGAAGAAAAACATGCGACTATGATTAAATTGAGTATTTAATATATTTCAGTGATATTCTTAAGTAATTAGAAAACTATTTATTTAATGATATGATAGCTCCCATTAAGGCGCTATTTAGATTGCCCTGCGCACACGACGAGGCGCAGACCCGTTTAAAAGAGGAATTTTACAAACTTGAAAAAACACACCTTCTTATCTAAAATTAGCTTGTTTCCATAGCAAATTTACCACACAGTATGAACGACGTCAAATGCAATGATTCCATAGGTACATAACTGACAGTACAAATAAAAAAAATATCGCAACAGATATATTGTATCGGACTGCACCGGCCTTATTTTAAATACCGTCTTTTGTTAAAAAAATGTCAGATTGAATTATTAAAATGTCACGGCGCAAATTGAAACAGAGGATGATAAAATGTATTCTCGGAAAAATTCACAGTACGCACCTATATTGTGTAACAGAACCAATAATGAACAGAAATTAATTGCATTTTTACCATTTCAGTAACTTCAATGCTTATCTATACTAATAAACTAATCATGATCATCTACTTAGCCTCTTCCCAACTACGTTGGGGTCGGCTTTCAGACAAACCGGATGCAGCTGAGTACCAGTGTTTTACATGGAGCGACTGCCTATCTGACCTCCAAAACCCAGTTACTGGGCAACACGATACCTCTTGGTAAGACTGGTTGTCAGACTTTCTGGTTTCTGACTATCCGTAACGACTGTTAAAGATCTACGAATGACAGCCGGGACGACACACGGGGGTGTCGCACCACCAACTTCCAAACTCCGGGCTGTTACTGAGAAATTCGTAATGGAAAAACCCAATAATAATTTTTGACAGACCCGGGAATCGGACCCAAGACCCCGTGCTCATCAGTCGCGCTCGCGACCACGAGACCAATGGGGCAGTTATATTATACTATAATTATATTATAAAGAGGAAAGATTATTTTTGTTTGTTTGTAACGAATAGGCTCCGTAACTACTGGACCGATTAAAAAAAAACAAATAGATAGCTACATTATTCCTGAGTAACATCATGCTACGACACACGGGAGCGGAGCAGTAACGAAAGACGTAACTTAACGCGATTGAAGTAAGCCACGCGGACGAAGTTGCGGGTAGGTCGCTAGTCTTTTATAAAATGTTAAAACACGACACGGTCATAACTAAATCGGGATTATTCCTGACTATTTAGGGTCATATTAGCAATACGCACATTAAGCCGTAAATTTTATAATAGGTCCTAAATCGTTTCGCTCAAAAATTTTATTTGTCTGCCAAAAAAAGAGACACGTTTGTAACTGCGCCACATAATAACTCAATTAATCATTATAACGAGATATTTACAATAAATATAAATCGGTCTGACGGTTTGAATGTTAGTCCTAATTACTGTAGTCGAAAAAATGGCACGCGGGTTAGTAGGACGAATTATAATTCTGTTAGGTCGCTATACTCGTAAGCGGATCGGCGCATTCGGGATGAAATTTTCAATACAAAGTTATTAAAGTGTATTGAGAATGCATATATTTCCCTTAGAAATACATACATACATACCATCACGCCTGTATTACCCGAAGGGTTAGGCAGAGGTATACTAATGTACACCCACAGTTCGCCGGTATGTTTTGGGTCCCATGTAATAGGGGGCGAGCCTATTGCCATCAACTGGGCACAAATCCTAACTCCGAGCTGCTACTGAGATTTTCATAGAAAAACCCAATAACACTTTTTGCTCGACCTGGGAATCGAACCCAAGACCTAGAAAACGAGGCAGTTACCCTTAGAAATTATGTCAGTAAAAGTGTTTGTCATTATTATTATTTTTGTTAATGTTTGATTTAGAACTGATATAAATAATTAATTACTGAAATAAAAAAGCAATTTGCACAAACAATTTTCTTATATTAATTGGCAATATATTAAGAATTATTTTGAAAATGCTGTGTGTAAACAGGATTAAATTTTTGGCCGTGTTTATTATCGTGCACACAATTTTCGACCCAATTTCAATTTAATGTTATGTTATTATCAATTAATAAATGTAAGCTACTTTAACACGTTGGCTCGTTGCCTCACACAGGAAATTTCTCCTTTATTGTGGTTGCACTAACAAGCAGACCCGGAACAATTACCTGTAGGCCTTCCACCTATTTGTTTCATGCTGAAATAGAACCCGGGACAGTCAGTTCAGCGGCCAATCAATCAGACACTACACCAACTGCACCGCCTTGCTGTAGTGCCCTATCTGCTCCGACAGTAAGAAATTAAGAATTAAATTCTCGAAACTTTTCAAACAGCTCGGTAAAGCCACACCCATACACACTAACACACTATACAAGCACAGAGTACACGACGTATAAATCTAAGCTCGCGAATACTTAATCGTACAAACACAAGTTGCCATCAAATGCCGGCTACAAAGACGATGGAAGTACCCACAGACCGCACCCGCATGGCTGTTACCACGAGGCGGACCACACGGCAAAGAGTCAAGTGGATTGTCCTGAATTTTATATGTTTTAAAACCTTCGTGAATCGAGTCGAAAGTGGGAACTTTCCGCGATTTGTGCATTATAGTTAAGTAGCTGTTTTGCCATCTTTAAAAAAGTTTCCGTTCAATTGGACACTATACATCATCGCCTTTATTTTAGCCCTGAAAACCCAACCAACTTTCAATTTCCTGAATTTTTTTGCTGCTTTGAAATTTATTTATTTAATACAACTCTATGCACATAATATAACTGCTTCGTTACGCTAGTGGTTCTGAACGCTACTGCTACATTAGAGGTCTTGGGTTCGATCCCCCGGTAGAACAAAAAGTGTTCTTGGGTTTTTCTATTACATTCTCAATAGCAGCTCGGAGTTAGGATTTGTGCCCGGTAAATGGCAATAGGCTCGCCCCCTATTACATTCGCCCTGAACTTACCGGCGAACTGTGGGTGTACATTGGTACACCTCTGCTTAGCCCTTAGGGGAATACAGGCGTGATGGTATGTATGTATGTATGTAAAAAAAAATACACTGTACAAAGGCGGACTTAATACCTAAAAAAAATAAAAAATAATACTCAATTGAATTGGCAATTAAGTGACGTATTAGTTAACATTGCCATTCAAAATCTATAGGCGAATCGCGTTTTGACAGCTTATGTAAAGTATGTCAATTGGAACAAATTCTCTTGCACTTTTGAATATTACAATAACAAGCCCTAAGCAATAATAGTTTCAGACCTCATGGCGAAGGAGCTTGTCCGGGGAAATACTACCACCATATCTATCTCTGCCACAAAGCTGCGTTGCTGTGTTCCGGTTTGAAGGGTATGGGTGCAGGTGTAATTACACATGATACATTTCAACTTTTTCTCTGGGATGGCTATGCATTTGGAAAGATCTCTGGTATTACAGATGTCTATAGATAGCGGTGACCACTTAACATCAGGGGGCCAAACAGCGTATTTGCAATAAAAGACTTAACAAAAAATAGATCATACCTGTCATTTCATTAACAAAGCTTTTTGTGTACTTATCATAGCAAAAATGCAAAATTATGCTTGTGACTGAGCCATAGCACGCAAGTTTCTTTTTCCGAAGATACGCCAGCTTGCATGTTACATGAGAAGAAACGACGGTTCATAATTTTATGACAACATGAAAATGTTTCTCAAATCGGAGCGATTATGTGTGATATATAATCAGTGCACTAGAGTTGATTATTGCCTGTCTTCTATTTGCAACTTCGTTCTGTTCTACAAATGAAGAGATTTTGTGTAAAAGATATCTGAGACAAAAAATTACCACATTTAAATTGGTGTAGAGTTTAATATTAGATTTTTGCTTAAGTAATCAAAAATGTGTAATCATCGCACGAGGATCACAAAATTAAGTCTTTTCCTTAATTTTATTAACTTGGCAAACATAATAAGTAAATCAAAGCTGCGATTTTTCCTAAATTGGTGTTGGTTTCTTAGAAAATCATAATACAAGCTACCAAAAAAAAAAATTTATAAGATTGTTTTCTCTTCGTAGTTTCCTCTTAAATTACAGTTACTACAATATTTTAGTAAAATATTTTCATGTTTTAAACATACCTGTACAAATAAACTTCATGATTTTAAATGTTGAATATTTTTTTTAATTTTTTTATATCTGAAAAGTCCCTACACCTACAGTTTGGAACCTATATAGAAAAGGCAATACATATCCTAAAACAAAAATTGTAGAAGAATAAAATACAATATTACTTCAATGCATTTAATGTTCCCTATTCCGTAATACGTATCCAAGATGGCGACCCTGCCCGAGGTCTCATAGACGTTTACGAAAGCGCACACATGAAGGATTTGAGCTGTCTCACACGATCAAAAGGAGGATTTCTAATACGTTACGTTTTAAATCTATGTGTTCGAATACTTTGATGGGGGCTTTAGAGGTCGTACGATATTACGAGTAAGCGGTAGCGGTAAAGCCTGAAAGTATTTTGTATGTTTTTGTTATTTTTAATGGAACATGTTTGAGTCGTTTGCTTTTTATTTGAGACTGTATTTCCATGGCTATGTATGTTGATTATAAATAATGTTGTTTAAATATTGATATAATTTCTAGCTATGATATATATCTCTGTTCATTAAGTAATATTATTTTAGTATGCTGACATGACTTACCGTCATACTTTTACACGACTTATCGCTGCAACAAATTCGTCAATCCTAAACTTAGGCGATCCCGGAATCCTAGATTTTTTTCATTGAACTTTAGATAAATTTAAAAATTATAATTCTAACCTATGATTGTCCTACTACAACGCACAATCCTCTTCTCATGCAGAAAAGGCACGGAGCCCTTGATTACGACGCTTGCTTAAAGCGGATCGACGACTCCAGACTTAGATTAGATTTTTATTGTTTTTTTTTTTATTGATTAGATATAAAAAAAAAGAAAGAAAGAAAAGATTTATTAAACATATAAGTATAGGTTTCCTGACGATGTTTTCCTTTGCAGACGTCAGTGATGTCCGAGATAAACTTGGAAAGGTCATTTGAAATAGATAATCATACATTGGTACTAGCCCGTTCCCGCTTGCAAACCCACAACCGCATGAGAGGCGCCCCGCCTTAACCACTGCGCCAACGCGACCTCACGGTAAATATGGATTCGAATATCCAACCGCAAATAATAAATTCACATTTTTCCAATTCGAAAACTAAACCACAACGGACCCAACTCCCACACTCTCCCAAACCTAACCCATATTTCCATTCAGTCCAATTTAAAATAAAATGAAATAACGCAAAACGAAGCGAACTCTAGTCCATATCTGTATAAAGCCGTGTCCACATGGAGATCGCAACACAATGTGATTTTCTGTTTCACTGACTTCAAACGCACATTTTCATATTTGAAAATGTCCTGAAATGTGAAGTTGAAACTATTCTACAAGGGAGACAAAAGGTATCATTTTTCCACCTCACACAGGAAGCTTTCAGGTACTTTGAGTAATTTTCTTTAAAATACATGTGTATTTTGGTTCTCATTTTGTAGCCTTCTTGATTTTTGGAAGGATTGAGTTGAAAAATATCTTTAGTTTTGTTTTTCTATATTCTTTAATAAAATTAAATGATTTGAGACTATTCGCTTCACTGAATTAGTTTACCATTGACATGGATTTGGGAATAATGGTTTACACATTGTGACGCGTTGACCGACCGATAGATCAATGAAACCAACTTATTCTGTTCTAAATTTTGTTAAACACTTTGCGTATGAGAATAATGTTCGTAAATTATGTAATCAAGTATGTTATGACACACTTGATTACATATATGTGTGTGTTATATATGTATTTATACCGACTTATATGTATGTTGTATAAAATGAGTACTTACTGTGACTTTGAGTGAATTACTGTAATTGTAATTAATAATCTTACTTACTATTATAAATACGATAGTTTGTATGGATGGATGTTTGTTACTCAATCACGCTAGAACAGTTTAACGAGTATTCTTGAAATTTGGCACATAGGTAGATTCTAGCCTAAAATAGCACACACACCACATCTTATTCTGGATAATAAACGGCTCCCGTGGGAAAATATATCAACTTTGACGCGTACGAAATTGCGGGCAGACGCTAGTAATAAATAAATAAACTATTTAACAAAGATACTTGCTACAGTCGTACAAATATGTCAACAATTTATTTGAAAAGTTTGCAACCAATCCTCTCCTAAACTATGAAATGAGAAACAAAACTTGTCAAAGCATATATTTTCAATGGATGTTTTAAGAAAAAATCGCTTTTGAATTTCATCAACCTTTTACGCATGAGTGTACCACTCGATCACGTCACAATCTGGTTTAATTTAGATGTCATAACACAGAACGACATGAATGCAATCAATAATTGATGGATAGCACAGGTAAACAATGTTTTTCCATCAATCAGTATTAATCCGGCTTACTATAACATCAAACGTTATTACAATATGTGTAATAATGTCTAACATACATAACAGGTAATTATCTATTGATTCCTGAGACTTGCTAATAGTAATCTAATTCCGTATCTATTTAATCACAGGAGTTAATAACAGTCTTAACTATGGGATCGATTCCCAGGTCGGGTAAATTGTTATTTGATATTGCCATTACAAATTTGTCAGTAGCAGCCTGGAGTTAAGAAGTTGGTGGTATGACGTCCCTGTGCCTTGGATAGCATGTAAAGCAATTTCTTTTGCCCTTGATCTGCCCCTGCTTGTGTCGGATTGCTGTCCGTTAGAAATTTCAGAGTTAGGGAAGATGGTGCACTCGGTACAGGTGCGGAATGCACCAAAAAATACCGTCTTATAAACTATTTTTTTTTAATTTTGCTTTTGATACTTGTTGGCTTTTGTTGATATGAAAACAATGATTACAGCTATAAAAACACAAAATTAAAAATTACAAGTAACCCCCGACAGAAAAATAAAAATCCCTACCACAACTAACAAAAAGCTGATAATTTCGCAACCGCTGAACCGATTTCCATCAAACATAGCTAAGAACACTCCCGACTAATATTCCTTTGAAACAAAAAACTAATCAAAATCGGTTCATGTGTTCGGGAGTTACAATGCCACAGACAGACACACACAGACACGTCAAACTTATAACACCCCGTCGGTCTTGCGTCGGGGGTCAAAAACTAATGCTGTCTTGTTTTTCCAGATTCAAGAAAAACAGTATGTTTATTGTTAGCCCATTACAGGTCAAAGGCTCTCCACTCTTTTTGCATTTCTCCCTATTTAGGGTTATTTGGGATGAGTCTATATCGAAGGAGTCTAGCTCATCCTTCCATATCCGCCTAGGTCGGGCATTTACCGTATTGATAATCTGACTTGCAATAGATGTATATCTTTTCTGATTAATTTCGTTGCGGGATCCAAGACAGTTATATCGTTTCTCCGGGACTCGTCGAGCTTCATTGCCTCGGCGCTCTTCTGGCGGTCTCCACTGTTGATTCTGGCTTACAGAAGTTGCAGTGGTTGGGAATAGTGTGGCGGGCTTGTCCCATTAAAAAAATACAAAAGTAACTCTGTCTGTCGGTTACGCTTTTACAACTGAACCACTGGACTGATTTTAATGAAATTTGGTACGGGGTAAGTTTGAACGTCAAGAAAGGCCATAGGCTACTTTTTATTACTCGATATCATCTGCGTCCGTGGTAACCGACATTTACGCGGACGAAATCGCGGGCAAAATGAAGTATATATGATAGAATAAACCACGATTTCTAGTTAAGCGCACAATCGCGTGAAAAAGAACAATTTGTTTAACTCAGAAATAGCAAAGCAGGTAAATGTGTAGGTACTGCTTATCTCTGCTACGTAAGTAAGGGAAATAATTGCTTCTTTTACTTAAAGAAGCTACCTACCGCCCGCGGCTCCCGGATACGACCAATTTATCGTGTGCCAGATTATTGAATGTCTCTTTGGTGGTTCAATACCTGGGAACAGCAAAATTTTGCTTGATTTTACCATTAGAAATGACGAATGTTTTAGGTGCTTATGTAACAATAGTACATACAATCACGCCTCTATTCCCCGAAGGGTTAGGCAGAGGTGTATCAATGTACACCCACAGTTCGCCAGTATGTTTAGGTCCCATGTAATAAGAGGCAAACCTATTGCCATTAACCGGGCACAAATCCTAACTCCGAGCTGCTAATGAGAATTTCATAGAAAAACCCAACAACACTTTGCTCGACCTGTGAATCGAACCCAGCGTAACACTAGTAACAAAAATAAGTCATAAAAAGTCCTAAGTAGAAAGAAAGCATCGCTGGCAGAGAAGTTAAGTAATAGACATGATGACTGTAACTAGGAATCATTAAAATAATGTGATTGTAGATCTGTAAACTCTTCTAACTAAACCTTTGGTGCTAAATGTGAAAATAACCTGAAAACCGAAATTTCCTGTACTGATACAAAATTACGTAGTCAAGCGGTAACCGGCACGATTTTACAGAGATTTTACAAACTTTAACTCACAAATTGGTCGCACAGGTAAATTGATACCGGTCGGCAAATTATCGGCGATTCCACTAATCACCGCGCTGTACCGCACCGTACCGAGCTATTACCGCGAACGGAATTAGGAGCCGTGATAGTTTATGCCTGAATTATGGTGATAAAGTGCTGCGCCACCTATTTAGGTTAAGAGTACCGACTTTATAAAGGTTTGACAAAAGTTAACGTTAACCAAACCCGCAAACATCTCACATACCATCACGCCTGTATTCCCCGAAGGGTTAGGCAGACGTGTACCAATGTACACCCACAGTTCGCCGATATTTTTAGGTCCCATGTAATAGGGGGCGTGCCTATTGCCATTAACCAGGCACAAATCCTAACTCCGAGCTGCTACTGAGAAATTCCTAATGGAAAAACCCAATAACACTTTGCTCGACCTGAGAATCGAACTCAGGACCCCATGCTCATCAGTCGCGCTTCCGGCCACGAGTCCAACGGGGCAGACCCGCAAACTTTTTCAATGTATTCTTTGTTCTGGTCCTTTTTTACAGTTTGTACGTCTACTAAAATGTATGTAATATGGTGGTCTAGTGTCAGAATTATACCAAACCAAATAATCTGTTTGAAATCCTCAAGATATTTCAACAACAGTTGTAATCATTTCTACATAAATTAATGAATATCCGGTTCATCATTATCATAATTATCATATCAGCCGAACGATGTCCACCGCAGGACATAGGCCTCTCCTGAAGATAGCCACAGTGACCGGTCATAACAACATCTAGTTACTCAATTTAAAAAATCATATTATCTTCTCTTGAAAAAAGAGTAGCAATTAAAATATGCCCATATTTTTAAATAACTAAACAAAAACTTAATGAGCCGTCAAAAAATCAATAAAAATAACGAAAAAGGAGGAAATAAAATTCCTATTTTAATTAAGCAAAATGTGAAGAATTTTCGATAAAAAAAATATTGATAACAAACGACCCTGACGGGATGAAAAGGGAAATAAATTGAGAATTTATGTTTTCCGTTCAATATGTACAGTATATTTTAAATACCGTGAAAATAAAAGGGAAACGGTTACTTTTTATTCTGGACGGAAACAAAATTAATAGTCAATAGCTTATCGATTCTGAGTGATTGGTTCCAGATCCAGTTCAAGAAGTAACATGGCAGTCTGGCTAATAATAATCATTATATTTTCTACCGAATTTTGGTCACGGCAGCCAATCTCAATGAAGACTAGCCAAGTACAGGGAAGTGATGGTCGAGGACCAACGACTTTTATGAAATTTTCGAAACACGGGGGTGTCTCACTACCAACTCCGGACTGCTAATGAGATATTTCTACTGATAATTTTTCTATCTGTACCATTACAAAAATAAAAAGTGAATATCTTTTGTACGTACTACAGAGTCGTTCCATTATAGAAATGAACAGTTTTCCAATAAAATTCTTAGCCAATATAAAACTGCTAATATAATAACTAGCCGCTATTGTGCAAGCATCCTTCATATAGGGGGTTACATACAATAGCTTGCGGTCGCAGCTCTCAAATGTCATATGTAAATAAATGGTGAGGATACAACGAAGCTTAGAGAAAGTAGTACTGTTTGCTTTTAGATGTATTTTTCATATCGGAATTATCTTTGATGCTAATTTTGGGTTTCCTGCGATATGATATTATTATGGTCCTGTGTTTACAAGCGCGACTGCTGAGCTAGGTGTCCTTGATTCGATTCTCAGGTCGGACACAGTGTTATTGGGTTTTACCATCTGAAATTTCTCAGCAGATTTTGTTCCACAAACACATATTTATCGTTGACTGTACATAACAAAAGCTCATGCCAGAAGAATGACGTACTTGATCTTAAGCGTATTTTCTTGCGATAAAAGTTTTGGTCTTGATGTTCAAGTTTTAGTACGAAGTTTTTTTCCTAAATGGATTTTTTTTTTTCAATTTAGACCTAAAAGGAAAGCCCACAAAACACAAACTTAAAATTACCAATTCAGTCGTTCTCAAACAGTATACAGCCTGTAACACAGTGCACAGTGTAGCAAGACGTTTTAGGATCTCACTTACTATGCCAGAAGTTTCGGGCCGCGCCGGTAACCCCGGATTTGCAGTAAGACCCCGCGGTGCGTCGCTTTTAAAATTTTTATTTGTCACACGGCACTCGTGGGAGTTGAAACGAGTTTTAAACGTTATATGTGAGGAGACATTTTTATTTAGTTTTGTATAGAGCTGTAATGGTTAGAGGTCGGTGTTTAGTGGGAGGATTTTATTTTATTTTGGAAGTAGTTTTAGTTATTCTTAGAAAATATAATTATAATCATGTTAAAATAATGCTTTTATGCTTTAAGAATAATGGACGAGGATGGACGTGAAGTTATTTTAAATGTTGTCATGGTTATTATTTTATTGTTGGCTTTATATAGCAACAATTCTATATGTCGTTTGTTTATCTATTACATTTTAGAATAGAAGGCGGATTGAATTACTTTATCCACTCCAGATGTGATGTGATGTGTGATGTGATGGTGTACCTACCTACATTTCATGCAAATAAACGAACGATTGGATTTAATGACATTAAACAAAGGTTAAGTTACCCGACTCAATAAAGTCTTCCATCGACACTAAGAAGAAGAGATAACATAATAGGTACAATACCACTGAAGCCTTGTCGGAATCATTTCCAAAAATCCTATTTTTCCCTTTCCGAATGTAAACAGAAAATAAAGGGTCCAAACGGCTCGGTAATACTGTTTTCTAATAATCCCTAAAAGGTCCGTTCTTAGGGGCTCTTAATTAAAACATAAACGACTTTCCTATGGGAATGTTTTTACGAGACTGGTATTAGGAACGTGAATTGCATTTTTTTTTCTCTAGAGCCCTTTTGTTTTTGTGAATGACGTGTTTATTTTCATTATGGTTTCGTTTAGTGTGTGTTGGGATTTTGTTGTGAATTCCGGCCGGTATTTGTTGAACAAAAAAACAACTTATCATAATAACCATATCGTTTAGTTTTCTTCGAATCAGGAAGGTGTAGAGCTGAATCCGATAGTCACTAGACCTCCGTGATTTTAGCATGGCCGTTTTGAGAATAAATAGATGAATATGAAGGTCAGTAGGTACGCGTACTTCCTAGTTTCAATACTGGGACCTTTTTCAGCTGATACGTACAAAAAGGTACCTTATCAACTTCCGTTCAAATGTGACGGCTTATGTATGTTTTTCAGAAAGTAGTTTAAATTCCGGGATCTTGGATCATATTTTGTTTATTGAAGAAAAATTGTTACGAAAATAATTGTCCACTTTTCTAAATGATTCCTTTGTGGAGTACTTCTGATTTTCTTGTACTTCTCAATAAGTATCTGACTGTTTTTACTATCGAAACAAACTTTTTGATTAAAAATACTAATTATATACAAATAGACTATTTTTGTATACTTATTCCATTACTTGTTACAATTCATATTACAAACTTGGAAATTCAATATTGGAACGGCTCTCAACCAATGAAATCAACATATCAATCACGGTGACAATACCTTTACAGAAATTTACAAATACAAAAAACAAGGAAAAAGCTTGATTATGTTAACAAAAATATCCAGAAAATGGGGAGCTATTATTATATGGGAGTATTGACAACAATTTCCGGGAAATCGGCAAAACACGGGTAAACAATGTGGTGTTGCCAGAGACAATATTCTTTGTTCTCTCTTAATAATGATTTGGAATAGGTATAGTGAGGGTGGTGAAGTACAATAGTTGGACTGTACTATAATCATGTACGTTCATTTTAATACTTTACGTTATAACCAAATAAATGGTAATAATGATCGGTATTAAGCCGATCTATTTAAAGCTGATCGGCTTTAGGAGCTTAATTCGATTATTTATGTTGCATTATTTTTTTACAATATGTATTTCTAATATTCAATTTTAACAAAAGGGTACGTTTCATAAGTGGTAAGATTAGGATTAGAATGTAATTGCATTCCTATCTCAGTTTCAAGCTGTCAAAATGCCTCTATTTTACCTACATAAAGATTGTCGCTGAGAAGAAATTTCTAGTAGATTTTGAATATTTTCAGTTATGAGAATCGGCCTTCAGATTTTTAATGAACACTGAATGTACCTACTATGGTATTATATGAACCATTTTACGCCAGAACTTTTTAATGACTACAAGAATCCAAATAACATAATAAATTTTATCTTATTTTTGAATACCGACATTATAAATAGTACGTAGAAAATAGTGAACCCCACGCTTGCTACGCCGGAGCAGAGTGCTACGCCATAACAAAGAACTACGCCATAGCAATGTACTACGCCGTAGCAAACACCCACGACGTACATCTGGAACTACCAGTCAAATTAAAAAACTTCTAATTTAGTGGTCTATTCCTGAGGAATATAACATCACGCTAGGACACATCACACATGGGAGCGGAGCAGTAACCAAAGACGTAACTTAACGTAGGGAAAAACGACACACTGACGAAGGCTCAAGCAGGAGGTAGTAATAATAATAATGTCAAAGTCAAATCATTTATTTCAAATGAATCAATTCCCAAAAGAGCTAAAAAATCTACATATTAACTTATTTAAATAAAAACTGAGAAGTTTACTGTGCCAAAAACGTTATTATAATGTATCGGACTTTTTATCAGATAAATGTTGACATATATTGTTATTCTTGTGATGTAATGTAATTTGCTTCTTTGACTATATTGTAATCACAAATCTTAACGGTATAAGTCAGCTCTTTATTTGCATGTAAAAATTGTAAATGATTCTTTTTGTATGCCTATAATAGGCTGATCATAGCGCACATCAATCTAAAACATGTCCAACCAATGTCCCTACCTATGTATCACAAATAAAATATGTCTGATTCTGATTTCTGATTTCAATTAGACTATTAAAAGGCACTTTTGAACGTCAATTAAAAAGAAAAAAAAATTAAACATATTGAATCTAGTTAGTATGGAGAAGAACGGGCAAGAAACTCCATACATACTATTTTATTAAAAATAAAGTTCATTTATCAAAGGAACAGTACACTACCGACATATCAGTGCACACAAAGCACATAATTGTCGTCGTTGAAGGGCCTGTAGTGTTACCAACAGTGATAATTACATCGCCCATTACTTAATTACTTCTAATTTTCCAACTAACCTTGATAACCTTAATTTGGAAGCCGGAACTTAACAGAATGGTTATTGCAACCCCAAACAGGTTACGTGTGGCGTTAGCTATTGTTGGAACTAAACTTATATGAGACTAGCTTATACCTGCGACTTCGGTTATCTTTTATTTTTATTAGCGCGGTACCCTTATTTTTTTCCTAAAATAACAGTAGCCTCAGATATTTCTTAAAGAATACCTGGAAGAACTTGGGGGAGGATTTTGCCAAGCTAGACAAAAAAAAAAGTTATTTTACAAAAAAATATTGATGGTAGTGAATTATATCATCTAGTTGACCATGTAGGTCCACCCTTTTCTATTCGCATTATTTTTTTTTAAATTTGCCCCATTCTAGAAATTTCTCCTGTGTCGTATGTGCATTTACAAACATATAAACTCACATACACAAACAGCCAGACCCGGAATGACTATCTGTAGGCCATACAAAGATTTGTTTCGTGCGGGCATCGAACTTGTGATACGCAGTACAGCAGCCACTCGCTCATTTACTGCGCCAACCGCGCCGCCAAAATAAACATTAAATATTTTCCTTATTTACACATTTATTAATTACCTAAATAATGATGGAGGCAAGCCTATTGCCATTAACCGGGCACAAATCCTAACTCCGAGCTGCTACTGAAAATTTCATAGAAAAACCCAATAACACTTTTTTCTCGACCTGGGAATCGAACCCAAGACCTCTAGCGTAGCAGTCGCGCTTAGGACCACTAGGCTAACGAGGCAGTTATTACATGGGACCTAAACATACCGGCGAACTGTGGGTGTACATTGTTACACCTCTGCCTAACCCTTCGGGGAATACAGGCGTGATGGTATGCTAAAAAATGATCATCATTTTAGTATCCGCCTACGAGTATCCCACTTCGAGACAACACTACGAGACAATCCACACCTCATTTCACATAACTCCATACCGAGCAATTTTGTACTCCTTCTCATGAAATTATCACGCAAACTGGTAGACAGACGGTACATTATAGTAGCCTGGTACTGCACCCGCGGGTATTATTGCAGGGGCGAACATGTTTACCCGGACCATAAAATATTTTAACTCTTACATTACTCTCTTTTTGCTCATGTTCGGGCGCATTTACGCCACGCAGACCTATATAAAAAAACGGCCAAGTGTTAGTCGAAGCCAGACACAGAGTTCCGCACTACAGTACAATATTTAACACTGTCTACATACAAAAAAAACATGTTTCTTTTATGGGGACCCCGTTTAGTATTTAATTTAATTTTTATTATTTGCAGCGAAAATAGGATTACCTACTCTTTTTGGTTTATGAGATGCCGACAGCTAGGCGGACGGATAACGGAGACTTAGTAGTAGAGTCTCGTCACCCTTAAGGTACGGAACTCTAAAAAGGAGGGTAGTTATTTTATTTCTGTTGTTGTCATAAATTACTATACAATTTACCTTCTTCTTATTCGCCTTTGTTAGATGGATCGAGATCATATTTATTATACTAGCTTGTGCCCGCGACTTCGTACACGTGAAATCCATGGGTTTTTTTGCGCGATACCCTAATTATTTTTCTAAAATAACAGTAGCCTAAATTACTCCTCATAACTTCAGTTATCTGCCAGTGTAAGTTCCGTTAAAATCGCTTTAGTTATATTATAGATTGGCCAGAACAAACAGACAGACAAAGATTTACAAAAAGACACTTCAATTTTATTTCTTTGTTTTGTAATAGACATACTTAGATGTTAGTCAATACTTTATAGCCGCCATTTTTCTTAACAAAAACAAATAATTGAGTATTTTTTAAAACTTTTGAAACATGACTAGAGTCAGGAAATTACGAGTTTAAAAACAAATTCTCCCGTACACGTTCTTTCCCTCCATTCTTCGGCAAACAAACCCACTATTAAGGGGTTGCCCTATAAAAAAATAATATTTTATTTACCCTAAGTGCTACCCAATGATACCTGCTCACTTATTCATGTAATCGTGTACTAAGAAACTCCCCTTCGCGTATACTTCCACTGAAATTGTGAGCTTTATTGTTGCGGCAAATAAACATAATACATACTGGGGGCACAGGTTTAGTTTCATGCAATTTATTTTAACCCCCGACGCAAAAACAACGGCGTATAAGTTTAACGTCTGTGTGTGTGTCTGTCTGTGGCAACGGAGCTCCCGAACGCATAAACCGATTTTGATATAGTTTTTGTTTGAAAGGTGAATTAGTTGGGAGTGTTCTTAGCTTTATTTGATGGAAATCGGTTCAGCGGTTTCAAAGTTATCAGCATTTTTGTTAGCTGCGGTACGGATTTCTAATCTTCTGTCAGGGGTAACTTAAAATTTTTAGTGTTGAGTTTTTATATTTCGGATTTGAATTTAATAAAAACTCGTATTTATGAGACTGAAGAACGATTTTCGTGTACTTTGATGTGTATAGTATGAATCAAAGTACCCTGTCTTTTCTATCCTACTACTACTGCAGTTTGTGAAGATGAATGGATAGATGCTTGTTACTCTTTCAAGCCTAAACGGTTGAACGGAATTCGCTGAAATTTGGCGCACATACCGACCGATCTAGCTTAACTCTATCTAGGATAATTTAGAACTATGGCTTAATTTCAAAGTCTACGCAGACAAAGTCACGGACAGAAGTTACTAGTTAAATACATGGAAAATAAAAATAAAAAATCATAAAATAAAAACCTTTAAAAAAAAAATTTTACCGTCGAAAAAGCTAAAAAGTGAATAATAATTTTAGCTAGTTATTTTTCACTTTTTAGTTTTTTCGACGGTTCTTTTAAAAAGTTCTATATTAACATACCATCACTGTAGCCGCGAGACGACTCCAGCCGCGAGACGACTCCCGGCCACCGTAGATACTGGCCTGTGGACGGTGAGCAATGGGTAGCTCACTGTCCTTACGTTGCATAACGACAGGCCGTGTCGACGGCGCATTCGTGTTCCACGCGCGCCTCAAAGAGATGTCAGCAAAAGGAAGGGGCCACTGAGGGCCGATGCCTGCCGGGGCTGCGGGTTGTTCGCAAGAGATACCGCGCCCCCGGAACGCAAAGGGCACAAGAAGGAACATGGGTGGGTTTTAGTCAGTAAAAGTCTGACACTGCCTCCCGCCCCGCCCAGGGCGGGAGAAGTTATTTGATGATTTCCGAACCACCAAAAAAAAAAAAACATACCATCACGCCTGTATTCCCTGAAGGGTTAGGCAGAGGTGTAACAATGTACACCCACAGTTCGCCGGTATGTTTTTAGGTCATGGGACCTAAAAACATACCGGCGAACTAACGAGGCGATCTACGAGGCTCGCCCCCTATTACATGGGTAATAGGGGGCGAGCCTATTGAAATTAACCGGGCACAAATCCTAAATCCGAGCTGCTACTGAGAATTTCATAGAAAACCCCAATAACACTTTTTGCTCGACCTGGGAATCGAATCGAAAGAATTATCAAATTCGGACTATTTGAAGTTATGCGTGGTTTTACATTAAAATCAGTGAGTGAATAATCAATCATCCCTTGTTTTTCTACCCTTAGGGTAAAAATGTTTTTTCTAAATTTATGTGCAACCACCTTCGGGGTATACCATTTGAAATAAAAAAAAGAATTATCAAAATCGGACTACTATGAAAAAAGTTATGCGTACAAAAAAAAATATATATATACGCGTCGAATTGATTACCTCCTCCGATTTTTTCGTCGATTAAAAAGCTAAGTCATTTAGTCTGCTCAACATCTAGTCGCAATTTCATCTCAGGCACAATGAATGCCAAAAATTTCAGGTTGCTTAAAGGCGTTTTTGACAAATTAAGACAGATAATATTGCGATTGTTCCTAAAGTTTTGTTAACCTAAATAAATGATGAAGCAGAGAAATTCTGGAGCATGCGATAAGAATATCCTTTTAAACACTAATAACAGTAAGTAACAACTTAAATCACCCTGAAAAGTAGTCATAAATACCCACCCATATACAATACCCAGCCATAATTACCCCACAAAGTCTACCAAACTCGGCCTCCAAAAAACATGCCCACGAAATAGCTCCCATTGGCTAGAACACACAGCTCACATGACTCCGCCAGTCTTCAACATTCTGCCTCTGCTTACTTCAGAACTCAGTTCTCACAAAGCAAAACTTTTCAGCGAGGCTTATTTAATTTTCCCTCTGAAACGGATTTTAATTTTATTTATGGCAGAGTAACTGAATGTGACTCCTGTTCGTTCAACCATTCTTTTTTCGTTCATTGTCTTCATACGTTCATTCATTGGGGAAAAATGAGTGTATGGAGTATTTATTTGTTTGCGTGCATCCTTTTTACTGCATTCTTCTTTCATGGCGAGCTGGATTTATGCTTGGAGTTCACTGTCCGTGCGGTTTGCGATTAATATGATACTAATTGTTATGTTTCATTGTGTTATGTCTCGGTTTTATAGCGTTGTTTCGTTGTAGTTAAGTTTTAGACGTAATTTAATAACAGTGTATAGGCTTTTCTAAATTCTTTTTTGAGAACCAGTACTCTGCTGTAGCATTCTTCCCAATACTAATTTTTAGACTGTGTTTAGTCAAACAACAGAAAAAACTTTTTTTAACAAGCCTTTACCGCCCCACTCCTGGGCAAAGGCATCCCCTATCCCTTTCACTTTCTTCTGTGACGTACTTCTTGAAGGTAAACTTACTAGACAAAACTTCTGTTACAGCCTTATTCTTATTGTTACTCCACTAAACCGCTCATAAATATCCGCGCCATGTTACATTATTATATTGTCCAAGAACTAACCACTCTCATTTCGGTAACTCCAAAAATAAACAAAGATTCCACCTCGAGCTCGCCAGAAGCGCAAACAAACGACAAATCACTACAACTCACCTTTTCCGCAATCATGAATTGCGGACCACCTGATATAAGAACAACGCTAGGAAATGTATCCAAAAAATAATGACGAAAAACATAAAATATTTCTAACAGAACCTACCCCTCGGTACCCTAATTTGAACACTCATCACTTGGACGGAGTACGGAAACAAAGAAAGTTATTAATGTCTGTACCCATTGTCTACATCTCTGACTGCCACCACTATAGAAAGACCCCACCCCTACAACCGACCACTATGAAAAGCTTAAAGAACGGCAGCTCATCTTGCCTGGTCCGTTTTGTCGGCTAGAATGTAACAGTTTCTTTTGTCCCACGAGAGATTCTTCTTACAGTTTATTTTGCCCGTTTCAATTGCAGCGTTTTGTCTTTATAAATTGTGTTGATTGACGTTATGGTTAATGAACAGTGTTACAACGCTGATCGGGAAGACAAATATTTTTAATCAAGAACATTTCTGGGTCTTGAGATAATTTTGGGGAATAAATAAATTGTTGGACGACAATTAGGTCGTTCGCCCTTACATTACAGTACTAGCTTTTCGCCCGCGACTTGGTCCGCGTAAATGAAGTCGCGAGATAAAAAGTATCCTTCCTTTCTCGAGGTCCAAACTTACCCCGTATCAAATTTAAAAAAAATCGGTTCAGTGGGTTTATCGTAAAAGGTTAACAGACAGAGAGACAAAGTTCCTTTTTTATATATAACATTAGTATGTACATATACAGTATATGAAAGTATAGAACAATGGATGAATGAATCATGAACGCCAACTGGTAGATGCGCCTCATAAACTGAATATTGATTAAGATTTTAATAAATATCTTTCTTTGAACTTTGCCCTTTGGAATAATAATAATAAAGTCAAATCCGTTTTCTTCAGTTCTCATCATCATAAAATAATATTGGAGTCGCTATAAATTCTATCTTCGTTCTAGATATCTTGAGTTCTATTCTTGACGCATAAAAAAATAAGGAATAAGTACCTCTTCTCAGTAATTTATTCGTAGACACAGTTTAACCTCGTCTAAGTCTTATTAAAGGAACATTTTTTTAAAATAAATCGTAACCCTAACCTTACAAACATATAAACTCATATACACAAGACAGTGCTTATGAATAAATACATAAAATCCTACTATCCTACTAATGTAATAAACGCCACAGTTTGTGGAGATGGATGGACGGATGTTGGTTACTCTTTAACGCTTAAACGACTGCACGGAATTCGTTTAAATTTGACGCACATATAGATATAAATGTAGCTTAATTTTTGTCCCATTTCTGTGATCCCGTATGTTTGTGTATAAAGTCACGGGCGGAAGCTAGTTTCACGCACAATACACTAAATAAAAAAAGAACATTACAATTTCCTTGTTCACCGTACTAACCGTCCCAAAACAGCGAACACAAAAGATACTGAACCACACAACCTACTAAAGAATTTATCACATCATTAATCTTTTAACAAAGAAACATCGACGAGAACTAACAACCTGCTAAACTGCTTACACCCTTCGCATTAACGTCGTAATAAAGAGTAATATATAGTTAACTAACGTAAACTGGTGTTGACCCTTCCGATGGGACCATCATGAGCGGCGATAATAGCAATATCTTCAGAGGCGCTGTATGTGTGGAGCTAGATTTGGGTCTTAAATTGGGGCTATTTGGAGCTAGAACACCGTGGAACAGGGCAATGTTTAAAAGTATTAACAAATATTACATAATACCTGTATTTTCCAAAAGGCTAAGTAGATACATAATTATCAGCCTAGCATTTTCCCAAGGATGTTTATTTTTTACCGATGGGAAATCATCAAATGACTTCCCCCGCCCTAGGCGGAGCGGGGGGAAGTCACAGACTTTTACTGACTAAAAACGGTGAGCTACCCATTGCTCAGCGTCCACTGGCCCGCGACTACGGTGGCCGGGAGTCGTTCTGCGGCGCCCGACACCCGGAGCGTCTACCGCGGCGGCTGGGACGGAAGACTCTCTGCCTCTACCGTCCTGCCGCCTTCCCAAGGATGTTGGAGTCGGCTTTCAATCTAATCAGATGCAGCTAAATACCAATATTTTTCGTGCAGCAACTTACTTGATTGACTCTCTCAATCTTACTTGTACTACTAATTATTGTAGCTACGTATATCTTAAGCTATAATTAGTTAGTGATATCTTAAGCTATTTCTTTTGCATGCTGAAATAAGTCAGCAAAATATAAAATTTCACCCATAACATGGACCTTTTGCGTTAAAAATTAAAACTCCAGATTATCACTGAGTGCTATTTTATTTATTTAAGTACTATGGAAGGCTTATAGACATTACTTAATCAAGAAGGAAATAAAATCGAATCGAAACAAATTGACATTATTGGGACATTTTTATTTAACCGATGTCAAAAGAGGAGAAGGTTTTCTGTTTCTTTGTTGTGTTTGTTACCTCAGAACTGAGTTATTTATCAACCAATTTGAATAATTTAATTTAAAAGGATAAATACTTACAGATTGGACCCACACACATTTCAAAGATTTATAGCAGTTCAGCAAACATAGACCTAACACAGATGTACATCATACCTTTTACTACACAACGCTAAAAATAAACCAATTCCTTTATATAACATCGTAAAGCACCACTTGCTAACCAATCGTAGTATTTGGTAAATGCCTAACTGGCCCTTTGAAATAGTCCAAAAGCAATTTAACCTTTAACAGTCCTAACGGATGAAAGGCTCTCCAATACTGAACTATGGAGACTGGGTTTTGATATCGGTCAATGAACGAGATGAACGAGAAGATTGGTTTTAAAGCAATATCGTCACTAAGGCCCGTTTGCGTCAAAAACTTTACAAGTTTGTTGCTGGGACGAGGTTAAATTACAAATTCTGTGTGACATTTTGTAATTTTAACTTGTGTTAGCAAGTAACTTTGGGTGAAAGTTGTGGTGCAAGTGAGCTTAAATAAACTAAAATAGTTCACGTAGATTATTTATTTAAACATACATCATTATATTAATTTGAATTTTAAAGTTTATTTTGAACATCACTGACATCAGTAGAGAAAAACGCAGTATGGAAACTTAGAGTCTGAAATCGCTCATCCGCCTTGAGCAAGTGTGTGATCACTGCTCGTACATTCTCTGTACGTAATAGGCTGATTTTATTGTAGTTTATATTTAAATTTGCACCCCAAACGCCTATGAATAACCCGTCGGCGAATATCCGTAGTCACTTTATATGCCATAAAAGTAAGTAAAAAGTAGTAAAATTAAAGTGTTTGTTTGTAATTTCAAATTAACAGATTTTCACTAAATGCAATGAAAGTATATACAGTGCTTACAACAAAAAAAAATATTCGTTTTAATTTTTGACAGTCTGTCTAACTGTTAGTTCCGGCTTATGTCTGAAACGGCTGGACCGATTTTGACGGGACTTTCACTAGCAGATAGCTGATATTGTAGTATAAGGAGTAACTTAGGCTACATTTATTTTAGACATTTTATTTACATACATACCATCACGCCTGTATTCCCCGAAGGGTTAGGCAGAGGTGTACCTGTACACCCACAGTTCGCCTCGAACTGAACTGCCTCGGTAGCCTAATGGTCCTAAGCGCGACTGCTACGCTAGAGGTCTTGGGTTCGATTCCCAGGTCGAGCAAAAAGTGTTATTGGGTTTTTCTATGAAATTCTCATTAGCTGCTCGGAGTTAGGATTTGTGCCCGGTTAATGGCAATAGGCTCGCTCCCTATTACATGGGACCTAAACATACTGGCGAACTGTGGGTGTACAGACATTTTATTTATTTTCATAAAATATTTATTTGATAAAAACAAAGAGGGTTACACGAAACCAAACATTATTATAATTTACAACCACAAAGCGAACGAAGTTGCGGGCAACAACTAGATAAGAAATAAAATAATTTTGCGTTTCGGGTAACCACCACCGCTGTTTCACTATTGTGTTAATATCAGACTTAAGATAACGCTAGATAAATAAACAGGCTCCTAAAACCCCAAGCTACAAAAACGAACGCTACCGGAAAACTGTTTTCAGAATAATTCAGTGTTTACTACTGTGACAACAATTCTTACTAGAAAACAAAGGACTATAATAATGCCGTGTTAACGAGCGCAAACTATTGTGGGGTGACCATTATTACGGTCAGGAAAGTCCGGGCGAGGCTATATCGAATAATGTTGGGCAGTATAAATTGGGGGATTGACGGATCTGGACGCCTGGTGTGCTTTGAGACTGTAAAAGGTCAGGCGTGGGAATGCTATGAACTTTTACCCTGTGGGATACCGTAGGTAGATAAGTACAAAACTTACTAAGCTCCCCAGCATCGCACGTAAGGGAATTAAGTAGGCGTGGAAAGGTCTAACCCGTTACAGTTAACTTCTAAAAATACATTTGTAAATCTTTATAATGTAAAGTGAAGTACTTATAATTAGTAAAAGCGAATCTTGTCAGGCTCCCCCAAATCCTTTATTGACACAAAAAATGAAGGGTATAATTAAATCAATAATATCTAAAACGGAACAGAGTAAACCTTTTAAACAAACCATCTCACTCGTCCTCAAAAGCATCCCTTTACAATCACTTATAAATAGCCTCCATTTACCGGTATTTTACATCATTCACTTCCACCAGTAAATTACATTTTACCTACTTCATATCGAAGTAAATACCAATATTATGTACCAGGAAAACACATCAAAGAATATGTCAAAAATCGTTGCGGCAATTTGTCTTTGACAGGCCATGATCAAAGGGAAACGCAAACAAGTACGTTAGAATGATTTCCTGGGGGCCATTTTTATGAAAAATTGTGTGGTTTTTTTTTAAAGTAAGTGTTGAATAATTTTGTTTGGTTAAAGGAATTTTTCTGTTTTTTATCCACTTTTTTATATTCATAATTTATTTTTCTCGTTACAGGTGTGACTTGTATTTGTGTTTTAGTATTTTCAACTCTAATATTGTAAAGAAGTAAAGTTCGTCTTGCTTCTTAAAGGGATTCCGGTAGCTTTGTATCAGAGGACCAGTACGGTCCACTGATACAAAACTTCACTATGTTGCGGTGCATAGGATTGGCAAGAAAACTTTCGTTTGATAAACTAATTCTTTCACAACCACTTTGACGCTACACCATAAAACTGGCGACAAGTGAATCTCATATGAATATTTTTTTTTATGAGATTGCCGTTAATTAAGAATTCTTCCTTTAACTATCATTAACCATCAATAAACATCCAAATGAAACAACTCGTTACTCTAAAATAAATCCAGGTAAATAAATCCAGGTATACCAAAAAATAATAATTCAAAAGCAAAGAAAAATCCTGTAAAAATTCTCCCAACTCATATCCATAGTAGGCTTCACGTCCACTTTTTGCGAACAGCTCCTGTTTATGATGTTGTAAAATTGTTCCCTCTCGCCCTCTTTAGCGATACATTTTGTTTTTACTCTCCCAACACTTAATGGTTTTAAGTGTTAGTCACTTTTAGTTTCTTTTGTAATCTTATTTCCGTGCTAGGAATTTAATAAGGTTGGTGAATGTATTCGTGGAATATTGAACGGTGACGTAAGTAGATATTTATCTCTAACCCGCAGTGTACGTGTTACATGTTTAATGAGTAATTTTTAATTTAAAAAAATAGTTTTCTTCATTATTTACATTGCCATTACCGGGTACCAATCCTAACTCCGAGCTGCCACTGAGAATTTCATAAAAAAAACCCAATAACAATTTGCTCGACCTGGGAATTCAACCCAAGACCTCTAGCATAACAGTCGCGCTTAAGACCACTAGGCGAACGAGACAAATAAATATGTTTTTCAAATACTGCTTGCATTGTAAGGAGGTTTTTCACTATAGATCCCTGACCAGTAGCACCTTGGGCTTTACCATCTGGCTGTGGACAGATATTTTTCATTATAAGTCTGATATGACCTGCTTCTAAACCAATCAATCAATTGAATAGAATACAAAAGTATGAAGACAAAATCGTTCATTGTCATTTGAATATTAGATTTCAGTCTCACTTCATCCAAACTCTCAATTTCAACCCAATTCAACATCCTAATCACTAGATCAGTTAACCCTATCGACAACACAGTTCACAATTGTCTGGCATCAGCTCTGTCTGACGTTATCTACAGCTAACCCTCCGCCCGCTTCCTTAACAATCTGCGTCCATTTGATCTGCGGTCCAAGTTTGATTGTTAGATTGTGAAACTGTGCTGCAGGAGGAAGGTGAAGACGTTAGTTTGTAAGTGATACCGAGGTATCGTAAGTTTCGGACTGAGTAATGATTCCGTAGGTTTAATGTACCTATATAGTAACGTTGTTTTCTACAATAGGAGTTGATTGTTTGGCTGCTGCGCTGTGCATCGTGGGTACTGAAAACATATTTGAGTGGCATATAGATAGTTGTTCCGGGTCTGGTTATTTGTATAATTTTTAACCTCCGACGCAAAAATAACGGAGTGTTATAAGTTCGACGTGTCTGTGCGTGTGAGTGTGTGTGTCTGTCTGCGGCATCGTAGCTCCCGAACGCATGAACTAATTTTGATTTAGTTTTTTTGTTTGAAAGGTATATTAGTCGGGAGTGTACTGAGTTATGTTTGATGGAAATCGGTTCAGCGGTTTCAAAGTTATCAGCTCTTTTGTTAGCTGTGGTAGGAAATTTTATTTTTACGTAAAAAAAATATTTTTGTGTTTTTTGGACAACTCAATTGACTAACCACTAATAATTTTAAAGCAATTACAAACAATTTTTGTCAGTTTATATTATGAATGTGAACGCACCTACGATACAGAAGAAGTTCCTAGTGTTCCTTTAGTGTTTTTTTAGTAATCCTGTCATACTCTTAAAAAAAATTGTACAAGTGAGTCATATTATTTGCGTAAACATTTTAAATAGTAACCTATAATATTGTAGACATGATATCTGTTTGATAAAGATGGAGAATTTTTATAAGATGAAATTTAAAAAAGGGGTCGTAACTTTTTTTTGAATTCATACATTTCCATTTCCCCCAAGTGACCAAAGTAAATATTTCCATAAATCAACAGATTCAATTAATATTTTAAAGATTGCGTCTTAACAGAACCTAAGAGAGATTACAAGACAAATACCAATTAAATTACAATTTCTGTTCTTCGAAACTTGTTTCGCAAATTGTACTTTACCGTGTTAATGTTAAGGTATAAAATGTGATAGGGACAATTGGGCAATTGTAATTAATTAAACATTATTTGAATGTTCGAGTTACGGTGTTTGCGGAGGGTATTAGAATATTTTTATTAAAATGATTTTTAACTGCCTTCCTACCTTAAGTACTGCCACGTTTAACTTTAACAGAAAAAAAAAACAAATTTATTTAGTATCCGGAACTACCAGTCCGATTAGAAAAAGTCTTTATTTATATTATGATAGCCAGATTCATGAGGCATAGTATAGGCTATACCTGCCTCAGTAGCCTAGTTGACCTAAACGCGACTGCTGTGCTGGAGGTCTTAGGTTCGACTCCCAGGTCGACCAAAAAGTGGTATTGGGTTTTTCTATGGAATTCTCACTGGCAGCTCGGAGTTAGGATCTGTGCCCGATTAATAGCAATAGTCTCACCCCCTATTACATGGGACCTAAACATACCGGTGAGTATAGGTCATAATAATGTAACATCACCCTACGACTAACATAAGCGGAGCAGGAAAGACGTAACTTGAACTTACTTGCGAGTAAAAAAAAACAAGCGAACGAAGTCGTTCGCAGAATCTAGTACTATAAACGCGAAAATCCACCTGTATACATAAATGTGCCACGAACGTCTGTATTTTTATCACCAAGTAAATTGCTCAATATCTACCTACAAGTCGTAAACTTTACTGTCTCCATCACAACTTACGTATGATAGTTTCATGATCAAAGTTAGCATAAAGACTACATTTATTTACATACCTAGCGTTTATATTGTCAATATATAAAGAAAAAAGAACTTTATTTCATTGGAAACGCTTTTTATTGCCATGAATTGTTCTTTGCGCTAAATTTTTTTTTGTTTATTGAGGTTTAGTAGGGGAAGAAAACTTATTATGACTAGCTATATACCCCCGCGGTTTCTCGTGTTCAGTTACGTTGCTGGATACTGCTGAGCTCCCGTTGGTTGTAGCGTGAAGTTCTATACGTATTAACATTCCTGTTGAATCACTATCTATTGATGAAAACCGTATAAAAAAGTTTAAAAGATGTAAGTTCACAGAGGGATAGATTGCGTGAAGCGATTTCGTTTTATACTATGCAGAGAAATAAAGGCCCTAATAATATAAGTATATGGTTAGTTTTGCGACTTGTTGACCATAACATGCTCCGTACAAAAGTAGTCTACCTATGACTGCTTTTGTATGGAGCCTATTGTCAGTAAATTCAAAGCGAAATCGTTTATTTCAATAATTTATTTATTTAATTAATTAATAATTAATAATTTATTTCAATTAAACCATTAAAAGGCAATTTGAACGTCACATAGCGGAAGAATAAAAAAAAATGAATAAGGTAGTTTTGTATGGAGAAGGATGGGTAAGAAACTCCATACTTCCTCTTAGTAAAATATGATTTAAAATAATTTGCACAGGCACGTCCAAATGAAATCCCCATTATAACAAATACCCTTTTAATTCAAAGAAACTCGTGTGTTTCTTTACAAAAGAGTAATAACATCAATTTGTTGCGTTCTCCCCGACCGGCGGGGAATACAAAATACCCCAATTTCCCGTGGGTGTTGTAACTGGGAGGTGTTTATGGATCTATCTAGATAGAAACATCTGGAAAATCTGGTAAAGGACAGTAGGTCGGATGTCACTTTGTTACAACGGATACGCTAGTATTGAATAAAGAACTTCTTGTTAGACTGAAAATAGACCTTTTCGCACTACAAAGAAAAGACAACCCTAAACTGAAACACAAAGCGTTGGTTTTAATAAGTCATTTACAGGCACTTTAGAATTGTCAGTGATCATAATTTGTTGTTACTATAAAAAAGCGTTGACAACTGTTAAATTCTGCTAATAAATTCAAAATCTAGTCGCAATGTCATCTCACCGACAATTATGTCAAAATCTTGTCAAAAATGTCGGTGAAATAGAGGCATTTTGCAAACGATTCTAAAAGTTACTAGTTGTGCCCACCAGATTTTGCACACCTTATCTTCAGCTATATTTAATACAGAATCGAACCTCAGCTTTGACTACATAAAATGTCATCCGATGACATTTTATGTATAGTCGTAGTTCTTTCTTTATTCATCATCTGTCTTCTTAGTAGCTCAAAGAAGAATATAAATCAATCAAAATAAATGGCATTGCAATAACGATTATGTTACATACTAATATTCTTGCAAGCCCATCTTCAACATAAACAGAATAAATTTTCTTCCACAGAATGCACGCTCCCAACTGCCATTTATCACACACTATCTACGCATTATGATTCATCCTATCAATATAGCCTTCCTCCATTATCCTTCTTCTTATAATGTAATAACTATCCTCCCAAGGGATTAAAGAAAGCAATTTATTCACACTATTATGTCGCCAAAACGCAATGTCCTGCGCACATAGTCAATTTAGCGTTCGATAATCGTATTACACGGTTAGTTGTAGGGTTGTCATGGCAACGTTATTACAGGGAACTTTTTTGCTGTCTATTTTGTATTTTATTACGTAGTAAAGGTACCTTGCAAAGCTCTCTGTATTCTGTGATTTTGATAATACCTATCTTTCAAAGAGTCAATCGGAGTAAGAGATAGAAATCTTGCGTGCATTATTAAAGTATCACTTTTAAGATAATACTAATATTGTTACCAAGATTTTGTAAAAACAAATTTGAAAAGAGTGTCCATGGAGTTTCTTACTAGTTCTTCTCCATAGAGACCTACTTTTTGGAACGAGCAACAAGCTTCAACTTTTTGTATAGGTAATTTCTTAACAATTCTAAAGTGCCTGTAAATGGTCTAATTGAAATAAATACTTTGACTTTGACCTTGACAGTTCTCTTTTATATAACATATATTTTATGTTTAAATAAATAAATAAAAATGGATATAAACTTTGATCTATTCGATTGCAAAATCGAGTAATCAAATCAGTTTACTACATAATGTATACATATTATTCTATAAAAATAACTACAATAATTATGTGTGTCAGTGTTTTATTTTATGTAACTAGTTATTTTGTTTTTTTTTTTAATTTCTACATTCAAACAATGAATTGCATCTATATATATATATCTCTCTCTTCAGTACCTTTAGTTAACTGTAAAGAATACTTAAGTGTTAGGTCCGTCTTCATACCTTTGGTTGCATAAACTTTAAATGAAGAAAAATAGATTCAAACACATAACACTGAATCACATCACCGAAAAACAATTCGATCAAATGAAAATCAATTTTATTCGCACACGCTATTAGACACATAATTGAACACTTTAATTACAACGGAACGATTTTAATGTTAATAATTAATAAGAAGAGTGTCACCCCTATCGTAAAGCTGTGCGCTACTCGGCAGTTTAATGAGACGTCGTGTGCTCAGATAACGTAATTACAGATTATTTTGCTATCTCTGAACTTTTGTGCTCACCATTACTGTTGAATTATGATGAAAATACATGGATGAATATTTAATGGCAATTGTTTCTCGAAGTACAGGTTAGGCCTTGTAAAGCTTATACTATAAAGTTACGATAATAGGCGGAAAATGACTAGATTTGGAACTAAATAATATATTTACAATTGAACAATATCTGTAATATGGATATTGAAATTTGGCAGATAGGTAGTGTGTACCTACACACACACACGAAGACTTAAGCCAAAAACGGTTTTGACTTTGACTTTCTCGCAGACGACTTATCGGACAAGATCTAGGTTTTAAAAATATTATTATTTATTTAATAACTCAGCTCAAAACAAACTCACAGCTGAGTAAATAAGTAAAACATAAAAAGCCGAAAGTTAATCATATTCCAGAAGGAAATTAATTAAAATTGAATTAATTTTCCCACCTTTTGACAGAAACTTTGAGCTGGGAGCGTCTCCTCGCCATGTGCGTCAGACACACGCGCTGTTTACGCGTTAAATATATTATGTGTGGTAAGAGATGACACTTTACTTGCTCAAGCTTTGAGGTGAAAAGTAACAACAAAAAACACTATTCTACAGGAATGTTGACAGTTTTATGGGCGAAAAGCTGACTAAAAGTGCAAGGGTACGATTCCTGAGTCAGACAAAAATGACGTTGAGTCTCCTGCATAGTAATTAAGTTTAAAGATTAGTAGTAATTATATTTACTTTAACAATTACTTATATAACTGTTCACTTATATATACTTAAGATTAAATTATTTCTAAATAAAGCTTTGGAAACGTTACCCGTTTGTCCATACATATTTTCTATGTTGTACTATATTTATTTTTGTATACGTTCATGCTATCATAGTTTCTTCTATTCTCCGGTAAGCTTTAGTTTGCCATAGTTAGTAGGTACCTACATCCACGTGCAGTCTTTAGCTTTTTGTATCGTTAGTTTTTATTATTCGAAAAAGGATACTATTATCATTGGACTGAATACTGGCTTGAAAAAAAGGTTTTGTTATAGAACATCTCCACCTACCTTTTCAGTACAGGCAGACACGATGAATCATTACATATTTATGAAAAGTCTTCAAAATGAGTCTATTCCGAACATAATCTGACATGATGAGGGATTTCGAGAAAGGTCAACTGTCACGGTTACATGTTTATCAATGGCGGTATTACGCATTTTTTTTGTTGAAATGTAGGAGAGAAATACGTAAGTAGGTCACCAGGGATAGTCATCCCTACTACTAAGTTTGTGAAAAATATTTTTACTACGGTAAAAATATTCTTGAATCTCACAGGAAAATAATGCAAAATTCGAAAACAATATAAAAATAGGTAATATTCGGTAACGACGATGTGAATTGTTTTAAGCCATTCTCTTTCAGTTTTATTTTCTATTATTAATTGTATGTTGCAGCTTATCTAATTTATTAAGTGTGTAAATATTGTACATTATATATTGAAATAAATAAATTAAATTAAAAAAGACTTTATTTATTTTCGCAACATTAGACCACATAGTGTCACTACAAGTTGACAATACATAGAGTCTGCTGTCAATTGTAGGTTCAACCTGTGTTGCAGATCAACATTAAAAAGCAATTAGTGTTGTTTAAAACCCGTGCCATGATAAGTCTTCCCATTCACAAAGAAACTGATGACGTTTGAATATAAACTCTTCCCAGTGATCATTCAAAGGATTTTTCTTTCAAAAGCGCATTATCATAATAGATGATGATAAGAGAACTCAATATCATTACTTATCTTAAAACTTTGATAAATGTAAACGAACGCGAAGCGTGGTGCACCTGGCAGACAATAAAGTAATGGGCGCTTTACATTGCGCGCTACAACCCATCTGCTGATTAATGGATCGCAGCGGGGCCGTCGGTCGATACGATAATTCGAGATTGGCTCCGGTTGAAGCTGATATATGGGTAGGGTGAACTCAGCAGTGAACTTGCTGAGTAATCTACATTTTCTTAATCTAGATTCTTTTTTTAGGTTTCGTGATAACATTCGAAGAAGGGTTTAATTTCTTTAGTAGGATTGTGTAGGTAGGTCTCTAGAACAAAATTGATTTCTTTTTTCAATGAAATAAGTGTACATAGCCTCGCAAATTCGCCAGAAAATCTCGACATTAAAAAAATATGGAATAATAAATACTACATTTTTTTACTCTTATTTACCAATATTATAAAGCTAAGGAGTTTGTTAGTATCAACGCGCCAATCCGGATCTGATTCTTAAAATTATCTCGCTAGTAGGAAACTGCATACATTTTACATAAAAACTGTATACATTTTTAATAAAAAGGAAAAGATCCACAAGAAAATGTACACTGACGAAGTCGCGGGCAAAAGCTTGTTTAAATATAAATAGGCAATTGACAACCGCCTCCATCTGGAAAGCGGTTAAAAAATATCTAGATTCGAGAGAAAAAAGTACCAGTCAACCTAAATTTACTAACAATCACTGTCTATTCCCTACAAACCCGACGTTGATCTCTCCAACTTAAAGGCCGTTTTTTCTCCAACTTTGACCTTCTCAGGGACTTCATCGCAGATAATGCGGTCCTCCCCGGGCCTATTAACATTCCCTGGCCTTGCACGTTATTCGTGACTCCGATCTCCCTTCGAGATAAATCTTCGGTTCTGGTGCGAACTTCATTAATAGTGTCAGTAAGGACCTCATATTTTTTCTCATTGCAGACTCCCCGTAGTCCCTGTCAGCGCGGGGCCATATTTAGATATGGCCTGATATATTAAGGCCAAATATTTCTGTCTTTGCTTGAATGTAATTCTCTTTTATGTTTTTCTTATAGGCAGCAAAAAATGTTTTTTATTTTTTATCTGTTGTGTATTTTACTTGATTGTCAGTTTGCCAGAAAAAATCGCTTAAAGCGCTTAATTTAGACAGAACAAATTTGAGATAAGTACCTACTCTACATTTATAGTGAGCCTTTTGTATTGTAGCTATGTTATTGGTTGGGCGCTATAAGCATTGAGCTTTACTGCCTTCGATCAACTCTCAGTCTAATTGGAGGGATAAATTTAAAGCCAATTGTGAAAATATAAAAAATGGGGCCAAAAGGATAACATTATTGAATGCTCTGAGCAATGGACCAGTCAATCAGGCTCCTATTTTCTTAAAAAAATAAACATTTTCGCCCAAAAACATATGAAAACTTATCAGAAGCAAGGACAATAGTAAAAGCTTATTTAAACATAAATCCGCCTTAAAAAAAAACTATCTCCTTACAAATTAATTCATAATCCAACAAAAGGGGTGAGAAAACCATAAACTTGAATAAAACTCGTACATTTTAAAATTTTCACATCGATCTTTTTTTTTTGTTATCATGGCAAACATGCCTGGGATTCCATTTTGTCATGCAAGCTCGCACTCTCTCGTTGGCAATGCTCCAAGCACGTCTTGGAGGTATTCTGGTATGGCACAAGGTGCGAGCGGAGCGATGGAAGCAGTGAATGGAATATTAAGTTAACTACGTTTAATCTGTACAGTGTATAAGTGAGGGTAAAATGTATCTCTCGCCATAAAAGCAAAAGGTTACTCATACCTCATTAACTAAACACGAAATCTCAAAAACTACTTGACCAATGAAGGTAAAATAAGCGACAGGGTTTTTAACGAAGTTGTGTTCAAAAGCTTATAAAATAATCTATGTATTTTAGCTGCAAGTTTGCCTTGCATCGGAACAATAATAGGCTGGTATTATTATTATTATTCTACATTAATTCTACAAATTAATATTATTTTTGAAGGGTCTGTGTTGCTAATATGCTTATGTTTAATAAAAAAAATATGCAGTGACCTTGTGTGGTTTTTAGTGATCTCTTCTGTATAAACTAAGGTTGTTTTTCATATGGTGTGGAACAAAACATATTGAAAAATAGAGAAAGGCGTTTCAGCGCAGCAATCTTAACACTTAAAACCGATTTTTCCATTGCTATATAAGTCATAATGGAAACATAAATATGGCAGTTTGACAGCTAATGTATAGAAAACAATTATATCAATGTAACATAATATTATAAATGATTATGATTAGATGTATTTTTGACAATTTCAGCCTGAGATTCGAAAGCAAACGTTTTTCAAAACGCGTGAATGTCCGCCTCAATTTGCCTTCGGATATCGAATGGTGGTCTTAAGGCTTATAGAAATACTTGTAGAACCTACTACAAGTATTTTTATAAGCCTTAAGACCTATATAATAAAGGTCAAGCCTATTATTATAATCGGGCACAAACCCAAGCATTCTTCTCAAAGAATTCATATTTTTTTATTATATATATTATTATAGTTTTATTTCTAGTGTCGTGAAGGCCCAGGGGTTAAGTTACTCGGCTCTCGTCGTGCATGGCATAGCGGGTTCGATACGAATGTTAGTTCTTAAATTCATAAAACGTACTTTCTAATCTATCTTGTGGACATCACTGACACGTTAAAGGATAACTATAGTGGGTCAATAACAGGCTGGTATTATTATTATAAGACGCGGGATCACTTAGCTAAGTACACAGTCCCAACTTGCTAGACACTTACAACTTAAGTCACACTTAGTGCGCATAGCTCGACGCATCCGGACAGACGGACGGCCGCACTCCGCCGCGGACGCTACTCACATTATTTCAACCATTCTTACTATACATATATGCAAATCATTCTGTTTTCAGGTTTATTTGGGTGATGTTGGACCATTTTGTTCTCTTCAAGATGGTTCAGCTAAGTGGTGCTGATCCACGAGTCTTGTTCCTGAACAGGCGATGTCGGAATTGGTGAACTCTTAACTTTTTATTCACCTTCATTGTTTTTACATAGAAGCAACAAGAATATTGTAACCAGGATATTGTAGAAACCTAATTGAAAAGGGTGTCCGTGGAGTTTCTTGCTAGTTCTTCTCCATACAGGCCAACCTACTTTTTGGAACCTTTAACTTTTTGACTAACTGACCAACTTGACAGTTCAAAAGTGTTTGTAAATGGTCTCATTTAAATAAATACTTTGATATTTCCAAACAGACATCATTTACTTCACCTAATTTTGTTCAAACAATTATCGAACGAGCCTTTGTATATAAAATGCCGATAAAGATAAGCTTTATGTAACAAGATATATGTTCTAAAAACTGGTTCAGCTAATTCACAATTCATGTTCTCATTTGCATTTATAGAGATTGGTCGTCCCAACAAAACACGACGTTAATTTACACGAACAGGCGATCACAAATACGTTTCACATTATTTACTTAATCTGGATTATAGTTAAACGAGTAGATAGGTTTTAAATGTAACATAGGTCGCTATTCAATATTGCGGCCATAGCTATACATACTCTGTTAAAATTTCAAGTATCTACCTATTACGGTTTTAAAGATGCGGCCTGGTGACAGATGGATGAACAGTGGATAGACTTAGTAATAGGGTTCCATAATTATTATGGTATTTATTGGATGCGGAACACTTGAAAAGATTACATGATGTCCATACTATCAATTGCTAATACTTCTTTGATTACGTGTTTTAATTGTGTCTGTTGTAAGCCACCATTTTGAATTTAATGTGACGACATAGTCTATGACCAGCGGACGATCAAGATGCTTCCAACGGTACCTCATTTCTTAAATTATGATAAGTATGTAGTTTAGATATTATACGGGAGCAGATGAACGTACATCCATAGTACATACCCGCATACATACATACATACATGACATACTTACCAGTCAAAATTATAACTCTCTTTTTTCTTCGCCGTAGTTGGGTAAACAGTTTAAATTATATGCACAATATTAATTTCTAATACCCTTCCACAATATTCATCTTCTTTTTTTAACAACTTTTATACACTTTAGCGATAAAGAACAACAAATTAAAGCCCTCGATGATCCAAATGAACCGGCCAGCTCAAAGCTGCCCACAATAACTTGTTAACTTAGTATAGCCTCAAGCACTCCGCAAGTAATTTACATACTTCACCACTTTGAATTTTTTCATTATCTTTTAATTAGTTGTTCCGAGATCTTAAGGTTGAGTTTAGAAGTAACCGAGAGGGGAAACAAAAGAAGGCAGCGAAGCTTCATTAGCTTCATGCCATTTTTTCGGCGTAAACAAAGCTTTATATTTTCTCAAGCCACGTCTGTCTGTCAAACTGTCTTTCACTCAAAATCAAACTTTAAAAAATTATCGTTAGAATTTAAATTATAATAATCCGAGAACTTTGTTGAAATCTCTTAGGATGTTTTTATTATTTTGATTTTCTTGACAGCGTTAAGAGAAAGGTAATTAGCTACCTAAAAGTAGGTTACCTTCAGATTGGTACTAATTCTTTGAGATTGGAGCTGAAGGGAGGATTTATGACGATGATACTTTTTCCCTTCGAAATTATTGTACATTAAATAGTCCTTTAAAAGTCCACAAAATTAAAAATTTGAAGTAACCCCCGACAGAAGAATAGAAGTCTCAACCGTAGCTAATAAAAGAGCTGATAACTTTGAAACTGCTAAACCGATTATCATCAAATATAGCTAAGAGTACTCCTGACTAATTCACCTTTCAAACAATAAAAATTAAATCAAAATCAGTTCATGCATTCAGGAGCTACGACGCCACAGACAGACACACACACACAGAAACGTCATACTTATAACACCACGTCGTTTTTGCGTCGGGGGTTAAAAATAGAATGTTTCTTTGTACGTTTGTCTTCCCTTTCACCCGCGTTAAGTTACGTCTTTGGTTACTGCTCCGCTCTCGTGCGTGGGAGCGTGAACCTATATAGCCTGTAACCTTTCTCAAAAGGGATTGGTTTCAACCGGATTAGTAGTTCCTGTCATTGACGCGTTCAAAAAAACAAACAAATCTCTTAAGCTTTATTATATGAGTTTAGAAGATAGAGAATATATTTTCAAACTTATGATAGGTATACACAGTAGAAATCAGTATCCTATAACAATTAAATTAAAACAAAAAGGGCTCAAGTCATATTGTTATCGCTACTAAACCTCAAATCCATGTCCAACACTTGTCACCACCTTCTCACCCTCCTATTATTATCAATTTCTGCATTAAATTATATTTATTGATACAAGGCAGTGTGTAAATATCAATTTAGCACGATCGCGGTACCAGGGAAATATAAAATATGTGGAGAGGGATTTATAGAGCTCTGTGAGGCACCAGGGACGATTCCGAAACCCACCGGTGGGATATATAAATCTGCTGTTGTGTAATACAGTGTTTCTTATGTAATTTATGGTGTTTGCAGGGGGTGATTAATTCCTGTACGGATTTGCAGGGAAACGTTGTGTCAGGTGTTTATTCTTTTTGGTTAAGCTGGATAAATGGGGTGAAAGGGGTTGTTCTTAATGTAATGAGTTTGTTCTCTGACAGTAGAGATTGTAATTGAATAGAAATGATTTCTAAATGGTCTTAAAATAAAAAGTAACCTTAACAACGATCGCAATCAAATCTCAATCTCAATGGATGAATTAGTTGGCGCTGTGGCTGAGCGGCTGGCTGCGGCACTGCGTATCGCGGGTTCCGTTCTCGCACAGAGCTAATATTTTTATGGCGTACAGCAACGCGGACGATATTTTTGAATAATTAAATTATTAATTAATTATATTAATTATAATTTTCTACCAGACGACCAAAGGCGGTGAAGAAATAACATGGCAGGTACAAATAATCATAAGAGCTAAAGGAACAAAATAAAAACCATAAAACTTAATTTAAAGTGAAATGTACACATCCAAAAGAATTACAATACCTACATACATGATCACATGTAATGCATCCCACCCATTTTAATACACCCTTAATGAAACCAGTAACATAACAATTAATATTTCCCCGAAACGTCACGCGGTGTGCGTAATCATAATTGTCGGTCCGTCGGTAACCGACAATTTGGCCACATCACTCGTTGTACGTTAAAATTCCGTTCATGTGAACGTATGCCCGGACAAAGGATACCCGTTAAAATGGCCGATCCAATATAATAGCGGGTTCGATGGAATTTAATTATAGTTTTGTAATAGACTTGTTTTGTACTCATAATGTGGACTTTTAGAGAAACGGTTTATTGTGAAATAGTTCCATGTATACATGGATGAGCAAAGGTTGTGAAATTGTGCTCTAAACTTTTAATGAAGAGCTTAACTAAACTGTTTTTTGAAGTGTAATGAAGGTACTGGTGAACAAATCATTATAAACTGTTTCTTTTCATGCCTTTTATTTGTCTTTCTGTTATGATAAGAGTCGAAAATTTAAAAAAAATACTATGTTTGAAAGATTAATTTTAAAATAAAAACAGTGATAATGTTCTCCCGGAACTGAATTTCAGTCACAGCGGCCAATGAGGACTAGCCAAGTACGCACGAGACATTATAGTGCACAAGCGTGGGCCACGAGGCAGGTGCACTTTCTCTCAAAACTCCGGGCACTAAGAAATTACATAATAAAAAACCTAATAACACTTTGCCGGTCCTGGGGATCGTGCCCAGAGCCTCACAGTCAGCAGTCACGTTTCCGACCTTGAGACCATCGAGACAGTCAGTAATACAACATAAAGACGCGGACCGCCAGCCCAGCCTGTGAGTAAATTTCGCCTTTAAAACATGCCCATCCCAAAAAAATCCCTGTACAATCTTTTATTGTAACGTCAACAGAAAAAGGCACGCTCAGCAATGGACATTTCCATCCCAAAGCCGAACCAGCTCATAAATTCCGGTGCCAGCAAATCTATGCTTTCCGTTACACATTGGCATGCAAAAATTCCCATATATAATAATGACGTGATATAAATCCGAAAAAAATCTTTTGTTCAAACCTAAGTAATAACGAATATCAGAGACAATAACATTAAATCATCCCTTTTTCGTTTTTTTTACAACCCCTTACTCTGGAAATAATCCTGGATCGTATTTTTTTTTTTCATGCGTAGCAGTAAAAGTTTCGATGACTAAGATTTAGGGATTGAATGAGCTCTTTTGTACGGTTCTTTATTAAATCTTTACGTTAGGTCGTGACTTTTGTGTATGGTGAGCTGGTTTGTGAGTTACGTCGGAAGAAGGGCTGTAAAATACAAATCTCGGTTTTGGATAATAGCGTTCTTCAAGGAGTAACGTAGAACGATGTTGAGTTGGTGGTGGTGGAATAGATAATAATCTTGTTAGTCTCTTTGTTTTTAAAGTACTTGGATAAAGTAGCTGTAAATATGACGGGTGACAATGGCATAGAAACGACAACTGTTCATCATCATCATTATCAGCCGTAGGACGCCCACTGCTGGACATAGGCCTCCCCCATCCAAACGACCTTTTACTGTTGTTTAATTCATTCACAAATTATACCAGGGAATAACATTGCAATTAGAGCAAATCCATAATAACTACATCAAACCAACATTCACAGAACGACCAGATGACCTCCCTTCCCCCCCCCCCCCCGCGCTTATACGTCAACTTGGCAGATGTCATAGCACCTAATTGAGGTAATTTTAGCTAATCGCGTCAGCTTACACGCGATTTACGTAAATTAATTCCAATCGCTCGTGAAATAGAACATTTATTCGAGTATTAACAATGTACCTACGTATTGCTCGGACATTTTGTGTTTGCTAAGGTTGCTTTTGTTGCCAATTATTGCCAGCCTTCTGTTGTCGGGGGTAGTGAAGCAATTTACTTTAATTCCTAAATATGCCTCGTTGGCTTTGTCCAAAGCGCGACTGCTACGCTAGAGGTCTTGGGTTCGATTCCCAGGTCGAGCAAAAGTGCTGTTGGGTTTTTCTATGAAATCCTCAGTAGCAGCTCGGAGTAAGGATTTGTGCCCGGTTAATGGTAATAGGGTCGCCCCCTATCACATGCGACCTAAACATACCGTCGAACTGTGGGTGTACATAACCCTTCGGGGAATATAGGCGTGGTGATATGTTATGTCCTAAAAATGCTTTAAATGTTTCGGTACAAAATAATTCTTTACACTTTATTGTTAGTTAATGTATTGCTAAGTGTAGTTATTATAAGTTGCTCTGTATCGCTTTATATAGTATATTGGCATTACTTATAGTTACAATAATGATGTTAGCATTGAAAGCATGCGATAGGATGTTAGAAACAATACAATTAGGTTACCTAATACAAGAAATACTTAGAATGACTATTCTATATATAACTTTTTGTTCGGAACTAGCTCATCCCACTACATCATTCATTTCCTATAAGTGATAGCGTGTCGATATGCCAAGACTGGGAGCTCTCGTTATCAACTACTTAAGTTTAACTCTTGCACCCCATTTATCACTGCAGCCGCAAAATAGACACAGAAGGTGCACTTCACACAACGAGCGGAATGCACGCACACACGTATAGACAAGACGTATGGTGCCGAATTACCGTGTCAAGGCCCCTAGGCAACACACGGGCTGTGGGCTTCTGTACCCTTTTCTAACTTACAAAAATATTTTTATCCACCAATACACAATTTTATTGATTACTTTTATGCGATCAATCTATTCAATAAAAAAATGAAAAGAATAAGAGGAATGAATATAATACTTGTGTCGTTCCCTAATCATAATTTTCATTGAGGGTTTGATGTATTTAAATAATCGAATTAAATTTTAACTAGAAGTTTCTTTTTTTAATTCTTATTCTCTGGGCCGCTAGTCATTGCAGGGCCCATTAGCTGCCTAATGAATAATCCGGCCCTATAAGAGGATTTTAAACAAATACCAATCACTCAGTGTACCTACGTCAAGTGTGTCAATGCGTACGTTTTGCTCTCTTTAAGAGCCATACTTCTGTAGCTGTGCCTGCCTATCAGTGCTGCCTCCGCTAAGATTTATACAGTGCACGCTCGGACGCTTAATAACCTCGTGCGGGGCGTTAGCTTGATGGAAATGACCTTCAATGGTGGTTGGTCAGTGGAAATGTGCAAGATGGAGAGAAACTGTGTGTAATGGATTGAGAGCTAATGTGATTAGTAAGTTCGTGAGGGAAGATTAAGGTCTGTAATGGCTCTCTTCTTCAATTAGTATTTTTTTTAAATAAGGTAATTAATAACATACTGTAGGTATTATGTTACGTCGTCTTCTTTGACAAAATGAAGTTTACTTAATGGTCTGATAAAGCACTGATAGTTACCACTTTTGGGAAGTCCAAGTGATAAATTCATTCAAATATATTTCTCGTCAAAAATAACCGCCATAAAACATTATATTTACTCTTTCTAACCAATAGGTTTTTTCGTGGTTAAAGAAACCTTTGTTTACCTTAATCTATAGTTTAATGCACTGCAAATTATGCAAAATTTATAAAAAGCACATAGGATTTCAAAAATCTCGTCGCTATCTCGGTCAATAGGACAAGTGCCCAAAAACCAATAATGGCACCTTGTACAGTAATACTGATTATTTGGCCCAAGGATAAGCGATGTTGTTTTTTGAGAAAAAACATTCATCAAGATTCCGTTCTTCTAAAACTCATTAAAATCATTCCTATGTACACTCAAGACTCCTGCCCATCCCACAAAAAACAAAGCAGCCTACACACAAGCCCCCACATCCAATACACTAAGACTTCGCATCGCGGCGTGACATTCAATTTGTCACGTCGTCGCCACATTTATACAGCGTGAACGTCGAACCACCACAATTTACACGTACGGAGCACTTGATATTGATGATTCGGTTGGTATTGGCTGAAAAATTGGGCTCGAAAGAATAACTTGACGGGGTTTAGGAAAAAAATTGGGCTCAGGTGGTTTTAAACATACTTCATTGAACATTCATCTGCCGGAGTAAAAATGTCTATGATTCTACTGGGTCATTGTTGCATATACCAAGTGTACATGTCTTACGCCAATAGTAGGTACTTAAAATTTAGCTGCCTTTTCCAGGTAGCAATCTTACTGGCTACTTATAATGCCAAGTCAGCCAGGTTAGGTCATAATGAAGCGTTTCTCTGAATTTCAATTTCAACTCTTCGTTAATGGCTTTTGTGGAACAGACACCATAATTTTGTTACTACCATAGACTATCAAGTGCCGGAGATTATTCAGAGAATTATAGACAGTGAGTAGAACAAAATATTTAAATAATAAACGTATTTAATAAAACAGTGGATAGAAGGTATACATAAAAATGATAAACTTATATAATGTCTCTCTTTATTGAACTATTCATGCAAATAAACAAAATTGACTGATTGAATTGACTTTTAAATATATACTTAGTATTAGGTGGAAATGCCATACCACCTACAAGAATTGATTTTTCCAAAAGGATTTATCAATCAACTAGCTTCTACCCGCGAATGTGTCCGCGTCAAATTTGATGTATTATCCCACTAGAACTGAACATTTTCAGTTCTTAGATAAAAAGTCTCATACGTGTTATTTTACACTACAATCTATCTCAGTGCCAAATTTCATCCAGATCCATTCAGCCGTTTAAGCGTGAAAGAGTAACAAACATCCATCCGTCCATTCATCCATCCCTACAGACATTCGCATTTATAATATTAGTAGGAATAATAGAAAATGGCTAAACCATATTCTACTAAAACATTGAACATAACTGATGCCCCTTCCACAACAGTAACAGCAGTAATAGTAACTACGAACTACGTACGAATCGACATGTAGCCTCTTTGTTTTATTTCTCTGACCGGGCGCCGAGACTGGCAAGCTCTCGCTTCATTTGTCAGCGTCAACTGAAGTGACTTCACAGCTGACCGTTGATGTTACAGCATCGGTAACTAAAGGGGGGATTGGCTGTGTTTCTGGGAATGTATATGTTGGTATACTGATTGGTAAAGAGCTTTGTTTTGTCGTGGATAACATATCGAAGAAAGAAGCACCCGCATGTTATCATTTTTAATATTATGGGGTAGTAACAAATTAACAAAACTAAGGGGGCAAGTCAGTAGACTTGCCCCCTTAACCAACCCCTTGCCCCTTAAAATATAGTAATATTTTAAGGGGTATATTATGAACTGCAAATATTGAAAAGGCTATTGTAAACTGCAGGTCCCGAGGCCTTGGCTTGAGAGATCTGTTCAATAAATATACATGCAGAGCAGCTGTTTTTGTTTTGTTTACTTAAACCAATTCATCCAATCCAATTTAACAATTTAATTTATTTATGGAGGAAGATTGCAGTTTCTTTTTTACTGGAATATGCTGACTTATTCGAACCCATCTTAACCGTTTATAGTTTGGCGGGTAGTTTGGGAGTAGTAGTTTAGATAGCGGAATCAGACAGAGAGAAAAATGAAACGGGCAATAGACATAAATTCGGTCTTAATCTAGAAAACAAACAAGAATATTCAATTCAAACACCCACTCACCATCTTTCACACCAGAGAGTAGCCTTAAAAGCCGTGTTTCACTACCAATAGCCACCAAGACTGAGGCTTAGCCTTGTACCATCGTGCACTCAATTTGTCACCGAGTCGTACCGCAAAGCATTAACAGCGCAAGCGGTGAAGCGCCGCAGTTTAGTTCAGCGCTGCACCGACACCGGCCATTTGTTTGATTGGGACACCAGTGTTTGTGTTCAACAAATTCGGTGAATACTTTATTTGGGTTCGACGATTAGTTTAATAGCTGTGCACTGTTTTAAAAGTGAGAGTTGCTTAAATGGGTGATGTGAAACAGCTAGTAGTTCGCTACCTTGTCTGTGCTTTGTAGTACCCTGGTGAAATTATCCGTTGTTATAAATCTTACTTACGATTATCCTTGACTATAATTAATGCGAAAGTTACGGTGGATGGATGTTTGTTACTCAATCACACCGAAACGGCTGTACGGATCTGGATGAAATTTGGCACAAAGATAGATTAAAGTCTGGAATATTACTTGTACAATGTACGGTTTCCGTGAGATAAAATATCGACTGTACCGACGCAGTCGCGGGCACAAGCTAGTACTATTAAAAACGCGAAAGTTTGTGAGGATGGATAGATGTTTGTTACTCTTTCACACTAAAACGGCAGACCGGAATAAGCTGCAGACATATAGATATTAATGTACCTTAACACATAGGATTACTTTCATTCCGTTTTTCTCGTTTCTCTTTAATAGAGTGGTTATTTGCATACTGAATGTATTTGTTTTACAGAAGGACAATTACACATTGACAGTACTCGAATCTATATATCACACATAACCTCCAGTAGTAATGGTAAATTGACTATAATTATCGTTAATTCCACATAAGCACTAATTTATATCAATGATACACCGATGTAATAAATTATGAATAATTACTATAAGCAAAGACATTTGCGTCAACTATGATTGATTTCAATAATCAATTTTGTCTATCGCAATAACTCATAACTTATTAAGTTTTCAAGATTTGGTAGAAAATTATTACTTTAGCATTAAATTGAACTACAACTTTCTAGCAGATTTAGACGTTATCAACACAAATAAATAAAATCGAAGTGTCTGTTTGTATTGTCAATATAACATCCAAAATGTTTTTTATTTTTTTTGCCTTTCTCCATAATCCGGCTAATCTCCGAAAAACTTAGACCAATTTTGACTGAACTTTGACTAGCAGATACCTGAATGTTATGAGGAGTTAATAGACTACTTGGTTTAGAAATTGAATAAGGGTTCCGAGCAGAAACCCTTTGATTATTGACATTCACAAGGAATAACTGGGCTACTTTTATTTTTGTTTAGATAAAATTTTAGGGTCCCACACAAAAACCACGTGATTACCGACGTTCACATTTATATTTAAGTTGCTGCAAACGAAAATCCTATTTAGGCCGCCATTTTTAGTTTCGGTTACAAGATTCGACGTCAGTGCCACACCAGCGAGCCGTCCAATATAACACAATAATCGGAATGGCTCTCAGGCTAATCTATTATTTTATCTTCAATCTGTTGCTGTGTCATGCAGAAAATTACGTTAATGCAACCGAACCAGCCAGTCATGGTGATGTAGTGGCGTTCAATCATTAATCACCGCCTTACTATTGGTTAATAAAGGTGGAGAGAAAGGGATGGAAGATATTTAGAGTGGTCTAGGGATAGAAGAATGGTGGCTCAGGATATCGACAAAATATTATGTGTATCCAAAATATTCAAAGAGGCTTTATATCTTATAAACAGACCATCACGCCTGTATTCCCCGAAGGGTTAGGCAGAGGTGTACCAATGTACACCCACAGTTCGCCGGTATGTTTTTGGTCCCATGTAAAAGGGGAAAGCCTATTGCCATTAACCGGGCACAATTCTAACTCCGAGCTGCTACTGAGATTTTCATAGAAAAACCCAATAGCACTTTTTGCTTGACCTGGGAATCAAACCCAAGACCTCTAGCGTAGTAGTCGCGCTTAGGACCACTAGGCCAACGAGGCAGTTTACGTTAACAATTTTACGTCTTATAATATTAGTTTAGTATATTGTTTTGTTAAGAAAAAGGTGAGACGCAATTATTCATGTATACTTCTATCTCTCTCTCACATTGAAAATATAATGGAAACAACGCTTTATAATACGGCCCCACGCCGAAATGATAAATAAAATATAGGTAATCCTTTAATTTATTTAAAAGTATCACCTTCGTCAATCGAGCAGACATTTGACCTATGTAACAGAAAGAGTACATAATAAAGTACGTCAAAAAGTGAACCCTTTTATTTTTATACGACATAACTTTAATTTGCTTAGTTACCCGTGCTCACGCATATTACATGAGTGATGTGACGATATTGATTCTGTTCATTATTGAAGTGTATTTGGTATCTATCCTATCTATCTGTTATTTTGTTTTTTTTTTCATTACACTTTTTTCGTGCCCGAGTTCTCTGATTTTATTTATGGCCTTACAATAATACCTATAGTCACAAATAAGACTATACTAGCCCCGTCATAACCTACACATGTAGGTACTTATTTTAAACTATCAACTATTCAATAAACTAAAATGGGTGCTCACTACAGAAGCGCTGAAAAAATACTTAGACAAAAAATCTTCATCTGTCAAATTACATTCAATCAACTCATCAGTGCGTCTTTCCCAGCCCTAGTTTTAACACATTTCACCAACAAGTGATAGACATCCTCCACCGTAGCGCACTCAGTACAATTTGGGTTGACACTTAATCCCAGGAGATGTCTAAACTTATTCAGTGGGCGTGTCGTGTGCTTGTGAGCTATTACCATAAACTTCCTATAAACACCACTGTACACAGAATTTTAGTTCATAGTTTAACGAGTCTTACCTCCGGACGCGGCGAGCAGGCCGTGCGCGCGCAGTAGCGCCAGCAGCAGCAGCGGCAGCAGCGGGCGGCGCCGCATGCCGCGCGACACCGCTGCGCCCGCGCCGCGTCGCCGCTCGCCCCCGCGGTCGCCCTCACCTGGGGAACAAGGAGGAACTTTTAAATAACTAAATAAAGGATTTCCAAGCAACAAATAGTATTATAAGTGAGCTTAGTTTTGTGCTAATCATACAATAATTTAGTTAATTACATCTGACTAAGACCATATACAAACTTTTCACCAATAACAGTTCAATGTACGCCCTAAACATATAAATATTAAGACTATTTTTTTTTTAATTATTCAGTATTAAATATACAAAATCATCATCACCAATTTTGAAGTAGTTTGGTTTGTTTTGACAGAAATTACCCCAATGTTTCACCTGTACCCCTCCCACACCACAACCGCATCACGACGCGACGCCAACATATAACCGTGTGCCAATTTGTATAAAATTAAATAGAAACCGTGTGGGTGACACCGACCACGTGGCGACCACCAGCGACACAGCGAAAGAGCGGTGTCGCCCACCACCAAGTAATTCGCAAAAACACGTTTTCGTAGTTACCACAACGCAACTAACAAATGCCTACGAGAGAAGCCTCCCTAATAAAAATAATAATATAAAAAAAAAACTGAAAGTGAGTGAGTGCCCTAAAAAAGTGAGCGAGCAATAGTACCGTCACATTGGTCACCGCTGCGTTTTAGTGTCGTTGTGGTACCTACATCTGAATAGGCCCTTTTACAAAAGTATGACATATAAAAAAGTTAATTAACACATGGGTAAACTATATTTTGTAAACTTGTACCTTATGATGTCAATCATTTACAATACGGGATAGCAATCCATAACTTTTCACCTATAAAGCAGCGTATAATGCGTATTGAGAGTCACGTCTGTTCAGTAATACTCTCACAATAACAAGAATAGCACAAAAAAAAAACCAAAAGAATACCAAATGTTTTTATTATTGACACTTCGATTCGATCACTAAATACATTTGACACTAACAAAAGGCCCACAAATAAACATTACAAACAATAATTGTTCAATACTATTCACATGGAAAAATCTCTTCATTCTTCCACAGTATGTTGGTATTATTTTCGTAATTTCGATGAAATTCCAATAAATATTTTGCCAAGAGTTTCGGGAAAATAACAATGTATGAAATATCTTGTTTGTTCGCAAACAGTTTGGGTGCGACTACCACATGAGCGGAGGCGAGAGCGGGTAGTGTAAAATGACCTTTTTTTAATGATGATGACGTAAATTAAAATGAATAAAACGAGGTTCGTAGTCATGATCAAGAAAAAGCATTATTACGCTCGCATACTATATTTATTTTTCTTCACGATATCAAACTTCACAGTCAGCAATTGGCAGTTGTTCTGCCAAAACGAATGAAACCACTTCACCCATTTATCGAAGTAATTATAATGATTTTGGATATTGATTTTATTTTATTATTAAATACATTAATTCTAAGCTTAAGTTTAGATTGAACTGTTATTGCTGGATAATATTGTTATACATGTCATATTAAATTAGTTTGACGTAATTAATTCAATTATTGAGAGGATGTGGTACGACTCATTAGTGGAACTAAATTGTATTAGCAATCATGTAGATATTCCAGACTTATTACATTGTTTTTGTTTATATGTACCCAAACTATACTGCATTGTATCTTGGTGTGAACTGACCCTAAAAAAACTTTTATTTTGCTATCCTTTACTATATTATTATGAAAATGAAGCATCTTTGATGATAGTACAATGTTCTGATATTATAATAATGGACTAATATGTAAGGATCTCAGTTATTTTTATACCACGATATCTCTATCTTAAGATTCTAAGGATTTTCCTTTGTACTGCTTTTTATTAAAGTAAGTACAAAAAATGTGATACAAAGAACTTGAAAAATTAACATAGAAAGTATCAAATTAAAAAATGTGTTTATCAGAAACACATTTTTTTTTACTCTACTCAGGTCTAAATTATCCTTTAAACCAAATATTTATAACCATGCAAGACCTTTAAAATTCATTTTGTCTGGAAAACTTCGATACAATAAACGCGAGCCACATACCAAAAATACTCCTCTCAAACAAATTCAAAAACAAATCAATCCGACTCTTTGCAACAACACAGATAGGACCTCCCCTACGGAACTCACACACACCCCATATTTTCTTTTTATCAAGATAAACCCAAACATGTTTGTCCAAATCAAATGCTATATAGAACGTCAAATCGAGTTTGTAGCAGATAGAATGAAAAAAGCTCTGTACAGAAGTGGTACATTGTCTGAATCAATCGGTTGGGCTCAATATCGGACAGTGGAGTACAGCCTGTTGTTTGTAATTGAATTGTCAGTTTATTGGACCCTGGACGTCGATCGGACTTCAGGAGTTGAGGGAGGAGCGGCAGCGGGGAGGGCCGCGCAACTTTTTGATATGATCTTGTTAGATGGACGGAGTTAGTGAAGAAAGAGATAGGTAGTGATCTTATTGTTGTTGTTGAAGAAAAATTTTAATGGTATTACTAACCGGTTTCATTAATGTATGGGTGGAATATAAAACTGAACATTAGAACCCACAATAATTGTGCGAAAAGGAACCGGACAACGAAGACGAAAATCTTCCATCTAGCTGAGTTTACCTTCAGTTACGTATTTAAATCATATCGTCAATTAAATATAAATGTACAAATACTACCTTTACCCTACTCGAAATAAAGTCGACAATACCATTAGCAAAATCAATGTCCAAAAAGGCCGTCTTCCATTTCAAATCGAATTCGCACCCCTCTCAAAACTTGCCCCCACACGCGACCGTTTGGCGAAAATCACCTTCAGATAAAAAAAGACATTCTCAGAAAAGGGCCCGGTCCTACGGGCTCTGAGACATTGTTGTATAACTGTTTAACACACTTTCCGAGCGACCCTACCAAAAATATTTCCATAATATTTTGTCAAACAGCGAATCAATGACAAGAGATTTGTTGGTTGAAGACGGCAAAATTGTTTTGATAAAATCTTTGGTTGTGAGTTTTCTTTTATTGGAGAAAGGACAAGATGGACTAAATAAATATCAAGCAGTAAATAATTTGTCAGTAAGCTATGGCTGGTACAAATAAACAGGATTATTTCCTAGAATGATGTCTTTGGAAGAATAGCCTAATTTTAGAACTCATGTTTAAATTTTTTTAAAGTTCCAAATCCATTTTCGTATTTATCACTCAGAAAGAAAGATTTACGCCTAAACGCCCCATGATTTAATCAGAGCCTTCAGAAGAAATAAACTGTCAGCGTCGACATTGAATCTTTTTTGAAACTCCCATCTAATTACAAAAGTTAAGAAAATAACTTGTAAAGTAGAACTATAAAAGTAACAAAAAATGACATCAATCTTCATTGCCGCTGACGTTTATGACTAATATGAGTAATGACACTAAATGTCTTTGGTCCAAATAAACTAATATAAAAAGAGATTGTTTTAAGACAATTTATTATGAAGAGAAATGTTTTGTCTCTGGAATTGCTACGGCAAATAATGGAACGAAAATATTATTATGTTAAAGTTCTATCTGACTTTGAAATTGAATGAAAACAGAAAATATCGGTTTCTGGTTAACTCGTACGTGTTTTGATAAAAGCTTAGTACTATATACTTGAGAGTGTAAGCAAGCGCAGCGACATTCGTTTGGTTGATTAAATGATAAACTTAAAGATCACATAATTAAATAATAGCCTATCGAAGATATTATGGACAGAGATGGTGTAGAGACCAAATAATTTTTACCAAAAATACTTTATAACAATGTCCTGATTTTCCGGAACTAAAAATATAAGACTACGCCAAAACGAAAGAAAAAATAAATATTAAGTAACGTGCGCCTCAAAAGATTGTCCTTAAAAGAAAAGAAAAATCGAATCTGGAAAACTTGTCTCCAACCCAAACTGCATACAAATACTCGAATTCTTCTCATATAAAGAGAAAAGACCAAAATTTCACACGTTATTAGGCAAATCGCCTCTTACTAGTCGAAGCTGACTCGACTCCAGACCTGATGTATGGCTGATGAATTAATCATATTCGGCCAAAGCCTCCATCTATGTGGAAATGAAGGAAAGATTCCTGAAGAACCAAAACGGCGTAACAAGGGACCAAGGTTTTTCGGTATAGTCAGCGATATTTCTTTTGTTTGATTTAAGAATTTTGATGAGCCTGTCAAGGGAGTGATTTAAATTGTGAAAATTTCAAATAAAGCTACTGAAACGATAGCTTGAAATTGATGGAATACAAAAACAATGCTGACTATAATAAGTTCGTATGAGAAAAAAATCAAATCATGCTTTTTCAGACGTCGCCTTTCGGCCCAGTTGCCACTTGAACATGTAATTCAGCATACTTTAATAAAGAAACTTTTTCCGCATCTTAGTGAAGTCTTCACAATTCTGCTAGACACACAAATTTAAGTCCTCAACCAACTGAATCCCCATAACAGAGTAACGTCTCATCAGGTGAACTATATAGTAATAAAAACAACAATAAAATTTGAGCAATAAAGCCATTTTGTGTAGTCAAGAGACATTAATGCCATTATAGTGGAACAAAGGACAGAAGTTGGCTAATAACGCGTAGTAAGTATGTCATGTTATGTGCCTTCGACTCTTAGTAGTAGAGGACTAATACGAGTTGTTTAAGACTACTGTTTGTTCGTGAATAATTTTGATATATCAGAAGGTTAAAAATCATAATGGCCCATGGTTATACGGTGCTTGTGTCTCATGCACGAGGTTGGGGGTTCGATACCTGGCCACAAATGTGACTATTTCAATTAATTACGTACCCTCTATATTATATTTATCATGCACATCGCTAATATTCATGAAGAGAAACATCGTGTATATATTAAGTTTAAAATCACTAGTCCGCCTTAAGTAAGCGCGGTGATCAGTCCTCGTGCCTACTCAGAGGTCTTTGCTCTGCAGTGGGATAATAAAAGGCTGGTATTACTATTATTATGAGTAAGTTACTCTTAGTCTCGAGATCCACAGTCGCATGACACCTTCCATCCTCAAAAACGTCGATCCAAACCAACAAAAAACTAAAATCAATTTTCTATAACAAGATTACAGATATCAGTTGAAAAGTTAGGCTTGCTTACAGATCTGCTGTCACTCGAACCGTTTTATCGCCTCCCATTTGATCCTGAGTACTTGTCTAGAACTTTTTGTTAGGATCGGCCCGCCAAATTGTCTGGCTCTTTAGTTTCTCCAAGTGTAGATTCGAGGTACTGTGTGACTTCTTTGATCTTTCGTGTATGACATACTACTTGTCATGTTTGGACTTCTTTATTTCATTTTTAAGTTACTGAAGTGGCGTTTGACACTGTGCTTAACACGTCATGTCAACCGCTTCTAACCCAACCAAATAACCCGAGTGACCACATCCCGTATATGAAAAGAAAAAGTAAAGAAAGTTTAAATGAATGTGTATCATAAAAGTAAAGCGAATTTACTCATAAAATTTTATAATTTATAATGTCACTTACAATTTGATCAGCATAGCGGCAATTTAATAGTTTTTTTGGTTATTATGTACATTCAGACCTCGGAATCGTTTCATTCTTTATACATTTTACGTTTGACGTATTGCGCACTGTATACTTCTCAAACGCTTTTCCGGCTTTTAACTCTCACATGGAAAAGTGCCAGGGTCGGACTTAATTACGACTTGAGTTCAGGAGCTGCTAAGTTGAGAACTGCCAGAAAGCTGTCACAGCTCTCCTATTCGTTTCGAAAGTTATGGCCGCTATCTAGTAATTTATGATGAAGTTAATAAGTTAAGTTAATAGAGAAATTAACAGCCGAATACTCAAACGTAACTTAATTTCAGGAGTCACCGTAAAGTCTTATGATTTAAACTCACACTGTCAGTTATTAGCCGCATAAAGTCTAAAATCGTATTTTCATACAGTAGCATTTGTACTTGCCCGTAACGTAGCGAATCCACCACCTTGTGCATAGGAAGGGAGTACCTTAACCACTAGGTCATAACGGTATTTAAAGACCTTTTGTGCATTCGGATGTTAGTTTACTATTTATATTAATTGTTTATTTAAGTAAAAGTTCTTACAATAAAAGTCACTAAACAAAACAGTCCTAATGGTGTATTTATTTTAATAGTATATTTTACTATCAAGAAGTTGGTAACATTGACATAAAGAACATCAATGTTACCCACCCTTATGATAAATGAGGCTAACCACAATCAAGCCAATTCATCTCCTTATTATAATGATGTTTTATTTATCTCGTGAAGCATGCCGGTGCATACATTAAGTATCTTTGATTTATTACAAATAGGTCGATAATCTACCCACGAATTCGATTCTGCCAAAAGCAGTTACTTATTACTGTACAGTCCACATTATTTTTTGTCGCGTATTAAATAGTTTTAGTACTGTATCTATTGACTTTTTTTTAATTCTAAACGTTTCTAAATTCCCCTTACTAAATTCAGTAAAATACACAAGTGTGTTTTGACTTTTAGACAAGAAGCAAACACTCTTGTCACGCAAACATAATTAGAAAGCGCTCCTTAACAACACATTCGCAAAGCAAAACAAAAATAAAATCTCAATTACCAAAGAGCTTAACATCCGCATCCGCATCCGCTTCGTAACTCAAACACAAGTCAGGTGCGAGCACGAAATCTCGTGTTGGTCTTGGACCCAAGTCTAATGTAATCGCAAATACATTACACTGATGCCTCCAAGTTGGTTTAATTGAAATTGTTCGAAGTGTGCTTATGGTAATGCTGGTGCGGCGAAACGGAACTCTTGAACAACTCTAAAGTGTTCGTTCACACGTTCTGCTCTATACTTGGTTTTGGAGATTATTATAGTAAGCGGTACAAATAAGTTATAAGTTGTTGAAATTTGAACCAAGATTTGCTTAAAAAGAAAAACGATTTTAGTTTTTCCATATGTAACTGTCACCTCTCACCTTTCAAGATTATATATGGAGAATACTTAAAAAAAAACTCCCTATAAAAACAAACAGTGGTTGGCAGTAGGTAGGTAATGCTGCTTGGTGACAAGAAAAGGCGCTGACACCTTCTTTCAACACAAACAAAAGAACATTTTACAAAGAACTTGAAGTAACGAGTATAATTTATCATTAGGCACTCACACCCACACGAAAGAGACAACGATCTACCCACACAAACCAGTCAAGTACTAAAATAATACTTATTGTTATTAAAAATGCTTTAAAATTTACAGTCGAAATAACACGAAAAGCATCTGCTACCATTCTCTGAAAGAAATTTTTCATTATTTTAGTGAAAATAAAAGATTTCTTTCATAATTCTACCAACAAAGAAACTTGCGGCTGCGGACATCTCAATAACATTTAGGTTGGTTTTTCATCAAAAAGTGGGGCTCGCAACATTTTTGTCGTTCGGAAATGTACCTGATATTTTAAATGATACGCTTTTTTTCGTGTAGTTGTTTTAACTTTTTTTGGTCCTTTGGTACCGTTGTCTACCTAAATGTTCTCAGGTAGTGTTTTTAGTCCCGTGTGTAACTTTTTCTCAGTGTTGTAAAATGGAATAAGGAGATTATCTGAATTCATAATTTAAAAAAATGTAACAGAAGTTATTTCGGTCATTGAGTTGAAATGTGGTAAAATATAATTTCGTACCTGCCAACTTTTCTTGAGTATTATTACTGTAGCTTTTTATCTGGTGTTACAGTTGCCATAACAAAACATTATCAACCCATTATTTGAATGACGTATCCACAAATATACAATACAAATTAGAACTTCGTAGCGGTTCACAAAGAGGGCATTATTCAGGAGCCGACAGACAGACGACCATTAGCGGATTGACAGCGGCACTGCAGTGCTGTACTTACTACCTGTACTACTGTGGATTGTTGTAGGAGAAGATAGTTAGTGGGGTAATAGAGATAATGATGCAATTATTCGTACTGGGTTTTTGAGTAGGAGAAAAAGATCAGCCAAATTTTATTTCTATTTCGTTTTGTAGCGAGCGTTCAAGTAAGACATTTTCCAAAAATCAAACAGGTCATAAAGATTGCTCGAAAACTGTTTAAATTAAAAAATGAAATATCTCTCAGTGAATTATTTTAGTGATCAACAACTCAGAAACACGATACAAGTAGTTTCAATTATTGTAAAAATAAATACGCTTTACAAAAAAATATCGAGTCAGTGAACTGCTACTGTACCGTTCATACTGTAACAGATAGTATTTTGAACTTTACGAGTCAAAAAAGCTGTCAACCACAGTAAAAATCGAAGCCAAACAAAACCTCGACTCGTAAACACTACACAACTTATCAAAGCAACAACAACATATAAATAAAACTGTATAATGACTTGGAAAACTTGTTGGAACAAGTACAAATCGTATTTGTAACATAGCAAGCGTTGTAACATTGTAATTTAGTTACAGTTTCAGGCTGCGAGGTGTCTATTGTAACCTTCTGAGTCTGAACGAAGAATTACGTAAATTTCTTGAGTATAGAACCGCTGTTGTGGAAGAAAATGTGGCCGGATAAGTTTTGTTTTGTTTTCGGAAGTTCCAGATTTTGTTTGTGCCTTGTTTATGTATTTGCGTTGAAATCCTATTTTGTAGGCTACAGTAGGTAATTTTTCAACTCGTGAGTAATACCAAATCTTAATTAAACTAAGCTTAATTTAATTAAACTAAAGTAATGATCTGGTTCTGATGGTGTTGAGTTCTAAGAGTCACTAAGCAGTTAGTATTTTTTTTAAATGTCCGAATTTCTAAATGACAAGCAAGAATGCCTAAAATTATTTTTAACACAATTAATGAATTTCAGTTACAAAAATACTTAGAAACTTTTACAGTACATTTACTTGTAGTCGTCAAAGAGTTTTAATTAAACAGTAATTATTTATCAATACATCGTATGTCAAATGATCCCAGCTATGATGTTCAATTCTGATCCACTTCTCTTCGTATTTGTTTTAATAATGCGATTTAAATAATAATCCTTTTCATTGTATAATTAGTGAGCGGCCACGAGCACAGCGGATAGAGAAATGTTCGCTTGACAACAATCTAGTCCATAAAATTGAATTTAAAAAAAACAAGTTCTTGTGGAAAACTAAATTAATCAAGAATAAGCGATTATAAAAAAGAGCTTTAAACAATATTTTCTGCGGTTGCAGACATGAACGAACATTTAACACACAAAATAAGTACAGCAGAATCTAGTCACAAATAAATCAAGACTAAAAAATTGTACGGAGCATAGATTGAAATAATAAATAAACCCCTCATAAGGAAACTGAAATAAGCTGTGTTAAATACTGTCTGACCAAGTTGCCATAAATAAAATCTATTTAAGAGCTTCAAACTTTATAACCTGCAGTACTATCTATTCAGTAAAATCTCCCTCACTCAATTTGATTTAAGTGAACTGTCAATCCCTAACATGTAAAATGATAGCATGAATGTACAGATGAATACAGAATATACCAACTGATTCGATCAACACCTTAGAAATTTAGACTTTCTTTCGTAATAGAAGTAAATGACAATTGAATTCTCCGCTCGTTTCAAAGCCCCACATCCCTCGAGAGCCGTAAGCTTATTAAAGATGTCTCCACAAAGACTGTCTTAATTCAACAAACGAGCGCCCATTATTATTCCTCTGTACTGTTTCATGAGCTAAACGATGCCGTAGATTAATAAGTAGGCGTTAATTCTGTGAAGATTGATAAGAGATCAGAAGTATTGCTTGATTATTTATTTAAATGCAAACGAAGCCATGAGCAGAAGCTAGTTCATATAAGATAAGCCACATCCAACCATTATACTGCTTAAATACATTATCATGAACGTTGAAAATACTCATAATACATGTTATGACTATGTACTTGTCGTACCTACTTATCAGACTATCTTATGTAACAACAAAAGGCTTTAAGGTTTTACAGTACGAGTACAACATACATTTTATAACACAGAGAACTTCATGTTTTAGATCAAAGACTTGAAATATTTGAAATTATCTAAAGGTACTAACATAATAAAGCTTGGTTGGAGTTTGTTCACTTGTTTTTTTTCTGTTTGAGCTTTCTAATCTCCAAAAAGTACGTTATCCTTGAGTGCTACAGGCAATTTTATTTTTTATTGATTCGTGAGAATCTTACTAATGAAAGGCGGGCACACGCTAGCATGCAGGTAGCCACATTATCTCATCCAGTTTAAGACCAGTAGTAGAACACGCCTAAATCTTATTTCTACAGTGTAGAGAAACTCTGTCTGTCAACAAAGTTGTAAGAAGGCTTAATAAAAAGTACATAACATTCCTCATACTTGAGACAGAGTGTATGTTAAATCGTTTTTCTTTGAACATAAAAGGGTAACAAAATTAGTAATATACCATATTGTATAATTTAGTACATTAGGTTAACATTATTATGATAATAGGTCCTCATAGTCTGTATTTATAAGAATGGTTTTGGTCCTTCAATACAAAAATACCACTTAAAAGAATATTATAAAAAATGAACTCTGCTCTAACAGTAGTCTTACACAATAAGAATGAAACATCAACTTTCTTTACATTATTCATTACATTACCTATTTTAACCGGCCTAGAAACTAATTATTCCTAAAGTGCAAATAACTACTAAATAAGATGACGACATCAAAAAGCAACAACTATAAGTCTATAATGACTTATTAACCGATCGCTTGCTGCATAGTTTACAAGATACCCCTAAACATCCCTCAGCGCCAAACCGCACCATTATCATTTATACCCATTCGTACCCCTATTTACCCCTATTTGATAACTCATAGCTCAAGCTAGGGGGTAACTTTCCACCCGCCATCAATAAATGTCGGAGAGCGCATTAATTACAGTGCTCAGGTGCTCAGAAAGAGCACGATAGAACTTCTAAATAAATACGGGTATCTATCAATCTCTTAGGTTAGACTTTCTGTAAAAAAGAAGCAAGTTATGCAGTAAAAATCCTGAGGAACGTGTGTTTTTATGAGAATATTGAGGGGGAAAAAAATTGCAAAGAAAGATGAATGACATAGATAAAAATATTCCAACTAGAGAGAAAATTTCACAAAAACTCGTTGCTATTCTATGTAGGATGGTCGTGTATAAGCAGAACATTCAATAAAACTAGACGTGCCTACAAACAACGTTCTACTTTTACGTAGTCACAAAAAAACTATAGGTGAAAAACAAATTGCAGCACAAAAGCAAATAACTCCGGAACAAAGAGAGTCACAGACTAAACGAAACCGGTTATCACAAAAACGCAACACCTGAAACAAAAAATAAACACGAAACAGAACCTAGTTGAAATAAACCGCTTGAAGAATGTTTTTAATTTATTCTGAACAAAACACTTCCACCTCCTTGCACTGGAGATGTAAAAGTAAAAAACTTGTTTTATTCTAAGTGTATGGAGTTAAAATAGCGAGCTGCATTCTAATTAAGTAGCGCCCGAATTTCTCGTGACTCACGTTTGCTTGGTGCAGTGTTGATTTACTGGTGTGTGATTATGGGTGAGAGTTGCGTAGGGGCAGGAGCGGATGTGGTTTTTGGAGTTAATGTTATCGGTAGGATGCTGGCTACTGAAAATTAGTAAACTTTTTTTTTTTTTGGGTTGGGAAATCATCAAATAACTTCTCCCGCCCTGGGCGGAACGGGAGGGAGTGTCAGACTTTTACTGACTAAAACCCACCCATGTTCCTTCTTGTGCCCTTTGCGTTCCGGGGGCGCGGTATCTCTTACGAACAACCCGCAGCCCCAGCAGGCATCGGCCCTCAGTGGCCCCTTTCCTTTGCTGATATCTCTTTGAGGCGCGCGTGGAACCCGAACGCGACGTCGACACGGCCTGACATTATACCATGTAAGGACGGTGAGCTACCCATTGCTCACCGTCCACAGGCCCGTATCTACGGTGGCCGGGAGTCGTCTCGCGAAAATTTGTAAACTAACAAACGTTTTATGTAAATGTTATTTTTATTCACAAGCACACAACCACATAATACACCAATATAAAAGTAAAATAAAATGCGGTCCTAAGGACCACTAGAAATCAATTTGAGCTTCAAGAAAACGTAATAAAAATAAACGCCAAAGTAATGTTAATATATCTAAAACATCAAAATCGCTCCGCCTATCGTCTGTAATGAAGCCATACCCTTACACATTTAATTTAAATATACGTGTGAATTTCACGACGCGACATTTTCTAATGGTAAAACTTCACTACCTTATTTTATTCAAAACCTGATGTTTTTTTAACGACACTCCCGTTATGTACAGCGATGCAATGATGACGTTATATTTTGTACATTCAGTTTTAAAAATAATGTATTATTATGAATTAAAAGGGTATGTTGCATATGTATGTAATCTTATAAAGTTGAAGAGTTTGTTTGTTTAGTTGAACGCGCTAATCTCAGGAACTACTGGTTAGGATTGAAAAAATCTTTTTGTGTTGGATAGTTCATTTATTGAGGAAGGCTATAGGCTATATAACATCACGCTACGACCAACAGATGCTGAGCGGTAACCAAAAACGTAACTTAATGCGGGAGAAAAAAACTATGCGAACGAAGTCGCTGGCAGAAGCTAGTGTATTATATTTAGTAACGGATTTAGCTAGAGCCGAATGCACTACTTGATAGTGTTATTGAAAAAGTTTTGTGTTTTACAATTCTAATTATTATTATTCATACCGGACACGACCTAAATATTTAGTATTTACAATAAAAAAATCTTATCTACCGAACCAATTCAAAGCGCACGTTCCATTGTAAAAATAACTTCACACATTTGAAAGATTCCTAAAATAACCAGCCACAGAGCAACACTTTCCCCACAAACATATCTCATCTTCCATTTTCGCCAAAGGAACCTTCTTCCCTTCCATTTCTTGTATTTTTTACTAATTACTTACACGTGTGTAACGTTCTTACTCAAAGATAATAAGAAGCTTGTTTTATTCGAGTAAGTCATATTTTTCTTGCGAAGTTTTGTTATTTTAACTTGCTTGTTCATATGCTTGGTTTCCGAAGAGTTTTGATTTTGTATTCTGACCTATTTTTGATGGTACTGTAAAGGGGAAGGGCGTGGGTGACTTTTATAAGAAGCTTGAATTATGTTTGTTCTGTTCCTTAAAAGGTTTTAATGGGGCTTTTTAAAATCTTTGTTATTTAATAAAAGTTTGATGACACGGTTGGCGCAGTGGCCGAGCGATTGACTGCTGCGCTGCGTGTCGCGGGTTCGATTCCCGCACGGAACAAATATTTGTATGACCTACAGATACTTGTTCCGGGTCTGGCTGTTTGTGTATGTGTGTTTATATGTTTGATAACGGACCCACGATACAGGAGAAATTCCTAGTGTGGAGCAAAAGTTTTATTCGTCACGACATAAAAAACTTGAAATAAAAGCTACTACTTAACTAAGGTTAGCAGGTATATGAGGTACAGAGGACATTTATTTAGAACTAGCTGTTGCCCGCGACTTCGTCCGCGTTTCCGTCGTTTCTCGTAAAAAAAAAGTAGCCTATGTCCTTCCTCACGGTTCAGTGGTTTTGATGTAACAGACAGATTAACTTTCATATTTTAGTAGGGAAATAATATATAATATGTCAATCTACAATACTGTTGAAAAATATCGCAATACGGAACCGCACAATATTATTGTTAATAGCTGTGCCCGCGACTCCGACAGCGTGTAGTAAGAGTAGACAAATATAATCAGAAAGCTTCGAACTGCTAAGCTATCGGGAGTTACACGTGATATTGTGAGTCAACCATAAAAGATAGACATATGCTGTCGTGGGATATTTTTTAATAAAATTTTAAGGAAAACATTTCCGTCATACATGATTTCTGTGTAGCTTTAACCATTAAGGTTGCACACGCGACGGGAGCTTAGAAGATGGAGTAACTTCTCCCGTTTTCCCAACATTTCCCTTCACTGCTCCATTCCTATTAATTGTAGCGTGATGAAAAGTATACTATAACCACCTTAGGAGTATGAAAAATAATTGTACCAAGTTTCGTTAACATCCGTCGAGTAGTTTTTGTTTCTATAGCGGTTATACAGACAGACAGATAGACAAAAATTTTACTGATTGCATTTTTGGCATCAGTATCGATCCCTAATCACCCCCATTTTGGAAATATATTTCATGTACAGAATTGACCTCTCTACAGATTTATTATAAGTATAGATATTGTTTATTGTGACCTAAGGTTTGCAAAAAGCTACTCGATAAAGGTTTTTAACATTTTGTGGAATACATTGATATCATTCAACTAAAACTTCTAAAAAAATTGCATCAACGCAAGGAAAGAAATATAACAAAATACCATTTTTTTTTACTACAATAAAATAAACAAAACACTGCATCAAAATGAGATCCGCCATTTCAAATGCTCACATTTCTCATTGCTATAGCCATATAATTTGGTCCTCAGAGTCAAATTGAACGCGTCTTAAGTTATACTCTGCCATGACACAGTCTTTGATCTAAAATTATTTGATGTCGTTAATCATAAAATTTACTTGCGTGCAATTACTGACACCGTTTCATGTGAGTATGAATGTTTTGTGAAATGTAATTAATTTGACGTTCTTGACACATTTTGGCAGAATAAATGTTGATAATCGGGGTGGATGACGGATGTGAGTAACTAGAGATTGAATTTAGTGCTGTGCTATTAGTCAGAGCTGCAACCAAAGGTAGACCTACTGTAGATTAATGATGAAGCAAGAAGATCAAATAAAAAGGCTCAGCGATTTCAGTTTAAAATATTAAGTATCTCTAGAAACAATTACGTAATTTCGTAGTCCAAATTAGTACATTGCCGAGAATTGCTCATGTGCGCCCAGCTTATCTCAACGCATATTTCTGTACCGCGTTTGTGTTACCTTTGCTCCCCACTCTATTCGCGAACTCCAATATTAGTACATACTCCGTAGAATCATTAACAGTAGCGCGAACAAAGCCTCGATACTCAAACATCGGTTTAATTAAAACTCATATGCTTTAGTCAGCCGCAACGAATGAGCATGTCATAGATTAGAAGCAGTCAAATGCGTAATGTGTACCGTCAAATGAATTTGGTTACATCCTTGAGCTGTGATGGGAAGGGAACTGTTACCACCCTAGCGTTGATGCAAGGATTTCGGGAGGGGTTTGATAAAATCCAACACTATTTGTTATAGGTATGGTTGGATACTATAAGTTGGAAGTGAGACGAAACCTGGCTCTTGCCAAATACGTATTTAGTGTTTTTAGAGGGAAACTTTACAACCCAGAGGTACTGGAGTCAATAAAATTGCTCATCCCCAATACCAGGCTACGTCAGGCTCCTAGAAATAGGCTGTTTGAAGTTCCAGTAGCCCGTACTGACATATTAAAACATGCACCGGTGGTTAAGGCAATCAAATGGATTAATATTATCTCGCAAGATTTAGATGTTTTTAGTTGTACATTGGCGGAATTCGAAAGGACGACACTTTCTTATTTGTCAAGATAGAAGTGTGACGTAGGAATTTTTTTGTGGTTTGATTGTCGAATTAGGTTAGCCTGTAAGGACAATTTTTAACATGTATTTAAATAAATAAAATAAAATAAATAAAATAAAAATCACAAGTTTTCTTATAAGTTTTGTGTACCTAGTATGTTAAAGAGGTGGTTGGAAGGCTGGAAGTATGCTTTTCCTGTTAAGTGTGAGAGTGATATGGTTATTAGTTTCCATGGTCCTATTGTATTTGTTTCAAATGAGTTGGATGAGAGTATGGATGATGCTTTAAAGAATCGTTTGTTATTTGTTAGTGCCTTGGAACCGTTCTGGGAGGCGGTACTGAAATAGCTGTTATTTAGATCGCTATGTTATGGCGCTGTGGGCCTTACAATCGTGGTATTTTATTGGTTATTTTTGTGTGAAAAGACATTTTACTCAGGAGATGAGACTAGTTTAAATCGTCGTGATATCCCAGTGGGTAAGACCCCTGATACCCGGCATATACCAATGTGAGTCATTCAATTCATATTTAGTTTCTAAGTTAATCTTTGATATCACTGACATTGGTGAAGGAAACAATCGTGAGGAAACCTGTACTTATAATTTAATAAAATAAGTTTGAAATTGCCAATCCGCCTTAAGCATAGCATTTTTTACTTATTTATCACATAAATATTTCAAACATTTTGATGTGTCAACACAAGTACAAAACACGCGGTGTTGCCAAACTTGTAATGAACCGAGTAAAATTAACTCCTACGTCTTGTTACCCAGCAGGAATGTCTTGTATTGAATTCCGTATATCGGATTAGGAATTTCCACTTTCGCCTTTGTGTTCTCGTTAAGTTCGGCATGCCTGTAATTTAGGCTATTGAGCTGCCAATAGCTAATCATAAATCTATTCTTATTTACATACTAATAATGGTGTAACGTTATTAAGGATTAGATTGCTGTGTGGAAGAGATATTGGAACTTGTGTTTAACGAGCTGGTAATCAGATTATTTGAATTTGATTAGTGGATGCTTTAAAAGTAATAAACAGTTATGATAAAATTATCTTCATTATGACCGCTGATTTTATATTGGAATGTCTCAATTTACATAAATACTAGACAATATATAGCGGTTACATTGATCATCATATAAATGAGAATATTAACGTATTTAATAAGTAGAATTCAGCAACGTGAATATATGATGTTGATTAATTTTATTTTGAATTTTTGATTTGGAAATTCTTCATTACTTAATCCTTTTTTATTTCAGGTAGGTGGGTACCAAATTTCCTTTGTTGTACATCGCCATTGCATAATGGATTAAAAACCAAATTACCATAAAAACCTTCACATAAAATAATATAATTTTTGCTGCCTCCATAAAATTTTCGCCAAAAACCATGAAAAAACAAAACGAATTCTTAAAAAATAAAAAAAAAGCTGAACAACAATGGGATTACCGCTTCATTTGAGTAATGGGGTTATAATCCTTCACGGAATATTCCGTCTCCCATAAACTTTTATTCGGCTTGGAACACGTCCAGTCCGCGGCTTGTAAACGTTGTAATTTTATAATAACTTGTTTATACCTGTCCCGACCTGTCCTGTGTGTTTTTATGTTAATTGCAGTGCTGGATTTCTAAGTTGAAGTAAAAGTTAATGGGCTTGAATAACTTCTTCTAAATTAGCAGCAAAGAAGGGTTTAAAATGATGATATAAGAAACTGTAACTATTTAAAAAATGACTGACTTTGGATTTACTAGTAAAAAGTACCTAACATGGATCCTTATTTTCGAGTTGCTTATAACAACAGACGCAATTAAAATACAAAGGGATTGTAAAAGATAAAGTAAACGTTAATTGATGAGTTTAATTATAATTGGGGTACAGAAGCTATCACTAAAAGGTCTTGTGCCTAGATTAGAATAGATGTAGGATTGGCACAAGGGATGAAAAGGGATGTAGGCTGTACACCCTTTTCCTACAACATGTCGATATCGTCTAATGAGAGCTGATTTTGAACCTTAAACATAATAACAACACAATATAACGCAACCAATTATTGATACCTATCTCCCAAAGTCAAGGTTAAAGTTAAATCATAATTATTTACAACAACATACCATCACGCCTGTATTCCCCGAAGGGTTAGGCAGAGGTGTACCAATTTACACCCACAGTTCGCCGGTATGTTTAGGTCCCATGTAATAGGGGGCGAGCCTATTGCCATTAACCGGGCACAAATCCTAACTCCGAGCTGCTACTGAAAAATTCCAAATGGAAAAACCCAATAATACTTTTTGCTCGACCTGGGAATCGAACCCAGGACCCCAATGTTCATCAGTCGCGCTTGCGACCACGAGACCAACGGGGCAGTCATAATAATTTATTATGACATAAATATATATTTATATATAATAAATATATATAATATATGGGGGCATAATTATTTATTTCAACTAAACCATGAAAGGCTCTTTTGAACATCATATAAAAAAGAAAAGAATTGAATCTATTTGCCCTTTTCAAAAGGTAGTTTTGTATGAAGGAGAATGGGCAAGAAACCCTACACTTAGTTATTTAAAATATTTTATATACAGGATCATACAGCATTACATACCGCCAAAACAATAAAATACTTTTTTTTTATCCACAATATTATATTTTAACGCTCAAACGCGATCGATATTTGGTAGGCGGTAGGTTAAATTCCATCGGTTTATCCGCCGGATTAATACGTACGCCGGACCCAACTATTTGGCGTTACAAAGCCTCTGCTAAATGCCAGGTGAATATTTGTACCGCGGTGGCAGGGTAACATGAAACTCTGACAGCGAAGCGTTTGTGTGATCCTCCCTAGTTGGATGAATTTAAGTTTCGTTCAATATGTGAAAAGAGAAAAGGAATGTAGATTCAGTACAAAGCAGAGTTCGTTTTTGCTTGATTGTAATGTCTAACTTTTGGTTGGCTGCAATGGCTAGTCTTATCGGAGTAAGAACTAATTATTCAAGCAATTTTGCAACTTGTGTAACTTGATTAGAGTTTGATACCAATTGAATTAAGTAGCATCCACCGAACCTGAGAAAGATGTACTGAAACAAAGTCTGAGCATTTATTTCAATTAAACCATTTACACTTTTGAAGGAATCGGAAAGAGTTGGTCAGTTAGTTGGAATGTTAAAGCTAGTTGCCTGGTCCTTTTTCGAGAAGAACGGGCAAGTATCTACAAAGACACTATTATAAGAGTTATTACAAAACCCTGGTTACATTTTTCTTATAGATTTAAAATGTATATAACAATACCCCGTGGTTTTACCCGCGTTAACATTACAGCTTCGCTCCCGTATGTCGTAGCGTGATGTTATCATAACCTTCCTTGATAACGTTTTTTTTTTATATTAGGTTGGTAGTTCCTGACATTAGAGCATTCAAATAAACAAAGGGACTATCCGTCATATTAGTAGGTGCAGATATGAGACATTCAATGGGTGACGCACTTTCTGATTACACAATATAAATGCATTTGTATTGTATCCTCCAAACCGATTCCGGCCACGGCGGCTAATCTTAATGCAGACTAGCCAAGTATGCAGGAGATATTATAGTGCACAAGAATGTGCACAAATACAGATGCACTCTCTCTTCCCTTACTCTCGTAGTCCGATGGGACGGCAATCTGTCACAACCGGTGACAGATCAGGCACAGGACAAAAGTTTTATGTTCTTTCCGAGCCACGTTGGTGTCGCATCACCAACTTCCAAACTCCGGGCTGTTACTGAGAAATTCCTAATGGAAAACCCCAACAACACTTTTTGCCCGACCCTGGAATCGAACCCAGGACCCTACGCTCAACAGTCGTGCTTGCCACTACGAAACCAACGGAGCAGTTAAATGCATTTAGTAGCAGTATAAACAGTTAGGGTCTAAGAACTCATATATTTCCTATATTTTTACCCACAAAATCAGAACAACACTCGCAACTCAAACGACATTATCCCCAGATAAAATAGTGACGTCACAAACATCCAACACAAGACAAACGCTTCCCACTCGAGCCCATTGAATCGGAACCCAATTAGATTAATAATATAATCAATCAAACAGTTCCACACAATTGAATCAATACCGGAGAAGTACCAACATCAACCCAATATTGGTACCTGACCCGTCTAACCGTTGACATGGGTACCTTCGGCACCGTCTTCTGCTATCGCTGATAGAATCGCTTGAAGACGCGTGGCGTTTTTGAGAGTAGTTGTGTTTTGGTAAGAAAGGGTTTTGTTTATTTTTCTAATGCTAATTAAGAATCTGAAGAAATTATCTTTAGCATAGCGTAATACGGACATGTTAATTTATATAATTGATAATTCAAGTGTGTCCTTGTTATTCTGAATTTTTAAACTTTTTACGCTACACTTTGGAACAATTGCAGTTATCATCGTTACTTAAATATATAATAATCTTGTTAGGTGTATATTAAGTATCAAATAATAATAAAAAATATATTTTATTATTATTATTATTTCGTTTCCGTCTTTCCGTGTCCGTCAAATGTCGGTTATCGAACACAGACGAAGTCATGGGTTAAAAAATAGTCTAGGGCAATTCTTGGGGTTGAAGCTTAGTCTGTACCAAATTTTATCAAAATCGATTCAGTGGCTTAGTCCTAAAAGCATAACAAAGAAATACACTCACTGTCACATTTATTTTATTAGTTAAGATACAAAATGTAGGCCACCTCTGCCTACACTATTGGGAAATATAGGTGTAATGTTATATTGTTATAGACTCTCTGTCCTTACAATAAATAGACCACAAAACCAATAATAATGTTAGGCGCAATTTCCAAAACCTTCGTGGTATACTTACGAGAAGACCTTATCATTTCTCGCGGGCCTCGTAGACAGAGACTAAGGTACAGTCGTAAAAGAAAACCAACACAAAACGAACAGATACTCGTCTATAAATAATAATAAGTGATTTCTGTGGACGTGTATAGTAGCTACATCAGATATTTCTAGGACTTTATGGTGAAGAACACTATGATTTTCATTTTTTTCGTCACAAATGTTGCTTATATTAATTACTAGCTTCTGCCCTCGACTTCGATCGCGTGGGTTATTTCAAACACGTTTATGTAACTGCTTTTGTAGCGTAATTTAAAGCCTATATACGCGAACGAGATCGCAAACAGAAGCTACTATAAAATTGATCATCATCATCTGCATCAACTGCCTCGGTAGCCTAGTGGTCCTAAGCGCGACTGCTACGCTAGAGGTCTTGGGTTCGATTCCCAGGTCGAGCAAAAAGTGTTATTGGGTTTTTCTATGAAATTCTCAGTAGCAGCTCGGAGTTAGGATTTGTGCCCGGTTAATGGCAATAGGCTCGCCACCTATTACATGGGACCTAAATATACCGGCGAACTGTGGGTGTACAATGTTACACCTCTGCCTAACCCTTCGGGGAATACAGGCGTGATGGTATTTTTCATCTGGTTAGCCTTTTCCCAACTATGTCGGAGTCGGCTTCCAGTCTAACCGGATGCAGCTGAATACCAGTGTTTTAAATGGAACGACTGCCTCTCTGACCTCCACAACCCAGTTACTGGGCAACACGATACCTCTTGGTTAGACTGGTATCTCTGACTATCCGTAACGACTGTCAAAGATCTACGAATGACAGCCGGGACCTACGGTTTAACGTACTTTCCGAGGCACGGGGATGTCACACCACCAACTTCCAAACTCCGGGACAATAACACTTTTTGCTCGACCTGGGAATCGAACCCGGGACTCATCAGTCGCGCTTGTAACCACGAGACCAACGGAGCAGTTAAAAGCTACTATAAAATTATCTACATAAAATTCAATTCGTAAAAGTTAATTATATTTACTTATAACAAAGCAACAAAGTATCGACGAGTCCTCGGCAACACAGACACGGTACTGTCGAGGCCACATCGACAGATAAACTCTTGTTAGCTTACAATTCTACCGACAATAATCCTCCACGATAAAATAGGGGAACTAGTACTTTTCCCAGCGACCTTTATCAAAGACTTGTATTTACTAGAAAATATGAAGACGAGAAACAAGTCTGAACTAATAAACAAACCTTGACGGGGATTAAAATCCATAAATAGAAAGGGGAAAATGCGAAATAGCGCAGTTCAGCTCTTGAAATAACTAGATTCACAATAAACATTTTAGCGTGGATTTCTCGTTACTTTGATTTATAAAGAGGTAAACTCGACGCGGTACAGCAAAAAGGGGAAGGTTGGGACCATTTTATTTCAGTTGTGCGAAAAGTTTGATTATAGGCATCATATGAAGTATAGCTTGTTTTGAAAAAAAGAAAAAGTTGTTTTTGGGAAATATAATTAAATTGTGAAGGCCCTGTGGCTCAGAGGCCAGCCTTATTCAGGTAATTTACCAATGTGACGTTTTCGGTTCATTTGTACTTTCTAAAACTATCTTAGACGTCGTTGAAGGCAAACATCTTGAGGAAACCTAGGTTTATAATTAATACTTATCTGAAATTACCAATCCGCCTTTAGCAAGCGTGGTAATCAATGCTCGTGACTTCTTTGGACAGCATTATCATTTTAAATCTAATCAGCACTTGGGTACTTCTTACACAACAAATGAGCCAAACTTTTCTTAAAAAAAATCTACGTATAATTTTGAAAATAAAGATTCAAAAGCTTCAATATCAACTTGGGTCTGTTATTTCCAAAAGTAACTGTCAACAACAGTCTTCCAAACAAAATTCTAAAATACAATGTCGTGTTGAGAGTATATAAAACGGTATGTATATAAAAATAGTAATAATAATCAGCGCACACAGTGATCCAGGCGCACGTGACCCCACATAATCAAGCCCCGTCTCAAGTGAGAGCAGACCGCTACGCTTAGCGGCGCAAGCCACGAGAGCGACGCCAGCTCGGGGTACCTCTGAAAATAATCCCACTAATCTACTAACTTCCTTCTAATATTATAAATGCGAAAATTTGTGAGGATAGATGAATGGATGTTTGTTAGTATTTCACGCTTAAACGACTGAAATGGCCTAGATAAAATTTGCTACTGAGATATATTTTAGTGTGGAATAACATACACACTTTTCCTGGATACTTTTCATTCAGGAAAAATGTACGGTTCCCATGGAATACTATATTAAATTTGACGCAGACAAAGTCGCGGGCAGTAAGGTAGTATAAAATATGAACAAAATAAAAGAAAAAATAAGTATTAAAAATAAGTAATAAGTGTTATTGAGATTTTTTATGAAATTCTTAGTAACAGCTCGGTGTTAGGACTGTGCCCGGTTAATGGCAATAGGCTCTCCCCCTATTAACTGAGCCCTAAACATACCGACAACCTGTAGGTGTACATCAGTATACCTCTTCGGAGGTTACTGGTGTGATGGTATGTTATCTATTACGTTACAAACGATACAACTATACGACAGATGCACAGAAAGTTGAGTCTTAATAATAGGGTTCCGTTTGGCACCTTTGGGTAGAGAACCCTAAAAAGAACATCAAATATTTTTCCACCTTTTTTCAATAATATCCTATTTTGTCCCGTCAACCGTCAGTCACTCTTATCTTGGACCACACGTCCGCGCCGCGGGCGTCAGGCCCAGTCATCTCAATCCGTGTTTGTAGGACGACCCCCCCCTTTCCCCGCCTCCCTGCGACCCCCCAGACCTCGCGACCGATTCAGTCAGTAATCAGTACTAGAACCGGTGTAGGTTATCAGTACCATTGCTGTGACATTCATGCGATTGAGTCTATCTATTGCGGCTTGAAGTGAATAGAAACTAGAGAGGTTTTCTTTTGAGTGTTCTAGTGATAGAGGTTAGTATTTTCAGGCTACAGTTTCGCAACCTGAATGACATTTAATTCATTGGTAATCTTTTAGGGGTGAAAGTGCATATGAATATGAGCAATTTCTATGTTAGCATCAACTTTAAAACATTTAAAAAAATCACCAAAAATGCTAACCTTGGGAAGTCTTAAACCGTTGGTAAAAGTTTTCATTACAAAATCCTTTCCACCCCGTATACTAATAATTACAAATTATTCTAAACCACCCACCATCAGAATTATTCTTCGTAAAATAATACCTACTATATATTTCTTTTTATTTTGATGAACGTTGAGTAAACCTGTCAGGAGTAAAATGTCCGACTGTATTCTGAATACCCTTGTAACGATACTACAGTTTATTTTATTCAAGATGTAGGTCTAGGGTCTAATGGCGTCTGACAGGCTTGCAGTATACCCTTTTTTGGGAGCCAAACAACGGCAAATCCTGAATTTCTAAGATGTTTGGAATACATTGTTACTACAAAAAGTGGTTTGTTTCTGCATTTCTGTATAATAGAAAACAAAATATTTTCTTAGTATAATTATAGTTTTGAACATTGCCTAACACCAAGAATTTCTCCCGTATCGTGGGTGCGTTAACAAACATATAAACCCACATACACAAACAGCCAGACCCGGAACATCCGTGGGCCATACAAATATTTGTTTGATTGATTGATTGGGCGCAGCGCTGCACCCAATCAATCAGCCACTACGTATTCTTCTTTCATATGTTAAGTATTAACTTATGTTTACAATATGATAGGGACAGCAACCTGTTACCAACATTATGTGGTTACCACATTATTACTGTGGCTGTGGTATTGCCAACATAATAACCAATATCCGGCCCCCGTTTTAGTAAACAAATAGCCTCAACATTGAAAATACTGCTCGTTAAATTCTTTTAAAACAGTTAATATGCTGAATAAATATAAACAGTCAATAGGAAATTTTATTTGGTGACAAATAATAATGTATATTCATAGTTGGAGTACCTAGTAGGCAGCTTAGTACCTATGTCAAATAATATTACTGTAATGCTTGTTATTTTGATTTTATGTTACATTTGTGTTACCTTCAAAATTTTATAAGAAATATTCTCAAAAGTGACAAAACTTATTTTTCAATTACTTACTCTAATATTTTGTATGCCGTAAGTTAAAATGTACCGGGAATACATCTAATTCTCATTTCGTATATACCATCCATCACGCCTGTATTCCCCGAAGGGTTAGGCAGAGGTGTAACAATGTACACCCACAGTTCGCCGGTATATTTAGGTCCCATTTAAGAGGGGGCGAGAATATTGCCATTAACTGGGCACAAATCCTTACTCCGAGCTGCTATTGAGAATTTCATAGAAAAACCCAATAACACTTTTTGCTCGACCTGGGAATCGAACCCAAGACCTCTAGCGTAGCAGTCGCGCTTAGGACCGCTAGGCTACCGAGGCACTTATCATTTACATAGTTAGCATTATTATAGTTGGCATTTTATCTCATTTCGTATACCTTATTTTTTATTACATTTAAAGCAAATAAGTTACATCAATCTCTATGACTTAATAAACTACAGGTTTTTGTTCATTTTTCGACTGCGAATCTATCTCTACATAACTTGATCCTAAAAAGATTACCTTCTCATTAAGCCAAGGTACAAGGTTGTCAGACAATCGCCTAGAGACACTTCAAAAAAGAAAATTTTCGACCTCTCCTCTAAAGTGTTTCACTAGAGCCCTCGAGGCAATTTAAAAGGTTTCAGAACATCGTCTAGGTTAACTTTGAAGGCCTTTTTTTATTGAACAAAAGGTTTGATCAAACAGTTTTGATCTAACGACGTTAAGGTTATAGGTAACACTTGAGAAGGTTTTGTTCAAAACTAGCTTTTGTCCCCGATTTCGTCCGTGTAAATCTCGGTTATTGCGGACGCAGTTAAAGCTGTGGAATAAAAAGTAGCCAATGTTCTTTAGTGGAGTTTAATCTTGTACTTTCTAAGTTTATCATGGATGCAACAAACATCGGTAAAATAATATATCGCGAGGAAACCTGAATTTATAATAAATCTTTATCTGCCTTGAGCAGGCGTATTGCTTAGTACTTGAACCTTTTCTGTATGAGAAGAAGCCTTTGCCCTGTAGTGGTACAATACTAGGTCGGTACCACTAGAATAATATCTTATAATCGCAATTACTAACGTAAAGTTTGGTAGAAGTCTAATTTCACATCTAAAACCTACGACACAAAACTGGTACAAACCTATTAATTTAATTCCAATACAACTATCAAAATATGAATTCTCAAGAAGCTATTTCAATCAGCCATGACCCGCCATCGATGCAGAAGCACAAATACGCTCTGATTACGTAGTCGACCCTAGGCGATTAATCAATTCGTTTGTTTCCCCGCGGGTATGCTCCAATGACGGCTACACACCGCTGATTGACTCCTTTGATTATCTTGCCGGTGAATGAATAATAAACATTCCGATATTTTCGGTTTGTGTGCCACGGAGCGTGAGAGATTTACCCGTGTGTTGATAACAGGGGAATGTCGGCTGGGTTCGGGGTTTTCTGAGATATGACACGTAAAAGTTTATGGTAAAAGATTGGCAAACAAGTTTCTACCTGAAAATCAAACGAAAGAATGGGAAAAGAAACTTGAAGAACAAAAAAATACCGTCGTTGTTTGAGAAATTACATTCTGCGTAACAAAATGTAAATTGCAGAAAGATAGGTCTTATCCAAAAGTACTACCTTCTGCCCGGGAGTTTGCCCGCACGGTTTTTTCACCCGCGTTATGTTACGTCTCTGGTTACTGCTCTGCTCTCGTGAATATAGCCCATTCTCCTTTTCTTCAATCCGGCTATTATACACAAAAATATTTTTACAAATCAACTCGTTCCAAATTAACAAAGAAAAAACCTGGTCACATTTATAATATTAGTATAGATTGACAAAGGAGATCAAAAGAGCCTCAAGACCTTATTTAATAAGCAGTAGCTCCCTAAAATCATAATCAATATATAATTTACATACAAGTAAAAGCATTCCACTCTGCCTACGCATATTATAAAACCGTGTTCCAAATAACACACTCCAACAAATATACTTAATGTTCCTCACAATTACTTAACGCAGTCTCGTTAGCACTCAGTGTGTTTTATTATTCAAATCAGATTGTGTTCCGCAGAACAATTAATCAAGCCACTGGGATGCAAATGCATCTATCAACGACACGACGGCTGCGTGTTCGCCTTAAAATTGTACAACAAATGCAATCAACCGCTTCACCACAGTTGTAAATAATAAGCGACAGCGGGGCTTTTTTTAAGAGAAACTAAAACAAACCTCATTTGAATATTCATCTATATAATAGTATTCACATGAGACATTTCAACTTTGTCTGTGGGATGGCAACGAATTTGCAAAGCCTCTGGTATTGCAGATGTCTATAGGTAGCGGTGAGCACTTAACATCAGATGGCCTGTGGGCTTGTTTGACATCCAAAGACATAAAAAAATGGAAGAAAAAGGTCTTTTATTTACGAAATTTCGAAAAGGTCTAGACGAGAGACCTATGAAGTTAAACTTTGACTGGTTTTTTGTGGATAGGAGTCATCGGATAAGAAAAAAAAATGCGATAGGGCCGATTAAGGTGATCTTTTAATAACGCGCGGTCCAAGTTACGGGCAAAACTAGTCTGTACTAATATTAAAACGAGGTTAAATAATTATATTAAGTACTAGTCCAATTACAAAAAAAATTTCACTGATAAGATGCCACACTATCATCGACCGCAGATGAATTTGTTGGCAGAATCTAGTAGCATTTAATAATTTCAGCATCTACTTAACTCTCTCATAAACTAACCCGCCCCGCCACCGCTTATCACTAAGCTCTCTCCTACAGCGTCCGTCTGTCGACCATCAGTTGCAGTACGAAATGTAAACAAGTTTTTCCCTATTGTATCTAAGAGGTCGTCTTTGTACCACAAATAATAGACTTAGTTGCTCCACTACTTCACTTTGTATAGCGAACCTTAAATAAATAATAAAGGTACATTTTTATATTTAAACGTTGGATGTTTCTCAATATTAAATCCTTTGTAGTGAGTTTATTTAATCATGTTTCTGAGTATTGTTGTCTCTCTTTGAGCTATCTGTCAGACTCGTTGGACAAGTTTGAGTAGATTGTTTTCAGTTTTCTGTGTTTGAAGATATCAAGGAGAATCTAAATGTATACCATAAAAAAAGAAAATGTTACATATAATGAATTTGAAACAGTTTAGTTCTCGAATGGAGACCACGTACTGGCAAGCACAGCGTAGGACGTCCTGCTACAAGGTGGACAGACGATCTGATTAAGACCGCAGGAAAACTGGATGCAGGCCTTTTAGAAATCTATGGCGGAGGCCTATGTCCAGTAGAGGACGTCCTATGGCTGATGTTATGAAATTTAAAACTTTAGCTATACTACTTGAAAGCAAAGATTTTGTAAAAACCAAATTGAAAGAAAAGAGTGTCCATGGAGTTTCTTGCTCGTTCTTCTCCATAGAGACCTACGCTTTGGAACGAGCAACTAGCTTCAACTTTTTGACAATTCAAAAGTGCCTGTAAATGGTTTAATTGAAATAAATGCTTTGACTTTGCAAAAAATGCAGGTCCGTGAATTCATTGACGTATTATATATAATATCTATTGTAAAAAAGATACTCTCAAAATGATTTAATAAAGTTCCAATTTATATTAATTACAATCAATTAAGATCTCAAGCTCAAGTATGTTTAACAAAATCTACTTAAACCATCTATTCTAAGAAAATTTACTTAACGCCTGCACAATAACTTCCACGAATAATCTGATATCCAAAAAAAACATGTATCTAAATCATTATTATTTCAACTTTAATTACAGCGAAGGAAAAGCTAAATTCGATACTAACAAACAAAAGCTTTTATCTTGACAACTTGCAACCCTTATTTACGAAAAAGGAAACAAGCAATGCGTCACTGCTTACGCATCTGAATACCGGCCAGTATTATTTGAGCTCAGCCATATCTTAATCAGTACAATTTTGTTCAAGAATTCGATAATCAACGCGATCGGTGAGTTCAATACAAAATGGATGGAGGGCACATTTGGAAAGTATCCAAAGTGTCTGAAACGACACTAGTCACGGTGACATAACGCTCTTTGTTGCGAAATAGACAAATAAACAGAGGGCGTGTTTACGCAAGTAATGCGTTCGTTTAAAAAGGTATATTTGGGCATTTGTCAGTACAGTACACTGCCCTAGTGCCAATATATATTTTCTCTTGATACATTATTTCTTGAGTAAACCTAGAACTAAAGTTCCTCTTTACATGTTTACTTTGCATTTTATTTATCAGAAAAATAAAAGTCCTAGAACTACTAAGGTTAGGTAAAAAGACAACGTCTGATAATATTGTATTGAAAATGCCGAACGGAATGCGCCGACCCGCTTACATGTATGGCAGCCCTACGATAATATAACTTCTAAACAACCCAAATTTAAAGTGCTTATCGATGGGAATTACATATTTCCAGACCTACGACGACTCACTGGGCAATTCTAGACAATAAATAAATTTCCTCTCTCTGCCTAACACTAATTAATACACGGTCTGTACTTATTTCTCTAGAATTCAAAGGACGCAACATTACCTCTCAAATCACACACATTTCTTCCATACAATAAATCAATGCTTTCAAAGGTATCGCGCTGAAAACCAACCAACACGCATTGACGGAGTTTCAATAGCTGTTCTCATCTTTATGAGTGAGTGTACGCGCATACATTACGCTTCCAGTAGCCTTTATATGCCAATTTAATTTAATATTATACTCACACAAGTAAAGGAGATGCGACAGTAATTTAATTCCACACGCTGCCATTCGCTTGCGACAAGACCCGGTTTTTATTATGAAGTATCTGGATCATTTTATTATGTTGGGAGTACCTACGTGTCTCGCTGTCGGCCTGTAATGTAAAATATGAGCTACGCCGTGATTGGACGGTAATAAGTTCGTGGAAGAGAACATTGGATATATAGTCACATGGTTGAGGGTAATGGCGGATTGGCTTGAAGCATCTAAATACTGGGTGTAAAAAAACACGTCACATAGCCGTTAACCTTGTACCCCACCCATGAAACTAAGTTACATTGAGCAAAAATTATTATATAACTGTGAATCGCTTTTTATGATAGCGCGCAATGTAACAACGTGCTTGTGGGACTGTACGTGCATACGACAGTTTATATGAATCATGGGGTATTAAGAGGTTAACTGTTGGATATTGAATAGACAATTGAATTCGACCTTTAAAAGTCTGCCCGACAGTTGAGGGGTTAAAAGGTTAGTCATGGTATCTAAAATTGGATTTGCGTAAAAAATACAAAGCATAAAGTTGAAACTTTGATCTTATCTTCGTAACCGAAAGGTTCAGAATAATTTTTGTTATCACAATGTTGGGAGGAATACATGACCTTGAGTTTCATTAAGTGTATTTCTACACTCGTTATACGGTGAACGTACAAAATATAATGCTGTCGTCCCGAAATAGCTCCGGTATATGAATGCATTCTATTTTACGAAGGTCACTTCATGGCGTGCGACACGACACAGCGACTGCAGCTATCTACTCAAACATCACATTTGACTTGTATTATAATATCTGTTTGCATTTTACTACATTGCTCATATACAGCAGTAGTCATATGATTTGTCTTACATGTTATTTAGGTTTTACCTCACTATTACTTTTATAACTGATTTCTTAATAACAATCATATAATTATAGACTGAGAGCTCAAAGTTGTAGACCTACGTCATTCAAACATATGAAATTTTCAGGTTTAAGCAAAATCCCCTGTAAAACTTAAATAGTCACCAGACACACTTGCGCAAAAGTGTGTAAGGTACATCTTACAAACCATTTTTAAGTATCATACTTAAAAATGGCTAGCTCTAAACTTTTTGTCTGGCTCCTTGACAATTTAAAAGAGCATATTAATGGTTAATTTGAAAAAGAAATGGTTTCTTTTAACATATTCCCCTATGCTTTTTCAATGTTTCAGCCATTCTAAAATTACGTAAATTTAACAATCGTGAACCAATTAACACTCAGTATTTGTAGTTTTTTCTGGCTTTGCAACATGTAGTCATTTTACACAAACCGTTTCACTATTTACGATTTTTTAGATAAAGAAAACTGTTTTTTCTTATTTTCGCTATGCTTGCTTGTTTCAGTTGCTTATTGTTTATATTATTACTCCTACGTCTGACATTGAGACTGAGATTTTATATCTTATTGCTTGAGACAAACAGAAGATACCCAAGTGGCCAGACTAAGTGGCTCCGCATTAGTTTTGATGCTGCGATTTATTACGTAATCACAACACAATTTCGGTAACAAAGTTATAAACGTTAACACCACAGTTTGGAGTTTAATTTCAAGTTCTAAGCATTATGATCAAGACAAATAGGCAAGTATTTGTCAAACCCACAAAAAGCTTTAGTACAAGATACCAAAGTGGCCATAACTACGTCAATTTAGCATGGATGGAATTTTAAGTAAAGAAAAATTGTATATATTGTGTTGATGTTGTGGGCCATAGTCCGGCAATAAGTATCTGATACCTAAAAAACGCCTAGTAATGTAGCTAGCACGTATATAAACCTTCTTAACTACCTATGAAAAAAAAATCAGCCATACAAAAATGACATAGATCTGGCAACTACAACATCTTGGACCATAATGTCATTTGGAGATAAAACACAATCCAACAACAAAAACAAACGAACAATATTTTCCTCATCTCCCAAGTCGCAGGCCAATTTATTATCAAAACTACAACATCTAACGAAGCACAAAGAAATAGTAACCAATATTCTGTACTGTAAGACAATCATGACAGAGGGCCATGTTCGGAGGTAATTTACGGCCCGCAGAGGCCAAAGGCATTACCCTCGCCCTTTTATTACACACAGCCTTCCCACACGATTGGGGAAGACTTGTAAAAATATTTTATTGGGTGTAAGGTGGTTCTGGTTGACAGTGTGTGGGTTTGTGTGGGTCTCTAGAATAGTACAGGAGGCTTGTTCTCCTTTAGTTCCTTTGTTGTGTCGTTGTGCCCTTTGTTGGTAAGAGCAAAGGTCGAAGTAATAGATGTTAAAAAGATCGTGAAAGAAAAATAGTACCTACAATATAATAATTATTGAAATCTCAATATTCCACCGTTCAGCTTCTAATTATATGCTTTTTAAGCAATCATAGTACGCTAATGGATATGTATAGAAATAAACTAAGCCTTTTCGAGAAGATTTAAGCGGAGGAACCACATTCAAAGGTATATTATGTTTGTGTGAGCTACGTCAAATGTCAAGAAGTACGTTCGTAAAATAAGTTCATACATTGAACGCCTCGCCTAGCCAGAGGAAAACTCTTAAACATCCACGTATCACCAGTTAATATAATAAGTCACAAGAGATCAAGCCAACATCCATTTAAAAACATTTTTCCTTAAAAAAAAAGCTGTTTGATATACATGCTGAATGATACACTCCCGTAATAAATTTCACTAAAATGATAAATATAAATCGCTCGACAAAAATAATGTTAAACCACTTACTCTTGTATGTAGAGTACGTATCGTCAATTTGTCACAAATAAGAAATAAAAAATATATCAATAACACAAAATCAGACATAAAAGTAATAATAAGTCTTACTATAGGTCTGCAGTATTATGTACGGTGCGCAGTAAAATCACGTCGTAAATTCTAACTTGACGGGCCAACGATGTAACACGTCTCAATGTTTTTGCGAACCCTACTCTGTAACATTTATGTTATTTAAATTATGAATCATATTTATGGCCGAGGTAAGATGTGTGGCTTATTTTTTCATATTTCTTGAAGATTAGATTTAAACCTTTTATGTGTTGTAAATAACTGTGGCCTCTTACAAGATGTATGGGGTACGGAGAATTTATTGACGGCCACTGTTATGAAAAAAGCATTATTAGGAATTAAACAGTGATAACACGATCTTGTCAGTATGCTGTGATGTGAGATAAGCGTAAAACTGTCGTTAAAGGGGGCGAAAGTAGTATCCAAAATAAATAGCTTTTATTACAGAACCTACTCTAAAATATGAAAACAACAGCTGTTGCATACATTTTGATGATACTGCAGTGCATTTTTGTAGGAAACAGCTGATTTTATTGTTAAATATTTCAGAGTAAATCCTTTAAAAAAAAACTGTTCATATTCACAAGCACTTTCGCCCCCTAAAAGACGTAAAACGAACTAAAGATAATAAAAATCTAATTAGTCGAATAATATTATCGTATTTTATTTAAAACTATTACTAAAAGCACCAACTACTAACATGTAATACTGCCAAGTATAGATGTTGCCATAGTCTAACACAAGCCAGTAAACGCTTGCTTTAGAAAACTAATCTTTCAATACATATATAACACAACACAATAAAGTCGTATCAGATCTAACAAATCAATACTTGGCTTGGAATATGTCCTATTGCAGCTAATTTTATAGTTTTATTGTAACTAGCAACTTTTATTTTGTACGAAATTATATTTGGCAACATTACACAAAAAACCTTACACAGTAAAACTCGAATTTAGGCTGTGTATTTTTTATGGTTTTTTGACGTCACCTTTAGAAACAAATCATTTATAAGATAACTATCAAGCTCTAAAAAATCATCATGAGAGTAATAAACAAATATCTGCTAGAATATATTACTCGAAGCGAGATGAAACCTTTAGTTCACAAACTCAATGACAGAGAGAGACAACATCATAATCAAAGAGAAAAAAAGAGACAGAGAATGAAAAGGATGATCTACTTTCAATACAAACTGCAATCCAATTGAACTACAAGTCTATAAAATATATCCCACGTGATATCTGGCCCCAGAAAGGGCATAACGTAACAAATTCACTTATTTATTTTTTACAACATCAAGGTGGAAAATTTCAGTGCTATCGAATGACAATTTATGTGCCCCTGATATTGGCAACCCCAGAATTTTATTACCAGCATAATGCTGTTATGAAAATACGGCAGATTCTCTGGGTACCAAGATTTTGTGAACACTTAAGGTGCAAAAACGTGCAGGAATTTCTCACGTCACTTTTGGTTTAAAAATTTTGCGAGAATTTCAAGACAAGTTAGTACTTTGCATGGAATTAACATTGTTTAGTAATGAAATACGGTGCTTTACTCAATATTTTTGAAAAAAAATGGTGTTCTCGGAACAAACTGCTTAAATTTCGAACCAAATAACTGATTAAATCATCTTTTTAATCTTTTTAGTTTGTCCGAATTGTTCGACAAAATATATTTTTATTGAGTGTATTAAATATACTGATCATACAACTGAACTTTAAAATTAAAATCCTAATTAACTCTGTCACTTAATTAGATAAATAGACTTCATTACTTTTTCAAACTAAACCCGTTTATAAAAAGCCACTAACTTTCAAAACTCAATTTTCTTTACCAAGCATTAAAGTAACACATGAAACAAATAAAAACAACTCACACACACACACACACATTCACACACACACAACCTTCGAAATACGATTCTTTTACCGTCAATTGTGGGTTAAGAGCTTCTGGCCTTAAGTACCGTGCTAGGCGATGTCTAACGTCTAACCTAACTGCGACAGGACGTGGTTAATGCCATCGTTAACTTAGGACCTGCTCATAAGTTCGTGGGAACAGGCGTTTAGGTAATCGCATGATGGGTACGTACGTGCTGCTAAATGTTTTTAGGGATTAGTTAGAAATATGGGTTTTTGGAAAAATTATGGTGCGAGTATTATCTTGCATGTCAGAAATTTTAAGTTTTATTTTTATTGTATTTTTAAAGACTGTCATTTATTTCAATTGGACTATTAAAAAGTTCTTTTGAACTTCTTTTAAAAAACTGATTCTAGTTGCAAAATAATACTATAAATATAAAGTACTTAAAAAAATGGTCATTATGAATTTAATCAAAATCAATAATAACTGCTCTGTCTAGGTTACGTTTTTGTGAAATTGTGATTGTAATATAGTCGGTTAATGTCTGAAATAAATGTAATTTATTTCATTTCAATGCAACCGATAATTTCTTAGTCAAAAGTGCTTAACTAGTGAAAAATGTTCAAAACCTAATTCTATTCTCATCTCAGCGGCAATTAATGTGACAAAATATAGATTAAATTAAAGGGATTTTAGACATGTTTAATTGGCCTTCAAGTGTTTTAGTATGCAACGTACTTTAAACACGTATTGTGAATATCAACTTTACGTTTCATTATCTCCTAGACTTTATCATTGCATGTCGAAAAAAAATGTATTTGCTAACTATGTTAGAGATGGTACCGAGAAACGAAATAAGTACGAATCTACAAATAAATGAGTGAAAATTCAATTAATTCTTACTGCGAAAGTCAAACAAAAGCTCAAGATGAAAATAAGTAAATGTAACAATTTCACTAACACGGTAAAATCGAGCGCAATTACACTGTATGCGATTAACGTAGCGCGCTACGCCGTAGCGCCGTAGTACCGTAGCACTAATCGCTACGGAGATTAGTTCCTGGGGAGGCACGGATTGTTTTGTCCGTATGTATTTTGTGGTACAGATTTTCAACAGAAATTTCACTTTCTACGTACTTATTATCCGGTTTTAATTGTAATGTGTTAATTTCGCTTTCCGAATTCATTTGATGAGTCAAGAGACGGTTTGAAGTGGTTGACAACTTTGAAATGGCTTTTTTTTGTAATGGATCCATGAAGTTTGAGTGTTATTTTTTAATCATAGATTAAATGGATTAAGATCTATTTAATGGTAGTTAATGTTTTGATGTAGCACAAAACCTGTTTAATTAAAAAGAATTTTAGTATTTCGCTTCTTGTCAATGAGATGGAAATAGCCAATAATTTTCCCTTAAAAATTAAAAAAAAAGTATTTTTAAAACCATAATTTAAAAAATATTTAATAAAAAATTCCTCATCATTCTAAACGCCCATAATTACGTAACGTAGCGTCTATGTTGCTACGGCGTAGCACTAATTGCTACGCAACTTGTACAGACCGCTACGGTTACGCTAAAGAGCGTAGGTTAATTGCTACGCCGCTTTTCTGCTCCGCCCTGTACGGGTGGCGATAATATCCAGTATAAGGCTTGAAACTAGCAAACATTTCAGTGAGAATTTCAGGGAAATTTTATCGGTGCAAATATATATTTGTTTTTATTTTTTTGCATTTAAAATATAATTTTTAGCTTTTCTATCATTTTTTGCTGCTTTATACCTAATTGCTCGACAATAGTAAGTTTTAAATAACTAATTATTTTAATAAAATTAACCCAATTTTGTCACTATAAAAAATAAAACGTAACAAATTGCTAAAAAGTTTACTAGATTCTACCTGCCTTTTAAAAATAACATGGCCCGGTTTTTTTTAGAAATAATACATTTTATGGCCTAATAAAAGTAAATTAACTCCTTTAAAAAACATTACATTAAATCTAAAAGTAAGCCCAATACTTAGCAGAATAAAAAAAACTATGAACAAATTCACATTACTCACCGATAATCACTATAAAACCACAGGTACGTCATTATAATACATTTTTGCGTTCACAAAACTACTTTTGAGAAATTTTAAACAATTAATTTAATATGGCGACACACACTTCCACTGTATTTCGTTCTATCCAAACATCACGTACTCGTGAGCACAGTCATTTCGCGCGAGAGACAGAGAGTTCTCGTCATAATCGGCCGAGCATGACGCGTGCGTCTCGCGCCGTAGTCGGCCGCCGACTGCCGCGGACTGGCTGTGTTACCCCCCTCTATCCGTCAATGCTACTAGAAAATTTCTACCATTTTTTTTTGCTTAAGTAGAATTTTCTTTATAGGTTTTGTTATTAAAAAAAATTGCATTTTTTTTACAATTTAGTTATAAATATAGGAACAAGGTATTTGTCTTCACAAAAAATTCAAAGTAAATTTTTCTATCTTAAGTTTAACACAAATTAAACAAATCTATTGCAATTATCAAAACACAACACATCAAGCAAATGAGAAAATACACCAAATCGTATCATTATCCTGTCCTCAAAGACGCTCAACGTCAAAATACATTTGCCAAGTACTTTAAAATTAAATTCTCAACAAGTAATTGTTCCCGGAATTATGGGGAAATCGTATTTCAGTGGGGAATACATGGCGGGTGGTACGCATGCGCGCCAGAGCCCCGCCCTGCCCGGGCTTACTCCGCGCAATAACTTTCGCCGGCAAGTCGAGTTGGTAGCCGGTTTGGTTACCCGGTAGCGCACTGTGACGTCACGGCGACGGAGCTTTATGGTACTGTTTGTTTGGAGTACGTATTTATTAGTTGCGTGACATTTTGCTGTATGGTGACGTACATAGTTTTAAATAAGAAAAAGTGATTGCATAGAGAGTACTATCGAGTACAGCCGGAATAAAAGATTTTTAGTATGCAACTTATTACGCTTTTAGATTGTTTTTTATTTTATAAACTAGAAATATTTTTACAATAAATACCTTCCAAGTCGTTCTAAAATTATGAAAGCGTACTGCTTGTGTTGTGCACCTTACGATTTGTATGACGTCATAGAAACTGTATAATGTACACCAAACTTTAGGAAGGGGTATTATGTACCGAAAACTTTAAGCTTTAGTACTGGTAGAAGTACTTCTCGGCTTAGTAGGTACACTCAAACTTTTGAAAAACTCTATCTAGTTTCATAAACGTGTTCGCAGCCATTACGGTAACAAACATCTTTTGAGGGGTTGCAGAAATGTTAAAAGGCTTTTTATGAGGTTTTCACACCTGAAAGAGACCTTACGTTGTTGGTCTGGGACCTTACGTTGTCTATCTGTCTGTCACAAAACTGTCGATGTATTTTTTTTTTTTTACATTGGCAATTTTATTTATCTCATTTTAAATTTACTACTAGCTTCTGCACAGGACTTCGTCTGTGTCAAAGGTTATATATAATGTATTGCTCCCCGTTGGTCTCGTGGGTGCAAGCGCGACTGATAAGCATGGGGTCCTAGGTTCGATTCCCAGGTCGAGCAATGTGTTATTAGGTTTTTCAATTAGGAATTTCTCAGTAGCAGCTCGGAGTTAGGAGTTGTGCCCGGTTAATGGCAATAGGCTCGCCCCCTATTGCATGGGACCTAAAAAACATACTGGCGAACTGTGGGTGTACATTGGTACACCTCTGCCTAACCCTTCGGGGAATACAGGCGTGATGGTATGCTCCACGAGGACACAAAAACGGGATAAAAAGTACCCCATGTGTTAATTCCATTCAGTCCTATAAATGTGTTAGAGTAACAAACATCCATCCTCTCAAACATTCACGTTTATAATAGTACAGTAGGATTATAGTTTAATGCTGGTTTACAAGCATACTCAATATTATAAAGAATTCTCTCTGTTAAAAAATTCTCATTCTAAATTCTATTTTTCTAAACCCGACCACGCTCAGCATTAACATGGCGCTTCTTGTCTAGTGTCCACTAATTCTGTTGTACTTATTTATTTATTATTTTATTTAATATTTTTTTTTTAAAGGTTATTATTAATTTTTATTATTGTATTTTGCAAAATGTTCTTTGTTAGTTCACTGGAACTGTAGATGAAAAACCTAGATGCTTTTAGTGTTATGTAATATTACTTTAATGTTCTGTACCCACGCTCATTAGTAAGTTTACTTAAATTATTTTTTACATACTACAGGTCATCTGTCGAATAGAATTACTTAAAACCTTAGTTTTATATAATCTATCATCATTTATTTCAATTTTGTAAATGTGAGTACCATGGAGCCTTTTATTTATTTTATTATTATGTATTGGACACTACGAGCATGGTGGTTGAGGGCTTTGTCATGCTCACTTAAATGTCTCGCTGATGGTGGCGCGTGGGTCGGATCATTTGGTTCCCTTCATGATGGTTGAGCTAAGTGGTGCTGATCCTCGCGTCATGTTCGTGAACGGGCGCTGTCAGTGGGATTGGTCATCTCTTAACTGCCATGGCTTACATCTTTAGTACTATTATTATCATATATTTTTTTTTAATTGTTTTATATTTAACTTCATTGTTTTCACATGTAGAAGCAACAAGAATATTGTAACCAAGATTATGTAAAAACCAATTTGAAAAGAGTGTCCATGGAGTTTCTTGCTCGTTCTTCTCCATAGAGACCTACGTTTTGGAACGAGCAACTAGCTTCAACTTTTTGTATGAGTAACTTCTTGACAATTCAAAAGTGCCTGTAAATGGTCTAATTGGAATAAATGTTTTGACTTTGACTTTGATTATGTTTATTCGGTAAATAGACTTAATATAACACTTTCTCACGTATTTTTTTTTAATTAGACGATATCTGTGTTTCCTAGAAACACAGAAACAAACTTGTGTTCTTTTGTCATTGTGATGTTCTTTGTTCTGTACCATACCTGGAACATTGTGGTAACGGAGATATTGAACGTTCTAACTTTTTTACTTAACTTTAAATACCCCCATTGTATACACCTATAAGGATAACGTTTTGTAATGCGATAACGCGGTATTATAATCATCAATTTCTCACACTAAAAATAAAAGTAATTTTCCTTAAAATATTTTATGTTTAATGTTACTTAGTTGGATGGTAATATGCGTATTTAACGGCTATAACTGCCTCGATAGCCTAGTGGTCTGAGCGCGACTGCTACGCTAGAGGTCTTGGGTTCGATTCCCAGGTCGAGTTATTCGATTTTTCTATGAAATGCTCAGAGTTAGGATTTGTGCCCGGTTAATGGCAACAGGCTCGCCCCCTATTACATGGGACCTAAACATACCGGCGAACTGTGGGTGTACATTGTTACACCTTTGTCTAATCCTTCGGGGAATACAGGCGTGATGGTATGTGTAAACGGCTATGTAATTTGTCTCTATACACCTTGTATATAACTTTTAGTTACTGCTACGCAAATTCTGTTCAGTTTCTTTCCCATTCTAACCTTTTACCGTAATACTTCATATATCTTGGAAACTCGAACGGTATTCAGCAAATATTTGTCCAAGTAAATTAGAATATCCATTACTTTGGTCGTTATAAATAATATTGAAAGCAGCGTCTTCAAATATTGTCAACAAGCGTTATTCTGCAAACTCGTGAATAATAAAATCTGTTAGCTTTGTAGGTATCTACGTATTATATATCTGAATTATTTTCTTTTGTATTTGATATCTTTGGATAGAGAAATTATTTTTAGATACACGTCTAGTTTTTTTGGTATTATTTATAGGTTTACGGCTAATCCTATTTTATAAGTGAGTGGGATTATTCTTGTTTCATTATCATTATCTATTATTATGTTTTATGATGAACTGTTATTTATATGTGGATCATACATTACGTGAAAGGTTTCGTTTATCATTATTTAGGCACGCAACCCTAAAAAAACATAAAAACCCAATAATCCTTAATCCCACAATAAAATACTTGAAGCAACAAATCATTACATCAAGAAGCACCAAGAAAAATGTGCTTGAAACGGTGTGTAACGCGGAATTCCTCCCGCCCCCCCTGGGGGGTGAGGGGGTACCTACGCGATCCGAATATCTAGCGCCAAATGTTTTAATGATAGCTCTTTGATTGTGGCACAAAAAAACGTGAGATGCGAACAATTTTGAACACGTTCGGGATTGTTATGAACGATGCCCCGGAATAAGGAAGGTATGGAGTCGCGCTTGTAATTTGTTTTAAGTTTTTGACCTTTCGTGAAATCACGTTGTGTTTGATCTAAAGTTTCACGGCTTAGTTTAGGTTATGTATAAGTAATATTTTATGGGGTTGGTAAAACTATTTAGGTAAAAACCCTAAAACAAAGGGGGGGGAAAGACTTGTGAAAATTTCTAGTCATGATGGTCTCTACAGGGACCTTTTGTAAGGTGTATTTATATAAGTGGTATCTTATATACTTTCTATGAGAATTTTTATAAACAATGCTTATCAATTATTATGGAGATCAGAAATTATGGCTGGGTTAACCGGAGGTGTCAGTGATCCATGTTATTACTTCTTTAAAAAAAAAGTTGTACCGTACATTGTAATAGTGTTGTTTTGAATTTTTGAGTGCAAATATGCGATAACAGATATTTTATATATTTCAATATTTACTTTGACCCTCTGAATGATTGCCAATTTATTCAAAATTAATTTAAACAACACCCAGCAATACCAACAACTTTTAGAAACAGTCATAATCTTATCTGAGTCTCAATCTGCCAAAAATGCCTACATTTTTTTAAATCGACTGTTGCTGAGAATATATTACGACTAGATTTTGAGGGTTTTTAATTAGCTGAAATAGCCTTCAGGTATTCACCGTTCAGAAGAATGGTAACAGGATGATAATAAACCGACTTACTTAAAGTTAAACAAATAAATTACGTCTAAACCGTGTTTTTCTAAAAGTTTTTTCCCTGTTTGGGAAAATAAAACAAAATAATAGGAAAATAAATCTTAAGTTCCCAGAAAATATTTTGAGCTCTATTCTCTTATGAGAGCAACATGAATCATGAGAAAAAACGTTGTCAGACTGGCGATTTTTCCAACAAACTACCAAGTAACATCTTCCTTCAAGACTTAGTTAACTACTTTATAGTCATACTTTTTACACACAAACTGACTCGTTGGCCTAGTGGTCCTATGCGCGACTGCACCGCTAGATGTCTTGGGTTCGATCCCCAGGCCGAGCAAAAACTGTTATTGTGTTTTTCTACAAAATTCTCAGTAGCATCACGGAGTAAGGATTTGTGAACGGTTAATTGCAATAGGCTCGCCCCCTAATACATGGAACCTAAACGTACCGGCGATCTGTGGGTGTACATTATTACACCTCTGCCAAACTTTTCAGGGAATACAGGTGTGATAGTATGTACGTTTTTAAAATTGTATAGGTACTTATAATTTAGTAATTACTTCTTCTATATGTATCATCTAACCTGCAGTTGATACGCAGTGCTTGTTCCATCACATATGCGTCCACCCTGTAAGTACTATTCGGAGGTACGCTACCGGCTACAACTACACTACTAGATTGTATTTATTTCTGTGAATTGAGTTCTGAGCACAGCCGCAGAACTTGCAATCACCCCTCTAGTATTGTAGCCACCACGAGTCGTTCATTTCTTTGTCGTCGTCACGACACGTCAGACACTGCACGCGATTGATCCGTTAGTCGGACCGACCGCGAACAGCGTCGGCGCCCCAAAAAACGCAAAAATGAACTTAACGTTAGTGCTCACGACTCGTGGCGGTTACTCTACTTATTTAACGGAAACACATAGGTACAAAGCTAAAGTTCCAAAAGTTGAAAGGAAACCGTTTGTCTTGGTATGGGCATGTGAAGAGGAGGGATGAGACGCATGTGACCAAAAGAGGTGTGAATAATGAATGTGGATGGATGGAGGGGAAGAGGGAGGCCAAAGAAAAGATGGATGGATTGCGTGAAGAATAATATGAAAGAGAAGGGAGTCAGCGATAGCATGATGGTTGACAGGACAGCATGGAAGAAGAAAACGTGTTGCGCCGACCCCTAGTAACATGGGATAAGGGCAGGAAGATGATGATGATGACATAGGTACAAACCAGTAGTTGTGCTGTGGTTGACTACATTTGCAGCTTGCACTTGAAATTGACAGCGTAGCTTGGAACAGTAATTTAACTTTACCTAGCCCATACACACACGCGCAGACACATCCCTCCTCTGATTCCAAACACATATACTTCAAATCTGAAATCACTAAAGGGTGCCGAAACAGTATTTTGCGAGCAGAAGTGCTCACAAATTGATTGTGCCTCGACACGACCGGAGGGCATTGGTACAAACGGAAATCGAATCCGCTACCCGATGGACACCTGCGCGAGACGCAAATTCTCGCTCTACCAATAAATAGAGTGACATATAGGTGTGTGTATTGTGTTGTGATTAAAAGTTATGTATTGTATAGCTTACACACACATAACACTCATTGTCGAGCCACACTGTATTGTATTATTTTTATTTCTGTAGACATTTTATCTTTTGTACTTCTATTGTTATCACTTTGTGATTTTTATAAAAATCTTCTCAAGACATCACCTCGGTGCCCGTAACCGTAAAACCTGTTACTCCCTAAACCTACTTCAGGCACTAATCTTTCACAAAGGTTGAAATAGTTATCTATCATTGAAATAATATTTGTGATCGATCCAATACTTTCAGAGATTACCAATTACAAACTAATATTATAGAGAGGTAAAATTGTTGTAACCTCTTTCTCCACTTTAGACTATTATATTATAATATCGCAATTTGTAACTCAATGAATATCTAAGACTTATAAGTCAAAACTAAGTACCTAGAATCAACAATTATAGCTTTAATAACAAAGTGAAGTCAGTCTCAATTTACCTTTTAATTGCCTACTAAAATAGCTAGTTTTAAAATAAGCTGAGCGTGACAATTAGCCCCCTGACAGTAGGGGCAAGTTGATTTCCAGCTGACTTGATGGCTAGTCACCCGTGTGGCGGCCGGCGACTGGCCGCGTCTGCCCCACATTGTACCTGCGACGTGGCATATGGAGTAACAGCCAACTAGCTTCGAGGCTTCACTGAACATTCATAAACGGGAAATTGGGAGCGATTAGAAGTAAAAATAGGGCTTTTAAAGGTCATTTTTGATTGAAGTCGAATATGTTAAATGCAAGGTGAATATGTGATTTTTCATGTCATTCGTACATAGAATTTTTATGATTTCTGAGGTTAAAGAAACAATTGTTCTCAATCTAGACCACAGTCGAGGCCAATTAATGTGTCGTTATTTTATAGAAAAATCAACTTAAACAATAGCTCGGCCAGTGCACTTGGAAATATTATTGACAAAATCGTTTTGTAAACGTATTTTGGTCCACTTTAAATAGTACAGTAATTTTAACTTAGTAGCGGATTTTGTGAACTGTCTGCTTGTTATATTTTAAAAGCCTTGTAATACACCTACGGACAAGTAGATGGAATAGGTTTCAAGTCTAAAAATAACATGGAATTTGTACAAAGATTAAGTTTACTTAGTATAGTAATAGCTGGAAAATAAATACTGCCTAGTTTGCCCTTTGAACTTCTCAAATGTAGATATTTACATATACCAATATAATAAAGCTTAATTTTATTTTGTTTTTTAGACGTGCCAATCTCTGGAACTGCTAGTCGAATTAAAGTGAATGAGAAATAGTATAGGCTATATACCATCACGCTACAACACACGAGAGCGAACCAAAAACGTAACTACGTGCGGGTAAAAAAAATCACGCGATCGAAATTGTAGTAACATAACCTAAAAATTGTATAAATAAACAAAAATTGAACATAGCTACATCTACATTCATACATCTATTTTCAGGAATGTGAAGCTCCTAAATTGTAATAGTTGTACATAGGATATTCGCGAGTATGTAAGCGAAACTATGCGAATCAGAGGTCGAGACCTTTTGTCGAATACTGAAAGGTCAAATGTTAAGTAGCAACGACCTTATGTTATACGTGGAATTTAGTACCTACGTACCTACTTATATTTTCACTTATAGACTGAGATCCCGAAGTGGCGACTCCGGGATCAACGTCATTTTGGCATGGCTGGATTGTTTAAATCCATTAGAGGAGTACATCATTAAGAACATATGCGTACTTGTTAGGTTCAATGCTGGACCTGAAGTTAGAAGGGTGCCAACAGGACCCCATCACTAAGCCTCACTGACAGGCACACGGATGGGCACTCAGTGTCCGTCCGTCTGCCTGTCAGCGGGCTGTATATTATGTATACCGTAAAAGGTAGAAAGTTGAAAATTTCACAGAGTGTGTATTTCACTACCGCTAATACAACAAATAATAAGCATATTTAGATAAATTATTTGTGTATATGCGTCTGTGTTTTAATTATTATTATTTCAATTTTTTTGTCTAATACCTAATTTATTAAAATAAAATTAGATGAAATATTTACAGCCTTAAAATTAGATAATTTAAAAAAAATCCTTAATAATAACATAAAATAAACTAAAACTTAATGGCATCAAAAAATTTCCTCCGCATAGCCGTCAACCGGAAAAGTACCTAAAAGACTGGCGGCATTACCACGTTGGATGGCAATGCTTAACCTCTGGCCAAGGTAAAAGCCAGCCTTTGGGTCGCGGGAAGTGTCAACCAACCGTTTAGATAAACCCTAAAAAGGCTATGGGCACGGGGACCCCATAACCCGAGGGTTTCCACCCCAAACAGCTCGAAAATATAGTTACCTAAAAGAGTACTTACTATAAGAATTAGATAAGGTAGAAAATTACAAGAAATGTGTTCTTTTTGGTTTCTTCTGCTTACACACTTACCATAACATCAACCAGACGCTTTAAAGTCTCAACCTAGAGCGTTAAGGGTCCAACATTAAAACTAGTACGCACATCTTTCGACATTCTCCTCTATCTATTACCATTTCAGTCACGCTAGGTTGACGTAAGGTCTGACGACTTTAAGATGTTGGACTATAATTTTAATGATGTTGTTTAGGGACGGACCGGTGTTCCCAAGAACAATTGGTATATTTTTCTTTTAGTTTTAAAACAATTCTTGTTTAAGAAAACAATTATGGTACATATTTATCACGAGTCGAAAACATTTCTACTTTGCCTGAATTGGATCATGATCAGCTCAAACTAAAATTCTTTCGGACCAATCCAAAATATTGGCTATAATTTTTTCGCGACCCAATTTCAGTCACGGCAGCCAATCTCAACAGAGACTGATCATAAAATGGAGTAGGCACAACATATTATAGCACCAAAGTGTGTGAGCAAATACAGGTGCACTCCTTCTTCTCACACTCTTATAGTCTCAACAACCGGGGAGAGATCAGCCGCAGGACCAACGGCTTTACTAGTTTTCTGAAGCACGGGGTTGTCACGCAGCCAAACTCCGGACTAGTACTGAAAAAACTATCATCATACCATCACGCGTGTATTCCCCGAAGGTTTAGGCAGAGGTGTCATGTGTAGTGAGAGGTGGAATGTACACCCACAGTTCGCCGGTATGTCGGTGTGGCTGAAAAAAATGTAAAGGAAAAACACAATAACACTTTGCCCGATTTAGGAATCGAGCCCAGTACACCGCGCTTCCTACTACGCGACTATCATTCCTGATATCTGGTCCTGAGTAATTAACTTGACATAATTATAATATAAGCTGACAATGTTCTAAACAGAGAATTACACGAAACTAATTACACTGCACGATATTTGTTTACCTTGTCATGTACATGGTGTTTATTTTATTAATTAACAGTAGCATCCTCAAATAACAACCTGTTTAGTTTACGTGCAGCTTATAGTAAGCTCTTTCTTATTGACTGCCTTGTTGGCCACGTGGTCTCCAGCGCGACTGTTGGCTGTGGGTTTGATTCCTAGGCCGGGCAAAATGTTGTTGGGTTTTTAAATTATGTCTTTTTTTGTAACAGCCCGGAGTTTGGATGTTGGTGGTTTGAGAGCCCAGTGCCTCGGGAAACACCTGATCTCTCCCCGGTCATGTCGGATTAGACAACACTGACATCCATGAAGGAAAACATCGTGGAGAAACCTGAACTCAAAATGGATATATGTCTGAATTCGTATAACCGCCGTGACCAAATGTGGTAATAACTGCTCGTGCCTTCAGCCTTTGCCCTGCAGTAGGACATTAATAAGCTGGTTTAATGATATGTTTATGTATAAATCCACACAGCAGATAATTATATGCACATTAAGTAAAACACTCACACATTTCAGGGCTACGTTTAATTCTGTAACTAAAACTCACGCTAACCGATCATTAAGTTCGGATAATCGTTTCTTTTTATTGCCTGTTTACCTTTCGGCGGGTCGTTGCTCCGAGACGATATCTTTTGTCCGACAGTGTGTAACTCGCCTTAAATGTAATTAGTAGCTTGTATAGTGATTTGGGAATTGAATAAAAAGGAGGTAAGATCTTATTTGGGGAGAAAAATGACAAAGTTTGGGTAGAGGCTTTGTTTGATTGCCTACTTCTATACTAACTTTTGTTATTTCTTTATTTCTGTAAAGAAATAGTAGTAAGAGAAGAAATGGTAATATTTTATAAAATAACACTTAAAGCAGTATTAAATCGACAGTTTTGAAAGAATTAGTTTGAGACTTCCACCTACTAAAATAATTAGTGGGGGGTCCTACATTCTACTACTACAAACATTGCAACTAAACGACATTAACATCACGAGAAAAAAAATAATAATATATCATTGAGCTTAGTAATTCTGACTGAGAATCCACAATCTCTGAATGAGAGAGAATCGAACAAGCGACGCGCAGCACAGCACCCAATCGCTCAGTCACAGTACCAACCGTGCCATTTCAACACCTTCAATACTCTCAGCTGTTAATAATTCACAGAAACCGATCTCGTGTCATAACTCGCACGTCTCTCACTCCCGTCCCTCCGGGGCTCGCACGTATTTAACCCTCTGACACACCTAAGCCTGCCTCAAACTGCATTGTACATACAAAATTTAAATATCCAAAATGTTTTCGCATATTTGGTGCGAACCCGGAATTTTTCCCATTCCCTAAATTTTTCCCGAATATTCTGCACACTGTGAAAGGTGTTATATTTGAGTGAACCGTCTCTCTGTACGTACGTGTGTATAATTTAAGACCCAGCAATTTCCGCACGTCCGACAGACCACCCGTCCGATGTTAGGGCGGAGGTACACTCGGCGGGAATGCTTTTATTTATATTTAGTACACGTCAGTTATGTGTTGTCCTAGTTTAGTTAAGTTGGTGGAATTTTGAGTTTAAATATTTAAATCGTGGAACGGTACAGTGACGCCTTGTACTAGGCTGTTTTATTACCAACAGCTCAGTGTGGTACAAGAAAATAAATTTTAATTTAAGCAACAAAAAATTACATGGCCAGGCATAAAAAAACCATAACGTTGTTTTTTTTTCTTTTCAGCAAGCCCGTAGAATATAGGAACACAAAATGTATGAGGACTTGTATTTGAATACTGAAATGACAAGCAACACGCCTTCGCGACACACTCCCCCGTGCTTCTTATAGGAGTTTGTTTAAGGGTTCCGTAACGTCCCATAACTATACATACATGTGGTCATGGTTGTAAAAGAAAGATTTTCCTTTATTTTACAACCATGACCATGTTTCTGTAATCGATAAAACAAATTAATCAATCTTTTTGATTCTTTGAATTGTAAATGCGTTGTTTGCCTGTAAGAAGTTGGTGCACTGTAAGTTTATTTAAAGCATGTACATAAATGTGTGGACAATTGTTGGTGAATAAAATAAATAAACTGCCTCGGTAGCCTAGTGGTCCTAAGCGCGACTGCTTCGCTAGAGGTCTTAGGTTCGATTCCCAGGTCGAGCAAAAAGTGTTATTGGGTTTTTCTATGAAATTCTCAGTAGCAGCTCGGAGTTAGGATTTGTGCCCGGTTAATGGCAATAGGCTCGCCCCCTATTTCATGGGACCTAAACATACCGTAACATGCCTAATCCTTCGGGGAATACAGGCGTGATGGTATGTATGTATGTAAAATAAATAAATAACCTTTGCAATAGACAGACTAAAACTAATCTCACAAAGGGTCCATTATTTTCTTTTACATCCCTAAAAATTACAAACTAAGTACCACTACCCACTACCTTTATACTTTTTGTACCAATTAACCATTTTATCAGTACTTTGTTTGTATAAATGTATGCTTGCTATGAGCATCACACAAAAGAATACTGACATAATCCCGTAAAAGCACGTTTGGTCTGATTCTGAATTATTAAGTAACAATGCTCTTAATAACGACAACATGAGACTTACCAAGAACAATGGGTATTAAAATGAAATCACTTTTTCTGATAATTTCGTTACATAACATGAAAACCTCTGTCGACAGAGCGACACAATGTCAGGTAAAGCTCATTCATTTATATCTGAAGAAATACTTATTTTAGCATCATTGTTAAAATAAAGAATAGGTTCTGAACGCTATTGTGCTTGCGAAAATGTTTTAAAACTCCATGACTCTGTATTCCCCAAAGGGTTAGGCAGAGGCGTACCAATACACCCACAGTTCGCCGGTATGTTTAGGTCCCATATAATAGGGGCGAGCCTATTGCCATTAACCGGACACACGGTTTTTAACTTTCTAAGTTGATATTCGCGATTTACTTTGCACAAGTGGTGGTTAATACTCGTGCCTTCTCTGTATAAAAAGAGGTCTTTGGCCTGCAATCTCTCGTTGTGTTGTAAACCTTACAATTTCACGCAGGTGTTGGCGCGCACAAACTGCAATCTCTAACGTGTACACACACACACGCACAACTTATCTATGTGCATTGATATAAACGAGTGGAAAAACATTCTTTACGATGTCCCCGTAAAGAATTTTATTTTTTAAATAATCATCTGTTCCATACATTTTGATCGAAACTGCCGATTTGATTTGTTTATTAACCGCTGAAACAATTTAACAACCTTTGATTCGAAGGGGATAATCTGCGACACAGATTATTTGTATCGAGGACTTCTTTTATTTTGATTTACTAATTATCAACTTGATTATGAACAAACTATCTATTAAAGATCTGAAACCCATTAATCCTTTATCAAATCATTTTATATAGAATAATATGTACATACATTAAAAAAGGAAGCTCATAGCATCTTATTTCATGTTATCTGCCTACAAATGTGTTTTATTATCTGTCAGAATACCACACATTTTCTCAATGTACACTTCCAATCCCCCATTAATTCTCCGGAACCAGATACCCCAGTTGTAACCGACGAACAGTTGTGTTTAACCCTGAGTGAACCACTCAGCCATCCCCCAGTGTATCCCATGCATATTTGGATAGTTCCTGAACGTGCACTATCCCCTTGCGACGCTCGCTACACACATTATTATTTTCATTCAAATTTTATGAACCGCTTTAGGAAGAATGGAGTAAATTTATTTTTGGAAAATTTAACTAGCATTGATGGTAGTAGTACTAGTCTAAATTATATTTTTAATTGTATACTTTGCTTATAGAAAGAAGAACGGGAACCTTCAATTTTGCACAGAATGAATATAATTATAGACGATGGTAAATTTATATGTATCGGCTTTTTTACAATAGAGCTTATTATTTAATATCTTGATGGCCCGGACGTTTACATATCGCTTTCTATACTCAGTCTATTCGATAAAAATCTCTCTCAGTGAGTTTAAAAATGAGCTTTAGATGAGCTGTTATCCTGCTAGAGCTGTAGTTCACTTTACCTGAAATCCCCAAGGGACATTTTTACAGATTAGTGCTGCAGATTTCAGGTTAAAAATCTGACTTTACTTAATACCAAAATCAACAATTACACTTAACGAGCACTTACTTAACGGCACAGTTGGCGCAGTGGCTGAGCGATTGGCTGCTGCGCTGCGTGTCGCGGGTTCGATTCCCGCACGAAACAAATATTTGTATGGCCTACAGATAGTTGTTCGGGTCTGGCTGTTTGTGTATGTGAGTTTATATGTTTGTAAACGCACCCACGATACAGGAGAAATTCTTAGTGTGGGGCAACGTTTTTATAAAAAAAAAAAAAATCTAAATATATATAACTATTTCTTAGTTCACTATACAATAAAACCTTTATAAGGATGATACAGGACAACATCAACAGTAAAGTTGTTTACAAGAGTATGCATTCACGATAATCCCTATACGACAATCCTATTTTAAACCCTTGCTTGCAGCACGCGCAACTAAACAAACATAAATAGTCATGTATGTTTGTATAGTCGGCACACATGCACTATCCCCCGGCGACGCTTTCAAAGCCTTTATCATTTAAGTAAAATGTTTACTTTTTTTATTTTGTAACAAAAAAAACATACCATCACGCCTGTATTCCGCGAAGGGTTAGGCAAAGGGGTACCAATGTACACCCACAGTTCACCAGTATGTTTAAGTCCCATGTAATAGGGGGGAGCCTATTGCCATCAACCGGGCACAAATCCTAACTCCGAGCTGCTAGTGACAATTCTATAGAAACACCCAACAACACTTTTACTCGACCTGGTAATCGAACTCAATACCTCTAGCGTAGCAATTTTGTATTGTGTTGTTAAGGAAAACTTTCCTTTCTAAATATTTACATAGAGTAGAAACTATTGATCATACATTGCTATGCTTCTGCTATTATAAAAGCGAAAGTTTGTGAGGATGGTAGGATGGATGTTACTCTTTCACGCTCAAACGGCTGAATGGAATTAGCTGAAATTGGGCACACATTAAAATATCATTTTTATCCCGCCTTTATGTTCCCACGGAATTATTTAGGCCTTAGCATAATTCCGAAATCTACCTACACAAAGTCGCAAACATAATCTAGTTTTCAGTACGTTTTTCCTAGAAAATGATTGTTTTATCGTAGTAATAGATTTGTGGAGAATTCTCAGTAATATTGTACATATTGTATCACAAGGCTCTTGCCATCCTTATCATTACTATGAAACCAATAAGTTTGTAGTAGTATGGACTAACATAGTCATGTGAGTTTAGATATATATAATATTGTGACTGATGTACGTTTGTACAGTTAATCCTACGTGTAGTTTGTATAGAGAAATGTCATAAAATTAGCAAAATTCAAAAACGAGGAACCTTTCAATGATAGACACTCAAACAGATAGTTTTTAACCAACACCTCGTGTCCTCTCCTCGGATCTCGTTTTTTTAAGTAAGATAATCTGCGAAATAACCTTTTATATACTACTAGCTTCTGCTCACGACTTCGTCCGTGCCGTATTTCATATATTATCCCACGGGAACCGAACATTTTTCCGGGATAAAAAGTATCCTATGTGTTATTCCACACTACAATGTATCTTAGTGTTAAATTTCACCCAGATCCGGTCAGCCGTCTAAGCGTGAAAGAGTAATAAACATCCATCTATCCTCACAAACTTTCGCATCTATTAAGTAGAAGGAAGGAAGGAGGATAGCAGGATATGGAGTAAAAGGGAGATCTGTAACTAAAATGCTAACTATTAATTCAGTACAGGATTCTGGATCCGCGAGCATTTTTTTCGTTATTAATAAAAAAATTGCCATTTCAAACATTTAAACCGTGTAGGCACTTTCACATGGAACCGCAGATTTTTTTTAATAACTGACGAAAACTTGCTCCGCTTTTTATGAAAAATAAACATATTCTATTCTATTAACATATCATTACAGGTGACAATTTTATTAGTTTCCCTAGAAAACTAGATAAAATAACATATTTTGGGTACTTTTAATATACATGGCATAATAATATATCAGAGACTTAGCACGAGCGCAAGGATTAGAAGTAACACAATTCCGCTCTATTTTTAAAATGGAAATACCAGTTCCGCACGTAGTTTTTAGTGTTTTTTCACATTGATACTAATTGTACTTGTCGGATGATATTCATCCTATATGCTGTAGGACTGTCGTATGTCTAATTGAAAAAGACTCGAGTCCAATTCTATTACGTTAGTCCTCAGGCAAGAATTTTTCTTACATTTCAACTAGTCAAAATGAAAATCAAATCATTTATTTCCAACTAACATCCGCCTGCCGATATACACCTCTACCAACACCTTTGTCGAAAAACAGGCGTGATATTTATCAAATTTACGACTCACGTGAGCAACTTGCCTTAGTCTCTTTACATTCTTTATCAAAGATAATAAAAAGAAGTAGGTAAAGCACATATTTCTTTTAAAACGCCGCTTCCCATGAAACTTCCATAGGAGTTAATATTAACGTGGTCCCGACCGCGCCGCCCTGGTAACTCTAGCCTCGAGGCGCTCCTGATTTTAAACGAAGTAAATTTATCTTCACAAGTTACCGAGTGTTACCATCTCAGTCTTTGAGAAGCGACTTTTAAACGTAACGTTAAAGTTATATAATGTGCTGTAGGTGTCTGGGTCTCCGTCTGCCTAGCATCGAAATGCTGTACTGCCGAATATTGTAGGTCCTTGCTCAATCTTCTACAAACGAAACGACTTTTTGGGGAACTATATTCAATGTACTTTTGTTTTTTCTTTCTTGTACACAACGTTCAAAAGTGCCTTATCCTTGTGCCTGGCTGATTGAAATAAAATAAATAAAGATATAAATAAACAAAGGTCATGCAGCGCTGCGCAGATCCGCTCTAATGCAATTGGACCTTTAGCCTTGATGTTCGAACGTTGCTACGGTACAGAAGATGCTGGAATCATACCTATATAAACTAAGCCATTAGGTACTGTTCCGTTTTGACGATTTTATTAAAGACAATTTTCTTATTTTATTCGAGATGGGTATGCTCTTGGCTGTAGTCTAGGTCAGAGGTGACAAAGACAAAGTCGACGATGGAGTGAGCTTACCCAGAAGAAGCCTGTTCACTCTAACTTTCAAGAGATTAGGGTTTAATGCGCTCGGAAATACAGACGCTTCTAATTTTCAGATCTTCGAAACAATAAATAAAAACGCTAATAAACCAAAGTAACATTCTTCAGTACTTCTAACCACAAAGCTGCCCCGACTTTGAGATGAAGTGAATTTATCGTCTAAAGTCACCCCAGTGTTAGAACCCTCCAGTTTACGACAAGCTTTATTACGATATCAAATGGGGTTTAATTTAAAATTTTAACACCCCCACCATTTATGGGCGGCAAGGGCATGTTATTGGGCAGGTAATAGAAAAATTATCGGCTGCCTGCAGGTTTATATTGAAACAATATATTGCGGGTATCGGAACTTTTTATCTTCTCTATGTTCAGTTCCCATAAAGGACTAAGCGAAAGCGTCCAAATTGAAAACCGTATCATGCTTTGTTTGCATGCCGTAGCGTAGGTAATTGTTGAGATTTAAATGGGAATCTGTCAGATTATTAAAATATCTACTACTCCTGAAAAATATGTCAGAGGTAACTTATCTTATATAACTAATCTTGCACAAAACCAACACGTTATCAATATAAACCGTATAATGTAAACTAGTTAATGTTTTTTTTTTTTTTTGTGTTTTTAATGTTTCACGAAACGATCAAATCCACTTGACAAGTCTACATGATTGAAGCGAATAAATACACAATAGGCACATTCATTCCTTATTTTATTTAGTAATGACAAAATTTTCATTATGTCTAAAATAGATAATACTTACATTCAATTTGCATGTAAATAAGAGGTCAATACATTAATAAATTACAATCATAACAAAATTAATTCCAAAAACAAATAAGAATAATATTAAAATTGAAATATAAAAGTCAAAACGCATCACTAGTTACTCCGAAACTTTTCCTTGTCAAAATGTAATATTTCTCCCAAAAATGTATAGCAACAAACCGGCGCTATATCAAGAGCTCTATAATATACCTGCGCCATGACACCTCCGTTCACACAAAAGCGGGCTATTTCGGCGACACAAGGAAGGGAACTCAAATCAAGTGGACGCTGACAATGTACGGGAAATAAGCAACAATAGCCGGCTGAAGTATGGCCTCTTAGCCGGGCGGTACACATAGCCTATAGTATAGATTGTAAAGAACGGCGTCTAATAAAATTGGATGGGATTGTAAAGGAGGTTGATCAATCAAGATGGTACGGTGTAATATGATGAAATTAGACATGAAGAGAATATAAGATACTACAGCATGTACTGCCTTCACGCCTGTGTTCCTCGAAGGGTTAGGTAGAGGTGTATTAATGTACACCCACAGTTCGCCGGAATGTTTAGGACCCATGTAACATGGGGCGAGCTTATTGCCATTAACCGGGCACAAATCCGAATTTCCGAGCTGCTACTGAGAATTTCATAGAAAAATCGAATAGATAACACTTTGCTCGACCTGGGAATCGAACTCAAGACCTCTAACGTAGCAGTCGCGCTTAGGACCACTAGCCTAACAAGGCATGTAGTGTTTTTGTAATAATATCCTCCCGACCGAATCTCGATCACGGCGGCCTCAATGAAGACTAGCCAGTAGCGCACAAGTGAACGCACAAACACAGATGCACTACCTCTTCCCTCATTCTCGTAGTGCGATGGGACGGCAATGTCCGCAAAGCAACGTGGCTGCGTTCAAATTTAAAGGATGTGTGCTGGTGTAGTTACATAGGCACATAAAACATTTCAACTTCGTCATTGGGATGGCAAAGCATCTGTTTTTGCAGATGTCAACAGTCAGCTCGCCCCCTATTACATGGGACCAAAACATACCGGCGAATTGTGGGTGTACATTGTTAGACCTCTGCTTAACACTTCGGGGAATAAAGGCGTGATGGTATGTTATGTTGACAATAGTCAGGTATGTCCAATTAATATCTGGTGGGCAGAAAGCTTGCTTGCCACCCAATGACGTAAACAAAACGAAAAATTCCTAAAACAGACTGTAGGTCTGTCAAAATATGTTTAAACTTTTTGCTATCACTGGTCGCGAGATACGCGTTGTTCGCTATGTGCCAGGTAGATAGATCTCAATCCATTTTTGTATCGGCCTTTGGCACATATTTTCAACATAAAATCGAAGTGAGCCGGCACTCCGAATTTTAGGAGTACCATAGTAGCACGAGTGAAACAAAAATATTTTAGAGTCTTGTGACGATATTGGATAAAATATCGTGTGAACAATATGCTACTAACGTATAGACATATATATTTGTCAGAGCATATACTATCTAGTAAATGTAGTATAACTGACACACGACCAACGCAAACAACCGCATGCTCGAGACTCAATTTATTAATCAACTACCTTGTGTCATTATCATTATCTACTTAGCCTCTTCCCAACTATGTTGGGGTCGGCTTCCAGTCTAACCGGATGCAGCTGAATATCAGTGTTTTACATGAAGCGACTGCCTATCTGACCTCCACAACCCAGTTAGTGGGCAACACGATACCTCTTGGTTAGACTGGTTCTCAGACTTTCTGGCTTCTGACTATCCGTAACGTTAAAGATCTACGATTGACAGCTGAGACCAACGGCTTTACGTGCTTTCCGAGACACGGGGGTGTCGCACCACCAACTTCCAAACTCCGTGCTGCTACTGAGACACTCGTAATGGAAAAACCCAATAACACTTTTTGCCCGACCCGGGAATCAAACCCAGAACCCCGTGCTCATTAATCGCGCTTGCGACCACGAGACCAACGGGCCAGTACCTTCTGTCTTTATCACCTGCGTTAAGTTACGTGTTTGGTTTCTAGTTCACTGCCGTCATATTATATAGTCTACTAGCATCTGCTTGCGACTTCGTCCGCGTAGTTTTATCACCCGCATTAAGTTACGTCTTTGGTTATTGCTCCGAAGGTTTTGGTCGTAGCGTAATATAGCCTATAGCCTTCCTCGATAAATCAAAAATATTTTTTCAATTCTAACCAGTAGTTCCTGAGATTAGCGCGTTCAACTAAACAAACAAACAAACTCTTCAGCTTCATAATATTAGTATAGATATTACTGTCTGCAGGTGTCGGTCTGTCTATTTGCTTTAGCTAATCTCCGAAACACCTATACCGATTTTGACGGGAATTTCACTGGCAGATAGCTGATGTTATAAGGAGTAACTAATACTACTTTAATTACAGAAAAACAATTATGCCCCCGCGCGAGAACTGAACCTTTGTAACCGACATTTTCGCAAAAAAAGTCGCGGCATTAAGGTAGTTATATTAATAAAATACTTCATAATATTTAAAGACCCTGAATTTTATAAAATATAAAAGCATATTTTAAAATGGTCAGGCATTTCCTGAATTGAAATGTATAATTAAACTGGACGTGCTGCCCTGCGGAATGTAAACCCGGTATGCATCTCTCAACTTCACAATTTACAATGAAAATAATATTGAAATATTGGGAAATTGAATTGAAACAATGGAAAATGATGTTGCTTAAAAGAGGAGCCTTATTTGCCTTGCGAACTGATGATGAGTTTAAAACAATGGGATACTAGGAGCTACAATACTAGTTGTGTAATGGTCATTAATTACATATTTAAGTAGCTCAAAAGCGATTTATAAATAATAACTGCCAATCGTTATCTTATTCGTAAAACAGCATTATTTTATTATTAATATTAATCGTACACTGTTGGATTTTCAACACTCGGCTGGGCATTGAGAGTTGAAAATCCAACAACTAAAATTACATACTAATATTAAATTAAATAATACTGTTATAAGCTGATGGTAGGCTCCCTGGTCTTCTTTTAAAACTTCATTCAGGTTTGTCATACCAGTCATATATGGTAATAAACTGCACAACTATTAAGCGTGAGGTCCTGGGTTCGATTCTCTGGTCGGGCAGAAAGTTGTATTGAGTTTTTCCATTAGGAATTTCTCTGTAACAGCCCGGAGTTTAGAAGTTGGTGGTGTGACAACCCCGTCTCCCCGTCTCGGAAAGCACGTAAAGCCGTTGGTCCTGCGTCTGATCTTTCCCCGGTTGTGTCGGATTGCCGTCCCATCGAACTACGAGAGTTAGGAAGTGCACCTGTGTTTGCACACACACTCGTGCACTATAATATCTCCTCCGTACTTGGCCATTAGCCGCCTCGACCGGAATCGGCCTGGAGAATACATTTTTACATAAATGATAATTTTTTGTTTTTATTTCATAGAATACTTGCTGAGCCCGGCCTCGCTTTGCTGTCGAACCTTTTGCTATCAACCGTCAACAAATCGAGACTCCAGAAATTAGTGACAGAAAAACTAAATAGCACCTTGCTAGACCTGGGAATTAAAACCAGGAGCTTCGTGCTCAACAGTAGTTCTTGCGACCACTAGATCAAAGTGACGACCAGACGTGCCGAGAGATATCTGCAAAATGATTGACAATAAGAATAGTCGAAAATGATGTATAGACGCATCAGGCGTTAATTTGGTGCCATTTATGCCAATTCACAGAGAGACATTCCGGCACAGGCCGAGTTATTTTAACACGTCACACGCGTGTCGAGTGATGAATGGCTGACACTCGATGTTACTGATAAATGTCCACGGACACTAGTGGCACATTTAATACGGACACAATAGGTTCTATCTGAATGGATACTTTTTGTGTGGAATATATTTTTATATTTAGGTACTTGCATTTTATTTCGTAATTTTATGTTGGTCGTAGTCGTAAGTACGACTGCCAAGTCGGGATTCGATTCCCAGGTCAGACAAAAAGTGTTATTAGGTTTTTCCGAATTACAAACTGTCTCTTCTAAAGTTCCGTCCAATCGTACTATGAGAGCGAGGAAAAAGGAAGTGCACCTTTTTTTTTTTTTTTGGTGGGTGGGAAATCATCAAATAACTTCTCCCGCCCTGGGCGGGGCGGGAGGGAGTGTCTGACTTTTACTGACTAAAACCCACCCATGTTCCTTCTTGTGCCCTTTGCGTTCCGGGGGCGCGGTATCTCTTACGAACAACCCGCAGCCCCGGCATAGGAAGTGCACCTGTGTTTACTTTATCACTAGTGCACTATAACGTCCCCTACATAAGTATGTAGGGGACGTTATAGTGCACTAGTGACTAACCAAGTGGTTAGTCTCCTTTATGACTGGTCACAGTGGCCAAAATTCCGTCGGGAGGACATTATCATCATTACATGCTCAAGGTTGTACGTCGAGAAAAATCGATCGTGTAACGAAATTCGCTCAGCGATGTTCAATGATACGTCCGTGCAGAAGTACCCATGATATGTACTTTGTTTGCGTATATTTCGCAAACTCATTTCTTATCCTTGACCTAATTAATTAGTTGTACAGATGGGGACAGGAAAACTCACTGTATTTGGGAACATAAAACGTTACTCTGTCCAGAGCTCAAGTGCGACCGTTCTAATGTGGAAAATCTGTGCCGTGAACGAGTTCCGACCACATTATTGACGATTTTCGCTTTAAACCATTGTATATTACAGAACTGTAGGACCTCAGTATGACGCAATGGTTTCTGGATAAATTAAATTGTAATAAAATTTATAAGTATTATAAATGCAAAAGTATGTGAGCATGGATGTATGGATGTTTATTACTCTTTCACGCTTAAACAGATCTGGATGCTATTGGGCTCTGAGATATATAGTAGTGTGGAATAACACCTAGCATTTTTCATCCCAACACAAGGTTCGGTTCCCGTGGGATAATGTTTCAAATTTGACGCGGACGAAGTCTAGGGCAGAAGCTAGTTAAATTATAAATCATTGCGTGGTCAGATCACTTCGGTTCTAGGTTTCGCATTGGCTTCTGTTCACAGACATAAGTCAATAGACATGATAGTCATATTTATAGTCATAGTCAACTTTGTTTATTGATCACTTTCTTATACATTCCTAGCTTCTTCTATCCGTGAGTTCGTCCGTGTGGAGGTCAAGTATATATATACATATACTGTGATGCTCGGCAATAGTGTAGCTTCCCATCAATGAAACAATTTTTGTTATACAAGAAAAAAATCTCTCTTTTTTTCTTCTTTATCGGACTAAGATTTCTATAGATAATCTGTATCTTTAGTATAGGTTACATGTAGCAAATGTTTGAAACAGGTACAAAATAAACATTATTCATTACATTATTAATACAAGCGAAGTACCTTTTTTTAATCATAAACATTTATCACCTATTTTTAAGTAGTTATTCCAATACAATAACTCAATCAGACATTGAAATCAAATGAATAAGACAATTCGAGCCATTTACGAACCTGGAACTATGCGCCATCTTTCCACGTCCTTCACCTACCCGATACACACAAAGTAAATACGAAAAATTCCCGTCTATGCAGCAATCAGTTGGAATTCGGTCGTTTCGCAAAATCCCCGCTTCAAACGCGACGAGCCGTGAACGTTCAAACTTGCCTACATACCCTCATTAGGTGTTTGTCCTCCATATAAAAATGTGCCGTCTTTAAGAGGCAATATTTAACTGAATTCAAAGCCATTATGGGCAATATTGCCCGCTTTATTTTTCTCTTTGATTTTTTGGAAGGAATATTTTCTAAATGTTTGTAGAAGCAGGCAATTTGATTGGGTAGTGGGTAAGGGGGATGGTGGAAGGGGATTTTTTGAATGGCTTGGCAAGCAGGCGAGCTAACCTGAAAACGCGGTCACCGCAGCTTGTATGAAACAGGTACCTGCAACTCCTTCAGAGATTAGCCGATAGATACACTGTATTCCTTCCAGTAATACCAATTCAGCCTGCTGCTTTCGCGTGAGGTTACGGGTTGGTAACCAGGTATGAGCAAAGTTCGTCTTGGATATTATTGACATCTGTGATCGAACACATTGTATGGCAACTTGTAATTTAATTAATATAAATCTGAGACCGCCAATTCACCTTGTTCAAGAGTGGTGATCAATCCTTGTGCCTTTTCTATATGAGAAGAGGCTTGCAGTATTAATTGTTCGTTATTACCCACGTTTGAATTAACATTTTAATTTAAATAAAAATGATGCCGTAATGTAAGTATGTAAAAATGAATATTTTTTTAAATCTAGGCGGTAGAACACCAACAAAACTGGAGTCCAAAATGCCTCGCACTTTAATGACGTTCGTCACAAAGGATCAAGCCCAGATCTTCCACGTGACGACAACTCAGCCGGTCTCATAACGTTCAATAAAAATCTTGTTTCCTCCGATACTTATTAGCTCGGTGGAATATATTAAATTCCTCACTCGGCCGAGTATTTCCCGAGCAATATTCATATTTTTCATATATCTCTCTCTGCATTATGATTCTCTTTGTGTTTTTACGGGCTGCTGTGCTCTGAGATGTTATAGGACTAGGAATAGAAATGGGGATTTCTACAATTCATGTTGAGTGGGTGTTTGTTATTTACCTACATGTTATTATAGGTACTGCTATAAAAGAAAACTGTTACAAATGTACCCTCCACATACATTTTAACACCTATCATTCATCACTACTATTTTTTATAATCATTTAAATCTCTTTAAAGAAGAGACTTTTGCTCTGCTATGGGACAATAATGGACTGATATTACCTATTATTCGAAAAATTTTAATAACACTGCCTGACCCCAAAAAAGACTATTCTATCTATACTAATATTGTAAATGCGAATGAACCGATAAACCAATGAACCGATTTGGATGAAATTTGAAACGGGATAAGTTTGGACCCCAAAAAAGGGCATATGCTTCTCTTTATTTTCGTCTGACTCCGTGATAACCGACATTTACACAGACGAAGTTGTGGACAGTAGCTAGTGAAAAATATTGTTCACGTCATTTTTTAAGTATCAAGACCACACACCAAACTATGCTCGAGACAAACAACAAAACTAACAGGTCAAGTGTTTTGTTAATTTAAACCATTTCTCGTGAAGTTGTTCCGTTAATCGTTTCACGCAAGTATGAGTAGATCTCTCCCGGCGGACAGATAACCCGGCCTTGATGATAGATACTCTTGAATAAATTATGTGGCAGTTAATCGAAGCTAGTCGGTAGAGGATGTAGTATTGATACTTCACTGATTACGAGATTACATGTCCGATTATTGTACCGAGTAACAAGCAATTTTGTTACCGATTTTATTTGTTTTAAAACGATGACGAATTGGATATTTTTAAGGGTGATGAATCGGGACCATGGCCAGTTGGAAATGATGTGTTCTAAACGGCAAAGGCTGAACTTTATCAGTATTATGTAGCGTGAAAAAATCATCACCTTGTTAAAAAAAAATGGTTATTTATTACACATTTACAGTCTGTTTTGTGAAAAAAATCCTCTGAATTAAAGTGAACTGACGGCCGACAGCCTGCGTGATGTTAAGTGGTCACCGTTGCGTGTAGGTATCTGCAATACCAGAGCCCTTGTAGATGCGTTGCGATCCCAAATACAGACTTAAAATATGTCATGTACTTGTAATTTCATTGTGATAATACTTCGACGAGATCCTTCACAATGAGCTCTACTACTAAAAGACTACTAATACTTTAATATTATAAATTTAAAAGAAACCTTACTAAGCCGGCACGATCAAAACCATTATTACACTAAGCTTCTTTCCAAAATAGAACAAGCTCAAGTTTCAGCAAAACGGCACTCCAAGGTATACATGGACCGCTCAAAAACTGGTTGTTTTTCTTTGAAAACCGTTGTTTTTGATATTTTCTGTGGTATAAGTTCCTTAGTTTAAAAATCTTAAGAAAGCATAAAGTTTCTGTTTTCCCAGTACTACTCATTAGCCAAATAGCTAGCACCTCGTTCTGACTGTAGTCTCTTCAGAAGTATTTAGCAGCCATTGTGGAGTTTTGTTTACACACATCATTAAATTACAGCTAAACTCATTGGTCTACATTAAATGTTCTGCACCTGTGCGAGGTTAGAGTGTAGATGGGTTAGCATTATTACACATCAGAAGTTCTTGGTGTCTCGGAGAGCATAAACTAGTCACTCACTATTATTTTGACAAAAATGAAACAGAGTCAATAACCGTACTTTAACTTTAAGGCTTTTGTAACATCTTTTATACACATTATGGTTTGCAAATAAATGAATATGAAGCAGGATGAGCCCGCAAACAAAAGTCGTGTTCCAGCAATATTTTTTGCTTTATTATATCTAGTATCATTGACATGCGTAGCAGCTCTGGATGTGTCTTTCTATACCCCATTGGTATTGCTAAATAATTGTGATGTGGAGGTCCGATAGCGCGCACTTGATGCAAACTGTGAGGTCGTCAATTATTTGCAAACTACATTGACTAACTATATATTTAGGTAGCATTAAGACCGCCTTTGCACGGTGTATATTTACATTATGTGCATAAAGTTTTAATAAATAAATAATATTTGTTTTAAATTAAATAATTAATAAATAATTAAATTAATTAATTTAAATTGAATAGGGTTTCCAAGACTCAATTAAAATGTGTTTTTCAAAGAAGTACAGCAGCTTCAAGAGCTGTCCCTGAATAATTTTAACCATTCTGATTACCCCTTGCATTTTCTGTATAGGGTTTCCCTTAACATTATTCGGTTGTTTTAATTAAAAATATAAAACTCACTTGATTGTGATAGCATTGATGATGTTGTTGTAAGCAGACATGAATCTGGAAAGAATAAGAAAATAGTACTTAGCATAGTAGAAAGAGACAGACGTACTGATATAAAGGGAGTGAAAAGAAACATATGGATGAGGAAAATAACAAATTGATCCCATTATTGTGATATTTGACCATACCTGGGAACTTTCTGGTTTCGGAGTCATTGAAGGTCAAAGTTCCAGCGTATTTTGTTTAAAAAACAAACAAAACGGATAGAAAAAATACAGTACCGTGAATAATAAATCATAAAAATGTTCATTGCAATCACTTAAAAGTATCTTATATTTTTTTACTATTTACTATTTTATACTTATTTACTAGTTAAAAATACACATATTACGTAATTCAAATTACGCAAACATACAAATAAAGTATTAAATTTATTTATTTTAACGTAAGTTAAATTAACTGCCTCGTTGGCCTAGTCGTCCTAAGCGCGACTGGTACGCTAGAGGTCTTGGGTTCCATTCACAGATCGAGCAAAAAGTGTTATTGAGTTTTTCTATGAATTTCTCAGTAGCAGCTCGGAGTTAGGATTTGTGCCCGGTTAATAGGAATAGGCTCGCCACTTATTACATGGGACCTAAAAACATACCGACGAACTGTGGGTGTACTTTGGTATACCTCTGCCTTACCCTCTGTGGAATACAGGCGTGATAGTATGTTCGTATGTTTGTTTACAATAACTTACATTAGTTACTATGAAGAGTATAAAGCAAGTCATTACTTATGTTTGGAAAATATTCGCAGATTATATGAATTTATAAACGACATCTACTTTCAACCTAAAATCTTTTATCATAATAATTATGTTTTAGAAAGCAATAAAATAATTCACGTAAAAACGCTAAATACTGAACGACACATCGCACTTTTTCGCCACACACTTCAAATTTTAATCACACCACAAACAAACGCACCACTCGCACACAAACACTAAATAATTAACAACACAGGGGAGGCACCGTCGCCAGATTCACACAACAGTTCATACATAAAGCGAATCACGTCTCTGGAGGGAAAAACAATCCATCAGTTGTTGGGTCCCTCAAACGGTACTCCATACACCGCAGAGCATACACACATACACAGCCTACATGAAATAACACGCACACAAACACAGCAAGCGCATATTCCCACATGAGCAAGATGTACACTCAAAAACGTAGGGAACTCTCACACTCACACAGTCATGTGTATCGACACACATTGCATCTCAACGTAGCACACAGACACAATACAATACTCAGTTGGAATACAAATGTGTGTGTCATAAAGGTGGTTGCAAATTCCAGATTCCGTATGAACGTGTAATTAAATAATTGTGGAAATGTTAATTGAGATTCAAATATTCGTACTAAATGAGTGCTGGGCGTTTATTTCTGTAGTTGTGATTAAAATAAATTATAATTTCTGCCGAGTCGAGAAATGCTTGTTGACGTACTTACATGTATTAGATAACACTTTTAATTTTTAGCCTTATTTGATATTAATCAAACAATGCATTCCTCAACACTGTTTTGTAATTAATTGGCAGCGAAATTAAAAAGATTAAAATATTTATTTAAATTTATAATAGTATAAAGAATAAATATATGTATTATGTATTTTCTAATATATGTATTATATATTTATTAGAAAATAACCTAACTCTTTTTTTTCGTGGGGATATTCTAATGTACTGCCTGTAGGCGGAGGGGTGTGTCGGACTTATACCGGCTAAAACCCCACTGTGTTCCTCCAGGTATAATTGCTAACTTAACCTAACTTACCAATCCAGATCAAACCTAACCTAGTTTTTATCTGGTTTTTTTTTTTTACCTGGGGCCTTTTCATCAATCTAAGAATTCCGAAAATACCCTAGCTTGTTATACTTTGTTGGACATCTAATGAAACGTAGATGTTTTTAAGCATACCTGCAGTATATCTATCATAGATATTTTTCTAAATATTTAGAAAATATTTTTTTACGAATTTATTTTAATTTGCAACTATCAATCGTCTACTATTACCTAGTTGATGCACTTAGATGAAATTTTACAACCGATCTACTACATAAAAATCGCAAACACAAATGAATTAGAGGTAAAAACCAAAAAAAATGGACCAATAGATGCAAAATCGTCAAATTCTTAAAAAAACTTCAGTCTAATATCTTGCAACGGCTAAGTTTGGTGTACCGTGTACCTTAGGCAAATCATGATGATGATGAACAATAATCTCTTAAGGGACCTAGGTCGACTGAACCAATAACCCTGGATATTTGTTTATAGTGGATAAAGTCAAAAGTAATTACCTGATTTTTAAAATTGTTTTACCTGTGAAAAGTTACATTATTAGCAAGTAAGGGCTATATAATATAACGCTACAATTCACGGGAGCGGAGCAGTAATCAAATCAAAATCAAATGCCGTAACATAACACAAGTGAAACTGTGCGGTATTACTAGTACAAAATAAACTACTATGCAATTTTCAAATTAAAATTACTTCCACGACCTCCAACATGTAATCAAAAATATCAGACATCAAATTAGAATTCCTAGTAAAAACTATTACAACCCAGAATGCCAGTACACATTAATTTGTCGCAACGTCATAACACATCTGCAAGTATGCAGCAGTCCTAAAGCGCCCCTTCCGAGTTTTCTCTTGACCCACATTGGGCTGCAGGGAAAAACTTGCAGATTATCGGATGCGGTGGAAGTTGGACGCAGCCCGCAATAACGCTGACCAGTTTGCAGTTAGCATCATTATGTACTGTATGAAGTAGGTATATACGAATACCTACCGATTATATAATGGGTAACTGCCTCGGTAGCCTAGTGGTCCTAAGCGCGGCTGCTACGCTAGAGGTCTTGAGTTCGATGCCCAGGTCGAGCAAAAAGTATTATTGGGTTTTACTATGAAATTCTCAGTAGCAGCTCGGAGTTACGATTTGTGCCTGGTTAATGGCAATAGGCTTGCCCCTTATTACATGGGACCTAAACATACCGGTGAACTGTGGGTGTACGTTGTTACACCTCTGCCTAACTCTTCGTGGAATACAGACGTGATGGTATGTTTTGTTTTTTTTTTTGTTTATATAATGGGTGTAAAAGGATACTCTTTACATTTTATTCATTAATCTTTTTAGACTAGTCTGCACCTATAAAATACTGAGTAGTAATAATAATTGTCATGATTGTAATTATACTATTAAATTCAAGTGTAATATTTTGCATACCGAAAGATAAAATGTATCGACACAATTTACAAATATTCCAACTAATATGTATAACTACAATAAGCAAATAAATAAATATTTTCTTCTTTTTATTTTATTCTGAGCTATATTTAGCTGACGTTTGACTAAGGAGATAATGAAGTTGATGAAAAAAGAAATAGGCTACTTTTATTTCAGGATTTCGTCTGAAATGATAACGGACTAATATTTACAGCCTTAAAATTAGAAATTATATGAACTAAACATTTAATACCTCCACGACCCCCTGTACTGTCCAATGAGTTATAATGCGCGTTACTACTATAAACATGGATTTTTCACACCATAAATGAAAGCATGGAAGAAGTGGAGGGAAGTCTATGCCCAGAAGTGGGACAGAATAGGCTAACATAAAGTCTCCATATTTTTTTTTTGCTGTTTTTGAAAGTTTCACTACAAAATTATACAAAAAGTAGTCAAAGTCAAAGTCAAAGTCAAAGCATTTATTTCAATTAGACCATTTACAGGCACTTTTGAATTGTCAAGAAGTTACATTTAAAAGTTGAAGCTAATTGCTCGTTCCAAAGCGTAGGTCTCTATGGAGAAGAACGGGCAAGAAACTCCATGGACACTCTTTTCTTTCAATTTGGTTTTTACAAAATCTTGGTATATAAACAGTTCTATGATTTAACCTAGCGTAACACTGAAAAAAAAAAAAAAAAAAAAGTACAGTCACACACAAAACATCAATGCAGGAAACAAAATTTGTAGTACCGTCAAGTGAGTCCATATTAATTTTCCGGGCGGCCTGCCACAGACCGATTTCAAAGAGAAACTTTGATACCACCAGTTTTTTGTATGTTCCTTGAGTACTCAAAGTAGACGTAAGTACTCGGGGGACCACGCTATTGCCAATCACTTTTAGTTTAGCATTATTAACGATACAGCGAACCTACGAATCTCTTGATCCTTTTTTTTCTATAGGTACTTGTGTATGGAAATTGCTAAACATGAGGTATGTACTATGTGTAAAAATAGTTTTGGGAAATGTCAAGTAAGGCCTACCAATAAAACAAGTTGGGTTATGTTCAATTACATGGTAGAACTACCGATTCGATTAAGATGAAGAAGATTTTTACAAGTCCTCAAAAGGCGTAGAGGTCGTGATTTCGTAGCATCGTGTGGGCTACGGCGTAGCACAACTCGTAGCGTAGCATAGCAAAATTCACGTATTGAAAAAAAAGTACTTTAAAATATCCATGAGTGATGGATATAAATATGCTTGTATATAAATATAATAAAGCTACCGGTTTTTTTTTTATTTAGAAGCGCGAATCTCCGGAACTTCTGGGCCGATTCTGTCATTTTTTTCGCTAATGGGAAGTTATCCTAAAAAATTCATGCAGATTACAATGACGCAGTTGCGTTCAAAAGCTAGTATGTTTTTTAAATCGCGAGATAAACAGTTTCGTGTAGTTCGTACCAACACTAGGAGATATAAAGAAGATTAACAGTCGTACATAAGTATAAAACTGCACGTTCTCCGTAGACGAACCCAAGTCCCCCAGATCAAGTCTGAAGAGTTTATCCCAGACATGTTTCCTCAGGGAACTAAAAAATACAAAAGTATTCTCAAGTCAGTCGCAAGCGAGGATGCTAAATTAAAACTATTATACTGAAAGCATTTCAAAGAAAACTGACGATGCGACCATTTTGAATTATTTCATGGTTTTGTGAAACAACATTCTTTTTAGTGGTGTTTTAAGTCTTTTCTGGGAAAAGAAAACTGACATCTATGGTTAATATAAAACGAGTGAAAATTGTATGCAACTGAACTGAAAAAACTAATTATAATTTGTTTACTATGTAGAATGCAATTAACGCTATTTACAAAAAGTGGAACAAGACGACGCCATTGGTAGCTAAACAATATGCACATTGTAAGTGATGTAACTTCCAACCAGTCCTTTTGGAAATCTATGAGAGAGGTCTATGTCCAGCAGTGGAAGTCCTACAAGTCTAACAAACAGTCTAATCAAGAAGTATCGTGTAGCCCAGTAACTGGGTTGTGGAGGTCAGATAGGTAGTCGCTCCATGTAAAACAGTGATATTCAGCTGCATCCGGTTAGACTGGAAGCCGACCCCAACATAGTTGGGAAAAAGCTAAGCATTTGATGATGACCTAGAAATCTTCTGCTTGCGGAGAACGCTTTTAATAAGTACTGTGCCATGCAGACAAATGTCCAATGTATATCGTTGTGCTCTACCATAAACAGTAATTTCACACACCAAAAATAAAAGTCGCTTCCCAGATAAAGCTTTTGCTCTAAGTTATTTAGTTTGATACGTCTTTTTACATCTCATATGTACTAGATAGTGTAATCGTGACATCTCAATCAGTCGTTCCTTTTAAACATCTGACTTTATGAGCATACCATAGACCAACAAAACAGCCAAACTACAAACAAACCAACGACACTTACCCAGCTCCTCACACCCTTAAAACTAAATAAAACCGAAAAAGTGTTAACATAATCCATATAAACTTTATCACACTGTGTAATCGATCATGACACAACGCTGACCCTTTCAAATAAGATATTGGTTATAAAACCACAGAGTAGTGCAGAAGGTCCATTCTATACAACGAGTGAAACAGGCGCACGCACACATAGACGTGTATGTACGGTGATCTCACAGTAAGGCGTTGCGCAAACGTTGACACTTTATTGTCTTAGACAAAAATAATATAATAAAATATGTAGGTATAATAAAATTGTGTATTTCTCATCACAAAACAAAACAAAACAAACAATACTTTACAAAGAACAAAATAGATAATAATTCATGTTTAACACAATCAACCAAAAACCAGTACGGTATATTTTATTTTCATATAACAAATATGAAATTAAGGCAGTCATACGCAGACGCAGCCACTGATCGATCGATGATCACAAAAGTGTTGCAATTAGACACTGAACCGATTTTAGTGGACCACATAAGCAACAATAATAAGTTACCATACAAATTGTGCTAGTAAAAAAGTTGTTTCACTCATTAGTTGCCTGAGTCGTACACACGATACGGACAGTGTTTGGAAAACAAGCACCGAAAGTGTCCAGTAGCAGCAACCGGCACCTGTGTCCAGCTATCGTCACCGGTCATAGCGACTACGTGGCGTCACGTGTCGGTAATAAAAGGCAATTCCACAGTGTCCCGCGTCGGTAACAAAAAGTGTCTACGTTTGCGCGGCGCCTAACGAATGCCATTCGCTAGTGCGCTTGCACTCACTATGGATGAAGCGTGTATGTGTGCGTTCAATTTCGCTCAGTATATAAAGCCAACCTTCTGATTCTGCGATAAAACGGTTATTTGTTTTATAGCGTCAGATGCTCAATGGAGTTTGAAGCATGGACCATGATTTCCTTTCTGAGTTTGACGTTTAAGAGATGAGGAATATAAGGAAATGGGAATGGTGTGTGTGTTGCCAGATTTATGTTTTGTTGGTGTCTGTACTCGAAATAAATTCAGTGAAGAGCCTTGGGAGGTTAGTACGATGGTGGATGGTAAATTTATTAAGGTACACATGGCTAAAGAGAAAATTCGTTATTCTTTTGTTTACAGTTATGTGTGGTTGTATATGGACTGAATAATGTACTGGCCATGTTTGAGGGGGTGAAAGTACTGAAATAAAAAACAGCAATTAAAATGTACGGAACCATTGCTTTTTTTTCATATTTTACTCCCACTAAAAAGTACAATAAAGTATGAGTACTTTCACCCCTAACAGATTTTAATTGTTGTGAATTTTTTCTAGCTAATACAGCAAACCTAAGGTTTTGGAGCAACACACACGCACACGCAGTTTTTGTTAAAACACACCACAACAGACTCCAAATGAATCGTAGCTGGAGAATGACACACATGTTTTAGCCGTCGGAGTTGCAATAATAATAACCTAATTTTCATCGCAGTAAGACTGTTATTTGTTTGCACCTAAAAGACAAGACCTACTCCTAATACACTAGTAATATATAAAGTTAGAGTCCGACTAATATAACATCCAACAAAATTCTATAATCAAAAATAAATAAAACACTTTTACCTATAAAACCGCAGAATTTCCACCTCAACCAGACATTTCCGTCGATAAGACGAAATGTCTGCCAGAGAGGTAACTCAATTGACCTGCATATACCTACCTATGAACGTAGCAGTATTTAGTATACACATGCGGGCCAGGTGGCTGTCGCAACATGCATTTAAATCGAATATTACAAAGCGGGTATCCGGTTATAACCGCCTTCAGGTTCTTTGGCTTATCTGGTGGAGCAGCACCTCATAAGAGATTGGGAAGGTGTGGGGGAATGCTTTAAAAAAATAAGGTGCTTGTGGAGGTGTCATTATTTTCTGTCAGGATTTATTTAATTTCATTATTCGTAACGAAATGGTAGATAATATATGCTTTGCTTTTTAAATTGGTTTGGTGGTAGTTTACCTTTGTAAATGAACAACAAAACTGATTTAAAGAATAATAATAAGTTTTTATAAATTTTTAAATAACTGAAAATCAATTCTACTCTTTAAAAACATTCTTAATTTGATCACAATCTCATCTCAGCGACAATCAATGTCAAAAATGTTTGACTGAGATTAGATTGCGAAGGTCTCTTATAGTTAGTAGAATTACTTCCTGAAATGTACATTCTGATAGTATTTACAATCACCTACATTAATGTATGGAACCATACAATTTTACTTCATGTTTAGCACCTAACTAAAACTCCAAATTCTTATTCTTTTTAAAATGTTTGTAAGATGTTTTTCTCTGAAACGCATTTTAAGTTAAAAATCGCCTTAAGACGGAACGAAAATCTTGAAGAATGTCACACGTTCATAACAATATAATGTGTCTTGTCACAGGCATCGAGCCAGGCGATAAAATGCCTTGGATACATCAAGATTCCAAGCATTCAGTCTACGCTTTGCTGTGTGATATGAAATGGCACAAGATTGGCTCAGTTTTATATCCATACAAACAATTCTGGTTTCCCTAAACGCTAGTATAAAATATTTTAAGAAGAAAGGACGTTCTTCTCCATTCGTGTGCATGCCAATTATATGAAGTTTTATGTGAAAACTTAACATATTTTTAATAAGAGATAGAAATAATTTAATATTTAACACTATTACCCATAACTCTGCTCGTAAGCCTTGTGCTCTAAAGCGCGACTGCTACGCTAGAAGTCTTAGGTTCGATTCCCAGGTCGAGCAAAACTTGTTTCTGGGTTTTTTTATGAAATTCTCAGTAGCAGGTCGGAGTTAGGATTTGTGCCCGGTTAACAGTAATAGGCTCGCCCCCTATTACATGGGACCTAAATGTAACGGCGAACTGTGGGTGTACATATTTGGTACACCTCTACCTAACCCTTCGGGGAATACAGGCGTGATGTGGTATGTGTGTACCATATACCAAGACACAACTTCTCTAAAAAGCACAAAGTTTTAGCTCTGAAAACTCCATTAATTTCTAATTAACTGTAAACTTAGATTTTTAATCACTTTGAAATCTGTGGGGGGATCGCGTTTTGACAGCAGCTTTTAAAAAGTATATCAATTTATTGGTGGTGTCAACTCCCCCATTTCGATTATAATCAGTGATGAAATTTTAATTATATTTTATTGATGTCTGCTGTCTGATTGTATGAACTTTAGCTCCAATAAAACCTCAGTTCAATAGGAGGGATGGTAACTTTTATAGGATTTTAAACTACAATGATACAATATGTACAGTCGTAAACCATAGTTTTATCGCCCATTTTCAATACTATCGACAAACTTTTGTGGCCGGTTGTACATTTTGATTAAAACTCAAAATTTTACGATTGGCAATCGTAAACCGTTACACATTGCCACTTCAGTCCTGAATGTCATCCTAGGTTAGAGAAAGGAGATTTGTACAGTATAGCGCTGCCTCGGTAGCCTAGTGGTCCTGAGCGCGACTGCAACGCTAGAGGTCTTGGGTTCGATTCCCAGGTCGAGCAAAAAGTCTTACTGGATTTTTCTATGAAATTCTCAGTAGCAGCTCGGAGTTAGGATTTGTGCCCGGTTAATGGCAATAGGCTCGCCCCCTATTACATGGGACCTAAACATATCGGCGAACTGTGGGTGTACATTGTTACACCTCTGCCTAACCCTTCGGGGATTACAGGAGTGATGGGATGTAGTGGTATGTAGCGCTACAAATCTTGAATTCGGAAGTAATAAATACATTTCTATACGTACCAAACATGTCTATACGTTATAAGTACATAGCTACAGTAGCCTAATAGACAATTAATTCGACCAATCTAAGCTGTCTCGAAGACAAATCAGTTTGAAACTTGTGGGAACTTGTCATCCGGATCGGATATTATCCGGATTATAAACGGTTGTTAGCGGAAAGCGAGTGTGAGGCGGATCAGAAGACTTCACTACTTACTGTTATTGTGATTGGACCGGGTTCGATACTGTATTATTACAGGTGGAATCGGAACGATAACTTTTGCCATGGTTACATTCAGCACATGACTTTGAACCAGATTTTTTTAAATAACATAACACAACATGCCACCACGTCTGCATCCTTGGATGGGTTAAGCAGACGTGTACCAATGAACACCTACAGTTCGCTGGTAAGTTTTGGTCCCATGTAATAGGGGGCAAGCCTATTACCATTAACCGGGCACAAATCCTAACTCCGAGCTGCTACTGAGAATTTCATCAAAAATCCAATAACACTTTTTGCTCGACCTGGGAATCGCACCCAATACCTCAAGCGTCGCAGTCGTGCTTAGGACCACGAGGCTAACGAGGCAGTATTTTTTTTTAATAACCTGCTAAAAATGTTAACTCTTGTTGTCTAGAATCATATAGGTGTAGGTATACATATTTTCGGTTTGGTGATTAATTCTCGTACCTTCTCTGTATGAGAAGAGTCCTTAACCCTGCAAGGGGTGAATAACAGACTGGTATTATTATAAATTAAAATAAGTGTCTGTGGAGTTTCTTGTTCATTCTTCGCCGAAGAGACCTATCTACGTTTCGGAACGAGCAACTAGCTTCAACTCTGACTAACTGACCGACTCCTTCACAGATAAAACGTGCCTGTAAATGGTTTAATTGAAATAAATGTTTTTACTTTAACTTGTATTATAAAGAATAGACAGAGCTCTACAGTGCATCCACATTCACCTTTGTTTAAATCCCACATGAAACATACCATTCCATACGAAACTACCTTTTGGAATGGGCAACTAGATTCAATATTTTAAATTTAACACGTAATTAACGTTCAAAAGTGCCTTTTAATGGTCTAATTGAAATAAATGATTTGACTTTGACTTTGACTTTTGGAAGGGGGCTTATTCCCATTGACTGAGAAATTCCAAATAGAGATACACAAATCTTTGCCCAACCTAAAGATCGATTCTGGGAATCTAGCTAGGACCTGATGCCTGCAGCTTGCGACCACTGTCCCAACGAAGCAATTATGTTTTAATAATGTTTTTAAATAACATTCTTATAATTACAAATTGGAATTCTGAAACTAAAAAACCTTTAATTCTGAATATGTTAATATTACATGTTGTACTTTATTCCCTTTCAAGTTTTGTTACGTTTTCTCTGAACGAAATGTTATTTTCGTTTTTATTTTTAATTACATCTGCCATATTGGATGTAAATGGAAAAAAGTAATTTGTATTTTGATTAAATTATCATAGGTACTTTCTAGAGCTTATCAACTTTTTGTTAATTTTATTTTTATATGGCATTTAGACTTTTATAACATGTAATATACTAGCTTTAATATTTATAATTTGCTTATTTTTTTTCCGCTTTGTGGAAGAAATATGTTTTCAGAGTAGATAACTTTGATATATGATGGAATATATCAGCAGTACTTCATACAACGTTGATTACAAGCTTCTGCCCATGACTTCGTTCGCATGAAAATCAAATTTACTAAAAACATATCCTGTAATACTCTGCAGCTTTTTAGCAGTAACAGAATGTCTGCACCGAACCGAACCAGTAATACCAGAGATTATCTATTACAATCAAACAAACTTTACCTCTTAACAGTATTAGTACAGAGTAAAGATTTATAAATTTATTTTTACGAGTATTATTTAAATCGACCTGCCCGCGACTTCGTCCACGTGGCTTATTTCACCCGCGTTAAGTTACATCTTTCGCTCGGCTCCCGTGGATGGTAGCGTGATGAGATATAGCCCATGGTACTTACGAAAAATGTAGCTATCTACTGGTGATTGAAAGATGGTTAGAATCGGTCCAGTAGTTTCGGAGCCTATTCGTTACAAACAAACAAAAAAATCTTTCCTCTTTATAATATTATTATTAGTATATAGATATAGAAGTATAGATAACGCTTCCCTAGAAATAGGTCAACAGTTTTCATAATATACGTAATAATATAGCCCCATATTCATTCGTACATTATTATATTCAATAAAAAATAATCACAACGCGAACATAAAGCAAAGGTACTTAAATTCATTCATCCATGTACAAAAGTTCCTAAGTGTTTCTTAAGCAAGAGCTTATCGCCAACTTCATAGAGACCGGCCTACACTGCCAGCTATACTATTGTTACTGTATTATAGCTAGACAAGCTTTTGAATTGGGAGGTCAGATCCAGACAGGTCAACATTTACCTGTCCCTGCGTCATATCAGAATGGTCACCAGTCGGTTCACTTTCTAAGTAAAAACTCGCGAACGCTTGCTTATGAGGCTGGTAAACTAGTCTCACAATTAATTTGTTTATTATTTCTCCAACTATGTATTTATATCTCTCTCTACTTTGTATATTTTGTTTGTATGTATGTATTTATTATTATAATATATTTTATTCCTGAATATTTTCTGTACTTGCACCTACTATATATTGTCTCTGCATCGCCCTAAGATAGACTGGTAGAAAATACCTAAGGCATTAAGTCCGCCTTTGTACAGTGTATTTTTTACATTATGTGCATAAACTTTAATAAATAAATAAATATCATGATCATCATCTTCGTTCCCTTGCCTATGTTCCGTTTCTTTCTTCCATTCCGTCCTGTCAACCGTCATGCTACTACTGACTTCCTTTTCTTTCATATTATTTTTCACACAATCCATTCTCTCCCTCTCCATCCCTGCACATTAATAACTCTTTTAGTCACTTTCATTTTACTTGTATCTACGTCATACAGAGAAAAAAGACTGTCAAACTTAACATCTATTCCTGACATAGTATAAAACAAAGTCGCTGCCCGCCGTCTGTACGCTTAGATCTTTTTCGTTTTGTCTCTTTTTGCATTAAATTCAAACAAAACCAGTCTGCGTGTGCCACAGGCTTATTTAACCTGCATTTTGTTAATATTTCATTTCTTTTTTGCGTTCCAGTAATAATTTCTCCATTCTCTATCAAAGAAGATTTTATACACTGTAAATTGATACAGACTGAATATTATTTTAGTTTTCTGAATAAACATTTTTACTCTTTCCAAAACTCGAAATTCATAACGTTACTAATGTATGCTTTTTGTATACTCATTCATATTTATGACCGATTCTTTTGGAGAAGCTATCATATTCGTGATATTCTTCATTTTCGGACAAATATGATGAATTATTAATTTTAGAGTGATCGTCGAATACAATTTTCGTGTGAATAATAATGTTGGCTGTGTATTAGATAGTAACCATCAATTATTATGTAAGTCGAATGTTAATGAAAACATTATCCGATTCACATCGAAGACATTTGGAAATATTATTACCACATTTTGTTATACAAGTACACCCACATTTCCAAAATATTATCGCATCGCCTCGCCTCTTCAGTGCGAACCGAACCCAAACCGGAATTTATTAATTATTATCAAAGGTTTGATACTAAATTCTGAACGCGGCTTCAGTTATTTATTAGTTAATTAAAGTGACAATCTTGCAGCCAGTTACGAACTCACGTTAACGGCCCAGTTAAATTATAACGGTTAAGTTAAAATTTAACTTGGATGTTTGTGTTCTGAAAATGTACCGGGAACTGAAATATTGACAGTAACAGTTGCTTATATTTGGCAGTTAATCAATTTAAAAGTTCATTACCTTTTACGTTTATTAATTGGTAAGTTTCTTTGAGTTTTCGTGATTCGGTTTAAACAGTAGTTTTACTACTAGGCCACCTTGCGTCAATCAGGGTTGTATTTTAACATCGAATTAGTTGGTAACACCGGCCTACGATGTACTACTAATAATTTAACCTCGTGTCAGCTAGCAAATGTAAGTAAATTTTCTTAAAAAAAAAATACTGTCATCTTTCAAATGGAACTGGAAAGAACTGCCTCGGTAGCCTAGTGGTCCTAGGTGCGACTGCTACGCTAGAGGTCTTGGGTTCGATTCCCAGGTCGAGCAAAGTGTTATTGGGTTTTTCTATTAAATTCTCAGTAGCAGCTCGGAGTTAGGATTTGTGCCCGGTGAATGGCAATAGGCTCGCCCCCTATTACATGGGACCTAAACATACCGGCGAACTGTGGGTGTACATTGGTACACCTCTGCCTAACCCTTAGGGGAATACAGGCGTGATGGTATGTTTGTTTGTTTGTTCAAATGGAATTAGAAACAAAGCTACTAAACCGGTTTGATAAAATGTCTATGGTATCAATCTGAAACATTACGCTTACATATAAAAAGGAGTTTGCCGAGACAATTGGTAAATATCGGAAGACTCAGGTAAGTACCATAAAAATACAAAGAAAATGAAAACCTCCTTCTTTTTTTAAATCGGTTAAAATTAACAAATCCTGCTTCGCAGAAATAAGAACCAAATTTCTAAAGGTGCAAGGTTTTAATTCCGACTGCAAAAGTTTAACTGTAACAGTTATTAGGACCGTTTGTCTGTGACGTCTCTCGTCTGTGCAACACTATCTCTATTAAATTCACAGTTGGACGAGATATTGCACTTGCAAGAGATACCAGAACCTTTAAAGGAAGTTGTCAAAAGCTTATCCTCTCCTTTATTAAGTTGGCTAATGAAGATTGCAATTTTAATCGTTTTATTTAATATGACGTAATGGCTCATTGGGAGTTGCGGGTTTGACACCGGACAAGTACAAATGTGACTTTTGAAATTAATATGTATTTTATTTATTTATTTATTAAAGCTTTATGCACAAATGCAATATAAAATACACCGTACAATTAAGGTGGACTTAATGCCTTAGGCATTTTCTACCAGTCTACCTTAGGGTGATGCAGAGACAAAACATAATAGGTGCAAGGAAGAGGAACTGAAAATTTCCAAGAATAAAATATAACAATAAATACATATATACATACATACAAACAATATATACAAAGTAGAGAAAGATCAAAATACATAGGTGGAGAAATATAACAAACTAATTGTGGGACGAGTCTGCCAACTTTTATGGAAGTATTCGCGAGCTTTTATCTTGAATGTGAACCGACTGGTGGCCATCCTGATATTCTGAGGAAGCGCATTCCAATGGAAAACCGCCTGGACAAGAAATGAAGATTATTTTCTATATTTATATTGGTCAGCACTGACATCGATCAAGGAAATGATCGTAAGGAATCCTGGTTACGTCTGAAATTACCAATCTGCCTTGAGCGAGCGAGGTAATCAATGCTTGCGCCTTCTCTGTATGAGAAGAGGCCCTTGCTTTGCAGTGGGACAATACTAGACTGTTATTACTAAGATGTAAAACACTTAATTTAAAAAAAGCAGTCATTTTGATTATTTACTCGCAATTACAAAAAAGGACTCACTTATAGGACAGGCATATTTATAACATTACTTGGTTAGCTTAGTAAACACGAGAAATACATTAAATAAAATTGACCTTGGTTCTATCTCTAGATTGAGCCGTAGTTATTGAGTTTATCCTGTAGGAAATTCCCAATAGCAGACTGCGACTGTACTATAAAATATTAGTCCCTTCATTTTTCTAGTGCAAGAGAGAGAGGAACAGAGCTATACATAACCGATATCACCATCCCTTTTTTTGAAACATGATGCCAATTCCATTTCCGACGGACCTGGACCTAAATGTGCCCTCAATGAATGGCAACAGACTCGCCCTACCTTGTAAACAAGATATCCGATGTGTAACAATGACATAACCGTTAATTACGCATACTAACCCTCAAATTAAGTAACATTAAGATTTTTTTTTACTGGGAATAATCACTGTTTATGGTAGGTAGCGTGCACATGCAACAGTACCAGGATCGTGGGGTATTTCAATTTTAATAAGGACATCATAAATCGAATTTAAAAAAAAAAAAAACGTAAACAGCACATTCCCAGGCATGGTCCAAAACAATAAAAACACAATGATCACAATTATAGGTAGAATTTGTAACTTGAGGGTTCGTAAAGTGGATCTTTACACCCTTTATGCCTACCACCCTAGTGTATAAATATGAGTGGTAGTAAATGGTGCAAGTTTAAAACAAACAATGTAAAGATATATTTACATCGCCATCGTACTATCACGCCTGTATTCCCCGAGGAGTTAGCAGAGGTGGACCAATGTACACCCACAGTTCGCCGGTATGTTTAAGTCTCATGTAATAGGGGTGAGGCTATTGCCATTAACCGAGCACAAATCCTATTTCCGAGCTGCTACTCAGTATATCATAGAAAAACCCTACACACACTTTACACACTTTAGTACACTTTTTGTTTGACCTGGGAATCGAACCCAAGACCTCTCGCGTAGCAGTCGCGCTTAGGACCACTAGCCTAACCCTTTGGGTAATACAGGCGTGATGGTACTGAGAATTTCATAGAAGTACCCAAAAACAATTTTTGCTCGACCTGGGAATCGAACCCAAGACCTCTAGCGTAGTAGTCGCACTTAGGACCGCTATGCTAACGAGACTAGAGCAGATTTATTTACAATATTTTTAAATACGACGTAATATAATATTAAAGAGTACGACAGCAATTGAACTTTTCTTTACAAATATCAAAGGGCGTAACGTTCCATTCTGCGCAAGTAACGACGAATAAAATAAATGATTTGCAGATGCGGAATTGGTGCGGAAGGAAGGACCGACCGGTGCAATATTCCTTCTCAAAGTAAATCTGTGCCAATGTTTAAATGCTTTTAGTTACAGAAAATATTTAATATATGAAAAAGAATATTTGTAAGAACATGGGCGTGCGCTCAGCAGTGGGACATTATAGGCTAAAAAGAAATTGGTATGTATGAACACATAAACATACCATCACGCCTGTATTACCCAAAGGGCTAGGCTAGTGGTCCTAAGCGCGACTGCTACGCGAGAGGTCTTGGGTTCGATTCCCAGGTCAAACAAAAAGTGGACTAAAGTGTGTGTTGGGTTTTTCTATGATATACTGAGTAGCAGCTCGAAGTTAGGATTTGTGCCCGGATAATGGCAATAGGCTCCCTCCCTATTACATGAGACCTAAACATACCGGCGAACTGTGGGTGGTACACCTTTCTCTAAAAATCAATATGATTAAAATTATTCATACTATTATCAAAATAAACTATTAGACACACAATGTTGTGTCACACTATGTTTGATCATTGTAGTGGATTAAGTATAGGGAAATTTTATTATTATTAAGCCTGGAAAAGTCAAACCAAAATGTAGAAAACATCAAGTTTGAAATTCAACCCTTAAATGTCACTGGATGTTGGGACCCTGTTTAAACTCTGACAAGTCGTCACAAGTTGTTCTGTCAGCGAATCAAACTTACATCTGACGTTTTGTAATATTCCGACCCCCTTCAATTTGGCCGTTTGTACCGTACATACTTCAAGTCTTAAGTTGGTCAGTATAATCAGAGGATTATTTAAATGCAGCTGTATCTAAGTACAGTATAATATTCCATCATCTATCAAAGTTATCCTCCGTTAAAACACTTTTATCCCAAAGTAGAGGGCGTCATTTTTTATTTACAGTTTATTGAATGAAAAATTACAAATTAGTTAGTATTAAACATTTTTTTTTTTTCAAAGACCCGATCGCATCTTACCGACTTTTCTTTTAACAGTTGTTAACACGCGCTCATTACGTATGACGTATTGTAATTTAACCTCACGTTAGCAACTAACTGTAAGTTAAACTAAAAGGTCAAAAATGTTTGTCATCGCATTTAAAGTTCAAAGTCTTAAAATGTACACATACCACCACGCCTGTATTCCCCGGAGGGTTAGGCAGAGGTGTACCAATGTACACCCACAGTTCGCCGGTATGTTTTAGGTCCCATGTAATAGGGGGCGAGCCTATTGCCATTAACCGGGAACAAATCCTAACTCCGAGCTGCTAGTAAGAATTTCATAGAAAAACCCAATAACACTTTTTGCTCGACCTGGGAATCGAACCCAAGACCTCTAGCGTAGCAGTCGCACTTAGCACCACTACGTTACCGAGGCAGTAAAATGTATTTAGGCAATAAGTAAGAAATTTACACAAAAGTGCGCTTTTTAAGCCAATCACGATTCACTTACAAGCTGTTCGAGAGCTGCCAAAATATCTTGATAGCGCTTAATTCGTACACACGATAAGGAAGGAAGCTTGTAAATAAAAATACACACATACCAAAAAGGCATAGTTTGTACCTACATACCATGTAGAAATTGACGCAAAAGTAAGGTAGGGAGCAAATATTTGACCTCACGAGATCCGACGAAGCAAAAAACAATGCCATTGAAATTAGGAATTTAAATCGTGTCCAGTAAAATCATTTTTATAATAGCAAAATAAAAAGGTGACGGTTCGCGGGCAGTGCGCTGGCAGCTTACGGTTGGATATTACGAGACAAATCCGGCCGGCCCGTTACCGTGCCGGAGCGATGCCCTTATAATGAGCGATAACCGTTAAGTGTACATTGCGATGGTCTTGAGGAAAACCGTTGCTAAGGATAAGGCGGTCCTGGGTTCGATCCAAACGCGGAACTGGGATGAAGTACAGCCAAATTTTCCTGTTTGTTTTAGGGGACTGTTTAAATAGCGTGTTCCATTTAAGAGTAGCCACGGTATGTTTTGGTCAGTAAGTAATCAAGCTCCATGAAATATAGATAATGAGTACTATCTAGATTACTGCTTTTATTTGTGTTGAAGATGAAGAGTACTTTTGGATTTAAAATCACAGTTTCTAAGTTCACAGTAAAAAAAAAACAATACTATTTAACTCTACGCAGTATTAACCAACACATAACATATCTTTGTTCTTATTTGAAAAATTGCTTGTTCCATCGCGAACTGGGTCAATTTCTTTCAGTTTTGATTTGGAAAGAACTTTTTCTAACAGGAAATATAATATTCGTTCGTAACCTGTATTGTTCGATACGTCATTCGAGGAAATACAGAGCGAGTTTCCGCTAAGTTATTAAAAATATTGTTTCCAATAATTATAAATAATAATATAATAGGAAATAAAATGTTACGTTTCGGTTAGTTAATATTTACGGTAATTTGTTTGTCCGTTGTAAATACATAAATAAATACTTAATGATCGATTGCACATTATCTGATGTATAATTATTTAGGGTTTCTTAGTTTTTCTTCAGATCATTTTGTAGTCTTAGCAAAGCGACGTAAGACAGAATGTCGCACACGACGCACAAAAAATGTGGCAATACAACCAATCAGCCTTTGATCAGTCTTACCAATAACATACCAATACCACAAATTTTACATACCAATAACATTTTTTACTCGACCTGGGTTCGATTCCCAGGTCGAGTAAAAAGTGTTATTGGGTTTTTCTATCAAATTCTCAGTAGCAGCTCGGAGTAGGATTTGTGCCGGGTTAATGGCAATAGGCTCGCCCCCTATTACATGGAACCTATACATACCGGCGAGCTGTGGGTGTACATTGGTACACCTCTGCCTAACCCTTCGGGGAATACAGGCGTGATGGTATATATGTATATCAATATTTCAAAATGTTATTAGCTAATTAAAAAATAACACGTCGCTCTCAATGCTCACTTCCAGGTCGAGTGTACTAGAGGTCAACGCACAACCCTTGCAAGTACGGTAAACATACAAATACTGGAAACGGACACATCGAATAAAAATATACAGAAGCGACACTCTAAATGTAATAGATGTTATGCCTACAGTTTCTACTGTACCCGGACGTTAATGACGACATATTGAACGTCAAAAAGAGTCTGTCATATGGAACGTAAGAGTGACAGAGACAAAACACTCTACAAATCCAAACAGAAAAACTTGATATCTTATATTTTCCTATCAACTTTTTTTTTTCAAACTATCCCACGGGAATCAAAAACGGGAAAATGATTATTCTGTGTGTAATGCGTATATAATAATAGTGGGATAGTAAGACTAAGATAATATGAATTTCGCTTCTGTACCTTTTTTTATTCTATGTCCTGGGGTATTTATCTACTCGCTTTTCCTCAACGAAGAGCTTCAACTTGTAGTTTCTCTAATTAGGTCACCGTTGGAATAATTGAATAAATAAATGATAAAAACATCGGCTTATTATTATAATTGTGTTGTAAGTTGGTAGAATTACCGATCAATATTGTAGCTATATAGATAAGCGATATTAATCCATTCGAATAAGTTGAAATAAATTTATATTAATCTGTTTTGTTTGCCCTACATCAGTTAAAACTTTACAATTCCAATGAACAATAAAGGCAATTTCTGCTTTATATTTAGCAAACGCCTGGGGAAAACTACTAAAGCCTATGCTATAATATGTACTGGACAATGTTCTGTAACCATAACTCATCTAATACTACCTGCCTACAGCTGGTCTACTGCAGGGATGTGTTCTTCTGGAGGCAGTATTGATATTAGACAATAGGTCCTGGTTTCCTCAAAATATTTTCCTTGACCGACATCCAAGGAAACCTTAGAAAGTATATCTAACCCACAACCTCATGCATAAAAGGTCCTTACAATGAGTCATCGCGACGCTAACAACTATAAATCAACATTTAAATAGGTATCCAACACGACAGCATAAACAATACAATGCATTGAAATACAAATTGAAAAGATCATACAAGCGTACATCAATATTGGCAAGCATTAACCGACCACTGCAGCCCCTAGTTATCCTGCCCACGATAAGCGACTCGCAGCGCTGCTCACATGTTTTCCTTCCATCGGCATCGCCGCGCTGAACAGCGTATTTACATAAATCAATAAATACAGCCACTCCACGGTAATACTTGGATGCAGGCATGCTTGTTTTAAAATGTAACGAACGTTGTTCCGTGTTGTAGCTGTCAGGGCGGAATTAGGGCGCTGTGTTTTTGTAAACGTGAATGAATTTTGTAGAATGACTTTTGAATGAACACTTTTTATGATGTTGGGTTTTTGTACGTTGTGTTTTCAGTGAATGAAATTTATTTTTGCAACTTTTTACTTTATTTATGTAAGTTAGATATGAACTGTATAAGTGCCCGAGAAATGACGGCCTTTAGAAGTCATTGAACGGGAATGTGGTGTCAATTTTTATTTGAGTAAAGTAATTCTAGTGCATAAATGTTCTCTCAAGTCAGGTAAGAACAATTATTTCAATTAAATCATTTACAGGTACATTTGAATTGTCAAGAAGTGGTCAAGGAGTGGATCAGTTACTCAGAAAATTGAAGCTCGTTTCATAGATGGGAGGTCACGTTGGAGAAGAACAAGGAAAAGACTGCACGGATACTCTTCTGTTACTCTATTTTTACTGTCCCTTTATCAGAAAGAATAGAATAATCTTTAAAAAATTAACCCCTTCCACATAATATCGAGAAATCAGTTTAACATGACCCATAAAATGCAATACTCGCAAAATACTCGCTCTTTCACGCACAACAGTATCAGCCAATAGGGGAGCGATCCCAAATCAATTTTTACATTTCGATGACACGTTATTTTTTTACCTTTTCAATATTTCCCCTCCGGTTTTTTTCCCCGGATGAAGTTGTATTGAGTGTTACCTGTTTGCTTTGGGCGTAATCTTCGGTTTATGAACGCACGTTTCCGAACCGTTATTAATTCCGCTTGTTTAGAATGTTTGAATATTAATTGTTTGTATGTTTGTGGAGATTCGATGGAGTTGTCTGCTTTTTATGTATGTATAAAATGTAAATGAGGTGTGTTTTTTCGCCGATTACCATATTGCTTGGTTAGAAGTTATTTTGTTAAATCGAGTATTTCTAAATAAAAATAGCAAAAGGGTTTGATATAAAAGCTACAAATGTTTAAATAAACATTTGTTTTTACCTTCAAATATGTGTAAAACAATAATATTTGACCTGGTGTGTGCTCGCTAAAGCAACTGTTCTCATTTATTACCTTGTCAAAATGTATTTAAACATAACAAAAACAATTGAACAACATTATTTTTAAACAATGTGTCGACAACTGACACTCGCATTGTACGGTTTCCACCTGTTTAAAGTCAATATTATACGTAATATAAAAAACGTACGTATATATTATATAATACTAATGAACTGCTCGCGACTTCGCCCGCGTGACTTATGTCTCCCGCGTTAAGTGACGTCTTTGGTGACTGTTTCGCTCTCGTGTGTCGTAACGTGATGTTTTATAGCCTATGTTACTCAGGAATAATGTAGCTATCTATTGGTGAAAAAATAGTTAAAATGGTCCAGTAGTTTCAAAACCTATTCATTACAAATAAAAAAACAAATCTTTCCTCTTTATAATGTTATTATATATATATATACCATCACGCCTGTATTCCCTGAAGGGTTAAGCAGAGGTATAACAATGTACACCCACAGTTCACCGGTATATTTAGGTCCCATGTAATAGGGGGCGAGCCTATTGCCATTAACCGGGCACAAATCCTAACTCCGAGCTACTACTGAGAATTTCATAGACAAACCCAAATACTTTTTGCTCGACCTGAATCGAACCCAAGACCTCTAGCGTAGCAGTCGCGCTTAGGACCACTAGGCTACCGAGGCTGTTATAATGTTATTAGTGTAGAAAAATTAACAGTTGATGGAAGGATGCACAGCGCGCGCAAAAGCACTAGCTTCTGCTGATATTCATCAACGAAAGCTTATAATTAGCAATAGCATTTCATGCATGCATGTGTAAGGCATGCACATTGTTATTAGTCTGTAAGCTTTCTTCAAAATGAAATAAATAAGTAAACGAAACTGTAACAAATACGGATGATATTGCTGTAGCAACACTACGCAAATCTACAACAACTATATTCTTTATAGCTTTAAAGGAAACAAGTCCAATGTCGGGAGACGAGACTTTTTACCTTCTCTACTCATCGAGAATCCGTCCTTAATTCGCCATAAACATGCGCCCCATAGTAGAGCTATGACCTCTAGCAGTAAATCTGATGTCTCTACCCGCTCTATCGAAGTGTTTACGAGTTGACTTGGACTCTAGCGCTCATAGCTAAGCGCTTTATTGTATAATAAACACTGAAAACGTCTCTACGTTGTCAACTTAGTTGAGACTTTATATTGAGGGATGGGAGGTCAATGATCTCTTGTAGAAGTAATAATTTTCAGTAAGTTGTAAAAGGACAAATGTTGACGTTACTATTGTTGATATGAAGAGTGTGGATTTAATACTTAATAAGTACCAGTATGACCTGTATTGCATATTTTTCTAACTTTCTGAGTTCATTTGGGACTTTACAGAACTAACTATGAATACTACAGCTGTTTGCGCTTGATTGTCTGAAAACGTGAAAATATAGTGAAGTGATGTGCGATATGATGATTAATGCTGTGAATAAATCCTAAAATAAACTGTATTTATTTAACTAGCTTTTTTCATCACACAGAAATACAAAGATGGCATGACGGACAGACGACAAAAATATCTATATGACTGTGTGGCAAATTTTAGATGATTCTGTTCATTAAACGTGAAAGCGCAACATACATGCATTTAACCTCACAAACTTTCGCGTTTATAATTATCTCTCTATTTTATACATAATTATGACTTTTGCCGTATTTTGGTCAGTGGCTAACCGTACATTCTAGATATAAATCCATGTGGCATTATATAATTTGATAGCCGCTGCGGCCACTAATTCATCATCATAATTATCTATAATTGGCAGATATATGCATAATTAGTGCCTAATGCCTCATATATTGAAATAGTTATTTCAATAATGTGTCATTAAATCTGGGTATTAATTAGAGGCCAAAAATAGTCTTGTGACAACTTAAAATTAATATTCACCTGTGTGGTCGTTAGGGGAATAAATAATGGGCATAAACCCGCACATACGAAGGATTTAGTTGAGTTTTAACATCATTTACGGACGCCACCAAAATTTCACACAATAACTTTTGATGTACTCATAAACGCATTGAGGTATACCCACAAACCACAATAAAGACCAGTCCCCGGTGGGTTTTACCACGCCAAGGAGAATTGGTGATTTCTGTATAAATTACGGTGAAACTATTGGCACTAATACATTCATCTTGATAACATTTTTCAGCACTGAAATGATTTTTCTTTACCACATTTACACACTTTTACTTTTTTTAGCAGTTCGGAGTTAGGATCTATGTTCGGTTAATGGCAATAGGCTCGCCCCATATTATATGGGACCTACACATACCGGCAAACTGTGGGTGTACATTGTTACACCTCTACTAACCCTTCGGGGAATACAGGCGTGATGGTATTTTATTTCTATCTCTTATTAAAAATATACACCAGTTCGCGGGTATGTTTAGGTTCCATGTAATGGGGGTATTACATGGGACCTAAACATACCGGCGAACTGGTGTACACTAGTACACCTCTGCCTAACCCTTGTGATGGTGTGTTTATAAATAAGCTCAAAAAATCAAATAAAATGTCGCGATGGCCCAGTGATTAAGGCGTCTCTATAAGCCTCTATAGGGCTTCGGGTTATATTATTCACAATTAATTGTTAATCTTAACTGCCTCGGTAGCCTAGTGGTCCTAAGCGCGACTGCTACGCTAGAGGTCTTGGGTTCGATTCCCAGGTAGAGCAAAAAGTGTTATTGGGTTTTTCAGTAAAATTCTCAGTAGCAGCTCGGAGTTAGGATTTGTGCCCGGTTAATGGCAATAGGCTCGTCCCCTATTACATGGGACCTAAACATACCAGCGAACTGTGGGTGTACATTGGTACACGTCTGCCAAACCCTTCGGGGAATACAGGCGTGATGGTATGTGTGTATTAATTGTTAATCAAGACCGTTGCCCCTTTTATACAACCCAGATATAATCCAAAGCTTCAAACACAGCACAGATACAAAGAAACACGTCGTCTTTAAAAATAACATTTTCGATGTAAAAAAGTGATTGAAAAATAACACAAAACTAGTTGTAGGTAGCCAAAGACAAATTTATGAGAGCCAATAAATATTTATTGAAGTCTTTGAACCACATCCCGAGCGAGGATGAAACGGGATGAAAGGGGATGTAAGGGGATGAAACTGGATTCGTATGAATGAGAACGAACCAATGCATTGTATTATGAAATTGCGGCATTTTAAAATTTTATTTGTAGTTTCTAGTATTACTTGGGGATCGCTTCAATCGTTAAGGGGGCGAAATTGTTATTTTATTGTTGTAGTTTTGTGCAGAAAAAGTATTGTTGTTTCAAATAAAATGTTAAAGTCTGTATGTTTGTGGGACTGAAGGTTTGTTAATGAAGGATTTAGATGTTTGGATGATGTGAGAATATAGCGAGCTGTCATTCTACGAATGCTTGTTAGCCTCATGTACCTCAACTTATAGCACTGCGGTGCTTCTAACATTATTAACTGCCCTTGCTCAAGGTAGATTGGCGATAGCAGATTTATATTAATTATAAGTGCTGGTTTCTATAAGATGTTTTCCTTCACTGATGTCATCATCATCTGCTTAGCCTTTGCCCAACTGTGTTGGGGTCGGCTTCCAGCCTAACCGGATGCAGCTGAGTACCAGTGTTTTACATGGAGCGACTGCCTATCTGACTTCCACAACCCAGTTACTGGGTAACACGATACCTCTTGGTTAGACTAGTTGTCAGACTTCCTGGCTTCTGATTATCCGTAACGACGGTCAAAGATCTACGAATAACAGCCGGGACCAACGGCTTTACGTGCTTTCACAGACACGGGGGTGTCACACCACCAACTTCCAAACTCCGGGCTGCTACTGAGCAAATCCTAATGGAAAAACCCAATAACACTTTTTGCCCGACCTGGGAATCGAACCCGGGACCCCACGCTCATCAGTCGCGCTTGCGACCACAAGACCAACGGGGCAGTTAACCTACACTGTTTCCTTCACCGATGTCAAGATGTATAAATACAAAAAATATTAAAAAAATACATGCCATTGTAAAATAAAACTAAAATTCGAAATGTTAAGAACACAAAATTACAAGTGGATCACTTGAACAATCGCCGCCTGCGCATACATTACAATTCTTCGTTATCACTTACATCATTTCTGCTCAATTTCTTTCATTAATTAACAAATCAAATAGGTATTTATATATTAGATCGATAACATCCATTCTAAACTTATAAATGCGAAAGTAACTCTCTCTGTCTGTTACGCCTTCACGCTAAAACCGCTGAACCGATTTTGACGAAATTTTCTACAAGGATAAATTAGACCTTGAAAAAGGACAAAGGCATACCTTTTATCGCGAGAAAAACTGTTATGGCAGTCCATGATTGTTGATTATAAAACTAAGTTGTACTTTAGCACTTGATAAAAAACACAAAATTAAAAATTTTAAGTAACCCCCGACAGAAAAATTGAAATCCCTACTGCAGCTAACGAAAGAGCTAATAACTTTGAAACCGCTGAACCGATTAGCACCAAACATAGCTAAGAACGCTCCCGACTAATTCACCTTTCAAACACAAAAATCAAAATTGGTTCATGCGTTCGGGAGCTACGATGCCACAGACGGACACACACACAGACACGTCAAACTTATAACACCCCGTCGTTTTTGCGTCGGGGGTTAACAATAAACATTAGTTCAAGCGTTTTTGAAGAAATAGGGTACCTCAAAAATATGAACTATTCCATGCGGACAAAGTCTCGAGCAAAAGTTAGTATTAAATAAATCCACTATTCATAATATTAATGTTATCACTATTTATAAGATCGTAGTCATTTGCACTCACACCTTTAACATCAAACAATGTTCCATAAATAGCTGAAAGTCTGGCCTTTGCCCAGCTGTGGGATGCTACAAGCCGATAGTAAACAAACTAGTATTTCTTGCTCTGTTCAATTTTACCATCATAAACATAAATAACTTTTCACATATAAATAAATGCTCAATCTTTCGCAGTAGTGAAAGTCGTTGTGAAAGAGCTCGTCCAGGAAAATACTACCACCGTACCTATTTCTACCACAAAGCAGCGTTGCTGTGTTCCGGTGTGAAGGGTATGGATGCCGGTGTAATTACACGCACATGAGACATTTTTCAACTTTGTCTCTAGGATGGCAACGCATTTGCAAGGCCTCTGGTATTGCTGATGTCTATAGGTAGCGGTGACCAACTTAACATCAGGTGGGCCGTCGGCTTGTTTGTCATCCAATGACATAAAATATAAAATCTGTATCTATACAGCTAACATTTGACTCCGACTTTGTCCGCGTCAATGTCGCTTACGGACACAGTCGTAGATTAAAAAGTAGACTGTGCTCTTATCCAGAACCCGAGTTATCTCTTTGTCAAATTTCATTACAATCGGTTCAGTGGTTTTGTCGTGATAAGATTACAAACGAACTGAAACACAGTTACTTTTATATGCATTTGAAATATCTGTGTATTACACATATAGTTAGTTTTCTTGCTGCTTATACTTGTTGTACTGACTATATTCTGATACTAGTTTTTGGGGTTGACGACGACCGCGTTTTTTCCCCAGCGTTTAGTTACGTTTTTGGTTACTGCTCCGCTCCCGTAGGTCGTAGCATGATGTTATGTAGCCTATACTATTACTCATGAATCTGGCTATTATACATAAAAGGATCTTTTCCAATCCGTCCAATCCGAGATTAGCGCGTTTAAGCAAATAAAAACTCTTCAGCTTTACAATATTAGTACGATAACATTATATGTATACTGATCTATATCTGTCCATGTATGAACACTTATGGATAGATCAATCGACGCGATAGCACTCACGGCCGCGTGACGTTTGATCTCATTTCAGCACTTATCTAACATATAGCGCTGTTTTACTTGATCCTTAGACTACCTTCGCTAAATCATTTACCTGCACAGACTTACTTTATTAAGATCGTCTTTTGTTTTACCCTACTACGGCGAACAGAGTGATTCTTGTCTAAACTAAAATTATGAACAGAAAAGATTTGTATTTTTGTTTTGTATTTCAAAAACTCAAAAACTACTTGACCGATTTTAAAAATTCTTCCACCAATGGAAAGCTACATTATCAGCAAGCTACACACGCTATATTTTATTTCCAATACAATTAGGGATCGATAAGAAAATACACGCGGGCGAAGTCACGAGCAAAAGCTAGTTTTAAATAATTTCTAATACATTCCCGATAGATATTGTAAAACCGTCTTTAAATGCATTGTGCAACAAATGGGAATCGAACTAACAGCATCTCGTCAGTTCTCCACTGTACCTACTATCCAGTATAGTATTGGATAACCCAACACCAATACGTTAAAGATTAGCTATATCTATTATTTTTACGACACTATCAGTTGACATCCAAAAATGATATCAAAATCACGCAATAATTTACTACAACAGATTAATTAGGAATTTGATTGTTGTATTTTTGTATCATTATCTAACACGCCTTAGTTTCGGACGATAAACACAGATTTTAACGACATCGTTATTAGAGTAATTATGTGGACAAGAAAGAGGAGCTAAATGCTAAAATATTCCTTCAATTAACTAGTGACATTAAGCTGTGTGGCGCGGCCATTTAGCAGATGGGTAACTATCAATTATCTAAAATAACAAAATTTGTTTTCTTTCCTCCCATTTTTTTATTAATCTACTACTTCAGTTATCGCTTGACGCTATAAGTTCGTCTTTTGTTAAGTGTAAGTCAAACTGCAACAGGAAAAACATTAAAAAAAACAAAATGTCTCTAAATATCGCAAAAATTGCAGTACATAATACACAGCATCTGTATCTAAAACTGTGTCACTCTTATCTAGAGTTGAAACTTTATCTCGGAACATTACATTGTCAGAGGTGATAACGCACATAACTGATCGTTGCGATAAAGTGATAAACTCACATTTTATAGAATCGCGCGCCATGTATGACGTGGCTCTCGTCGTCGGCGCCGCCAGTAACCTCGGCTACCAAGTCCTCAAGAAACTCACAGAAAACTACAATGGAAAAATTTACTTTACCGCCGAAGATGAATCCACCGGCTTCAACATCCTTAAAAACCTGGAGAGAGACAACTTAGATCTGAATTTCTTGCAAATGGACGTGACCTATACGAAGAGTATTATAAAAGTGAGACATTATATTCAGGATTTGGATGAAAGAATAGACCTGATCATCAACGCGACAGACTACGTGCCAGAGAAGAAGATATCACACGCCGAAATAGTGAGACGAACGCTCAGCGTAAACTTCTATGGATACATCAATTTCGGTAAACTTGTGTATCCTATACTAAGTGAGGACGCTAGAGTCATCAACGTCTCTGGTCCAGCCGGCTTGCTGGCAACTATAGAGAATGATGAAATAAGAAAAAGAATAAGTGATTCAAACCTAACTGAAGATGAACTAGTAGCTATTATGCAAGAGTACGAACAAGCTGCAAGAAGAGGGACGGAGAAGACTGAGGGTTGGGGAATGAGCGTCCATTCTGTGAGCAAGGTCGCTTTGAACGCTGTTACATTTTTACAGCACCGAGAATGGGCTGACAAAGGCGTAGTAATTAACTGTGTGAACCCTGGAAACCTAAGCAGCAGAGAACGAAGGAAAACTGCCAAGATGTATGAAGAAGGAGCAAAAGCGATTCTGTACTTGGCTTTTGAAGCACCATTGTCGTTAAAGGGTAACTTTGTGTGGAGCAACTATTCTGTGATCGAATGGAACTCCGACCCCTACGTGGAGGTCACGACAGTGTGAATGAGTGATTACTTAAGATTAAGTGATTGATGTATTGTTGAATTCAGTGCCACTACAGCCGTGAATAATCGGCATTACAATGAAACTGAACTGTAAAGTAGTATTACGGTCACTATCAAAACCAATGAATATATTTTATTAATATTTAAAAGAAATAAGTTTCAAGAAATATCGTTATTATTTATTTACATATAATACATACTCACGCCTTTTTCTCATGAGGGTAGGCAGAAACCACAGAACGCATCTGCTACGATCCTTACATACTCCTTTCATATTAATTATTTATTTATTTTGAGGCCAATCAACTATTTCCTACTATACGACGTGAAAGGGACATGACATTATGACAGATGTTAAAAAAAAATATGCTGTTTCATACAAAATTGCAATACCCACACGGTTTTTGTACGCAAAATACGCGCTAAGACGTGGAGTTGCGGACAGCAGCCCGTTATACTACTACGTTCAAAATGTATGAAACAGACATTATATCCTTATTTTATTCAACGTCTTGTTTTGTTAATACTGAGGGCTGTAGTAAAATCAAAAACAGAATCTATGGTGTCAGTTTTCGTTACGACATCCCTTCCTCCCGTTCGATAGTCATTAGAATTGATAAAGGGCATTTTCTAATTAATTGCAAGAGAAACTTTGATTACAAAATTCTCGGCTGTTTCTGGTCCAGACGTACACATGTATTGTTATTTTGTCTTTTAAAATATCAGTTAACCGCTCATTGTTTTTGCAAAAGCCACAATATTTACCTTTTCAGGGCTTTGCAGAGAGACCTTAAAGCCTAAATAAATGTAAGGGCATTAATTTTTATAATACGTTTGTGTGTAAAAAGTACTAAACCTTGTTTGTGGTCAAACCAAACTATAGCCATTTGGATCTCTCGGATATCATTCAGTCACATATCTTAACTAAATGATAACCGTCTGACGCATACACATTTAGTATTTTGTATCTTTGCCTTCAGACACTACATACTTCATATTTGATTTGTATAAGTATACGTACGGTTAGCAATAGAAATCAATAAGCACTGACTTTTCACTATATCATTTAAAAATATACGAAAACATATGCTGCACTGCTGTTTAGCATAAGTAATAGCACTAAGAGTTCATTTTATCTTGATTTTATATTAATTCTGTTTTACTTTAAAATCGTGCTAAATAATTAGGACTTACAAATATGAAGTGTGGACGAGGCGAAGGAAGTATGTAAGGATCGTAGCAGGTGGCGTTCTGTGGTTTCTGAATACCCCCATGGGAAAAAGGCGTGAGTTTATGTATGTAAATATAAAGTGTGTGAACAACTTTTGTTGCTGATCTTACGTGATCTTTTCCAAGATATTCATTTCTAAATCGATCAGTTACAATAACAGTACCCCTCTTCAACAGTGACAATATAAATAGCTTGTCAAAAATAATCTCTATACCAAAACTGTGCCAAATTCTCATTTAGATTGAACTGTAGTGTAAGTACTTCATTCATCGCACGTCGTCCACGTGCTTATTGTAGCGTCAGCAGTAGATACACGTCAATGTACAGCGCGATGGCCATTTCATTGTAGATCGAAGGATACTGAGGTACCTAAGCTCTCGTAAAATCACTTTTTACTATCTACGAAGGTAATTTCGCTGATCGTTTCGTAGAAGTGCAGATTGTCTTTAAATGTCCCAGTTTTCTAAAGCTGGGACTTTAATCCTCAGTACTAAGGACGGTTTTAGTATGGCACGCTTCTCTATGACTTTCAATTAAATGAGAGGATTGGATTATTTCTTCTGTGTAAGTTGTGTCTTTGATACGCCACACCTGGGTTATGCTGCCTTTAAGAGTTCATTTAATTACATGAAAGGTAAAGCTTGGTCTTTGAAAAACTTCACGGAATTTGTTGCAGGTATGCATGCTACAAAAATAGAAAGATTAATATTCCAAATCCCACTTCTCTTGAAATTTCAGTTCCACTTAATGGACTAAGGCAAATGATAGAGTTTCATGTAAATTTCCCTGAAGTGACTAGTACCTTCAGGGAAACGTCCTGCTAAAATAAAAATGGGAAATTTAGTTCCACTGAAATCACTCTTAATCTGAACTTCAGGCTTATTAAACAAAGTCTCTAAAAAATTACATTTCATCTTTCGTGAGTAACGAATTCTCTGAAATACCTAAATCATTTATTTTAGTAAGATCATTACAAGGCACTTTGGTACGTCATATACCAGAAAATCTAGTTGCCCCTTTCAAAAGGTAGTTTTGTTTGGAGAAGAATGGGTAAGAAACTCCATACTTTCTCTTAAAAAAAAATGTTTTTTTAATATTTTGTATACAGAATTACTTAAGTGAATACGATGTTCTTTGCATAAAAACTACTATATTATAATATGTATAAAAGTATTTTTTTTTTTTGGGGTTGGGAAATCATCAAAAAACTTCTCCCGCCGTGGGCGGGGCGGGAGGGAGTATCAGACTTTTACTGACTAAAACCCACCCATGTTCCTTCTTGTGCCCTTTGCGTTCCGGGGGCGCGGTATCTCTTACGAACAACCCGCAGCTCCTTCAATGTATAAAAGTATTACAAATTACAAAAATGTCAGCTAAATTACGTTCAAAGAAAAAGAAAACATTCAATGTTAGAGCTGTAGGTACCAAAAAGGTAAGCAACGTAATTGTTCCTTTAAATTTTACTAAAAAACATTTCCTTTTGTGGACGCAACAGTACCTTCTTTTAATTAGGGACAAGTTCGTTAAAAATTACGTCCCTTAAGATTGATGTTAAAAATTGCAATTTTAAGAAAACTCCTCTTGAGTAAATGTTAATATTTCTGATTTTGAGATATTTTTTCTGCCCTGTTACCTTTAAGATTTGTTTGCGTACTAAGCTTCAAGTTCATTAAATATTTGTAACTAGTGTGACTACCACGTGCTTTGATTTAGACAAATGAAGAGGAGCTTGATGGAGTGCTCTCCAATCGTACGCGATCGACCTGTGACTACTAGTATCAATAAAATCAATTAAATATGGAGCTTCGTCATTTCTCTTACTTTCTTAAGGAAAGAAAAAAGGGGTATTTTTAAATTACTTATTTCATTTAGATGCAAAAAAAAATACAAAACCTGAACAACTTTTAATGATATTACAAAGTGAAAAGGCGAGGAAGTGTTTCTAAAATGAAATATAATAATAACAACAGCCAGGCGACAAGGCGGCGGTTACACAAAGGCATTAATGACGCGTCAGCAACACGCGACTACGCGGCGTTGCGCGCGACATCGCCGCTACGCCCGGTACGCCACTATGCCACCAAAAGTCCGGATAGAAAATTATTTTTGGTTGGAAATTAAATGAGGGGTTAAAATGGTGTCAGTTGAAGAGGGGATATTAATTAGTGTTTAGTTTATATGATAAATATATTTTTATTAGAAAAAGAATATTGAATTAGAGATTCGCTGTTTAATTAGAAGTGAAAAGTTTTAGTTACTGCGAAAAATTCCTTTTTATCCAAAGTACTCGAGGCCTGTGTGCATAAACAATTCTCCCACTTCATTCACCATAACTCCCTCATTAGTTCATTCCAATCCGGTTTCAGGCCTGGTCATAGTATCGTTTCAGCTCTCCTTAAAGTGACTGACGATATAAGGCGGGGAATGGAAGACAGTATAGTTTCCGTTTTAGTGCTGATAGATTTTTCCAATGCTTTCAATACCGTCAGTCATGAAGTCCTTTTACCCATCCTCTCCTATCTAATGGTCTCTCCCGAGGCTTTGGCTTGGTTTTCTTCCTATCTTATCTATCCAGCTGGTGTGATCTTGATACTGGCGTCCCCCAAGGCGGTATTTTATCTCCTCTTCTATTCTCTATTTTTATAGATCATGTAACTACCAAGCTTCAATGTGCGTATCATCTCTATGCTGATGACTTGCAGCTCTATAGTCAGGCGAGTGTCGACAACATATCCGATGCAATTCAAGAGCTAAACCGGAATCTAGCTGCGGTAAAAGATTGGTCTGATCGGTTCGGGGTAGCGATTAACCCTACGAAGTGTCAGGCTATCATTATCGGGAGCACCCATAGTTTGCGCCGGCTTGATAGTTTGGCGGTGCCGCCGGTTACCTTCGATGGCACAGTAATCCCGTTTAACTCCGACGTCAAGAATCTGGGTTTGTATGTTGACACTTGCTTAGGCTGGCGTAAGCAGGTCGCGAGTGTGAGCAAAAAAGTCACGGGGGCGTTGCGGTCGCTTTATAGGCTTAAAAATGTTCTCCCATCACACATAAAGGCAATGCTGGTTCAATCCCTTATCTTCCCCTTACTTGATTATGGTGATGTGTGTTACTATGACCTGAATGCAGATCTCGTCAGTAAACTTGACCGACTTCTTAATAACTGCATTCGATTCATATTTAATCTCCGCAAGTATTATCATGTGTCCGCACATCAGTCACTCTTGAAATGGTTGCCCATCAGACAGCGCAGGGCGTTAAGGGCTTTGACAACCTTATTTTCTCTTTTAGACAAACCTAGTTCTCCTTCTTATCTGACTTCTCACTTTCAATACTTGTGCTCCGCGCACAGTAAAAATCTTCGTTCCTCCAATAATCGTCTTCTACGACGTCTCACCGTACTGGTTTTCTTAAATCTTCATTTCTTGTCCAGGCGGTTTTTCTTTGGAATACGCTTCCTCAGAATATCAGGATGGCCACCAGTCGGTTCACTTTCAAGATAAAAGCTCGCGAATACTTCAATAAAAAGTTAGCAGACTCGTCTCACAATTAGTTTGTTATATTTCGCCACCTATGTGTTTTGACCTCTAACTATTTTGTATATATTGTTTGTATGTATGTATATATGTATTTATTAATATATTTTATTCTTGGAAATTTTTACTTCGTCTTCCTTGCACCTACTATATTTTGTCTCTGCATCACCCTAAGGTAGGCTGGTAGAAAATGCCTAAGGCATTAAGTCCGCCTTTGTACGATGTATTTTGTTTTACATTTGTGCATAAAGCTTTAATAAATAAATAAATAATAAAAATTGTTAAGTGAACTATTTAAAAATAACAATATTTCTTACTAGCTTCTGTCCGTGACAAAGTAATATATTATCATGAACCATACATTTTTCCGGGATGAAAAGGAGCTAATGTGCTATTTCAGACTATTGCTTATCTTCGTTCCAAATTTCATCCAGATCCATTAATGTATCCCCGAAACGATCAAGTCCACTTGACAACTCGACGTGATTGAAGCGAATATTGATCGTTTACCGCGTATACTTGACGTCAAGTGTACGCGGTAAACGATCAATATTGATCGATATTCGCTTCAAACACGTAGACTTGTCAAGTGGAATTGGCCGTCTCGCTCATACATTATCCGTTTGAGCGTGAAAGAGTAACAAACATCCAATCATCCTCACAAACTTTCGCATTTATAATATTAGTTGGAATAGTGAAATTAAGAGGATAGGATTACATTTAAATACAACTAGGACTTAATTGCAGACAGTATATGAGATTTTTTTCCATTATATGAACATATATACATATTTGCTACCTATCTCAATATTAAATAGTCACTACGAAATATTAATGACTAAAAATATCTGATTCTTATAAGAAGATATGCAGCCGTCCATTCACTAAATAAAAATAACAGCGCCATTTCACTAATACCAGAAAAAAAATACTAATAAATAAATAAATTACACGAACTAGTTTAGATAAGTGAGAGAATCCAAAGCGATCCGTGCGACTGTCTTAACTTTTTCTCTGATGTGTTAATTAATTGAAGTTTCAGACTTCCTTTTTGCTTAGTCAGGCGATTTTATTCACGGTAGAAGTAATTGGTAGCTAAGATGGAAGACTAGGTACTAACGAGGATGCTATTCTTTTTTAAATGTTTTTTTGTGACTTAAAGTCATAAAGTTATTTTGAATATCGAATCCTGTTGAAGACTGAGAAAGTGTAATTGTTTTATACTGTACTTATCACTATTTGGCAAAATGTCTCCTTACTCTTCCACTCTTGCGTATATGTTGCTTTCTCAGGCCAATCGTTTATAAGTTATCACACCAGCGCGAGTGTTGCCCTCCTTTCAGTGGTCACCGCGTGACAACCCTGGCCCAACTGATTACCTATGCTAATAATTAGTATCTACTTGCCACTCGTTGAAACTGGCATATTATAATGTAGTACTATAATTCAAGAGAGGTATTTGCCCGGGCATGTCGGTGTCGGGGTGAAACCGGGCAGTTCAAAATTATTATAAACTTATTCAAGCATATTGAGAAATAATTTAATTTTGTGTAACCGACTGCTAAATAAACAAAGCTACATTGTGCCAAGTTTAAATATACAAAAAAGCAATTAACTCTCTCATTACAGCGTGCCTCGTCAAAAAGGCATCGAACAGCTTTTTACCAAAGTGTTTAAATTTAATTACATACAGCTGGAAAGTCGGAAAACTTAACGATTGTGAACTCTTCGCAAACTGTTTGAGAATGACAAACAACAATAAATTTCGAATAAGTTGAAACTTGTTAATAAGTTCATTAAAGTATATAGAATGGGCGTTTACCAGATTATTTGGGAATGTGGAGAGTTCTTCTGGGACCTCCTGTACCATCGTACTCTTTGGTGCTGGTGAAACCAGATTGTGTTAAATCATAGATTGTGCCTGTATTTGTTCTTAAAACTCTACAAAACTTATGAATAATAATAAAATTATAAAGTTTGAACAATATATAAAAGAGAAAGACGACAACACGTAGGGCATCAAAAACCTCGTTCGTATCGCTGTCAATGAGACAAGTGTTTATAAGGCTGGTAGCAGTGCCACGATGTATGGCAATGCTGATTCTTTGGTCCGAGAAATTGACAGTAGTATTATATTTATTTGAGATTAATATAAAACGGGCATCATCCAATTTTATTAGTTAAAAGTCATAAACTAACCGGACATTCACACGCTTTCATTCTAAAACAAATAATGGCTAGCAACGCAGCCTCCTAAATGACTTAGCTAATCCTAGAGTTCCGTAGGAGCTAAAAAATTCTATGTTCAAAACAAAGTGGCGTCGGTTCATGCAGAATTCATTCAATGGTGCAATCCTCTCCCCTGGGTGGAACAGAAGTGCACTGTGCATTTTGATCGCCATGTTTGTGAAATGGCGCATACGAGGCGTGAGTATATTTCCTAAGGCCTACTTCGTGTGAGTGCATTGGACGATCACGTAGCTAAGATAGAAGGAAATGTGAATTAAAATTTTGTAAAATGTAATATAGTTTTTAGATACTGGAAAAGTGACACTTTAATTATCTAAAATATTGGAATGGTCCAATTGAAAAACCAGAATTTTATGTTGGCATCTCTAGAGAGTACTCTTTCCCCTCTCTCCCCTTTTTAAAATACTACAACAACATTCTGCGCAGGCATTACATTACTGACATTATCAGAAAATAAAAGCAATTTTAAAACAATTAATTGTCACAATTGCATCTCATTTCATCTAATTACGTATGCAGCATTGTTGAATTTGACAGTTGCAATCTCCATCAACACTCATTTAATATATGGAATAGCAATTAATTGTAAATGCAATTCAAATAAAGTTTATAATTTAGTATTGAATTTGTTTGTTTGTTTGATTAAAAAAGTTTTAATGGCGTTATGAAAAGTTTGTAAATGTACGTATAATTTGTTAACATGACATATTTAGCCGATAATTTAAGGACTACGTATACACATGTTAATTCTGGCGGTAGTAGAGCTCTTTGTGAAAGAGCTCGTCCGGTAGTACTATCACTATACCTATTCCTACCGCAAAGCAGCGTTGCTGTGTTCCGGTTTGAAGGGTGCGGGTAGTAGGTACCGGTCTAATTAAAGGCATATGAGACATTCCTACTTTGTCTCTGGGATAGCAACGCATCTACGAGGTGTATAGTATTGCAGATGTGTATAGGTGTAGTGACCACATAGCACTTGTACTCTGTATGGTGTTCCTTGCCAACTGCAAAACCTTTTTTTTTCAATTAGACCATTAAAAGGCATTTTTGGACGTTATATACAAGAAAAAATACTTGAATATCAAGTAGATTCAATTATTTATATTCTCTTTCATAAAAGAGTTTCGTTTAGAGAAGAAAGGGCAAAAAGCTCCAGATTTACTATTTAATACAAATTATTAAATAACCTTACATAAAAACTACTATATTATAAGATGTTCAAAGATTATAGTATTCATTGCATTGACATTGAACACAATGTATCTTTATCTTGCATTGGCTAAACCTGACAAGATCAAACACTACCTCAAGTTTTAATAGAGCCTAAAGCCTTATTCTGAGCACGGAAGTGACACTTGGTCAACAGTGGGACCAGAACAAGCAGTTATTATAACAATAATTATCTTCACAAACGACGGTCCACACCACAATGCGCTACCCAACAATACCTACCTCACCACTTCCTTCATTCCTCATCCAAACGGAACACAAACGCAATAACATACCAAAGAACCGTAAAATTTCAACGCTTGAACGTCATAAATTCCGTAACTGAATAGGGAGCAAACAAAAAGGAATCTGTGCCAACAAACTATGTGAAAGTGTTCGCAACTCAAACACTTAATGATGACGTATGGCAATTCGTTGGCCATCACAATACGTGATACGTCAGAAGGTTGGAGTCGTAATAGAAAAACTTGGGTCGTTTGTGTGACCATTGCTTTGTTGGGCCTAGTTTTGTTCGAATTATTATACAGAGATCTTCTGAGTAGATAGTTGTAACGGCTGCATCTTCTGCTTCTTCTCAAAAACAGAAGATATAAACCTAGGTTTGGCTAATAGTCAACTGGGATTGTAAAGTGAAATCATGTAAAAATTAAATGAAAGTAAAAATACTCTTCCATACTATCATTTATAAAGAGGTAATTTTTTTTATCATAATCGGTTACCACTGAAACTGCTAGTCCGATTACAAAACTTCTTTGACTATCAAAAAGCTAAACTAATACCGAGTGTCATAGGCTAGTGTTTCATAATATACTCTACTTCCACGCTGAACGTAGTTAATAATAATTCCTAATTGTTTTCTGATGTGTGCCTACAACATCACGTTATGACGTCTATGTCCAACAATCATGAAGTAATTAGTCTTATCACAATGCTCTATGACTATCGTGATAAACCTATAATGTAGTCAGCGATAGTTTACTATCTAAAGTGCCACATAGCTATAGATATATGCGTAAAACAGTGAGTATTAGGAGCCTATCAGCTAGCTCAGCTTCTAAGTTCTGCCTGTGGCTTTTAGCTAAAGATAATAAGAACAATATGATATATAATCTTGCGATCAAATCTATAGATAGTGAGCATTGTATCTCCTATAGATAACTCACTAATCACACGATATTTAAAGATTCAAACAATTTATTTGTATAGCTGAATGTTAGAATTGTTGTGACGATACGGTTGGCGCAGTGGCGGAGCGATTGGCTGTTGCGTTGCGCGTTGTAGGATCGATTCTCGCACAATATTTGTGTGGCCTACGGGTATATGCTTCAGTTGCGGTGTACATGTAAATTTGTGTATTTGCTTTTTTCTTATTTGTGATTTCTTAAAGTGAAAAATTGAGAATGGCGACTTTCTATATAACATGCGGATAGCTGTTTAATAAAACTTGCTATCCCAATGCACATTTTTACCAAACTCATTCGTCGCCCGTACCGTGTAGGTACATTTATTTCGAAGTGCCTATATTTGGTCGTCCATTCGCATCAGCGCACGATAACCGACAATTTCATCGAGGCTGTAGGCCAGTTACACATGGACGACTTACTAGCGCAATTAGGTAGTGCGGCTAGCGTGCTAAATCGCACTAGCAAGTTGACAACGTAACAGAGCTAGGTTGCAGGATGGAGTGGAGAGATTTGGAATATTGACAGCACTGTCGGATAGGCTTCTTGTTGACTAGGATCGAGATAAACTGTACTTACGTGTGCATTGCTCTCTCAACTTATCTCTGCCAAGAATAAGACTTATTCACCACGAGCCTCTCAGAACGGAATCAGAACTTGTATAATAACAAAACAGTTTATTTTTCCAACCAGAGAAATCGGGGAGAGGTCTTGGGTTCGATTCCCAGGTCAAGCAAAAAGTGTTTTCTGGTTTTTCTATGAAATTCTCAGTAGCAGCTCGGAGTTAGGATTTGTGCCCGGTTAATGGCAGTAGGCTCGCCCCCTATTGCATGGGACCTTAACATACCGGCGAACTGTGGGTGTACACTGGTACACCTCTGCCTGACGCTTTGGGGAATACACGCGTTATGGTATAACAGAAATCTTATAAAGTGTACTTGAATTGAAATACTTACGAACAAAGCTATTTATCAATATTTTGCAACTATTTACATACAACCTACATAAACTCACACCCAATTCCCATGGGGGTAGACGGCGTCCTGTGGAAGAAACCACAGAAAGCCGTCTGCTACAATCCTTACATACTTCTTTCGTCTCGTTCACGTTCATACATCTGGTCATACAAGCACGCCGGTTACGAGTACTGCGCACCCGACCTTTCTGAAGAACCTCACCAATAAGGTCAGGGCAGGTCTTTCTAGGGCGCCCTCTCCCGGCGTTGCCACTTACATCTGCCATATAAATTCCTTTTGTTAGTCGCCTTTCACTCATCCTCTCAACATGACGGAACCATCTAAAGAGTCAGATTTACAAATTATAAAACATTCGATATTACGATTTATAAAACTATTTATTTTAATTCCATTCTTTTCCATATGAAACAACAACAACACAACAGCAACAACAGCTTTTTTGTAAAAGGTAGTTTGAATTACATCTAGATGTAGTTCTTTTTTCTTGTACATGACGTCCAAAGGTGCCTTTAATGATCTAATTCCTTTGCCTTATGAAAGCAGATAACACAAATCCACTCAAAATAACATATCCAAGGACACTAAAATCAATCTAAAAACCGAACTTCAATCCTAATAGCAACAGGACTGTACTCATTTCCGTCCATTTCACATAGCAACAAAAATGCCAACTAAAAGGACAATAAAAGAAACTAGGCAATTTCCTAATATGTTAATAACAACATAAATACAAGACAAAACATTAGGAAAGTACCCATTGTTTGAAGCAAGTGAAATCACCAAACAATATGTTATTCCAGCGGACTATTTCTTACAGATAATTCATGGAGATTTATTGTACCATTGAGTTTTATAGCTGGGACTTTTGCTCTAAGTACTGGCGAATAGATCTTCTTGTTGATTCGGAGTGAAGACAGTTTGTCAGCTCTATGTGTTGGCAGAGACGGAGATAGAGAGACAGAGGGAGAAGGAGTGATGAAAAGAGACGGTAGGATCGTTTGGTTTCTAGTTCGGAACTGAGGAGCGGAACAATTAACGTTTTTATAGTGTTGAATTTTTTTTAAATATTGTTTTTGCCTAATCGTCTAGGCGCTCGCCTCTCATGCATGTGTAATACTAATGTGATTTATTGAATTCATAATGTACTTTCAAAGTTTAGCATAGACATCACTGCCTGGTAACAAATCTGCCTTAAGCAAGGGTGGAGATCCACCCGTGCTTTCTCTATAGGAGAAGAGGCCTTTGCCCTGCAGAGGGACCATAATAGGCTATTTTTTTTTTCTTTAAAAGAATATGTTTCTCAAATAGCTTATTGAGTGCATTGATCCCCGAAATCGATCCCCCTTCCGAAAATAAATATGTGAAAATCATCAGTTCCAAAGAACATTGTCTAAGTAATCCAGGTTAAAAATCTAGTTCCTTCAACTGCCTCGTTGGTCTAGTGGTCCTAAGCGCGACTGCTACGCTAGAGGTCTTGGGTTCGATTCCCAAGTCGAGCAAAAAGTGTTATTGGGTTTTTCTATGAAATTCTCAGTAGCAGTTCGGAGTTAGGATTTGTGCCCGGCTAATGGCAATAGGCTCGCCCCCTATTACATGGGGCCTAAAACGTACCGGCGAACTGTGGGTGTACATGTTACACCTCTGCCTAACCCTTCGGGGAATATAGGCGTGATGGTATGTTGCTGTTGTTCCTTCATAGCTGTAAAACAAAATTAGAATAAACTGACGCGTTACAACTAGTCCCAGTTAACAAGCACGTTTCACGAGTGCATAAAAAATTTAGCAGTTAAGCTCCAAAACTATATACCATAAAAAAGTTCAAAGAGTTCACTTGAAAATTTAAAACTCGCAACGAACCGAACACCCTGTATATTACCGCGGCATTACGTGACCGTGTAACACACAGCCTAGCATTAAGTAAAACATCCTGTATGCAGAACAGTGAAAAATAAAATTTGTTTACGACGCAGGAGCAGGTGATAGTGCAGTGGGGCAACACTCAATAATGCAGTCCTACCAAGAGCTGTATGCAGTTTGCCCGGTCAATGCGGATAGTAGCCGGGTAAAGTGCAGAACACCACGTCCTTGGAATGTCTGTGGCTCATGGGGAATGAATTTTATTTTCTGGCCAAGCTAAATATGCATTTGGTATCAAAGGGTAATGTGTTGGCGACTTTGTGTCAAATGTTTGGCACACATTTCGTGGAACTCGATGATCTAAGTTCAAAGGAATAGTTTGTTTTGTAATTAAGTACCTATATCGGCTATTAATCTAGCAATCTCCTTTTTGTCGAGAGCAGATCTATATCCAAAGGAATATCGACCTTACAACAACTTGCTTTTCGATATTATTTACTTTAATATCTCTAGGTACAACACATACAATTTAATTGCAGCATACAGAATATTCAGAACATTCTGACTATTTCTTACGTCGAAAGAAAAACATTGAATCTCGTTTCGTCCCGCACTATTAAATACAACACTAGTACAAGACGTCGCCATACAATATCCCGGCCTACTCACAGAATATTATAAAAACGCAAATTTCAACAAAAAGCAGTCGTTCGTCGCGACGGCAAGTTTCCACTGCGGTGGCTTAAACTTGTTCCTTGGAATTAGTGTTGGGACGATCAAATAAATCCCGGGAGCGAGATTTAAAAAGAACGGGACTTTTGGTTACGTGGTGAGCGAAGATTAAGACAATCTCATCGAATCTTTTTGCGTTTGGGTGATAATTAATACTGAATGAGCAAATTATAATTACAAATAAAATAATGTAATTAATTTAACTCGTTAATGTTTCAGCTTCGTTTGTGAACACGATATCAATGCTAAAGTCGGAAGTCGGTCTAAAGTTTCAACAAAAGTAATTATTTATTATTTATTTATTAAAACTTTTTGCACATAATGTAAATAATACACTGTACAAAGGCGGACTTAATACCTTTGGCATTTTCTACCAGTCAACCTTAGGGTGATGCAGAGACAAAACATAGTAGGTGCGAGGAACAGAAAGTTTCCAGGAATAAAATAAAATACATATATACATACAAACAAAATATACAGAGTAGAGAAAGCCAAAAAAATACATAGGTGGAAAAATATAAGAAACTAATTGTGAGACGAGTCTGCCAACTTCACACGCAAGTGTTCACGAGTTTGAATATGAAACGACTGGTAGTCATCCTGATATTCTGAGGAAGCGCATTACAAAGGAAACCGCCTGGACATGAAAAGAAGATTTAAGAAAACCAGAGCGGTGAGAAGGAATTAATGTGTTAATAAATTAAACAATGTATTTCTCTTTCTCTTTTTTTTCTTTTGTAAATGCTATTCCAGTTTATTAAGTTAAAAATAAATAGCAACACTTCCCTTTACATGAAAATTAACACGTCTCGCGTAAACGACGTCAGAGCCACTAATCCCGCGATTACAGACACACGTACCCACACTAGACGGAATCTTCATTTTTTAGCCGCTGTCGTCTAAATAAAGGGCCAACTTTTAATGGAGGCCCGCTATCGGCTAAAACTGAGAGTCATCAGGCCTGTAACGAGTTTGCCGGGCATTGTTGCGTTATATGTGAGACAGAAACTCGTCTTTTAAGCACACGACACCAACTTTGGCAATTTCTGAAAAAATATTGACATTTACGTGTTAGATTTATGTGCAAAAAAAATGAGATTTGTAGATCTTTTTGCTGTCTGAAGTCAGCTTATACTAACTGGCAAACATCAAGCCACATACCAGCCAGTACTTTAGTTATATTTTGTGAGAGAGAATTTTAACAGCAACTTCTATATATCTTCTATATTCTTCTTCAACTGCCTCGTTGGCTTAGTGGTCCTAAGCGCGACTGCTACGCTAGAGGTCTTGGGTTCGATTCCCAGGTCGAGCAAAAAGTGTTATTGGGTTTTTCTATGAAATTCTCAGTAGCAGCTCGGAGTTTGGATTTGTGCCCGGTATATGGCAATAGGCTCGCCCCCTATTACATGGGACCTAAACATACTGGCGAACTGTGGGTGTACATTGTTACACCTCTGCCTAACCCTTCGGGGAATATAGGCGTGATGGTATGTGTGATGGTATGTTCTATATAAGGTATAAAAGGACCTTAGATGAAAGTTACATGTAATTCCTAATATTTCCACACTTTTTTTGGTCCGGACCATACCTGGGAGCCTCTTAGGTACAGAGATATTGGAACCTAACATTCCACTTTTTTAAGGTTGTTTTTGTATTAAGACTTGTTTTATCCCTTACAGTAAAACTTTATACCCCCACTATTTGCCATAAACGGTGATTTTTTTCAAACAAAAAAAAGGGTTTCCTAGCAAACATGCTTAACAACGCACACTGCCTCTATTGTCTGTTTTACACTTCGTATATTTGAAATTATCAAATACTACAATAGCTAGCAATATTACTATAGCATCATACACATGTTGTTGCCGATCGTCTCTAAACTAGGCGCCTATAAATTACGAGGGTGCTATTACCGACGCAGTTTAGTGCACACAACATAATGTTCTGCGGCTAGTCGGACACTTACGACATCTTAGTCGTTATACATGTAGGCAACATCGAAATCTATGCCGATGAACTGAATTTGGCAAGTGTATATGTGATCATCAGCTTATATCTACATGAGTTTCCTCATCTGTTGAGCCTGTACTGGTGACGTATGAGTAGATATGGGCACTCAGAGCCATTATCAAACGTACTGAATCTCTCCCTCTCTATTTTTCACTACCGGTCGTCGGATTTAACTGACAATTGTGTCGACAACACCGTTGGAGCTGTGGCTGAGCGTTTGGCTGCTGCGCTGCGTGTCGCGGGTTCATTTCCAGCACGGAACAAATATTTGTGTGACCTACAGATAGTTGTTCCAGGTCTCGCCGTTGGTGTAGGTAAGTTTTATATGTTTGTAAACGCGATTCAAAAGAACCACATAAAGCAATTTAATATGAAATTTTATAATAAATCATCACAATATTTATAACCCCTTACAGTATTAAAATAATCGCCAATGTATATTCAATATCGCCACCACTTGGGAGTGATAGAAATTGGACAAACGGGAGAAACTGTTCACCATACGAGCCACAAACGGAAATAAGCACTCAAAACTCAATGATAAAAAGGACCATTTTTCCATGAACATCAATGTAAATTGACGATACAGCACTTGGGGATACAACCAGGATGTTGAACCTTTTATCCCTTTACAGTCAAGCAATACAGGGAATAAATGATATACCACAGTAAAGGAATTAAGACTACGATTTGTAAAAGGCATATTTAATCAGATACTCACAGAATTATTCATGTGAGGTTAAGCGAGGCGGCGGTGAGAGATGAGCGAGGTTAGCGAGCTATTTTATAACACGTCACGACCCAATGCGATTCGCTTTTTTTCTATTCATCTTTGAGAAACATCTAAGTAAGAGAAATAACTAAAAAACATTTTTGTTTTGTTTTATTTTTATCGTATCGCACTTACAAACCAAAATCTGTTTCTCGTTACATTTCCAGACTGACCTGTTGACGTTTCACAGACATGCTGTCAATGAACATCCAGTGTAAACTGACATTCGCTTTGTGATGACGTATTGAGGAACAGGTAATAATACTCGTGCCAGTATCATGCTATCCCTCCCGGCTACAGACAGCCGGCAGTCCTTTGCAGTGGATGTTAATTAATTTGAAACACTTTGACGGACATGTTTGAGTATTCCGTGTCCATATTACGATAATATTGGTCGGGTGTTTCCTTTGTGGACTGCTGTGGACACGCAACTATAAGCTGCGGTGCATAAGCGATTGCCGACAAGGATTTCGTGGAATTTTGAATGAAACTGAATCGGTAGAACAAAGAATTTGGAAAATTCATTTAATTAACATATTACGTCAGTGAAAAAACTGAAACCGTACTTTATCGTACTGGATGTAAACACATTGACTACAAGTACCTTATATGACACTATGGCTAGTAAAATAGTTAGCTCATTTGTCAACAGCGCTTCACCTTACTCCGCGCTATCGAGACATTTCAAGTGTATTTATTTACATCAGAATGTCGAGCTACAAGGTAAAGGTTCTCTCGTAAGGGACCAGTAATCCCCATTTGTATTTCATAAAGGTTGTACAAGGTTCCTCGAGGCACATTTCTGGCTTCTTTGTTAAAACCTCTAGACTATGTCTCAATTAGAATGATGGCATTTGACATGGTAATCTTCATAGTACAGTTGCTTTAATAGACTACTTTGAACTCATAGTCACGTTGAAATGACATTTTTACAAAACATACCGATAGCGCGCCTCATACAAAAGTCGCGTAGACTCCATACAACTCGATTCCTACTAGCTTCCCTTCGGAATTTTGAAACAACAGCTGCGCTGATGCCATTAAGATATGGCACAATTCAATTCCATAAACATGTCCCACTATACCTACACCATTACCTAAAAACATTATGGAAATACTACTATTTGCCTATAACTTTAATTACACAAAGAATAATTGTATTATTACTAGTCATTTATTTAAAAAGACTGATAAGGCATTGAAAACCTCATCCACATCGCTAAGAGGACCATATTTAACGCTGACAGCGACCACCATTACTCAAAATATCATTTGAAACCACAATACAGCATTGTTAAAAGGTTTTCAGGACCAATAAATACTGAAACGCGAAGCAAAAACCTCCAAACATGACCTTGGCTCGCAAAGAGAGCATCATTTACAATGAATAAAAAAAATGTAAATCAAACACCATCAATAACGTTCGATCACTCGCCCTTTTTAAAGCACTCCCCTTTAACCGTTGAGCCATTATAGTTCATGGTGCTCCCATCCATTATGGGGAAATACTCCGCCATGGTGAAATTTATGGAGTCAATATCCCATGGTGAACAATGCAAGTTAAAAGAGCTCTGAAGACATCATGTTTTAAATCGCGTTCGACATGGTGACGGTTATAACAGTAGGTTAAGTTGTTGGAGTCACTGAAATGGCAGTGATTATCGTAGCAAATGGAATCCTATTGGACGATAAAAACTACAAAAACATCATGATAAAAAAGAATCTTGTAAACGACAATTAACAATGCCTTTATATTGCCCAACTGACATACATATTTTGACTTTGACTTTGACCATTTGAATATGAATCTTTGTTAATCACGAATGATAGAATGGTCTCGGTTTAACTTACTATTTGTGTTGGGTAATTGTTTATACCGTAAGCAATTGCTTAATAAATAGATAAATGATAAGGAATATAGCACGGACAGCTTGCAAACTCAGTAATGGATAACGCGGACAAGATTTATAAAAGTTGGTTGATTTAAAGCCGCTGAAAACCTATGAACGTGTACTTACAAGTACACGTTCGTTACAATTTATCCCGCTCACAAAGGAAGCAAAAACAAAATTATGTTACAATGACAAAAATAACTTATTAATCCAACCTAAATAAACTTGACCTACTGTTTTCCACTACGGCATCTGGAAGCGGGGCCGGAACAGCCAATCAATCACTAGCTGACATAATGACGTCATCCATTATCAATTATTGACAGTACACGGATCGGATGCCGTCCGATTTTCCAAGTTTTATGCCTTACTTCCCCCTCCCCCCTTCCCGTTCCCCCCACCTCCCCTCAGCGGCTCACGATTGATCATAGTTCCAAGTGGATTCATGGCATCCATAATCTGAGTTTGAGAAACTGGGTTTTTTTTGGATTACGTGATATTTTTGTGAAAATAATGAAAATAATATCAATTTGTACAGAACCTATCATCTATCTACACACACCCTTAGAACTTCATTCTTTCATCATTTTGTGTACGAGTATGTGCTAACCCTCATGATTGTTAGAAAGTATTTACGTAGCTTGGGCCTTGTTCCCGATACCGGTGGGCTACTATTTTTAATATTTTTAAATATTTTAATTTTTTGTATTAATATTTAAAAATGTAAATTATATAAATAAATAAATGGAATAATAACTCGAGCCTATTATTGTCTCACTACAGGGCAATAAAACTCTTCTTATACAGAGATGGCACAAGCATTGATCACCACGCTTGCTCAAGGCGGATTGGCAATTACCGGCTTATATTCATTTAAGTTCAGGTTTCTTCACCTTGTTTTCCTACATCGATATCAGAGATATCAAAGATAAACTAAGAAACTACATAAATAAATAGAAAAATGTCACATCAGTACTTGCCCGGTATCGAACCTGCCACCTAATGCATAAGAGGCAAGCATCTTAACCAAAGACTCTTAAATTAAATTCAAATTCCTTAAATTCTAAGCATATCATTAAAATAATTCAACAAGAGGGTCAAATACAAACCGACCCAAATATAATTTGACGAAAATAAATTTTGTTAAATTACACAAAGGTGCCCGTTAGACGCAGAGACTCAAACTCCATAAGTTACATCTTGAAGTCCGGCGGCACGATGCCAAGAGGACTGCTGGTCATCCTTTAGCCGGCATTCAGCTTTTTAAAAGCACCTTATGTAAGACTTATATTACAAGAATGGACATTCCAAACTGATATTAAACGATGTTTTAGAGAATTAGTTACTTTTATATTACTACTGCAAACCGCATACTATTGCTGCAGACACCCCTTCACACTGGTAAGCTTTGATTCCTGGTTTTATTTCAAGAAAAGTTAATTCACTTAAATTACGCAAAGTGCAAAAAAATTACAGGGCTTTAACACAATATTCAAAGCCTTTTATAATAATAAAAAAATGTATAGTGTGGGAACACTGGGAATTTCTCCGGTATCGTGGATGCGTTTACAAACATATAGACTCACACACACAAAGAATCAGGCCCCGTACTCCAGCAACTACCTATAGGCAATATAAGCCCCATAAGGACAATAGCAATTATTATTTTCTTGCCTGGAATTTAAGATGTCAATATTTTATATTACAATAATCGACTGCAGTCATTGCATAACCGTAACACCTTCCTATCCAAGCTTCAGTAGACAATAAGTACGACATAATGGCTTTCCAAATAAAGAGAGACAAACATAACAATATAAAGATCCAGGGTCTTACGCCCTGAGGCTTTACTACAAACCTCAAAGCATCCTGTTCGCCACTCTAAACCAAATACATGCCTGATGCTAGGAAATATTTACATCCAAAATACATTAACTCCGCTTTAAACAAGACTGCAACAACGCCAGCCAGTTCGTCAAGCAACCGAATTTATGTACATTAAAGGTGCACAATTCCAGTTTACGCCAGATTTATCCGGTTCCATCCGGTACGGGCCGGCCCGGGGCGGTGTTTAACACCTCATTCCCGCGGTTGAAACAAGTTAGCGGGGAGTTGCTTACGATCTCGCCAACTGAAATGTTTGTTGTGAAATTTAAATCTCAACTGGTTGGCTTTTCGGAAGTGTATTGGGGATGAGTTTCTGTGCGGTTTAGTTGGCGATGTGTAATTTGTCAGTTTGTTGCAGCAGTTGAAACGACGTACGCCGCCATGTTGGTCCCATGGAATAATTCTTTTTTTTGCCAAAAACTTTATCCAATAATAACTGATTCTAATTTCTCCTATGCGTCTCAACTCAGACGCCTATATGGGGGTGTCAAAAAAACATATTACATAGCCATCAACTAAGTACACTGCTTATTTAGCTAAGTATTATTGCAGCGAAACGTCTCTGTTTTTACTAGTGCGCAATGTTACGCACGCAAAACATTGTGCTTATACGTGCATGCAGTGCAGTTTAGTTGTATATATATATTAGTAACAAGAAGATGAAGAGGGTTCCCATATGACCGCGCTGATGGCGCGAACACGTAACTGTCGGCTTCGTTTCTATTTACATAAGTAAGGTATATTGCATTACCAGCTAAATTCGTCCAATGCCGTCTTTATAACTCACAGCTCTGCAAATTACAACCAACAAAACCGTGTCTATAAAAAATTTAATACCGCTTTAAAGAACAGTCATACAGAAGAGAGTATATTAAACAGCATGTTCGATTTCAGAACATTAAACTCAATACTAGAAACTGCAGTGATTCCAGCAGCTTCAAGCGCTTTATGCTTGAACAGCGTCCCTTTGTGTCTGATTAACGGTTCTCCCATATGGGTAGGTAGGGGCAGGTTTCACCTTGGAAACGATCGCTTTGAACAAGAATGCTGGTGCAGACTGGAATTATATGCAAAGGTGGTCTTAATCGGGCTTAGATGTTGTATTGCGAAGTTCTTGTGATATAGATAGAAATAAGAAGCGAGAAAAATCCTTTATTAAAAGCAAATTGAGATTTTTTACAATGCACATGTTCGGCGCTTTGGTTGCTAAGCTGGGTAATTCCGCACGGAACAAATATTTGTATGGCCTAAAGCTATTTCGGGTGTGATTGTTTGTGTACGTGAGTTTATATGTTTGTAAACATATCCTCGATATTGGAGAAATTCCTAGCGTAGGGCAACGCTTTTTCAAAATAGAAGAGAAAAACGTTATACTCGTAGTACCTAAGTTCATCCTTTTAAGGTTAAGATTTTTACTTGAGATGTTCGAAGACTCAACGAGCTTTCGAAGACACGGGCAATAACGTTTATATAACATTGAAGCACGCACAACCTCCCTCAAGCCACATGTCATAGGCACAGATAAACAACCTATTCTATTGACTTCATACAAATATTAATGTATACATGCATATATGAATAGTGATCGAGTCTGCAATGTTTGGCTCTATTAGGAATACCATGATGGCAAGGTGCCATCACGATGAAGCTTGCATCAGTATTCTAAGATAAACATGAAAGGCCATTTATAATGATTATTGATGAAAAGACGACAAACGATATGGAACACGAGGACGACGACCTTAAAGGCAGCCAGGACAGGTAAGGAACTCTGAAGTCTTATTCCCGTAATCAAAGCCATGGTAAGTCCAGTCGCAGTATTTTTTCAGCTACCATCATTATCAAACAGTGAAAAATCTAGGTATTTTTAACAGATTGAAACTAGAATTAGAATGTGAAACATAAACATCCTTATAAAACACAAAATGAAAAATTTTATGTAACCCCGACAGAAGGAAAAAGTCACTACCGTAGCAAACAAAAGAGCTGATAACTTTGAAACCGCTAAACCGATTTCCATCAAACAAAGCTAAGAACACTCCCGACTAATTATCCTTTTAAACACAAAATCAAAACCGGTTCATGCGTTTGGAAGCTACGATGCCACAGACAGACACGTCAAACTTCCAAACCCCGTCGTTTTTGCGTCGGGGGTTAAAAATACGGAGTTCCATTAATTGTTTGACCTATAAAGCAGCAATGTTTTAGTCAAAGTCAAATCAGTCATTTCAATAAGCAGCAGCAGGCTAAAAGCTATTGCATGATAGATTAGCCTAAGGCCCTGGTTAACAATATCATCATAGACCACTTGCCACGTGCCTAGATCCTTGGCTATGTAGTTACAGACGGTCTTAATAAGCTAAAAATAAAACAACTTACCTTACCTTGACCTGCAAAATTAAAATATACCAAGATAAAGTTTTTCCGGAACTTACACTTCATCCAAGCAGCTAGCGGACGTGGCGCTGCATAAGTTACTTACTGGAGTACACCTTCCACCTTCCAAAAATGCCTAATTTTGACTCTTAACTGAAGGTGTGTTCCTATTCATAAGTTACGATAGTTAGCAATAATAAAGGTTTTTCTTTAACGTGCATATTTTCCTAATTATTTTTTGTTATTTTTATCAATATGATAAGAGAAGATATTTATTTTATCGCGTGGACGGTTAGTCTGTTCAGAGTTGCGTACCCAAAGGGTATCAATATTATTAAGGACCAAGGACCTAAAGGACCCTATTACTAAGACCCCGCTGTTTGTTAGTCCGTCTGTCCCGCCACAGGGCTGTATCCTTTGAACCGTAATAGGTAAGCACTTCAAATTTTTACAGTGTGTATTACTGGTATAAAAACCAATAATAAAAAAAATAATAATAAAAGGGGGGATCCCTATCCAAGAAACGTGATTTGTGTATGTTATGTTATTATACTATTTGTGTGAGAGACGGACTCACTCATGGTTGGTTAGATTTAGATTAATACTGTCGGCATGCACCCGAAACACATTCCATTAAACTTTTTACCCCAGATAAACGTCAACGAAACACCACACGAAAATCTAGTGTCAAAACATTTGAGGCAACTCAACGCACCTCACAATGGTGGCCGTCCACTCCTCTCTACACAATTAATTCACGAGTTTTATCACTACGCTGCATGTCCCACTAATCCGGCCCCATTGTCCACCATGATATACACAGAGCAGGCTTAACAGCACAATGTCGCTGCTGACAACATTAGCTAACTGAATTAATAGTTTGTCATTGGTTGCAATTAACCTACACTGTGACATGACGGTTGATATGCTGTCGTCTATTGTTTCGGAGGCTTAAGATAAGTAAGTAACGATGGTTTTGTTTCGAAATAAGCAACTTCAATTCATTTTTGAATTGCGGTCATTATACTGCCGTAGACTTGTCTAAATGTATAAAAATCCTTGCCGGAAATCATTGCCACAGATTAAAACATTGGCATGTCAAATTAATTTTGAATGTATTACCTTGCTAGAATCACGTACAAAAAAATGACACATACAGTTTTCAGTCATCAGATAACTTTTATGCGAGAAATAAAATATGGCAGTTTGTCATTTTTTCCAGTGCAAAAGCTTTTAGTCATACTGATTGCGAAGATAGAGTTTAACTATTTAAATATCAGCTCTCTAAAATAAATTTAGTTCTGGTGATACCCCAAAAAATAGCAGTTCCTGACCTCATTTAAAACCTAAGTAGTCTCCACACAGAAGACTCTTAGCAATATAGTATTAAGACCTATGCCCATAAAACCTGGTACTTTTTACATCTCGTTTTATACAAATCTTCAACAAGACTTTCCTGTACAAGTGGAACCATTGATAATAATAGTAATTCTCTGAATGTTGGCAGCACTGGTCAGTCTAAGGAGGGGGCGTGTCCCTGCGTAGGCTGTATTTTGTCAAACTTGGACCTCTGCCCGCTGGTACAAAGATATTTGTAAGAAATATATCTGATTAGTCCGGGGCAGTGGTTGCAGCACTGGGTTATCGTGCTTAGGGGTGCGGGTTCGTTTTTAAAATATTATTGATAAATAATATGTTTTTAAAATATTTTAAATATTATGCTTATTTTTGACATTACGGAAATAAACAAAAAATAATATTGTTTAAGTAATTTCAAGCCTCGTTATCATATTTAATTGAACCTAAAACATAACGTTATTTTTCGACTATTTCCGAACGCATTTAACCTTAATCTCTTCAAAGTTAAAGTGAACAGGCTTCATCTGGGTAAGCTCGCTCCATCGTCACCTTTGTCTCTGTCACCTCTGACCTAGACTGGAGTCAAGAGCTGAGCTATCAGGAATACAAAAAGGACTTATTTAATTCTATTATTGAATATAAACTATGAGATATCCAACATACCAAATCAAGAAAATACATAAAAAGCATCCCAATCAAACCTTAAATCAATTGTGATTACACATCAAATAATACAAATGAAAGGAAAATAATGCTGGGAACACATTAGTGGGTGTAACATGCACCCACAATGGAGCCATCGATCAACGTCAGGAAGCCATTGTATTGATAGCTGGTTCCCTGCCAGCCCCCCTGCCGCCAAGCCGTGCTTGACGAGAAAAAATAGCCGCGAACATACTGTGACTATGATTTGGTGGGAAAATCGAGGAGAAAAGCCAGTATTTTAATGAATAATGGTCATAGTTTTTGTGATTTCTGATATCAATTTCGGTTTAGTGGAGTTTTATATTCAGATTTATTTGTGATAAATTGAGAGAAGATAATATATAGTACGTCGATACGCATCCATTTATTAATTAGCAGTGCAGTCATCAGCATAAATATATTCCAAATAAACAAAATTCAACCGCGGTTTTCTCGTCAAATCACGATTGCAACTGTGATATTAGATATATTTCATAATAGGAAGCATTGTTTTCGGAAATAGTATGTTTGTATTACTATTAAACATTTTGGAGAATATCAATTTTGAATGTTGTCTAATTGTGACATAATATTAATGCTGATTATTGCTCATAATGTACGTCCAACGTACCACGGGCTGGTAGACCCTTTGATACGATACTTAGACCCAATCTTTAGATTTTTAAATCAAGGGTAATACAATTAAAGGCATACAATAAAATCGTCCTTGATAAATGCAATACATGAAAGAAAAGGCCTTATATTGGCTCAGCTTTTTATAAAGAAGCTTGTACATAATCCTGTATTTAATAGTTTAGCTACGCAAACATGGTTACCGTACAAGGATAATGTTGTTAAAAAAAGCTCATGAACACCATTTAAGAGAAAAACATACAAAAACTGACTTACCGGCTTCCGTGATGCCTAAGCTAGACTCCATTAGACTGCCGCATTATTGAAAAAAAATCCTGAAACAAAAGAAAATAAATATTTAGTGACAGTCAATTGATGTTTTCAAAATTTGTTTAAGAAACATTAATTATTTACCAAATTCGGACAACAATAATATCCACAACATTTATCAAAAAGACGAAAGTCTAAAAAATACTATAATAAATGCACAACCACCTGAGTAACGCAGCTTGTGCGATGTAAAAACTATCAACTGCCAAAAAAATTTGGTCAAACAAAATATGTGTAAATGTAACTGTACTGTTACTACTGTACTAACAAACTACGAGAGAGTAAATCTCTATTATGAAAACGGTTAAAATTTAACTTTACAAAGACACTGATTTTGAAATTTAACGTTACAGATGGATGTTCAATGTAAGATTGAATTAGCTCTGTGGACCATAACACCACCAACCGGAGCCTAGTCCAGCACAGCTGGGATAGGACAAAGGTTATTAGATTTTCCAGGTAAAAGCCTTCATCAAATATCAGATGCAGCGAGTATTAGACACGCGCAATGTTTAAATGTCAGCTAAAGGATATTAGGTTACACAAATGTATAGGTTATATCACAAATTTAAATAACGTGGAAGCCAGTGTCAGAAAATACCTACTGCAGAAGGTCAGATTCATACTCTAGCAATAAAACAGGGGCACGCACACAAGCGTACAAACAGCGGTCTCAGTGGGCTGGACGCCCACGGGCGTCACAGAATTTAAAGTGACAAAACATAATATACCTTAACAACTAAATATTAAAGCTGCAATTTCAATAATAAACGACGTAGCAACAAAAATAAGTGCTAAGCGATGTCGTGTCCGGTACGTGTTTGAAATTTCAACTATAAAATCTTAATTACGGTATATCATTTCGTCACATATAAGTCCCTCGATAGCGAGTACCGAGCCATCTTGCCCGCATCCAGCCGCGAGTCAGCTGGGATACACTGTACATGAAATATGTGAGTGTGTGCGTGTGCTAGTCTTCGCTCGTTGTGTAAAGCCGAACTTCTGTACTTTTATGTGCTAGTGATAAGGCGACAAACTTTGAACATAGGCTGGTGGTTAGAGAGATATATACTTGTATAGTAGCTAAGTAGAGACTTACAGACATCCATAGTAGATACGTGTACAAAGGAAGTCTACAAAATTACTAGTTATGTATTTATAACTGCCTCGTTGGCCTAGTGGTCCTAAGCGCGACTGCTACGCTAGAGGTCTTGGGTTCGATTCCCAGGTCGAGCAAAAAGTGTTATTGGGTTTTTCTATGAAATTCTCAGTAGCAGCTCGGAATTTGGATTTGTGCCCGGTTAACGGCAACAGGCTTGCCCCCTATTACATGGGACCTTAACATACCGGCGAACTGTGAGTGTACATTGTTACACCTCTGCCTAACCCTTCGGGTAATACAGGCGTGATGGTAAGTATGTGTATGTATGTTTATTTAAGTTTAAAAGAATATGTAATTTGAGCTGCTGTGATTAGTTGTGAATGCCGACTAATATTATACTTGCGAGAGTAAACCTTGCTTTCTACTTTTTCACACCTAAACCACTGAACCGATCATCCTGAATTTTTACATTATCGTTGTAAGGTGTACAGAAACGGAAATAGTACCTTTCATCCCAAAAAATATACTGTTACCAATGAAAAACAATAACGTTCTTATGGTAGTAGATGGCGCCACGTGTCTTTCGAATCTTGATTGGAATTTAAATATAACCGACATTTACGCCGACAAAGTCGCGGGCAAAAGCTAGCTGTGACTAATTCAATCAACTAACGACAACAGATTTCGCACGCTTGATAGTTTGTCAGATTCATTTTTTTTCGTGAAACGGAGGATCATTCCGTGTACAAATCTCAATCTAGTAATCATCTTGACTGGCAATTCACTTGCTATACATAGATGTTGCAGCTAAGCCGATTGCGAATACAATCTATACATGGCGTGATATGCACAGCATGAGGTTAAACCTCATTAAGCACGTGACGTCATAGATAGGTATAGGTTAATCAGTTGAACGCTGTGGCGCGGAAGAATTAGATAGAACTACATATTATTATTCTAATATTATTAAGAGGAAAAGTTTGTTTTTTTGTTTTTAAGAGGTTTTTTTTGTTTTTTTTTTTTTCTATGAAAGTTCTGGTCCGATTACAAAAATATTTTTTTGTTCAAAGGCTACATTATTACCGAGCATTATACGTTACTAGCTTCCTCCCGCGACTTTGTCCGCGTCAAAGTTAATATATGTCTCACGAGAACCGTAAATTTTTCCAGTCTATAATCTATCTATGTGCCAAAGAAGCATTTGGACCCACTTTTCTCAACGTTGCTCAAACTGCCATAGAATGAAATGAAGTACTGATTAAGAGCTTTCATTTGACACGTGTCTCAACACTGCTGAGCAATGTTGAAAAGTGGGCCCAAGAATCATACAACGTTGGCCATGGTCCTTTCATCCAGATCGGTTTAGACGTTTAAGAGTGAAAGAGTAAAAAACATCCATACATCCTCACAAACTTAATGTAATAATATTAGTAGTGCAGTAGTTTTAGTAGGAAGTAGGATATCTCCAACATTCACGTAGATTAAGTCGCGAGCATAAGGTAGTTTCTTTTAAATATATCACAAACTTCAATATCATCTCTGCACGCTACCGCTTTCACTTCTTCACTGACATCATGGAATGAAAACTTAGTGAGGAAACCTGGACGTGTAATAAATATAAGTCTGAAATCGCGAATTCGCGTTGAGAAAGGGTTATGATCAATCCTCGTACCTTCTCTGTATGAGAAGAGGCCTGGCAGTTGACCAATAAAAGGCTGGTATTGAAAAACCGCAACAAACTTCATGAACAAGGGCAGTGTGAACACATTACGAACCCTCCCTTCCTTCCATTTACGACAGTTTCCACATAAGCAGCAGATACTTAACATCGAATTCGTTTGACTGCCGTTTTACTGAACGTAAAAATATAGTTGTACCGTCACACCCGGGCGTGTGTCGCACGGACAACGATCGCATGTTCCCAAACGTGTACGTCATAAAATTTAATATGTTTATTTACGTTTTACTTGTGGAAGAGTATTTTATGTTGACGAAATGTTTAGTGGCAACAGGCCCCCTGTACTGTATGACGAAACGTAGATGTATTAAACACCTCTGCCTACCTCTTCAGTATGTGTTCAAAGTTCTCTACTTTGAAAGGAAAACAGAATCCCTATAAATTATGATAAATAATTTAGTTTCAAGTACCAGACTCATAATATTATTATCAATTTACTTACATGTATACTATATGTTAGTAAAACAAACAAGCAGTTCATCTCATCTAGTACACTACTCTGCAAGGGATTACTTTTTATCCGTTTCTCACAAAGGGGTTATTTTTAGGGGTTGTCTAATTTGACCGTAATATCAAGTTAAAATTCCAGAAACTTTTTATTCTATGTTCTTTTTTAAAACCGATGTATGCAGGACGAACTGCTCACCATCTAGATGTGTGGAATTGATAGCAATTACCAATTCCTAGCTTTAAAATCACAATATAGGTCTGCTATTTACACACTGCAGGGCAAAAGGTTTTTATATCGAAAAGCAACCATCATTAGTATATTAGTCGCCACGAGTCGTGAGCACAAACATCAAGTTAATTTCTGGGCTTTTTGGGCCGCCAACCCTGCATGCGATTGGTCCGTCAGTCGGACACATCGCGTGCAGCGTCGTATAACCACATTTGTTCACGGGTTTGAAAACCCCACCAGTAACCTGAGAACTTTTAAATATTCATCAGTTCTCAAGAAATAATAAAAATTGAAAAATATAGCTGGCGGCGATGACCACCTGCCGCCATTTATAACAAGTTACAATCTATATACTCAGCATGTTAGTGTTAGACTCGACTTCTAGTAGCTGCGATGCATATCGTATCTAGAGACCTATAAAATAAGATAGGTCACTAGTAAATGTTCTATAAAATAGGTATTTTTATTATGAAAAGCTAGAGGGACATCTCAACCTCCCAAGTGCAACACAAGATATAAACATCTATTTTTGAAAGCTTAAAGTCAGTCTGATAAATCATTAAAATATTCCATTAAACAGTTAAATATAAGTGTAACCAATTAATTATAGTTCTAACACTATACGAGTATGAACAACAGGTTTGTATACAAATATTCCTAAAGACATCTTATAACATTATCACAATAACACGACAGGAACATCTCATAGAAAACCACTAGATCCTCCATAATTTTACGACACAATAAACCACCGTGGAGGAGTGCATATCATCGCTGCAGTTTACGATGGCGTCAGCCATTCAGTTTTTGTGAAAACGTACACTTTGAACGGTTGAGGTGAACACGCTAGTGAAGTTATTGACTCCTTACTTGAGGATGAAAAGGAGCCAAAAAGGAGGTATATACAGTATAGGTTACACTTATACAAAGCTTGTATATCATATTGATATTTCAATGTACATTTTATGGGGGCATTGGGCATCAAAAACTAATTTAATACGGCAGTGTTGCCACATTGTACGGCAATAATTCTCGGGTTCAAGGAAAGGTAAGTTTTCTGGTCACTTGAAGAGTCGATCAAGAGGATAGGTTTGACGTTTATATTATATTATTGAGCTTTAACTGCCTCGTTGGCCTAGTGGTCCTAAGCGCGACTGCTATGCTAGAGGTCTTGGGTTCAATTCCCAGGTCGAGCAAAGTGTTATTAGGTTTTTCTACGAAATTCTTAGTAGCAGCTCAGAGTTAGGATTTGTGCTCGGTTAATGGCAATAGGCTCGCCCCCTATTACATAGGACCAAAAAACATAGTGGCGAACTGTGGGCGTACATTGGTACACCTCTGCCTATCCCATCGGGGAATACAGGCGTGATGATATGATCATGATATTAGGCTTGTTAAGGTGTAATATATTTACATTAAATCGAAAATTTAAACGGTACAGAAGTGCTCTTTTTGAAGGAGCTAGATCTGAAGTCGGAGGTGACAATACTTCGTGTACTTTTCAGTGATCTTTTCTTTTGCAAAAGGTTACATTGCTTTATATATTTTCTTTATGGTAACGCTGCAGTGTCTAGATAGGTGTGTATTTAATTAATATCTTTTTATTTTAATCATTAAACACGACGCATATACGCTTTTTTTTTGTTCAGAATGGGAAATCATTAAATGACTTCCCCCGCCCTAAGTGTCAGACTCTTACTGATTAAAACCCACCCATGTTCCTTCTTGTGCACTTTGCGTTCGGGGGCGCGGTGTTTCTTACAAACAACCCGCAGCCCCGGCAGGACGCTTTTACGCAAAGACTGAAATATCGATAGCGTTGCAACATTATTTCTAATGTTATTTTGAAAGATAAAGATTACTTACGTCTATTTAAACTGAAGGCCCAAATAGATTGTATAGACAGTCACACACCACCGCAGGCAGGGTGTATAAAACAAACATGGTGTTGGTCGCAGAGCGCGCTCCTATATTGTTTTCAGCTGCTACTGCCTGTTTGATTGATCGGCTCCGTGACACCCAGGCATGAGCGCTGGATGCGGCAATTCTATTACGTGACGTAGTTTTGATAGAAATTGTGCTGCTAGTTTAAAATGTTACCATGAGTCTTATGAAAGAATTGATCCAACTTTGGATATTGTAGGTACTGGGACCAATTTGGTTTGTCTAAAATTTTGCGTTGGTTATCATATTTTTGATACTGTTTCGACATTGACGATAGCATTTAAATCCAGTTTAAATAGTAGGTATTTTTAAACTGTACCTATATTATTATTTCATTTGTTATACTTTTTTTACAAACAAAAATCTTTGCATATATAGTTGAGAATCTTCTCAATGGAAACATACCTAAATGTATCAATTTCAAAGTAAATCCATAGGGTGATTTTAAAAAAGCGTGATGAACTTAGAAGCTTTTATTTATAAAACCGTAATTGGGTTTAATTCTGCCATAACAAACCAATCCACATCACTCCCTTATGTCGACATATCTAGTACAAATCTAGGTATTAATTTTGAGTGTATCCCTGTGTTTGCTGGATAGTAATGGTACACATTTAGCATATTAAATTAGTTTGATTTTTAGAGTTCTATAGAGATTGCCGAGCAAGTACCTATGTGACTTTATCAATTCATTAAGTTTATCTTAGACAGTACTGACATTGCGGAAATAAAATTTCGTGGAGACACCTGGACTTGGAATGAATATAGCCTTGAGCAAGCGTAGTAGGTAATCAATGATTGTGCCTTCTCTGTATAAAAAAGGTATCTTTGGTCTTATTATTTTTATAGATAGATTTTGGGCACAACTAAGCTTAATTAACAGCCAGAAATGTCACGTCCACACTTCTCACATCTCCCCATAAGACGGCAGGCGCCTCAGTGGCACATCCTCTGTTTATCTACAGCACATGCCACCCAGAAGGTTTATTGATCCAATCCTGGGGACACGCGGCACCTTTACAGTCATACTGTCACGTTACTCGCACGTGGTAACGTAATTTAATTGATTTTGACAAGATAGATTGCGCTTTTGAAATCATTACGCGAAGGTTATTTGTTCTTGTGTTTATGTTAGAAGAGAGGAAATGATTTTTAAGGTGTTCTGAATTAAATTACTTTATGTATGACATGATGGCCCAGTAGTAAAAGCCAGCCGTGTATAGAGTTGTGGGTTCGATGCCTGGCAAGTATAATAAGTAAGAATACTGTGTGTTAACAAACAAGGGTAGTATCTGACAGCTAAATCAATTTTAACATCATTCTGGGACTTCCTATCAAGTATAAAACCCATGCATTCAATTTATTACATCAGTAATCTAAAATGAAACCCGCAGTCTTTCAATATTGGCAATAATTCAAAATAGCTTCATTCCTAAAAAAAATCCCATTTTAACAACGTAATCTCTCGAACATCAAACAGAAAAACGCCACCTTTCCCTTGTTCTAGAATGTTCCACTAACAAATACCAAATATGGCGTACACAGGACAATATTGTACAAAGAGAACAAGCCTAATAGTACAGACGCAAAAAACCCGGAGTGACGGGTAAGGGCACTGTAAAAAGTCAGTGTTCGGTGCAAGCCCGGCTGTTATGAACAAACGAAGGAGCCATTGGGGCATTTTGGGGCGTTTTTTTGCGCTTTTAGGCGTCAGCGCTCGGTTCAGGGGGTTTAGTACAACAGCTTTAGAGTTCTCCGCATTTTGTATCAGTCTGCGACTGTCTAATTTCTGTAAAAATTCTACTCTCTTTTATTGGAATGTTCCTTTTGCCGTGTGTTCTGGGATTTGTTAAAACCTCCAATAGATTCTGTTTTTACCGTGAAAAAGTTAGGAAGTTTGATTGTACAGTTCTGCAACTTAATAATGCTATCGAAATTGGTACTTTTGTATACGAAACATTTAATTACTGGCGGAAGTAAATGTGTGGAATGATAAATAATAATAATATCAACAATATTGTCCTACTGCAGGACAAAGGCCTTTTTGTTGTTGAGAAGACACGAGGATTGTTCAACATACTGGTTTATCTATGAGTCCAGGTTTCCTCACGACATTTTCCTTGATCGATGTCCGTGACGTCTAAGATAAACTTCAAATGAACATATGAATTGAAAAAGTCACATTAGTACTTCGCCGGTGTCAAACCCGAACCCCACGCATGACAAGCGGGCGCCTTTATCACTGAGCTATCATGATATTGAAACGGTTAATATGTAATAAGCGGCCATTCATTTCCATTCATTTTGTTCTGAAATCATGGTGTAAGTTTGCTCAATATCCCTTCAACCATGTACATACCTTCAGATTCTAACTTTGTCTTAAATCCTCACATTGACACGGAAAAAAACAAAACTGTGTTAACGAAACGTAAATATAAATCTGTACGTCACTCGTCCTCCACTAAACAGGACATAAATAATTCAATTCGTTTTACATGAATAAAACTTTAAGTAATATTTATTCTTTCCGTCCGAGCCTCATTCTTTAACTCCTCCACTTCTTAGGCAAAGATAATATTTCTTTTTTTATCTTTTACATATTAATGCGACAGCTTCCGCTGAGATTTGATCTGCGTTTACTATCATAATTTACTTTTTGAAGCTGCTGTTAGATGGATAGTACAATCACATAAAGGACAAAAATTAAATATTCGCAACCGGGCACGTGCAAGTATAGTAGCCGCCACAAGTCGTGAGCACGCGATTGTTCCGTCATTCGGGGCGATTAAGTGCAACGTCGGCGCTCCAAAAACCCCAGAAAAAAACTCAAAAGCCCAAAAATAAACTTGACGTTTGTGTTCACGACTCGTGGCGGACACTATACCAGGGTGACTTTTCCTATATCATAATTATGTACTTTCTAAGTTTATCTCGGAGGAAAACATTGAGCGGTGTCCCTTTCAATGTTTTCCTCCGAGATAAACTTAGAAAGTCTGGTGTTACCAGACTTATAATATTGATGTAAAGTCATAGTCTTTGTCAACCCGCCTTGAGCAAGCGTGGTGATCAATGCTCGTTAAGTCTCTGTCTAAGAAGATGCCTTTGCCCTGCTTTTTTTTTTTTAGGGGGGTGGGAAAACATCAAATAACTTCAGAGTGTCAGACTTTTACTGACTAAAACCCACCCATGTTCCTTCTTGTGCCCTTTGCGTTCCGGGGGCGCGGTATCTCTTACGAACAACCCGCAGCCCCGGCAGGCATCGGCCCTCAGTGGCCCCTTCCTTTTGCTGACATCTCTTAGAGGCGCGCGTAGAACACGAACGCGCATTCGACACGGCCTGTCGTTATGCAACGTAAGGACGGTGAGCTGCCCATTGCTCACCGTCCACAGGCCCGTATCTACGGTGGCCGGGAGTCGTCTCGCGGCTCCCGACGTCCGGAGTGTCTACCGCGGCTGCCTTTGCCCTGCTGTGGGCACTATTGTGAGATTGTTGTTTTTAGGATTAACTTATTCAGGATTTACATTACATACTTATATAAACAGCACTATTATAAAAATTTAAACTTACCATACATTTTTGACCCAAATTCTGACCAAATATAATTCAACCCTGTATGTCAATGTAACCCTATAAAACCCCAATTCGTTTTGCCTAAAACAACTAAAAAAAAGCAGAGTGGCCAAAAGGATCAAAACAGAAACACACCTTTGAAAGGAAATTCACAAAACAAAATAGATGCAGGAGACAATATCGCGGAGAGCGAGACAAACTAAAATCGTTTTGCATATACGCAAATTGAATCAATTTTTCGTACAAAATTGTATCCTCCCCGAGTGAGGGCGAGCGAATTTTATGTAAAGCCGTCTCAGGGCGCCCGACAAATCGCTGCGATCAATCGCGATCTTGAACGATTCATTGCACGATTTAGAATCGCAGTCAAATCGTTGAGCGATAACTGTCGCGAGAAATTATTACGTATTGAATGAACAGAAATGTGATTGTGAATGAAATGTGAACGTTAGGTATGAGTTAATAGGAGAGAGATGGCATCACCCATCAGGTTGATAGCCTGCCCTGAGTCATTGCCTTCTTAAATACGGATGGCGAGTTCGATTCTGGCAGAGGACAATTATTTTTATAAAAAGTGTGATCTACATCCATTTGCTGGTTATCCACACACCGACTGACTAATGTCAGTTCGTGTGTGGAGAAATAAGGGTTATAAATAATTTGCCTTCAAAAAAGTCTATTTATCTCCAAAAAAAAACATAATCAATAATTGGTTACGTATGTCTAATGGCTTCGAACAGGCAGCTTAACAAATGCGAATGTAACGCTTGGACGTGATGAATACGGATGGGTTATATCTCCTCCCTCGGGAAGCTGCGAGCGCCGTCTGTCCCCGGCATCGATATCTTGAAGCACTTGTGTCTTTGACAGAGGTCCTGTCATGTGTCGGTTATATTGTAAGGGTAATATAGTGTTCTAGGTCTAGCTAAGGTCAGATTAGCAGGTAATTATTTGGACTATCGAAGAACCTAATTATGTTGTAGATTGGTACATTTCTTTTTACTTACTGCTCTTGATTTAGAAATGGATATCAGGAGAACAATTCTACTAACTTTTAGAAACTATCGCAATCTTATCTATCTTAATACTACAAACATGTCTGTAATTTACCTCCATTTTTTGACATTGATTTTTTTTTTAGTAGAAATGGCGTCCTGATACTTATTGTACACTTCATATATAAGTATATGTATACCTTATGTATTGCATAAACTACCCGGTAAACGACATGGCAAGTGATTAGCTCCCGGTTTTTCGAACAAAGAACTTATGTGAAATGTTATGAAACGAGGGTGAACTGCCGTGATTGGTTACCAAGATTATCAAAAACCAATCACAGCAGTGTATTAAATGCACGCTTGACAATATGTCATAATATTTTTTCCTTCGAGAAGACTGATTTCTTTATCCCTCAAATGTAAGATCCCTAAGTGTGTAGATACAGTTTATGTAGCAAGTACCTTTAAAAGCTTGGACCATGCATAAGCGATCTGAACAGTTACTGTTGTAAAAAAGATATCTATATCTTTAAAGAAGAAAATAAAGAAAAGAAAAACTAAACTTTTCGGTAAGAAGTAAATATAGAGCAATAAGAAAAAAAAACTAAAACTCTCTTCCTCTCTCCTTATTTAAAATGTTGCTGTGCCCGACGGGGTCTATAATTGTTTCTATTTACCACCACCTGGATGCTCACATTATGGATTGCAATAAAGATTTAAGACTTGAGCAACAGAATTGACATAGATAAAAACAGCCCTTAAAGACATCAGCCGCACATACCATTCGATAGTCGACAATCAAAGCGAAACATCGAGATCTCGTGCAGGAATTCGAATAATTATAAATTGAACGGCTGTATGCTGCGTTGCATATTTAATGGCTGCCTCACCGAGGTCTAGCGCCAGTAGTTGGCTTGTTTGTAATTAAATATAGTGTAGTATCGGTTAGTTAGACGATAGATAGATAGTTTTTAGATGTAGGATAAAGCATCTTGTATTTACTAGAATAATAATAATAACGCCAGCCTATTTCTGTCCCACTGCAAGGCAAAGGCCTCTTCTCATACACGGAAGTCACGAAGATTGATCACCACTCTTGATAAAGGCGTATTTCAGATTTCAGACTTATATTAATTTTAACTGCCTCATTGGCCTAGTGGTCCTAAGCGCTACTGCTACGCTAGAGGTTTTGGGTTCGATTCCCAGGTCGAGCAAAAAGGTTTTTTTTTTTTTGTTATTCGGTTTTTCTATGAAATTCTCAGTAGCAGCTCGGAGTTAGAATTTGTGCCCGGTTAATGGCAATAGGCTCGCCCCTATTACATGGGACCTAAACATACCGGCGAACTGTGGGTGTACATGTTACACCTCTGACTAACCCTTCGGGGAATACAGGCGGTATGTTTATTTTTATGTGCATTAATTTTAAGCTCAGATTTATTCATGATGTTTTCCTTCACCGATATGAGGGATGATCAAAATAAACTTGGTAAGTACATATGAATTGCAAAGTCACATTGCTTCTTGTCCGGTATCGAACCCGCAACCATGTATAGATACGAGAAACGGGAGTATCTATACGAGTACTAATATTATAAAGAGGTAAAGTTTGTGAGGTTGTAGGGGGTAATCTCGGATTACCGAGAACCCGATTTTGAAAATTCTTTTCCCCATAAAAAGCCACGTTATTTGTGAGTTTTATAGGCTATATAACATCACGCTACGACCCAAACGAGCGGATCAGTAAACAAAGACGTAACGCATGGTGGGTGAAATAAGCCACGCGGACGATGTCACGGGCAGTTCGCTATGTTCTATACCCATAACGCGACCAAAGTCACGGGAAACAGCTAGTCATATATATACTAGGTAACATTTAATTAATTGGCAATCTTTGAGGGGTTTAAAGTACTTACAGAATATAAACAACGTTTCTGCTGTCCCATACAAAGACGCCATACATCACGTTGAAAATGTTCAGAACAGCTGTTTATAATTCTTGACCGATATGTGATCCCTTATAACTGATGATTGAAAAATCGGCCCTAAGACAATTATAACTCATATAGTTAGTACCTCTTCCAGCGAAGGATCTCAAATCTGAACGAGAAACGTCTTTTATATCACTCGTCTTTAACGATTACGACTATAGTAAAACACGATGCGACTTCCGATAACAACAAATAAATGCCTGCTTAATTTCTTGGCTGTTAGAGTGTTAAATAGAATGATGGTGCAGTTAAAAGTCGAACATAGTTGTGACTTTTTTAAATACGATGTTAAAACAACAAAGACTTCATACAACCCCTTTTTACTGCTTCAGTAGTTTCGGCTCAGCGATGATAAGTCAGTCAGTCATCAACTCGCCTCCTAGTTATAGATACTAATAACAATACCAACCTATTATTGTCCCAATGCAGAACAAAGGCATGCAGAGCAGGTATGAATATTGATCAATTCGCGTGCTCAATGCTGATTGACAAGATCTATATTTATTACTAGCTTTTGCCAGCGACTTCGTTCGCGTGATTTTTTTCGCCCGCATTAAGTTACATCTTTGGTTACTGCTCCACTCCCGCATGTCGTAGCGTGATGTTATATAGCCTATAGCCTTCCTCGATAAATGGACTATCCGAAACAAAAATATTTTTTCAATTTAAACCAGTAGTTCCTGAGATTAGCGCGTTCAACCAAACAAACAAAGCTTTATAATATTAGTAATATAAAGCTGAGGAGATCTATGTTAGTGATAATCAAGATAAACGTAATAACTTCATACGAAACTTAGCCACATTAGTGCTTGTCTGTGCCCAGCTACGAACCCACAACCTCGTGCGTGAGTGGCGGGCTTTCACCACTGGGCCATCACGATAAAATAACTTACACTAGCTTATACGCGCGACTTCGTCCACGTGGCAGTATACAATAAAACATACACTATGACACTCAGTAATAGTCTAAAGTTCTGACAGTAAAAGAATAATAATAATAATATATTTATTTGCTTAAAACACGGTTATTAATTAAATAATATTTTTTTTTTGTAATTTTGTTTTTTTTTGTTTGTTAATTGTTATAATCGGACCAGTACAATACGTACCATCACGACTGTATTCCCCGAAGGGTTAGGCAGATGTGTACCAATGTTCACCCACAGTTCGCCGGTATGTTTAAGTCCCATGTAATAGAGGGCGAGCCTATTGCCATTAACCGGACACAAAACCTAACTCCGAGCTACTACTGAGAGTTTTATAGAAAACCCCAATAACACTGTTTGCTCGACCTGGGAATCAAAGTCAAGATCTCTAGAGTAGCAGTCGCGCTTAGGTCGCACTGGCTAACGAGGCAGTTAACCGTAATCGGACCAGTACTTCTATAGATTAGCTCTTATATACAAACAAACAATGTTCTCACCATGTGAACACAGGTCTCCACACAAATCTGAGCCCATTACATAGTTAAAGCATGCTAGGCCTCTAAAATGTCTTGACGACTAACAAATCTTGCTAAAACCATCCATAATACAACCGCCGCCATTTTATATTCAGACATAGATATCGTAGTAGGCAGCCTACAGTGTGCACGCCGCCTAACTCGATTGTACCGCAACCTTTCAGATCCATTATCAAAGACAGTACGTTACTACTTCAAGGCGAGCATCGCTGGAGGGCCGCCTTATCAGACAACCTCTTCGACGAAGCCAGAATCAATGGACCTCCTCTCCCTTCGCGATACAGATGAAATGTAAGATGACAGAGGGGGGCCGCGTTGTTTCGAAGGCCATTCTAAATTGGTCGGTCGTCAAGAGGATTCTTCGCCGCGGTCCTATCCCGGGCGGCGGATTGAAGAGAAAGTGTCGTGTAAAAGGCAGAACGGTGATGCTGGGCCGCGCGGCCACTCGTTCGGCTCTTATCAAGTTTGGAGTTTAGAAAAATGGCCGCTGTTTTGTTGAGATGAAGGACAGTTTGTTATGAACGGCAAAGGTACCTGGCTGGATGGTATTTGTTTTCTTTGAATAAACATGCGAGGGTATGACTACCTGCTATGGTTCTATCAGGATATAATTTGACAGGTACGAGATTTCTGAGAGTTTAGATTTAATTTTAGTACGGCCTGGTTTAGTGTTCATAAATTATACATATCTTGTGATCGGTCGGAACATATGAGCACTATCCAGGTTAATGTCCGAAATGATATTTTGACAAAATAATCACACAAACTTAAGTGCACCTGTCTAGAATACACCGATACAGTTTGCTTAGTAGATTATGAAAAGTCTAATATCTTACAAAATATAGATTCGAATCTTATTATTCCTACAACACAAAGAATAATTTTAGATCTAACAATAATTTAACAATATAGGTAAAGTTATTGCACCATTAAATTAGTGATAGATAAGCTTCTGCGGTATTGAGTCCACGAGATCCAATAAAAATATTTTATTAAAAATACACTCATATAATGCGCACATGTAAAACGCAGGAAAAGACAATGGCAAAAACTACCTTGTACGATAAAAGCAGTATTTTTTGGATTTCATGAGATAGGTTTGCTCTTCGCTCTAGTCTAGGTTAGAGGTGACATAGACAAAATTGACGATAGGGTGAGCTTACCCAGTAGAAGCCTGTTCACTCTAACTGTAAAGAGATTATGGTGATCATATTTTTATAGCATGCCTTATAATTTTGCTTTGCTCTTGATTCCAAGGCAAACAAAGTTTGGATGCAGAACATTGTCTTTTAAAAATTACAACATCTTTAACTTGAAGATATCTCAATAGCAAACATTATAAAAAAAAAGAATATGAAAGCTTCACCCTTGCTAACCTCACACACAGCATTCGATCACGAACAGCACGTAACCAAATATTGTGTGGGAGAATATTTGTGAGCGCGACGTGTGTGTCGGAGCGAACACACCATGCAATTATTGACGAGAAGTCTTTTGAACTTTGAATTTTTTTTATATTATTTTATTTTACATATTAGAAGCACTCGGTGTTTGTGAAAATCTAAAGATGTCATTTACAATAACACGATTCGTACTACAAAACGAACGAATATAAATTATTAACGCGAAAGCTTTTTGCGTTTATAATATTTGTCGGATAGAATTGGATGGATGGATGTTTGTTACTTTTTCACTCTTAAACAGCTGAACTTGGTTCAAAAGCACACATAGATTTTGTTTTACGTTTTTTAAAGATTTACCTCCAAAACATACTATAGTATTTGTAGCGGGGGGGAATTGAACCCGCGATACGCAGCGCAGCAGTCAATCACTCAGCCACTGCGCCAACCATGTCTTCAGCACATAAAAGTAGCTACCACATAGGGTATCTATATTGCGTTTTGTATTCCCGTGGGATAATTTAGAACTTTGGCTTAATTATTAAGACTATCTAGACGAAGTCGCGCGCAAAAGTTAGCGGTAAATAAAACGTGCTGTTCATAAAAGCAATCTAAACTAACAAACTCACTGTCTCGGTAGCCTAGTTGTCCTAAGCGCGACTGCTACGCTAGAGGTCTTGGGTTCGATTCCCAGGTCGAACAAAAACTGTTATTGAATTTTTCTATGAAATTCTCAGTAGCAGCTCGGAGTTAGGATTTGTGCCCAGTTAATGGCAATAGGCTCGCCCCCTATTACATGGGACCTAAACATACCGGCAAACTATGGGTGTACTTACATTGTTACACCTCTGCCTAACCCTTCGGGGAACACAGTCGTGATGGCAATCACCTGTCTCAATTTAAATTAATTTATTAAGCTCCACTAATTGAAAGACATCACTAATACAACCGTTTAGATGCCATAACGATAGCAATCGCAGGTTAAACCGTTTGCCAATTACTTCGCAATTACCAGTTACTATGATTTATTCGTTTCCGAAACTAGCAAACGTAACTGTTTATTAATTAGTATTTTACTTGCGATCGAACTGCGCCTTAATATTGTTGGTATAATGATTAATTACTTAACTTTGGTAGGAGTAAGCTTACTGTGTCGCGAGTTGGAAGGAATTTATTAATTATTTATTTTTATAAGCTTTTATTTTGGTTCAATACTATACCAGCCTATTATTGTCCCACTGCAGGGCAAAAGCCTCTCCTAACACTGAGAAGGCACGACCTTTGATCACCACGCCTGCTCAAGGTGGATTGGTGATTTCAGAATTACATATACATACCATCACGCCTGTATTCCCCGAAGGGTTAGGCAGAGCTGTACCAGTATACACCCACAGTTCGCTGGTATATTTAAGTCCTATGTAATAGGTGGCGAGCCTATTGCCATTAACCGGGCACAAATCCTAACTCCGAGCTGCTACTGAGAAATTCATAGAAAAACCCAATGACACTTTGCTCGACCTGGGAATCGAACCCAAGACCTCTAGCTTAGCGGTCGCTCTTAGGACCACTAGGCTAACGAGGCAGAATGATTTCAGAATTATATATATTATAAGTCCAGGTTTGGTTAGGTGCTCCGGGTTTGTCGGGGATCGGTACGCACGTTCGTTCCCGGGATCCCCGGCGTAAGTGTGGGAATGGAACACCGGGGTGGTTTTTAGTTAGTATGAGTCTGACAGACTCCTCCACCCGCCTCAGGGCGATGGACATCCATGAGGATTTTCCATCCCGGCAACAATAAAAAAGAAAAAAAGGTGGTCCAGGTTTAAAAAAAGTAAAAAGCTGTGCTTATCTAAAAATATCAGCGTCTGCTTAACCATGCCTAATGCAGACCATACACGTAACAATACGTTTTGCGCTTCAGACTTGCACAAGTATCTATTACCGTGTGTTAGATAAATTAGCGCAAGTATACGAGCCATTAGTGGGCACAACTAAAACACGCTGACTTGCACGAGTACATCGTAACGTGTGTGGCTACCATTACGTCGGTTTCGATTTCTAAAAATAATTGTCGTCATGTTTTGGTTTACACGTTTATGGTAACTTTATATTTCAGTGACGTGCGGGGCTTTTGTAGCATGTGAGGTTTGAGCCATAAACGCACCACACGGGACAGCGTATTGCGTGATAATATTTGTTATTTAAGTCACAGAGGTACTAAAAAGCAAGCCGTAAAACGCCAGATTCTGTACTTTTTTTTCATGACATTTATTACTTTTTAATTGAGACATTTATCACCAAGCTTTTCTCATTAATTACCTATCGCTAACTAATCTTAAAATCAGTCACAGATTTACCTCAAAGGCGCTATTACAAACACGTCAAACCCGCAATCCCTGCTATGGCCATTTTAAATTCATGGCCACTATTACTGCCGGTACTGCTACGACTCAGATTCACGAGCCATTACGAAACACGTTTAGAACTATCGCCGGAAATATTTCCCACTTTATAGAAATACTTTAAAGTCCGTTACGATATAGCTGCTCCCTTTAATGTTGCTTTTAGGGTTTGTAAAAGTGAAGGTCATGTTTTAATGTCTATGGATCCGGAGGTCAGGTCAGTTCTGCCATGTTTTTAGTAAGGTAATATATTTCTGAAGTGTTGAAAGACCTTTGAGAAGATAAAAATACTAAAACGCCGAGGGTGCTTGTAACTATTTTTAATTCCTGTGTTTTTAAAAACGTGGTGGAGGTCAGATAGGCAGTCGCTCCATGTGAAACACTGATAATCAGCTGCATCCGGTTAGAGATGAAGCCGACCCCAACATAATTGAGAAAAGGCTAAGTAGTAGTAGTAATTTTTTTAAATGTTAACAATCTAATGTCGGTGTCGATCTGTCAATAATACCTTTAAATTTTGACAAGTTTTAGACATAAGCTCTCGCTGTAATAAGATTGTAACTAGATGTTCAACATTAGTTACGAAAAATTGACCTTCAGTTAGCCATACCTAATATTGTAAATGTAAAGTAACACCGTCTGTCTACTACAGTTTCACGACTCAACCACTGAACTGATCTTAATTAAGTGTAGTACGGGGAAGTAATAACCCCAAGAAAGGACAGAGGTTACTTTTTATTTGAACCGACATGTGCGCGGATGAAATCGCGAACAAAAGCTAGTACCACATATATCCACACGATTATTTATCTCACACACTATAAATCATTAAAATATCTCTCTGTCACAGTAATAAGCTTAACATAACCCTCTCCTCACTCTATCCTCATTTGGATCCTCCTCACTAAAGCCTCATTTCCTTATTAAACACGTAAATTAAACGATGAATAATAATTATTCAAATTAACGAAACTAAATACCATCATTTAATGCAATAAACAATGATATTAAACTATACAATATTCCTCGAAAGGCTATATTTCAGCCGGGGTCGGGGACATCGTAAAACCGGGTATTCTCGTTAATTAAGCCATATCTTAATTTGTTTAAGCTGCTATGAATGTTTGCTAGACTTGTGATTCTTTTAGAACGGGGTTTAAAAGTGTTTCTGCATATACTTTGCGACTTGGTTGTAGCCAAGAAAATTACTTAGTAAGATAATAGTGGTTTCCAAGGGATTATATTATTACTAGTTTGTGCCGCCGACTTCGTCCGCCAGAATTTTACAGATATTTGCTCTTATAATATGTCAATCAGAGATACAGTAGCTTCCTATTAGCGAAATATTTTTTACCATCGGACATGATGTTCCAGAGATTAGAATGTTTGAACAAACTAACAATCTTTCCCACTTTATAGTATAGATGGACTCCGGACACGAGGCTAGTTTACAAGTCATTTGACAGTTCAGTCACTGGCAGCGTATACGAATACGATTGACGGTAGTGCAGTTTTGATCTCATGTCTGAAGCCCATTACAATTTCTGACAAAGTTTTTCCGCTTATACCACTTAAAAATAATAATAATATTCTGCTAACTAACGATTATACCACTAAAATAGCAAAAACTTCCGCACGGACCATTTTAGAATAGCGTGACACTAACCATAAAAAGAAACAATTCAATTGAAATCATAATCACTTTGTTTCAATGTTTCACACACTGGTTAGCGTGTCAGACATCAATAAACACACTTGACAGTCAGTTTTTCACCGCAAGGGAGTTGCCGTAGCTTGCCGCAGCATCGTAGACATCGCGTAGCGTGCTACATGCTCGCTACGAAATAATCGTTCTAATAGCCACCCGTGCTACGACATTCGTAGCGTGACCTTGGCTGCGAACTCATTCATATTATTTATTTTCTATTGTGAGGTTGAATAGTCACTGTTTTCCTTCCACATTATATCTGTATAGAGATATTTTGACAAATAAAGACCCTAAAGGAGACTTTCCTGACAGCGGGCTCTATACAAAAGAGTGTAGTCGTATCTTGGAAAATAAATAATAAATCTCGTGAACATTTTATACTTAGGCCCTACGGGCAATACGGGTACTACAAATTTCTTCCCGTTCCGTCAATATTTAGTGACGTATAATTTTGAAATTAAGTTATTTGACGAGAATCAGAAACCCAATTCTCGCAACTAAATACGATCAAAATCAAGTCGCAATTTTATCTTAGCGACCATTCACGTCAAAAACTCTCCACAAACCTATATATTAGTGCCATTATCCTATCTAAAACACTTCATTGAGTTCTAATTGACCAAAATATAACAAAACTTTTATGTATGGAACACTCTTTCAAAAAGTTCTCTTAAAAGGCAAACCTCAGCCTCCAGTATTATCAAACATGGCCGACCCTGGGCGCAACAATAGCTTCGAGGTGAAGGTAGACTAAAATCGACAAGACTAACTAAATCCGTCGGCTCTCAGTGAAAGTGCTGCCGTGAACTGCACGCTATTTATATAACCAAACAGAGGCATTTACAAACAATCGAGTCGGCTTTCAAAGTTGCAAGCTGTATAGTTTAGTTCTGAACTGGTTTGGCTTATTTCAGGAATTTTATTACATTTAATTTGGGGCTGCACGTTACCAAAAATGTGTGTTCAAAGTCATAGAATACAATAAAATATAATATAATAGATCTGCAGAAAATAGATGAAAAGAGAATAGAATAAAAAAAAAAACAACAACGTATCAAGTTAACAGTCCAAATTAATATCTAATATTAAGTCGACTCGAATTGTGTATTAACAAAAATGTAAGAAGGTTTACGATAGATATGTATGACTTATGCTTGTACACCCACGTCGACCTTACATCAGAACGTCCAGTTACTACTCTGTCACATGTGCTTTCTAAGTTTATCTTTGACATCTCTGACATCGGTGAAGGAAAACATCGTGAGAAAACTAGCAAATATAATTAATCTAAGTCTAAAGCCTTGAGCAAGCGTGGCAACATCGCACCTTCTCTGTATAAAGAGAGGCCTTTACCCTGCCGTGGGACCACTACGCTAGTTTTATTATCATTCACAGAATACCATTCACAATATGTGTACTTGTGTACATATGTACGATGTATGCTTGTGTAGCAAGTATGGAACACCGTATCACAAAAACTCACCTGTCTGTACATCAAACTACTAATTGCGCAAACCAACATGACGTATTACAATCCGATGTCAAACCCTGACCACGTAACTCAAACTGGAATAGGAGCGCAGGGCGTGCACCGCCCGCGGTCTATTTCCGGCTATGACGTCACTCCCACACCCCCCGTGACGCAAGCCAGCTGAAACTTTTTAATTTTTTTTTTCAAACGCGTCTGGCACTGGCGTGCGGTGATGCGGTCGTACGGTTCGTACCGATACGTAACCTACATCGCTTGACGTTTCACTTGATAGTCTGCTACTCGTACTTTGATAAGTTTTGATTAAATGGTTTCTATTTTTTCGACGTTCTGTAAGAAAGTTCGAAGATTTGTAAGGATTTTTTTAAAGAATTATTTTTCTCTCGGCATGAACTTTATTAACATACCATCGAGCCTGTATTCCCCGAAGAGTTAGGCAGAGGTGTAACTAATGTACACCCACAGTTTGCCGGTATGTTTTTAAGTCCCAAGTAATAATTAATCATGTATTACTAACATTATAAAGAGGTTTTAAAAAATGCCTTAATATTGTAACTCACTTTCAATAACAATATTGTGACTGCCCCGTTGGTCTCGTTGTCGCAAGCGCGACTGATGAGCGTGGGCTCACGGATTCGATTCCCAGGTCGGGAAAAAAGTGTTATTGGGTTTTTCCATTAGGATTTGCTCAGTAGCAGCCCGGAGTTTGAAAGTTGGTCGTGTGACACCCCCGTATCTTGGAAAGCACGTAAACCCGTTGGTCGCGGCTGTTATTCGTAGATCATTGACAGTCGTTACAGATAGTCAGAAGCCAGGAAGTCTGACAACCAGCCTAACCAAGAGTATCGTGTTGTTAACTGGGTTGTGGAGATCAGATAGGCAGTCGTTCCATGTAAAACACTGGTATTCAGCTTCATCAGGTTAGACTGTAAGCCGACCCTAACATAGTTGGGAAAAGGCTAAGCAGATGATGGTACATAATCTTACTTTAGGCTGTAAAGTTTCCGATAAATTTAAATTAAAAAAATATATTTTTGGTAAAAATGCCTCTAATTGACATTAATTTTTTTTTGACATTATTGGTCGCTGCTCGAGATCAGATTGCGACTAGATTTAAAACGATTGTAATTAGCAAAATTGGTCTTGTGATATCGTATAAATCTGGCCAGCAAACAAATGCACATGTTTTCGTCTTTTCCAGTACAATCGCAGTTAGTTCTGATTAAAAGAACCGGAGCACACAAACAGTATCCTTTATTTACGGGTTCTGGCTTTGAGAAATAAACTCACTAATAGCTACCTATTAGTTCGATGTTCGATTAGCAGTGGTGCCGCGATTCAGATGCAATTTTCTTGTAGAATTTAATACAAATAAAAAAAGGTGAATACTATAGGTATCTGACCATATTCACGTAGGTAATCGACCATAGATAACCTCATAACCTCTTCTTGTCAGTGCTATAAACAATTTTACTACCGGTTGAATTTCTTAGAACATAATTGCATGTTTGTTTTATTTTTAATCAAGCATATCACTACATATTATGCTAGGTTTCGTTGTTAACAACTATTATAGATTTCACCTTCATTTTTAATTTTATTTAACACTAACTTGTCAAATAATAGAATTATTGCCATTATCTGTTTATTCCTCGCCTTTCCATTTTAATAAACAGCACGGGTCGGTAGTCGGTACAGCAGAATAAATGTTAAAAATGGTAGCTCATTAATTACAGTAAGTAATCGGCTTAAATAGCTACAAAACAGCATCCATTACAAACAAAAACCCATAAACGTTACATACGTATCGTGGTAGTGTCGTTGATGATAAGTCTCTCAGTAACACCCAGGTGCGTAACACAAAGATAGGATAGTAGTAGTAGTTTATTGTCAGAAGATTTGCACAAGCTAACACAGTAGAGACAATTCCACACACAATAGAAAACTCACAAACCATAGGATCACAACGATAGCTTTCGGAAATTAAGCGATTTATGATATTCGCGAAGTCCCTCTATAGTATCGCAACACGGGTTCCGTGAGTGAGTACAGTGCGCCGACTGCCGCTTCGCGCGGTGTGGTCTGCGCTCGCGCTGTTTACTGATGAAGATTGATAGTGGTTTGTTGATCAGGTCACCAAAAGATGTTCTGCGCCATTTCGCGCTGACTAGCTCGAAAATACTCTTTGTGTGCAACAATAAAAATCAATGTTGAACGATCAAATACTTCAATTCTCGCCTCACACATCCTCGCGCATCCAGAAATTGATGAGACGAAAATTGAAATAATTCTTCGTATAAAATATTGAACTATATTTTGCTGCATAAGCAGAGTATTTATTGCTTACACAATTTCAATTCTCGCCCATTAAATTCATTGCTCGCCTCGCCTGGTTTGAAACCACCTTAACAGCCACCGATGGTTTCTTCCAATGCACGTCATGGAAAATGTTTTACTTAAAATATATATTTAATAGTATTTATTTCATGTTTTTGTTTATTATTGAAAATACAATAGATACTGAGAAATTGCGTGAATTTTATGTTGAAAATATAAACATTACAAATATTACTTGAGTAAGCCACATACGTAAGTATAAGTAATCGTGCGATTCCTTCAAAGGTCGACCATTACTCCGAAAAAAGGCTATTTATTACCCACGCGCACACAACACTATATACCTACGTAGTACATTAGTTCATATAAACATTCATAGTCTAAATAACCCATTAGGGTATACAAAAATAACCGTTTACCTTAGTCAGAGGCGTGGCTACGGCGGAAAGCACTCAGCCCTTCGCTGTGTAGCCTATTCTAGATACCTTACTGTCCATTGCATTTGTAAGAAATGACTCTTAGTTGTAAATGAAGCCCTGGTACCTTGAGATGAAGATTATCGCCATTTTCTTTTTGAGGTTGGGTGATATACTTAATGTAAGTACGAACTGTTGCTCCCTAAGATCTCTTTAAGTAGTATCTATCTATTTAAAAGCAACTTAGGTAAACTGCCATACAGAGAGATTGTAGCCTTTTTTCGTTTAAGAAAGAGACGATAACGGCTTACTGTTACGAGCAAAATTACCTTATTATGTACTTATAATAATTTGTAGGTTCCAAGTCAGTAGACTTCCAAGACGCTCGTCATCAAAGAAAAGATCGTGAGGAAACCTGAAAGCCAATTCTGCTTATTAAAAACGTACAAAATCGAATCGCAACCTCATCTAAGCTTAAATCAATGTTGAAATATGTAGATATATTATAGGACTTTTTTATAGATTGAGATTAGATTGTGATTGTTACTTAAAGTTAGTAGAATTGCCTCCTTGGAGTTATATAATGAATAAAAGTCGGAAATTAGCAACCTGCCTTGAGCAGGTGTGGTGATCAATGCCCCTGCCTTCTCAGTATGAGAATAGGCCTTTACCGTGCAGTGCGACAATCAATTATTTTTAATAATTTGTAGATAACCTCGACCGAGCTTTGTGTGTTGTTGCATTACGTCCGCCACTAATAAAAATACACTCACGCCTGTATTCCCCGAAGGGTTAGGCAGAGGTGTAACAATGTACACCCACAGTTCGCCGGTATATTCAGGTCCCATGTAATAAGGGGCGAGCCTATTGCCATTAACCGGGCACAAATCCTAACTCCGAGCTGCTACTGAGAATTTCATAGAAAAACCCAATAACACTTTTTGCTCGACCTGGGAATCGAACCCAAGACTTCTAGCGTAGCAGTCACGCTTAGGACCACTAGGCTACCGAGGCAGTTCTAATAAAAATATCGCTGGAAATTCTCGTGTGCCCGTAACTTCACGCATACCCTTCATAAACAACATTGTGATGTGCTTGCCTATCTAGGCAATACTTACCAAGATCAAATACTTCCCAGTATAATAATACTCTTTCGATCAACTGTCGGTCATGGCGGCTAATCTCATTGCAGAGTATCCAAGTACGATGGAAATAATACAGTAGCTACGTATCCCTCACTCTGGTAGGCCGATGCAACGGCAGTTCCGGGAAGAGATCAGGCGCAAGTTCAACGGTTTTACATGCTATCCGAGACACGAATTTCTCAGTAGCAGCCCAGAGTTTAAAAAATACCCTCCAAACTCCGGACTGCTACTGAGCAATTTGTAATGGTGTAAGAAGTAGTGAAAGGCAGTCACTACTTCTCAATTTATATCTGCTAATAACGGTTTATACAAAGCAGAAGGGATTTATCACTGGGAAAGATAAAACCCATATTCCCAAACTCATATTGCTTAAACCTTCACTTTCACGCACAGCCGACCCCACCAATATAAGGGTCAAAACAACCCACAGAGGGCACTTTAACCCCCACAACAACACACCCCAATCTAAAACATCAATTACCTTTACACAACAAAGTTGACAAAACAAATCTATAATTGTTTTCGGTCACCTGCAGTACATAAAGTCAAATGTTAATTATCATTAACAGTGTTTAGCCTAATCCCTTGATACAGATAGCCATTGAACAGAGTATGTGCCCCGCGAGAAACGTTATCCCTATAAACAAATTAACTAAACATAAAAGCTTACATAAAAGATCGCTTTACAACGCAAATGGTATAGTTAGAGGGCCGAAGGTAGCCGACATGTGCCGATTGTTGCCGATGTTTAAATTAACCGCTGAACGGCTTTGGTGATTGATATGTTTAAATGTTGTTTCACTTTTTAATTATTTGTTAATTAATTAGCAAAGTTGTGTTGAACATGAATGCATGCATGGAAATATAGGAACAGTTTACATATCTGAAATTGTGAAAATGTTTCAGTGCCCATATTATGAGTTCTTTCTACCAGATAAATTAAAAATGCAACAAAGTTTGCATAAAATTTAATGCCAAATGAGTCAACTGGAGTTTATCAATGGTGAAACCAACTCTTGGACCAATAAATCAGTTCATTAAATTTTCTGATACAGTGAAATAAATAGCTTCCACATTAGAAATATAATATGAAACAAATTACTCCAAATTGCTGAGCTATTTCGTCAGCACACCGTTCACATTATCGCTCAATAACTCACAAGCTGCGGGCTGTGGATGACGATTTTTACAACTCACTCACGGTTTATAGTGCGGTGTCTGGGATACGTTTTATGTGTCCGATGCCGAGTGTCAATGTGTCGGGTATTTGCATACCTTACGCTTGACACAAGTACAAAAGTAACTCTTCGTTCAAATTGCATGATTAAAATAATTATCGCATGGAGGCCTATTGTACCCACTTTAACGTAATTCTCGTAACCGAAAACGTTCGCAATCTCATTTAAGCGATAATAATTAATGAAACTAAATTAAAGGATTTTGTTTGACAGATTAAGACCGATATTAGAATGTGAACGTTTTAAAAAATACGGGAATCCTGCATCAAGATTTAAAAACATTCATGTATGAGTGTCATAAAGATTTGTTAAAAAGGGGTCATTCCATTTCAGTTTTGTAAATATGTAAAATCTGATAAATGTAAGTTTAAAAAAATATCCAAAATAGTTTATTTTCTTTAATAACATTTGACTACTTAGTTAGCATATTTAGCATCCTTTAACGCCAGTAATGCTTGTAGTAGGAGACTTCACTCTGCCATAAGCAAATATAATTACATACACAGAACTGCTGAAGGTACTGTTTAAATTGATATAAATATCATTATGGTTGCGACCGCCGCGACGCCTGCATACCAACTTCAACCCCTGTTTGACCCAGTCGGGGGTCGAACTTCCAAAAACCCCATCTGAGCGGATGTCATTGTCTGTCAGTTCGCTATTCATGTAAATGTTTTATCTAATTGATATTCAGACTGTTTTTTAATTCACTACCTTTTGCAGGGGGCAACTAGGTTCAATTCTTTTAAATTTTCAATTCTTTTTTACACATACCATCATACATACCATCACGCCTGTATTCCCCGAAGGGTTAGGCAGAGGTGTAACAATGTACACCCACAATTCGCCGGTATGTTTTAAGTCCCATGTAATAGGGGGCGAGCCTATTGCCATTAACCGGGCACAAATCCTAACTCCGAGCTGCTACTGAGAATTTCATAGAAAAACCCAATAACAGATGCATTCTTTTTTTTTTCATGGAAATGACATTAGAAGGTACCTTTTAATGATATAAGTAAAATAAAAGGACTAATATTTGAATATGGAATTAACCGCTTAAATATGATAAAAAATCAACTATTCCAAAATTTTTGGTAGAGAATATAGACAACAACGTATCTTTTTTCACATTTATGGGTTGGTCAAAAGTTGATAATTTTTTTGTGCACTCTCACCCCCTAAAATATCTATAATGAATTAAAAGTTACGTTGTACATAGATTGAAATCAGCATCTTTAATGACACATCCAAGTTTGTTGACCAACGGAGGGTAGTTTATGGTGTGCCTACGTAAGGCGAGGCTCCGGCGGACCAAAAGTTTGATTAACTCAAAATTACTTTATCAAATAAAATGTAGATTGAATCGACTTTAAATTGGATATTTACTCCCTCAGTTTGATGTACTTTGACCTTCTGTATTTCAGAACTAGCTACTGCCCGCGACATCGTCTGTATAAACTTCAGAAATAAGCTGAAGTTCTAAGTTATCCCACGGTAAAACGAAACCGGGATCTCCTTCTCTAGTGCATGTGTCACCTCCTTATTTGCCCGTCGTGCGCAACCACCTGCGCCATCCAAGACCTAAACGAGGGCAATGAGAGAGCTGTACAAGTTGCTCAGTACTGATCGAACACAATTTGAAGCGAGTCAAACGACACGACGAGAAGAGAAGACTATGAGTATCAAATTTTTCCTGTTCAAACATTTAAGACTAATAAAAATCCATCCATCTGTCCATCTATCCATCCATCCCCACAAACTTTCGCGTTAATAATAATAATAGCAAGTAGGATATATTTCATAACCGATGTGCGTAGTCTATTGTCGATGGCTTAATAAAAAACACAGCGTAAAAATATACGTAGATTACATGTACCTATGAAACCTTCTATTTGACTATTCAACCAAATGCTTGCAATATGGTATAATTATATGAAAATATAATTTACATATTTCATATGAATTCGTATTGTTAATATTATTCATTTTAGTATCAGTTGTCCATATAAAAGTGATGAATAAATAAAATATCGTATTCCATGTATACCAAGTTTCATACAAAAAAAAAGAATTCGGAGTTTTGTATCTCAAAATACCTATGTTCTTATTTTGTGAAATCTGTTTATTTGTATTTATTTTTTATTTAAACTCTAGAGTATATTTCACTACCCAGAGATAAATCTCCAATGTATGACATCTCTGTATCCCGAGAGAGTACTAATAATATTTATTTCAAATAACGCCCGCTCGTAGCTAATATTTCGTAGCTTGTCGTAGCTTCGTAGCGGCAATAACACGTAGCGTGCTACGAAGAAATCCTCCAAGCGTAACGTCAAAATGATACGTTTAATCATTTCTCCTACATACTACATTGTGCGTTTGCATCTATTTAGTATAGAGAGGTATTTGATATGAACACTATGTATAATATATTCCTTTTATGGTAATAAAATGGGATATAGGTAGTAAGAAACAACATTCAAATATTAAAGCGACGATTCGTCTGTGAAACAGAGACAGGTATGTCAATATTTCTGCAGTAGTTTGAGAACAGATACCACGTGATAAGAGACGTACTACGTAGCAACAACAACGTCTTCGATAGAATATAGCAGCAAACTGTACTGTAAAGTTTGAACCTTGCATAAGTTGGATACCCACCTTTCTACGCCTGTATTCTCCGAAGGATTAGGCAGAGGTGTACCAATGTACACCTACAGTTCGCCGGTATGCGATTAATGAGGTAATTATACCTTCTTCCCAGTAAGGGTAGTGGCGAGGACAAACAGGCATAGACAACACATTCTATTCCTAGAAGTGTCACTAACAAGGTTCACAAATAGCAAGTTATTTCAATCATAGTTAAACTAGCTTCTGCCCGCGAATTTATTCGCGTCAAGGTTAATATATTGTTTCACGGGACGTACATTTTCCCGGGATAAAAAGTAGCCTACGTGCTATTCCAGACTATAATCTATCTCTATGCCAAATATAATTCAGATCCGTTCAGCCGTTCTGGCGTGATTAAGTAACAAACATACATCCATCCAAACTTTTGCATTAACGACTTCGTCCGCGTTAAATTTGATATATTATCCCACGGGAACCATAATTTTTTTCGGGATTAAAGTATCCTATGTGTTATTGCACACTACAAATTATCTCAGTACCAAATTTCATCCAAATCTGTTCAGCCGTTTAAACGTGAAAGATTAACAAGCATCCATCCATCTTCGCAAACTTTAGTATGTATAATATTAAGAAGATAGTAGAATAGAATTAGTAGGAAGTAAGTAACATTACGAGTCTTCGGTGGATTTTCTTGATATTGTACAGAAAAACCATTAGTACAAAAATAAATCGTAAAATCACCGATCTAGAGTCGGACTTTCAATAAAACTGTATTTTGTAACAAATATAATCGAGTGAATCCCTCTTTACTGACATTCGTTCTCAGTAGGTAAGCAATTACCATTTCAAAAAATAAAATATCAATAATTGAACGAAACCTTCTCCATGTCAATTACCATAGCGCCAGATTGACATGACGAAAATTAATAATTAATAAATGAATAATTTTGTTTCCTTTTATCTTTGATCCGGGTCATAGTACTTTTTATTTGGGCGAAGTTCTGTTAGAACGAAACAAGACACGTGGCAATTTCTTCCATTGTACGTCTTTAGTTGTAATGAATACACCATCACGTCTTTATTCCCCGAAGGGTTAGGCAGAGGTGCAACAATGTACACCCACAATTCGCCGGTATGGTTAGGTCCCATGTAATAGGGGGCGAGCCATTATCCGGGCACAAATCCTAACTCCGAGCTGCTACTGAGAATTTCATAGAAAAACCCAATAACACTTTGCTCGGCCTGGGAATCGAACCGAAGACCTTTAGCGTAGCAGTCGTGCTTAGGACCACTAGGCTACCCAGGCTTTAGTTGTAATGATTTCGAATATTTGACACTGATTAAATTAATATCTATTCTATGCATACCTGATAACATAAAAAATTTGCCCTCAATTAAATTTAAGAAGCTTCTCTACTCACTATTAATGGAAAAATGTTATTATATTGTAGAAGATTTTATAAATGATAATAATGTTTAATATTTCTTAAACGATAAACACTTACAATGTACTTATGTAATTTTAAAGACTGTTTCGAGATTTTAAGACTGTTTCTTGTTAAGTTCCTTTTAATTATAAATTTTATAAAGTTATTTTAAAATTGTTCCTTTTTTTTCATGTTGGAGTTCAATTTTTTTTTACTTTTATGTCAGTATTTTAATTATTATTTTTGTTTTTATTTCAATATTTGTACGCCTTCACGGCAAAACATAGCGCACATATAAAATAACCTAAGATCTTTATGTAAATACCTATGTTTCACAAATAAACATTCTGATTCTGATGCATACGTTTGGGACGTAACATTGAACTCTTATTGCTGGTTAGTACTTAATGGCGTATTCAATTACTTTGATGATTGAGAGATTGTGGGTAAGATCGTTTTAGATAACTAAGCCCATTTGTAGCATGTATAGAGCTGAACGGGCACCATTTGAATCAGATCCAATAAGTCTCCATTTGGGCCACAATTGCTTTTAAAGTCACCAGGTCGTCTGGTTGTCAAATTACATGGCAACTGTAATGTCCTACAATTATCTTCAGATTCTTATAGTGAGAAGACCAGTATTTATTCTAGCTTTAAAATCATGGACCATAGTTCCTTCAAGTAGAAAATCATTTTATAATATTTGTGCCCGGTTAATGGCAATAGGCTCGCCCCTTATTACATGAGACCTAAATATACCGGCGAACTGTGGGTGTACATTGTTACACCTCTGCCTAACCCTTCGGGGAATACAGGCGTGAGTGAGTGTATAATATTTACGCATAAATTGGACACGTGTTTGAAAGAACTTTGAGGAGCCATAAGATTTTCAGGCAAACATTTTACGACTCCACAAGCTAGTTAGCATACTTCTTCTAATATGACTGATGGACACGTGATTATAAGTAATTGTTATTTTTATTGTCCCTGCCTCCCTGTGCGAACACCTGACACGTTACCTGTTACCGACAGCTTTCATTGGCTGAGAGGGACAGGACAGTCGGCTACAGTGCTACGACTCGCTACGAACTGCTACAAAAGGCTACGAAGGACTGCGTTCACACTCCACGTAGTTCGCGATATCTATTAATGTAAATGAAGATATTAGGCTCCCCGCGCTCACCGGCGCTCCTAGCTGCCGCCAAACTTTACCAATATCGCCTTCAATTCAAGATGCTATCGCAAAATTAATTAGAAACTGTTTGCTTTATATTCCAGAGCACACACCTCGCTCTACACTTTATGTTGTACCTTTCGATGAAATTGGATTCCTTCGCGCGTAATCACTGCCACTGCCACTGTCCTAACCTAACATTTTTATCTGCGACTGTATTCTGTACATCCTAACTGTGAGGGCGATGAGACCCAGCTCGAATTGAGGACGTGTGTACACCGTGCCTAAACGTCACGCGCATTCACCCGTAAATATTCACGAATGGAATCGCACGGTGCAAGCAATCTGTTTTCAATTAGACGTCGGCAGCGCACGCCTGACACTGGCCGCAGGTGGTGCCGGGGTCCAGCCGGGCCGGTGTCGGCACGCTGGCGATTCTCTATCACTGGTCTTAGATACTGACCGAAAGCTCGAGGCGGCAGCGCCGCGCGTGGCGGCGCGGGGGAGAAGGGGGCCGGTGTCCACACCACAACACTTCACTCACACGGCAGCGCGTCGAGCCCGCTCGCGCGTGCACGCGTCGCGCAACATGGCCGTGCCCGTGCCAGCGTGCAGCTATCGACCGCGAGCCGGCCGCGCGCCGCCCAGCGACTGACGCGGGAGCCGTGCGCGCGCACCGGCCTCTACCCGCCCGTGCCTCGCACACCCCCGCCCCAGGCCGCGCTCTGTGCGAGCGGGCGAGCCTTCCCCGGCAACTTTGTACCCTTCTTGGAAAATCCCGCGTTGGAACCCGCTTTTTACTGAATCCGTCGATGTGAAGCAAACAACTCTGTTGTTTGCACCAAACTTACTTTTGCCAGCTTTCAAACCCTCCCCGTATTCTGGAAACCGATACTACAGAAGTCTTAAATGCATCGACTGAAAAAAAATCTACTTATAAGAAAACAGAAAGCCCATCGGAATAATCCAATACGTCTCCGGTGAAACCTGAAACGATAATTACATACGTCACCCGACGCACACCCCCGTAGCGCCCCAGTGGCGTGTCCTCTTGCTCCACAACAAGTCCGCGAGGCGTCGCTCTCGTGTTTATTTTCGGCTGCGGCCGCTGTGCCGAGAGCGCCGCGTGCCCGCCCGTTGCCGTGACAACGTGCCCCAGACGCCACCGAAGCCTCCCGAAGCTCGGCGGGCCGACACGAACGCAAAGCTGAAGTATCAAGTAACTGGCGTACGAATAAAGCCGGATTTTTGAATGTGGACCGCCGTGAATTTACTGAGACTTGTGTGTAATCCATCAGAGCACTGCTGTGGAGAGTCTTAACCTAGAATAATAAATAAAGTGTTCTGCGGCGGATAAACCCAAGCCGAGGATGTCATTGAGCGCATTACCGCGAACTTTGCCCTGACAGCTTCAATACACTTTTGCGCTCGTTGCACGTACCGAATGAAGATTACGTTTTGAACACGTACTATCTTTAAACTCAAACCGTTTTTTGTACCTATCTAACTGTAGGTATTAACGCGTGAAGTAACATCATTTTTATAACACAACACGTAGGTACCTACTAATATTACGTAAAAAAAAGAAGTGATCCTTTATTTTTGTTAAAGAATCATTCCTACACGTCGCCACTGAATCATTTTACTGCGTTATGTATAGGTTCCTGGTTAGATAGGTACCTAGATAAGTTCTATGTATTTTCTTGATATTATTTTTTTTCTACTGACACGAGGTCGCTCGCCAAAGTCCGTAGTTGCTTAGAATCACATGGATAAGAAAAATTGGTTCAAAACAGGAGGTTTAATCAATAAATTTAAATATGTAAAAAATTATGTAAAATAAAATAAAAATAAAAATAAAAATTAATAATGTAATGTGTATGTAATATGTGTGTGTAGTATGTAATTTTTTTTATTAAAGTAAATTAAGTATGTAAATGTTACTCCTTATATTTATAACATATATTGTATATCTGTTTGTTGTTCCAAATAAATAAATAAAAATAAAATAGACACAACTACCTCTTCTACTCTTTTACAACATGCCTTTTCGATTACGATTAAAGATTCCTATACGACAATGTTACAAGGTGGACATTTTAAAAGTATCTGCCATCTGCTGATTTTGTCGTGGAGCCAGTACGCCAGTTCTTGTAAAATGATTTTTTTTTTGGGGGGGTGGGAAATCATCAAATAACTTCTCCCGCCCTGGGCGGGGCGGGAGGGAGTGTCAGACTTTTACTGACTAAAACCCACCCATGTTTTTTCTTGTGCCCTTTGCGTTCCGGGGGCGCGGTATCTCTTACGAACAACCCGCAGCCCCGGGCCTGTAAAATGATAACGCCATCTTTTGGTTTTCAAGGAGATTAGCCTTGAAAACGTTCAATTCGAAAGGTTTTATTCCTCATAATTTAAGTACTTAGCTAGATTGCTTTCTTTTAGTTCTGCAATTATTACGCTTATGCTATTAGGAATTAATTTGTTAATTTTGTATAAGATTCCTGATTTTCGAACGAAAACTATAGTGCCAGTGTCAAAATGAGTTCAGTTGTTTCCTAATCTGTGGAGCACGGTTTTTAGGTTATGTGAGGAATGTTTTGTTAAAAAAAACAGGAGATTTTAATAACTTAAAGGTTTAAAAGAAACAATACCATTACAATTATGGCTCTGGTAAGAGCAGGCTTGCAAAGACTCGCCAACCTATTCAATGGTGGGCAAGGTATGTATTAAAAAAATTGTCTGATAAGTACATACTTGAATGGATTCGTATTTTTTAGTTTTAAAACGATTTCGTTGTACACTGTTTACCATTTTACAGCGGGTGTTCTACCAAGATTTATAACAAATCTAGCTCCTATCGAGTCCAAAACTATACCAGAAACCACTAAGGACGTGATAGCAGAATGCAATACCCTAATCGAAAAGAATGCTTCAAGGAACTTTGCTATCGTCCACCTACTGGGTAAACAATGGCGCGTGACTGACGGAGATCTTCTCGTCATCGAAGGGTTCTGGCCTCCCACTATCGGGGACAAGATTAGACTTGACAAAGTTTTACTGGCTGGTACTAAAGACTTTTCTCTTATTGGAAGACCTGTAGTACAACCTGGACTAGTGGATGTGACCGCAACAGTAATTTCTAAAGGCCTATCTCACACTAGAACACATTTCAAAAAGAAGAGGAGGAAGCAGTTTATGAGGATCAACTTCCAAAGAGCACCACAAACTATTTTGCGAATAAACTCTGTGGAGATTGCCAGTAAGATCAATGAAGCACCTAAGAATGTTTTCTAGTTGTATATTTTTAAGTAGATAATAAATATTATAGTAATCATTATTGTATTTATTCGGGGAAAGACATAATACATGAATTAATTATGTTGTAAAGTGTTACAAGATTTAACAAGTGTCAGAGATAAACACAGTTTTACAAAGCTTTCAATTTTATTTTTTATCACATGCCATTATACATAAGTTAAAGCAATGTGTATTAGAGTTATTACACAATCAAATTATCTACTATTAACTACATAACTTAACATTATCACAATATTCTTGAAATTGAGATTTATGCTCCTCTTTTAAAAACCTTTTCATGCCTTTAAATAAATACAACATTTTACTATTTTCAAACAAACTAGATAAAATCTTTAAAAAGGCTTCATATTCACCACTTTTCTTGTAGGCTGAAATGGATAGTTGGAACTCCTTATATTGATCAGCTTGTAAAAGTACTTTGATTTCCTTGACAAAATCTATCAATGATGCTGGAGGCATCTTCTCCACTGTTGATAGTTCTTCATTATCACCTGATTTCTCACCATTCAAGTTTTCTTCGAAACCAAAAGGTTTTATCTTCAACTTTTTCTTTTTTACTACAATATTTGGTATGCTGACATCTGCAGCTCTCTTGTGGATGGTTACTAATGACTGTGATGGAGGCTGCTGAGTATCATCTTGATCAATTGCACTAAAGAGATCCTTTGCAGTGTTTGGCTTAAATTCATTGACATAAGCAGAAGCTTTTGCATTTTTGTAAAAATCCATTGAAAAATCTGCATAGACTTCATTTGAGTTTGGATATTGGCTTACTGACTTTTTATTTGAAGATTTTGATGCCACCCTGGTATTTGTAACTGGAAATGCAACACCACTAACATGGATTGGGCCAGAATCTCTGTCTCGACCTCCAGACTCATTTGGAAGCAAAGGTTTCAGCCTTGGAGGAGGTAAAGTAGATTCAGCATTTTTGAAAAACCTGCATATTTCACTTACTGTTTCTCCAAACTTATTTGAGACATTGATATGGTCTCTCAGCCATGCAGATAACTGATTCTTTAATTTAGGGCTATTGAACCTGGTGTCACAAAGTAAAATTGCACCATAATCATTTTGATGTCTTATGACTCTACCAATAGCTTGATTCACAGCTCTTGTTGCTTCCAAGGAGTACCACTCATCCCCTGATAAGAACTGTTTATCCTTAATTCTCAATTCTTCCAAATATTTCTTCTTTAGAATTATTCTTGGGTCCTTTAATGGTGGAAAAGGTAATCCTGTTATGATAACTGCTCTGCCATTCATGTCAGCAAAATCTAATCCTTCAGATACTTTTCCTCTGCACACAGCCATAAAGCAGGCACCTCTTGTACTAGGGTCACTTATTTTGCTGTAATAGTCGCTTATTATTGTGTTAAAAGTGTCCTTGCGCTGAGGCTCAACAAATATAGGCTTTATATTATTTATACTTGACCAGATCCCTTCATTTTGCCATGCTTCTTGACACTTGGCCATTATGGGGTAAGATGGGAAAAACACTAGCAGCCCATCTGGAACTACACGGCAGAAACTAAGTATTGTTCTTCCCAATGATGAAATATATTTAGGGTTGTCCCTGTTCTGATAGTTTGAATTAAGCTGCACACCATCAGGACCTTGGCTTATTATTTTAACACATATCTGGTTAGACTTCACTATGTGGGGATTTTCCAACTGGACTCCGATTGGAATACCCAGTTCTGATGTTAAGGGTTTTAGTGGGGCTAGGGTTCCACTGGTTAAAATGATACTTCTCACATTCTGTTCTATTAGTTGCTTCATTCCAAATCCTGGACTGAAGCACCAATAGCTTAAAACTCTCTCAGCAGTTTTAGTGTTAGCAGTTTTTAAAGCTCCCCAACTGTCAGTCTTTTTATTCTTCTTATCTTCTATTTGTACATGAACTTTGTAGCACATTTTTACTCTTTCTTTATAAGCATGTGTCGTTCCACTGAACACCACATTCAGTAAATCTACGATTTTCTGGAGACCAACACCTTTGCGCTGAAATGGTGAAGCGCTGGCTGTAGACAGGTATTGTATGAGATTCTCAATCATAGTAATGACTGCCATTTGATTATGATCTCTGATCTCAGATTTTGATAGCAACTCAAATATATAACCACCAGGGTAAGTACTACCCTCATTGCCTATAGTAATCTCGTCAATGGCTTTTTCTAATGCCAGCATCATTTCTTTTAAAACACACAAATCTTCACAGGTAAAATCTTTTGGCTGAGTGTCCACAGTCATATCCATCTGATCTTCATTGCCTGCTGTCTCAGCAAAGGATCTCATCACATGGGTAATCTCATCAATACATAAAGCCACATCTGTTGTGCGAATCTGTAAGGATGCTGACTCTTCACACATCTTCTCAACATTGTGTGCTTCATCTAAAATAATAATATTATTCAGGAGTTCAACTCCATTAGCTCTTCTCGATTTTGGATCTAGTATGTAATTGTAAGGCATGAATATAATGTCAGCATCCTGTTTTAACTCCTTTGATAAGTAATAAGGGCAACACTTCAACTTCTTTCCTACAGCTACTAAATCTTCTATGTCTAATATTTCATCACCTTTCACAGCTCTGTCCTCTTTCTTTGATTCAACATTATTATAAAAGTGGCAAGTTCTTGATTTTACTCTCAACTGGCACATGTGAACTTTATTCATATTATTTGTTTCTTTAGACACTTCTGGATGGATGCACATCTGGTCGCGGGAGCCTAAAACTGTAGCTTTCACATGCTTGTAGCTAGACCTCTTCAACTCTTGCATAGCCTGTGTCAACTGAGAGTGTGTTCTTGATGAATAAATAATTTTTGGCATTCCCCACGTCGCACTGTCTTTTGATTTACCTGCTCCTGACTTTAAAGTGTCTTTTAGAGCTCCACTGAAATTGCTGTGCTCCGAAAAATTGCCTACTTGTGCATTCATTTGCAACTGGGCTTTTTTAACTAATAACCAAGCCAACGACGAGCACAGTAAACTTAAAGTCTTGCCGGTACCTGTGGGGGACTCCAGTAAAGCATTTGTATTATTCTGCAGGCTTTCAATAACTCGCTCCATGTAGACCTTCTGAACTTCGTACGGTTCAAATGGAAAGGTGACTGGTATACCGCAGATCATTATTTCAGGCATTTTATTGATTATATTTAGTCTCTTGAAATAAAACTGAACAAGTGTAAACAAGTCTGAAAGATTTCATTCACAATCGCACAACAAAGCCAATCGGACAGCTGATTTGCGTGCTGCTGTTCTTCATGTCATTTTTGCCGCCAACGAAGTAAAAGGAATAGGTGCGTTCAACTGTATTCAATTCAATTTATTTATTTAAACTTTATGCAACAAAAATTACAAAGGTGGACTACAAATTGATTTGTAAACCCAGAGCTGAAGATTTTTCACAAATTCACAATTAAAAAAATATTAACGAATTATTAATCTTAATACCTCTTTTGTTTTCTATACGTTTATTATAAACAGTATCTATTGGAAATAGGTGTACCTATTATATTCTTATTAATAACTTAATATAAAGTAACGAAATTATGATCCAATAAATGATTAATTAAAAATTAATTAAAAGTCTAAAAAAACACAATTTGATTTGTTAAATCCGGTAAAACACGGACGCACCCGAATGTATTTTGTCAACAGAGTCATTCATCCTTTGAGATACCTGCTGGACCTGAACTGTCATTCTGTCATTGTCAAGTTAACCATAATAATTATAACCTACAACTAGTGTTATTAAAATCAATTTTAATTGATATTTTATTGTATATTCTCCGCGTCAGTGAAAAAACAATGAAAGTTAGCGTTGCGCAGGTGTATACATCTGTTGCGTGTAATCGCACTCCAGAAATAATCGACTGGAACGGCGAGGGACTCATTTGTTTTGGTGCATGCAACTCTGTTGTTATTTACGATACGGTGAGAATACTTGTATTTTAAGTTTCTGTGACCTTTTAATCATTCCAAATTAGATCTAAATATGTAAAGAAGACGAGAAACAGGAACTTACGATTACGTTGCACCCTTAAGTCATTTGTTGCTATGGTTCTATTTACACGTTACCCGTACCTTTTTTAAATAGTCTGCTCCATTTCAGAATCTCAAAGGCAAAGATCCTTTAACAGTACTCAGCCACCATCGCTCACAAGTAAACACTACTAAGTGGCTTCGCAAACCAGACGGTACCTGTGACGAACTTATCTCTGGTTCAGCGGACAAGACTGCCGCTATATGGACTTTGATAGATGGAGTGTGGAGAGTGTCGAACAGTCTTGCGGGGCATAAGGATGGTGTTACATGTATACACGGGGTGTATTATAAAGATGAGCTGCTAGCATATACTGGGTCTATTGATTCTACTGTTAGAGTTTGGGAGAGAAAAGATGGTAAATATTTATATTTTATACTGTATATAGTCTGAGTTAGGATTTGTGCCCGGTTAATGGCAATAGGCTCGCCCCCTATTACATGGGATCTAAACATACCGGCGAACTGTGGGTGTACATTGTTACACCTCTACCTAACCCTTCGGGGCAATATAGGAGTGATGGTATGTGTGTGTGTATGTAGTCTATACAAAATGTTATTTATAGACAATAGAGAAATGCAAATGTAACTATGTTATTTTTTATAAACTTGCTTGGGGACCCTTATATTTATTATTTTGTTGAAAATATTTATCCATCAATCATTTTTTTTTGCGGGTACAAGTGGACTTAATGTCCGATAGTACGGACAGCATCTTCAATAGATAACCCTGTTTTCAAACTAATTTTAATGGGTTACCAATTGATTTTACTGTCTGTACTATCTACCAACCAAAGTTTGGGTGACAAAGAAATACCAATTATTATTTTCAGGTGTGACAGTGCACAAACATACAATAATATTAAACTCCGGGCTCTGCTTAACACTCCATGCACACATCCTACCAATGTCACACAAGCCCATACTGTTCTGTGCACTGGATGATCATAAGATACACGTGTTTGTTGGAGAGGAGTACCACAGGGTTCATACATTGACGGGCCATGAAGACTGGGTGAGAGGGTTGGATGTTCAAGATGTTGGTGAGTCTGAAAATATATATATTTCTTGTTACAATTATGTACAAGTAAATAGTTGTTCCAGTTATTACTCAGACTTACTAAACATAATTTTGTCACTTTTAGTATTATGACTTATTCCTGATTGCATTCTGGTGTGAAATGTATAATATTATGTTTAATATTTTAAAAATTTCACAGACAACTCAACAATACTACTAGCCTCTGCGTCACAAGACACGTACATCCGTATCTGGCGCATCGAGAAGCACATAGAACACCAGGTCACTAAGGGCATCAAAGTGGAACAAAAAGTGTTCCCAGCGTATGGGGAAGATTGGTCTGTCAAATTGGAAGCGGTGCTCGCTGGACATGAGGGGTGGGTGTATGGAATGCAGTGGCAGCCGGGTAGAGTTGGAGGTGGGTTATGAGAAAATCATTCATTAATCGTTTTATTACATGACTGCTCCAAAAAAAACAGAGTTATGTTTTTTCAAAGGTGTTCATGAAATGTCCACAGTTTCAATACTTGAAGCTGTATATGTTTTTAGTGGAATTTTGTTAAATTCACACTCTGCCTCCTTATTTTACAGCTTTTCGCATATTATAGAATGGACAACATCAGGGCATGATTATTTATCAAATAATTATTTTGACATTGCCATCAATTTTGTTGTGTGACCGTTCTAAAAAGAATCATATTTCTTTCTAGAAACAAACAAGAAGCCAATCTACAGACTTCTCTCGTCGTCATTAGACAAAACTGTTATCATTTGGGAGCCAGAATCAGCCTCAGAAAAGGGCGAGGGGGAAGGCGCGTGGGTAGAACGAGTGAGAGTTGGGGAAGTAGGGGGGAATGGGCTAGGGTTCTATGGAAGCAGGTTTGGACCTGATGGAAACTCGTTCCTGGCACATGGGTATAATGGATCCTTTCACATTTGGAAGCAATGTAAGGTTAGTGCTTCTTTAACCAGAAATCTGTGATCTTCTTATCAAATATCATTTAATCCTCAAAAAGGTCAGTCTCTCGGAAACTCCTTCAAAATGGTTTCTTCATCTCATTCAGGAGACTGGCCAATGGCAGTCATCAGTAGTATGCGGGGGTCACTTCAGCGCCGTGGAAGACGTGAGGTGGGAGCGAGACGCACGATACCTCATGAGTGTGTCGGCTGACCAGACCACCAGGGTCCATGCGCCGTGGAACACGAGATACGGTAAACATACCATCGATTATAACCTACTGCTTGTCCTGCATGGCAATATGCTCGCCAGCTTGGCGACATGACACAGTATTGCATCAAACACATTGGTATAATATCTATAGTATAATATACAAATTTATTATCTAATATACAAATGCATGATACTCTTCTGACTGTCTCACTGCCTAACTGCCTCGTTAACCTAGTGGTCCTAAGCGCGACTGCTACGCTAGTGGTCCTGGGTTCGATTCCCAGGTCGAGTGAAGTGTTATTGGGTTTTTCTAAGAAATTCTCAGTAGCAGCTCGTAGTTAGGATTTGTGGCCGGGTAATGGCAATAGGCTCGCCCCCTTTCACATGGGACATAAACATACCGACGAACTGTGGGTGTGTACATAAGTACACTTCTGCCTAACACTTAGGGGAATAGATAAAATGAAATATTTTACGCCCGTAAAATAATTTTGACTTTAAATTTATATTTAAACATTCTATTCCCGCCCCCAGGCAGCGAGTGGCACGAGATAGCTCGTCCCCAAGTCCATGGATACGACTTGTCGTCTCTCGCGCTCATTAACAGCACGACTTTTGCGTCGGCAGCAGAAGAGAAAGTCATCAGAGTATTCAGAGCGCCGCACAACTTCGTGCACAACTTCAAGAATATTAGCGGAGAGGTTATAGAAGAAGATAGCACAGGTAAGAAGTGATGATGGAATGTGTCTTTGACTTAAAAAAATATAAGCATCTAAGCCTGAAACTGACGAGATAAAAATTCACGAGATTCCCAAAACCCCTTTGGTATAATAATTTCAGATGGCAGTGACCACTTATAAGGTGGGGCCGTAAGGCACGTTTGCCATCCAAGGACATAAAAAAATAAATTAACCCTAAGGAATAATTTTTGCTGTGTTTCACACCCCAATGTGCAAAAAAAGCAATAAGAATATTAAAAAAAAAAAAACAGATTTCCTGCAAGGATTGTTTTACCCCTATTAAGTTAAATTTTTATCAAAAGGAAACCATAAAAAAGTGTGAGTAGATCGATCTCCCCGCGCCTTATGTTCCAGAATAGATATACTAACGAAACAAAAAATAAAGTTTCAGTTCCTGAAGGCGCAGCGGTTCCGTCACTCGGGTTGTCAAACAAAGCCGTGTTCATCGGAGAAGACGAGCTACAGGACGATGATGACGACAACGACGGCTATTTCGTACCCATTGATATGACTGGTAAGAAATAAATTGTGAGGAATAATATCACCAGCTTAATGTTGTCCCACTGCAGGGCAAAGGCCTCTTCTCAAATTGAGAAGGCAGGAACATTAATCACCACCCTTGCTCAAGGTGGATTGGCGATTTTAGACGTATTTATAAGTCCAGGGTGAGGGTTTTCTCACGATATGCCCTCATGCATAAGAGGCCTTTACCACCGGCCCAGCATGATATTCATCATTCTAGCTAAACTAATATTATTTCAATGTCGTTATCATATCATCAGAGCCACCAACAGAAGAGACTCTAATGCAGAACACGCTGTGGCCCGAGGTTCAGAAGCTGTACGGCCACGGGTACGAGGTGTTCGCGCTGGCTGCCAGTGCTGACGGCAGACTACTCGCCTCCGCGTGTAAGGCTACCACTGCCGAACATGCCGCTGTTCTTATATGGTGAGACTTTACATTGGGACAAACATCAGGAGAGCAAGTCCCGTATTTTTAAGATAGATCGTATTCTAAAACACAAAAATTTAATTTACCGACTTTTTTAACATTGATTGTCTCTGAGATTGCGACCAAATTTCGAACGTTTTTAATAACGGTCATGGGCGTTTAAGAGTTTTATAGTTGTCCTGCATGTTGTCTACAGGGACACCTCAACCTGGCAACAAATACAAAAACTCGTCTCTCACCAACTGACAGTCACACAACTAGCCTTCTCACCAGACAGCCAATATCTACTATCAGTGTCCCGCGACCGACGATGGACCTTATATCGAAGGCAATGTGGTTCAGACTCGTTTGGCATGGTCGCCAGTACGGACAGGACAAATGGAGTACATACTAGGATTATTTGGTGTTGTGCGTGGACGCAGGATAGTAAGGCGTTTGCTACGGGATCGAGAGACGGGAAGGTAAAGATTATGGTTTGCAACTACCTTTCAAATACTGAAAATGTTAACGTCAACTGTGTTATTGATGAATTTCAGTATAGTTTCTCTTTGTTTCCCATGAATCTCTTTCAAATACTAATCCTACCAATGCAAGAACTTATCACTGTATGAAATCTGGGACTGCGCCAACGGTGTGTGCAGTAATACCGTTATTATAGAAATGCTATCGTTACACAACCGAAGGATTATTTACATTTTATTTTATATAAATCTACGGAAATGCAAGGTTTTTACCTTTTCAGGTGTGCATATGGTCAGCAACTGAGCCGTCAACCTCGTCTCTCGGTGACTACGGTCTCCTAGGCAAAGTGCTAGAGGTGCCTAGCGCTTCGGTGACAGCTCTAGGCTTCGCGCCGTACAGCGGGAAAGGCCTAGTGCTGGCCACTGGCTTCGAGACTGGAATCATCAGGATATACTACTTTGGAGTTGACGGATGGAATTTTTTACAAGAATTAGATAACAGGTGAGACTAGGAGGATTATTGAGTTCGATAATAGCTCTTGTATGTTACAGGCGTGACGTCATAAGTTTGACGTGATGTAACTATGATTAGAGCTGGCCTGGGGCTTGTTTGCAAGTTCTCTTCCTACTTTCATAGGTGTGATGTAGTGTTGCGCGCGCGACGAAATGAAAGAGTAATCCAACTTATTATTTCAACAAGTTTTCCAAGCGGCTCGTTGGTCTAGGGGTATGATTTTCGCTTAGGGTGCGAGAGGTCCCGGGTTCAAATCCCGGACGAGCCCAATCTTTTTGTGTTTTTTAACTTTTATCATTTTTCCTTTCTTTTCAGCGCGGCCCATCATTTAGCAGTAAAAAGGTTGACCTTCAAGCCTACTGAGGGTAATAAAATGTTGTTAGCCAGTTGCGGGAATGACCATCTTGTTCGAATATATACTGTTGTAATAACTTCGTAATAAATTATATTTTATGTATATTTTGTTTCTTTGATGACTTGATCGAACTTCTTGTACTGTAAGGTCCTTGAGGAAAACATATTCATAATGATGATACATTGCACTAATATTCAGAAATAAAATACCAATATAACTATCGTACAATATTATATTTACAGAGAATTTGACAAAATGTTTCATCAGTAAAATTTACAAAAAGTGAACACATGTATATAACTACGATTATAATTGTATAAAATCACATTTGATTGGTAATTGGTAAGAATTTTTAATTGGTTTTAATTACAAAATATTTCTAATATAATTGTCTTGACTTATCCTTCTATTGATCTCATAATAAATTTACTAAAAATAGACTTCATTTAAAAATAACAATTTTTAACATTAAAATGCTTTTGCAATTTTATAAAATTTTCTTTAGCCATAATTATATGGAGACTATATTCCAGTTTTTGTTGTTTACTTGTAAAGCAGTAAAAAGCGATCGAGTAACGTTATTATGTTTGCAACATGAAAGATATAGCAATATGACTTATTCATCAAAAATTCTAACCTAAGACCTCCACTACACATAGACTTCATTTATTAAAACTTATTATTATTTCGCTTATAAAATACCCATAAGAATGTTACTTGATTACGTACGGAGGAAGTTTGTCTCCTTCAAATATATTAATTCAAAGACAAGAGTCATTTTAGTGAGTTGCTTTACTCCCTCCAACAAGTTCCTGTTCCTGTTTGTGCAAGCAGCAACACAAAAACGCACAATATTAGACCTAGAAACCAATTAAGCCGAAACTTGAATTTTTATAAAGAAATTATAAACTGTATAGCGTGCGGTAGACTATAAATATTTACTGGCAACCCAAAGTGGTTACCCGGCCGCCCGTAAGAGGGCGCCCGCCGGAGTTCTAAAGAGATCTGGCAGTTGCGAAGCAGAGAGTCCGAGCTACCCGCGAATGTTTGACGCGCGAGTTAATCTTTGTGAAGTTTTTCTAAGTTTGTGACCTGTGTAATTGGAGAATAAACCACTACCTCATAGCACCAGCGTTTCACTACACCTGTTCCCCGGCTATAAGTGGCTGCCCAACGTGTAAATAAAACAAAATGCCGAGGCTTCGATCGGAAGATGTCGTAGAAGACGCCGGTGCCGAGGGTGCCGCCAATATAACAATGTCACAAGAAACTCTCGCGAGTTTTATCGCATCGATACAGCAAACCCAGAGTGAATTTTGTCAACAACTCATACGAGAAGTACGATCATCAACACCTCACATTAACGTGTCCGAGGCCCAGCAAGGATCGGGCTTTGCATTTGGCGCGAACGGAAATTTCGCAAAATGCTCGACGCGTTATGGCGGACGTGCCGACGAATCGTTGGAAAACTTTATAGACGCGATTGTAACCTACAAAGATTGCGTAAATGTTTCCGATGAAAATGCTCTCCGTGGTTTCTCAATGTTGTTGGAAGGGCCCGCTGCAGTGTGGTGGCAAGGTGTAAAAAGGTCGACGAGCACATGGCCGGAGGCCCTTACTAGAATTAAAGGGGCTTTTGGCGAGCATGACCCACCACACCGACTCTACAGGAAATTGTTCAGCTTAAACCAAGAAGACGAACATACGGACTTGTTTATCGCTAAGGTACGTGCTCTGTTAGCTAAATTCCCAGAAGACGACCTCTCGGAAAAAGTCCAATTAGACATGGCATACAGTTTACTTAGTCCGCGCATAAGAAAACGCGTGACTAGAGAATGCGTAAATAGTTTCGACGTGTTACTTCATAATTGTCGCCTTGTAGAAGATTCTCTAAAGGAAACAAGAAAAGAGAAGGCGGTTTTATCTAAGTCGCACGCGCAATCGAATAAGCGCGCCGCATCGTCGTTACAGCGGGAAGTACCTACAGTTGCCGAGGCGCCTAGTACCAGCCGCGCCGAGCGTAACGTCGAGCCCGCCGCAGCCGCCGCATCTAAGGAAAAAAAGCCGTTCTGCGCGTACTGCAAGCGACTCGGTCACCGAAAGGAAATGTGCGAAAAGCTTAAGCGTAGTGATAAGTCCGATAAGTGCGATAACAATGACAATAGTGAAATAAAGTCGGAAAGTGAAATAAAGTGTTATGGTTGTGGTGCCGCGAACGTAATCAAATCTAAGTGCAAAAACTGTTCGCCGGGTGGTCAGCCGTCGTCGTTTTATTCCATCAACGTCACGAAACATGATGGACCCGTAAATAATAACGACAAGGCCGCATCGCTGCGAAATTCGAGCGCGCCAGGCGTCGCGCGCCCGCGCAAGCTTCGTCGCAGCCCAGTCGGCTCGGTACCCGCTGCCAGCCCGCCCCCACCGCCGCCCCCGCCGCCGTCGGTAAGCCCGACAAAGCAAATGTCGGCTCCAGGTAACTCTACGCATGTCGTAGAGGACCATAGTCACTCTTTTGTTTGTGATAACGTAAATAATTGTCCCGAGGACTCAAATATCAATAATTGTTTAGTCTTAGACCTGAGCGATAATGCTCATAATGAAAACATTTATGTGCCTTTTTCTAAGAATAAATGTCTTAATTATAATAATGTTGTTAATGTAAATACGTCTGTGTCTAGTTGTTATGATCGTAATTCTTGTAATAGTCGTGAGTATTCTGAAAATACAAACGATAGTGCATCCTTTCGTCGCCCTGTGTTAGACATAAGCATCTTAGGCTATAGTGGTACGGCTTTAGTAGACTCTGCAGCAAAAAGCTGTATTGCCGGTCACACGCTGTACGCTCTCCTACGCCGTTTAGGACATCAGTTAGTGCCGTCAACGCAAGTTGTTAGGTTGGCGGATGGTGTTAGTAGGGAAATAAATGTACTAACCACGGAGGTACAGGTGACACTTAAACACAAGATTAAAATCATCAAGTTTTTAATTTTTCCCGAAGCGGACAATAATGAAAGCTTGTTAGGCATAGATTTTCTTACGATATTCAATCTCGTTTTTAATTTCGGTGAGAACAGCTGGCACTTTGCTGAAAATAGTGATCAAAAGTATGATACTCAGTTTGAGAGGATGTTTCGGTCACCTGTATCTTCGTGTGCCGCTGTAGAGGTGCTACGGGATGATGAGGCGAGTTCGCTTAGTGATAGTCAGCGTGAGGTACTTGCGCAGCTCATCGTAGAGCATCAAGATATCTTTAAGCCAGGGGGAGAACCGACTCCTTTCGCCGAACATATTATCGATACTGGCGATCACCTCCCTATTGCTGTTCCACCGTATAGGTTGACGCCTGCGAAGAAAGAGGTCATGCGGGCAGAGCTAGATAAGATGTTAGCTGACGATATTGTTGAGGAGTGCGAGTCCGCATGGGGTTCTCCGGCGCTACTCATCCCTAAGAAAAATGGACAGGTGCGTTTGTGTGTCGACTATAGAAAACTCAATGCGGTAACTAAGACTGACGTCTATCCGATGCCATTGATAGATGAGCTTGTCCAGTCAACAAAAAAACATTCGTTTATGAGTACCATTGACATGCGTAGTGGGTTTTGGCAAGTTAGCTTACGCGAGCAGGATAGAGATAAAACAGCGTTTTTGACGCCTTTTGGCTCTTTTCGCTTCAAGCGTATGCCGTTTGGTCTGAAGAACGCTCCTTCAACCTTCCAGCGTCTAATAGATAGGCTGCGTACGGGCGCGTCGCTGAAGGATGTAACCCTTCTTGCCTACCAAGACGATTTGTTAGTTATATCCGAAGGTAGTTTCGAAAAGCATATATCCGATTTGCGTAAGGTGTTCGAAAGATTACGCCTATTTAAGCTACGCGCCAACAGAGACAAGTGTGTGTTCGCACGAGACAAGATTAAGTACTTAGGTCATGTCATCACCCAAGATGGTGTGTCACCGGATGATGACAAGGTACGTGTAGTTTTAGATATGAGGGCACCGTCGTCGTTACGCCATTTAAGAACGTTTTTACAGACGTGTTCGTGGTTTAGAAAGTTTATTCCAAACTTTTCAGCTGTAGCTGAGCCCTTGACACGCCTGCTCAAAAAGAATCAGCCCTGGTCTTGGGGTGCAAGCCAGGCTAGTGCGTTCGAGGAGCTTAAAAAGCGCCTATCGTCGGCACCGATTCTCATCCAAGCGGATTATAGTAAGCCTTTTGTGTTAAGGACGGACGCTAGCAACTACGCTCTTGGAGCTGTATTGCTACAGGGCGAGGGTAAGGACGAACGCCCTATAGAGTATGCTAGCCGTCTTCTTATTCCAGCAGAAAGGAATTACAGCACCACAGAGCGTGAGGCTCTTGCCGTTGTTTGGGCTGTCGATCGATTCAGAGGCTACATTGAAGGTCATGAGGTCATCATAGGTAGCGATCATCAGCCATTAAAGTGGCTTCTTACTTTAAAGTCACCATCGGGTAGGCTTGTTCGATGGGCGTTAAAGCTTCAATGTTTTAACATTCAGTTTCAGTATACACCTGGAAAGGCTAATGTCATTGCCGATACGCTCAGTCGACCAACCTGCAAAGAAGAAACAAAGGATCAGTGCGGAGTTTGCTCTGTTGTTGTTGACTTACCTGCTAGGAGTGCTTCCGACCTTCGGCACGCGCAGCTAGACGACCTCGAACTAAAAAAAATCATTAGTGAGTTAGAGGATACATCTGATCCGGAATCTATAGGTCAAAAGCGTTGGTCCGAAAGAGGTTATTTCCTGCAACAAGGTGTTTTGTATAGATACAGTCCCGACGTGGACAGTGAAGAACCCCAGCTGGTAGTTCCGTCTTCTTTACGCCTCGAAATTATGAAGGAATGTCATGACTCTGATTTAGCGGGCCATCATGGAGTAGACAGGACATACAATAAAATTGCTCAAGGTTTTTATTTCCCAGGTATGCGCAGGGCCATAACAGAGTATATCAAGACTTGCGCCACCTGTCAACGTTACAAGTCTTCAAACAAAAAGCCGTCAGGTCTGTTACAGACACCGGTTTTGAATCAAAGGGGAGAAGTGTTAGCCATTGACCTATTCGGTCCTCTTCCTGCGGGAAATAATGGGGAACGCTGGATATTGTTAGTAGAAGACACCGCTTCTCGGTGGACTGAGCTATACGCTTTAAAGGAGGCAACTTCAGAGGCGTGTGCTCGGATATTGATCGAAGAGTTCTTTCTGCGTTACGGACTTCCACGACGCATTGTGTCAGACAATGGCGTTCAATTTGTGTCCGCTGTCATGCAGCAGTGTATGTTTGTTTTAGGTATAAGTCAAGATTTGTTACCTTTGTATCATCCTTCAGCTAATCCAGCTGAGCGCAAAAATAGGGATTTAAAATTCCAGTTGTCACGTTTAGTTGAAACAAACCATTCTTCATGGCCGCAGTACTTACCTGCAATAAGGTTCGCAATGAATTCCGCAGTTTGTCAAACTACGGGTGTGTCTCCAGCGTACTTAACGTTTGCCAGAGAGCTGCGCTCACCCCTCGACGTACAACACGACATTCGGTCAATCCTTAACAAAGATAATTTTGTTCCGCAAATCACGCCTTATTTGAAAACCTTTGTTAACACGTTCATTGCTGTTAGGGAAAGGGTTGAAGCACAGCAAGACCGACGCAAGGAATGTGCCGACAAGTCCTTCGTACCTGCCGAGGTCTTTGAGGTCGGAGACCAAATACTGTTAAACTCACATGTTCTTAGCAATGCAGCAAAGAATATAACAGCTAAGTTCGTTCCTAAGAAAGACGGGCCGTACGTCATTGCAAAGAGGGTGAGTCCCACGACATATTTCATAGCAAACATAGACAGCCCTGAAAGTATGTTAGGAAAGTTTCATGTATCAGATCTCACTCGGTTCCATAACCGGGACAGTTCGCCTCCTCGTCCCGTAATTCCAAAACGTCAGAGAGGGCGTCCACGCAAACATGTTTGTCCAGTCTGTTCAGCTTCCTTTGAGCGAGTTCATGAGCGAGGACGTTCTCTAGAACTCGAGGGGGAGTGTATAGCGTGCGGTAGACTATAAATATTTACTGGCAACCCAAAGTGGTTACCCGGCCGCCCGTAAGAGGGCGCCCGCCGGAGTTCTAAAGAGATCTGGCAGTTGCGAAGCAGAGAGTCCGAGCTACCCGCGAATGTTTGACGCGCGAGTTAATCTTTGTGAAGTTTTTCTAAGTTTGTGACCTGTGTAATTGGAGAATAAACCACTACCTCATAGCACCAGCGTTTCACTACACCTGTTCCCCGGCTATAACTGAAGTTTTACAAAACAACAATAACAAAACATCATATTTATTATTGTATCCGTGTGACAGCAATTTTGTTTTTCAATAATCTTTTAGTCACCTTTTAGTATGCCACTTAGTTAAAATTTTCTTACACAAGTAAATTTTTATTTAAAAATAAAATGCTCAAAAATCGTTACCAAACCGCTAATGAGCGACCATGATAGCTTCCTCCGGTTTCGTGATCTTTAAATATTTCATGAAGCGCCTTAATATCTTCAGTTTCTTTTTCTTTTTGCCACTGGAGACGCTTTTCTGACTCATGCTGCTTAAGGAGTTGCAGTCAGCTGTTAGTGTGTGTACGTTGAGGGAATCCAGGTCATTCATTGAGATGCTTTTATGAGCAGACGGGAGGAAGAGAGTATTGTCATCCATGTAGTCGTGGATGTTCTTACTTGAAGGCAGTTCCACGATCTTGATTTGAGGCAGCGAGGTGTTTAATGTGGTGTTGTTGTTGATTCTGTAAATGTTACAGGTTAAAAATGAAGAAAAGTTCAAAATTTACGGAAAACCTGCCTGAAGCATTTGAACCAAATGGAATGTGTATAAGAGTTGTAGTTTAGATGGGTCATGAGAGTACTTTATACACATATCATATAATACTAATAAAGCCCAGCCTGCACCTTCTGAGAATAAAGGTGCGATGTTAGGCGATTCAAGAGTTTACTTTTTTTGGCATTAAATTATTAAAAAACAGACTAGATGGTAAGCCAACCACAGCGTAGTCACCGTCGTTATGGCGATGCTATAAGGGGACAGTCGAAAACCGACTGGACAAAATCCAGCAGCCGTATTTCTAAAACTAGGTATATGATATAACATTCTAGTAACCTGTTATTATACTGCGGCCTCGGAGTGTGGCGAGCGAGCTCGAGCGACTGCTTCAGTTTCATCCAGAAGTCGTACATGGCGCGTTCTTCATCCTCATTGTAGTACAGCTTGTGGTAGAAAGCGAGGTGCGACGGCAGCTGGCAGTCGCGGTACATGATGGGGATTATTTTGTGATAACTAGACTCTGAAATACAAGTGAAGTCTATTCCAATGCTTGTTTCCAATCGACATTTATTTCACGTAACAAATATTAACAACGTAATAATTAGATTGATCTCAGAATGACAAGTACTCTTAAAAATGTCATAATATTAAAAGTCAAAAATATTTTTATAAAAACCACATAAAATCAAAACAACTGATCGCGCAGTTTAGCCATGAAAAGCTATAAACTGCCGCAAAGTTATGATCAACATCGATGATGCTCTACATTAAGTTGCGTTCTGTACATATTCGATTTTTAAAAACAAACAACTGCTTACCAATGCTAACGGCTTGTGCGTAATCCCTGTAGAAGGTGTTAGCTTGGCTGCTCAGGAACTCGGGCGAGCAGACGAGTATAATGCGCTTGCATCTCTCAGAGATCAGCTGGGCTACGGGCGCGTACGGCGTCATGTGACCGGCTTGCAGCTTATCCTCGGTACATAGCTGGGAACAGAGGTCCAGCGGTCAAACGGCATCCATGGAAACCATTCATAACTAATATTACTTATAGGAATTATTTACACAATGTTCCACAAAATTGTGTTATTTTTGGCCTATTATGATGCCACCTCTACACTATTTCAGTAGAGAGTTTAGCTGTAAAAGGCTTACTACAATTTCTAAATGAATACATATTTTTGCCCTTGACTGTAGATTCTAGTGATCTTTTTGCGGCGTGTATTTTTAATCTATGTTTTGTGTCATCATATCAGTTTCAAGATAAGGTTAAATATAAATTATAATCGTTAACAAATACAAATCAAATCAGGGCTTAGGATTTTATTGCGATTTTGATTGAATATGTTATAGCAATTGGTTGTTTTTAATTAACATAATTATTTTTCTTTACTTAATTAGGTAAAATTTTGTAAAATGTTTTCTTACATGCAATGAATGGATTGATGATTCTTGCATCTTAATAACCAGGACTCATTATATCTCCCTAACATATGGTAAAATGAAGGTCTAGTTTTTCTCATGGATAATAACAATGCAAATATTTTTGCAGTAATCAAAGGGTGTCCTGTGTGTGATTCATTTCTCTTGTTTGTGACTGATATACAATTTGCGTGGGATGCTGTGCATACGCAATTGAGAGCAAAAAGCTTGTTATGTAGCAAATCGCAAAACTATATTATGTTCTGAAACTAAACTTATTTTCCCTATAGCATTGTCCATGTGCAGCATGACTATCTCCTGTTCATAATTTCATAGAAATACTTATTATTTCTTTATATTATTATGACTAAAAGTAATTCAAATGTTTTATTTACATTTTAAGTAATGCATTTTCCTTATACCTGAAACCCTGCAGCAGTCATTCTAGCCAGCAGCTCATCAACAAAGTTTTTGTCTTCTTTAGCATACAATACAAATGCATCATAATGCTGTTCGTAGCCAGGTCCATCGTCATATGTGATTGGGCTGAACACTTTCCCATCATTGCTATTATTATTGTTGTTGTTTATTGCTATTTGATTTTGTCTATTCACTGAAAGTGAGTAATGTTAGTTTTATTTATTGAGTTTCAGATTTTACAATATTTCTATAGATTGTCAGCCAGCACATTAGTATGTAAAATTTATAATCTCTCATCAAAACTGATGTTGATTGATTTGATTATTTGTAATTCTCTGTGAAACAATCTTTATGAGTTTATAATATAAGGTTTCAGAAACTTGAGAGAGTCTCACAATTTGTGAAATGTTACCCCACAGCTTACCTAAAAGTTCTCTTCTCTTTATTGCTTCTTTGAGATCATCGTACAGATCGTCATAAACATCATAACGATCCAAGCGCTCCAAATGGTCCAACAGCTGACCTACTGTTGCAGTGGAGTCTTTTTGCCATATCTCCAAGACTTCAGTAGTTTTCTGAGGACGCAGTTGAATGTATGCAGCTTTTTCTGATGGCACATTGACTAAGTATGCCAGGCCCCGCCAGTCTCTGAAGCAAGATATTTAAAAATAGAAACGTAGGTTCATGTATTTCTACCCAGCATAATATTTTCAATATTGTCAACTACATTCTACCAGTCAGGAAATAGTCCATTGATCATGATTTTCAATTCAATTCTGATAAAAATCCAAATTTCAGTCATGATTTATTTTAAGTTTACCGCCAATAACTAAAATGAACAACTCAAACAATACATTTACATTATAATAGGCATGTACCGTATGCAGGTCAATGAGTCACAGTTATCACTGCTTGAGTTTGGATCTTTCTTAGAATTCATCCTGTACATCTCTCATGAACATATAGAGAGTATGTAGTGACCTTTTAAAGGTAATTACTTTTTGCTGACTGCACATTAATGTAAGCTCAATCTCATGAATTAATGTAAGCTCAATCTCATGACACAAAAACAATCCAAAACATTACCAGGAAAAGTTATACTTTCTATTCCCAAGGTTTTGAAATACTTGTCTAAACATATAAATTAGTAGTATTATATAATATTACGTCTAACGCAGTCTGGTAATAAAACTATTACAATTAATTAATTCATGTTTGCATACAAAAAAATTAAAACAGGTTTTGACTACCTTGTTGTTTTTGGAATTTATTTATATTTTCACTAATTAACTAAGTCAATGTTAAAACGAACACATAATTACCTCGGAAGCTTATCAGGTCCATCGTTTGGGATAATTTTTGGCGTATCCAACAAACATGATAACAATTCCCGAGTTTTTAATGGAAGACACGATATTGGCAAAGACTGTATAACATCAGTGTCGTCTACCATTTTTATGCCAAATTATATTAACAAGCATTCATTTCGGCTGAAAAGTGCACTTAAACCTAACGCAGTGAATTTTTTTGACCAGTTTTCTGAAATTATCAAATTAGCAAATTAAGAATTATGAAATGACAAAGTACATCACGCACACAAAGGAGAACAGATAAAAAATATATTATTTATTTATATTAAGTTGGCAAAACTGACACTCTGACACAAATAATGACTCCTATACACGAAATTCGCTAAACACAAAACATGGATTTATTTTCTTATAGAATATTTAGGGAGTTATTATTATTTTTAGTAATGTCAGTCTTCAGGCACGCTGCGATTCAGTAGATGTAAGTATAGTCAACACGCTATATAATATGTTTGAATTTACACATCTAATTGAATTGTGTGATGTCATGTAGTCAGCATTTTACATTTGACACGAGATGGCCTTCCAGTAGCAGTAAGGGCGGTTTTCGCAATACAAGGGTTAGTGCACTTACGAGCTTGTTTTAATACAGACGAAGTCGTAAACTTATAATAAAATAAAAAACTAGTGAGTATTATTTGAGACGCTTTATTGTCATTCACAAGTGCATTCACTATCCCTCTACAATCTAATGTTGATACAAATGCAGAATAAGTTTGTTTATTGTAACATTTATGCATACATACCACTTTAATAATGTTATAGGAACGAAATAGGAAGAGGATTATTCTTGGTAAAAAAACATGGTTAAAAAGGTAATAAATATTATGGTTTAGTTGGTTAATAAATAACTTAAAACTATCAAAATAACTTATAACAATTGCTTGCAAGTTCAACACCAGTACCTAGTACATTATTACTACTAGATTTTAAGCTCTTATTGGAATGTTAAATTTTGACTTTTGAAAATACAAAGCGGGTAAAGTTTTAGCACCACGCATCTATCCACCATACATACAAACAGAGAAACACTATGGATTTTAATTCAAATAAAGTTTTCAAATTGTTGAAACCTTACCCAAAATTCACACAAGATTATTACATTCAACTAATAACAATTTACATGCTAACACGATATAAAAAACAGCAATGTGGTACAGACCTAAGACTAATATTTGACGAAGCAATTATTATCAACGGCGCCCGCATGCGGACGGGACCGTGAACACCCGCGGGTACCAAGAACTGATTTGTTTGTGACCCATTAAAGAAATGTCCATATTCTACGCGGGTTGCAGTTCCGCCACCGTTGCGGGCGCGAAGTAATATTGCTCCATATTTCTTCTAGAAAAGTCATTACGTGCTACATTTGTAAGTCTTTGAGATTTTTTAGCGTAATATTTCGAGACAATTATGAAGGTTTTAAGTTACATAACTTGATAAAATGACCGATAGAAATGACGAAAAGGTACATTTAACTGGTTTTTATATAAATTTTGTTTCGATTATCCAATTGACTTTCAAAAATTTGTAAAATTTGTGCTTCGATTCACAGCCGGCCGACAATCTAAGTCAAGTATATATTTTATAAGAAACAGTATTTACTATTTAATAACAGGTAACTACTATAGATCGTATTGTCTCTAAGAAGGAAAGTTGTTTCACAATTCAGACACTATTTACAATATTGTATGATATGTAAGTATCTAAGAATATTTTAATCTAACTCCCAATTAAATTAAAGCACTATATTCTTTAAGAACTTACAGAATTGCTGTAAGAATACCCAGCAACATTGAGTCCTTAGGAAATGTTAAGCCGCTAGCTAATACACATACCTGTTACTTGCACAGAAGTATGCAAGTAGCATGCCAGAAAGATCTTTCATAATTTTGTGCAAGTTATAGACAAGTACTTGAGGCGTAGATGCCTACAATTATTCAATCAGTGTGACCAGCGGTTACTGAAAAACCGACAAATCCTTTATCATGTCAACACTAAGTACTTATACAACAGATTTACTAATCACTTGATTAAACTCTCAAAGACTGATGGTCAGTGTCTAAATATGAACAATCAACAGAGATAAGTTACCAGCCAACGAAAGCTCTTATTTTGAGAACGAAACCCACTAATAAAGCGTTAAGTTTCAGTGCCTGTTGGCCAATCTCTTTTATTATTGACTGTACATACGCAATGTTGTTTTGCAATTCGCTTTAATAAATACACGTCAACGGAAACTATTTTATATAAATAACACGGCAAGATATTACGTATACATACCTCTTACAAAATCGAATTCTATTACCGAAGCCGAAATTCTACATCTAATTTTCTAAATACGAAGGTAATTTTTAGCTCTGAATAATTTATTTACAATATATATTTTATACATTCTATAATGTAAGGATTATATTTAGTTATTTGTCATTTATAATAAGACATTTTGGATTCGAAGCGTCACCGCACACTGGCACATATCTCCAAAGAAATGGTTACATAATACTGAAGAAGATAAAAAGTAGAAAAGTTTTAATTCCTTGTGATATGTCTCAGTGATGTGTGACTATTTATACTAGATTTGAGGCGCGTTTGCGATCATGGTAAATATGATATCTACAAATTACGGTAAATAGAAATAAATAATTCGAAAATAAAATCTTTATGGCAAGATTAAAGACAATCACTGAAAGAAGAAAATCAACTTATTATCATGGTGCTGGAACTGTTTGGCACCAAAAACCAAATATAAAGTATTGCTATCTCTTTCTTGACATAACGTACATAAAAGATATTTAGACGAGCTGTCAAACTTATGTCATTCATTATTTATCTACTAAATAAAAACAGGGTATATAAACAAATAACTTATAAGTTAAATTGCCGCTAAGAACAATAAATACTGTTAGGCAAGTACGACGCAATCACGTTACTAAGAAATCAATTTAAATATAACGAACGTTATTCATTTGCAACTTATCATTTTTAGTTCTACGGTGTTACCATCACAGCAAGTCGATTTGTCAAAACTCGAACAAGTCGACTTGTTGCGTGAGTTTACACGGTACAAGTCAAACATCATATTTTTTGACATCACACTTAAAGTTTATACAAATAAAATTCACATAAAAACTATAACAGTGTCTATCTATGTACAGGTTGATATGAGTTTTACTATTTCTAATTCTACCAAAGTCATAATATTATAAAGTACTTATAGGAATTAGTCCATACAAAAGTGAAAAACATTATAGAAAAAACAAATCTTAGTGAAAGATGATACGGTTAACAAAAAAGTGAATGAGATGACTAATATGATTATTATGGAAGAAAAATAAATGCCGAACATTTTTTTAAGATAATGACAAAAGAATGATGTACCTATTATGTATGATAATATGAATTACGCGAGCTTAGAAAAGTGCAAGTAAAAACTTAAAATATTATAATCCTACTAGAGATTGTTACTTGTATCAGTACGATATTAATAGTAAATATATATTACACATTGTTTTTGTTATCAGTCTTCAGCGATATTTCTTTGAATTTGATAAAATCGCGACATAAATAAAAATTACGTTTATAAAAATTGTCTTTGGGTTAAAAGTCAAATAAATTGTACTTGTCGAGACTAACCTTTTATGAACTTATGAAATAATAATACTTAGAATAACTTTGTAAAATTTGACTTGACTGTAGCATTAGTATCGTATTATTTAGTGAAACTTAATAATACAATTAATAATAGACACCTGACCAGGCAGATCTGATTTCGAATTTGATTTTATTAACTAATATACTTTTCGTTCTACAGATATTATTCAATATGAATACTAGATAAACTATAAGTTGTAAAAAATTGTTTCTTTTTTTTTGACAAATTGACACAAGTTCTTATCGAATTGATTTGATTCAAACCTGAATGTAGCGAAAGTAACCCAGCTGTTTTGTATAGAGCTATAACCGTTATAGGCGCTAATTCTATATCTATAGACTAAATACGAACTAAACTAAAATTATTACTATCTCTTACTATTACGGAAGCGAGAAAGAGACGGAAAAATCATCTGTCAAATTAGTTTAGAGATAGAGTTTACTTTAGAGTAGATATCGTGCGATTTTAAAGTGTACCTGCATTATTTTGTTTTGAACATACTGAAGTCTTGTCTAAGCCTGAAGTTTGGAAGTTTTAGTTCAAAATAATTGTCAGGTGACATGACACTCACAGACCGATAGTGTTCCATACGAACATAAACATTCTTACTATAAGCATATGGTTCATATTCGTATCAAACACTAACTTAGCAAAGCGGTAAGAGCAAGAGTAGAGGCAAATATATTTTTAGCTTTAAGCGGTTGGTACTACTGAATCGAAATCCAAGGGAAAACATTTTAAACAGTTATCACGCTTAGTTCTTAACAAAGTTAATTAGTAACCATACGTAATAATAAGCTTTTCTATATGATATGTAGGTACTGTATTTAATTAAACTCATGTTATATAGGGAAAACTTTTGCAAACGAGGTCATTGCTTATCTAGTTGATCCTAAAACAGTAATTTTACCTGTAACTACGTACAATATCTGTGTATGTCGATATTTGAATTTAGAAGTAAGTAGATCTTGTTGTCTTTTGTCATAGAAAAATATTTTTAATTCTCCAGAGACATTATTTACAGCAATTTGTCTGTCGGTCTCCATAATTAACCAACATCATTTTGTATACCTTATAGTCGCACAGTCAAACAGCATTTCAGCTCATCTTCTCGAAAACCAATTCAGTCAGTTACAGTTCGATTTTTGAAAAGTAACATCGGCAAACCTTCGGCTAAATTCGTAACCACAGGACCAATACTTTTCGGACACAGGAGAATTTTCGACAAAGTTCGATACGTTCACTATCGGAACGGACAGCAATAACATGGGTAACCGTGTTCGAACAATTCAAAATTCGAATCATGAACAACACCCTTCGACACAAACCGAATTCACATCAAAAATCGAATCAACACATCCATAACGTTATTTAATAACGTTTTTACCATTACATCCTTAAGCCGCGTTTTCATTATCTCGACAAACAAACATTTGACTGTTAATATTTCAAGATATTAATCTCACTGAACGTAGCAGCGAGCGTTCGTTCACCGAGTTCGAGAATAGTCATTCAACGAATGTAAACCTCATGATATTGTTCATTACATATAAAAAACGCGGCTTTACTCTGAATCTCAATAGAGTAAAAGAATAACAACGCAGGTGTCCCCCACCGAGATTTGATCTCAATTATGCGCTGCCCTCTTCCCTTGCATGTACCCTTCCCACCTTTTAGCCGTATTGATAAGTATAGGGTCGTTATCCAGCCCTGCAAGTAGGTACAGCTGGTTCACATGTGTAGCATGGTAGTCCCACCTTGCAATATTAGGACTGACCCCTAAAGTAAAATGTCTTAGGTCATAGAAGCTTCCGCTACCAGTATCAAATAATGGTAGCAGGTTTTTCAAGGATGTCATACCGTCATCGAACATTTTCTTCGCTAGGGATATGGAGTTTTCGCCCTCAATTATATGCAGGTCGTAAAGGCCCAGCAGAGTGTAGATGAAGCCGTTTAGAACGAAGAGGGGTGGTTTGGTTGGGTATTCCTCGTACCTGTAATTATTATGAAAGAAAGTGTTAATTTGTAGAATTGAAATATTCATAGTATAAATCCTAGACTCTAGAGCCTTGCACCTCCATTTCTTTAGTTAGATAGTTACCTGTTGGCGTTACACGACCTTGATGACAGTCTTAATCATTTTTGATCAGCTTGCTAGTCCGTCATGTGGGTAGTCAGCCAAAACTTGTACTTACCACACGTACTTGTCCATCCACATGGCCTTGACCCCGCCGGCGTGGCTGGGCACGTCCAGCAGGTACAGCGCGCGCTTGGCCGCCTGCAGGTATGTCATGTCGCCGCTGCGGTAGTACGCGCGGGACAGCAGCGATATGGCGTGCCCTTGACTCATTGCCGAGTGCCTGGAGATACAAAAAGGGTTTGCAATTACATGCTCTTAAAGACGTTGGAAGTATAGTCAGGAATACAGGAATTTTGGTCACACTATGGAGTTAATTAAATATCGAAAGCGCTGACCATGTTCGTCGAAAGATCTCCCAGGCCAGTCGGCGGGCGCTAGTAGGCTTGTGTACAGGTTTTTGTTCTTCGATAGACAATTGTTGCTGATATTTTTTAATTTCCTGTGTGAGTCTAGAACAAAGAGCTGTTTCTTTCTCTCTTTCTAGTTAATTATATTTCCTTTGCAGTGCACACTCACCAGCCCGGCTTGAGCTCGGCGACGCCGGCGGCCATGCGGCGGCGCACGGGGATGGGCCAGCCGCCGCTGCGCGCGCGCTGCGCCCGCACCAGCCAGCGCGCCGCCGCGTAGAACTGCCACATGTGCTCGCTCGACGACACCGTCACGTTGTCCAGCGACCCGCTGCCGCTGAGGATGATGCTGGATATCTGAGCGGGGACATTTTTATCAAATATTAAATAAATTCATTTGAAAAATCAATATAAAAAATAAAATAATAAAAAAATCGTCAATTAATTAAGTTCGTTGTCATAGAGAGTGGTCTTTATTTGTAGATATAATCAGGTTTAATTGCTTCCTAAATAGATACAAATAAATAAATAAACTTGTTTACATTAAAAATCTAAACAAAATAAATACAAAACCCTGCAAAATCTGTCGCCCCAAAAAAAATACCTTGAACTTATTCCTAGGCGATCTTCTCTTGGGTCTGTCCTGTAGCGCCCAGCCCTTCTGCATGTCGATGATTAGGTCCCTGGTGATGCGTCTCCATGGCTGTTCCACTCCTATGCCGTAGTATATGTGGTCTTCCTACAACATAAATTAAACGCTTGGTACTATTTCTTGGTTGTTTATAATGATTTTCGAAAAAGAAGAAAGCATTCCCAATCCATGTTCCAGACCAGACCAGGATATACTTCAGCTGATGTGTATCTTGGTCCTAAAGAGCTGATCAACAAAGAGCACACAACTAGCAGGCACAGCTCACCTGAGCAGAAATCAACTGCGTACTCGTAACATAATGCAGATACACAGTCTCCTTCTTATCCTTATTCTGTAACACCACTGTCATTGAAGAGTTCGCCTTCATCTGGAGATCCACACTCAGCACAAAATCTTGGGTCAGGTTCACCTTCAGCCACACCTGACTCGACGCATGGTCTGACGTCGAGAACCTGAGCACGTTCGATTGGACAGAGGTGTCAAACTCTCTGGCCATGTATGCATCTTTGCTAATGATCCAATTTTCTAAATGTTTTTCCCCATCGTCTATGATTCGTCTCTTTGGCTCATTTTCGGTTATGTGCTTGCTGTAGTGGGCCAGCCCAAATTGGGCGATCTGGGTGGGGTAAAAGAATCCTCGGGGCTCCCATTGCGTGCTGACTGGGACACCTTCGATGCCGCTGATGCATTTGACTCTGTCTCTGACCTCTACGTTATAGTTCTCAAAGGTGGTGAAGGTGCCTCGAGGATCATATTTCTTCTTTGGGTGGTAGATCTTACCGTAGCTGTGTGACCATTCGAATTTTTCTACTCCATCTGCTGTTGATATTTTCCCGTAAATCTGTGGGACATTAGTTACACGACATATTTAATTGCATTTTGAAGTTGCGTTACGTATGCTTGCCCCTTACGCACAATAGTAAAATAAAAAGTGAATATAATTTACTTTTTATTTTACTATCGTGCATGGCAGACATTCATAACAACAGAGTAGATGGTCAAAAATAATGACAATTGACATTCCACGATTGCTCGAGCCCTGTCCATCGTGTGCCCTGCCTACCAGTCAGGGTGCCGATTATTATCGCTGACAATCGCTCCCTGTCTCACAGTATAGTCAACCGTACGATCGTATTCATACGACCTTTTTGGCTCTGATACGATGTAAGATCGTATAATCGAAATCGTACGCAAAATATACAACCTTTTCAAACCTTATAATCATCATAACAAAATAAATAATCAAATTAATTTCGTACACATAAAAAAATCATAAGGTTGGCAACACTGCGACGGCTGCGCTGCCTACGGCAGGGCCTAGTCTCCCTGTTTCTGGTTACACTACATGATCGACAGCGCGGCAGGGAAACAGGGCGGTCGGAACCACTCGATCGCCCTGTTTAGGGACCACGCTCCCTGATCCTTATACACTACCCTGTCCCTGCAGGCAGGGCACGACAAATCGTGTAATATATTAGGCATTTAAGTAGTTCTGCATAATTTAATAGTAACCTTTTTTGGTACATTTGATTTCTATCTGCACTGGTCCCACAATATGTGTAAATTGATAAGGATTATCAACAAGGTCGAACCTATAGGTAAATAGATTTGCGGTTATGAACTTGTTGTTGTAAATATAGTCTTGTTTACTCAGTACATGGCAATTGAAATTATTTTGACGTCCCACAAATTTACGAAGACGAAGTCACGGGGAAAAGCTACTGAGAATATTATTGCATTCAAAATTGAACTTTATTTCTTTATTTTCACTAAGTGAAACAAAAAGCAGAACGGCTGATATTCAATCAGCCTTTCTACCTTTCCCAGGCATTTTGGTCTGCCAGAGAACAACAACTTGCCAACTTTGTACAAAAACTTATGATCATAGATGCAGACATTATCACCTACCTCAAAGTACTTGTGGACGAGCGAGAAGGGCACGTACACTTCGTCTCTGTCGCGGTCTCGGCGGCAGGGCACGGAGTACTCCCCGTTGATGACGCACTCGATCTCGTCCGCTCCGCCGCCACGCTCCGACAGCGCGTTTGATAGCACCGAGCCGACTGTAACAGGAATGTGGCTTGAGAATGTCGTTGTGCATAAATTAGTTGGAAATGAGAGCAATATTTTTTTTAAACATCAGGTATTTGCCTAGTGACTGCTTGTCACTTTCAAGATATTAAGGAAGGTGCTTTTAAATGCCAGCATATCAATCAAATAACATCAAATTGACATCCCTATCTTGTGATGATTCTCTTTACAAATGTGTGGTTCAAGAAACTATGCTCACAAATGTATGGGCAAAGTCAATCAGTCAATTTAAAAAATACTTAATGTGAGTTAGTATCCAGAACGTGTGACACTTGGAAATGTAGCTTCACGAAAGTGAGACTACATTTCCAGACTCACAGATGGAGTGTCACGAATGTCCGACACTTGGTGTTGTTATATTAAAAACCCTTTCTTCTTGTTTCTCGTACAGTATCTTTTTTTTACATGTATACATACATATCATCACGCAGTATTCCCCGAAGGTTTAGGCAGAGGTGTACCAATGTACACCCACAGTTCGCCGATATGTTTAGGTCCCATGTAATAGGGGGCGAGCCTATTGCCATTAACCAGGCACAAATCCTAACTCCGAGCCGCTACTGAGAATTTCATAGAAAAACCCAATAACACTTTTTGCTTGACTTGGGAATCGAACCCAAGACCTCTAGCATAGCAGTCACGCTTAGGACCACTAGGCTAACGAGGCAATCAAATGTACATGTATAATTGTAACTAATACAAATTTAATATAAATATTAAATAATGAAGAACAAACTGGGTCTGCGCGAGAGGTCCCCGCAGTGTCCCCAGAACAGTGTAAAGACCAGCACTGCTGCACACAGAGCACCCAGCGCCACGCGCATGTTCATCCGCACCAGCATCATTCTGGCCACCTGCCCAAGAATAACATTATCATAATAAGACAAACAATGGATTCACGTACATACCATCATGCCTGTATTTCCCAGAGGGTTAGGCAGAGGTGTACCTATGTACACTCACAGTTCACCAGTATGTTTTTAGGTCCCATGTAATAGGGGGCGAGCCTATTGCCATTAACCGGGCAAAAAACCATACTTCGAGCTGCTACTGAGAAATTCATAGAAAACCCAAAAACATTTTTTGCTCCACCTGGGAATCGAACCCAAGTCCTCTAGTGTAGCAGTCGATTCAACAAAAATAAAATTGGGTGCTAATGTCTCTCACTTCATGTCATCATGTTGCTCATTAATGATAAGTAACCTAGTTCAAAACGCATTTTGTGTCAATGCAATATATGGCTTTAAAATTGCCCAGAGGTTTTCTAAACTATTGTTTTTCTTATATAAAGTATTATTTTATTACCGTGCATATTTGTGTCCGTACTATTTTACCTTACTTATTTTACAGTTTTATCTTGATAATAAACACTAAATAAAATGGAACAAATATTAAAATGTTGTCTTATTTATGACAATGAACTGATTTACAAAACTTAAATGATGTTGTTATTATTTTATAAAAAAATATAACTACCACTAATTAATGATAAATACTCATACTACAATTTAATTAAGTTGTTTGCTGACATCCCAGTAAGAGATAACCCTGTGATATTTATAAAACAATCTTCAATGAGACTCATGATGTCATTTCTTATGCGGGAACTGCTATTAATTACTGATTCTAATTTATTTTGTGTAAACTATAAAACATGGTTTTAAATCCACAAAGTTTTAACTTCAAAGCAATGATAAAAGTTCCTAACAGGATGAGAATTCAGAATACAGTGCAAATACGACGTGAATGAAAAAAGAAACAAAAGTAAAGGTATGCAAAACGAAGACAACAAATAAGTACTTAGCTAAATATAACTTCGAAGTACATATTGACCCTCCGGTCCGGATTTCGCGTGGGCGTTCTAAATTCATAATTCAAACTTCTTACAAAGAACATGTAAAATAAAGTTCTATTACCCATCGTCCTAACATCACGATGCATTATCTTATGGTCTATATACATAAGTAAACAGTATTTTTATACAAATACTTACTCTGTACACAGCGGTAACATTCCATCCGTTCTTTATATATGTCAAACGAGTCACACGAATATTAATTCTCATAAGAACAAGTCAGATCACAAATAACATCGACGGAGAATTTGGGCTTCACATGTGAGTCCCTTTCCAAATATTTACAACAAAATTATTATTTTGAGAAGTATTAAATCAGCAGAGACACGGATCGCCTCCAATTGCGGATTTGCAGCTGACTTTTGACAGCTGACTTTTGACAGCTGACAATAATATTATCAAATCGTTCAGAAATGCAGAAACATTCAAATTCGTTACATTGTTTTATAACACTAATATTATACGTAGGTAAATATTGTAAAACAAAAGATTATTAATGAAATAACTCTTAGACGCAATAAAAAATAAATTAATTTTTTTTGCGGCTATCTGTTTGTCTGTTTTAAAAAAGTACTTTGAGCATAAGATCGGGAAACATATCTACACACGTTTCTTTACACGCACATGTTCTCGTTCTAAAATAACTTTTTCAAAGGTTCAACCTGATGAAGCAAGAAGATTATAATCTTTTTGCGTTGAAGCCATCTAGAACACTTTAAAAAATTCTTTAAATGACCATTAAATTACTGTATTATTAAATTTACATGCCTTATTCCAAAAACTATTTCTACATATTTTATTGTTAATAACCGTAGGCCAACCGATCATTGAATCTTAAGCAAGAAATACTTGGTGCGGATCTCTCTTCTATAATTCGTTATTATATTAGGTTAATTTTAAGACTGAAAGGGTGAAGTTTCAGAATAAGAGAGACATCAAATTGATTACACACCTTGGTCGGCAAGCATAGCATTGCATGTACCCACGCCATGGTCACGGGGTTTTACCAACAATTTTGGAAAATTAAATCCATTATGTTATATACCTATCTACTTAATAATAATATTCAAGATTAGAAAGGTTCAATAAAATAGTAATACACGTTACATACAACATATTAATTTGATATTCAGTGAAAAATGGTCGGCAGTCCATACACGATGGCTCTCATTTGCCGACCACATTGCAGATAGAGAGCAATTAATTATTTCAAAGCAATAAGATCCTAAAAGTATTGACTTGAAAACGAATGCAATTATATGATTTGGAATATTTAATTATTTAGAAACTCTCACAGCCCCGACTCCTCAGTACCTACAGACATAATGAGTATCCAATTCCAACATACAGTAGACATAACGAATTTATGTGTTAGATTCAGCTTAATTCAATGAAAACTGAAACAAAATCACGTATCATGAATAACTGTATAAGAGGCAGGCGCTCGACTTTTGACACGATTTCACGGCAGCTAAACTACGGGACACTAATACGGCTTCTGGCCGCAAATGGGTTTATCCCTAATACGATTTCGCTCCTCCGACTAGACGTGACTAATCGGATTACCGTGGTCGCGTGACAGCCACCTATTCCTTGATTGGTTGCCAGCGCACACGATATCCTGCACAGGGGAGTTGCGTCCGATAGGCTGGGAATAGAAATATAATAGAATAGAGTTGAAATTTTAATAGGTATTATTTGATTTTAAAAGTGGAATTCGGGCAAGCCTGGGTTCAACTCAAAATTAAATAATCTACCAATATGAGGAAACTAATTTATCTTAAAATTATTGAAAGATTTAGGGCAAATTAAAATGACTGGCCTGCAGTCTTTGTATCCAGTTTCAAATTTAAACTACAACTTATAAATGTAGACATAAAAGTAATGAAATATATGTGTGAGTACATTATAGTTGTATGGAAGCAAACTCAGTTCATAAAACAGCAACATTTCTCGGAAGATGTTTGTCTTTACGGTTTGTTACTACATGCCCGTGCACTACAATAAATATAGCGCGTTATCTGTGCATGTTATCTACATAGTGCAATCAGTGCACGTATGTGGAGTGTAGCAGGGCAGGCGGGCAGGCGGGCACGCCAGGTCGCATCCGAGCGATCGCTAACTCGCTCCATCGGAGGCGAGGGAAGCGAGGAAACGGGTCAGTGTGCGCGGCAAGTGGGTCAGGGCGGATGCACCACCGCGGCCGCGCTCGGCCACGCTCGCGGGTGCTCGGCTGGCTCCGGCGGCGCATGCGCGCCACCCCCATCGATCGCCGCCCACGCGGCGCAGCGCCGCTCAAGTGCTCCGCGAGTCGCGACGCGAGTCCCGGGCTTGGCCCTCAACGATGGCGGCGTGAGCGCGCGCCGCCCGCGGCCTCCGGCGGACATGCCGCGATGGCCAGAGAGGTAACCGCGAAGCGACCGGCGCCCTCCGCCGCCTCCGCCCTCTTATGTAACCGGTGACCGCTGACACGCCCGGAGACATGGTGACTATCACCGCTCGCCGCACGCCCCGCGCGACCCGCATAGCGAGCCGCATCGTGCCACGCTTGACCCCACGAAACCGTTCCCTCGGCTCGGCGTCCTAGACACCGTTACAGGAACCGTCACCGTCCCTAGAGTTCATAGAATAGAGCCTCGTCCCAGTGCATTGCAGTGGTCCCTAGTGGTGAAGACTGTGTGTTGTACCTAGTTATGTATGGCGGCGGGGATCTGCCCCGATGGCAGCGAGGCACGTCAGCGTACGGCAGTGCCGCAGCCGGCGTCCCCGTCACACGCGCGCCTCTGGCCATGCGTCCGTCTCGCTCGCTCCGCCGTACAGCGGCACTGCACATGCAGCCTGCATTATTCACGATCTGTGCCAACTTATGGTGTAATATTCGAGGAATCCTCTAACACGAACATTACATGAAATCAATATATTCCTGTACCACCAGCTCTACATGCTTGTTACCTATGTGACCTATAGGCTTCACACACTGTTCATACCTACGCGGATATGGTAGATGAGTTTTGTATTAATAGTGTTAAATAATAAGTAGTGGTTAGTGCCAATAATGACGTGCGTGGTGTAGCACATGCGTAGCACCCTCGTAGCAGGACGTAGCGGCCCCGTAGCATACTACTGTAGCATTGCGTAGACCGTAGCTAGTGGTGTTGTTTATAGATGTATGGTAGAAAACCGTTTGACTTCAATTCTACAAGTAGGTACATTTTATGATGTGTCACTATGCATGTCATATTTTATCTCAATATGTGTAAAAATATATAGGTATATGATATGAACCATTCTACGTTTTCCCACATTTTATATATGTTCCCCAAACTTATGAATCTTACTATAAACCATTGTGCATTCACATCTTACACACATAGTATGTTACATAGTTGTGTACATACCTGGGTGTCACATTATAACCAAATAACATAATACATAACCTGACTGGTTCTAGAAGTAGTTTTAGCCAATTTTCAGTTTCGTCAATATACCGAGTTCACAAGCTTTTAATCAATAAAAAATAAATAAAAAATATACCATCACGCCTGTATTCCCCGAAAGGTTAGGCAGAGGTGTAACAATGTACAATGTACACCCACAGTTCGCCGGTATATTTAGGTCCCATGTAAAAAGGGGCGAGCCTATTGCCATTAACCGGGCACGAATCCTAACTCCGAGCTGCTACTGAGAATTTCATAGAAAAACCCAATAACACTTTTTGCTCGACCTGGGAATCGAACCCAAGACCTCTAGCGTAGCTGTCGCGCTTAGGACCACTAGGCTACCGAGGCAGTTATTTAATCAATTAGTAACAATTTTCTTAAGTTTATAAAAATTTTAATATAATCTGTGTTCTAAAGATATAATCTTTAGAACACAGACCTAATAATATGTTACTTAATAAATTAACCATTTGTTGGAATTATGGTAATGAAAGCATTAGCTTTTGGTTACAATAACATTTCCACTTTAAGTTAGGTTATTAAACGCATCGGTAATCGCCATATACAAGTACGTCTAGGATCGCAATTTGCTAGTAGGTGGGCCGCGATACTTGTTCTGTAAACTCAATAAAATAAGTGCTGACACATAGGTATAACAGTCACGATGTTATGGGGTGTGATGTTCACCATAATAAAGCCAGACGTGTGACATACCACACCAACATTGTGCCAAATCAAAGTCGAATCATTAATTTCATGAATGTCACAAAATTAAAGGGAAATTTGTAGATCGTAGTTGCCCCCTTCCAAACGCTAGTTTCGTCGAAGAATGAGCAAGAAACTCTATACATACTCTTTTAAAATATTTGTTTAACAATATATGTATACTTGCTAAGTTACGTTATAACTCACCTGAAGTCAGTGTGTGTTCATTGACCAAATAAAAATCTAGACTCTAATGAAATCTACGTAAAAAATCACATTTATTCTTATCTTACACGAGAATCGAGCTGGCAATCTAAGGCTTCATGCGATTCACGTCTGACCAGATTCGACTTAATTTTTATTTCTTTTTATTTTTTATTATTTTTGTACTCAATTTTAGTTTGACAAAGTCTAAAACATTTAAATCTACGAAAGAGCAATTGTTCACCATGTGAATTATAAACAGAGGGGTAAAGGTAAAAAAAAATGTTACTATGTAAAAAGGGACCGTTCCCTTCTAATATCTTCTCTCTGTCGTTTTTCCACCGGTAGTCTGCAGACGAGGATTCAATTGTTTCATTACTAACGCAGGTTTCTTTCCCCCAAAATCTCCTTCTATGACCTGAGTCTGTTTGTAGAGATCTGATTTTAATTCAAAGATGTAGTTCTATGCAACCACTCTTTATAATACCTACACCACAGCTCATCCCGTTATCATCATCTGGTGCACATAACAAATTACGCCAGGCTTCATGTGGTGTTATTTTATAAACTCACTAACTACAATAAACTCATTCTGAATCAGCTGATAGAAGGTTTGTAGCTCTTCATTCGTTTAAAAAGAAGCTGTCATCTCTTCTTAGCAAGGAGTCTTCGGAAAACTGGTGAGTCTTATCTAAATATTTGACCTTGCGAATTGTTAAAAAAAAAAAATCTAATTACGACTTTCTAACATACTGAATATATATACGAAAAGAGTTATTCATGCACAAAAAAAGGAATTAATATAATATAAGGTAGGATCATTTATTTAAATGTACTGTTGGTATATTAAAATTAATTAAATCTTGATTTTGTTCCCCCACTGCATTTTTAAATCCTATGCGTGGTCAGTAGCAATATAATATATGTATTGTATATCGCTATATTTAGAGCACAAAGCTCGGCAGAAAGATAAGTACAATCTCCGTTCATCTCCATTTAAAGTCGGCCGCAGGACGGATTTAATTTTTCTTATCAGGATTTTCGCAAAATAATATTTTATCGCTCGTTTTCCGTTGAATTTGTCCAAAAATAAAATATTATGTTTAGATGGTACCTAAGTCATTCAGTTTCGGATGTTTTGATGTTAAAATATTCAGTTTAGTTATATTCGTATTGTCTTGGAATTAATGTTTGATTCATGTCTGAATGTCTTGCCTCTTTTTATACTAGCTTCTGTGCGCGACTTCGGAAATAATACTATAGAAATTAACTTATGGCACTTGGCATTAGTGTCCAGCCTTCCATTAGTGAAAGATTTTTTGTGATCGGACCAATACTTTTAGCGATTGCCTCTTACAAACAAACAAACATTTTTACCTTTTTACAATATTAGCATCGATTGTAATTATGGTTCGAAATAAGTTCTATGATTATCATAAGGTGTATTCGGTGGTGATTACAACGTACACATCTCTAAAATGTATTTATTGTCGATGCCATTTCGCAGAACACAATAATCTTCAAATTCAAATATGTATATCTAACGCAGGCGTTTCCAAAATCCTCTTAATATCGATTGGAAGGCGGCGAGGCTCACTGGAGATCCTTTTAATTCCTTCGTTTTAGCATTAATCTCCTCATAAAGTCCTCTCCCCAAGGATTTTTGAGGAGGGCAAAGGAACCAACATTGCTTTAAATTAAAATGATGGGAAATCGATGATTATTATCAGTTTTATGTCAGCGGGTGATCGCGCGCCGTTATTAAATGGACTTCTGAAAGTATTTTAATTTAAGACGTGATCTGTCGGTCCTGACTGTCTCAAGGTATTTGTCTGGGAGGCAAGAGTTTATCTAACTCATGTAACATTGGAATGATCATGAAGATTATGGGGAATGTTATTTTAAAAGTGGGTTTACGTAAATATGTTTCATAAACCAGGCTTATGTAGTTAAGAGTTTGAGTTCGAGTAACAAAAAATTACCATGTTTCTGTGAGTAAAATCTCAAGTCCATTATAGCAATCAAAACCAATCAAGCCAACAATCACTATTCGTATTGTGTTTTTACAATATTCAACGTAAACAAGTTTTTTTTAAATATACATAAGAATTTTTTAATTAAGTTTATACCTTATTACTTACAATTATTAGGTATATATAATTTACAAAAAAGAAAGGGAAAGCTGATAGGGCATCACTTTCAATGGGGCAAGTGCCTAAAAGGCTGGTAGCATTGCCACTTTGCATGGCAATGTTGATTCTTTACCCTAAGAAAAGGCCAACTCTCTGTTCTAAATTGATATTCAACCTGAGTGTTATGCCTTACGCTGAATTTCGAGTCTCTGAATGTCCATACAAATAATATAACAATAAAATCTCTTATTAATTTATGGTACTATTCTATTCAACTTTCTTTTCTTTACCTTTTATTCAATTGAATGTCTATTTCTAATCAGTCTCATTGAGCCAGGCAGGATAGACTGAGCGCGTCACTAATACCAAACTTTAATCGATTTTTCATCTATAATTTAAATGCAAACAGGAACCCACCTTCCTTTTCTTGGAGAGCTGATGACACAGCCGTTGGGCACCAGGTACTCAGGTGGGTCTGTCTAAAACTGCATCCAATCCAACCGAAGCTTAGTAGCATAATTTAATGAAAGTTGTCCCAATTTTCAATCTGATCGCTAATTGGCGGATATTATTTGATAGCTGAATTAATTTAACGCTGACCTGACTGTTCTATTTTCTAGCCGACTGGTAGGCTTGATAGGCTCTATTAGGTACTTCATTCGCGGATGAATAGACGACGATCTTGTCATTATATTTAAAGTATTGTATATCTTTAAGTGATATAATTGGCTACCGGCCTTTTAAAAAGAAAAAAAGTGAACTTTAGTTTCATATAGATAATAAATAAAAAAAATTCGTTGCACTTTCGTTCTCATACTAATATTATAAAGAGGCTCACCCTACCCCTTCGAGAAATACAGGCGTGATGGTACGTTAATGTGAATATAAAGAGGCTAAGATTTTTTGTTTGTAAGAGGTAATGTCTAGAAATGCTGGTCCAATTACAAAAAATATTTCACTTGTAGAAGGCTACAAGTACTACCACATAAGATATGGTATATTTGACTTCCACGCAGACAATGTTGCTGGCAGAATCTAGTCTATACTATAAACTATTACTATAATTTACTATAATAATATTATAAAGAGGAAAGATTGTTTTCTTTGTTTGTAACGAATAGGCTCCGAAACTACTGCACCGATTTTAACCGTTTTTCACCAACGGATAGCTACATAAATCCTAAGTAACATACTTAGGCTACATAACGTCGTGCTACCACACACGAGAGCGGAGCAGTAACCAAAGACGTAACTTAACGCGGGTAAAATAAGTTACGCGGACGACGTCGCGAGCAACGGCTAGTTTAAATATAAAACAGGGCTTTCGGGGGTTCTATCGCTAGATCGTTAGGTCGTTTTCAGGTACCGGAGCCGTTTTCACCAACTATATCTAGAGTACGACTTGATATTTGAGCTTTTGTTTTGGGCCTCGTACATTTTAGATATTTTTTTATAAAAACGTTAACATAACGTAATATATTTAAACACCTCTGCCTAACCGTACGGAAAAACCCAAAATTAAAAAAAATTAAGTAACCCCAGACGGAAGAATAAAAATCCCTACCGCAGCTAACAAAAGAGCCGATAACTTTGAAACTGCTGAACCGATTTTCATCAAACATAGCTAAGAACACCGCGACTAATACACCTTTCAAACAAAAAATCAAAATCAGTTCATGCGTTCGGAAGCTACGATGCTATAGACAGACATACACATCAAATTTATAACACCCCAAAAATATAAGAAGTCACATTACATATAACCGTTAATTAGGCATATTGTCTATTAAACTATGTTTGAACAAAAAATATTGATGGGCAACGGCTTTTATTACTGATGTGCAAAATCTCAAAACAAATCAAAAACATCATGCTCACGGGTGCATGTACGCAGGGGTAGTGCAGAGGTCGTAGGGGTATTTAAAGTTAAATTATGATTTATTTGACCTTCAATATCTCCATAACAGAAGGTCGATCGGAATGACGGGAAGAACATAATACATAATATAAGTTTCGGCTTTGATCCTTATTACACCCCTTATTCGGAAGAAAAACGAATCCGTTAAAAATACTTCCCAGACAATATTCTTTCACATCCACTACTTTTCGACTTCCAACTCCGCATACCTGTCTGCATACCTCCAAGCCATGCGCACTCCAATAAGAGCAAATCTTGTAAAAACAAACGTTTCACACGCGACTGTCGTTACTACCTCGCTGCTCGTTTACAACCCCTCCCCCCATGGGGTAGAGGGGTGAGGGGGAGTCATAAACTGTTGCAGTTTATGTCACCCACCCCACGCCGCCCTAATTTGTCTAATTACAAAAGAAATCAGAGCTGTTTTTATATTGAGTAGATGGTATTTACAAAATGGCAAATTGTATTTTTGTATTAAGAAATGTTATTTATTTAGAGGACAGGTTTATAAATAGGTAATACTTCTACACGTCATATATATTACGTTATTTGTATTTATTATTATTATTTTTCTTTTATATTTATGAAAGCTAAAAAAAATTAAAATAAAACCAATTTGAAATCAGTGTTTTCTAGCCGACTTCCACTGAGGAGAAACATCGAAACAAATACACATTTTCATTTATTTGTATACCATAATGGGTATAAAAAACTCAGAGGTGATATTCGGCTAATACAAACTTTGCAGTGGCAAAGAAATCTTTAGTTGGTTGTGTGTGTAGCTTGTTGTGTTGTCAAAAATCCGCTCCATCACCCTATTATGGCGATCATTATCCTTTTATTTCAATACCAGCAACCTGTCCACGACTTCGTCCGCGTGTCTTATTTCACCCGCGTAAAGTTAATGTATACAAAAACTTGACAAATTATATACTAAAACCTTCCTCGAGGACCACTCCATCGTAAACACAGCATAAAAATCGGTGTGGTGGTCTTTGACTTTATCGCGAACAGACAGACAGACGCGGCGCAGGATTTTGTTTTGTAATATTATTTCGTGATTTTAGCTGTTTTGTGCACTTAAGTCATAGTAAAGTTTGTTTCAAATTAAAATTTAACTTTTTTCGGATTCGATATTTAAAAATTGCTTTGACTATGGCAGCCTGCTAGTCTCCACGCTAGTTTAGGTACAGGTCAACTTATCCAGGCTACTAAGATATCCAAAGCGACTACATTTACATGGCAGCCCACCAGCCCACATACACAACATTGTAATATGTCAAGTGTGTAACACATGTAAGGTCAAAAGCAACACAAGTGTTTGTAACTTGAGCGATCAATTAGGCATGGCCGCCGAGTGGGTAGGCAGTAGGTGTTTATATTAACACCTACTTTGTTTAAGATTCTCTGTCCCACGCAACATCATTAGGAACTAAATATGTAAACTCCGTTTGCTGTCCTTGAAGTATAAAGGTCTACTACTTACAATGAATGCTTTTCCTACAAAATATTATTGAGGCCAGATTTAAGAAATGTTGTCAACAATGAGTGATATTTCTCTTACAAATACATTCTTCAAGTGTTGCTCACTACTTCAGTTGTTCACGCGAGCTTTCATCGCTACGTGTGGTGTGGCGCGGTCAACTCAGAAGTTTTTAAAACCTTTCCTGAGATATGTACGATCTCAAAGAAACCTTTTCTCCTCATATTTCTATCTTCAGTTATTTAAACTGTGAGTTGTTTGTTTGTCATGAAACTGTTTTAGCATAAACCTATATACATAAAATAATCTTATGTTAACATTCTCAAATGTTAAGATAGAGCTGTCAAGGCATAACCTATGTTATCCTGTTATTGAGTCGGGCCACTTTTTATTTATCAACATTTTACACAAAAATGTGAAATAGAAATATTCTTTTTCCTCTTCTTTATGACCTTTTGAAAGAAATCGAGCTAGCTGCCAAAAAAGCTATCATTGCATGCTAATAATACGGGGTGTAACAAGACACGTAACGTAGCCATTAAATACTCATACTGCTCATCAAATTAAGTAATATTGAGCATTCATGTTTGCTGGGAAACAACTATAAAGTATCTTTCTTTCTTTCTTTTCTTTTTTTTTTCTTTTTTATTGTTGTTATTTTTTTATTATTGTTGGTGTTCATGGTAACTTAGTGCGCATTGCAACGTAGCGCTTGTATTCATGCAACAAGTTTAATTATAATTTATTTTCGTAAAAATAAACTAACAAAATGTTAGAACCATACCCCGGTAACCAGAAGATTCTCAGGAATGATCCAACATAAAAAAGAATATCGCAACGGGGGAAAGAGCATGTAACCATTGGGTTACGTTAAGTGTTTTTTTTACACCCGTTATGTACAGTCAATAAGAAACATAGTCTGGATTGGTGATTATTGGATAAGACACAGAACATGTGCGCATAAATCCCTCATAATCCAACTCCTAGCGGCAGGAGGAACACCGTGAAATAATATTAATAAATTAAAATGTTAACGTATTTTTTAAAATATTAATTAACGATAATGTATTTTGATATGATGAAATAGATGCTGAATGATTGTCAGATATTGTACGCCCCATAGGCACGTTACAGCGATCTATAAAATGGTATGATGATAAGAACTACTTTTCCACCTGTGATACAGAATAAATGAATTTGAATTTGAGAGTTTAGTCGACAGTAGTCCGCTGTTAGCACTCTCCCTCAAAGAGAAGGTTTCCATGTTATCGAACTCAAATCATTTATTTCAATTAAACCATTAAAAGTTACGTTGGTTAGTTGTCACGTTTATTAATTTTATATTTATCTTCTATTCACCAACTTAAATTCTCTGAGTAATCCCTGGCGTTCGATGGTCTAACATAATACCTACGTTATAATATACCATCGCGCCTGTATTCCCCGAAGGGTTAGGCAGAGGTTTACCAATGTACACTCACAGTTCGCCGCTATGTTTAGGTCCCATGTAATAGGGGCCAGCCTATTGCCATTAACCGGACACAAATCCTAACTCCGAGCTGCTACTGAAAATTTCATAGAAAAACCCAATAACACTTTTTGCTCGACCTGGAAATCGAACCCAAGCCCTCTAGCGTAGCAGTCGCACTTAGGACCACTAGGCCTACGCCTACCCACGTTATATTGGCAATATTATGGCATTTCATCGTTTTGAAGTTGGGTCTAATAGCCACTTCTAAACGGGAACAAGGGGTATACAGAAACATTTATAAACAGCTTGAACACTTGGCAAAACACACTGGACTAGAACGTTAGCCTTGTACTAACTGAAGAGATCTCAACTAAAAAGCATTCTATTTTAAAAGCGTGGCCTTGGTCCCCTTCTGTCGCTTAAACATGTTCGGACATATTTCAGAGAGTCAATGTTAGTAGGTATGTTCGTATATTCAAAAAATACTAGGCTTTGCTCTCGACTTTATCCGCGTGAAACGAATTCCATATTTTTCGAATTTCAACACACATACCATCACGCCTGTATTCCCCGGAGGGTTAGGCAGAGGTGTACCAATGTACACCCTCAGTTCGCCGGTATGTTTTAGGTCCCATGTAATAGGGGGCGAGCCTATTGCCATTAACCGGGCACAAATCCTAACTCCAACCAACTTCAACGTCAGGGATAATGTGGCTTCCTGTTAGCGAAAGAATTTTAGAATCAGAGAAAACGTTTAAACGAAAAAAAACAACGAATTCTTGTACTTTTACTATTTATAACAGTTATAGATGTTGTTCAAAAGAATTGTTGAAGCTATGAGGATGTTGGGGTTCCTTGACACCATCGCTAGGCGGTGCCCCAGGGCTTAACTAAGCAGTAAAACACGTGTCTTATACGTCATTAATTCCGGTATATTCTCAAATAACAGCAACAATTTTTTTTTTTTTTAATAATATGGCTTTAAGCGATTATAACACACGTAACATACCATCACGTCTGTATTCCCTGAAGGGTTAGTCAGAGGTGAACCCATTTACATCCACAGTTCCCGGTACGTTTGAGACCCAAAGAATAGGGGGCGAGCCTATTGCCATTAACTGGGCACTAATGTCAGCAAACATCAGAAGGGGCCACTGAGGGCCATGCCTGCCGGGGCTGGGGGTTGTTCGAAAGAGATACCACGCTCCCGGAACGCAAAGGGCACAGGAAGGAACATGGATGGGTTTTAGTCAGTAAAAGTCTGACACTCCCTCCCGCCCCGCCCAGGGCGGGAGAAGTCATTGGATGATTTCCCGTCGGTAAAAAAAAAAACTCCGAGCTGCTACTCACAATTTCATAGAAAACCCAATAATACTTTGCTCGACGCGGGATTAGAATCCAGGACCTCTAGCGTAGCAGTCGCGCTTAGGACCACTAGGCTAACGAGGCAGTTATTAGGGATTATTTCACACATTAAAGGGGTAGTTTCACAAAGATTACGATTTATAAATTTCATAGGATTTTTGAATTAAGTATCATTTTGAATTGGAGTTATTTGACGGGGACAGTGGCTCATAGCGAGCACACCATGACGTAAAAATGAGGCGCCGAGTCACGATATGACATTCACGTTAACGCGACAGTTCACGTGTGCCGTAACGCCGTAACTCCGCCGTAATTACGGTTAATCCGACGTTATTAACGCGCGTAACGCGTGCACGTCACGTTATTGTAACGCCTTCGTTATATTAAAGAAGTATTAAAAAACGATAAATTCTGGCTGAATGTGCGGAAAAATGGTGGAGGTACCAGACGGTTATTATGTAGGGCAAGTCGTAGGAGTCGTAGGAGTCGTAGGAGGGGTTCACATCGGCGTCGGGTCGACGATGAAGTACCTGGGACTCGTCCTCGACAGTCGGTGGAACTTCGCGGAGCATTTCCGACGTTTGGCCCCCAAACTGGAACGGGCCGGGGCTGCCTTTAGGCGGCTTCTACCCAACCTGGGGGGACCAAACGCCTCCTGCCGGAGGCTCTACGCGGGAGTCGTGCGGTCGATGGCCCTTTACGGGGCCCCGGTGTGGGCGCAGGGGTTAAGGCGACTTGCCGCCCACTACCTCATTGCGTCCCAACGGGTGATCGCCATAAGGGCCATCCGAGGATACCGCACGATCTCGGGGGAGGCGGCGAGCCTCCTTGCCGGATTGCCGCCGTGGGATCTGGAGGCGCTGGTCCTCGCGCGCCTGTACGAGTGGCGCGTGGAGGTACTAGGCCGGGGGGAGAGTCCGCCACCGCGGCAAATTGCCGCTCGGCGGGCCGACCTCCGGCTCGATCTCATGGCGACATGGAGACAGCGACTGTCGCAACCTCGTGCTGGGCACGCCTTAATAGAGGCGGTAAGTCCCCTCTTTGAGGAGTGGCTGGAGAGGCGCCACGGCGCCCTCACCTACCGCCTGACGCAGGTCCTCACCGGACACGGGTGTTTCGGGAGGTTCCTGCACCTCATCGGGCGGGAGGAAACGTCCGGGTGTCACCATTGTGTGGATCGCCCCGAGGACACGGTGGAGCATACCGTGGCGGTATGCCCCGCTTGGGCGGAGCATCGCCGAGTCCTCGTGGCGGCCATCGGCGGCGGCGAACTCTCGCGTCCGGCCCTGGTGCAAGCCATGGTCCGGAGCGAGAGGGAATGGGATGCAGTCGCCTCCTTCTGCGAGGCAGTAATGCTTGAGAAGGAGGCGGCGGGACGGTTGAGACAGCGGTTCTCCCGTCCCAGCCGCCGCGGTAGACGCTCCGGACGTCGGGAGCCGCGAGACGACTCCCGGCCACCGTAGATACTGGCCTGTGGACGGTGAGCAATGGGTAGCTCACCGTCCTTACGTTGCATAACGACAGGCCGTGTCGACGGCGCGTTCGTGTTCCACGCGCGCCTCAAAGAGATGTCAGCAAAAGGAAGGGGCCACTGAGGGCCGATGCCTGCCGGGGCTGCGGGTTGTTCGCAAGAGATACCGCGCCCCCGGAACGCAAAGGGCACAAGAAGGAACATGGGTGGGTTTTAGTCAGTAAAAGTCTGACACTCCCTCCCGCCCCGCCCAGGGCGGGAGAAGTTATTTGATGATTTCCCACCCACCAAAAAAAAAAAAAAAAAAAAAAAAAAAGTCGTAATGTCAGGGAATGACGGTGTTTGTATAGGAAGCCACGTGTTCCATTTCTATATAGTTTCCACACACGACTTCGTCCGCGTGGCTTATAACACCCGCGTTAAGTTACGTCTTTGGTTACTGCTCCACTCCTGTGTGTCGTAGCGTGATGTTATATAGCCTATGTTAGTCAGAATCAATATAGCTATCTATTGATCAATAAATTGTTAAAATCGGTCTAGTAGTGTGGAAACTTATTCAGACAAGCAAAAAATCTTGTCTTTTTATAATATTACGACAGATATGGGGCAATAGCCTCACCACCACACACTGACATACTTTTTATGAGCTGACAAAACTCCATTCCTCTATAGATTATATACGGCAATAGCAAACTGTGACGTCACTTGGTTGCCAACTCTATTGACTACAATTTATTGATTTAAAAAAGAACCTAATTTTACTATAAAACTAATTGTTTCACTTTTCACAAGGCTGAGTTTTAGGGGTGAAATAATATGGTTTTTTTAAGCAGTTGTGTGAATTATTAGTTCATTATGTAAACTACCCAAAAATACTACGAGTACATTTCGTAGCGCCATGACAGCGTAGCAGCGTAACCGCGTAGCACTCCAGTAGGCATTTCTACTAACTTTTAGGAACAATCGCACTCTAATCGCAGTCGAAATCTTATAAAAATGCCTTTAATTTACATTAATTCATTTATTAATTCATTACATTTACTGTCATTGACAGTCGCTGAGATGAGATTGCGACGAGATTTTGAACGTTTTTAGTTCGTAGAATTATCCTTCTACTAATTAAAAACATCGTAGCAGGTAGCGTTCTGTGGTTTCTGCCCACCCACACGGAAAAAGGCGTGAGTTTTTGTATGTGTGTCCTTCTGATGTTAAATGTCTGTGCTGTATCGTTGAGCTATTGGTCGCAGGTTGGATTCTCGGGCGAAGCTTTATTAGGTTGACGATTTAGACAATATTCATTACCATTTTGAAGTCTGAATCACGATTTATAGCTATGAATTAGACTAAACTAACGAAATGTCAATGTACTTACCATATGTACTTCTCTACCTACTCCACTAAGGAAATACAAGCTTTATGTTATTTTCACTGGAAAATTGCGGAAGGAAAGAATAACCATATATTTTTTTCAAATCTTAACATGCTTCGAAACCTTCTCGGTAATAATAATAATAACCAGGTAATATTGCCAAGACTCAGTTCTCATTGTAAGAGCTTTGTACAATATCGAGTTGTCGAACACGTATCATTGACGATTTATTTGAAGTTCGCTACGAGAAGCGTAGCGCGGCCGCTCCGGATCTCGCAGCACCGTAGCGGCCGCGCTGAACTCGCCGAAATGATTAATTCGTGTTCGACCTCGCGTTCGCTTAAGGTTTGTTTCTATAACACCATTAAAATAACGTAATTCCTTATAAAATATGGTCGTGTTGTTACTGGTGAGCGTCACACACCGCGACATTCATCTAAGTGAAAAGGCTTGATGTAACTCGTCCGTATACTACATGACGCTACATACCTATGTGCTAGTCCGGTAGGTGCTTGTCCCGTACGCCCGCGCGCGGCTCGCGGCCGCTGCACTAACCTACTTACCACTCGACAGTAAACGGTACGATTCGAGAAGGCTCCCGGGTGGGTGTACTCTCTACTTCTATTCGTTCCCAAAGTGCATCATCGGCATCGCTAATTTCAACATCTTACGGCATCAAGAGGTCACGGGTGAGCGCTGCAGTGCGGGGCCCGGGCGGCGGCGGGGCGCGGGGCGGGGCGCGGCCCGGTCGCGGCGCCCAGTGCGGCCGCGGCGCTCCGCCGGCGCGCACCGCGCCGCCCGCCCGCTCGAGCCTCTGTGGCACGCGACAACTTCAGCACTCCACTGATCATTACATACTCTTTATTTTTAATAACCATATTTGTGACGGTGACGCGTGAATTTTTTACCTGCCAGTGAGTGAGTGAGTGAAGGAAAAATGATAGTCGAAATACAGGAGGTATGTACGAGTAGGTCGGAGCCGTGGCAGCTATCGGGGGCTCGTATATCGTAACAGGACGCCGGCGGCGCCCGCCCCTGAACCGTCTAATGGATTTTTTACGAGCACAAACACGTAGATAGTACGTTGCACCGGACGCAGGCCCTCCGTTGCCCTTCGCCGTACATAGCAACAATTTAATCGTAACTCTAAAATAATTTAAACAATTTACGGAGTAGTTAGCGAGCGGTGTACTCGATGGTAATATCGTGCGAATACTTGAGACGAAACTTTTTTAATGGCTCCGAAGTTTACAAGTCCCAGTCTAGATTAAAGATCGTGCAGGGCGGTGATGTCAGTGGGTCAACGCACAGTGCGTGGGGGGCGCGGGGCGCGCGAGGCGTGTCAGCGGGGCCCGCGGGGGTGCGGGGGCTCTGGGGGGCTGGGTGAGAGGGGGGGGGGCGCGCGGAGGTCGCTCGGGCGTTGCACCGCTGCAGCCAGTGCAGGCGCTACGGACGACCGCTACGCACTACGAGCACGTAGACAGGCTACGCCGTAGCCCCTGGGGCGTAGCAAAGCTTTTACAATTTTATTGTATGATGCTATTTAATTAGTGTATATGTAACGGAGGATCAGTTTAGTGCAGTTGTCGGTTATTACGTAGACATGATCATGTTTCAATACTTTTTGATGAATTACGTAAAATTGTTTGATTTATTCAATTTAACATCAATTGTTAGGACTGCTTATCAGTCAATGATACAAAATGAGCTTATAACAAATACATTCTGGGTTATACTAAAATAATGGAATCAAATGGTATGTATAGAAGTGCAGAACTATTCAAACATTACAATTTATCGTACGCAACTATTTCAAATCCTAAAAAACCTTCTACATACAACTGTCTTTGATACTAATCCCTATAGATAGCTTGCTCAAATGTGTGAGTATATTGTAGTGTACGGATATTATAGATTATAATTTTACAATTTTCAGGAGGTCAGAGGAAAGAGGCCTTTCAAGATATGGGACAGTTCAAGGAACGTGAGAAAAGGATTGGTGGTCACTAGCTTCGAGGAGTTGATTCACAGAGGTCAGTACCCTGGCGCGGGTTCGCCCTGTCCCCTGTGTACCCTGGCGCGGTTCGCCCTGTCCCCTGCGTACTCTGGTACTGGTTCACCCTAGTGACCTACACAGGAGTTACAGGGGGCGGGGGAGATCCTCGACTACTTTATACTATTATTAGATTAGACAACACTTTACGTCATTTGGTGAATTTGATTAATTGTGATTTATTGCTAAGAAGATCACCGTCGACCATCTTGAATCATCTTTAATGATATCCTTTGACACTGATCGTAAGATGATTTTAAGTTTTTATGAGATTTTGATTTCGGGTTTCCCCGACCGATAATCATTGATTTTATTAAATCGTTAAATATTTTTATTGTAAAATCTTTCGTTTTCATTAGAGTATGAAGCTTCAAATAGTTTTTATTTTCGTCTAATTCGCTACGATGTGCACCTTTAAGTTTATACAATAATTATAATGGAAGTTGTGAACGTCTACGTTATTAGATTCGATACTGTATTAGACAAAAATTGACAAAATATGAACAAGATACTATTAGTATAACTTTTAACACGTAATTAAAGTAAACAGGTAGATATGACACGTAATGGTGGGAAGGACGTGTTCGACTTCTTTAAGTGTCTTTTTCACCTTTTATGTTAAGTTAGGTTATAAATATCTTATTTATACAACTATTCAGGTACTTATTCCGGTTTATGGAATACCATAATAATACAAATCAATAAGCGTACTTTTTAAGAGCTGTCAAAACGCGAGTCCTGTTTAAATTTTGTATGGCAATAGTAAACTCATGTGACGTCACTTGTTTGCCAACTCAATTGATTAACTATTTATTGATTTCAAAGCAACTAAAAATCAAATTTTACTGTAATTTGAAAAATTATTGGGTTTTCAAGGCAAATAAAAACCATTTTTAAAGAACTTGTGTCTTGGAATATTTGGTTAGTTTATGAGTCTAGATGGAATATTTTTTAATATCCTAATTTCACGAAATATTATTAAGAGACTTATATTAGACACCTAATGATACTAAATGTACTTGTATTGAATTTAAGTACCGGTCTGGGCCCGCAATCACCATTGTAGTATTTTGAACACCTGTGGAGATCACGTGGGGTTCACCACTGTAGATGATGTCGGCTGTACTTGTGTGTTTTGTGCAAGAAACAAAATAATCTCTATTACTGATCTTGCTTAAGAAGAGATTATTTTGCTCTTCACACATAAAACCAACCGTCATTCCTAACACTTAATGACAGTAGGTGGTACTCACAACGATATATCGATCTCATGCCCTATCGCTTGCTAGTCGGTCTCCCCTAACCGTTGCGCTATTTCAAATAGCACTTAGACAGAATTGAGTTTGCTCATGGCTGTTAATCCTATAACATATGTCGAGCTTGACTTTGCATAGATCAACTGCAGTAAGTAGGTAGTCTCATGCAATACAATATTTTAGATCTTCGTCGGTACATACACATATTATATAGTTAATTTCTAGTGGATCTATGCGCGACTGCTACGCTAGAGGTTTTGGGTTCGTTTCCCAGGTCGAGCAAAGTGTTATTGGGTTTTTCTATAAAATTCTTAGTAGCAGTTCGGGGTTAGGGTTTGTGCCCGTTAATGGCAATAGGCTCGTCCCCTATTACATGGGACCTTAACATACTGGTGAACTGTGGATGTATATTGGTAGACCTCTGCCTAATCTTTAGGGAAATGCAGGCGTGATAGTATGTAGTTTATTTCTGGAGGTTTCTTTAAACTTGACGTTTTTACAAAATACTTAAAGCACTTATTTCAAACCAGCTTCTGCCCGCGACTTCGTTGGAATATACCACAAAACGTCCTATGACACTCGGCAATAGTGTAGCTTTTTAGTAGTGAAAGAGTTTTTGTAATCGGTCAGTACTTCCACATATTACCTCTAATAAACACCAAAAATAATATAAAAATATTATATTTCAAGTAAATCTTATGAACTATCAGGGAGTCGGTCCGTCGCAAAGTTGAAGCTAGTGGCTCGGTCGCTCGTTCGTAGATTCATAATGGAGAATAACGAGCATAAATAATGAAAAAATCATAGAAAAATTAGTCAGTCTTCACAGTACAAAAATAAATAATTTATTTCATCCCGATCACGAGCGAGATCTAGTTAATTAATACTCTCGGGAACTTTCAATTTGAACCAAAAAAACATCTAGATAGAATGTTCCACTGTACTAATCAAGCCGAGTTATCTGGTTTGATCGTCAATTAGCAGCAGAGCGCAGCAGCGCGTTCGGTGCAGGTCAACCGCGTTAGCCGGCCGACTGCACCCGACTGACCTGTTTTCTGCCTACCCTTAGTACTTTGACGACTAGCGCCAGTCTGCATCGGCAGTCGGACGGGCAACTTCGTGATATTCTGTGGGTGAGCTTGAGATACATTCCTTTTGGTTTTGAAGATTAATAGGTTAAAAGTACCAAACCTTGTTTACACATATCTAAGCCTCTTTTTGCCCTTCTTACGTGGACTCACCTGCTTGTGATGTAGGTTTGTGAAATTTAAAATGTTAAAGCTCATATTTTTTGTTAGTTTTGATTGCTCAGTGGTTAAAGCACTCGCCACTTATACATGAGCTGCGGGTTGAGGTACCGGGCAAGTATCAATGTGACATGATCAATTTATATGTACTTTCTAAATTCAAATATTTAGTAGAAAGGAAAATTATTAAAGAACTCCTCCTTTCTCCAATATATTTAAAACTGGCTTCTGCTCGTGACCTCGCCTGCGTCACAGTTAATAGATTATTCCACGGGAAGTATACATTTTTCCGGGATAAAAAGTCCCGTGAAAATGTATGTTTATAGCCTGGAATATCAGGGTATAATCTATTTCTGTGCCTAATTTCATCCAGATCCGTTTAGCCGTTCTGGTGTGGTTGAGTAACAAACATCCATCCAAATATTTGTATTTATTTATGAAGTTAGATTTTGCTGTACCCACCAGGGTTCATAATTGTTTTTACTTATTGTTACTGACCACCTGTATATGTACATTTTGGATTGAAATAAAGATTTGAGTTTTCAGTATAAGTCTGAAATCGCAAATCCGCCTTAAGCAAACGTAGTGATTAATACCTTCTCTGAATGACCAGAGGTTTAGCCCTACAGTGCCGTGGGACCATAATTGGCCGATATGATTATATACTGCATTTTTTCTGTATGGGCTGAAAGTACATACCTACCTATGCACAACTCAAGTGTCAAAAGTAGAAAATAATAATAATAATGATGAATTGTAAAAAAAATATTATATATGTCTTGATTGCTAATTTTAAACTTGGCATTGAATTAAAGATCGTTTTACCGACAAACTAGGTATAACAAATATTATTGTAAGTAATAGGTAGTTTCATACAGAACAGAAAAACATTAGGACATTAATTAGATTGTTTGTTGATTATTGACTCGTTTTCCGTTGCCCGGTTGAAACGTTTAGATAATTCACAACTCAAATTCAACGCCGCTCATCTTGTTCTATTACACGTCCTACTGACCTACTTGCTATTCAGTCGTACTTTACAAAAAAATTCTAAATACTGCAATTGAATCCCATGTAAATCTGCAAATAGTTTTGTCACGAACTGACCGACACTGCTATAAAATTGTATGCATTTAAAACGAGAGTACATTGTGATTTTTTTCATCGAAGCTAGAAATGGTATCGTGATAATGACCACCACCCCACACAATTAATAAATAATTGTTATGAACATTTTATATCTATGTCAAGAAAATACGTAAATTTCTTTAAGTTAGTATTTGACATAGATCGTAAATATGTAAGTCGGTAAAGATATCTATGATCTTATCTATTTTTATTTAGGCTTTTTTGACGTTGACGTAAAAATGTGTTGAAGTTTTAATTTCGTGAAAAGAAATGGAAATTGTAAAGGAAAGATTAATAAACTTAATATGTCGTTTCTTTGTTTACAATGCAACACACGTTTGTTATTTCATTAACATTCATGACAAGATAAAGACTTATAAAACGACATACTTGTTTATAAATATTTTCCCAAAGCGTGGAAGATGGAGAAACTTCGTTTAGAATTAACCATACTTTCGGGAAGTGATGGCAAGTCAAATATTTGTTGTTTATCCTCAATAGCTACGACTGAAAATAAAGTGTACGCTATACCTTCAATCTGTTCCTCATCACAGAGAACTAATAAAAACAGCAGTTTTCACCAAAGTAAAAAACAGCCTTAAAAAAAGATACCAGACACGAAGAGTTTGGATAAAAATGACAGGTGAACTTAAGAAAACCTACTTAGATGAGGATGATAATATACAATTTGAAGATCAATACTTAGAAGAAATAGAACAAGAATAAAGTGCGGCTGCTCAACATAGAGAAACAGATGTATTAGAAAAATATTTGCAAAAGTAGTTCAAAATCCACAAGAGTGTAAACAGCAAAAATTTAAACACGTCACAGAGAAGTTTGTGATAAAAAAATTTACCAGCCAAAATTCGAATGCAAACCAATGGATTGACACTTTGAAAAAGGAATGTCTCCGCTTTGACGTGACAGAAGACGAGAAAAAAATTGAAATCCTGAAATTATTCACGGATAAAAGTTGTATAGTATGGTTCCATGATTGTTAAATGGACCAAGGACACGGAATAGAAAATATGGAAAAACTAATTCTGTGAATCTTTAACGAACAAAGGATGGAACCAAATTACCTATGCTTTATTATTCAAATATAAAGATGGATTGCTGGTGAATTATGCCACAAGAAAAGAAAAACTGTTACTGGATATGAGAAACACAATTGATGCAGGTACCCTGATAGATCTTATTGCAGCTGGTTTGCCGGAACACGTTCTCAACAGAATTGATAGAGAAACATTGAAAGATACAGCAGATCTTTTTAATGAACTAAGAAGGTTTGAACAATTGGTAAATAAAAAGAATAATTCGAACTACAGAAAATATGTAAAGTCAAGAGGCAACAATAGCGACGAAGATAAAAACCCATGTACAATTTGTGAAAAAATAAAGGTGTTCGCTATCATCCCGAAATTACTTGTTGGGTGAAAACAAGAGAAGATAATAAAATATCATGGAAAAATATTTAACATTAAACAATTCTTATTAAAACTAAAAGGCGAAGGAAATAGTTTGGATGAAGCAAGTTTAGTGAGTATTAATGGTGCCAAAAATACAAGTTGTTTGACAAACTTAAAAACAAATATCTTTGATATTGAAGAAAATGTCGAAGTGTACATATAGATAGATGAACAAGATTTCAAATATGACTTTTTGATTGGAATAGACATGAAAACGAAGTTCAAGTTAATGCAAATTAAAGACTTAAAAATCACCCAGAAACTAAACATGAATGAAGATAAAAAAAGAAAGTGGAAGAAGTTTCCAAAATATAAAAGCTAGCGCTAAAGAAGAAAAAATAAAAAACAATATGAAAGAATGCAGAATTAATTTCAACGAATATGTAAGAGAACAAGATTTCGAAATAAAGATAAACCATTTAAATGAATATCAGATATTAGAAATAAATAAACTAATTAATAAATATAATTCAGTTTTTGCGAAGCATAAACATGACGTTGGAACTGTTAACGGATATGAAGCTGAAATAGACTTATTAGTAGAAAAATATTGCAATAAAAGGCCCTATAGGTGCACCATAGAAGATAAAAGAAATAGAAGAATAAATAGGAAAATTATTGGATAATAAACTTATAGAAGAATCCTACAATCCATTTGCTGCACCTGTTACATTGGCATTTAAAAAAGATGAAAATAAAAAATCGAGCTTATGTATAGACTTCAGAGATTTAAATAAAGTAGTGATACCGGAAGCTCAACCATTTCCGTTAATAGACGACTTTTTTTTTTAATCTCAATTTATTTACGGGGTTTTAGTTAATAGAAGACTTAATGACTAAGCTATTGTAATTTTTATTCAACTCAGATATAAATTCTGATTTTTGGTCTATTCCTCTACGAGTAGAAGACAGGTTTCGTAACACAGGAATGACACTTCCAATGGACTTGTCTACCGTTTGGACTGAAGACCGCACCAGCAATTTGCCAGAGGATATCTATACTAATATTATAAAGAGGAAAGATTTGGTTGTTTGTTTGCATTGAATAAGCTCTGAAACCGATAGACCGATTTGAAAAATTGTTTAACCATTGTGAAGCTACTCTATCTCCGAATGACATAGGCTATATTATATTTTCAAAAAAAATAGGGATCCTTATTAAAACTCCAATAATGTAACCCAAGGCGTAATAAAATTACCTAAAAAAATCCATACATCGTGTGGGCTTCTAAAACTATTGATGATAGAACAAAATAATGTACTACGACGTTGCAAAACACATCATTAACTACAAAAAGTGTCGCTTCAGCATAGGGCTAACTATTATAGTTATGTTACAATAAGTGCTCATTTAATTAAAAAAAAAAATTGGAATGCCGCCGCTAGAAAAGTCTCTTTATTTTTTTTTTATTAACCCTCATCAAAATAAATTACTTTATATTCAAGACTGCTTTAATACCTTTATATAACTTTTTGAATTATTTAATTCGGGCATTCCATTCCAAAGATGTCACGACCTCAAAAATGTAAGTACTACAAAAAAATGTCGCGTGGCCGCCGCTCACTTCGCTCGGCTAACTATGCGATGTAGGCGTCGTATACCCGTGCGAAGCCGGGACGGGCCGCTAGTTAAGTAATATACTAAGAAATTAAAAGCTTACTAATTTCGCTGTTAATTATACATATAGACGACATCCTCATATTCTCAAAATCATTTGATCAACATATTCGTCAGGTGTAGAACGCAATTAAAACAGAAGGATTTAGATTAAAATTTCAGAAGTGTACATTTGCATCAGACTCCGTAAAATACCTGGATCACATAATAGGAAATAATCCTGTTAAACCAGTGAAAGAAAATCTAATATAAATAAGGAATTTCCTTACTCCGAAAACGCAGAATAATGTAAGACAGTTTCTAGGGACAATATTTTTTTATAATGTATACATACAAAATATTTTTATAGGAGTGCGATAATATTATCCATTACATAACTGACTTAGGGAAAAACAACCATTTATGAGGTCTGACCAATGTCACGAAGCTTTTGAGAAAATAAAAAATCACCTATGCTCTCCACCAGATCTACAAAGTTTTGATAAATATTTACCTATTAATATCTACACGGATGCTTCAATTGAGGGTGTTGGAGCTATTTTAAAACAGACGCAGCCAGATGGATTAAAAAGGCCAGTAGCTTACTTTTCTAAAAAACTAAATGGGGCCCAAAAGAAGAAAAAAGCGATATACTTGGAGTGCTTAGCCATCAAAGAAGCAGTGCGATAGTGGCAGTAGTGGCTGATAGGCAAATTATTTAGAGTTTATTCGGACCATCAGCCATTCGAAAACACGAATTTAAAATCGAGAACCGATTAAGTTTCGAAAGATAGAAATAAAATACGTAGTTTTCTTAGTTAGAATTTGATATCTAGATCGTATGTATGTAGGTCGGTAAAGATATCTATGATCTTATCTATTTTTATTTAGTTTTTTTTTTTGACGTTGACGTTAAAATGTGTTATAGTTTTAATTTTGTGAAAAGAAATAGAAATTATAAAGGAAAGATCGAACTTAATATGTCGTTTCTTTGTATACAAAGCAACACACGTATGTTATATCATTAACCTTCATAACAAGATAAAGACACATACATAACACTGTAATTTGAACGTTTGATATTTTATGCACTTTTGTTTTGTTTCTATCAATTATAATTATGATATTTAATAAAAAAATTTAGAGTGCCGAACAGCGACTGTGCCTCGGAACTCGGAACTATATAGGTGGTGTCTAATCTGTAGTTCCTAAGACAGTGACACGCCCCAGACAGTGAACGTCAGCTGTTTCACGCGGCAGTGGCGCATAAATATGTCTTTAATATTTATTTAATTTTCTTTTTTTCTTTTTTGTTTGTTTATGGGATTGATGAGGCAAAATTATTATTTGAGCGTCACCTTCGCGGGAATAAATGGTTTTTCTTTCGTTCTTTCGATTTGGGGCTTGTTTTTTGTAACTTTTTACATTCAGATAGTGCGTTCTCAGTCTAATTTGAATTAACGTTTTTTGGTTATATCCCTATCCAGGCAAGGAGAAGTTATCGGTAGCGGCGAGCGAGCCGGTGCGGCTGGTGTTGGAGAGTGACGGCACGCAAGTGGAAGACGGCGAGTACTGGCGCACCCTCCCTCCCAACACTGTGCTGCTGCTGCTGCGGCCGGGAGAGCGGTGGTACCCCACGGGAGTCGATGTCATCAAGGCTGGTGAGTGTAGCCTATAACCTCCAACCTATTCTGTAGTCTGAAGGTGCGAAAATAACATAGTACAATACTTCTTCCTCTGAGAAATGACTTCATCCATCCCGAAGTGTTATGGACAGAAAAGATAAAGTGAGTATTTAATTATTTTCTTTTTGAGAAATAAAGTTCTTAAACCACCTTCGTCTGTTCCAGCAATATCGGCGATACCAAAGATAGTATGCGAAACTATTCACGCACTCGAGTTGCACGATGAGACGCCTTCATGGAAGATCATGGACAACAAGGGGCGCGTCACGGTGGTGCTCCACTGGGACCAGCGGCCGCAGGCGTCACCGGCCGCGCGCTCTCCCTCGCGCCAGCCCAAGCCGGACCGACGGCCCTCCCTCGTTATCCAGACGTCTCTCGACCGGCCGGCACCTGCGCCGCCGCATATTACCGTCGTAAACCACGACGAGCCTGGCCCGGCGCCGCGCCGGCTGTCTCGCGCGCCCGGCTCGCTGGAGCAGCCGGGTGGTGTGCACGTGCACACATCCGACTGCCGCGCCACCGCCTCGCCAGCGCCGCTCGCGCGTCCACCTCCCGACGAGTGCGACTTCCACTGCTGCGCGCTGCACGAGGAAGGACGCCGCATCGCTGTGCACAAGAGCGTTGCCACCTCGCCCATCCAAGACGCACAGCCGCGCGCCTCGCCACAGGGCCGGCCCAAGGGTCACGTGCGCTTCCTCGACGCGGAATCTGCGCGCCGCGGCGACCGGGACTCCTCCGAAAGCGAAACAGAGAACACTCTCGTCGAGGACGAGGCCGTCACCTCCGAGAAGTTTCTCCTTCTAATCGACCAGCTCAGTGTCGACCAGAAACGGCACCTCACCATCAAGGACATAGGCATCATCCTCGAGCGACTCAGCTCCAAGATCCTCGACGTAGAGCGACTAGACCGCGAGTCCGAGTCGGACGACTGCTACAACTGGACAATCAAGGCGACGATCAGAGGGGATGCGCTGCGGGAACTTGGCGTCATTTACAATGGAAACTACTATGCAATCAGCGAACACCCGGGTTATCGAGAAGAAAACGAGGAGGCCGGAGACGAGGGTGAGGAGGAAGAAGAGGAAGATCGGCTCTGATCGGGCCTGTGCGGCGCCGCCGTGCCCGCCGCTGCCGCCGCTGTGCGCACCGCGTTGTGCCGCATCGCCGCGCGCTGACCGGCCGGCCCGCCGCACTCCCGTAATACGCTAGAGCCGAGCGCGTCAAGCGTGAAAGCAATATTCGTTACTAAGGTTTCGTCGTAGATCCGGGCGAAATGACAGGATCGGCCCGCTCAGGATGACTGGAGCGCAGTCCCGGCCGAGCTGCAGGCGCAGAAGGGCGAGGCCGGCGCGCGCCGCCCGGTGGCCGCGGCGCCGCGCCGGCGATGCTCAGGACGGATCGCCCGCCGAAGTGAATAATTAGAGACTTATATATGAAATTTGTCGCGGCCCCGCCTCGCGCTATGACCCGGTAGTGTCAGCTGGCGGTGCGGGGTTGTACCCTAGTTAATAAATAGCGGAATTATTATAAGTAAAACTGACTTCCTATCGATTTCTAAGGTGATTACTTAAGTGTAAGCCGGTCGTGTGGCGAGGGCCGCCGCCTCGCTCGCATAGCGTACTGTGTATATATGCGTCACCGGAACACAACATCCGCACAAATGTTTATCATCGAGGTTATTGTCAATGTTCTTAGGTAAATAATAAATTGTAGGTGCGCGCTCGCCGCCGCCGCCCCCCCATCGAACCGCGTTTGTTGTACTCCGCCGCGCGGCGTCGCGCGGCACTCCATAGTTCACTTAAAGTTGGCCTAATATTGGGGAATAAGTTTCTGTATTAACTCATCATCACCATCATCGATGCATCCCATAGTCGACGAAGTCGAAAATAAAACACCAGAGCGTAAGACTCAAAAACAATAAATGATAATGTTGTAGGTAGTGTGTGAGAGCGTTGCATGTCACTTGCACACGAAGGAATAACTTGCTCATGTATTCAGTTAATATGTTATTGTATTGAGGAGTCGTTGTAGGACACAGACGGTGGCAGACACTGTCGCCCGCGGACGCACCGTGGACTGTGCCGCCGACACTACCACCTCGGAGCGACAGTTCCAATAGCTATGACGATGTTTCAGAGAGAGTCATAACATAAATAGATATATGAAAATTATTATAATTAATAAAATTGAATGTTAAAAATTAAAATGGTTGTATCTAAAATACGAATATACCTAGCGTCATGCATCGGTCATCTTGCTACATGGGTATTGGTAGTGGGTAAGTTGATTCTTGTATTTATGAGCTATATGGTATCGTAGTAGTACTGTATAATGTTTTTAATTTTTGTATAGTACGGAGGTCGTGGTGGTCACGCATTCATGTATAATATAACAAAACGATGTGGTTTCATAAGTTTTACAGCCGGGAGGCTCTCATATTGTATAGTTATGTAAGGTGTAATATTAACGATTATTATTGGATATTATTGAAGGAGTACGTGAATACATTGTTTGTGATGAGGGTCCGTTCAGTTCGGACGTCGCTGGCGTCGTGGCGTGTCGTGTTTGGTTCGCGTGACTATGTGTCGTCTGGACTGCTGCCGTGTGGCGGGGATCGCGGATGCGCGAGCTTTTTGGAACGAAACGAATAACTGGTGTATGGAAGAATAAATGAACAAACTGTGATTGCTACAGCATTTTACATAAAGTCGTATTAGATAATAATACTCTCATCGTGTCCCAAATCGCTCGTGGGCCCACAGTCCGAATATAAAACATTGTATATTATTTATCATCGTCTTTTGTCTAAACGGTTCGTTAATAAGGTCCCGTTTGAGATTCATTCCTAATATTATTTGTCAACGATATATTTATAAATATATTCGATATTGTATTATGAACCTATTTTCGTGAACCGAAAATATGAATTTTGATGTTTTGATACATTATTGGATAGAATTTGATTTTAAAGTTTGATATTGTGACTTGTCCTAAAGTTACTTAATTTTCAATTTACTATCGCTATTAAAGTTTAGGAGAAGCTGTAAGTTTCGTTAAAAAAAGGTTTCATAAAATAAGTGGCCAGGTTTTGAGGTATCAAGATCTCCGATCCATCTTTGGACTCTCTCATACTTACATTTTGTACGTACGAGCGACAGAGAAAGAAAACATGAGTCGTATTCTGAAATTTTGTGTATGTACTCTACGTCACATTGTAGACACTGACGTCAAATGTTATACATTCTGACGTCGAATATCTCGACAATGTGATGTGGAAAACTGGTTCTGATGGAAAATCTCTTGAAGTTTCATAAGGTAATACTGAGAGTTGGATCTTTAATGTCATAGGACTGTGAGTTTTATGTTAGTTCTGTCTGAAGATGACTGTCGATACGTTAATAGCATTGAGTTCAGGCAGGCAACACGCTGAGAGATTAATAAACTTACAGGAGTACCACCTCCTATTAAACTTTTACCGGATTTGAGGAATACTGACCATTAGTTGGTCAGCGTGTTGCCTGGCTGGTGGCAGTCGCGCGTGAGACTGCACCTACTTAAGGTATGTTAAATCATTTCTACATTCGTTTGTACAGCTAATGGTGAGTCTATGGAGTTACGGTCCGTTACGCACACGTTATTATATCTAGTTAAAACGTTCCGTTTTAATATTTTTATGTGTATAGGAGTAATGATAAATTGTAAAATTGGTTTGTGACGCGTATGATCCGCGGTTGTAATTTGGGAGGCGAGGGTCAAGCAATGCAACTGTGTGACTATTTAGGGCAGCTTTTGAATTTACGAAGAGGTTTTAAAAGACAGGATAATGTAGAGGACATGTTATGTTGCATTGCTGAGCACTCCGGCCGTTGTGTACAATGATATTGTTGCATTGTCTATTCAACAGTGGCATTTAAATCAATATAATTTAATTACTATCAGATTGTGGGTGAGAACGCATTCTATGCGTGAGCTATGTACGTGTAACTGTGATGGAAGTAAATCTAGAAACTTGGTTATGACCAATAAATGTGTTTGCTTTCAAATAATTGTCCGCAAATTAGTGGAGCAATTAAATTATTTGTAAAAAGATATATATACATACATTTGAAGAAAATATACAATATACGTGTGTTTGTTCTACCTTCAAAAGTCCGGTAGTCAGCGAATGATTGCTAGTGTAGTCAGTTTGTTGACAAAATCTTGGTAGTAATTGAATTATAGACTTCCATGCCTGTAGAGCACTCGTTGCCTCGTGGTGCAGATAATAGTTCCATGACTGAAATAATATTAAGTATATCATCTTTAACTGTTGGACGCGCGTGTAACAATATTGTAGCTGGGGACTGACAGGGCGGTCATAGCTAATCTACGTTTTGTGGAACGAGTAAAGAATTTAAATCCTTATCAACACGAATTAGATAATGAATATTGGTGTTGTTCATTTATATAAAGCAAGAATTTAATGTGAAACAAGATCAGCCCTCTTGTCCTCAGTAATACCTTCCCAAATTGTATTTCATTGGAAATATACATACCTAAATAATGATTAGATAACTAATAATTATATAAACGGTAACAGAATTTTCGAAAAACACTTTCGTTTTCGAACCTCATTTTTATAGGCCAATAAATAGTTACGTCATTGAGTTTTCAAAGTCAGTCTTTAAGATGGGTATTGATTTGTAGCATTTCCTTGTAAATCCAATGTAGGCGGACTTTAAGAAATATAATAAATATTGATCTTTTAGGATCATTGTAGAATGTTAACGTCCACGTAATGGCGTTGCAAAAATTATATGTAATAATAATTAAAGTCAAATTTTAAAAATATTCCTCGCATAAACATGTGAAATTCAACGTGGAATTGATATAATAGCAATGAATGCTTTAGTCTGTTTCCTGGATCATACGAGCAACTGTTACAACTCAGTACACAGCTTACGCAGTGAGCAGTCGTGCAGATACAAATACGTAAAATATTGAATGTTAGTTATTCGTACACTATATAGCATTTAGGGGGACTCGATTTACAGTTACGTGCCAAATCGTTATTATTTTACAATTCCATTGTCGAACTCTGACTTCAACGTCAGGCTGTAGAAAACAACGTTGCAGAATAACTGCTTTCTTTTGAGACTAGATAATTAACGTAATTATTGTAACGTTATCTTGTACAGTGTGACGTCAGAGGTACGATGTAGAGTTCTATGTAAATCGTCGAATAAACAAAAAGTAGCAAGTTTCGATAATAGGCTACTGAGGTGCCCTAGAATATGCCATAAGAATTGTTGTTTTACGAAGTGCCAATTTATAAGTTGTAAGTAATATTAGTTAAGTTAGACACGGCACGTACAAACCTTTTTAAAACATATTTTTACTATATTTTGAAGTATGGGTACTTTAATGGCAACAACATAAGAGCTTATTTGCATTGTATTTTATTAGATGCAAGTACTGCATATAATAGCAAGAAATACTATGGAAGGGCATTTTATTAAGAAGGTGTTTTATCTTTGGACAGTTAACTAGTTACCATTATTAAAAGGACAAAATTTCCATCGTTGTGCGTGATACAATCCTTATGAAAGTTGCATACCTATTTGTTAAAAAGCTCAATTTTCTAAAAACTAACTATTGCTATAACGTCCCTCACTTCAAAATAAAGTCGCCCACCCCGAATGGAACACGTAATGGCATGGTTCACTCGTACCATATGTTACCCGAGAACATTTATTTTTGTATTCACTCGACGAACGTGAGACAGATACCGGCTTCTGTTAAACACTCGATTATTACCCAAAAACTTCACTGCCACTAATTTAAAAATAAAAATATGGGAAACGAATTATCTTGGTTTTATTTTTGAACTGTTGCCTTGTTGATACAGCATATAAAAGGTCAACATTTATACACTTCTTATGATCACTCGTACATACGCTCTTGCCCTCACCCCAGAACATGATTTAAATATTTAGGGTCGTTATACACATAAGCGGGTCGGCGGCGCATTCGGTTCGCCATTTTTAATACAATGTTATCAAAGCTTGTATTGCTAAACCGAATACTCCGACCTGTTTAAATGTATGGCGACCTTTACCCAAGTGATGATAGGTACAGAATAGTCTGTAAAAATATCCCTCGATAAAAGGGTGAGCTTCAGGTGAGTTGTCGATGCCAAGCATAGTTAGGATGACAGATAACCTCAAAGCTCACCTAAATTCACAAAGGGCCATTTCACAGAATAGACCGGCTGAAATACAGAAAAATACATGCTGCTACACGGATAATCTACCTGATTCGAAGATCTGATTGATATGTAGATGACGCACTGTAAAGTTTTAGACCAGCATATTTTCAATCTAGATTCTACAAGGACACTAAATCGTAAATTTAATGATTAATTCCAGACTGGACCCTATTAGATAGGAAATGAAATAAAACGGAATAATATTGTATAGAAACGTACAAAAAGTATGTATTTCAAAACCCAGTTATTCAGTTTTCGTAAATTTTAGGCATGTCTTGTGCTCAACGAGTTAGCGTATGTTTATATTAGTTAGCGTTCAGTGTCCGAAGCTGTGGGCATCGGCTGAAACTGTATTTTCATAAACACACTGTTTCTAACCACAAGTTAATGTTTGCTAGCGAAGTGTACGAGCTCGATAACATTTCCGTTTGTTCAAGTTGTTGCTGCTCTGTTCATGTATCTGGACTAAGCTTTGCGTACTGCGGTCTAGTTACTAAACTTGTTCTATGCACACTTGCGCCAGGTCTATGGCGATGCGGCGCACATCTGTGCACGCTGGAGAGCCCGTTTTTCCGCATCTTTCAACTTATCAAGTACATCTGCCATCTCGCACCAGGGTTCGTATCTTTGGTTGATGATGTAAAGTTTGTGGATTGAAGGATTCCGCAGATCCATCGTGCGTGAAAGGCATTCGCGGTTGTGTGTTGTATACACAGTATCCACCTTTAACAAACAAATATTCATAGAAAAGTTTGCCAAAGTTTATTTAGAAAATAACAACACTGAACATAGGCGATCGCTTTAATCAATAGATAAGGACCCATGTTTAGTTAATAAAGTTTAAGGGCAAAAGATATCAAAGGCAAAACATACAAAGCGCCGCCATTCTTAGTAGTCTGCAACGTGTCAAAGTGCTTATATAATTCAGAAGTCACAACTTGTTCGCAGCTGTAGGTAGACTGCTAAAGCACGGCACTCGTACCACCACAATACCACTGCTATTGTGAATGCCCGTTGTTACTTTCATTCAGTCCACCATTGTTGCGGTTCACCAGTGTAACGGCTCTCGACGGAACTGAACCGATCCATCTACCACGGACTACAACTAGACGGCTAAGGTATTTCACGAATCATTATATAAAGGACATACCTTATTCTTACAGGACCAAATAATAAAAGCGAACATTATTGCGAAGGCTGAGCTTGTTGATAGGAATAGGGGAATGATTTCCCAATACGTTTTCAGGGTGTAGCCTAATCTCAGCTTTCCTGGGAACGGTACGTCGTATTGGGAGGGTGGTATCAAATCTGCGTATCTCACATTATTAACTTTTGGAGTGACCTTTCTCGTCAGCAGCAATTCAGCATTAGATCTATACGTACTTCGTAAGAATTTTGAAAGCATTTTAATGCAAATTGAAGCATTAACTTCAATTATTTATTTTCCTAATATATACAAAAATGCAATGACGTAAGTGACAACGTCAAAACATTCTATAATTAAATAGTTATAGAGAAAATAAGAAAGAAGTTTGTGATGTCGAAAGAGATCTGACACGATTTTTTTTTTGAACAAAAGCCCACAAGTTTGGGAGGGTGAGGTGGGCCCTGTAAGCCACCACGCGACTATTTATACATTAGCTTCAGTAGTCAGTTGTCTAGGCTTCTACGTGTTCAATTGATTGTTAGTTAATCTACTGATGCATCAGCCTGCAAAACATTCAGCCAGCATTCGTTTAGTGATTTGTAGGTGTAGCTTTGTGACAGCTTGAATGAGGCAACACCACACGTCATCTTTCAGCACCATTCTTGTATTCAGTTTTTATAAATCGCTGGCCATATATGTATTATCGATGAATAAAAATATATTGACGCAAAAGTCAGATGAAATTCAAAAGTCAAACGTATATTAAAATTTAACTAAAATAATATAAAATTTATTAATAAGCGTAATAATTGTCACTTTGATATCTCATTTCAGGCAAATATGGAATTTTTGTGCAATGGACTACATTTGCGAAATTCATAAATTATCGCGTAAGAGAACAGGTATAATCTTATTGGTATGACAAGGCTCACTTGCGCCAAACAATAAATTGCTAACACGAGATTAAGAACTATGTACAACGATATAGAGTTATAATTTGTAATTTAACCTTTTGCTGGCAACCAACTGTAAGTAAAGTTTTTGGCACAAGCTGGCCTAAGTATATTTCTATGTCCAACGCCATTATTTTTATTAAAATCTTTTATCTTTTTTTTAATCTTTTTTGTGATATACTTTCTGATGTGTTACTGACCCACTGCAGCGCTACTGCCTTTACTCATACGGAGAATGCACGATCATTGATCACCATAATTGCCCAAGGCGGATGGGCAATTTCAGACTATTTTATTTTACTAGCTTCTGCCCGCGACTTCGTCCGCGTGGTCTTTTCACCCTTGGTCACTGCTCCGCTCCCGTGGAACGTAGCGTGATGTTATACAGCCGATACTATTCTTCATGAATATGGCTATAAGTCTATCAGAATCTAATGCCATTATAAAAAGTGAAAATATTGTGACTTCCATAAGGCAATAGTAATTGTCTAATCGAAGTTAGAGAAATTACCGCTGTTGAGACATATAGATACAGACAAAACAAATTATTAAGATCGTATAGCCTAACTTCCCCGCATTGCAAACAACATATTTTAATTACCCTTTTCACCACGAGGTTCTGGTATACTACCTTTATCATACAAAATTGTTTTTTTTTTCTAATCAGTCTGACACTTACAGGGAATAGCGCGTTTAAATAAAAAACCCTTTAGCTTTATTAGATTTGTATAGATTATTAGTTTCAAGTTTATTACGATGTTTTATTTCATTTTATGTTTAAGATAAATTTACTGAGAAATTAGATACATAGGTAACATGATTTTGAAGAAGGCACATTAGTACTGGCCTCGTTTTGAACCAGCAATCTCGTGTTTAAGAGGCGTCTTTGAACGGATTTAGTCATTAAGGCGACCATCACCAATCACGTGCCACCAATTTTCAATCAGATCTAAACCGTCATCAGGTGCTATCCAAGTACTATCATTTAAATGAAAACCTTCTTACGCCGTTTATTGACAGACGTAATCGGCGTGACAGCCGGTGATGAACTTGCGCACTCCACGACGCCGCATCTCGCCCCGCACCCGGCGCAGGTACCGGGCCATACGAGAGTTCTTCCGTCGGGCACTAGGTAACCAACCAATCCTAACAAGTATCCAATAATATTAATCACCTCAGACGCTAAATACCTACTCATCTTGCAGGTAGCCCATCGCAACCGGATATTAAAATAAGTTCCAGTATAGCTGTTAATGTTACCGACTTAAAACGCAAAATAGTTGGACTTGAACAACAGTTAGACGAAGTAAACAAGCACTGTCAGAACATTACGTCTCTTGACTGTACCAGGAGGGAGTCGGAGAGCTATCTGCAGCCAGACGCGCAGTACGAGAAGGGATCCAACTGCGACATCACGCCAGAGGTGAACCGTGAGAAAGAGACGACCACCGAACCAACTGAACCGTCTTACGAGAGTAAGTTGAATGGCACCGAGACAAAATTTATATACAAATCTTCGATCGGTAAGTGTGGGAAATCTTCGAACGGCCAATGCGGAAAATCTCAAGCGAGCGACTATCATTCTAAAACCCAAGATGTAGTATATGCAAGTCAGGTAATGCTCGAGGACTACGAAGAACATGTTCCTAAAGTTAAAAATAAAAAAAGTAAACTTCACAGATTATCTGATTACGGAGCAAAATTACATAAATATAGAACGAGATCTGTTTACGAGAACTTCGCTTCTGCTAACTCTACCAGTAGTTTTCGTTCACTCATAAACCCTCGATTGCATCATTCAAACCCTGGTTATTCTAGCCGTCCTAATGATAATATGAAATATCTAAAACAAGAATACGCAGAGCCTATGCCTCCTCAATACCACAAAGAGAAAAAATACACAGAGCGGACAAAAAGGAGCAAGAATGATAAATACAAAGAATGTTACGAACAAAAACCTATTAAAACTCGTAAGCCGAAACATCAAAATAGAGGAGTTGATCAAGATTTCATCGCTGATATAATAAGAAGACAATATAGGCCGGTGAAAATGTTTGGAAGAAGAGAATCAGACCTCAGCCAAATCTCAGCACCTGTTTGCAGGGATCAAGAGTTTTCAATTCGTGAAGATATACAGGAGGGTACTGAATTATGTTCATGTTGTTACGATGGAAAAAAGCATAAGAGAATACATAGCGACCTCAGCGAAATGAGAAGTATTTGTGACACGCGCCTCTACAGTAACAAGAGACATACCCGAGGAAAGCGTTGCAGGGTCCATCGAGACATGTTTAATAATTCTGATGTATACGACCTGATTCCCGTCAAAGAGAAGTCTAGCCCAAAGACTCGACTAAAATTCGCTAAGGATAATATGTTACCATACGAATATTATAGGGAAGTTCCACCGTCACCTAGGACATTAAGACCCCGACTTAACTTAAAATCACAACATAACACAGACTTCGAAGATTACATGGCTCACGTCAAGCATACACGTATGGGTTCACCGTACAGGCGAAGGTGCCAACGCGAGCGCGTACAGCTTGACAGTGATGTAACATCAGTACAAGTCCCTAATGTTACTGTGGAGCACCTACGCAAATCGTGCAAACGCTTGTCATGCCCGGTCGAGAAACAAGGCCTCTGTCAACAAGACAACGCCACCATGAGCAGTTTACAACGTATACCTTATGCAAACGACCAAGTTACTGTTACTGCCGATACAACATTTACCAAAACAGAAGAAACAAGAGAAGAAATACCTGTTGACAGAACAGACAAAGCGCTATGCGAAATTAAGGATATCCTGCAAAGTTTTTTGCATGAAATAAAGAAAGAAACAGCCGCATCACAATGCGACAAATTTGAAGACGGCAAAACGGAGGACAATGGAACATCAAACGAAAATACTACTAAATTAAATGACAGCGTAATGCCTAACAGTAGGCACAGTCTCAACAATTTTGGCGTAGGATATGGGGCGTCTCCGTTTATGTCATCGTTTCAAAATCCTTGTTGCTATCCTGTAATGCCAATGTGCTACCCTAACGGATATATGATGCCCAGCCCGAGTTACACATGCGCTAACTGCGTCAATGCTGCTCATGAACCTGCTCATAATGAGCATTGCTGTAATAAGAACGCCGCCACAACCTGTCATAGCAGAGAAACAAGCCACACAGAAACCGAAAACCTTATTAAAGAAATTTACAAATTTGTAGCTCAAGGACCAGTTAGAAAAAAAGCTTACGACGCCAGTATTGATCGACATGAGCGTAAAACAACCGAAGCTAAAATGTTAACGTCGAGAAGCGTTGGTGATAGTTCTAGACTATCTAAACATGATGCTAATGTAGGGACAGCCCCACTGAAGTGTTATTCAAAAAGTTGTGAAGCCATAGGGGGGTCCAGAATGAGTTCTGACGCATATAATAATAGCGCAACTAATGCCAGTTATTCAGACACTATTTTAGAAAAGCTAAGTTTACAAGTAACGCAGTCTACATCTGAAACTGAAATTGACACAACAACTACTGAGGATAAGGTTGGTAATAATTACTCATTCGAACATCGTTTGTTAGATAAAAATCTTTATAAATTGTAGACTTATATTTGACAAAGAGTTTAACAATATCATATAAAATATATATAAAACCAGTCATCAGACTTGAAAGTAAGTGCGACATGTAACTACATACTCTTTAATTTATTCTCAAAATTTCAGCTAAAATAAGATAGATCTGGCTACTCATAAGGTCTTAGACCATTATAGTACCGTCGAAAGAATAAAAAGAATTCCCTTTTTTTCAGTCTAAGCGGAATAAGTTTTCAAATGTTCTGCGGTCTATTGGTATTTTAAAAAAGAAGAGAAAAGATGTTATTGAAGAACTTAGTGAAAGTGGAAGTGCCATAGATGTAGAAGTAAGGCAAAGGTCGCCAAGAGCAGCATATAGACAGGAGTTAACGAATTATGTGATGCATGGACAGGAGTACTACCATCCACTGCCCGTGACGTCACATTATCGAAGGCCTAATGAATATCAACCAGATTACAATCCACCGTACAACCCTGGCTTACTGGACTACTCGCAACCGCCACCACCACCACCACCACCGCCACCACCACTCCACGACATATACGCGCCGCGAGCGCAGCACTCAAGGATGCGACAACAAGCCTCTGCTCCTCCTTACCCTTCTAAACAGCGGCCTACGGCTCCACCCTTTCACAGCTCTTACGATAATCCCTACAAGCAGCAGCCCCAAGTTCCTCTCTGCTTGAGAGAAATTGAAGTGAAAAGTATTGGCACACAAAGCGAAAGAAAGATGTCAATCTTCCGTAAGTTCCAAAAAAAGATTCAACCACCGGAGGTCGAAAGCTATCAAAACACTTGTTCCACGCAAACTCAGGCGTCACCAGGTACCAAAGCAGCACCACCACGTCTATTAACCAAGCCGTTAATAAACTGGAAGAAACTGCAAGCTAAAGCCATGGCAGATCACGATAAGCGAGACATGGACCCCATGAAGTTTTCTTTGAAAACTGAGAAGGAATTAGCTATGGGTGACCTAAAGTTAAGAAATGCGATGCTTAAGAAATTGTTTTACAAAAGGAATCCTTTCTCTCCGAGGAATCTAATAGTACGGACGTTGTTAGGCAAAGACAAGTCGAGTTTCGGTAACCCACCCACGGGGTCGCTTCGACCACGGATGTTCCTGTAATTGTGCGTGAAGTCAGCTAAAATTATTGTGTTTACTTTTGTTTTAAGAATGTTGTTAAAAAAGGATCTTATGTGTTTGATTTCAATGAATGATGAACGTTAGCTGAGGTACCTAGTAAAGTACAGTGGGGACCAAAAGTCCTTAAGCAATCTCACAAAGTAATAGACGTTTAGTTGGACTCACGACCTTTTATTTTTAAGAATAGACACATGTATTATCGTCAACAATCAAGATGACCAGGCAGTAAGGCCTCGATCACGAAGTCAGCGGGCAGACCGCGTGGCGCTAGAGCGGTGGAGCGATAGAGCGATTTGTACGTACCTACTGAGATCGCTTTTCCGTAAAAAATGAATGCAAAAAGTTTTTGGCGATTTCTGGAATTTCTAGTACTCAGCTTAAATGGTTCCATTTTGATCCCTACCTGAAATAGAATCGATTGGTAAAAAAAATACAATATATATTAATCAAAGTCAAAGTCAAAATCAAAGCATTTATTACAATTAGACCATTTACAGACACATTTGAATTGTTAAGTAGTGAATGCAGTTCAGAATATTATCTCAAAAAGTTATGGATGGTCTGCTAAGTACGTTTTCCAGTAACTATAACGGTTTTTATTTTATTGAAAGCAGGTTTCCTAGCGATGGTCCTTAGATATGTTTTATCGATATCGGTTCAGCCGTTTCAAGGTTATCAGCTCTTTTGTTAGCTGCGGTAGGGATCTTTATTCTTCCGTGGGGGTTACTTTTTTTTTTTTATTAACCTTTTGACCGCCACAGTCATGTATAGATGACAAACCAAAATGTGCCCAGCACGCCACCGTCACGATCCCATGACAGACTTTTATACATAAATAAAACTCATAAAACAACATCGATATAATTCCGAACTCACTACTATTTTGTAGAAATTGAAGGATAAATTCGTAGCGTGGCGTTGAGCGTACGTTTTTGCTTTTTTGACGTGGCCGTCAAAAGGTTAATTATATGTAAGTAGGTACATTCATTTATTATACGCAAGTATAAAGCCTCGCATAGGTACATTATACACAAGTATAACATAATTTTAGTTATTATAGACGTACCTAATGCGCACTAAGAACAGGGTTTTTTTTGCTTCAAACTATGAACTGTTATTACGTTTTGCATGTTATTTTAATGTTGTATATTTTTACATGGTTCATTAAGATATATTTACTAAGTACTTAAATGTTTCACACAATTAGCAACAGTAACGTTATATTTGTACGAAACTTTTACTTATACTTAATTTGTACATAAACTCGCGACTTTTTCACGTGGAGATAGGCAGAAATCACAGGACGCCACCTGCTACGATCCTTATATACTCCATTCGCCTCGTCCACGTTCAATGTATGCAAGCCGGTTACGAGTACTGCGCACCCGTTTCTGAAGACCCTCACCAAAAAGGTCAGTGTAGGTCTTTTTACATTCACACATTTGTGTGTGACAATCTCGTTTTGAACGCGAGCGATTAACTTAATACAAAAAAAAAATCTATAACAATCTTTATGACACACAACCTGGCCGGTAATTTATATTAATAGATTGGTAATATTCTTGTTAAACGAATTCAAAAAATGAACATAATAGAATGCACCAACGTCTGTTGATCGATAGTGATTGAAAGATGCTAGTAACGTCAGATAGCCAGATGTGAGCGGCCAAGATTGTTGGTTTTTTAAGTTAGCTTTTAAGTTTTATAATCAAATTACATCCTGGATTGCTCAAAATGAAATTATTCGTTGGAGGAGCACTCTTTTTTAGATGACAGGTGGATTAAGCCTGCCCTTTACCGAAGGTAAGTCAAACAATGCCTACACAGACTTAAAGTAGGTATACTTGTTTAAATGTCTCTGCATGGTTGCTTATCTTTGTGGGCTCACTATGACAAGCCTAACCTACCTAAGTATTTACGGAGGATGTAGGCAGATGTCTTGTTCGGCTGTAATAATGTAGTAAAGGGTAGGATCTTCGTTAACACTGTATACTACCCACCTTCGTCACAAGATACCTACTTTACTGGTTTCTTTATAAGCAAAATTTATTTAAAGTCGCAAGTATATTTAATTGTCTTTGTGTGTTCTAGTATTCGTGCCATAATTTTTGTATCCGGCGAATATAGGTACTCGTTTTTTTTTCAAAATTATGTTGCGTTTCATATTATAGGTATGTTTGCACCTCAAACAATCGTACGTAATGAGCATACCCCGATGAACAGTACTGTGACCGTGCAGTCACATCTCTAGCGAAGCCTCACAACAGTAGTCCTCCTCTCTGCGCACTAACCTTCAACATAACAAAACGTTTACGAGGCCATTGCTAACGTTGTCAACGTGACTAAGTTCGATCAAAGCTTATTTTTTCTCATTATTTTCCCAATGTCATATGCGAGCCATGCGGGCCGAAGTTTCTTCAACGAACACATTTCGAGACTTTCGAGTTACTACAATCAAAAGATTGGCTTGCAATGGATGTTTGATAACCACACGCACGCTCACTTACCGTTGCTTTCTGTATACCTACGTACTTTAAAAGATTGTCTTTTTTTATAAGCATAAAATATTTTGCAGTGTACTGGCAACATGAGCAAAGAAGACATTTGTAACCCCAGTGTTTTGAAGAAACGGTTCAAGGGCATCGAGAACTTCTTGAAAAGGGTCGCTTTTAATTTAGGTAAAGTAGACAAATAACAACACGCTGTATTCGCCGAATGTGGTAAGCAGACGTGTACTATAGTACCTACATTCACATAACATGCCCATAATAGGGAGTGAGCATTAACCAGGACAAGTCCACATTGATACCATGAACACTAGAATCTGTTAAATTAAACAAATAAACTGCCAAACTTGCATTTAAATGATTTTAAGCTAGTGGTACTATTCGATACTATAACGATCGAACTCAAACACAAACACGTATACCTACCTACTGAGTCTCAATTACAATAATTATTATTTGATATATAGTGTTGACATCCTAAATGAAATTAATAAAATATTTTTTTCCCGTTTTAGGTAACACACCATCACAAACCGAAGTAAAAATTATATCCTGTATACCGATAGACGTGACAGATTTGCAACAAAAGATAATTCATTTAGAAAAGCAAATTGAAGCGTTAGAAGACGCCAATGACTGTTGTCGCGGCTGTGACAGGAGTTGCTGCGCCCTCAAATTACCTCCGTCATCATCTGCGGCGAGCAGAGGAAGTAAATCTGTGAAAATTGTTAACAAAGCGCTTAAACATTCCGCCCATGAAAACATCTTACAAAGCCGCTTTAGTGCAGCGACAGCTTGTAACTCATTAGATTGTGATCGCTGTACAAGTCCAGCATGTTCGGAAATCAAAAGAAAGTCTAACGTCTCGTTCGTATGTCCAGCTTTAGCCTTAGATGAGACTATACTCTCCAGAGATACAAACTCTGAGACATCGCGACGCGTCGACCGCGACGTATTAACTTGTAGCGAAATCTACAATATCTCCACTGATCCAAAAATGTGCGAACCAAAATCAAATAACCAACGACACAACTTTTTTAGAAAGAGAAAAAGGTTACTCAAAAGTAAGAAAAGTTATTGTCCATGCGTGTACTATGCCCATACTAACAGTTCGCCGTTCCTTAGTTCTGATTTAAGAGATGACGTCCCAAAATACGATAGAACTGGCCCCATGACTCGTTCATATTTAACAACAATGATTAGCAAACAATATAAACCTCAACTGTTGCAAGATAACATTTCCATACAGAGTCAGTTCTCTTCACCTGTCTGCAGAGACACTGTCCAGCCACACTGCGAGGAGAACTGCCCTTTCGAATCTGACATATGCTCGTGTTGCTATGGTCCATTTCACAATATTGACAAGCACGTCATAAAACCGAATAATCTTCAGACTTATATGGTTCATGAGATGAACACGGGTAGTGCTTTCTATGACACCAATCAGTACGACTTAGTACCGGTAAAGGAAAAGGCGGTAAAGATTATAAAAGACCTAGAAAAGTCACGAAATAAAGAACCAAGGCCTCATATTGATATGAAATGTTGGCCAGAAAAAGTCCGCATGAAGTATCGTTACCACTCATTGTACCCTTTACCCACCAGCAGCCACTGTTCTGCGCGCTCACGAACTGATTATAGTATCCGAGATAAACTGGATAGCTACGGCAGAAAAACGCCGGTCCCATCCAAAAAAATAGAACCAATTGCAAGAATATTGGCTAAGCGGAGAAAGGAGATGTATAGAAGAGAGCGGTCGGTAAACGTGGACACGTCGAGATGCTGTTCTATTGACTTTGGAAATGTTTATTCTAAAAGAACTTACAAAAGCCCCAAGAAACCGGAACGGTTAGAACCTATTAAACCTATGAAAAACGCTGAATGTTTGACCACTGTTATTAATAATAGTGAATGTCAAACAGAAATAAGCACCATCGAAGAGAACTTGGCTGCTTCTAAAACAGAAGCAACATTAACTCAAATCAAAAGTATACTACAGTCTGTTCTAGCGGAAGTTAAATTCTCGAGTCAAACGAAAGCTCACGTTATTGAGAATAAATCAAAGAAAGACGCAGTTGTTCAGAAAGGATCCTCACGTAACAATATGCAGGCATCTAGTCTGATGAACAGCATTACATACAGCCCTTACGTTATCAATCCATCTTCTTACGTAAACTCGTGTTCGCAACAGATTAACCCCAGCCAGTTCTGCTACAGTCAAGGAAATGGCGGACTAAAATGTTTCCATAACTTTCCTGTTTTCATTCAACACCCAGGGGGGCGACATTTTTGCTCCAATTGCTACCGTACGTCTCAGATAAAACCTGGTTATACAAAACACGCAACAACGATTGCTACTAATACTGAAGAAGTAAAAGATGAACACAGCAAAGAAACTGAAAAATTGATTAAGGAAATATACAAGTCCATGGCCTTAACCATGGACTGTACTAATAAGGATACTTCGTTAAGCGAATATGATGAAATTATGAAATCTCTGCACGGTATTACACCACCAATCATTTTGAAAACTGAGTCAAAGAAACAACCAAAAACAATTAAGAACGTGGTGCAGGCTGTATCAGAATTATTTATGAAGAAAGAAATGATGGAAACGTCAGATACCTTGAACTCGACGATTGAAAGCAAATCACCATCATCACCATCTCATGAAGCAAGCGTGCGATCTCATATGATGACCAGTACTGACACAGAACTTAGAAGAAGGAAAAATGGACTTGAGCAATATTTGCGTACCAAAATTAAGCACCCCGTATTGCCTGAAATAAAAAAGAAAACGTTTCGACCAGTGATGGTGCAGAACGATAACAGCGTCTCCGAGTCAGAGACATCGAGTAGCGACGCTGATAGTGAAACCACTATAGTTTCGAAGGTGCCAAAAGGCGCCCCGGAACAACATGTAAGCATTCACGCACACTACAAATAAATAAGGTCTACTTACAAATCAGTTTTATGCAATTTTACCCAAATTAATTTTGATAACTTTCAGAAAGTAGTAAAAGAAAACTTGCTGAAAAAGATGTTCAAATCCGTAAAGCTGTTTAAGCCAAAGGAGAGCCTTAAAAAAAGGGTTGAACTATCTCAGAGCAAGGAAGAAAGCACCAGCGACTCTGATGACTACCAGACTGTATACAGCCAGGAAATACAGCGAAATGTGAGGCACAGGAGTCGGCCACACATGCAGCCGAGGCGTAAGACTCATTCGAAGATAACCTACAAACAAACTTATCAGAGAGATAGAAGCCCCGACAAAAAGAAATTACCCTACATGGAGCAAGAGTACCGGAGGTACTGGGACGAAAGGCTTATGTTTCAGGACAATAGTCCACAGTACTCCTCGGAGAGGCAATACTTCGAGCAGTCAACACCTCAAAAACCTCCTCAAAAATCTGCTTACTACCGAACTTACGAGGCCAGAAGTGCGATCGTGGAACCTAAAAGAATCATTTTAAAAAATGATCAGAGAATAAATAGAGAAAACGGTACTCAGAACAAACTCAGCCTAAAGTCTGCATCCAAGGGGATGGCATGGCTCAAAAAACATAAGATGGGTATCCATTGTGGCGAACAATGGAAGAAGTTTATCCGTGAAAATTAAAATATTAGATACGGGAAGTTATGTGTTATTTTGTGATTTGTGATCTGTCTTTGTGAGTGTGCATTGTGTAGAAAATATGTAATAAAAATTTCAGTGAAATGTTAACCTCTTTTTATTGGAACATTCTAGTCGTTTTACATTTGCTATATAGAACATTGTGTTTCTAATATTGTTACGAGATCTGCTCACAGCAGCTTCTATCATACACCATACACAAATGCATTAAAAAAAAATACTTTGTTTTCCAAAATGCTCACACATCTGTTACTATTGGGCGCATCAAATTAGCTAAACATGATTCGACAACCCGTTGTTTGTATTATTTTATTGGATGATTGATATTAAATATCAAATATGAATTAGATATAAAATGTAAAAAATGTAGGGAGGTCAGTTTTTTATAAATCGTGAGATATCGACATTTGTCTAACTTTTTCCTAAAATTAAAATAGGTAATCTAATAGTTGTTCGCATAATTTTGAGGTGTAACAAAATTAAACTGTGACCAAGGTCGCATGTCTGTTTTTTTTTCACAGAATTCCTCTAATCTCTCTCTTTTATTAACCCTTAACCTCTCAAGCCAGCACAGGGAACTATTTTCCCACCTCGTAACTCTTAGGCGGTCATCCCACTGCACCGCGCCCCGACGCGTAGCGCGGGGCGGCAGATTTTAACATTGTATACAAGAGTTTGAATTTATATAGAAAACACGTCTAGGTCCACACACTGTCGACGCGTCTATGCGCGGGATTTTTGTACCGAGCAAGGCGCCCCGCGGCGCCGGCGGAGGGACACTTAGCCAGTGGGTGAACCGCCTTAAGTAAATACACGAATATTTTAAAATGGCAGCTCCCCAGACTCAATTTTTTTACCCAATTACAATGTTGTTTACCTACTGATTTATTTTATTGGCAATGCCAATATTTTAAACGTCAAATGTCAACGTCAGAATTAGATAAACGTTACTTTTGAAAAAAATGCGCATATTTCGAGTAGTTTTTTGCATGAATGTTGGGGTCGGCTTCCAATCTAACCGGATGTGATTCTCAACACAAAACAATAATAAAATAGGTAAATAGGATTTTAATTTTCTTTTTTTGTTAGTGACTTTCGAATTTTAACTAACCATCTTGCGCTGGGTTAAGTATTTATCAAATATTGATCATTACTTTGTAATTTCAGTTTACAACTGACAGGATTTACGACTCTCGGCGCTACGACGAGCGTTAAAAATCCAATAGTTCAGCAAGGCAAAGTTAAATAAAATAATACTGTTTGAAGAGATGGTAGTAGGCCCCCTAGTCACGATTCAATGCAAGAACTCGTTTCACTTAACAATTTCATAGAAAAATGGAGATTTTAGATGTATATAATTACAGAAAATTCCTTTTCGATTTCAGTCGTGGTGTTGTGTGAAAAAACTTCATTGTAGGTACCTACGCTTAATACATAGTTATCTACCTGTATTCTCAGAATACAACAATCTGGCCAAACACGGCCATTCACGTTTTATCTTCATAAAAAACAAAAAAATGGAATGTCACTTGTTTTATTTAGTCTTTTCTTTTGTAAGTACTGTCGAACACGCCATTAAAATTTTATATAGTAGGTTCTCAATTAGACCCGTATGTTTTTTTATTGTGTGCGTCATTACTTTAATTTAAGGCCATAGATATGTGATAACATTACCTACTGCTGAGCACGCTCACCCATTGTAATAGCAATAGCTTGTTTGACTGTATATTTTAGTTTTTTTCTGAACAACAAAAAAATTTTTTTTTACAATCTTCTGTTTTCAACAGCATGGGCCGCTTAGCGCAACTTTCTCAGTTCTTTTCTTTCATGCTTTTCATTGTGCGAATTCACGCGACGCAGTAACATGCAGCGCTGAATTCTCACAATGAAATATGTATCTTTTAGTGTAGTAAATAAAGTTATATTTTAAGTTGGTGTGCGCGCAGCGTCGCGTCTCGGTGAGAACTATGTGAACATTAAACCCTAAGTTTAACGTGTTCATTAAGCAAAACCAACCTAAAACCTAAAATAAAATTAGTTGTAAAGTTTTTTTTATTAAGTTCGTAAAGTTTCAAGAAGCTTGTACTGAATCCCGCGGAGTCAGTCACCTCCGTGTCGGGTCCAAGAATATACTGCGGCGTTGTCATTATAGTCCTTTATAATGGAACCTTGAATAGTTTTATCAATTCAAGTCAACTTGAGTGCGAACTTGTCCATCTCCCTCGAGCCTAGATAGCGGAGATCATCTATTACGTATCTGTAAACAATAAACAGTATGTAACAGGTGCGAACAGGCATATTGCGAGGTGATTAAAAGGGAGACCCAAAAGGCTATCCATAAGAAGGCTTAGTGCTGATTCGGGAGGGCCGCGCCGCAACTCAACACAACACCATCGTACACACCATGGCGTTGCGCGTTAGTCTTTATGCTGTTACTTAACTTGGCGTATTTGTACATATTCACGTTATTTGTTATTTTGCTATTACCAAATCAGCTTTATTTAATTGATTAATAAAATATATTTTGTACTACCCCAGCCACGCAAATATTTGAACAAATACACACACACATGAATTGGCGTTACAGTGAGTTCCTCAGTATTCGGGCCCAAAAATAGTTACGAAAGATGTTTACTCGTACCTATAAAACAACAGAGGCAAGGGCGCAGTACTAAAATGCCACAACGCATGCGCATCCAATATATTAAGCTTTGGTGGGAAGTCGAAGAGTTCGAACGTGAGCACCATGCCTGACATCAGTGTGAAGGCCATCATGCGCCACGCGTAGCGCCGGCCTAATATCCACTGGAACCAGGACACTCCCAGCCAGATCAACGAGCCCAGCACTCCTGGGGAAACAGAGCCTGGGTTAAATGTGAGCGATAGCTCCCTCGAGGTCCTGCATGCATCAGCAACAGGGCTTACCCCCAAGGAGCACCTGGTAAACATTTGATTGTGATTCTGACTGTGAATTTATTTAGTAGTCACCATTTGAGTTCCTGTTACCCACAACAAAGCAGGGGCAGATTGATAGCTTTCGCGTTTAAATTAACTGCGCCTTTACTTGCCAAAGAAAACGTTGACCTTCATGTTGTAATCATAGTTGATAACACCCGAGTATAGGTAGCGGACGTGTGTCACGAAATAGAACAGCGGCACCGACAGCAGGAAGATCGTCATCAGCTTCCCCCTCTTGTAGAATACTCTGCAAGTAACAATAGGAACTAGTAAAATCATCGCTTTTATCTGGGTGGTGATGGTGAAGACCATCATCATCATTCTGGACCAACTGATATAGTCCAGCCTTTCGCCCAAATTACTGATAGTAATTAGCCACACCTGCTTGTGTGTATAGATCAATTTTTACTTTCACTATTGTACCTGACGATAGCAGCGATGAACAGTCCCATGACCATGGACAGGGCACAAGCATAGTCCATGAACTCCGTAAACCACGTGTCTCGCATGTGGAATATGGTGGACCACACCCATGCGTTCATACACACCTGTGGGACAAAATATACTAGCTGGTTCGTAACATGTTTGAAAACTCTCTCATTTGTTAGTTGTTCTATTTAGTCTGTTCTCAACCTGCGACACATTATCAGTACAAAAGCAGTGAATGAACATACCATTGCAAACCCACACCAAAATGTAATAAATGGTGTGGCAAGGCTTTTTGACACAGGAATCTGTCGTATCCTTTTCAACATGTATGCATTGGCCGCAAAGTTCAGCACAGATGCAAAAGCTGATGCTGGTTCTTGCATGCCTAGGAATCGAATGAATGGCCACTGTGGAAAAAGATAATATTGAATCCAAGAGGTTCTTGCCATTAGTCACAAAGTTGTTTTGATTTCTTAACTGACAAATATTAACTTTTATAGTTCACTTTGATCAACTACACTCTAGTTGTACCTTAAAATCTTTTAACACCCCATATAGGCTTTCAGTTTTCCCCAGCAAAACTTATACAGTCGACCTACCCTGCCATGGAACTTGGGAGTTTCTTTCCCAACTCTACGGAACCTTCTCACAGTGATCCACATGCAGTGGTAGCGGCACTCTTCCCTGCAGGACCATTGTAACAGCCTGCTCCAAAAATCCTGCTGCAGTGGTGCTTCAGGCTTAAATAACGCACCATCTGTAAGTGTTTTTAACTATTGATTTAGGGGGGGGTAATTATAACCTTTCTATTCTTATAAGGCACAGGTTATACGGAGCCGCAATTTAAGGAAGGTTTCTCATAAGGTATTTCTTAATTTCTATGTGGTGAATTATTTAAATTAAAGAATTTTATATGCTCACCATTTATACAATTTTCGTTTTCAACTTTTCTTAAACAGTCCGCGTATACTCCGGAGTTATCTCCGAGGCTACATGATACTAGAGTAAGACTTTCACACAACAGTGCGATTACTGCAATAAAAGCTAGTTTCATCTTTCTTAATTACCTACTTCTACGTAAAGGATATATTATTCGGTGCTTACATTAAGGAATAAAAAACGGCAACTCTAGGGTATTATTAGCTTTGTTACATTTCGAGTCGTCTATTCTACCCGTACTAATAAACTAAGCTTAAATATTTTAGAAAAAACTAGCATAAAAAACTCGAAACTCTCGATCGACTGTTATGTAGTATCGTAATCTTTAAATAAATAATATTATCTGATATTATCCATATATTATCATTATCAATCAGTCAAGACGTGAACGAATGACGTGCGTAAGTCGGTCGTGACATTTTTGACACATTGTTATATTGACAATCACGTTCCATTCCCATTTTAATTTGAAGATGTGAAGTTTACGCCCCTTATTACATGGGACCTAAATATACCGGCGAACTGTGGGTGTACATTGTTACACCTCTGCCTAACCCTTCGGGGAATACAGGCGTGATGGTTGAAGTTTACGTTTTTTTTATTTAATACATGGATTTAATAGTTTTGTTATAGTTTTAGTACATGGATTTAATAGTTTTGTTATAGTTTTAGTACACAAATTCTAGTATTAAATCTCGATGATGGAACAAAAAAAAATGGGTGAAAATGTAAATATGTATTGATCTAAAAAAATAAATTTCATTTGAATGTGAATCATACTTACCTGACACCTAGCTTCTGTTCGCGGCTTCGCCCGCGTAGTTTTTTTAACCCGAATTAAGTTACGTCTTTGGTTACTGCTCCGCACCTATTGGTCTTAGCGTGATAACATAATATAGCCTATAGAATTCCTTAATAAAATGACTATTCAACACAAAAAGAATTTTTTTTTTTTTTTTTTTTTTTTTTTTTTTTTTTCAATTCAAACCAGTCCGGGCTGCGGGTTGTTCGCAAGAGATACCGCGCCCCCGGAACGCAAAGGGCACAAGAAGGAACATGGGTGGGTTTTAGTCAGTAAAAGTCTGACACTCCCTCCCGCCCCGCCCAGGGCGGGAGAAGTTATTTGATGATTTCCCACCCACCAAAAAAAAAAAAAAAAAAAAATTCAAACCAGTACTTCCTCAGATTAACGAATTCAACCAAACAAACAAACCCTTCAGCTTTATAATATAAGTATAGATATTGCCATACATTCGACACTTTCAAAATTAAATGCATTATCCCCTGTTGACGAAATGACAGGAACAGTTGGGTCTTCAAACTTGGAGAATTCCTTTTCCAACTTTATCGGAAAACAAAATAAAAAATGTTACTGTCATTTCAAAAAGACTACTCCAAATTAACAAACATTCGGCCATCACCATAATTCGTTACCGTTAGTTCAGCTCCAAATTAACTTATTTCCTTCGCGCTTCCCATTTCTATTTCCTTGGAAGATGGGTAGGCTTAAAATGTGGGACGATGCGTGTGTCGATACTCCCATCTTCCTAGTTGGCGTGCTATGCTAGCACTGCCTGCTGCTGTGGCTGCTGGAAACCTCAAACGGCGAAAGTATAGTACCCTTCTCGGTAACAATGTTATCGAGCTGTTTGGCGTGTAAACCCTCGGGTCCGGAACCGAGTCCGGTCCGGAACCGTGTGCCCATAGCCTTTAAAGGCCTATTACATTTCACGATTTGTCGTACCCTGCCTGCATGTACAGGTAGTGTAATAAAAAACAGGGCGATCGAGTGGTTCCGACCACCCGGCTTCCCTGCCGCGCTGTCGATCGTGTAGTGTAATAAGACGAAACAGAAAGACAGGGCCCTGCCACAAGCAGCACAGCCGTCGCAGTGTTGCCAAAAAAAATTTGATGATTGTAAGGTTTGAAAAGGTTGTATATTTGTATATTTCTGGTTATTCGATCGTACATCGTATCAGAGCCAAAAAGGTCGTATGAATACTATCGTACGGTTGGCAACACTATGAGATAGGGAGCAATTAGCAGTGTAGTGTAATAATCGGCACCCTGGCTGGTAGGCAGGGCACACGATAGACAGGGCCCGAGAACATACATACATAAACTCACGCCTTTTGCCCATGGGGGTAGGTAGAAACCACAGAACGCCACCTGCTACGATCCTTACGTAGTTCTTTCGCCTCGTCCACGTTCATACATCTGTTCATACAAGCACGCCGGCTACGAGTACTACGAATCATAAATAAATCGAAAAAAAGAAATCGTGTAATATATTAGGTCTTTAATTCTAACGTGGCAAAGCCAGTCTTTTGGGCATATTTCTAGTTGATGGGAATCATGGTACAAATAAAAACTTTGGGAATGAGAAGGAATTATTTGATGCCACTTAGTTTTAGTTTTTTCTTTTTTATAAGGTATTATTGGTTTTCTATAGGTTACTTTATTTATCAAGTCGGTAAATATTGTACAAACTATTGAATGCATGATTTTTGACTTTTAGTCATTTTATATTTACCTTACTAAACTTTCATAATGCCTGACCATGCACTTTCACAAAATAATTTTATTCTATAATAAAATTGAATACTTACTAACACTAAAATACAAAATTAAAAATTTTATGTAACCCCCGAAAGAAAAAATTAAAATCCCTAAAAGCTAACAAAAGAGCTGATAACTTTGAAACCGCTGAACCGATTTTCATTGAACATAGCTAAGAACACTCCCGACTAATACACCTTTCAAACAAAAAAACTAAATCAAAATTGGTTCATGCGTTCGGGAGCTACGATGCCACAGACACACATACATACACCCACACACACACACAAACGGGCATGTCAAACTTAAATAACACCATAACACGAACCATACACGAACTAAAATGTCTGTCAAGCGAAACGAACGAATTGAACGAAAACAAGCTGAGTAACTGACATAGTGACATAACCTAAAAATGTAAATTAAAATTGTGTAGTACGTCTAACTTTCATATTTTTTTAATAAATTAATTCATAAGGAACTGAGCCGACCTGGACAGTGCTTGTAAAGAATGGTGTTGATATTCAGGACTTTGTTGGCTGCGAAAGATCTCAAGAAACCACGTAATTATATTCGCAATAAATTTCTGGATTCCGTCAGACTTCATGTAAAAGGTGGTACAGGTGGAACGGGCCTCCCAAAGTTTGGCGGCTTCGGGGGTCAGGGTGGTTGTGTTTACTGTGTCGGAAAAGAAGATACAAACCTCAGGAGCGTTATGAGCAAACATCGCGGCAAGACAGTTACTGCTGGGCACGGAGAAGACAGTCGAAAAACAAAAATAGTCGGTAACCCAGGGTCCGACGTAAGACTTGAAGTTCCTCTTGGCGTTACTGTGTATAGAGAAGATGGTAAAGTACTAGGATCTGTTGACAAAGAAGGCGAAACAGTGATTTTGGCGAGGGGTGGGCCTGGGGGCACTCCAGAAACCAATTTTCTAGGTCGTTTTGGACAAGCACACCACATACGTTTGGACCTGAAATTAATTGCTGACATTGGGCTTGTAGGCTTTCCGAATGCCGGCAAAAGCTCACTATTGAAAGCTATATCAAGAGCTCAACCTAAAATTGCAGACTACCCATTTACGACGATAAAGCCTAACAAAGGGACCATCGCATACAAAGACCTCCGGCAGATGTCTATAGCTGACTTGCCTGGGCTCATTGAAGGTGCTCACATTAATGTTGGACTTGGCCATAGCTTTTTAAAACATGTGGAGAGGACAAAGATACTGCTTTTCATAGCTGATGTGCAAGGTTTCCAGCTCAGCCCTAAACATCCAACAAGGTCATGTCTAGAGACAGTGTTGTTACTAAACAAGGAGTTGGAGCTTTATGATACTGAACTTCTGCAAAAACCTGCCATACTGGCTGTAAATAAGATGGACTTGCCTGACTCTGAAGACACTCTGGAATACATAAAAGAAGCATATGAAGACATAGATTCAGTGCTAGAGAACTTGCCTGAAGACATCAGACCTGACAATGTGATATGCTTTAATGATATAATAGGTATATCTGCACTGATGGGCGGTCAGGGCATTATGGACTTGAAGCAGCTGTTGAGGAAGAGATTAGATGACTTAGCAGATGAGACCGACCCAGACTTAGTGCATCCCAGTAAATTATTGAAACAGTCCAAAGCTATTATAACAGAAAGAGGATCAAAAGTTACTTAGACATAAACATACCATCACGCCTGTATTCCCCGAAGGGTTAGGCAGAGGTGTACCAATGTACACACACAGTTCGCCGGTATGTTTAGGTCCCATGTAATAGAGGGCGAGCCTATTGCCATTCACCGGACACAAATCCTAACTCCAAGCTGAGAATTTCATAGAAAAACCCAATAACACTTTGCTCGACCTGGGAATCGAACCCAAGACCTCTAGTGTAGCAGTCGCGCTTAGGACCACTAGGCTACCGAGGCAGTTACTTAGATAATAAATAATAAACAATTCTGTGATATTATTTGCTGTCTCACTTTGTTGTTAACAGCCTTAAACGAATACAAGGAGCGTTTCATAGGAACTGTCATTACTTGGTTTGTTTAGTTTCGAAACAATAAAACACAACATATATTTAATATTTTTTATTAAACATATTATAAGCTCCATATGTGTTCTTTGCCTTATAAACTACAATCACTATAAAAATGTCTAACTTGCCAATCCACCTTAGTCTAGAAACTTTCAAACCAATTGGTTTAACCCTTTATCACAGTGATTTATAAGTTACTTTAACTACCAAACTAGGGACAGAATTTTGAACATTTATTGTATCATAAAATTATGATGTTACTTCAATGTTTTACCCACAAATAGGCATTGCTTGTTTTAACAAATAATGCAGGCAATTCCAGGTCATTTAGGGACACATGCCCATTAGGCATGCATGACCACATTGGCCACGATATAAAGGTGATGTAGCCATCTTATTGAAGGCACTAACAACAACAATTGATGCAGTTGCTAGCATTGCATATTGGGTACATAATTCTCATCCCCACTTTGTTAGTTAATAACAATACCCGAACCATATCATTATTACGCTGACTACGACATATATACATAAAATACAATAAACATTACAGTATAATCATTTCCAGATTACAATTTTTTTCAACTGCTTATATGTGGATGAAATTGTTACAAAAAAATACACAAAATTTATACATTTTATATTTATCACGTATTTTACTAAACGCCAAAGTTCATGGCAGTCATAGTCACGAAATGTGCGATAAGGACAGAGAATAGTCTTCTGTCTTGTCGCTCCTGCGTTTCACGACCCTAGCTACCACATCAGTTTAGTATAGAACTGAAACATTGACGAGCCACCTAAGTCATATTTAAGCGTAACATGTAGTGCTCCCACGGGGCAAGATTGCTATCTTTCTGTAAAGAACGCCCCCGACTGTAGCATTTTTTCCTGTACTTAAAACGATGGTTAATGCAGAATGAGCAGTCAGCCCTGCTGCTGGTGACAGGCTAACTTATACCATGATAATAATATTATAGTTCGTGCCGATACCATAAAAAAGTTACGTGTGGCACATGTGTAGCTATGGCTTTATGCCTTTATAAACCATCTTAATTATCTAAAAACTTAGAATGTTCTACAATTAATCATTATTTGCAGTGCTGATATAACCATTGAATCTATTAGGTAATGAATAGCTTAGTTAATAAAGGCCGCAGCTGCAGCAAAACATGTAAAAATGTGAGCTGTAGAGTTAACAATGTATGAGGAAGACAAACATGATGATATCAACAATACTTATACCATGAAGCTAATTACTGCTAGGTACACTCTCTATCAATATAATTTGGGCTAATAACATTTTTGCTTATTCTCAATTTATTTTAGTCACAAAACTTACGAGCCACCTTATCATAAATATGCTTAGTAACTTTGTGAAAAAGTAGACGCCTTACTTAGTAGGTACAGTATAAAAATAAAATATGTAAGAACATTAAAATCATGGCAGGGAAGATGCAAACTCCTCTTATACAGCTAACAGAGTTGAGACAAAGAGACTAATCAAGCAATAGACCTCTCTATGCATGAAGTTAAATAACGTATCTACATTTTCTTAAAATACTTGAAAACATATCGTGCAGTTTGTCAATATATTTTTCTACATAAATGTATTAAAAGCCAACAGTTTCACTTTTAATATTTGCATCAACCGTATTAGCGATGACAGAGAACAGACTAGAAACAAAAGCTTACCTACACACTAAATAACTAAACAAAGTTCTGTATAAAGGTTCCACATTTAAAATGCTGCTACAGGGTCAGCGCAGACCATCAGAGCTGTAGCGAGGCGAATCAAACGATTACCAACTGTGACTGGCCTCGTAGATTCCAGGTTTTCTCATAGAAACATCAACACCCCACATCATCACTATTTAAATCAATGGAAACCCCCATACAAGCTCCCAACCCCTATTTTCGTTTCTAATGCTACATTATAAAAACTCTCCCCTTAGACTTCTGACTCCTTTTGGTAAGATCTTAAATTGCATGTTTCGCTAATTCACGTATATATGACCAACGCTGCAGAACCCTTACCTACAAACTTGATTACCTCTTGACCATTCTATGAATTATTATTATAAATCCTAAAAAAAGTAGATAACTCTTGATTAAACAAAATAATAACACAGAGTTGCTAGTTGCGTGCCGCGTTTTTAGTTTTACGCTTACCATTGCCATTTCAATAATTTCTTCTCCGGCCCATATCTCAATGTATTTTGAAAAAACAATATTCACAATTAAACGTTTTAACTTAAATACAGATTTCTTCAATCTTTACTTTTAAAAGCTAGGATTAACAAAATAATAATTTTAAGCCCATATCCACTTTGTAGGGGTGGATCTTTTTAAAATACTTGTAACTACCCGCTCGGTCCAAACTACGATAGTCAGCGCTGGCCCAGATGTCATGTGTGTCACACAGATATTATATATAAAAGGAGCATGCATAAAACTTTCGTTTTATGGCTACATTAAGGATTCACTGCCTGCACACTTGTCTGGCTACGTTAGAAACCAGTAATGAAGACATCTCGACAGTTTCTATATTATATAAAAAGAACTGATTTTGTCTTCAATCTAAAAATCAGCAACACAATGTGTGTCTTTTCTCGTCACCTAAAAATGTTATTATATATTTCTAAATTTTATTACACAATACCTTTAAAATTATCAATAAATACACTTACATTTCCCGATGCCAATAACATAGAGGGCAATAAAATATTAACTTATTTTAATACAAAGAAACAATTCGTTGAATAAAGAAATCAACCTTAAAATAATCGTGCACAGTACAATATGAAAAACTATTTTATTGTTAAGATTGTGTGCAGTCTATACAAACAATAGAAAAATTGATACAAGTGGTAAAATGGATACATCACAATTCCACAATGGCGAAGTTTATTATTACTATATATAAACTGCCTTTTCAATCACTTTATTTGCCTGAGGGCATGATATGCATTAACATATCGGTACAATGCTTAGTAAGAACACGCTCTCAGTAGCTGTCTCATAACTTTCTGTATTAGCTTTAAAACCGCGTATATTTTTAAGGGGCTCTAAAATTCGGAGGTTTACGATCGCAACGCCACAACGTATTTGCGTCTTCTGTATAAAAAAGTGAAGACACGTGTATATAAAATAGTTATTTCGCATGCATATAATGAATATAAATTATTGTGAAATAACTTTTATTACATTCAGACAAGCGTCATAAACTTGACTGAACAAAATTTGTACAGACCTATATAACATGGCTTCTATAGTAGTGTAGTAATATGCCAAAGTTCGTGGCAGTCACGGTCGTAAAGCGTGCGAGCAAGATGGCACGACCGCACGAGGCCGCCCGTGAGCGAGCCGTCGCGTGTTATGACTGCGACTGCCACGAGTCTTTCTGTTTTGTATAAGAGTCAGCAGCCTGTTTACTTATCTCATTAGCCGGCTGTACTCGTGTAGTTGCAGACAGCTATAGTAATGGGCGCGTGTTCAGTCCTCGTACCTCTCTTCGGCCTCGGTGGCGGTCTCGGCGGGCGGCAGGGAGCGCGGGCGGGAGGAGGTCTCCGAGGAGTTGCTGCTGCCTTCACCTGACGCCGGCGAAGGAGCGCAAGGGGGAGGGGTGTCGGGTGCTGAACCTGGTGGATGATTAAGCATCGGTTCTTTACACAGTATCCTTAGCTTAGCCCTACATGCTTGGCAGTGTGAAAAAAATGTTTAAAACATGTGGATATAACCCAAATTGAGTTCAATCAACAATAAATGAGATATGAACTAGTATTGATTTTAATGTTACGGTAAATTATCTTGAACCGTTTTTTTTTTTCAAATATTCAACCTTACTGGGAAGAACAAGCAGCGGGTGTCTATCACTGTGTTACGGGCCTGGCTAGTAGCTCTTTTATATCCCGTATCTGAATATGCAGTTCCTGCTGTGGGAGAGAACAGGGTGGTATTCTACAGGACAATAGGCAAAGTGGAGAAGCCTTACCGCTGCCGGCGGGGTTTAGCACGTTGTCGTGCGCGGGGCGCAGCTTCTTGGCGGCCGGGTCGTCGCGCGCCTCGTCCACCTGCGCCGGGCACTCCAGGTGCACGAGGTGGAACACCTGCCAACAACAAGCTCATTCTCTAATAACAATATTAAAATCTGCTGTTCCATTTTGATCGTGTCGGAGACAATTTTTGTAGAGAACAGCTGATGTTTTTTTTTTTTCATTCATATTTCAGAGTTGGTCCTGGTTTCCAGGATCCAGGGGATGGTCTGTCTTATTTAAAGTCATTCTGTGTTATATAATTTCTAACGCGGTGTTCTGTGTGAGCGACGAGTGCGACGCAAGGCGACTCTGCGAACGCGACGAGCGCGATCAACTCAACGGCATACCCTGCTTGCATCCTATATGGCAGTCTGCGACGAGGCGCGACGTAACGCGTGTTTGTTTTGAGGTGACCAGACGCGACACGATCTATTCATGGTTTATTCTTATTAACCTTGATTCTCCCGATTCTTGATATTCTTTGTGGCGAGGTCAAAAAGCACCACGCCACAAACTACATGCAAAATTGTACTGTACTCCTCCATGATTGGAGAAGTAATGACCAAAATCACGTAGGACACTTGTCGCGTGTAGCATCGCGTCACATTACATCGTGTCGCGTCGCATTGCATCGTGTCGCGTCGTATTCGTCGCTCACGAAGGACACCGCGTTATACAGTACCTCATTAACAGAATTATTGGTGCCGACGATGCGGATGATTGACACCGGACGCGGTTTGAAGTATATCACTTGCCATGACCTACAAAAAATATCACATTAAAACAGAATCCACTTGTAAAGGTTAGTAAGGACTAGACACGAGATGTTTATATTATAACTGAGTGAGATTTTAGAGATTCCAAACTCACGACAATTTGGAATCTGAAGCATTTATATTTAACCCCCGACGTAAAAACGACGGGGTGTTATAAGTTTGACGTGTCTGTGTGTCTGTCTGTGGCATCGTAGCTCCCGAACGCATGAACGGATTTTGATTTTGTTTTTTGTATTTCAAAGGTTGATTAGTCGGGAGTGTTCTTAGCTATGTTTGATGGAAATCGGTTCAGCGGTTTTAAAGTTATCAACTCTTTTGTAAGCTGCGGTAGGGATTTTTATTTTTCTGTCTGGGGTTACTTACAATTTTTAAATTAAACAAGCGGCCAGCCCCGGCTTCGCAAGGGTATTTAACAAAAAAATTCAAAAATTTTAAATTTTAGCACATACACACACATACAGACGCGACGTTTTTTTTTTTGGTGGGTGGGAAATCATCAAATAACTTCTCCCGCCCTGGGCGGGGCGGGAGGGAGTGTCAGACTTTTACTGACTAAAACCCACCCATGTTCCTTCTTGTGCCCTTTGCGTTCCGGGGGCGCGGTATCTCTTGCGAACAACCCGCAGCCCCGGCACATCGCATAGTTAACCGAGCGGAGTGAGCGGCGACCACGCTACTTTTTCTAATACTTACATTTTTAAACTCGTGATATCTTTCGCATGGAATGTCCAAATTTAATAATTCAAAAAGTTATATAAAGGTATTGAAGTAGTCTTGAATATGAAGTAATTTATTTTGATAGGGATTAATGCCAAGGTACAAATTTAGAGCCTTTTCTAGCGGCATAATATTTTTTTTATAACTTTAGCAAAAAAAAAAGTTTTGTAAGTCGGCGGCTTTAATTCTGTTTGGAGTTTTCTATTGCCGCCGACTTCCAAAGCTTTTTTTTGCTTTAGTTATTTTTCACTTTTGAGTTTTTTCGCTTCTTAGTATCAATTTTCTGTCATACAAATCCATGAAGGAACAGTTATACTAAGTAAATCAACAAGACACCAATTAAAAGTCACAAGAAAGCAGAATACGCTAAATTGTTTACTTGGATGACATATTTTTTTTTCAGTTATTTAATTTTTCTCAAGACACTAATGAACCAATTTCGAAACAAAAATGGGACCACCTTTGAAGTATGACCTATGAAACAAAAAAAGAATCATGAAAATCGATTCATAATTGGTGGAGTTATCGCGTAACACACATACAAAAAAAACAACATACAGACGAATTGATAACCTCCTTCTTTTTGAAGTCGGTTAAATATGAAAGAACACTTATTGTGACATAATGATGATAGTTAGACATAAGCTATCGCGACACTTTTTGTAGATAATGGTGTTTTCTGCAAAGTCGTACTAGTTCTATCCTCAATAGTTTTAGCAGCGCACGCGATGTAACGATATTTTTAAGTTTCATTTTTACACCTTGGGTTATTGGAGTTTTAGTAAGGATCCCTAATTTTTATGAAAATATATTATATAGCCTATGTTACTCGGAGATAGTATAGCTTCCCAACGATGAAAGAATTTTTCAAATCGGTCTAGTAGTTTCAGAGCCTATTCGATGCGAACAAACAATCACATTTTTTCCAGTTTATAATATTAGAATAGAAAAAAAAAAACAGTTTTGTTTTTCCTTTGAAATTAAGCTTGTGAGACCTTTGCCCAGGTTTTCATTCACTAGCTGATACCATAAATGCGAAAGGAATTTGTCTGTTTGTTACCTCATCACGGCAAACCCACTGATCGAATCGTACTGAAATTTGACAAAGAGCTTTGGATCTGGATGAAGCCACTAGTTTTTATTCTGCGACTTCCTGGGCGTCCGCGATAATCTACCTCCACGCAGCAAAACCTAGTGCTACATAAAGAAATCCTCTTACTCGTTTAATAAAGGATTATTGTATTGTAGGTAATGTTCACAATTGACCTGCACGACTCCCTAGTCCTGTCGCACACCATCTCCCAATCCCAGTAGTTGAGCGAGGTCTCGACGTAGTACGAGTAGTGGCGGTAGTCGCAGTCCCACAGCAGCAGGCGGATGGAGGACAGGAGGTAGGGCTGCGCGAGCTGCACGACGATGGCGCCCGAGCCCAGCTGGTGGCACGTGTAGCCCTGGTCCCAGTCGTAGTGCTCCGTGTCGCCGTTGATCAGCGCGTTGCGCGAGCGGCTATAGGTTTAAAGAGAATTTAATGCCTGTAAAAGCCTCCGTGATGACTTAGACACGTTAATGAGAAAATGGCCAGAGTAGGCGATATAGGGAAGAGAAGATGGCTATTGGGAGACCTTTGCTCCGTAGTGGACCATCCAGGTTGAATAAAAAAAAGACCGTCTGAGATAGATCGATGAACTTGAACTGGTCGATGTTGCGATGCTATGAGGCCTATGTTAAACAAGTGATAGGATGATGACAACTGACCTGATGCCCTCGATGACGACCGCGGACAACTCCACTGTGGCGACGTTGTGCAGCGGCTCCACGAGCCCGCTGCGCAGTGGCGGCACGCGGCTCGTGTGGCGAGCCTCCAGCGCGACGGCGTGGAACACCTGAACAATGAACAATCGGTTGGCGACAGATTCCAACAAGTTCTCTCGACCTCTCAAACATTTTTCCGTTCTTATAAATCCATTTTTCCGAAATCGTGGACCTATTAAATGTAAACACCTTGAATGATTTTCTGTTATTTTATTTTAAAAATGTTTAGTGTGATTTGTTTGTCGGCAAGGTTGCCGCAGTGGCTGAGCGATTCGCTGCTGTGCTGTGTGTCGCGGATTCGATTCGCGCACGGAAAAAATATTTGTATGGCCTACAGATAGTTGTTTCGGGTCTGGCTATTTGTGTATGTGAGTTTATATATAAAATATATATATATATATATATAAAGTTTGTCACGAAAGATTCGTTCACCCAGTCTTTGTCGATATAGTACCTTGTTAACAGTGTTGCTGGTGCCAACTAACTTGATGTACTGCACAACCCTGGGCTCGAAGTACAGGTTCTGCCAGGAGCGGCAGAAGTAATCGCTGTGGTCGATAACCCGCACCCAGTCCTTCTGATCCACTGATACTTCTATGTAGTACGCGTATGATCTGCCAATAACAACATCAAACTTTAGAGTGGGAATAACAACATCATTGTTACCTAACAGGTGTAACAAGAAATAATATTTAAAAAAAAAGTAACCCCCGACAGCAGAATAAAGATCTCTACCGCAGCTAACAAAACAGCTGATAACCTTGAAACGGATGAAACGATATTGATAAAACATACCTAAGAAGCAACGGTGAAACCTGCTTTCAAATAATTATAAAACAAAACCACATTCAAACCCATCTACCTGTTAAAGAGCTGCGGTGCCACAGACAGACACACAGGCACGGTAAACTTATAACACCCCTCTTTTTGAGTGGGGGGTTAAAAATACACTTGACGAAGTCGGGAGTTATAATTTACCTATTACTGCAACACTTTTTTAATATTCTAAACCTGGGAATCTGCCAGTTACTGAGATAGTAGTTTACGGGTATGTTCCTGCTACACCACTTTGTTTATTGTTGAATGTAATGAGCAGAATTTATAACATGAGGAAGAGGAACCTGTTATCTCGATCCCACAGCAGCAGCCGTATATGGTTGATGATGGTGGAGGTGGCCAGGCGCACGATGATGCCCGGGTTGTCGGGCGCGTCGTTGATGGTGTGCCGGGTGTACCCGCGCTCCATGTCGTAGGTCTCCGTGTCTCCGTCGAGCAGAGCCGAGCGCATGTCCCCGGATATGACCCGAGCGCCGCGCTTCGGAGTCGCCACATTCTCTTCCGGTACTATGAGACATATAACAATTTGGTTATCATTAAAACTCCACTACACTTATTTCAAATCATAAGCGCTTTTGTGTTCGAGCGGATCGGATTTCGCTCAGACATTAGTTTACATGAAGAGCAAGAGTGAACAGATTTCTAGGTTCGATAACGACGTTCATTAAACACAAACATTCAATTAATGAATCGAATAGTTGCGTAATTATGTATGGAAATCCATATAAAGGAATCTGAACCGCACGGGGCGAGGTGGTGAAGGATTCGGTATACGAAAATTTAAGGAACGCTGTTTCAATCCTCTTTTAACCTTATGCTCACAGAGATATCAAGCTGCAGTTAGCACTCCATTTGTGCACTTCTCTATGAGAACATGAAATACTTACACAACAGGCCCCTGTGCCTTAGCTCGGTGCTCTTGGTCTGCGTCTTCTCCTGGATGGCGTCGAGCAGCATGTCGGGGGTGACCAGAGAGAACGGCCGCACCACCGTCAGTAGCTCCTCTAGCGTCATCAGCGTTAGACGCACGCATTTCAATATTTTTTCCTGTAGAACACGCATGAAATTATAATGGCACTGTGTCCCTCTAAAGTTGTAGTTCCAATCGCTTCTAGTAATTTTGTCTAGCTATAACGAGTTCGCCTGAAAATATTTAAAAAATTGGCGCCACCAAAAAATTGTTTACAATAGTGCTCTGCAATCTGAAAAAGGTAAAAACAGACTTAGTTTGACCAACTTGACTAATGTTGTAGACTTACAACTTGCGCCTGCCCCGCCTCGGACTTGACCCACATCTGGTTAGCATTGAACCAGTTGCACACCGCCTTGAATATGTCTGCTTCAGGCGCGAAGAACGAGTCGCGTTCCAGAAGACCCTGTAGGGCTTCCTACAAACGAACAAAATTCGTAAAAATCCACCATAAAAGATAACTTTAAAGTACATACAAGCAAGCCAATGTTATATGTATAAACTGTTGGTGTACTTTATAACATAAATACACCATCAGCCCCGAAAATGACCGCCAGGCACTACTTCCCACTTCCATGTAAATAAAAATATTATGTTTGTGCTTCTGCTAATGAACCTACCACGGACAGTTGCAGGAAGGTGTCATGCTGCAGCACTTCGCTGGCATTCCTGTCCAGGAAGTTGTAGCAATAGTCCATGAGCGCCTTCAGACCGTACAGTCTGCAACAACATAACGTCATGCATGCCTTAAGGATTATGAATTTTAACTGCAGTATGAATTTTCAATAGAACTAAATAAAAGAAAATATTTTTTAAATAATTCTTGTCATTATGAGGGATGTACACCGTAATCATCATAGTTAAAATTTACCGAAAGACGTCCACTGCAGGATGCCTTCTCAAAGATTGGGAAACCGCTGGTCCTGTTTATTAGGCATGCGGCCGCCAAAACCAATATAAACCAGTATAATCCCCCCACCCCCCCTCAAAGCAAACTTTCTCGCAAACCAAATCTGTTTCGCTCGAACCATGTAATCTAAACTGTTGCAAAGTATATTTGTCGTCATTCCATACCTGGCGGCATCAAGTACAGAGCACACATTCCTCAGAGCGAGCACCTGCCGCAGGTAGTCAGAGATGGCGGTCTCCAACTCCTGGAAGTTGAACTGGTGTGCCAGGCCTAGCATGTCGAGCACTGTGTCTTCTCGCAACATGGAGAGACCCATGTGACCTGGAAAAACGACACGTAAGCGTATTTTTTTGCGTGCGTTGCTTTTCATACCAGAAATAGAACTCGTGTGTATACATTTTTCCTAAATATTGCTAGCTTTGATGGGCAGGTGGAGTATTTTTTTACACCCCGTTTAACGTTTGTATTAGCAGCTCGTGGCTCAGCTACCAGTAAGCTTAGTCATAATTCTTCAAATCAAAGAAACACACACAATCGAGTATTTTTTTAGTTATAAAAGCAATAAGCATTAACAATTAATGTTTTATGATTGACCAGCTTCTGCCCGCGACTTCATCCGCATAAAATGTGATATATAATCTCACGGAAACCGTACATTTTTCCGAGATAAAAAATATCCCATGTGTTGTTCCACACTACAAACTATCTCAGTGCCAAATGTCATCCAGATCCGTTCAGCCATTTAAGCGTGAAAGAGTAACATCTATCCATCCTCACAAGTTTTCGCATTTATAATATTTATATGAAATAAAATAAGAATATAATATGATTCATGATATGATGAGTGACAAAGCCAAAAGATGGTTACACTGACGTAATATTAGTAACGGAGTGAAGCCTTAATCAGAAGTAGCCGAGTCTGTAGCTAAGACATTAAACTCAAATCAGTACGTATCAGCTATTACCCCGATCATTACCTGAGTAAACATATCGCAGGAGCGCTTTGAAGGCTTGCAGCGGCGCTTGCAACTCCACTTCCGCCTGCAAAACATAAAGGAGTTAAAACATAGTGTGCCCGTAGCTTCGTGAAGGTCACTATTGAGTGTCGTCAGGATCATGTTCATAAACTATGTATGTGTATAATTATGTAAAAATGCGACTGTGGCCGACATATCGTCATCACCCCAATTTATTCCTAGTGTGACCTTGACTGTTTGCGTTTGATATAATGTAATAAAAACAGAACCGGCCAAGTGCTGTTCAGTCTCGCACAGGAAGGGTTCTGTATCACCGATCAATATTAGGATAGAGCGAAAAAAAAAATAATCCGTGTCATGTATAGTAGCTATACACACTCTATGGTACAATATACTAACGGTTCAAGAAGATAGAGGCCTGTGACGGACGGACAGGTTGTAGTGTGATATGTATTTTAAACAAACTTCAAAAAAAAGGAGCTTATGTGCAGGCCTTCGGGCTGTATCTTTTTGTTTCATTGTTCTATGTTCACCTGGTTAGTCTCCCGCATGCCGCCATAGAGCAGCGCTCTGAAGTAGTCACTGCTGGCAGCCAGGATGACCTTGTGCGCTGGTATCCGCTGCCCCTCCACCACGAGGGTCACATCCGAGTACTCGGAGGACAGGCACAGGGAACCTATGTGTTCCGACAGGTGACCTGGCGAAAATAAGTCACAATGGTTACCGTAATAGTATTGAATAAGCTGGGTTTTACAAAGCACATACTTCGAAAACGGGAGAAAAAAACATATGTACCCAATTACCCATTTCAAAAAAACGTGATAAGTACCTACCTACTATAGTTTGCTCATTTTCTTTCTTCACAAATATTTAAAAAAAGGAAGATTTTTTTTATTTATTTGTTCCAAGGAGTTCCGAAACTACTGGACCGATTTAAACCTACATTATTTCTAACCTACATTATTATTACATTATTTCCATACATATAACATCACGCTACGACACACGAGAGCGGAGCAGTAAGCCAAGATGTAACTTAACGCAATGAAATAAGCCACGCAGACGAAGTGGCGGGCGGAAGCTAGTCTTAAATAAGTAAGTCGATGTAAAATTAAACTTTGCTGCTGCAAGCTGCTGGGCGGATGATACTACTTATATTCAAATGCAATGTATTGCTACAGCCGCTGCAGGACACTATACCCGCGTAGTGGTTGGCAAACATCGACGTACATTCCATCACTCCATTTCCGTACAGAGGTTACATTAAACTAGTCATTGAAAGGCACACAGTCGCAAGCGGAGACAGGAAACAAATTGCGACGCGCATCCGCTCCCAATACATTCAACACAATGTCTACTAGACTGTACTCCGCGCTGAGCCATACCATCGTCGCCACGTCCTATGAAACGCTATAGACCTCTGCCAAAGTCCGGCCATTTTGTCCGACATAATATGTGAAGACTAGTGACGTCGCGACATCGTATCGTCTCTGGCGACACGTAGCTTTAAATTAGCAATATAGGCATATTTGCGACTAGCTAAGCCCCACGGTTTCACCCGCGTTAAGTTACGTCTTTGATTACCGCTCCGTGCCCGTGTGCCGTAGCGTGATGTTATATAGCCTATAACTTCCCTCGATAAATTGGTTAGGCAAAAGGATTTTTTCAAATCGGACCAGCCGCTACTGAGATTAGCGCATTCAATCAAACAAACTCTTCAGGTTTATAATATTAGTGTAGACAATTTACTGCGACATGTAAGACAAAGTCTATCAGAAGACTAAAATAAACCAAGAGGACCATCATGACGGCATTCTTATGAACAAAACCTTTATGAACATAATTATTTGTATTATTGCGAATATTTACGGTCCATGCATAAAGTTTAATATTATGTACAATGGTTCGGTTAGCGAGCCTGTTCGTGTACGGAACTGACGTTCGTGAATGTAAAATGGCACGCAATAACCACATTTTGCGGTTGATTACATTTATTTTTAAACCGAAATTTATTGGTGACGTGTTAAGTAGCAATTATAGGTTCTACTGTACTTGTATTGGGAAACAAAATGGGTCTTCAAAATGTGGGTCAAGCTAAGCAGAAGTTCTAGAACACTAGGTTTTCCAAGTTAATAACAGAATTAATTCACGCGCTTTTATTTTTTCAACGAGGGCTCGACCCAAACTTAAACATTCTAAATACTGAATCAATTACAACTCAAAAATTCTTACTTGCTTCCGCTCCACATAGCTAGTTATTTCTAATCTGTAAGGGTTCCGATCAAAATCAGAATCATCAGATAACTTTTATCAGAAGAATAAACAAAAAAAAAGCTGTCAGACTGCCATATTCCGTATTCTCCAGATAAAAGTTATCTGATGATTAATAAATCAGTGTTTAATAGTACATAAATCACCATGTACTAATAACTAAAAATTATTTATGGAGCTATGAAAAACAATGATGATTGCAAATGTGAATGGGAAATGGGAATGTATGAATTTAAGTTAAAGTTTTCCACAACTGTAATGTAAATTTACACATCTCAAAAGCCTTAAAATCTATTTTATCATAATAAGTGAATGAATATCTTACTAATGTGTTCAATATCGCCAATGCGTGCACTTGGTGTGTTGTTGACGCTCATGTACTGGTGCTGGCTACTCATTGTCCAGGGTTCACATCAAGTCTGCTGCAATTATACAAGCTGTACAGTATGTTAGACAACACTATTAAATACATGATGTCATTGTTTTTCTAATATTTGAGCACAAATATTTTAATTGCATAAATCTTAGATTCTAAAAGTAGGTTCCCGTCCCCGGAACGTATGAGTGTTATTATAAAGTCATTGTGGTTCCGCAACATAACATAATATTGAATTGTACGATAGTAAGACAATTATTATAGAAAAAGTGAAATATTCTTAAAATTAGGAGTGAATGTCAAGAAGGGAACTGTATCACTTAAAAAATATTTTTAATAAAGGTTTTTCTTCTTATTATGAATTGCAATGTTCTTTATGTATAATCATTTGATATGGGGTTCCACAAAATAAAAGGGCTTTGTTAAGTGTTATGTTGGCTGTTTTTAGGAATAGCTAGCATTAACTATTTATTACCATAACAAATTAGATGATAAAAGTGTCTATGAGAGAAGAGGTGACCAATAGTAAACCACATTTTAATTTTCATTATTCAAGCAATATAAAACAATGTGGTGGTACCTTTCATTCTTCAACTTTCTTCTTCATTTCTTTGTTTACTCTTTAAAAAAAATTTAAGAATATAGGCAACATGCAACTAAGATACATTGAATCTGTCATTTTTGCATGGCCTTGCACAACTACTAGAAGCATACCAACACAGTACTATGTGCTCTGTTCATAAGTAGGTAGTGTACTTACATATTGTGTTAGGTTCAGAGCTTATACAATCATCGTTATTAAGCTTGCTTGAACTTAGGTATATATCTTGCATTTGTACCATTTGTTAGTTGGATATGTCACATATCCCTTGCTATATCTAGTACTTTTGGTGGTACATTCAGATGTCAGATAATTGTTCTTAAATTAATCTTTAACAAATTAAAACATTAACTTTTATTTTTCGTGGTTCTGTATTACAATATAACAGTTTTTTCTCAATGGAATCTACTTGAAATTTCTGATTATCTTATCATAATATCATTGAAATACAATATTACAGTACTGGCTGTTGTCATAAAGTGTTTCTTGTTTAGGGGAGTCCCCCAAACAAAAAGCAACTCACTCCACACGTAAAAAATTTATTAAATTGAATCCAGCATTGTGTGCCTAGCCAAAACAAAACTCCTTATTTTGCATCATGAATTGTTTACTTATTTCAAATTGAATGTTTGGATGTTCTCTAATAGATTCTTGGCAATCATACTACTACTTATTGGTATTCGCCTTTGTAAGTTAGATATTTCACGAAAATTGAGCTGCGTTAGATAATAGGTACAATAACAAAACAAAGAAATGTCTAGAACTTATGTTTATCATATAAAATTAAAAAGCACTCAAGATAACACCATGCGCTCTAAACAATTAATTAAAAAACTTACAAACTAGTACGTAGTGTAATAGTCCAGAATAAAATAATAATCATAAGTTCTAAATAAATTTGTGTATACATACGCATAAGTAATCCACGCCTACAAATATTACCAACAGTTCAGTCGTTCGGCAAAATAAACAAACTGCTGCCGTTTTTTCGTATAATGATTTGTTTTGTAATTAATATTTTTAGCGAATAATTGCGAAATTCGCAAAGGGAAAATTTATTTTGACAATATTTTGACAACATTCAGCACTCCGCAAGCAAAAACCAATGTATTCTTACTTTTTTATTCTCCAAGAGTTGACGACGCAATCTATTTAGTTGAAACCAAGCTTTTTGAGATTAAGTGAGGTGGAAATTGTAAAATAACTGTTTCGATTTTTAACTATTAAAGTAAAAATAAATAAACTTAAGGATAATTACTACAGGGTATTAACTTAAGGATACTGCCTCGTTAGCGTAGTGGTCCTAAGCGCGACTGCTATGCTAGAGGTCTTGGGTTCGATTCCCAGGTCGAGCAAAAAGTGTTATTGGGTTTTTCTATGAAATTCTCAGTAGTTGCTCGGAGTTAGGATTTGTGCCCGTTTAATGGCAATAGGCTCGCCCCCTATTACATGGGACCTAAACATACCGGCGAACTGTGGGTGTACATTGTTACACCTCTGCTTAACCCTTCGGGGAATACAGGCGTGATTGTATGTATATGTTAAGGATAATTTATATTCATTTTGGTTTACTTTTATTTAACTCAAAATAAAGATATTACTTTGTAGCATGATGAGTGCACTTCAAGCGCTCAATTTTCATCGTTGGGCTATTTTTTACCCATGGGAAATCATCATATGACTTCCCTCGCCCTGGGCGGGGCGGGAGGGAGTGTCAGACTTTTACTGACTAACACCCATCCATATTCCTTCATGGGCCCTTTGCGTTCCGGGGCACGGTACCTCTTAAAGGCCTATTACATTACACGATCTACCGGGCCCTGTCTATCGTGTGCCCTGCCTACCAGCCAGAGTGCCGATTATTACACTACCCTGCCATTGATTGGCAGGGCAGTGTTGCCAACCGTACGATCGTATTCATATCTTTATATATCATAACTTAATATTTTAGTACTAAGTGATCCTAGAATAAACAACACGTATTTAATTATTTGCAATAAAGATCATAATGTTTAAATTTGGAACGTGATAAAAAAAAACTTCCTGTATAGCACACAGACCCAAAATACAGTACAATACTATATATTACAGTACGGTTGGCAAACCTCGGCAGTGCCGTCTCCTTGTCTCGTATTACACTACACGATCAACAAGGCGGCAGGGAAGCAGGGCGATCGGAACCACTCTCAATTTATCTCGATCACCCTATTTAGGGACCCTGCCTCCTTGTTTCTTATTACACTACCCTGTCCCTGCAGGAAGGGCTCGGCGGATCGGTTAATGTAATAGGCCTTTTACGGACAACCTGCAGCTTCGTCAGGCAACGGCCCTGAGTGGCCCCTTCAAAAATTGCTGACATCTCTTTGAGGCGCGCGTGGAACACGATCGCGCCGTCGACACGGCCTGTCGTTATGCAACGTACGGACAGTAAGCTACCCATTGCTCACTGTCCACAGGCCCGCATCTATGGTGGCCGGGAGTCGTCTCGCGTCTCCCGATGCCCGAAGCGTCTACCGCGGCGGCTGGGACGGGAGACTCTCTGCCTCAACAGTCCCGCCGCCTCCTTCTCTAGCATAACTGCTTCGCAGAAGGAGGCGACTACTTCCCTTTCCCCTTCGTTCCGAACCATGGCTTGCACCAGAGACGGACGCGAGAGTTCGCCGCCGCCGATGGCCGCTAATAGTTGGGCTTGGTCATAGGATACATGTAGATACACTGACATACAACAAATATACAACGAAGCGTTAGAAAGTACCTATGAAGTCTTTTTTTTATTTTTAACCGTCTTAGCGTCTCACCGAATTTAAATGATTGTTTTATTAGACTAGAAATAAAAAAAAAATAAGACAAACATAGGAACAGCAAAGGAAAACTAACAAAACTATTAGATAAATAATTTTATTTTCCGTTTTTAAATTATCCTCCTTTCAATTATTTTCTTTGCATTTTATCTTTCAAGCACCGATTTAATAATTTTCTTGTTTTCGAAAGCGGAAATTATGATTAAGTGAAAATTCGTTTTCCGCTTCCGGTAAACGTAAAACTCATCCTAATAATTTCATCAAATAGCAAATACAAAGTTAGTGCTAACCGAAATCATGCCAAACCAAAGCTAGAAAACATTTGTCTAGATGTACACTTCGTATGTCAGAGAAGCTTATTTTATTATTTAATGCTTCTTGGTACGTACTATTCAAAAGTGCGTAGCACTGTTTTCCAGGTTACCCCAAATATTCAAAAATGTGCTCTATTTGAATGGAGATAAGTGAAATGTTGCCTGCATAATGACCAAAATTCTATAAGTACATGACATGCTTGCGTAGCAACAACATTGTCAAAGGTAAACCTAAAAATAACTTATAATGAAATATATAGATCTAAATTGTTATCGCAGTCGTCTGCAGACAGTATTGGACCTTGCAAAATATTAAAACCACACATATTCGAATAATCATCGAATTTTCTTGCATACCGAACTGTATAAATATAAACTTATCTGTTGACTTTTTTTGGCTGAATAATCGGGCGCGAAAGCTTCGTCATAAAATTGTGTGGTTGCGATTGGTGGAAAATTTTGTCTGTACCAACCTAACGGACACTTAAAACATTTTGGCAATGTTGTCAGATTTATTACCAGTTGTGCTGGGCAGGTAAATATCGTCGCTTTATTGAGTATATTTTATTTTTCTTTAATGGTTTTCAACTCGATAACGATGTTGTAATAGTTGGAAAGATACGTGAAGAACTCATCCTTTGTTTGAAACGTGGAAATGTAAGTAATAAGTTTCTGTTTCACTGTTTCGTGAACTTTTTTGTAGAAGGTTGTGGTTCTGTAAAAGTAGCTGCACAATTGATAGAGTGCGATACTCGAAAAAGAAAAATGTGTGTAACGTATTTTGTAGTAATAAAATAAATAATGTCTTGTATTTTAGTTTAACGTGTTTATTTTGAAACATTAACTTTACCACCGTACAAGCATCAATAAACGCGACTTTGCGTCTGAATGATATTTCATTTCGCGATATTTTATTTTTAAATGCATTGCAGGTCATCAATAATGGATTGTAAAAGATAACTGAGTGCCTGTAATGAACTCGCTTACGTTCTCGGCACTGAGAAATGGAGAGACAGCAGTGTAATTCACTTCAAAACTTTGACGAACCTAAAACAGAAATATTGAAAAAAAGATTATTAAAATCGGTGAACACGTCGGTCTGCACTAATATAACACAACATAGTCCACAGCAAAATGTGTTACTGAATACATTACGCGTGAGTTTGGATAGAGTTTATTACTTTTTTTTTTTAATGTATTGTAAGTTTTGACATCATTGACACACATTTGTCAAATTTCAGGCGCCAATATCGAGCAGCATGATCGTGTCCTCGATGCAAGCCTCACAGAGCTCCATGCCTATCACACACAATTTAGTAACACATTCAATTGCTCCTGTTAAAATACATCCAAACAATTCTCCATATCCCCTTCAACTGTCTACAGTGCATGTGCCAGTGCAGATACCGGGCTCTAACTCTAATATCAATGTCCCTGTTCAAATATCAGGGCCTACTAGCACTGTGCCACTGCAGATTACACCTGTTAGTTTGCCTATTCAAGTATCCGGGACAACCAGCGTACCAGTTCAGTTACCAGCTTGTGAGACTATAAATGTTCCGCTGCAAATTCCTTCAGCTAATCAGAACATTCAACTACCAACATTGCCCTCCATGCCAGTCTTACAAAACCATAATCAGTCCCTCCACAGTTCAATAATTCAAGTTCATATGGGTTCAAATTCAAGGCCAACCAATATGGATTGCAACTCGGACATGACGGTGTCCAGCTCTTCTCACCTTCAGATGTCTGATACATCAATATCACAAGTTAAGGTTAACAACCCTCTCCCACAAGTCCAAGTTGCCCATAACAATGCAATGCTGCAAATGCAGAATGCTGCAAACTCTATTCAAATTCGAGGGGCTCCAAGGCAGGTGCCCCATGTTCCACATGTGGTGTATATACAAACTCCAACTGGATTGAAGCCTGTCACAAGTACCGACGTCATTACCCAAGCAAGTACAAGTGGAAACCCACCACAAATCATAGTAAGGAGACCAGTAAGTGAATCATCACCATTAACAGGCATTCATGTCGAATTGGAACTGTGAGACTTTTTTAAAAGTACTTTTGCAACTTTCAGCTACCAAGTTATGAAATAAAAGTTGATAGTGAATCTAATAATTATGTTGTCAAAAAACATATCAATGTGATTATGAATTGGCTTACTTACCACAAAAGATAAAAGTAATCAAATATTTAATGTCAATATGCTCAATGAATGCACTTTCCCTCACACAAAAACAAACCTAATGGTGGTGGTTTAATCACAAATCATTCTTAGTTATGGCATGCTTTGATTTAAAATTATTATATATAATGTTATTTTTTTCTTTAAAGATAGCCTTCATTGTGATTATTGGCAAGGCCAAATATCACATTATAAAAAGATAATTAATTGCTATGACAGGAGCTATTTTATCAGTAAAAAAAACAATTCTCCTTGTTACATAAATCTTACAACATAAATTTATAAAAAAAATCATTGATGAAAAAATAGTAGGAATGGTTTGTAGGGTTTCAAATACATACTGTTAAAATATAAAATAAAATGGTATGAAGATTTTTAAGCCTGCACAATCACTTAAACTGATTATAAATTGAAAATAACCAATTCAATGTTTATTGCTATCTATTATTGAACAGATGATGAGAAATTGTTGAAAGCTCTTTTACAATTATTATTTTTAATAAGTAAACAACAGTTTTATAAGTTTATTTTCTCTCCTTACAGGTAACCAGCAATTCAAACTTACATTTGATATCTAATGTAAACACCAAACCGAATATAGCTCCAAAGGTGTCTGCTCAAAACAAGTCTTCCATCCTCGCTCCAGTCAATGCTAGTCAACCAATAGTCATACAGAAGCCAAAGTCTAATGACAAGATGATGGTCCCTGTTAGCATTGCACCTAGTAATCCAAACAAACAGGCCATAGCCTACCTCGGGTCAATGAAGAAACCTAACCAAAAGAACTTAACTGAGAACCAATCTATCCTCATATCAAACAATCAATCCAATGTGAATGCCAACAACCAGAAGCTTTTCATTACTCCTATGAATATGCCTAAAATTCAAAATACCAAGTTCATTTTACCTGTAACTTTGCCTGCCACTATGGCTTCGAAAGGCCCCATCATCAATCTGCAAATAGCTAATGGACAAATACAGAATGACCCGCAAGGAAACATTACAGTCATGAGAGATACTATAATGGAAACCCAAGACATGCCACCATTACAGCCACTTGGCAAGGTTCTTTTCAATGGCAAAGATCTACCTCAAAGCCCTAAAAGTGAGAAAGCTTTTACGTTATCCATTCCTGGATCAAGAGCAGAACCAACTGGCGAACAAGGAGAATATACGCTCTCGATACCAGAAACAAATTCGGCAATGAATGATGACATCTACACTGTTTCGATAGCAGACGAGGATGGCGGTCATCGGGAGAAGTCCTTCACTCTAGCTATACCAGAGAAAGGAAAGAGTTTATTGAACAGGAATATGATAGAAAGACACGATGTAGGATCGGTAACTATTGCTGCGCCCGCCATTTTGAGACGTTCCAACTCCGACAACAGTGACAGAAAGATATCGAATGCTAACATGAAGAGGCGCATCTCTTTATGTGCAGAAAACTTATCAATCAAGAACACGCGGCTGGCACTTCCACATAAGATAGAGAAGATGGACGATTCGTCAGAGGCCGATAACAACGACGACCATCGTGTGCCCTCACTGTTCTGTGACGAGAAGCTGGACAAAGATTTAGAGGCTAAACAGTTGGATTCAGATTCTGAAGATTATAAGGACACCAAGCCCAATACAGTCGACGAGAGGAGTCCTAACGACATTTACTACACCACCATTGAAGATTTTTCTAAAGACGATATTAAGGAAGGAGTATTGGAAGAAGATCCTCCGGGGTTAATTTGGAATAATGGCGTTGCTAGATTACAAGGTAGCACTTTGCAATTCCAGACCAACGAATTTGGCCTGATAGATGTGCTAGATATTAGTGATCAGGAAGAATTAGTGAACAATGCGAAGTACCACACGCCTATAAAGCAACGCATCGACAAAAATAAGAAACCTAATTCTCCTGAAGATATGTATCGGTGCGAATGTTGTGGCTGCCATGGCATGGCAGCCGAGTTCATAACACCAAACTTCTGTAGTGCCGCGTGTCAGAATGAAGTAGAGAAAGCTTTACAGAAGAAGAAGGATAGAGAACGTATGGATTTGATGAAGAAGAAAAATAAGATAAAGAAGTTGTTGATGAGGAAACAACATTCTGAGTCTGATATTATTCCTGAGGGAAAAGACAAAGTTTTGCTCAAGCATTATGATTCATTGCCACCTGACCAGTTATCAGAGGCTGCTCTATTGAAAATTAACGAAGATTTGGCGGAGAATGAGAAATACCCGTGGATGTGTGGCAAGAATGGCTTTTCGTGGATGCGGTACCTTGATATTTGTAAAGCGAAGGATGCGCCAGTTAAGCTCTTCAAGAATCCATTTCCTTACAACAGAAATGGGTTTAAAGTTGGGATGCGTTTGGAGGCGGTAGATCCCCAGCATCCTTCAATATTCTGTGTGGTTTCCGTGGCCGAGGTGCAGGGGTACCGCATGCGGCTGCACTTCGACGAGTACCCCGATGTTTACGACTATTGGGTAAATGCAGACTCGGTGGACATATTCCCGCCAGGCTGGTGTGAAAAGAATGGGCGCTCCTTAAAGCCGCCGGGCAACATGTCCTCGTCGAGTTTCTCGTGGCCTCTATACTTGAAACAGATGAGAGCAGTCGCCGCGCCGAGAAACTTGTTCACACATGTAACTGCTGCGGTAAGTTTATAATATTACACTACATTTACGTTTTTATACAAATCGTGTAGGGGGTAGGGGTAAGGTGAATACAATAAATTGTATAGAGATAAATGCTAGCTACTAAACATGCCTTACTACACTTGTTTCCTTATACTATGCAGCAAGGTGCTTCTGTTAAGGTTTCAATGTAACTGTGTGAAATAAGATTAGCCACGAAATTTGTAGACAGCCATACTAGGTCACATGTTCACTCCTTCCGCCCCATTATTTATGTCTAGATCTTCAAACCGAGCTGTTTCCGCATCGGCATGAAGTTGGAAGCTGAAGACCGCAAGAACGACTTGGTGTGCGTAGCTTCAATATCCGACATCCTGGACAACAGGATGCTGATCAACTTCGACTCCTGGGACGAGATGTATGACTTCTGGGTAGAACCCACCTCGCCCTACATACACCCAGTTGGCTGGGCTGAGGAAAACGGAGTGCCGCTGACGCCGCCTAACTGTGAGTACTTATTACTCCCAGTTACCAACAGTTGCTTCTACTGTAGGACAGATTTGAAATTGTTAATTCAAAAGCGACCACTGGTAGACTGTTGAATGAAATATAGAGAATCATATACTTTACCACAACTCAGAATATAAAAGGTGATTTTTGTTTTATTATAATCTTGATGTAGTCTACTCTATAGACAGAAAAGTACTAGCTGCAGTCAGAGTTAGTGCTGAGTATATTTTAAGGCATTGTCTGTAAAAAACCTTACCAACATTTTAGACAATTGATGTTAATGTTAATTCGTGCTCTGAGCGGAGATGTATGGCTTTTAGATGGAACCTACGTATGGTCAAGGGGAACATTTAAAAATAATCTGAAACTGCCGCTTACTAATTAATGTTCTGCGACGTAGGAATACTGTTCATAAAAGTAACGTAACATAGAGAAAAAGTTACTTTATTGCATGCTAGAAATTAATAAAATATATTTTATTCCGACTAACTAACAAAAGATCATAATTACGTAGCACATTACTTTCACAACATTATGAATAATGACTACTCACTAGTAATTGACAACTCAGTACATGAACCAAACGGCTATGGTTTAACAAAGTTGCTATGAAAATTGTCTTTGTTTGTTAACAAACCATGATTTTAATGGGTCAGTACGTATGCGTCTGCGTCCCTAGTGGGAACTGTCAACTGACGATACTACAGTACTGCGGTACTACTGGTGCATTGCTGTCCACACATATACCACATTTCTCATTTTAATGCCTTTTTACCTTTTAAAAATTTTCGTCCGCCTCTTCGGCCGCATAACAATTCTTTTATAATTGCGCTCAGGGATAACGTAGCTTCCTATTAGCTTTAGGAAGTTTGGAAACGGCTCCGCAGTTCTGAAGATTAGTGCGTTCAAAAAAAAAATATACTCATCAGCTTTATTATATTCGTATAGATATTAATTTGTTAAACAGTCTCTACACTTTTATATTATATTTGTAAAGAAAGAAGCGAGACAGCCCCAACACAAGTAATTCTGTAACTGGGACTGAATTACCATTCTGAATGCATTTTTTTATAAGTATTCTGATCTGTTTTTTATTTTAACAAATTCAATTTTCTGTCATACTGTTCCTTAAAAGTAACTTAACATATTAACAAATAATCGCAAGCACCTTTAAAAAAAAATCTGAAAAAAAAAACAAAAAATATTATTGGGAAAGCTGTCCCACACTAACGCTACTTTATTTCCTAACCTCTGTAAATAGTCTCTGTAAGTATATGATAAATATTAATCGTGGTCCGCATTGCAATATCAACAAATTGTAGGTACCTACTAAATGTAAGTGCAAGCAAATATAGCGCTATTTATTATTGGCCTTCATTAAACATGGGAAAGTAATAAAATTAACTCGCCTCCGTATTTATAAAAGACATATATTTTTGTAAGTGAACAAATTCGAGAACCTTAAAAGGTATTCATATCTCAAATGAATTCTGCCATTATTCTTAATAGTATTAATTAAAAATTCAAATGTAGTACGGACTCGCGAGCAACAAGGATAACCGGTAGTTCGGTTACGTCGTTATCTGTTCTCTTCTACACGAATTAGTCATGAAACATAGTTTGTGAGTGAATGTCGTGCCTATTGTTCTACTTCAAATATTACGGACAAATTGCTTATTTACTTCACCTCAGTTCACATGCAAACGTCAAATAGTTTGTTAGGAGCCTTGGGAAAAACAAGTAAGTGGTTTTTGTGTTCCTGATGACAAACTAATTTTATGGATCATTTTGCGCGATTAAGTTTTTCAATGCTGTTTTGTAAATTGACTGAGATTAATAGGTCCTTTCAAAAAACACCGCTGCATTTTGTTGCCAGTTATATAAATAACCTAGCCACAGAGGTTTTTACTAATTCGACTCATATAAAATGAAAATAAAGGAAAATTTACATTAATGAAGATATACTCATTTCAAAGTGGATCCCACTTAGCAGTCAATTGGTACTACATTGAATAACATATCCCCTCATTGAAATGCACACCTCTTATCAAAGTCACATATTTACTCGTCGGCCGTCGCTCAACATTTAGACGTTAATTTAGGTAGCCCGAATTCCTTTGATAAAACGTTATTGACAAGTTTCGGTAAGCCGAGTTACTAATATTTTCAGTTCATTCTCAATAACAACCTACTCTTCTGACAGTGTTGTTGCCTTGCTTGATAAGCAACCTTACTATCTATTCACACTATCTCACTGCTGGGTTTATCACACGATTCTTATAATGCAACTTCTTCCAACTTGTCCTTACGATATCCCTCCCTTGGGCTAATGCCCTCTTTATTATCTATTTACTAACACCTACATATTCATAATTTTATCTGTTTTCAAAATACTCGTTCATATTGGTAATGGTATAATTTTCCTGGACAAACAGAAGGCAACTTTAAAACTCGTGTGTTTGTTAATCCCCAGACCAACGTAAGGGTGAACACTTCAGAGCCCCACTCGATGTCCTTGGTGCCAAAACAAACACATCCAGGCACAAAACTGACATCTGTAAGTTGTGCGAATGTTTGTTTCAAAATTATAATAGGTGTCGTTTGAGCGCAGTCGTCGTGTCTCCAAAAGTATTCAGAATGTCCTCTCGTGTCTGCTCGAGTTTCTCGGGAATAGATTTTCAGTAAGATGGCTGGACTGCCCAGTATCGCATAAATACTCTAAAAGTTCGACTAGTGTTTGCGAGATAAGACCCTACATTTTGTCGATTGCAGGATTAGGTTTAAACGAATACAGCTCAATTTCTGTTCTTACAGAAATCGTGATGCTCGTATAGTGAATACGGTGCATATTAAGGTACTGGCACAAGGTGACATTAAAAAAATATATTTCAATTAGGTATACCATGTCAGTAGATGTGCCAATCCTGTGACTTGCCACCAGCAGACACGCGCGAGGACCTGCCGACGAAGCCTGCACCTTGACAAGTACCAAGACTTTATATTTTGTTCGCAGTTTACAAAGACCCTGATACGTTTTCGTGGGAGAACTACTTGGCTGAGACAGGAGCGTCCCCCGCGCCGCCGCGCGCTTTCAAACCTCGCCCGCCACAGGGATTCAAACCTGGCATGAAGCTCGAGGTTGTGGATAAAAGGGTAAGCACAGTATTATATATTTCATGGCGAAATAATCATTTATTTAGAATAATTTATAAAAATTAGCTTAACAACTTAAGGGAATATTTAGTAACGAAGTGTTATATATACTGTAACACTCGAATTCTACACATTTTCATTAGCTACAAAACAGGGAACTTCTTCAAATTAAACAACTTATTTTCCAACAATGTATACGTATTTAATAAAACCTTTACTAATCATTTGGTGTCAGGTGCCCTTCTTGATCCGCGTGGCCACTATAATAGCGGTGAAGGGCCACCAAGTGCAGGTGTCGTTCGACGGGTGGCCAGAAGAGCTAGCGTGCTGGTTCGACGACGATTCTCCTGACTTGCACCCTGTCGGCTGGTGTTTGAAGACGGGACATCCCCTGGAGCCGCCGCTCAGTAAGTAACTTTCTAAATAAACCGTAGTCTTCTAAAGCCAAGTTATTATTTGACAAAAAATGTGGAAGCTTGAAGACCTCTTTGTTCTCACACTCGTTCTGTGTGTTCAGCGGCCGAAGAACTACGCGTGGTGGGCCCGTGCGGGGTGGGCGGGTGCCGCGGGCTGGGCTCGGTGCGCGGCGGCGCGCACAAGCACCACGCGGCGGCGTCGGCCTGTCCCTACCGCGCGCCCCCGCCGCGCGCGCCCGACCGCCTGGCGCCGCCGCGCCGCGCCGACCACGTGCTGCCCCGCGAGCGCCGGTGAGCCACACGCACGAGTACATGAAAGTAGAAACACTAACATACAACACCAAATTGACCTGCCACTTGTTTGGTCGTAACTTTGATGAAACAGCTACCACTATAGTGCTATGTAAATACACAAAACAAGTGTTCTAGTAAGTGATAGACTGTCTAAATGTCTCGTTATGGTGGAGATCATAACAGCAAAAAAAGTTGGACAGTCCAGTTTTTTTATACACATTAAAATAAATAAATATGCCACAATAAAACATATCAAATCAATAACTTGCCGATAATTCTTTTAAATATTGATATTTTTCATTCCAGAGTGCTCAGTAAACAGCCCAAAACTAATTCAATACACGCGAGTACTCCTACTAGCGAAACTAAAGAGAGGTAAGAATTGTTTACTTGTTATGTAATTAGGGCAGTAACAGTAACATTTAAAAATTGCCGTCTTTATCGTATCGTTAATCGTTTTTTTTTTTTTTTGGTGGGTGGGAAATCATCAAATAACTTCTCCCGCCCTGGGCGGGGCGGGAGGGAGTGTCAGACTTTTACTGACTGAAACCCACCCATGTTTCTTCTTGTGCCCTTTGCGTTCCGGGGGCGCGGTATCTCTTGCGAACAACCCGCAGCCCCGGATCGTTAATCGTTGGACCGACAATTTCAAACGTTAAAATATAGTTACCTATTTAATGTTTTGCAGACCACGAGGCAGGCCGCCTAAGCACAAGCGGGTCGAAGAAGTAGTCAAGAACGACCCGGTATGTATCTTTGATTCTCGTTTGATATTGTAGCTATGTTTGCAAGAAAAGAAATGCGGTCACTGTAATTTTTTGTAAATAGTGTATTTGTGTCTGTTGTCATTGTGTACACACGTACTGCAAATAGAATATAATATCGAGACTTCTCAGGCGTCAGACGACGACTCCGTGTCAAGTGGCGGCGGTAAGCGCTGGCGCTCTAATCGCTCCGACACGCGCACGCTGCGCACGTATTCGCGTGCCTCGCTCGTTGCGCCGTCACATGCAGCGCACGCGCACTCCGCGCCCGCGCCGCTGCGCGAACACCTCGCCACGCATCTCGCCGCGCATCTTACTGCGCTGCAGTTGCCGCATGACCCTACGGCTTGGTCACAGGTCAGTTATCGATAAGGACCTCGTGTTAAAAAATATATTTTACTTATTTTTTTGTGAAATATGAAACAGCAGTGTTTTTTCACTAAAATGTTTATTTTTACCTTTACTGAAACAGCTAACACCTATTACAGCAATTTCATAACGTTTATACACCTACATTTAATACACACAAATTGGCTTTCGACAATTGTGTGCGTACCTGTAATGGACGGACACGCAACATTAACTTTTACATTCTCTAACACGATCTTATAAGAGTTGACTGATTGTAATTGCCTAGTCCACTTTTAGATGTTAATAACCATTAACAATATTATTTCAGGATGACGTCGCAGCGTTAGTAAGTCGGATAGCAGGCCCAGCGTCTGGCGCGGCTGCCGCGGCCGCTCGTCTGTCGGGCGCGGAGCTGGTGATGGCATCGCGCGACGAGCTGGTGCAGTGCGTGCGCCTGCGCGTGGGACCCGCCGTCAAGGTCTACAGCGCCATCCGCCAGTTGCGCGACAACTATACGTGATCGCGAGCCATCGCTAGAGCCATCCTCATGCTCATTTGAACTGAAGAACTCTAGTGACGTGCCATCCATTGTATATCGAACTGCTGTGTTAGAACTGTGTTCCCAAAGCCTAACTCATGCTCATTGAGTTTATACAGTGTAAATATCAAGTGGATATGGACCCCTACAGAGTGTTACATTTATTTGAAATATAGTGTTGTGCAAGTGTGCATTCGAAAACTTTTTAAATAGATCAGACTTCGATCAGGATTGATGTCTTTACATCGTGGGTATTATGTTTTCTTACCGGTAGTGAATTGGGATTATTATGTGCTTCAGATTATGAATTTATCGTGCTCTTTTACTAATATGAACATTGACTTGTGTTTCATTTAGAGATGGTGAAAATTATGGATTTTTACTTTATTTGCAATCAGACATGTTGACTACATTGGCCAAATTAGATTGTCAACTAGTTACTGCTTGGTGTTAGTATATTTTTGTGACTGTCGTAATATTTAGGGTTTTGAGTTGAGTTATGTAAGAATATTTTAAACTGTTTGCAACAAATCTATAAAACCACCAATATGAAATCAGGCAATACATATACACTTGTAACTATTGTTTGAATCAAGCAGTACTGTTTGTAAGCACAAAGCGCACTAAGATTTCAATAAGGCTTTAAATGCGGCGGTTGTGATTATATGCAATCTTAGTGTCGTGCCTTTAAATAGGAAATTTTTAGGAATCAAAAATAATAACAAAGTTCTCAGTAATTTTTACATAACAGTAATTTAGATTATTCAAAATCATAGAAGGGATTTTTATATTAGGTACTTTTACATACTGATGTGATTTCAAATCTGTTGTGTCTACATTTATCAATCTGCCTTTGATTAAATAACTATTCAAATATGGTGACCATATTACTACACATGATTATAGAGCAGAGTTAACCTATTATTCTGTTTGATTGGATAAGATACTACTTTTACAGTTTGCCAATTTAAGAATTGTGACCCAGTGACTCTATGTAACTAGCGTTGCAGGAGTCTCGCACCACATATTTACAAGTGCAATTATGGACTAACAGCTGCCTAAGATGAAAATTGTTCTCTAGTCTGGAAGTTTTGAGACTTGCCTGAAAAGGACACAGTGTTGTATTTATAAATATCAAGACCATGTAGGGACATAGTTAAATATTTTGTGCAATCTAGTTTTAAAGTAACATTGTGTCCATACATTAATTAAATGCTTTGAATCCAACTAATTTTTATTGGACTATATTCAACAGTCAAGTGGCAATAGATAGATCTTAATTTATGAAATGTTCTCTAATTGTAATAATTAACTTTTCTTAGTTTTAAGGCCAGAATGGGATTTATTTGGGTTTAAATCTTTTTCAGTTATTTCTGTTTTTAAATGAGAAAGAGCAAAATATGATGAGTTAATGTATCAATGATATTGGGTAATCATACATTTAGTTTTAATATCCACTTTAGGATGTAATATTACAAAGAAACACTGTAAAATTAATATTTACAAAATGGAAATGTGTAAACACTAGAAATGTTGAAAATATTTTAAAGCTCCATTATATTTTACATTAAGTAAAGAAATTTGATTTCATTGGAATAAGTGTATATTTTTCACTAAGAATGTCCACATGTTTCTATTAAAATTATAAATTAAGTTATTAAGATTTTATTGAATATTTGTGACTGTAAATAAGTATGTTGTATGAAGCTGCTAGATTATTTTTATAGCGGCCGCATTTGTACATAGCGCTATGTACGATGTAAGTTTTTACACGACGACTAGGTAGTATTATAGTGCCATTTCGATTGGCACCAAATATTTTATTGTTACTCTGTAATTTAATAAAAACTGTGAAACTCGAAAAACTTTGTTTTTATATCCCTGCGAAATATAATTTACTATGGGGTCGATTTAATGAATCTACTAATACCCCGTGGTTTCACCCGCGTTCTGTAACGTCTTTGGTTACTGCTCCGCCCTCGTGCGTCGTAGCGTGATGTTATAGCCGGCATGAATCTGGCTATCACTAACAAAAGGTTTTTCCAATCCGTCTGGTAAATCCAGAGATGAGCGCATTAAAACAAACAAACAAAAAATCCTTAGCTTTATTATACATGGATAGGTTTTACGCACAGGGCGGGGGAAGTCATTTGATCATTTCGTATCCGTAAAAAAAAGTGTCCTCGTGCGAAACTTATGTTAAATGTCCATGCTTACTGAATTCTGATTTCAGGTAATCAATTATTATATTTACAACTGACAGCAAATTAATTCATCATGGGCAGTGTACGTAACTCCTTCAAGCTTCTCAGCTGAATTGTAAGAAAACCATAATGCTTCTTTACTTTTTAGAAATTGTCGAATTTTTTAGCAATTTTAGTACAACCATAGACTTCTCAGTGTCCTAGGTCTGTTCCACAGATTATACACTAATACTAGGTCTGTTCTCTTTTTTGTTTAATTCTATTATCTGTCAAAATAATTATCATCTGTGGCATGAGTGCTATAAAGATACAATTTTGTTTGGCTACCGATTCTCATTTTCATGAGTTTTCAAGAGTTTTTTGGGAATATTAACTGAAATATCTTTTTGTGATGGCGCTATATTGTGCAAGTAAGTATCTATCTATTCTATTACTATAATATCACAAGATAAATATTCGAAATCGTTGCATTTTTAGAAAGGCGCGTATTCACTGTCTACCGGTGGGCAAAACCCACCCGAACATTATTAATATATTAATTTGTTTATGATATAAAAGTTCTATAAAAAACAAGAACATTAATATCTCGTTTTATACAAATTTAAGTTTGTGATATCTACGAATTATATTAGTATGAAATTATGTGTTTATAACCTAACTTTGCGTTTGTAGTATCTAATGAGGTTCCCGAGCTGCCTGTGGTGTCCCCTTCGTCGGGCGCCGTGTTTGAGAAGCGCGTGATCGAAAAATATATAATAGAGAATGGTGTGGACCCTATCAATGGCAAGGAGTTGAGAGTTGAGGATCTCATTGAGATCAAAAGTGAGTATACAACATGACGCACAATATTGCCTTTTAAAAAGGAAGGTGGGTTCAAAAGTTGCTATAATGATATTAATTGTTTATCTATAAAACCAAGTTTGACAACTATTGTGTACCAGCGGAAAATTGCTAACCCTGTTAGTCCAGATTACTATGCAGCTCTGGTGTTGCTCCTCTGTTACCCTATGGCTGTTATATTAATAAGACTGACAACTATAGCTATGTATTGTTGTCAGTCTCATTAGTACAAAACTAGCACCAGTTTCTTAGTTGATGGTCATAAATAAAAATAAAGCAAGTAAAAATTATTGTCTGCGTCTAAAATTTTATAATTGAAACTACTTATTTACATCTCTGTTGCTCAGCTCCACCAATAGTGAAGCCAAAGCCACCGAGTGCCACTTCCATCCCAGCCACTCTGAAAAGCATGCAGGATGAGTGGGATGCTCTAATGCTGCATGCATTCACGCAGCGCCAGCAGCTGCAGACTGCTCGACAGGTCAGTTACATGCCCCATCTACTGCTTGTTTTCTACACAAAAAGTTAAAGCTTACAGAACTTTCTTTTTAACCTGCCCCTGCCTTTTTAAATAAAACATCTTTTTATTGACAGTACCTACTATAAATTTTAGCAGTGCACTATAAGAATTGGAGCAATTTCAATAGTTCCATGATCTCAGTCTTGCTTGACCAACATATTATTCAATAGGTTTTGCTCTCTTTTTACTATTACTTTTTAAGTATTTTTTTTTTCTTTTTGTTATGCCTCATAAATATATGTCATCTACCACTATGTTGGGACACTAATTTCCTGATAATCAGGTATTCTTGCTCCAGACACCAATCTCAAAGTAATATACATACTGCAGTTTGAAACTCATTTTCAATAAGAGGTTGTTGTTTGTGAAGAGAAAATAGAATCTATTACGATAGGAACTTGATTTTTTACAGTTAATAAGTGCCATTATTATTTTCTTATCCTACAGGAACTCAGTCATGCTCTCTACCAACACGACGCGGCGTGTCGTGTTATCGCTCGTCTCACGAAAGAGGTGACCGCTGCCAGAGAGGCTCTCGCAACGCTTAAGCCACAAGCCGGCATTGTCGCGCCTCAGCCGACACACCAGGTTCGTTTGATAAATTGCTATTCGTATTATCATCTACTAGCGCGCTCTTACAATTTTGATGATCAATGTTGTACCTTGTAGTTGTGTAATGTTTATATTATGTACAGCAGATCCTCTGTTATGTCATACATAGACAAATTTTCAGTTTCAATTTGAGTTTATGTTCATTTGTTTGCTTAAGTTACTTAAGTTATGTTTGTGTGACAGGCGGAGGCGGGCGCAGCAGGCGGCGGCGCGGCCCCTGTGGGCATGTCGGGCGAGGTGGTGTCGCGCCTGCAGGAGCGCGCCACTGCGCTCACGCAGGAGCGCAAGCGTCGCGGACGCACCGTGCCCGAGGGACTGCTCGCGCCTGACCAAATACGAGCCTTCCTTACTCTGGCTTCACATCCCGTAAGTATAACATTCTCATATAGCAAGAACTGAAGACTTCACTACCAACTGTTCAATACTAATATTGATTCGTACAGGGGATGTATTTTTAAGATGGGATTCTATGATAGATAATAAACCTTTAGTCTGTTCCTACTAAGAGAAAACCTGTATCCTCCAGGGTCTCCACTCAGCCAGTGTACCCGGTATCCTGGCTCTGGACATCAACCCATCAGATCACAGCAAGCTTCTGACCGGCGGCAACGACCGCAATGCGACCGTCTTCAACAAAGACACAGAGCAGGTGGTGGCCATCCTCAAGGGTCACAGCAAGAAGGTCACCCGCGTCATCTACCATCCGGATGAGGATACCGTCATCACTGCTTCTCCCGATCATACTATTCGTGTATGGAATGTGCCCACGTGAGTAAATTATATTTTTTAAATTAAATCTAGGTGTCGGGGGAATTTTGATCATTTGTGAAGACATTTTAATTTACATCAAAGCTTGCTTTGCTGTTTGGAAGACCATTAACAAATGTGTTTACTATCCTATGTTGTCTTGTTGGCAGGTCTCAGACGACAGTGATCCTGCGCTCGCACGACGGCCCCGTGACGGGTCTGTCCCTCCACCCCACCGGCGACTACGTGCTGTCCACGTCCACCGACCAGCACTGGGCGTTCTCCGACATCCGCACCGGCACACTGCTCACCAAGGTCAGCGATTTCTCGGGCGTCAGCCTAACCACGGCGCAGTTCCATCCTGACGGGCTTATCTTCGGTACTGGCACCGAAAACTCCCAAGTAAAGATCTGGGATTTAAAGGAGCAAAGCAACGTGGCCAACTTCCCGGGCCACGTGGGACCAGTCACATCCATCTCCTTCTCCGAGAACGGTTATTATCTTGCCACGGCAGCTGAAGATGCGTGTGTCAAACTATGGGATTTGAGGAAGCTGAAGAACTTCAAGACTATTCAGCTTGAGGAAGGGTACGCCATTAAGGAGTTGTGCTTCGACCAGAGCGGTACATACCTGGCTATCGCTGGTACCGACGTGAGGGTGTACTTGTGCAGACAATGGCAGGAGCTCAAGGTGTTCAACGACCACACGGCGTCGGCCACGGGCGTCCGGTTTGGTAAGAACGCGCAGTACATCGCGTCGACGAGTATGGACAGGACGCTCAAACTGTACGGGATAGAGTAGGCGTGGGCTGGGTAGCACCAGACCATGTTATTGTATGGTGTCAACAGATAACGACGAGGCGATGAACACTCGGAATGTTCCGACGTAGCACTACTGACGAAAATGTATGTGATTGTTTTTTTCTGCTACATTTATGTTTTTAACTCCGTGTTTGTGATTGCGGCATTCAACCGGTTTCAAAGCAACATAATTATGGTGCTAATTATCCTTTATGTAGTGCCATTATTATTTTTAAATTACTTATTGTTTGTTTCATTCTTAATTCAGTCTATTTTGCTACTTATATAGCAAGCTGAATTAACTCCAATTGAATTTATAAAATTATCACTTGGCATTTTCCAGTATACTATAATGTTATTCCCTGAACACTATAAATATTTTTATATTAACCTTTTCACCGCCACGGAATTCAATAGAAGTTCCAGAGTTTCGTGCCACCAGCGCCACGACTTCATAAGAAGCTCTTATCTTATAAAAACACATTTTTTTTGAAAGCTTTGTTTCATATTATTATTGAATAGTACTGTCTATTACTCCTGTTTTTAAATGTTTCCACACACACTTTTTATTTGTCTTAGAATCGGCAAAAACATAAATTTCAAACATTTTTAATGTCCCCCGCCAAGGACTTCATATATGTATAGTCGGCCAGTGATGTGACGCGAAAGTTTTCACTTTGATTTCGCCTGTAGAAATATTAATTATAAATACTACTATCGAAAACAATTTGAGATCAGTAATAAACGAACTTAGTTTACTACTTTATAACAAAAGGAAAATAAATGAATTCCGAACTTCAGATGAGTCCGATCCGGAATTAAATGCGTGTCGATAATAATATTCCCATCTCTATAAAACAATTAGTTGTCAGTGCCCCTGGCGCAACGGACTACTATAGAAGTCGTTCTGTGACGTCATAAGCGTACGGCTGTCAAGGTCACTTTGGCATAGTGCTGTATTAATCGGGTGTGCGCGCACGCATGCATCCTTCTGCCACTTTGCTTGTAATAATACTATTCAATTATACTAATAAGTAAACAAATTGTGAAATGATTGAGAAACTGGATTCGGTTGAGCTTTTGAACATTTTACAAGATGTGGAATCGGACTATTGGGCTGCCTGTCCACAGAAGCGGACTGAGGCTTCGGAGCGGAAAAACGGAGAAATATTAACCAATAGGATTGTATAAATTTTTCGTTCCGCTCCAGTTATGCAATTCTATTGGTTAATATTTTTCCGTTTCTCTGCTCTGCAGCCTCTCTCGGCTTTTATAAACGGGCAGCCTAACGGTAAAAAACGTTGAATATAGTAGTTAACAAAACACGGGAATAGATAAAAATAGAAGAAAGAAAGACCACATCCCTAATCAGACTTGAATTTACCGTGCTTTGAACGCCAAGGACAAGTTAAAAATGACGCCATTAAACAAATAGAGATGTACATCACCTCATTTCATACAGCTCTGAGTTATGTATTTGTTTCATTGATACTTATAATTTATACTGGTTTTTCTTACTAGAGATTATGTGAAATAAAGTAAATATGTAAATATTCAGTTTTTATTTATATTCGTGTAATTATAAATAAAACAGAACTTAACGCCTACAAATTTCATTCATCGATAAGACGATAACCTCATCACTACTGTTTACTTTATATTTCGTTATACATTTATAGCTTGGCGCTGGAGGGGCATCACGTTTTGTGAACGTTGGCGGTGAAAAGGTTGAACATAATTACATATTATTTCTAAGTGTAAGGGTAAATTCATAAAATGTGCAGTACCAATGTGACGTGTGAACTGCACACACATTGTCATCACACCATTTATCTGTTATACCTTCTTTCATACGTCGTTATAGAAAATATAAATTACTTCTTGATAACACCCAAATTGACTAGCTAACCAAATTGGGTAGCTCGAGATTCATTAATATTGATAGTCAAATAGCTAGCCAGATTTCATACAACTTATTTAGCCTTGTCAAAATAATTATAGACTTTAATGGTCTAAATAAAAATAACTATTCTGTCCTATGAGCATTTTGACTTGAAATAATTGACCAGTGTATGTGTAAACAAGTAATATATCATAAACACAATTAATATTGAAGAAGTTTTTCTTGATTAAGTATATTAGGTTAGGTTTTAGCTGATATCTTACTGTAAGTTTATTCCTAAACGTGAGAGGTTATTGTTTAGTAAGACCTGGGCATGACCTGAGGAATTGTGGAAGTACTTCATTCTTTACAAATTAAAGGGAATGAATTTTATTTGATATTTTATTAAATACTATATTATTATACTTTCGTTGCTACTATACAATGTGGGGTTTGCAGAAATGAAAACTCCTCTCAGCATCATGTAAGTATCTTTATTTTCAAATTTACAATAAAAACAAATCCCTCCCATCACAACATAATAAGTTTGATACAATAAAAATTATATATATACACTTATCATTACAGGAATATTAACATAAATCTACCAATGCATATAATATACGACTTCCGAATATCTGCACCGCCTGTGCAAACTATCATACGAACTGTACTCACACCTCCGAACTATATGATATATAATTTAGATTATTATCAGAGACTTTAGTTAAACTAATCCACATTTATTTTAATTTGACAGTTATTTTCTCCATTGTGTTGGCATGTCCTTATTTAAGCTGGCCAATTAAAGTTCATGATAGAACAATTTTAAGCACCAGACCTGAGAGGGGCAGTAAGACCTATAGTCCTATAGTTTTGTGAGTTAACGATAGTACGAATATAATAATAACCACGTACAAACTACACAGATCATAAATGTGACTGGTGAGTGGCGTATTATGGCAAACTTGTGCAACATGAGATTTCAATAGTTTATGAATTGTTTTTGTTCTAATGCAAGATCTACCTACGTTGATCAACTTTTTTTGGAAGCAACGACAAACTAAGTATATCGTACTAAGGCAGAATAACAGTTGATTTGGAAGTATGTGACAGCGGCGAGTAATGTGTTGCCAGTCTCATACAACTCGTATTGAACGCAGCTCCCGCCGTTGCAAGATCGCGACCTCAGACCATCTATGGAGCCTGTACACAAGTATCTTTGCATACAGCACTGAATCTTGCAAGACTAGTCTTAACTAACCTACTAGCAAACGGAGTAAACATGATGGCCCTTGTAACTCTAACGAGGGTTTATATACACGGCGGCTCACATAGCATTCACTAGTACTAGAAGAGATAAGATTAAACAATCCACCAACCGCGCCGCACAGCACATCGATCTGACGAAGCGATCGGTTTAAGAAACTATGAATATTGTCTAAGATTATAATTTCTATTGATCGAAGTCATTTTATAGCAATATAGAACATTTTAATTTATTGCTACAAAACATGATAATATATAATATTTAATGACTTCTATCAATTTGCCTGATCAACAAGCACATGGGTTCGAGTGGTTATATCGACGCAGAAGTTAAATTAAATTATCGATAGGTATAAGTGCACATTAGTCGATATAACAACTCGATGTAAAACAAAGTTTAAGTGGGTAACATTACTACGAATGATCTGATTTGTTTGAAGAAGGGAATGGTTTCTATCATCAGACATATACACCATGATTCAGCTAAAATACTTTCTTAATCGAATGTGTTATCGACGTTTTAGAGCATAATATTGCATCTAATGTGTAGTTTTACAGTACAACCGTATAGAATGATATATTTTATTGACAGATTATATTATACTAGATACTATAAATCGACATTCAAGAAATATCAATATTCATAAATAAGTAGTTTTAAGTGCAATGAGATTGTGTATTCGCCATGTGTATCTGGCTCTGTATATGGAAGCGTAACATTCATCCATTACTGTTCCAGTACAAGACAGTTGGACGCTATAGAAGACGTATAGTGTACTCTTGTGGAGCGATAACACTTCTGTATAGCTCCAGGTACGAAATATAAATATATCGAGAGACATAACGGGCACTGTGATATTGTAATTATTAAGATGAAACAGTGTGGTGACGATATGTTTACACTTCCAAACAACTTATATGGTATGTTTGTAACTATTTTATTGTTACTCAAATGGGGATTTTGTGTTGTGGGCTGTTTAAATAAATCTACACAACGAAAAGGTCTGTAACGTAATTGAAATTGTTTTAGTTTTAAGTAGAGTGCGAGTGTAACAACTAATCGAGTGCCTCAAACAGTGACAATATCTTTTGAACTGGTCTACGACAAACTCACACCCTACTAAAGACAAGAGACATGTGGACAAGTTCTTACAAGTACTTATAATTGTGATCTCTATAATTTTATTTCTGCTGGAGGGGGAACAGTCTAGTATTTTTCCTTTTGCGTGTTTTATTATTTCAAATACCGTACGTATTTTATTGCAATTGTTTTGTCTGATTTTAAAGGAATTTCTGCTTGTTGGTATCTTTAGCTACCTTTGCAATATCCCAGTATACTTTTTTAATAAATACCTACTTATTTTCTATAGTCTTAGGGGGGGCAACATATAATAAGTAAATAAAGATTTTAGGACCCCAATCGTGTTTCCAGTTCAAAATTATTTGTAATAAGCGGGTAAATTTGATAAAAAAATCATTAAAAATGATGTAGGAATCTTCGAAGTTTGCGACTTGCACTATGCAATAAGGCAGACCGAATCTAAAATATTCCAGTAAATATTAAAATTTCTCGCCCCCTATTACATGGGACCTAAAAACATACCGGCGAACTGTGGGTGTACATTGTTACACCTCTGCCTAACCCTCTGGGGAACACAGGCGTGATGGATGGTATTAAGATTTCAATTCAACGCCATCACGGGTCAGAAGCATATCGAATGTGAAAAATACAAAAGATGTAAGGAACAACAACAAGGACAGCAAACAAAGGATGGTCCCTTATGACATTTCTGCCTTTTATATCCTAAAGGATTACCAAAATCTCTTATGAGTGGCCATTGATTGTAGTTTCACAAATCATAATGATTAGAATGTTGGTTATCTAAACCGACCTACATCTACCTTACACCAGCTGTCAGATTGTAGTGCAAAATATTAAGTGTCCCTTAAAGGTGGTAATGGATCGTACTTACCACAAGCCGGCGTTTCGTGAATTTGTTTTACAAACGTTTGGTGAAACAAACGTTCGTTTGCGAGCACAGATAGAATTCGTTTTGGCGATACTCACCGCGAGTGATTCGTTTTGCAAATGAATGTTCGTTGCGTAACAAAAGCTCGTGCAACGAATGTTTGCGAAAGGAATTCGCGAAGCGACTGCTCCCGGTAAGTACAAACCTTTACGCCCCTTAAGGAACACTTCGTACTACAGAACTTGACAGAGCAAAAAGCAAGAGCGCCGTAAGTTTGCGTCTTAAAAATACGACGTCCTGAGTGAAACATCCACATACATCCCAGATCCCTTTACAATACTTGCAATTTTTATACATTTGCACCTTTTCTGGGTGGAAACCTATCCACCAAAATTTTCTTAAAACTACATTGAAAGGAAATGGGGAGAATTTGGTACGGATCGCGACCAAAGTGTAAACATACCGAAACACAGTATGTCGGAAGCAAGTCAGTAAGGATGCAGGACGCGGCCCATGAGCTGCGGGGTCGTTTCCGGCGGTCATGCGAATATGAGCCACAACACGAACAAGATGGCCACCCACAGGAATATCTTCGACAAGAACTGCTCCTCCTCGTACTGCGCAGTGCCGCGGGGTGCTGCACACACAACATATTGACAAATTATTTTACTTTTTGGGATAGTGAATGAAAGATCCGCTTACGCAGTATTCGACTGTACCTCATAATTCTCTTTCGCTTTTATTATCAACTTTTTAGCGCCATACCATTTTTCACCCAATCCATTTACAGTTCCACATTGAATCCTCATTACCATATCATCACTCATCACCTTTCTTATAACGTATACATACCGGCACTAGGTCTCGGATCTCCAAAGTTAAATGTGGATGTAAACACCCCAAAGGGAAAGGCACCAATGCCGAAAGACATGTGGAAGCCCTCGCCGAAGCCGAAGCCGGGGAAGCCGCTGGTGTTCTCGGGCTCCGTGCGCTGCCCCGCCGGCCTCGGCGGCACCTATAATGGTGTCATTTGCATAAAAAACCAACTTTCTTCAAAGCAACACTGGGTTGCTTTTGTTGTTTCTCACCATTGTCTCATTAACTACACGTGCAAGCTGTGTGAAGACATTATTCATCAAGTTAGTTTCCATGTCACTTAAGTTAGAGAGTCTAGGGTGGGACGTGCCCACCTACTTGAATTTTATTAATTTCTGTCAAGTTATGTGTGTTACCTTATTCCTGGGGTCTTCTTGTTTTGTGTTGCCTCTGCCATACAGTGGGATAACTTTGTCTCGGCTGATGGCTGCCTTGCACACGGGACACACCTGCCGGCTCGGCCGCGTCTCTAGCCATTGATGCAAACATGGCCAACTGTGGCCACAGTACTAACTTGATTATTAATATTTGACTGAATTTCATGATGATACCCTATATTTAGAAATATTCGAAGCGCAGTGGTAGATAACACATAATATCTAATCATTAATATCACAGATGGTAAACTGCACATGCTTTTCACTAAGTGACTTATACACATCTAAATAAATTAGACAAATATGGTAAGATAAATAAGTGTAACACTATCATCACCACCAGACACTTGCCTCACAGACTGCACCTGTCTTTTCTAGGGAGATAGATAAAATAATTACCACTACTTAAATAAATAAATGCATAGTTCCTCAAGGGAGTATTTTAGGTCTGACTTCAACTAATGTTGGTTTGATTATCTTTTGTTATTAAAAATTAAAAACCTATGAAATAGTCGACTTCAAACCTGAAGTGCACAGAGCCGATTTCCACTCAGGAATTGTATTTCATTCATTTAATTTTTATTTCATCACTTTTCTTAGTGTGTTGAACAATGTAGTCCACAAGCTTCTAATATTCAGAATTATTCTTGTTTACTTTTAAACTTTAATGACTTGTTTTTACATAATAATAAGGGACACTAAATGTAAAAACAAATCTGTGTCTTTAACCTCTTGTGTGCCGGAACGTAGATCAACGCTCAAAATAAGCCAGTGTTAGTCTGCTGGAGCGTATATCTGTATTTATGTGACATTAAAAAATGAATTTTGTATGTATTCGCCCGGCATACGAGGGGTTAAGTGAGCTGGAGTGTAGGTTCACCAAGCATGTTAAATTGCAAAACCAATTGTAAATGCTTATGCTTCAAGCATAAGTGTACATGTGGATATTATAGGAACTAGACACTCAATAAATCAATAGTTGCAGGTCAAGATGAAGATTTGTGTAAGTTTATGAAAATTAACAAAACATTTTACTAGCTTCAAAAACTCTTGGCAGCCATGATAGACATGATGTTCTAAAAAATATTAGGGTACATCTTCAGAAATAAACATTTAAAATGAATCTATTTGTGCAATAGATTCAGAGTACTTTTTCAACAAACATTATTCCAAGAAAATACCACTTTGATTTAATTCATAATACTTATTGATATTTTACATGAAGCATTACACCAAGTCAGTGATGCTTTCAGTGAATAGCTATAGAGTAGTTTTGAATACATTTTAGATACAATAATGTGAATGAACACAAAACATACTCCATTTACTTTTTACGAATGTAATTAGCATAAATTAGTTTAAATTTATTTAATTTATAAGTTTTCTACAGCATAAAGGGGGCGTGAGGTCGTCGTACCAGAACAGGTGTCCGCACATGCTGACGACAGCGTCGCGGGCCGTGTCCAGGCAGATGTTGCACTCCAACATACGCTCGTCATGTTTGTCCTCCTCGCCGCCAGCGCCACCGCCCGGTGCCGGGGCACTCGCCCGCGGTTCGCTCGTCTCTGCCATCGCTCTGTCCAACAAAACACTCCACAACTGATCACCGATCACGTCAATTACACATAAATATTCAACATAAAACCTTATCACCACCAATGACGTTCCCACTGTGACACGACAAAAGTTCACAGGGTTTCCCGTATATAAGTCTAGGCAGACTTTATTAACAACATTAACAAGAAAATCACCTGACACTGTTAAATTTGAAATAATACCCAGCTTATTCACACAGAAAATTATAAAAATAAATAAATCACATCCCCAATCCCGTGGTTTGATGATCTGTCATTTTTTTGTCATAGACTATGTGTATTATAGAGAAATATGTCACTGCATCTTTAGTTTGTGAGTGAACCGATTATGCGACATACGACGACGTGGCTATAAACACTTTGGACACCCTGTACTCCACTATTTTTGATACATTTGTCTGGGGAAATAATTTAAATCTTTAACAGAGTCTTAAACTTATTCAAAAAACTAAAACCAATCAGAGTATCTCTATAATACAAAAAGCATAAATTATTATCGATTTCATTTGTTTATAAACAACTGTTATCTATGTTCTCTTTTATTCTTCTGCTAACCCGGTACCGCTTTATGATTGGCTGTTCTTTGTATGAAAGTCTATGATCGTTATTTGATATTTTACGCAGTCGATAAACTTGCACAAGGAAAACAGATGTCAAGTATTTTACCTGTGTGTGAACTCTCTGAACTAAAACTGATTATTGTGTGATGTGATTATCTTCTCGTTGGCGTCCATTCGCGTATGTGCATATTGAATATCGATTTCTTAATAATTTTGTGTTCAATTGTGATTAGCTAATTAGAATCACCAACTGCAAGTGCTGGCCCTAAAAATATGTTGAAAAACAATTGTGACGTCACATTTCCAATCAGCTGAGGTGTTGTGTTGAGGAGTGTGGAAGACGATTAGTGCAGCAAAACAAACAAGATGGGTGGTGCGGTGAGCTCCGGGCGCGACAACAATGAGCTGATAGACAACCTGATGGGCGGAAACTACATCCGCACTCGGCCTGTGGAGCGGGTGTTCCGGTCGCTCGACCGGGCCGACTACATGACGCCCGAGTCGCGGGATCAGGCGTATAAGGACCTAGCGTGGCGGAATGGGCCGCTGCACATGTCCGCGCCATGTATTTACAGGTGGGTACCTCCACGCACCAGCAATGAAGGTTGATGTGAAAAAATGTATAATCAATACTTGAAGTTTGAGTTACTATGTCGATTGAGACTTGTACATGTACTATTTATATTCGGTCATAGAGGTGGAGTAGCAGCTTCATAAGTGTGTAACAAACAATGATCACGGTATTTTGGTAAAGTGGGTTTCTACCCACTTTACCAAAATACCGTGATCATTGTTTCATTGTGTCACTAAATGGTTGGTAACATACCTAGTATCTAGATATGAAACTGTTAACCTTATCTTGTATTCAACTGTTTATATGTATTCCTTCACTGTCCCAATTGTCATATTTTATGTCGTAGAGGAAGAACCGAGAAACTGATACATCATATTCTTGTAATGTTTGTGTGGTAGGTATTCTCAAATGACTATACCACTTTATAGCAAACAGCTGTGGAATTTCATGTCTCTATAATGAGCACTATAATACAACATTTGGCAATGGCTTTATTACGACCCAACCCAAATAATATCTCAAGAGGCTCATCAGCCCTTGGGGGAAAGGCTTGATTAAGAAGTCACTATTTCTGGATATTGCCTACATTGTTAAAAGGTTATCTCCCTGGGACCCCAACTACCGGTAGATTTGACTTTAATCCCATTAAGTTCTAGTAAAGAGAAACTCGAATTTGTCAATAAAACAGTTTTCCTAGGGATTGTGCTTGTCTCAAGGCTATGTTAGGGCTGTTAATTAGCATCTCCTGCATGTTGGCTAGTTCTTCTGCTTGCTTTTTGAAAAATCTGGCATTTTAGTATTGTTATTACTGCGAGATTAGTATATTTCAGATTTTTATTCTGTGCTATTCTAAGGAATTGTTAAAGGAAATTAACATAATGAATATGGAACTTTATTAATATACCTATGAGAACATCATGTACATATGATAAGGATCTGCATCTTTTTTGGTAAAAGATGTAAAAAGCATAATTATAATAATAGGAATACGGACCAATTAGTTCCACCAGGTTGGAGACTGGCTAAAGTAGACTCATCTTTCATGATTTATTGTTTAAAATGTTACAATAAAATGCCTTTCCCCATTCTACAATTAAATGAGGTGAATTAAGTCTTATATAAAAGGCACACTGTGCAGCCCGATAAATATGCTCAGCTGGATACTGATCCTGCTCTACAACCACAAGGGTGTATAGATTAATAATGTATACACTGCATTCAATAGCACTACTGAACGTTTGAATTACACAATATATCTTCGCATGTTTTATGTTAGGGTTGTGGTTTCTGCACTTAGTCTTAATGTTGTATATGCATTGTATGTATATATATATATATTTTCATTGTGTAAACTCAATGTAATAATATTATTTTGCTTAGCATGTGCATGTGCACACCATGTACTTTCTGTAAAGTTCGAATGTATAAGCTATTCTGAGTATGTCACTTGAATGTCTGTGTTAAAGTGGTTGACAATGTTGAAACCTATTAAAATACTCTATGAATAAATTATATATTATGGAAATGATTTTGTTTCAGTGAAGTGTTAGAGGGACTAGAGTTACGGCCGGGGCTCTCGTTCCTGAACATTGGCTCCGGCACAGGCTACTTCAGCACCTTGGTGGGACTGATCATCGGCCCTAGCGGCGTCAACCACGGCATCGAAGTCCACCCTTATGTCCTAGAATACGCCATCAAGAAACTTGGACAGTTCATAGAGAACTCGCCTACGGTGGACGAGTTTGAGTTCTGTGAACCTAGGTTTTGTGGTGGTATGTTGTAGCTTTGTCTATATTTCTTTTATTGAGCTACCTGGATCGTGGTCTCCAAACTTTTGCCGAGAAGCCCCCACTACGAAAGTTCGCGACGAGTTCCTGTCTGCCGTCGTGAGTCTGGAGGCTGCATAACATGAAGTAAACTTAGTCTCATAATTCCATTTACACAAACAAAATCTCAGAACTTTTAAGATTAAGGTCTGACACAGTCCAATGACTCCCATTAAGGTCAACATTAAATACAAATCATAGCCATTCCATTGGGTCCATATTCTGCAGTATCTCATTACACAGGTATATCCCGAGTTGCATAAAAACCATTGATTGAGTGAAGAATAATGTAATGTTTCTATGTCAGGTAACGGACTGTCCATCCCTCCGCTGCAGACGCCGTATGACCGCCTGTACTGCGGCGCCGGGTGCCCCGAGCAGTATCAGAACTACTTCAAACAACTCATTAGGGTAGGCGTACTTATTGAAACTCTACTTCCTGCTGACATGAAAATTGACCATTTTTGTTCTGATTGATGACTTCACGAATTTGAGGTTTATTCATTAGATAGAGTCAGCTCTGTCCTGGTTGTCTAAATGTTTGTCTATCATTTAGTTCTAGATCTGACAACCTACCCTAAATGTATTAATACTGAACAATAAACATGACCATGCTCGTACCAAGTAAATGTCAAGTACTTAATACGTAGATGTTATTTCATTGCATTCATGTTAGCAGGGCTGCCTCACTCCGCGGTGTAGGTATGAACACTGCGAGTGCTGCAGGTGGTACTCAATGGACCTCCATCCGACAAGCTCTCATAATTGTGTATACTCTACTGGTGGTAATACAAGCTGTTTCACACTCACTTGACGTGTTATTATTGCTCACATGGAAATGTGGGTATGTTTTTAAAAATGAACAGAATTTTCATTGGAGTGGCTTCTTGTGTTAGTTTTCTGTATTATTACAAATATTTCTTATCATAACAATATGATTTTATTTGTAATGTTCTGCTTCAACTGAATGATTCTCTGATAATTGACAAGGTTAATTGTACAGTAGCCGCCACGAGTCGTGAGCACAAACGTCAAGTTCATTATTGGGTTCGTTTCTGGGTTATATGGGGCGCCGACGCTCCACGCGATCGGTCCGACAGACGGACTATTCGCGTGCATATCAAATGCTTTTCCACCCGGCAACTGAACATCAAACTTTACAAATGAAAGCTGTTGCAAATGTCCTGATTTTTATTTTTAAAACATTCAATAATCGTACACGGCGAGTGCTAATGCGATGCTGTGTTTTTATCAAGGTGGGCGGCATCCTGGTGATGCCCCTCAACGACAACCTGGTGCAGATAAAGCGGACCTCCGTGGACCACTGGAACTGCCGGAGTCTGCTCAACGTGTCTTTCGCGACGCTCAGGGTGCCTACGAAACACGATCCGAAAGAACTAGCCATACCTGGTGAGATGATCGACGAGCTTTGTTCATCTTCACTTAGCCCACAAAGGTTGCATAGCAACAGTCTGAGTTGGTTAGACATTACATTTAAACCGATTTTGTTCACCGTCAAATTAAATATTTTATATTTATGAGTGAACTTGCTAACATATACCTTGTTCGGCATTGAGCTTACAGTTATACCTGTACCATTTTCTTCCTGGAATATACTTCCCATTTTCGGCAATGACGACGTGTTCCTTGTCTCCGCAGTCTGCCTAGAGGATCAGTGCCCCGCGCGGCTGCAAGTGCTGGCGCGCGCAGTAGTTCGCAAGAGCATGCGCGCCTCGCTACTGTCGCGCCACCCGCACCTGCGCGAGCCCCCCCCGCGCCGACCCGTGCCCGCCAACACCTGCCCCCGACGCATCTGCATACCCATCGAGGACGACAGCGACGTCGGTACGTAGCACCATAAAATCTAGAATGGTTTTCTAAATAAACATGAATCTTGATTGACAATATGGGAATGGCTAGCAAGAAATATGTAACTATAACGTTATGCACCTGATATTTCTTACACGCTAAAAATGCTCCTCCCACCTAATGACAGAGGGGCTACATATACTTACAGAGGGCCTGAACGCGCTGCACGACCTGGACCACATCAACGGTGCCAACGAGATGAACGCGCTGCTGAGCCTCGTGCTCAGCATGGGACAGAACCGCGTGGCCGGCGCGCTGCGCTTCGACTCGCTTGACTCTCCCTCGGACTCTGAAGACGACGATGACGTAGACGGAGGTGGTAGCGGCGGTAGCGGTGGTGGTGGCGGTGGTGGTGGCGGAGATGGCGGCGGTGGTGGCGGCGCTGGTGGCAGCGCTGGCGGTGGCGGCGGCGGTAGCGGAGAAGGTGGCGACGGCGGAAGCGACAGGCCCATGCGCCCGCCCCGTCCGCCGCGCCCTGAGCGCCCGCTCGTGCGGACGCTCCGCGTGGAGCGGCCCGCGCGCGCCGAGCGGGTCATCCGCGCGCAAAGAGCCGCGGCCTTTGCCGCCGCCGCCGCCAACCCTAACGGCAACCACACCGAGCACCTGCCCGAGCCCGACCCGAGCATGAAGCCCACGCGTACATGTCGCGGCCTGCTCACCTTTGAGTTCCAGGACGACCACTGCAACCTGCCCGCCCCACCAGACGCGCCTAGTACCTCCGACGACTCTGCCAAAACGGGCGACACCAAGAATTTAGATCCTCTCAAAGTGCCAGCAGAAGTGGAAATATATCTAGGCAAAGACATTCCGGGTACTTCGCGCACGACCGACGCGGATTGGGAAGGAACGGTGATTGCGACGAAGGAGCAGACTACCAGCGAGGAGGAGGAGGAGGAAGAGGAGGAGGAGGAGGAGACCACGGACAATTCGAAGGAGCAGAAGAGGAAGAAGCTCGACAGCGGAATCGGGGAGGGCAACACCACCACGTCAAGTAGCTCGTCGAATTCTAAGTCCGACTCTGACATCGAGTACGATGAAAACGGCCGCATCGTCATCTCCACCAGCGACCTCGAGAACGACCCCGATGTTGATGAAGGTAACGCTCGCTTCATATCACACTCTTGACCTTATCATCTACTTTGCAGATAAAATTCTCACTTAGAGTAGTAACTCAGTTCAGCACCAAAACCTAAAGAAATGAATAGAAATGAAGAAGACAAAGAAGTTGACCGATCGAGAGACCGGTTCTTTTTAACTTCTTTTTGCTTGGCAGCTAAAGACTCAACTAAAAAGTTCCCACGATAAACATGATATCCATTAAAAGTTCGTCTCAGGTGTTTGATGTTGTGAGTCCGATCGCGCTCGGCTGTAGCATTAGTAATAGACGTGAGCACGGGCAGGTCGGCGGCTGCAGAAGCGCAGGCGCGGCGCCCCGGCGTCGTCGTCGTCGGAGTCGGGCAGCTCGTCGTCGTCGTCGGGCGGGCGCCGGCGCTGCAAGCGGCGCGCGGCCGAGCGCGCGGCCGACGCGGCGCCGGACACGCGGCCGCGCCGCGGCGGGGCCGACGCGCGCCGCGTGCGCCTGTCCATACTCATGAAGCGCGGCGTCAAGGTAGTCACTTTATAATACTAAGTAAGTCGTGGGCGCGGGCCGCTCGACCGGAATAATCTTTTTTTAATTTGTTTAAGGAGCTGCCGCTACCGTACGCGCTCAAGAAGTACGTCAACCTCGGACGCTGCTTCGAATTCTAAAGTCGATGGCGATGTCTTAGCTGAGCATCGCGTCTTAACTTATTCCATTGAACGACGTTTAATGTCTTCATACGACATGTGCGCTTGCGCAGTTTTATACATAAAACGACGAACTGCTCAGCTAAAACAGAAGATTTAATATGAAAATCAACCTTTTTGTGAGAAATTATAATGTTCATAATTATGTGTTTGTTGAACTCGAATTTCCAAAATGAATTATTAAGACGACCGGAGTACCGAGAGTAGTATTTGAGTTTTATAACGCATTATAAAGTTGCATTATAAATTGTCATGAAAATATATGTGGCGCGAATGCAAGCACTATTATCGCCCGTGTGTTCGTTTTACAAACAACTACTCCGCTGTCATAACGTTTAACACGACTTCACAAAGTCGGCAAAATCGGATGGCTAATATTTATTTTAAAAATACGTGCATATAAGTCGATTTAATGTCGATTAACACACCTAGTGGATTATAAACCCATCAAGACGGGGGACTAGTTGGTGGCATTTTTATAAATAGATTCACGCAGTCCTTTTCAATTTATAATAAGTAATTATGCGGAAGTATTCACTATCCCCGGGGTATCTCAACTGTTTATTCAGGCATACATATTAGAATAAACTTTAATAACTGCCTATTTGCAATACAATGTTGACCTCTGACATTGTTCACCTGGGTCACCAAACGAATTCGTGTGATCAGTCATTGGATGTCTCATGGTATACCGTATTTTATCAATATTATCTATAAAGTCTTAAAGTTTTAGTTTTAGAGCCGTAATACAGTTAAAAAAGTTACCCTAAGCTATAGGCAACAGTAATCGCCCTCACTGTACAACAGCGTTTATATCGTGAAAAAGATGGCTACTGCACCGCTCCGATACGGCAACGGCGCGGCCGCCCGCAAGCCGTCAACTTTCTATCTTTTCATTATAAATTTTACTTTAATCCACACGATCTAAAACCCTTACTTGAATGGTAGAGTATTTGAGGAGCGGTGCTGTTATTGAGAGCGATGACATTAAAGAAGAGTATGCCTCAGTTATAAGCCAGATCTCGAGTATCTCTTTCAGAGTGTAACCGTACCTTTATGTAAGATAGGTTCGGCCACTTCCATAGATCTGGGTATAATGTCAGCTTTGAATTTAAAAATGAGGACGTCATTGTACGCGGCCGGGACTGGTCGTCTGCTCTGCACTGCTCTTGTACTGATCAACAACAAAGCGATGCGCCAACTTCCATGTTGTAAATACATTTTCGCTACAAAAACTGTGACTAAAACTGTTTGGTATTAATATAGGTACTATTCCTTCGAAGTAATTTAGTTATCTTAGTACTCCACGTCCCGCGAGTAACGTTGCGACTCATATGCCTAGTCTCCGCCGTGTGCAATTAAATATAGTCTTTATAAACAATTTTCTACGCCATTCCCTGGCGAGTACTGCAGTTATTGTAGAATAGTTTAATATTAAGACTGTCTGTGCGCTGTCGTTCAAATGGTTGGCTGCCCCAGAGGACATAGCGATAACTGGTCACATTTGTGGCATATTTAGTTCTAACCATATCATACGTCACTAGAGTAACAGAAATAATAAAGTTTTTGTATGTTTAAAACAACATTTACGTGGGTCGACTGCAATTTCTTCTCTTTTTTAATAAAAATAATTGATTTCAGAAATAATTCGATTGTTCGATCACGTTTCCGGTGTAAACTCTGTGGTCCATGCCTTACACAGCGACATTGAAAGGGTACCTAATATTAAACTTGTGAGGTATCTTTGGTAAGTATGGTATTGACTGTTTTGTACATTTACTCGTAGTTTGTTTTGCGCGACAATTGCTAGTGGTCTAGTAATACATATGTTCACGCATTTAAAAAGTGTCCTAACATATAATTTCTTACAAAAACTTTAGGTTCGCGACATAGCACTATAGACATTGTATCGGTACAAGCTAAAACATATGAATTAGTTTGTTGGCTCGATGTAGACAGACACTAAATCGGAGCTAGTCAGTGTTCAGTACGCTCTCGTCTGGTTGACGCTGCGAAACCATTTGAATACAGCGCTTTAATATATATTGTGTCAAAATGAATACTTCAACTTTGGTTGGATACTGCACTGTGTTCATCGCAAATGATCTTCATGATTATTATGTTAGTTTGTTACGTTTTATTATTAGTAGCATTTAGGAGATACGTTATAGTTAGCATTTTGGTCATCAACCTATCAAATAAATAAAAAAACCTGCTAACGATTGATTGAATTTCATCATTGTGACCCACTCAGCGCCTAGCCACGGTATCTCATAAATAATAATAGTAATCAATTCCTTTAATATTTGCTGAACTTTGTACTGGGCATTCGCCAATGATATTAGTGCATGAAAGATATGGAAAAATAAGAGTTCGCCCTTACGTAATGAATACTTCATAACATATTATATACTTGTTATTACAGCATTTGAATATTCAAATGCTGTAAAAAAAAATGCGTGTTGTCTGTGTCCAATTTCATAAATAACGCACTTCAGAAATTGAGGGCTACAAACATGCGGTGTATTCTGTAAAATCTTCCTCGTAAATATAGGTGATGCGAGCATGACGTGAGCTTGATGTGAGCCTACATGATGCTTGTAATGAAAGCCGGTTGCTGTCGAAGACGTTAACTGCTGTGATAAATTTCTTTAAAAATCGTATGATTTAAACAAACGTAATATTCAACCAAACTTGAATATTTATATCAACGGACGCTGGGTGCACACTCAACCGTGATAGTCACATTTACTTAAAGCTATTGTCTAAATATCGTAAAGGTTAGAAAAGTGTCGTAGGATGCTTTAAGTGAAACTGTATCATCAGTGGAGTGTGTTCCCAGCGTTGGGGAAATGATGATAATTGTGTTTATATGATATTAATTTGGTGTACATAATAATGTCTTTTGTTTTTGTTGCTAGTAATAATAATGATTTTATTGTGATGAGTGGTTGTTTATTTTATAATCCAAATTAGATTTTATGATTCTCTTAGATATTTATTCTGAAAAGATATGTCGGGTGTCAGAAGTCACTTAACGAAGCTGGAAGTTACTCGTCTTCCCTTCATTGCGATCGTTTTTTCTTCTGGACCATACCTGGGAACCTTCTGCTAACAGAGATAGGTTACTTTCAACTTTCTTTCCCACGTTTCGTTCGTACGAAAACAAGTAAGTAAGCACAGTGATTTGGTGACTTTTCACACGAAAAATAAGTCGTTTCCCTGCAATAAGTAATATTTGCTCAATGCCACTTCGTTTGATGTACCTATGTACAGTAGGTATGCGTGGCAGCTATGTGATTTACATTATATTTATTTTGTGCTGTATTACATACAGATCGTTGATAATACTTGTTACGAAGATATATTGGTTCTATTTGAGCCAATAGGTACCTACTCACGGAATCTTATTTCTGTTATCCATTTTTGCTCACTAATTATTTTTACACATATCACCAGGCTATAAAGGTTATATTCAAACAAATAAGGCTACAAATGAAAGGCATAACAGGTTTATTATCATTTACACATCGTAGCCTCCTAACTATGTCTTAAATAAATACGTTACATTAGGTGAGTATTGCGCGGTGGGTGCTTACACACGGTGTATTTACATTATCCTCTATGTTATTTATATTCTGCAAACTGCTGATAAAGTAGTCTGTACCAAACGGTTTCGTTTGTAGCAATTTTAACGTCAAAGCAATAATATTGTGTGATTTATTTGTAACTTCAGCCAAAGCTGAATATATTTTTCAGAATATTTAAATATGAACAAATCGTTTAAACTGAAGTTTGGTTATTGAAAACTTAAGATTAATTTATTTTCAGCCTCGTTTTTTTTAATCATATAAATTTGCTTGAATAGACCGTCCATTGCAGTAAGGGCTAGCACCACTTTCCAGTCCTACCGTTTATCCGAACAGGCATGTGGGTATTCTCAGGGTATAGGTCATCGGCTGCCGGGGCCTCACAGGCACTCAGGCCATTGAGGTGCTTCCTCTGCGGGCGCGGCGTGGCCCGGCCCGCGTCTCGAATCCTCTCCCGCGCCCACTTGTCAGCGGCGTGTGTCCTTTTCACCGGCCTCTTGTTACACTCAGTGTCAGTGTGCTTGGCCTCGGAAGCTGGCCGACTTGGCGTCTCGGATTCACTGCCGTTTATCAAAGAATGTGCGCTTCTCGCTTTGTGAAGCGATAGCCGTAAGGGTTTCCGAGGTGGCGTTGGTCGAGATTTCACATCACTGTCTTTTCTATCGTCATTCTTTTTGTAATGACTCATCCGGGAGCAGGTCTCGGAGCCGTAGTCGATCCTCGGCGAGCTACTGTACATGTCTCCGTTTGGAAAGTCTGACTCCGATTCAAATTCTGACGACTTGGCACTACGAGAGTGCAGTTTGGATGTTCTTCTGCTGGATTTGTGAGCGTTTTCTAACACTTTGCCGTCTATTCTATGATACATGTAATGTCTCTCAGATTCCAGCTGAATATCTTCTGAACTGTCATTCTTTTTAAGTTTTCTGAGACGTTGAGACCGCTTTAGTTGCTCAATGATTGAAAGAGTTTTCCTCTCCGCCCAGTTGGTCTTCTTGATACTTTCTTCTATTCTGTCTGCAGCTTTCTTAATCTCGTAATGTCTTGGGTCGACACTGGCTGTGGAATGCGTGTCCCGCATGTCCAAGTCGCTGTCGGACCTGAAGTAGTCCTCGCACTTGGATCTGCTTAGCCTCTCGTTCTTCATTCGTTGTTTCTCTATGTGTCTTTGGTTCCTCTCGATCATGCGTATCGCTGCGTCGGTCTCGGCGCTGTAGTCGATCCCTCCGTGAATACAGTGATGGGAGAGAGAGTGACGCATCCGTTCGGCTTTGTGTTCGAGGCTGTGCGAGCTGTGCGACCTGTGATTCAGAGGTGGTGATGCTCTGGGGGAGACGGCCGCTCGGGATGACGCCCCTGAAGCATTAGACCTAGGTCTGATCATTGGTAGATTGTTCTCGACGCCGTCAAGTCCTGGCAGTTTTGCGACAATAGCAGTAATGTCTGGTCCTTTCTGGAACACCTGGACCTCGGACTTGGGGCTGGGCTTCTGGTGCGGTTCTGTTGTGATGTTGATGTTCGTGACGTTCTTCTTTGTTTTGTTTACTGTTATGCAGCTGTCGTTACTGCTCACTGAATGAAGCTGGAAAGATGGAATTCATATGAGCTAGTGTTCATACAGCAAACGCCTTGTATTTCTCAACACTTATAGGGTCTTGAAACCGATATGAGTCAAAATCCGATGTAAAAAGTATGTCACGTACTTATCATAATTAGTTACCTGCGTATGCCTGCTTAGCAGCTCTGCGACTTGTTCCTCGAGGTAAGATATGCGGTGCGTCAGCCTGGTGTTGTCGGAGCGAAGACCTTCTTTGGCCTTCTCGGCATCATCTGCTGCAGATCTCAGGGCGCCCAGCTCCGCTCGTAATGATGCTGCTTCGTTCTGCAATAATGATTGTCTCGTGTAAGACGATGACAATAAGTCATTTCGGCCAACGCTTCGAACTTGACTATTGTCCACCTATTGACCCACAAATAGGCCTGCTACTGTTTTATTTAGTCTACATAACATGTATATCCAGTGCACGCACCTGTGTGAAGCCATTCGGTGGTTGCGGCGGCTGCGCGGAGCCAGCGCTGCGCAGGAGTACGAGACGCGCGGGAGTGGCGGCACTCGTGGCGCGCAGTAGGTCCTCCTGGCTGCGGCACACCAGCACTGATGTGCCGTTCACTTCTATTAATCTGTAGACAAACACATCATTGCTTGTAGACTTCATGGGATTAGATTTATGAAAATTTCTAAGGCCATACAGATGATAGATTCATTCGAAACCTTTTTATGGAAAGAAAATCGCGCACCTCTACGTCGTATAGCAGATAATTATAACACAAATTTCTCGGATATTGATCTATTTACATTATCATCCAACAAATTTCGAAATACTGTAATCCAAAAATTAACAAACTAAAACTATATAACTGTAACCTAAGCAAGCATAATGTAAAAAAAAAATAAAAATAAAAAAAAAATAAAACAAAATATCAATCACTCGCATGCCTAGTTAGTTCTTATATAAAAAAAAATGGAATAGGTAACATGTGGATAACGTTGTGAGTTACACATACACTATATACCTTAGATACTAAGGACTATTAATTAAGAAACCTTTGTGTAACTGTTTGTTTTCCCAAAGAAAAAAAAAATAAAAAAATAATTTCAAATGCGGCATTGGTTTTGACTCAACTGTAAACCCCGGTATAACAACTTATAGTCTATTACATATAACAGCGTATAATATACGAGAATAATGTTCGATTGACAAATGCGCCAGTGTGGACGATCGTTAGGATCAATAAATCGTGTAAGATTAATCGTTGCAGTCCTTATACGTCACGGTAGAGCAAGTCACATGGTGTATAAATATTTATTATTATTGCCCCTGGGTACATACATTCTCTGAGGACTTTTCTGTGGTTGAAAATGCTGTTAGAAGTAGGACTTGATTGATCTTATTGATTTCGAGTGTAAAAAGAAGAATAATTAAAGAGATGAACATATTTCACTTTCCTACTGGCGTAGGTATGCATGCTAAATAGGGTTTGCCAGGCAAATTGCCGGCTCTAGCTGTTAGAGCCATACATACCATCATACCATCACGCCTATATTCCCCGAAGGGTTAGGCAGAGGTGTAACAATGTACACCCACAGTTCACCGGTATGTTTAGGTCCCATGTAATGGGGGGCGAGCCTATTGCCATTAACCGGGCACAAATCCTAACTCCGAGCTGCTACTGAGAATTTTATAGAAAAACCCAATAACACTTTTTGCTCGACCTGGGAATCGAACCCAAGACCTCTAGCGTAGCAGTCGCGCTTAGGACCACTAGGCCCACGAGGCAGTTAGAGCCAATATTCTGGTAAACCCCGTATCTACCTTTTTTTTGCGTCCTTTGACCTATGTCTGTCAGACTCTTACTTACTGACTAACCATACGTCCTAGAACAATCTATTGCGTTATGTCTGATGCGTTTAATTGAATTATCATGCCAGCATTCAAGCAGGGTACACATTATATAATCAGATAATATTTATAAAATTATGAAGATCAGAACCAGTTAACAACAGCTCGTCAATTACAATACACTTGTCAACTGATTAGCATAGCAGGTGGATCAACTACCCGACATAGTAAGATGATAATTTACTGACCTGCGATTAGTTCGATAAGTGATTCATTTAGGTTTCCAGTTTCCTTCGTCTCTAAGGAACTGGTGAGAGTGCGCTTATTATCAAGAGATTATAATTCGGAAAAAATATTTAACGTACAATGGCTTCTGATCCGATTTCGATTGTTGGAATGGCATTCAGTTAAAATGAAATAACTATACACAAAGGTACCACTACCCATGTCAATAAAGTTTGTGAGCGAGGTGAAGCTATACAATATGTTGCACATTCTCTGGAGGTTGAGGCGGCAATGTTATCTACTGTGAGCATTCTAAGCGGACGTGTATTGATGGTCCGACGCCGCGCCAGCGCAGGCGCACTGTTCTCCCACATTTACCTATTTTACTGCATGCCTTATTTGCCATAAACTAAATAACTCACAGGTATTCCTTTTTTATTTAGCTACTGTAGGTATTTTATTTATGTCTATTTTTAAGTAGGTAGGTAGCAAGAACACTAAGTGAAGTGCAGTTTCAAGATTTGACGTGTGGGCAGGTACGAAGAGTACAGACTATCTGTTCCACCCTGGCTTCATATAATTTGATGATTTTCTTAAAAATATGATTTAAATAAAGTAAAACGCTGAAACAAAAGAAAGAGATACAGTGAAACCAGAGATCGCATATCTAGCGAAGTAACCAGTTATTTGGCGTGGTGTGTGGCCGTCACAACTGCCAACACATTCCATGCACTAATGTAAATTACTTCGACGGTGTTTGCCCACAGTCCGAGGCACATCGTTGTCCATCTATGGGCATTGATAACATCGCGATGCTCGTGATTGCGGGCCGCTGACCCGATGTGCTGCGTCTGCGCAGATGCGCACGCGCATTTTGCGTAGATAGTTAGGTAGGTACTGCATGCAATAAAGTGGTGAGTGCGGAGATTGCATCGTAAAGCTGTGTTATGCTAGTTTTGGTGTTTCGTGAATGGATGTTATAGCTCTTTCTTCGAGTTCAATGGTTTCATAAGGCTAGGACTGGAGCTAAGTCGTCGTCTTTTTCCTAAGTGACTTGCTTGGAATTCGTAAGGAGACTTGAATAAAAATTGAGAACACGTCTACGTGAATAGAAAGTTACAGGCATGTTAACAACTTTCCTGTTCGGTGGATATTATGTAATTTAATAAAATCTCTCAGGATCTTATTTTTTTATTTGGATAGTCAACCATCATTTCATTAAGAAAATAATCCGTGTAAAATATTGTACGTACCTGTCTCCAGCCCTCAGCCCGGCGTTGTCTCCGGGCCACTCCACCAGCATGCCCGCGCCCCTGGGGACTGCGCCCCAAGTGCCCTCGCGAGCCTCTGTCGTCACCAGAGACGCACACCCTCCGCACTCGCGCACCGCACTGTGGACATTAGATTCTGTTGTAGTTTTAGACTTTGGTTTTTCCTCCAAGTTGTTCCAATTCCAATGCGCAAATGACTGGCACTGATGAGGTTTATCGGATATCTCAAAGATCCCTAATCTGCTGGTACACAGGAATTTGAGTTTTGATTTGAAGACAGAGAAGTCCAAAATACTGTATCTTTCTAATCATAATCTTAAGCATATTTCTAATTAATTCGCCGCAGTTTCTTGACAAGCAAACTTGGCTATTCATGCATCACTAGGCAGTTTTTGTACTGCAGAGCGTATCTACCAAGATTCACAATTTAAAAAAAAAAAACCTTTAATTGAAAGATTATATTCCGCAGTACGACACGAGTTCACACGAGACATGTGATACACTGATCAACAAAAACTGACTTTTATTAAAAGATCGACATTATAAAGAGATAGAAATCTGGCTCGAGTATATTTTCACGGTATAACGGTTTTTGTGAATGGAGAAATGTAATGAAGTCACTATTGTTTTGTCAATCCAAAGTATTTGAAAACACTCATATGGCAGTCGTTTTAGATCTTGTAGTTGAACTCTCACTTTGGATAACCTCTATTCGAAAAATAAGAGCATATCTGGGTATGACAGAATCGAATTAAATAGATACGATTAAACATGGGACCTAAACAAACCGGCGAACTGTGGGTGAACATTGTTACACCTCTGCCTAACCCTTCGGGGAATACAGGCGTGATGGTATGTTATGTTATTAAACGTCTCTCAACAGATTATTGAGTGCGAAATTTCTAGTTTCTTTCTAAATCCTCCAATATATGGTGCAGGGGGCATTACCTACCTATAAATAAAACATGAGTGCTATCAATCCGCCCAGAAACGCACAGCGTAAGATTACGCACCATGTAGGGCGCAAATAAATAAAATATCGCCCGTTATTTCCTGGCCAGCACGGGAGCAGCTCGCGTGGCGGCCGATTGATTGTAGACTCTGTTATATCCTATTATGAAGTTATTGGAAGTCTGTGTTAATGGGAACCAATAGACGTGATCAGAGAAAATGTAATTGTAAAAAAGCTATGGCTTAATGTTTACCAACATACAGGAAGAAATCACTAAATTCCAACAGTTCATTTCCAAAGTTGCAATAAAGAGATGCAAAGGCCGTTCAAAAATGATTTATTCATTATCTCAAGTGAAGAACATGTAGCTTGCTTTTGACTCTCCTATGAGTGTTACAGCGAACCAACAACATTAACATAGGCTCACATATTTTGTAGGCAATTTAAAGCTTACAAAATTATTTCATCGTTAAGTATAGTTGTGAAATAATAAAGTTATTAGCTACTTATACCAGCGTATCAAACCTGCCCTGAGGGGCTCGGCTGCGATGTGTTTGACATGAGGTAATAAAAGTCGATTCTCTCAATATTTATAGCGTCGATCGCAAAGTCGCACTAACGCTTTGGTAACAGCAACAGCTCAGGTAACACATAAGCTATACACGAGCGAAGAATATGTAATTTTATGTAGCATGGTGTACATATTTGGATAGAAAGTAGAAGATTAATAGTGTGTGCCATCGGAAAAGAAAGATAGTAAATTCGGGCACTTAGATACCGAACTCTTTTGAAGAGGAAATTAATTGTCGCTGAAAATATTAAAAAAATCGTGGCGTCGTCGTCGCATCGCTGGAGTAAGGCAACCCACCGCCGACATGGAGACTCGCTTTTTATGTGACTGTAACTAATCATTTTTACTTCCAACATAAAATAGGTTTGGCTTAGGTGTTCAACAAATTCATACTAAATTCCATAACTAATCAAGGCTAAGAGAAATCTCTCAAGGAAGGGTCTATCGCCTTTTAAAACATATTACATTGTATCGTCTTTTTATGTATGTAGGAAGCTTAATCTTAGCGTAGACTACGATTTCTAAACGAACCATGACATTTAATTATAACACAGTAATTATTCTGATGTCACACGCTGTAGGATGCACTCCCGCTCTTAATACATTTTTAATTATTTTATTTTTAGTTTAAAAGTCTGAGACAGTTCCCACGCTGAGTGAAATGACTCGTTTAATTCGCGATATGATGAACCATGTTAATTACTAATAAAAGTAAATGTCTTAATTTAAACGATTACGTTTTAGTGCCTATTGTTAATATAACTGTGCCCCCGTCGTCATCGTTATAATCACTTGCAGTAACTGAGGTAATACGACGATATAATAAAAAACCGTCAGGGAAAGACTGAAAGTATTCGTGGTTTTCATTGCAAGGAATACGACAACTTATTTTCACAGCACTATTTGTACTGGCTGACTTTTAATACACTGTGCATCGTTCAGGGAATGAAAGCACCTACTTATTAACACAAACCAATTTACTTTACCAATTTACTTTTTACTTTGGTACCAACTATGAAATACCTATGAATAACATAAATTACCTACAAAACGATTAAAACTTATGAAACAGATGATTGTTTTTTACATTGAATATTTTCACCCGCTAAAAATGAACAGTAAATTAAAAAGCAGCCTGTATAAATGAGTCATGCTGAGACTGCCTTTTACTAGGTAAATTAAATGCAAATTAAGTGTTGCTTTATGACTTTGAACGTGGATAGACAGATATATCCATTTACAAAACACAAAATGTCTTAACGACATAATTGTGCACCAAAATGTATCCACCAACTAACAATCAGTTTGCGTGGGCGGCCGGCAATTATTACCACATTACGACTCGTCCGCGTCGCCACCTGCATTAGCACGCACGGCAAGACACTACGAGTATCTTCGTCCCACAGTTTATCGAATTAGACGACTGTTTTCATGATAAGTATCATGTATTTGTAGAAAAATAACTGCTATTAGGTGATTATGTGCCTGCAACGTGAATGACTACGAGGTTTGGATTGTCACTTGGCTTTCAACACGCCCGCCATTAGGTCTTGTAAATGCATAAAGTTTTCTTTAAACCGTAGCACGTGCAGTACGATCTATTTCTACGAGAAAAAACTAGCTTCCAATTATACTTTTATGAGTTCGATGTATATCTCAAATTTATACTTAAAGTTGATTAAAAAGTAATGAGCGTTTAAATAAACAAAACCATTAATATTTTGAAAATTAGAAATCTGGAGTTGGTTCGTTATAGCAGAATTAAACTCAAATATCCTAATTAATTTCCTTCTGGCGTGTTATTCACAATTATTTGTGATGACAATGGCCGGTGTATGTACTTACGTATACAAACATATATTTTTGCAGTTTAGGTATAAGAATGGGTCACATCCAGCACATGATAGCATGACAATGAGTCGGTTACATGAGCGTCATGTAGTTTTCCTTTGCAGTAAATCAGAGCAGAACTTCACACCAGTACGAACTGCATTTACATTGTATTCCAAGCGCCGTATGATACCTACTATAATATATTATGGCTAGCACTGCCCACGACATCATCCGCGTAAATATCGCTCATCACAGGCGTAGACTAAGCCGTAGAATGAAAAAGTGGCCTATGTCCTTCCTTGGGGTTCAAACTTACCCAACTGTAACCTTCAAAATCAAAAACCGTTGCGACTAAACTCGTAAAAGCGTATCAGACAGACAGACGGAGCAACTGTCACATTTATAATATTACTACCTATGGATACATAATAGGAGCTTGTATCCTACATACAGATCCCCAAAATATAAGCGCCGTTTAGTTTAGACATATTGTTACGAAATGCAGACCGCCATCATATACAGAACGATATTATGGTTTTCTACATATAAGATCACTAATGTTATAATGCGTTAAGCTTTATTATTATTATTAAATGTGTTCAGCGTGTTCAGTGTGTTCAGCGAAGTCACAAACCTAATGTTTGATATTAATGTCGTCCTTGATGAAGTAATACCGATGATTTACTTTAATTTGACCCCACTCTAAGATGGTATTCATTTTTATTCAGATTGTATTTTTTTTTCTCAATTAAAGTACAGTTGGATTTCGTAACTTGCTAATGCATCTTGTAGTCTCGATGTGCAGTACAAAGCACTACGCTCATCGGTCTGGTCTAATGCACGGCTCGTCCGCAAACCTCGCTTGCGAGCACTTTCACTCAAATCCATGTTCACACTCATAAATCAGTCGAAATTTCGTACACTATTGTGGTGATTCCCACGAGAGAAATCACAAGTAATGTAAAGTTATATTATCTTAAGTAAAGGCTTGTTATGTATGATATATGATGACGTTTATCTCTTTGTTGTATTATGTGGTTTTCATTAAGTCATCGTGCTAGCATGATTTCTTACAAGATAACGTAAGATTTTTGGCCGTTATTAGGCATTGTCGTATTTACTTTCGTTTAAGAACACTGGGAATATAATATAGTCATTATGTAGTATAATTATGATTACATACTACACGTGGTAAGCTGCGGATTACATATTTCATTGTGGACTTACGAGCTTTCATACAAGTAGAGAGTTCGTTTGCTTTGGTTTGTTAAAACATTATCAAATTCCAAAAATATAAACGTAGGATATTTTAATAATTGCATAATAGATTATAGAGTTGAACATTATATTAATTAGGCTTTTAGGAGTCACCTTAGTAACCACCTGGTACTACCAGTACCTACTCAACAATCGATTGAATGTAATCCCAAGTGCACCAGACAGAATCGCATAGCAATTATATACTACCCTCACAACTTACTCCGGACTGTCTCAAATCCTCAAATAAATACGATACTTATTTCCAGGATTAATAAGGACAGTGGTATCATCTACCAATATTAACAGACAATTATGTTCTAGTACTTGTGATCCGTCTTTCGCGGAAATCATAAAATCATGCACCGTGTGAAGTTTGACAAAGGTGTGAACCACGTAGCCGCGCGCGCAGGTTTTGTTTAGGAGAGGATGTTTATGTACTCCATGGATGTGTGTGTGTGTGTTAGTTCTTGTCATTAAACGGTACATGACACGGTTCGGTTGATGCATTTTGTTTTCATCAAACAGCGCTCATTAGGTCGGTATACCGTGAGTATGTATCAGATAGAGCGCTGGCCTGATGGTTGGTTGTCCACGCCAGACGTCGCGGGGACTTTGCAAAGCGTAAGTAGAGCTTTACTTTTATTTACCCAGCTACTATGGATTAAAATGTAGTCGGTCAATCTCGTGTCAGCATTTTCGATAGATTAAGACTGAGATTAGATAATTTCTAAAAATTAGTAGAATTGCTCCCTTTTTTTACAGATGGCAAATCACCAAATGACTTCTCCTGACTAAAACCCATCTACGTTCCTTCTTGCACCCTTTGCGTTCCGGGAGCGCGGTATCTCTTACGAACAACCCAGACCCGGCGTGCAGAATTGCCCCCTGATGAGACCTTATCTTACTTATACTCTCTATCGCTATTCTGCTTTACGAAGAGATGCCCACAAGCAGTGTTTACAGAAACAGTCCCTCTCGCTTTCCAGGAAACGTATTAGGGCGCCTAATTTGCTGCTTTTAAACGGAGGTCTGAGCAATTTGCGTAATTTTAACTGTCTCAAATTGTATGTTATTAAATGCTGGCTGCAGTCTTTGAAAATGTTTGTGAGCGCAGCCTGGAGAAAATAGCGTGTAGTTAAGGATCGTCTGTTTTGATGGAATGTTCCATTTAACTCTACGAGATTTTATTTTAACAGCTTTGTTTATCATTAAAACTAGAAGTCTATACGATTTCTATTTTTACTTTAGAGCTTAACAATCTAAATAGGAGTCGTTATTTTAATAAATGACTTAAGGCAAGAAAATTAATGTCATAGCTACCTTTTGTTTATCCGTAATATTAAGAGTATACAATAAATATAAAAATAATACTGTCTCACATGAGGCAACAAAAAGGGGCCCTCTTTTCAATACTAATCAATTCATACGATTGTAGTTCGTATAACAGCGCCATTCTATAGCCGTTTATAGACACGATTGAGCAATTAAAGCGTTCTTTCGTATTTCCCAGGGTGGCACTAGGTGACACCAGCCAATTTCCGACAGTGTACTGCACACAGTGCAGTAAACAAGATAGGGATCGCACTGCAATGGCTCGAATTACTTTAGAAAACTACAGAACGATTGATGGAATTTCGACAGCGCTGGTTCTGTAAGCGGTACCCAACCGAACGAATAGGACCTTAAATGTCAATAGGATCCTACCACTGACTGACTGTGTTTGGTTTTAAACTTGCAAAACCACAGAAATAGATGATAAAGCGAGCTTGAAGGTTAAGGGCACTGGAACTCCGTTACTTTAGAATATAACCCGATTCTTAAATAACGGGGATTTAATAAATCAAGGCTAGATGCTTTTGCCGAGAAGTAGTAGAGGTAACAGGTAGGCATTGCAAACTCGCATCACGCATGTGCAATAAAAACACATCTCTCTTAGTTCTAAGATGCGTGTCGCCCAGTAACTATTAAATTGATTTTTATTCGCAAAAACTAGCATGACTTTAGATGGAAGTTGTATCTGTAGTTACGTGTGTGCCATATTAAATAGTGTACATAAACGACGAGATGGTTTATTAGGTACTTCATTATTTATTAGTAATCTTACATGTACAGGTTTCTTGCGGGAGACATAACTTATTGAATGAAACGACGCCATCCATCTGGTGTAGTTTATCATTTAAGAAACGAGTTGCAGTTGATGAGATGCAGATATTACACTTTAGTGAATATTAAAACAGATTTTGTTGTGAGAAGACATGAATACTGCTCGTAAGCACTCAACCCATAAAAATCCTTATCAAATTCGTATAAACTGCAGAAACCTCTTCTTTGTAACTCGACTTGAAGCCGTATTTGGGTCAGTGTCTCAGTGACCAGGACCCCACCGAAGTCGACCGCAGCCACAGCGCTGTCTCACAGCCGTGATAAACATTACATTACTGTCACGGCTCGCTTTGTCGGAGAGTTTAGTTACTGAACGGAAGGAATAGGAGGTGATCGGTGTTAAAACTTGGGCGAGATAATCAGCAATTGTAGTTATTTATTTACGAGTAAACACCTAAATAAATTAACAGTTTCTTGTGTACCTTGTGCCAAGCTTTTGTGTCTTTTATGTGAAAAAAAACTTCGAATTTCGAAATATGATTTGGTATTGTACCATTACTCTATCTAGTGTAATCTAATAATACTTTCTCCAGGAGATTGAACCGAGCCGCTCAACCGCAAGTCTAGCTACCACACGGTTTGGTACCGCCGTGGGAAACCAATACCGATAATATTTCACGTATGATTGTACCCCAATAGGGTATTGTTTGTGCGCACTCGAGCGCTCGTGGGACTGCGGTTGTACACTCAATAAAACAGATATGCATAGGTGCAGGAGCTGCTTCTAATCCAAGTAGAGCTTGAGCGAATGAAATGTTAAGAAGGTTTTTATAAACACTGTAACAATGAATCAACGTGTTATGAGAGACCACGAACTGTAAATGTAAGGTAGAAATAGAGAGTTGGTGGAGCGGCGGTCTTCGCAGTTCACTGAATGGCTGGTACCAGTACGATAACAGTTGCCGAGGATCAATCAATATTTGCGAAATATAAAGTAATAACAATAGTAATAGTAGTATATATAATAATAGTGGAATGGTGTCTATTTTTGCCTGCTTACGAAACTCTTTTGTGCAGTGTACCTACTTGTGCGGTACTTATGATCATATTGTCGGCTGTCAGCGATACAATCGAGATTGCTGCAGTGGGAGGCGGAGGTGTTGAGTGCAATTTGTTGGCTAATTGTTTTATGTTAATGTGATTCTATTTAACTCAAAACAAAGTCCATAGCTCCATAGTGTTGTTAGCTTGCATCAAGCAGTTTCTTGATTCTATTTTATATTCGGATTAGAAATCTGAAGTCTTGTTCTGTTTCTTTTCTAGCTTGCAATACTCAATTTCAAACATCAGATTCATGTCCATTCAGATCCGTGACGGATAGCCGGCCTTTTTATTTATTTTTTCATCTGATAACACATCTACATATTAGTAAGTGGAGGCCGGCCCACCTCTCGTCGTCCAGCGAATGCTATTACCTCTTAATCCAACAAGTTCGCACGCGTTCAGCGCCTCTCTAATAACTAAATCAGAGCGTCCAGAACTTTCCCTATTGACGAGCCTACATTCGGCGATAGTTCCCACCGATTGCGGTACATTGAACGCTGTGTATAGAAAGTATGCTGTTAAGACGCCCTGGCGAACAATGGATGGCGTAATGATCGTAACAGTTAGATCTGATGGCTAGGTTTCCGTTTAGTGTGGATACACAGGAAGCGCCAGTCTGCGCAGGCGCATTGGTTAATTAATTTGAATAGATCCTATCTGTGTGTGAGTGTTTAATGCTTGCAATTACCTCACACTTTTACAGAATATATTAACTTAATCCGAATTACCATACCTGGAAAAGATACTTGATAACACTTCCATGCTTGATGAGTTCCTCAATGCCGCTGTGCATCACGATGTCTCTGATGGCATAGTCACCTGTACATGGTGGCGCGGTGGTTCCTGCTGGCGGCGGCGTCGGCCTGCTCGATGAGCTGCGCCAGCGCGCGCGCCTGCTCGCTCAGGGTCAGCAGCTCCAGCTCCTCGCGCCCCAGCTTGTACTGCAGCTCTGCTTGCTGGATCCGCGTATCAATGTTTCTGGAAGAACGAGGATCGTGGTAAAATTGGAGGCTTCTGCGGTTAGTCAATTTGTTTGCTTTGGCTTAAGGTCAATAAATCAATTGAGATTTTAGAAATCAATGGATACCGATTTCGGCTAATAATTCACATTATTATTCGACTGTTTAAAGAATTCATAAAATATCGTCCTTCGTAGTCCTTTCTTAATTAACAACAGAAACTATTCAGTAACATTTCCTTCTAGATCGTAGAAAGCAATTCCGCACTTACTCAGTAACATGCGTCTTCTCGAGCCGCCTCCTTAACTCCTGAATGTTAGCCTTCCTCGTCTCCAGATCATTCCTCACGGCGTTGGCTCGTTCCTCAAGGGCTCTTCTCTCGTCAGCTGACAGGGCTGCGGCGTGGTCCTCGTGGGAGCTGGCGCGGGAGGCGGTGGGGGAAGCCAGCCGGGCCGCGCTTAGGGAGGCGCTCAGTTGCTTCTTCAAGCTGTTGATATAAGTTGGTGGTAAATTTTATGTGATAGATCTTTTTTTTTGATTTGTTGCCGCGGTGAAAAATTTTCATGGATGTCCACCGCCCGGGGTGCCGGCGGGGTCTGTCAGACTCTTACTGACCAAAAACCACCCCGGTGTTCCATTCCCACACTTACACCGGGGATCCCGGGAACTTACGCGCCTTCCGCGGTCCCCGACTAGTGCCGGCCCGCCACTGCAGGCCTCCTTAGGTCAGGGGGGGAGTGAGGTGTTGGACTCTCCCCGTGACGTCAAAGAGTGGCGCAAGTGGAACACTACGGGCCGCCGCCAGATTCGTCCAGTCGAATAGGGAGTGCCGGACGTCCCCAAATCCGCCACCTCTGGACCCATTCAGGGAGGACGGAAGAGGGCGTTGTCCGCCCTCCGCCGACGCCCGGTGCGCCTGCTGCGGGCTGGGAGAGAGGGAGTGATCTCTGTCTCCTTTTCCGCAGACTCCTTCTGCGAGATGACCGTTTCGCAGAAGGAGACCACCGCGTCCCAGGACTCTTCCCCGCCGACCATCGAAGTGACGACGGCCGACAGCGATAGGTCACTGCCTACTTCAGATATGAGGGCACGGCGCGGCTCCTCCCAAGCGGTACACTCTGACAGCGTATACCTCGCCGTGTCCTCCTGGCAGTTCGCGCAGTGGTGACACCGGGCGTCCGGCTCCCTGTTTATGCGACATAGGTACTTCCCGAAGCAGCCATGCCCCGGAGCACCTCCGTCGCCCGAAACGTCAGGGAGCCGTGCCTTCTCCCGAGCCAATCCGCTAGTACCGGCCGGATCGCCTCGATGGTGATGAGGCCGGCGGAAGGGCGTGAAAGCCTGTCCCGCCATTCCGCCACCAGGACCTCGCGAAGCTGCGACCGACGCAGCTCAAACTGGTGCTGCATCGGCTGCTCGCCTCGCGCATGCGCGTGATAGAAGACCTAATGCAAGATGCAATACAGTCTAATAAAGAAGACTCTGATTAAAGCCTGACGAAGAAAAGTGTAATGCTATGGTAATGGTTTAAAATATTGGTGACAAAATCGTGATCTGAAAATCTTAATAACTGAATTCTCCAATAATAATGTTACATAGGTTTACTACATGACTAAAGATATGAAACCTTTCACTGCATGATGTACTATACAGTCAATACCTTTGTATGAGGGTGTCCTTATCGGTGAGCGCGGAGCGCAGCGCCTCCAGCTCGCGAGTGACGTCGCGGGCGCCCGCACCGCGCCGCCGGGATCCTGCCAGCGACACCTCGATACTGGCCATCTGCGCAAACGAACTCATTTATGAAATAAATCCTTCAACATAAACAACTGTCTTTAACATTCATTGCGCCCGCCCTGCTCCGAAAATAAATATTTTCGGAGCAGGGCGGGTACGATGAATGTTTAACTCATCGAACCGATTCGATACGAATTACAGTTAATTTCACACTTTTTCGTTTAAAATAAATTGCTGTTAATATTGCAATCATTTCAATAGATTCGATTAGTGTAACAAAGAAAGATCTTTTCAGTTGCTTTTTACTCATATTATGTTGAGTGAAAGAATTTTCAGTTGGGTTAATTGTTCTGCAAAGTTGACGCAACATCATAAAAACTTTCAAGATCCAGGAAAGATCACAGACAGTTATTTTCTGGGTGTCCCCTTGTTACGCAGAAAGAAATTTCATAAAATTTCGTTTCACAGAAAATGTTTTATATAAGCCATGTATTTTTTCATCATTATTGTTTCAACGACTATTTACTCGAATGAAACATATTTCACAGAAACTAGAACTAGAATACAAGTAATTTTTAATCACATTTTTTTGTTTAACAAACTTATCAATCAGTAGAACTATGTTTTTACGAATGGGTATTGTTCTTTCGGTGTATTTTTTTTAAAGTCAATATGTTGTGCTACAAAAGTTAGTGACAGAAACGAATCGCTGCAGAACCGACTCCACGTAGACTTGTCTACTACACTACCCCGAGGATGTAATTTAAATCCACGTAGCCGCGGAGACGCGCGGCGGCCCGCGTGCTGGGTGGTGCGCGTTAATACCATCTACGACAATAAGCTCGCGTGGGACTGCCAGCGCCGGAGCCGGGACAGAAACCATGCCTGCTGCATGTTGCATGCTAGCTTGCAGCACACAAGCAGTAGGTTTGGTTAGAACTGAGACCGCCAATAAGTTTTATATTAAATAAACAATATAAGGATGAAGAATATTTGCTTTGTTATTGTATAATATGTTGATTCTAATATGAACTGCCTCGGTAGCCTAGTGCTCCTAAGCGCGACTGCTACGGTTTTGGGTTCGATTCCCAGGTCGAACAAAACGTGTTATTGGGTTTTTCTATGAAATTCTCAGTAGCAGCTCGGAGTTAGGATTTGTGCCCGGTTAATGGCAATAGGCTTGCCCCCTATTACATGGGACCTAAATATACCGGCGAACTGTGGGTGTACATTGTTACACCTGTGCCTAACCCTTCGGTCAATACAGGCGTGATGGTATGTTAATTTGAAACCTGTGCAAAACAACTTTATGTGAAACAAAAATCAATGATTTAAAAATGTTCAAAGTATGTTTTCTGCGTATTGAATAATCTGTGAAACGAAATATGAGAAAAAAATTATTACCTACTATTTTCTGAGTATAAACCTATTCCCCCATTCTATTTTCGTTTCAATGTTAAGTTTGTAACGTTTGTAAGTAAGGGCGATTATGTCTAGCCACAAAGCAAACGACTGAAGCCTTCCTGTAAAACCTTCGCCATAACCTGCGGGTGTCCACAACCGCCATCACTCGATAGCACGACATGCAGCCAAACAAAATTCTCTCGGATTAATATAGCCGTTCGGTCATTCATTCACCCATTGAAAATACACTTTATGTTCTTGCTTCACGTCATTCGGCTTTACTAACTTAATTAAGCGGACTTGTTAAGTTATGTTTAAGTTGAATTTCTAAGTTACGGTTAAATCAGAAAGTCGTATTTATGCTAACTAGGAGGTTTGTTATTTAAATGTGTAATTTAATTTATTTTCGAAAGCTTTATTGGGAAAGCAGTCACATTTTATTATCGCTATTTTTATGTAAGATTTTCGTAGCATTGGTAGTACCTTCGTTTATAATGGCGTGCGTTGATGATGTCTTGACCGTTCCAGATCGTTTATTTTGATAGTAAATTAAACACACATAGCTAGTATGTAAAATGTTAACGAACATACTGACGTTAGTAATGGCATGTTATACCACGCGATTCGAAATAAAAAGAAAAGATAAACATCATTTTAATGTTTAGTTAGTGGACAGACAAGGGTATTAAGCCATCGCAACATACTTAATATTTTAGTTATGCCATACTTAAAAATGAATACCTAGTTACTACTAGTTTTCTCGTAAAGTCTTCTTATATTATTATTAAAACTTGAATGTGGGTACCATAGGGCGTAGAGTAGTCGTCGGTTTGTGCGACTTCCTGCGCCGGCGCACGCTTCGTTCCACACGGGGGAGCTTGGTTCAAGTGCAGGGACAAAGACTTTATTTGACGGTTCAATTTAAACTGACAATGGGCATTTAGAATACTCTGTAAGCGTATTGTCAGTGGCTGGAGGATTGTAATATTTTTGTTGCAATTTTTTTTCTGCCGACTGTTTTAGCTCCTTCTGTTCAGGCAACCATGGCTTGCTGGAGTTAACAGATATCAAAAAAACAACCACTAACTAAGTGGGGTGGTGGATACATATCCCGGCCATTACCTACCCACCCTGGTTTTGGTACAGATAGCACGAGGTTGGATGACTCTTCGGTCGGGTTGCACTGTCACTGCGCAACATTGTGTACCAGCCCTCAGAATTTGATTCAAACAGGACGCAGTAATTACAACTACTTATGTTATTATAGCGACGATCATATACTTGTGGGAACTTGCGCAGATCACGCATGCGATTAGCGCTTCTGTAGGTTTATAGACGCGCATGCGCAGTACGATCTCGCACCGATTAATGTTAGGGACTGCGTTCATGGAGTTAGCCACGACGTGTGGACCTGAGTAACTGCTACTTAGGATCACACATTGCGGCTTACTCTACAAGCAACACAGCGTACAGTGGTGTATGCGACGGGCTTTACTAAGCTTTCATATTTTCAATGTTTAGTAAAGATCTTTCCAAATAGGGGGCATCCTGATAGCTATCAAGATGGTAGAAAGGTCAGAGTCTAACACGAATGCGTAGAGTAAACGTGGCATGAACGTGGGCACCTAGCTGTAATATTATTTAGTTCGGAGGTTTTATGTATATTTTATACTTATTATGGTTGTCGAGCCGTCGTGATCGCCATGATTCGATCACTTTTACGTTAGTAATTTCGATTAGATTACTAGACCCTCAGTTGGTCTATTATCAAGACTAATTCGTTTGATTAAGTAGCTGCTAGAAATCAATCTGAGAAAGCAAGAATTGCTATTCCTCAAATATTACCTATTTCAAAGATTTCCCCTCTTGTGTCAGTTCGTTTGAAGTATAAACCTATATGGGTTACCGCGGGTTCATTTAGCCCGCACGGTGTGTCACTTCCTGAGATGCGTGTGTTGCAGTCAAGTACAAGTTATATTTATAGCAGCTATCACTGGGTTCCCACCCATTGTGTCGGCAGTACCGCAAGTGTACAACCGCCCTTTTTTCCCACAAATTACCGACTCATATGATACACAGCCTTCGATAGCGAACGAGATTCTACAGGCGATTGAATGAATGTGGAATGTGGTTTGGACATCTATTGTTTTTATGTAGGTAATGGACTTGGAGAGGGTGGATTGTAACATGCATGCCGGCAAAACTCAAATCCAACCATGAAATCATGGAGGTGGTCTTTGCCCAGGTGTGGCATGATCCAGTGATAGAATCGGTTGAAAGCAGGTATTGTGTATAGGAATACAGCGGGTAGTGGATATATTTAAAATACCTAGTAACTACAGTTTACAACTGTGTTAAAGATTGAGTTGGATAAATTATGATGTATTACATTCCTAGCCAGATGCTACATAACTGGCACTCAAAGTAGCCATACAAAAAGATTTACATTAAAAATAAATAAAAGGGACACTAATTCAATAAATGTCGGGCGCGAAATTGATACTAGATTATAATGAATCGAGTATAATTGATTGTGAACAAAAAGCCGTCGGCTGCGCTTGCGCCCGCCGCGCGTCGCATAACATATTGTATAATTGAAAGCGATCTGATCTGATGCCTCTGTAAACTGAGCACAGAGATTCGAACATCTCGCAAGGAACACCTCACGTATCTGTTTCATATCTGCGATAAATTGTAAAGTAAGAATTAGCGTCTACTGACAGCTAGATACGGCGATAAAATGTAAAAACTGTTGCTGACAATAAAGTGGCGAGTAATCGCATAAGCAGGCGAGCCCTAGCTCTCTTGGTAATGTGAGATCGCTATGATATTATGTAGGCAGACTTTATTGCCGAAGGCTTGCTGCGTATTTTTTTAAGTAGATGCAACACTACTTACTACACGGATCGTTGTAAGATGTTGTCCGATACATTCGTGTTAAACATTCAATAACATTGAGTTAAATTAAGCTGATATTTGTTGGAATGTTCCAAATTACTTATATGACCATGTCTCGAAGAACAAATTAATAAAGACAAAAACTCGTAACATACAGTATATATATATATTTTTGTAAGATAATTAATCTTGTGCCTCCTAAACGCAACAGTTACTGGTGATGAGATTAATCACATATAAATTCGAGGGCCAATTCCCGTGATTAAAGAACCATCAGAACAGCAGCCATCAATGTCAGTAACTGTCAAAAATGTTGATTTATAAGATTGCCATACGGAGTAACGCTGAGATGAAATTATGTCAAGATTTGAACGTTTTTAATTACGAGAATTGCCCCTCATGTCATCGGTATCACGAATCGTGGGAATCAAAGTGTCAACTAAATTCTCCACAGAGCAGTTCCTGCTCCCCCTACCGTGCCTCACCCACACCATAGCCTGTGCAGGAATAGCTGCGGGCTATCGACTCAACGCTCCAGCTCACTTCACTTTCGTTTTGTGAATGCACCGATTATTATAGCGCGTCTCCTGCGCCTGCGCCGCCTGTAGGCTGTAAGTGTATGGTACAGTTCCTTCATCGTGATAGGTTGGTGTTTGTCTCCCTGGGGCAGGCTCTCTATTATTATATTGTTGATATAACTAGTATTTATATAAAGTACGGGTAACAAATATCTTTCGATTTTATGAATGTATTTGAATTGTTAAGACAGCTTAAAAAAATAATTTTATTTAGTGATTGGGCGACGAAAGGTATCAGGAAAAGTAGGGAACGACTTTTTGAGCTGTATGGCCTTAAGCCTTATATAAATACTGAAAGTTTTAACAAGTATGTTGCTACTTACTCAAAAATTTTTAAAAATACCTGTAAGTCAGCTAAATCCTTGTACATTAGCAACAAGGTTAAATCAGCAGATAATAAAATAAAAACGGTTTGGAAAATTATTAATAATGAAACTAATAGAAACAAAAGACATAATGCTGATTACTCTCTAGAGACTTCCCGTGGTCCCATAAGCACAAATATCGATGTGGCGCAGGAATTTGTAACTTTTTTTACCAATATTCCAATTAAAACTACGGAAACTTTAGATTCCTCGCCCTCACTTGCCATTGATTTACTAAAGGCGAAAGTTTCATCCTGCCCTAAGGAATTTAAATTTGAACATATTAACCCTCAGGTTATTATAAAGACTTTCAATCAGCTCAAGATCAAAGTGACCGAAGATCTGTGGGGCATGTCTACTAATGTATGTAAGTCTATTATTGAGACAGTAGCACCCTATTTAGCGTTAATATTTAATTTGTGTATAGACCAAGGGGTTTTTCCTACTTTAATGAAATACAGCAAGGTTATACCTCTATTTAAGTCCGGAGATATTAAAGACACCAATAATTACAGACCAGTTTCGGTTTTGCCGGTTTTCAGCAAGGTGTTCGAAAAAGTGATGCTCAATCAAATGCTCAATCATTTCAACTGCAACAACATCCTGCACGATCAACAGTATGGTTTCACCAGAGGGCGTTGTACTACTGACGCCGGTGTCACTTTAATTAAGCACATCTTTAATGCATGGGAGGACTCACAGGATGCCATTGGCATTTTTTGCGACCTCTCGAAAGCATTTGATTGTGTTAATCATGAAACTCTCCTCCTTAAGCTTGAGCATTACGGACTCGGTCAACTGGCGCGAGCCTTGATAGAATCGTACTTGAATGATAGATTGCAGCATGTTCAAATAAATGGTGTAAATTCAACAGGCCTAAAAGTAAAGATGGGGGTTCCGCAGGGTTCAATATTAGGTCCGTTTCTCTTTCTAGTATACATTAATGATTTACCTCATTTACTGAAAGACCAACCTCAAATGGTGTTATTTGCTGATGATACTTCACTGATTTTTAAAGTAAATAGGAAGGCTCAACACCTTGACGACGTAAATAACGCTATGCGTGAGGTTCATAATTGGTTTACTATAAATAACTTAGTATTAAATGAGAAGAAAACTAAATGCATAAGATTTGCTTTGCCGAATGTTAAAAGTTGTCCATGTCAAGTTATATTAAATAAGGATATACTGGAGTTCGTCGAAAAGACAGTTTTCCTGGGGATTACGCTAGACTCAAAGCTGCAGTGGGGTCCTCACTTAACATCTCTTGCAGGGCGGTTAAGTTCAGCCGCTTACGCTGTCAGAAAAATCCGACAATTAACAGACGTAGATACCGCGAGACTGGTCTATTTTAGTTACTTTCATAGTATTATGTCTTACGGTATTTTGCTTTGGGGGCGGGCTGCAGATATAGATTCTATCTTTATTTTGCAAAAGAGGGCTGTCAGAGCTATCTATAATCTTTGCCGTCGTGAGTCTCTAAGGGAATTATTCAAAAAAATTAATATCATGACGGTTCCATGTCAATATATATATGAAAACATTATGCATGTTCGAAAAAATCTTCATCTTTTCAAAAAAATTGGAGATAGACATCATTTTAATACTAGAAATAGGAACAAATTAGATCAACCAAGTTTCAGATTGTCTAAAGTACACACTTCTTTTATGGGGTACTCTGTAAAATGTTATAATAAAATACCGCTCGATATTCTCGAACTAAATGAGAGAAAATTTAAAACTTGCATCAAACGCACACTATGTAGTCAAGCATATTATAAGTTAGAAGATTATATTAATGACAAGAATGCTTGGCTTAATGCTGGTCCTGCTCCATAGTCACTCGGGTTCACAAATTAATACTTACATATGTATATTAATACAGGGGGATGTTTCTTGCCACCTTTTTATTTGTATTCTCATTGACCTTAATAACGTGTACCGTTATTATTATTTCTATTTTTTTTTACATACTACAGCTCATCTGTCGAATAGAATTACTTAAAACCTTAGTTTTATATAATCTATCATCATTTATTTCAATTTTGTAAATGTGAGTACCATGGAGCCTTTTATTTATTTTATTATTATGTGTTGGACACTACGAGCATGGTGGTTGAGAGCTTTGTCATGCTCACTTAAATGTCTCGCTGATGGTGGCGCGTGGGTCGGATCATTTGGTTCCCTTCATGATGGTTGAGCTAAGTGGTGCTGATCCTCGCGTCATGTTCGTGAACGGGCGCTGTCAGTGGGATTGGTCATCTCTTAACTGCCATGGCTTACATCTTTAGTACTATTATTATCATATTTTTTTTTTTTAATTGTTTTATATTTAACTCAATTGTTTTCACATGTAGAAGCAACAAGAATATTGTAACCAAGATTCTGTAAAAACCAATTTGAAAAGAGTGTCCATGGAGTTTCTTGCTCGTTCTTCTCCATAGAGACCTACGTTTTGGAACGAGCAACTAGCTTCAACTTTTTGTATGAGTAACTTCTTGACAATTCAAAAGTGCCTGTAAATGGTCTAATTGAAATAAATGTTTTGACTTTGACTTTGACTTTGAATTAGGTGCTGTTACAACAATCTAGAACTAGGATACGAATAGACTTAAAAAAACGGTTTCCCACACTAAAACCTACAAACTCATATACACGAACAACCCAAGTCTTCAACTCTGTATTCCTTTTTTGTTGTTTAACTCGTATTGTCCTGCCGCTGGCCAAAGGCCGCCTTTAGTATTATTTATTTTCACTTATTAAATAAAAGTAAAGTTGTGAAAAAATTTATAAGAGTGACAGTAAAAAAGAAACGAAGAATAAGAAAACGAAGTGTCCAGTCCACGTTAACGTCACTAAGACTAAATGAAGACTTGGTGAGTCGCATACCTCATACAAAAGAAAAGCTCATCCCACCCTAAACTGACAAAGAAAGTCTACTTTCCCATATACCTAAGCGCGTGTTTATCACCCGATCTTAATTAGCACGCACTAATCAGTTCCCCACGACTGCAAGCGGCTCGGTATCGCGTCGCCGCAATAAATCGCGTGTCGCGTGCTTTCGCGCGTGTCGCATGCTGTCGCGCAACACGACAAATTGTCGCCAGGATGCATGGAGCGGAGTGCAGCTGGTAGTAAAGTGCTGCAGTTATTTTATGTTAGGCAAGGGTGGAACTGAACTGGCGCTCCAAGGAATTTGTTTCCGATTCAGTAAAACAAAAGGCAGATGCTTCATGGTAAGAAAGGTAGGTTTTCATAATTACAATTATACTTTATTCAGTATCGATATTTGATACGTTTTTATTCGAAAAGGTGCGTATAATAAGTTGTGATTTTAAAGGAGATGGGTAAATCTCACTTCAATTGTGTGAATTTGTGTGACATCTTATAAAGGTATTTTTTTTATTGTTAACTAACTTCTGCACGCGACTGCGTTTGTGGAGACTTCAGAATTAAAACAAAGTCCTAAATTATCTTACGGGAACTCAAAAAGGTAATAAAAATTATCCTGTTAAGCAAAATCATTATGCCAAATTTAAATCAGCCATTTAATCGTGAAATAGTAACAAACATCCATCAATTGATCCATTCATCCACACTCACAAACTTTCGTGATTATAGCAGTGTGAGCAAAATGAAATGGTTGTCTCGTGTCTGTGAATATCTATGAATGCCGATTTCCTTGCGGATAATATCTTTACTCTAATCATCACATCGTTAATTAAAACGTCCATATTTAAGCACTTCATCCTAATATAAAGTTAATCAAAGTGCAAGGAAGCAAGATGCTAATCAAATTGAAATCGCAGAGAGAGCGACTCTCAGTAAATCCTTGCAATAAATATGAATCCGTACATTTATCTTCAGGATGTTGCGTGGAACACGTCACGTTATCAAGCTGGGAATTCAATTATTTGTAGAGGAATCAACACACTGGTAGAGTATCACAACATTATCCTAACTACACCTACTTGGTCTCGTTAGGATAACATTGTGGTACTTTATTGATTTTAGAATAGTGTCCATAAAGGTTCTTGCTCGTTTTCCCCTAACCTTATTGGTGAGGTTCTACAGAAAGGTCGTGTGCGCCGTACTCGTAACCGGCGTGCTTGTATGAACAGATGTATGAACGTGGTCGAGGCGAAAGAACTATGTAAGGATCGTAGCAGGTGGCGTTCTGTGGTTTCTGCCTACCCCTATGGGAAAAAGGCATGAGTTTATGTATGTATGTACGAGCCTACTGTTTGGAACGCTAGCTTCAACTTTCTGACCGAGTGGCTCCGACACCATTTAAAGGCAAGGTAAGTGGTTTAGTTGAAATAAATTATTTTCACTTTGAATATTACGTCAAAACGAAGACCAATTACTACCAATTACCTATTACAATTTCACGTCTCAATCTTTAAGCTTAGGGTTTGTCTCATAAAGTCAATTCATCGTCGGGCGCATTGTTGCGCCCTACCAGTGTGGTGGGTCCTTTACTCACACATACGAAATGAAATCATTTCTAAATTCAACATGCAACGAATCCTAGCAATATATTATCCGTTTTGACATGTTTAATCCAGTTTATACAATTTTCACTGCTTCCTAGAACTATTTAATCATTTCTACCTAGCAACTCAAAGGTGCGTGCGCGTTGATGTCTTTTGTACTGCAAACGGAAATTGAATGAAAGTAAGAACTACTTTTCATTTAATTAGTTTTAATGATTATGTACAAGCTATTAATTGTTTGTATATGTATATTTAACTTTCTAAGATATGTGTGAAGGCGTGGTGGTATTGTTTCAGTCCAGTAGTCGCTGTAATTACTGCATTTCATGGAGTCATCTACTACGGTGTCGTGTTACTTAAGTTATGGGTTTTTGTGAGCATGCTTGAGTATATTATAGCAATTTTCTATTTTGATGAATGCTGTTACTCATTGAAAGACGTTTTGTACTTGAGTTACAATTATTTTCAATAAAAAATAAATAGTGACGGAGTCGAAGAGATTGTTTCTGGCAACACCTTGAATGTCTCGAGTGTTTTATACATTTGAAAGCTAAATTTATTTCAATAGTTTGACCTCCGATAGAGAATCTAATTAATGTGACCATCGTTACAATATTACTCTTAATTGTGTAATCCTACTCATCAGATACTCTACATGTAAACTTCCGGCTTGTGTACCTTGTGAGGACGTCACTGACCTTTGCTTCCAGACTCTCGAGGTTGCTGACCCCGCCCGCGCCCCCGCCCGCCTCCAGGGTTTGCTGAAACAAACACAGTATTTAATAAAGATGTCACCTTGAACTTGTGACAGCTTTCGTACTGTAAACAGAGTATCTAGAATTACAAAAGTCGTTCTAGTGTTCGTTAACTTTTCGAAATTACAGAGCTACATTTCAAATCGCCGTGTTAATCTTCTCAGTTGATATTAGACTTTCCTGGGAATAATAGCTTCATTTCACACTTAATTTAACACTCGGGAAACAATAAGTAACTTAGGCAATTTCAGGTAGATGCTAACCTTTGCCACCTTTGGTATTGTTTTAGAGGAACCTGAATTTCATTGAATTTTAAAAGTTCTTCAGAATCCCTGAAATCCTTTAGATATTTTTCGAATAGTTATGATGTAGCTGAAGATTCGATCTCCCGTTTATCAATCGCACTTAATATGCGCCTGTGGGTCGTGCGCCCCGCACGGCTGGCTGATAACCACCTATGTTTAATGTATGATGCCGCTATTCTGCACCACTGATCACGATCGATGCGCGCGCGCACGTGTGCCCTAAAACGTGGCATCATCGTGCTGATGAATACAGAAGACGAATGTCACGAGATTGTCCAGAATATGGCTTTACAGATTTTGATGATTGTTCTCGCCTCGTTGTGTGCGGCACGTTGATGCTTGTTGTTGTTGTTGATGAAACAAGCAACACTAGACATGATACGTTATTGGATACCGAGAAGGATTTCAATTCTGCGTAAGATAATGGTTGTCTCCAAAATGCTTACCTATAATAACAAGCAAGCATGGAAAGCTATTCCGTGCGACGGGCTTGCATAGCACACATTGGTCACAGCAGGCTTTCTGCATTTTAAAATTTCTTCATTGATGTAACTTCAGTTATAACGGTGATGATTTGCATATCACCCTGAGAACTTGGAAGGCGCGGGGTGCGGGATGCGGTGGCTGACGTGAAGAGGGCGTGATGCCCAATTATCAGCTCGAGATGGAAGCCGAAATGCTGAGTTTATGATGTCATCGGATCAAGCCTGGTGCCGGCTTATTTATGGGGATTTTTATGTTATGGTCAGATGAGTCCTGACGAATTTAATTGGATCGTGAGGCAAAATAAACAATCCAGTAATAATAAACAGAGGTATATAATTAACAGAACATTCTTAAGGTTAATTTGAATAAAGTAAGAACACGTGACAAGGGCGCCATTCAACGCAAGTGTACTACATATTTGTAACAAATACAAACTTGACATTGTCACGACAGATGATGTTTTTAAAGCAGTCTGAATTTTGATAGAAAATTTTGATTTTATTAAATAGAGCCTAGTTTCTCAAAGCCGTTATTCGATTACATAAACGAGTAATCTAAATAACAACAACCGATGACATGATTTGATAATAAACAAATACATCGTATGATCGGCGGCATGTTCTGGTGAACAGTTTACCTGGTTCACAACTTGACCTTCATCGTGCGCCACTTACTCATCCTAACTATAGTTAACACTATTATGATCTAGGCCCAGTTTCACGGCGAACTGGATCAATGCTAAACTGCCGCTGCGCACGCGCTTCATTATGAAGTTTATCAGCCCGGAGTAGCTGACAGCCGATACAAGGCGAGGCTATAGTGACAGCGGGTAGCAGAGATGTTGCTTTTGATCATTTAGACTCAATTAGGTGTTAGTCAAGAGGTGTGAAGACCACCTTTTATGGTTTTCTAGAGCACCTATTCCAAATGTTAGACGAAGTTAACAACGCACATTGCTGTAATGTTTGTAAATGTCAAAACATTAAGGTTTTGATTTTACAATCTTGGGATGTTGTATGAAAGATAATATGTATAAAAATGAGATAAACGTGCTGCGAGTGCAACCCGCACCGACCGCTTTGCTCCGGGTAAATTCTCACGGGCCGCATATTGTGAAGTATCTCCTGGTTGTGCATAATAAATACGTGTTACGTCTAGTATTGTTAAGTCTGTAACTACACTATTGCTTTAGGTAACACCTGTGATGATAGGTAGTATGTAGTAAACTAATAATAATTAAAATAATAAGTTAAATGCTCAAGATAACCAGAGACTAAATTTCCAAGACTCCACCCGCTTTTAGGCCGACAACGCGTGCCCATCGTCAGCGCATGCGCATGCCATGCCGTGGCTTTCTATTTCACATCGCTGTCAGATTTCACGTTATTAGCAGGCGTCCCATTGTTCAGGCCATGCCGTGCCTGCCGCTCAGGGGAATCCTATTTATTGGCAAACCTTTTATAGCTATACCTGAATGCCAAGATACCGGCTCTCACAGGTTCGTACAGGCTTCATTCTTCACTTAAGGGTTATAATGCCTCTTGTTTCTATACACACAGACGAAAGAATATTGTTTGTTTGTTTTGTTTAGAAATCATTCGAGGGATTGAACTATAGGAAAGTTAGATGTTGTCAATTAAACACAAGGAACAAAAGTGTTTATAATTAAGAACAATTCGATGTGAGAAACGCACAGTATTTTACGAACTTAATTACGATACATTTTCAGCTGAACAAACATACTTTAAGCTCTAATGTTCATATTATTAAATCATGTTAAAATATATATATAACAAAATAAACATAACAAAATAATATAAAAATAACAGCATACTATTCATTGAATAACCACCTCATGCATAGTGGAGAGTCGGGGCACCTCCACCATTGGGCGACAACATCAAGAAAATAAATGTTTTTTATAATATTGCAGATGTGTAACAATAACTGTCATGGTTGGATGGTCTCCATCAAAACTAATGAATTACAAGTCACTAATAACTGTTCATTGAGTTTAATTGTCGGAAGCTTACGTGTTCACAGACTTTCTACCATAATGAATATCATAACTATCGGTTGAATAAGTTTTAAGGTTACACTGAAACGACGCGCTCTCTCTTTGTTAATTATAGTGCAGATTAATAAGTCACACTAATGAAGCTCATTGCTTACATACTTTACATTTTGTTTGCTTACGTAAACCATTAGAAAGCTTAGATGTACTGCGTTGCCAAATTATAACTAACTAATGAGATAAGCACACCTAAGTATTTTAACTTTACATCATTATATAGGTATATTTGTAACTAAGTTTTAAAGCAAGACTAGAAACGAATTTGCTTATCGCCACCCAACTTCGTGGGCACCGACGTAGTTGGATGAATTGTTTGGTAAGTAATACCTAAACCGATTATTATTTTTTCATACAAATATTTGAAATGGAAATCAATTTCAGGATTATAAATCTTGCTGCGTGATATGAGATTTATGGAGCATTTATTGACTCGAGTTCGATAAGGTGTTTAACACTGAACGTAATGTCGGTTGATTATTATTGATATAAATTTACTTAATTATGTATTTCAATAAACATATGTCTGTCTGTATGTTTTCCTTTATCTTCATAGTCATGGTATTACAAAGAGTTCCTACATAGTGGAGCGCGACGCAAACAATTAGTTTCACGTTACACGTTCTTTTATAAACACATGCGATAATTATATGTATAAACATGTTACTAGGACACCCACACGTGTCCAGACAGCGGCTCATGTACGCACATTACCTATTATGTGTTACATCAGACAAAGTTCCACAGGCGCGGTCCTTGTTATGAGTAAGTTAACCTTTTACAGTGTTGTAAAAGACAACTTGGTATCTGAACAGCCTACCACAGTCTGTCAGCGTATAGACAACTTGCAAGGACAGCTTTTATCTCCAATACGCTATAACTACTACAGTCATTACATACGGGAGCGCATCGCATTTAAAGAACTTCCCCAGATGAGAAAGTTTATCCGTTCACAGTACAATGGTCCACGTTAGGACTAAGTGCGGAAACCACACCCCTAACATAGAACTTAGAAGTTTATCCGATACTCCCTGGACATTGAGCCAACATTAGAAGCCATTTGTCCGCCGTTGGGCATGTTGTTAACAACTTGGGTTTATACTGACCAAATACTGCTATATGGACCGGTTGCAAATTCGTTACATGTGTAATAAAAACCCGAGTCTTTCCCACAGTACATTCTCTACGGTTGGAGTAGTGCGACAGATTGACACATTCTCTATTTATGTATTTCTTTACCAGATCACGTGGTATCCGCGAACAATGTTAATTGGCCGTCCAGCGAGTAATGTGGCAGTTTCCCTGATATTCTTCGAAACATTTGAAGAATCGCAAACACTTCCGGATCTTAACGATACTTGAACCATTATAGAGGTTTTTTTAAAATCCGTAGTGAGATTTTTTCTTAGATAATGAGTTTAGAAATCTGTGCGCGTAGGGGAAATGTCTAGCGATGTCTGTTTAGTTTGTAGTTAACGATTTATCAATGAAAGGCTTTGCTTCTTGTGTTTACGAGTGCGACTGCTAAGCCTGCTACGGGCGCATTTGATGCAACACAGACAGAGATGGTCAAAGAGGAATTCAAAAATGTTAAGTAATTGAAATCAAATTGATAGAAATTAGTATGAAAAGACTTTAGCATGCATTGATTATATCCAGTTTGTAATAGTAATATATTAATAGGCAATCATAAGATTAATATCTGATAGTTACGTAGCACCTACTCATTTCAAAATCTCTATGATTATTCTAGAAACGTTTAAACGTTAATAACATAGTTCCCCAGTCTAGTTGTCCGTCACCGATGCCCGCCAGCCGTGTGCGTCAGGCTGTTAGTCCACGTCGTACAGTAATGACGGAGGAAGCGGCGGTGTAAGGCAAATATATGCAGTGCCCAGTAATGGGCTGACGGCCGCGCCCCCTGCTCTTGTGCCAGGAGACCAGCTAATGATGGCTTTCATGTTCCTGGCGAGAGCCGAGGGGTGGCCAGTGTGACCGAAGTGAAATGGGTTCAGTATCGCAATATTATGGTATTTTAAGAATATATTTTAAGTAGTAAATTACTGTATTAGGTGAAGAAAGCGGTGAAAACTACTCTACAAACAATTTGTTTAACGCAAAAGTTACTCTGTCTACCTGTTACACTTTCAAGGCCTGAACCAATGAACAGAATTTGATCATGTTATGTTCGGAGTTAACTTGAACCTCAAGAAAGGATATAAGCTCCTTACTACTCCGCGACTTGGCCTGCGCCTGCGAGAGCCGACATTTACGACGAAGTCGCGGGAAGAAGCTATACATATTATGTATGTACCTATCTACTGTACACATTGTACACCCACAAGGGGAGGTCCACTCATATCCGTGACGATATCTCCGTCTAGCATATACACGATTAATCACTACTCCGGACATGATGTATGATCTTGACATCGTTACGACAGTGCGCCCGCGCCGGTGTAGGTGCTATTACATGCACTTAGCATTATTATTATGACTAGCACGTCCTTTTCTAGGGTTACTAAAATACTTATTTAAGTAGTATATATCTCTGAAATTATTTTTTTCACTAACCATTTCAACAAAGTGAAGTTAATCAAACAACAAGAGCTTTGTAGAAAAATATAAGTTTGTTCACTTCTGTGTGTGACTAAGTAAAGGTGAAAAAGAAAACCAGCTGCGGCTTCAGCAGGAAATATTACTGCGATAAATGACGACGTGATCATTTCATATAGCTCTGTAATGTAGCCGAGTATACACATGGGTTCGCCTCGCGCACAACGATAGCCGGGTGACAGCCCTATCCGTCTGAGTCAGCATCAGCTCGCGATTGCTCTATGATTACATGGTGTAAACAAGCAATTAGTGCTGTTAAGCTGTTACAGCTGTCCGAAGGCCGATAGCTTTAATTACTATTCTCAGTACAGCGCCACTAATCTCTCTGTTTTATTGCCAGGCTATCACCGCTGTTCACTGGAGGCTTTGTGAGCGAGAAATAGTAGGAAGTTCAAAGAAAGGAACAAAGGGGCTTGAAAGTGGTTAAACGCAGAAACAAATGTCATTATGATTTATTTTTTTTACCAAATCAATATATATATAAGTGAATAGAAATAAGATATATAATTATCCGAAAAGCTGAGTAAATTCAGCAAATTGTTCAGGTATACTTCCATTGGTGCCATGCTTCGTCGGACTGTACCAACAGGCCATTGCATTCAGTGACGACCTGGCTAGAGGATTAATTACAAACAAAGTATTGCAATGGATACTATCAATAATACTGCAATAATCCGCGCACACTGCCGAGTGCGAACAGCCTGAGGGATTGTATTGCGTTCTGTATAATAGAAGTGATTTATTTATTTAGTTGCTAGTAATGTAGCATATGCCCGGGGGTTTCGCCGCCTCATTACTCCACGTGTAATAGGAGAGAGCAACGTTGCGAGGAATTAAGGCTTTGCTATCTGATTCTCAGAATTAATTTTAGGGAATTCATTGGAGGTATCGGTGAGTTTTGTGTTCTTACTATCTGCAACACACCAGAATCAGTATTCAGTACTAAGTACTGAAAACTTCTAGTTTGGAAATATTCTGGTTTCACGTCGCCAGGGAAGATGTCAACAATAGTTTGTTTTGTGATGGTAAGGATGATCGACGCTACACTATTAATTATCCTTGGGTAATTATTATTACTAACTAAACCTTCAGATCCATTCCAAAACAGTCCACATTGTAACCAATCATAGAAGTATCAACTAACAACAACTACGACTCATAACAAAAAAACAACAATTATCAGCTGAAAGTAAGAGTAATGAAAGTGTACACAATGATGCGCGTACGCACGTCGCCGCGTCATCACGTACGTGTTACGATTGTCGGCGACTTGTCATTGTTGTCATTCATACTGTCGTTACTATCGTGTGGTGAGTGTTGGCGGCTGTCATGTTGACAATCGTGTTTGTTTGTTTTAGGTAGTGTATTATGCATACCTATTACATCAATTTGCAATTCTTTGATATGCATGATTTATTAGACGAAGTGACAGTTGGTATTAGGAAAATTGAACCCTAAATCCTTAACACGTAGGACTATGAGATTTACATAAGACTTTATTGGGAAAAGCGAAATTGAGGAATTATTGAGGCATTATTTGTACTGTCTTGTTTAACTTCCGTCCTATCATACGAACGGATCAATATTAAATCGGATTACAAGTTTAATATGAATGTAAAAGTAATCTAAATGTAAAAACAGACAGACTTAGCTTTTGCTTGAAAGAGGGAAAGCTCGGCCACACCGGAGCGAACAACTAGTGGGCTCGATATCGGTCGCGGTCGGATACTGTCGTAGTATTCCCGGAAAGCGTGTGCACGTTTTGGCGTAGATCCGTCCATACCAATAGTATACCGCTCCAGTATGATCGAGCCTTTAGAGAGTTTCTTCTCTACATCAAAGTATTCCAGCATGTACATAATTTATCAGTCCAACAAATTACCACATCGTTTGAATACTCAATATAATAGGTTCGCGTTACAAAACGCTTTGTCTCAAGTCCCTTACGAGTCGATTACGCGGCCAGGCGAACACGCCGTCGATAGCGATGCCGTGTAGTAACCGCTCGTAATACCGAAGGGAGTTTATTGTTCCACTTTCATTTGATGGACAGAATTGGCAGATAATAGTAGTACATATTGAAACAAGTGACGCACGATCTTGATAACATTGACAGGTATTATTTGAAGTAAGTGTACTTTTAGTAAGTATTGAATTGGCTTGACGAATGCTGGGTGATTCTCTCTAAATTAAAAAGTAATGGTTCCATAGAAGTTGAGTTATGCCTAAAGAATTTCTCGTTTACAAAAAAATGAATTGCTAATTTAAAGGTTTTAAGGAAGCCGTATCTACAGCGTCCTCAAAACAAAAGTAATCTAGTCATATTTTGGTTAAAAAGTAAAGAGTAGTGTAGTTAAAAGTATTTTGGTTAAAATTGTAGATAGGGTAATAAGGTTCAAAATCTTATCACAATCAAAGAATAACAAAGCATTCAGGTCATTGTTTAATTCTATTTTTGATAGAATGAGACTGAGATTAGATTGCGATTGTTCCTAAAAGTTAGAATAATTGCCCCCTGGTCACTACAAACTTGTCAATAGTAAATGCCATGTATAGACGATACCGGTAAATGACAGTCAAACCTCTTTACGCAAGTCCCGGACCACATAGTTATTTCAGTTTCCAGAATTGTTTAGCATCATCACAATACCCTCATTTTTACAATCAAAGCGCACTGAACGGCGTACAAAGCCCCGCGGTCCGTACAGGTCCGAGCCGTCAATTATGTCGATGCGATCGAGGTGCGCGCGCGCCGGAGGCGTGCACCGTGCGCCTACGCACGACAACTGCAATAGACCACTGCACATACAAATGTATAGAAGATTCATTCTTTGAAGTACAGAGCCTAGGCCTTTCAGAAAAGATTACGGTATTACGTCTCAGAATATTATCATAAATACATATATCGCAGACATAACACACAATCAGAATTCGTAATGAAGTCACCGACATTGCTCGCAGAGTTAGTACGCTTTTTTTTTCCAGAATGGGGAATCATCAAATGACGTCCCCGCCCTGGGCGAGGCGGGAGGGAGTGTCAGACTTATACTGACCAAAACTCACCGATGTTCCTTCTTGTGCCCTTTGCGTTCTGGGGGCACGGTATCTCTTACGAACAACCCGCAGCCCCGGCAAGCATCGGCCCTGAGTGGCCCCACCACTTGCTGACATCTCTTTGAGACGCGTGTGGAACACGAACGCGCCGTCGACACGGCAGAATTAGTACGCTGAAGTGGAAATGGACCGGTCATGTCAGCAGACGGACAGACGGTCAGTGGAGCCGACACGTGTTGGAATGGAGACCACGTTTAGGCAAACGCAGTGAGGGATGCTCTGCACAGTGGACCGAGGATTTAAAGAAGGTGGCAGGCAACAGATGGATGCAGGCTGCCCAGGACCGGAATTGTTGGAGCTCTGCGGCCTAGGTTTGGCAGTGGAGGGCTATAGGCTGATATGATGATCAAGATGAAAATATCTATCTAGATGTACACAGTGTGTCGCATCTATATCATCTTCAAAACTACCTATCTTATAATGAATAAGGCATCTAAGTATTTTTATGGCCAATAGATAGTTGTACCGGGTTTGGTTGTTTGTGTATGTGAGTTTAGATGTTTGTAAACACCCGCACGATACAGGGGAAATTCCCAGTGGGAGGCAAAGCTTATTTAAAAAAAAAAGAAAATAAAGATCTAATGGCAGAAGTCTCTGTTCTTTACCATTGCTTTTGCTTTTGTGCTGGAGACAGAGGATCTGTTACGACGTCACTGAAAACCCTCGTTTTGTGTAATTTAACATAGTTTATTTCAATATTGTAAATGTGAGTACCATGGAGCCATTTACTTGATAAGTTACTATGTTTTGGACACTATAAGCATGGTCGAGAGCTTTGCGATGCTCACTTAAATGTCTCGCTTATGGTGGCGCGTGCGTTGGATCGTACGGCTCCCTTCAAGATGGTTGAGCTAAATGGTGCTGATGCACGCGTCATGTTCGTAAACGGGCGCTATCAGTTGGGATTGATCATCTCTTAACTGCCATGGCTTACATCTTAATAACTATTATTTTTTTATCGTTTTATATTTACCTTCATTCTTTTCACATATAAAAGCAACAAGAATTGTAACCAAGATTTTGTAAAACCAAATTGAAAGAAAAGTCGAGTGTCCAAAGAGTTTCCTGCTCGTTCTTCTCTATATAAAAGAAACGAGAAAATAGCTTCAACTTTGATGGCCTAGTAAGATCGACTTCTAGGGAAGCTTTACCTTACAAAAAATCTATTCAGTTGTTTTGAACAGTTTTGCTCATTGTTTTATTTGTGCTTTCTGTTCTTCCTGTTATGTGCCACGATGTTCATTAGGCTAACGGAACAGATCCTGGGTTGAAGTACAAATTATAGGGAACGTGAGGAGCAATGCCTTATTAGCCGAGGATTGTTTAGCAGGACTGAGGGTATCGTATCTATTATTAAAAACAATTAGTAGTAGTTTTATACCAATTAGTGAGATTACTATTGTTACGTGTTACTACTATAAATCAGTGGAGGGGTTGAAAGTTTAGTGAACTAAACGGCAACGGAGTGCTACAGCACTGGTATCCAGCATAATTCGAAAGAGTAAACTTATAAAGGTACATAAAAGGTAACCCACCTTGGCAGTCGGGTTATTAATAAAGTGCGTATTCAGCTCAATCTTTTTTATTGGTGTATAGTTTATGAATTCATGGGCTAGTAGACCCACAGCAACATCCAGCAATTTACAATAAAAAAAATGCTTTGATCTCCGAAATCTCAAAGGTGTGTAGTGTGTTCCGTTCAGTGTATATAAAGCGTACTCACCAGCGAGGCCGACCGCTGCTGCTTGTTGAGGTCATGCTGGCTGCGCGAGCGATCCTCCCCCGCGTCGGAGAACTGTCCCGACTTGCGACTGTCGACAAACATACCCAATACATATTACAAATAGTATTAAAATCTTACTCACTACCACCACCATTAAACATTGTACGCCGCACATGGCTGAGCAATGCGATAGCACCTTATGCTCCATATTTGAAACGATTTAATACCACTGTCTTACAATCAAATATTGGGTTTGATTTGAAGAGGGAGGCACATTTAGTAACAAAAGACGTAACGTACAAGTATATTAAGGTTTCAGCGGACCTGTTACGTATGGAACGCCCTCATAACCCTATAAGAGCCCTCTATATTATGTCTCTATGCATTTAAAGATGTGTTCAGTACCGTGTCACAGTGTTAAGAAAAACATCAGATGAATTGTTTTGTATAATTTTGTTATTGTATCTACTAACATGCGTCCTCGAGTGGATATTATTGAAGGTCAAATCGTTTATAATAACAGTATTTTTGTTCCGGATTCAAATCAAGTTTGCTTTGATCGTTGGTAGTTTGTTGGCGATCATTTCATTGTGTCTTAATTTGGTTACGTAGTTGCTGTATGACATAGTATCATCTGTTTTAGTAGTAACTAGCAATGCCATACCCCGCGGTGTCACCCGCATTCAGTTGCGTCTTTGGTTACTGCTCCACGCCCACTGGTCGTACCGTGAAGTTCTATACGCATAAATCTTTCTCTTGAATCACTCTATCTATTGATGAAAAAGACGATAAAGACGACGGGAAGCGACTTTGTTTTGTACTATGTAAAGTTATTGCTGTTCCTTGGACTCAGAAATTACAAAATAAGAAACGAGATAAAACAACAGGTGACATATGAACTAGAAGCATATAAAGTATCACATTTTAATTACAATCCGGTTGCGAACCTTGAGAGTGTAACTCAACCACTCAGTAACACTAAACATTACTACGATGAATGACATATTATGTACACAGACACAGGTGTCCAATATCACTAACAGTTATTATACTTGGAGTGTTTTATATGATTGCAACCTGAATTTGTTTTTTGTCTCCTCATTTTATTTTTTAATAATTAAATATTGCATAGTATTTAGAACAAATACAAGTTTCCTAATAGCAAAAGAGATAATCGGAAAAGAAGTTCCGGAGTTTAAAAAAAGAAGGAAACAAACTTTTTAGCTTTATAATATTAATAGCTTTTGCCCGCGACTTCGTCCGCGTAAATACCATCACGCCTGTATTTCCCGAAGGGTTAGGCAGAGGTGCAAAAATGTACGCCCACAGTTCGCCAGTATCTTTAAGTCCCATGTAATAGGGGGTGAGCCTATTGCCATTAACCGGACACAAATCCTACCTCCGAGCTGCTACTGAAAATTTCATAGCGAAATCCAATAACACTATTTGCTCGACCTGGGAATCAAACCCAAGACCTCTAGCGTAGTAGTCGCGCTTAGAACCGCTAGGCCAACGACGCAGATAAATGTCGGTTATATTTAAAATTTAATCATGATTCGAAAGACACGTGGCGCCATCTCTTATCGTAAGAATTTTATTGCTGTTTTCCTCGGGAACAGTACTTTTTTTTTGGAATAAAAGGTACCCTATGTCCGTTTCGGTACACCTGACAACTTGTTTAATATTATTACGACACGTGTGCCTGTAAGGTGTCGTAACGCAATGTGAACCTTTGTGCCGTTTCCTCATTGATTGTTCTTTATTGTGCCATTTCTCTTTCTGTGTTATCGTGGAGATGTGATAATGGACTTTGAAGATGTGCCATTGAATGCCTCATCGACGATCTGTACATATAGGCGTGTATTTAATGTCAAATTCGGTTGATAAGTTTTTTATTTTTCGCTGTTTAGTATCTACCAAGTAAAAAAAGAAGATTATATAAAATCATAAACTCGAAAAGAAAGTACCAAAGCACCAGGTAGGTTTTATATAAATAAAAGGTTAGCTTTGGTTTTATTTTGTTTTAGGTTGCCATCAATTTCTTTTTAACTTTGTCGCCTCGCCTTTTTATAGCGTCCGCCGCGAGACACGTCGAGCGCGGCGACCGATTCTCGGACCTTATACAAAATAATCCTTATAGCATGATCCTTATTCACGCGCGATGGCTTATTATTAGCGTATTTCATGTATAACTTTGGTGTTTCTATACCGATTTCTATGATTATTTTTTATGGAATAGTTAATAATGTTAACTTTTTTAATTAGGGGTGACTGAGAGTGTTATAAACGTAAGAGTAGACAAATATAATCAGAAAGCTTCGAACTGCTAAGCTATCGGCAGTTACACGTGATATTGTGAGTCAACCATAAAAGATAGACATATGCTGTCGTGGGATATTTTTTATATAATTTTAAGAAGAACATTTTCGTCATACATGATTTCTGTGTAGCTTTAACCATTAAGTTTGCACACGCGACGGAAGCTTAAAAAATGGAGTAACTTCTCCCGTTTTCCCAACATTACCCTTCACTGCTCTGCTCCTATTAATTGTAGCGTGATGAAAAGTATACTGTAACCAACTCAGGAGTATGAAATATAATTGTACCAAGTTTCGTTAAAATCCGTCGAGTAGTTTTTGTTTCTATAACGGTTAGACAGACAGACAGACAAAAATTTTACTGATTGCATTTTTGGCATCAGTATCGATCCCTAATCACCCAATGATAGTTATTTTGGAAATATATTTCATGTAAAGAATTGACCTCTCTACAGATTTATTATAAGTATAGATAATACGTTACGTAATGAGTTATTGTTTAAAAAAAACGATAAAGGCGATTTTATGCGTAATGTTATTCACTGAATGTACATAGTTAAACGTAATATAGGCCTATTAAATTAATTTAAACATTATTTTTAGGTCATTGTTATTTAAACAGGCTTCATTGTTGTTAAACTAATCTAATAAAAAACTTACTGTGAGAACTATGATCAGCATAGATAATAATATGAAGTTATCCTAACAATAAATTATTAACTTAGTGCGTTTATGATGTGATGTGACATTGTTTTAACGGCCATTTATAATAAATTGAGTGACTGAATATGTACGTACATGTCGTGTGTCTCTTGTGTTTTTGTAATTTTAACGGTTCTGAGAAAATCCTATGTTTTATAAAACAATTAAAAAGCTTTGTAAATAAGTACCTAATGCCGATTCTGGGAGTTCTCGTTAAAAGCCAAGCTTCCCACAATTGACATTCGTTTTTTATTGACATTTGTTACGTTTTATTATGAGATTTGACACTTACTGCGATTGTCTTTTGTTTCAGACTTTTAACATCTAATAATTACGACATCGCAATTTGAATGTTAAACAATATTACACATACACACATACCATCACGCCTGTTTTCCCCGAAGGGTAAGGCAGAGGTGTACCAATGTACATCCACAGTTCGCCGGTATGTTTAGGTCCCATGTAATAGGGGGCGAGCCTATTGCCATTAACCAGGCACAAATCCTAACTCCGAGCTGCTACTGAGAATTTCATAGAAAAACCCAATAACACTTTTTGCTTGACCTGGGAATCGAACCCAAGACCTCTAGAGTAGTAGTCGCGCTTAGGACCACTAGGTTAAGGAGGCAGTTAAATAATTTTGTAAGCAAGAAATGGGTATCTTTTAAAATAATTCTGATTAAGTAGATATAAGTTACAAATAATCATGTTTCATAATGTAGAACAAATTTAATTTGTTATAATCATTAATCGAATCAATTACTTCTAATAACACTAGCAATGGGAACTTATAAAAAGTTTAACAATCGTATAGATTTCATTTAATAATCAATTAATCACTCACACTTCGAATTAAGACATTTCAAAAGGAATCAAATGTAATTCAGTTGTAATTATAACAATAACATTCTTGTAACACACATCCCGACCGAGGCGGCCATTACCTCGACAAACAGACGTGTTTGATGCGAATGGTTTGATTTATGGATATCGGTAACATTATGTGCGTTTAATGACTGCAATCACACTTGATTGAACATTATTATTTATTATTTATTATTTATTGTACTATTGTGACGCAAGTTATATAAATATCAATAAATGTTCAGCTTTTACCACACAAGTAGGTACACTAAATGCTGAAGAGTACTAGTAATGACAGCTTTTATACAAACAACATGTTATGTGCAACACATACTAATGTTTACATTAGGAGATGTAGCGTTCCAAATGAACTTAAGTTCTACCTCATAGCATCTTATAGCTCAAGTTATATTTGTCTCTGGCTTACTATACTGGTAAAGTTGATTAATTTATCTTAAAATTCATCTTAAAGATGACATTAGGAGGTTCTCAAAACTCTAATCCATTAAAATTTCTCCGAAACTGACCAACGCAGGAGAAAAACTTATTAACGTTAATAAGAACTTTTTCTTGTCCTTCTCAAACCAGATTATTATCTTAATAATCTAACACTGACCGTATTTGGAGAACATGGCCACAGTGTAACTAATACACGAGTTGTAGCAGTGTAAGAAATAGTCCTTAATATGAGCGTGTTGGTTATGATCTTGCGCTGCGCCCACGCCGCAAGCCGATCCGAGTCGAGTCGCTCGTGGACGATGCCCGTTCGGGTATGGTAATTGAATTGCTCGATACTCTGCATTCCGAGACGATCCGCCACCCATAACAGAGGTGTGCTGAATTTTGTACTTTAAAGCAAGCTTTAGCTAGAGACGTGTAGTGGAAGTTCCATTAAGCTAATCTCAAACGAGAGAGATTAATTTTATATTTATATTTGTATTCAAGGAACACTCAGTGGCCATATAACATGTATTAGTATGTACGCATTGAAATATGTAACGGAACTCTTCTAAAATTTGGTGGAACACATCTCTTATTTTTACCGTAGCAGCTTAGTAAAATCATTTGGACTTCAATAGATAATACCAAAAGTGTTATTTAGTATAAATATATGCTAATTATATTAGGATGATGACTCGAAGCAACATCACGGTGTTTAAATTAATAAGTACAAATTATTACAACTACTACACTTATTATAACTGTTGAAGAAGTTACTTCATCAGGTATCCCACGACTCTTCATGTACGGTAAGTAAGATAGAAAATATGTATGGTCTAACACAGGCATTATACGAAGGAGAAGCCCAGCAGCTACATATGAGTGTATAGCAAGCGTTGTCACGGAGCGTTACCTGCACGCGAGCTTGCGGTGCGCGCGCCGAGTGCCGCTGATCATGGACAACGTGCTCATCACCGCGGACATGGCGCGCAGCTGGCATGTGATCTGAGAACAAACAGAAACATTCGGTGAGTCTTCGTAGGAATGTGCTCGAAACAATTGAGTTCCACTGTCCGCACCATAGCGGCAGGCGGCAGAGGAATACTCCGACGTGACTTGTTACTTTATTTTTCTACATTTTCAAAATGGTAAAAGCTCGCCAGAAAACATCCCACCCATATCAATTACCAAGAACAACTTATCTAAATTCACATAATATATTTCCAGTTTAACATATGGGATGTAGCTGTGCACAACCAACTCCATAAACAAATGCAAATATATCAGACGTGTAAGACGCCTGTCGGCCACAACTCATGGTGACAAATTGTGAACTGGATGTAGCGCTTAACGAGGCGCGACAAAAAGTGCGCGCGCGCCGGCGATCACTTGGATGGAGATTAGGCGAGGATAAGGTGCTATACAGAGTGTAGTGACGCCTTACAGATTTCATCTATTTGTGTAACCTACTAGTGTCTTGTACTCAAGACTCAGATTCTGGTAACATTGGTAGCGACTTTTAAATTGATAAGCCTCTTAAGGTAGAGGCTGTTTATCAATCGTAATTAATCATATTTTTGTGAAAAACCAACAAAGATTTTGGAAATGTCTATGGCGTTAGTCAACACCACGAATTTTGGCAAAATTTTGCGTCAATGTTTTTTAGTTACGTACAAAAAATAAGGATCTATACATACATGTCTGTCACAATTTAGCACACCGCGCGTCTGGCACAGCGTGGCCACCTCAGCGGCGCAGGCGCAGGCGCTTCGTGCAACGTTTTTGTTACTCCTGCGCCGGCGAGTGTAATGAATCCGTTTATATTATCCGCTTCCAATTTATTTCTTTATAAGTGCACGCTTTTTGTGTTTCAATATACGAGAGAAATGTATAAAGAGATCAATTTTAGTCTTTAGAGTTTAGTGTAGACTTTGTGGTTCTATAGTGATTCTATAGGAGACACTAACTAACAAGTTGGCAAAATTGCCGGATTTTATAAGTACCTAGTCCGTCAATTTTATTTTGTTCTTAGGTATTAACTGCACTGTTTCAGATGCTTCTTTATATAACATTGTTATTTAGGACAGTTTATTAAGTTATGTCCGACTATACCTATGAAGTGACGTACTATGAAGTGAAGTATTAAGTGGGGCTTAGAGAATTAATATTCATTTAAATTTATTTTACATTTAAATGTCGGTGACAATAATTTGTAACCATTATAATTTATTAATTATGTCAATGGATACACAAACTCGTCGTGAACTGTTTTCGCCTGAATATTGATGACATAAAATGATTTTGTTCATCGATAAAAATATTTATATGTAATTTAATTAATGATTTGAAAGTAAAATAGCGCTAATAAAATACTAAAGTTATTCTTCTCTAGAGAAGCCACAACAGAAAGTCTTGATTCTGCTAAACGGTGCGAAGTTACAGGGCGCGTTGTATAATTCATTAACAAGTTTATTGTTGGGTATTAATTTTATTGAAACTAATTTGTGAATAAATAATTAACATTCACTTTTATTTTATATTTTATTTAGACAAGAATCTATTAGAATGAAATGTGTGAAGCTCAAAACAAAACCCTGATGAAAGCCAAGGATTGGTGTTACCATCATATTGCAATAGTTCGATTGTTAAGGTCGTGCATTTTTGATTGGCCACGGCTCTGCTCATGCCTCAGTGTTTACTGGCGTGAAGTAGCGCGTCTAATAACTTACTCAATTAACAATAAAACAAGCTTGTGTCGGCGCCAACTTGCAAAACGTTTGCACTTGATTGAGCAAATGTTGCGGATGATTCCGAATAATTATTATAATTGTCGGTACCAATTTGAGACGGCTTTTGTTATTGATTTTAGTTCACGAAATGAATAGTATTATTTTGCAATTTGTAACAATTTTGAATTCATGTACAAATAAGATAATACTGACCCGGCGAGGCTGACCAAGGTAAGTATTTTGCGAAAAAGACGTTCTTTAAGTTAGTCATTAATATACATGCAAGTTATTAACCAAAAACATGTACTAACATATATAAAATAGAGAAAGAGTACATCGGATATACATCTACAACGTTGTCGGTAAGACAAGTCCCGAAAAGGAAATTGATTTTATTAGGTATGGATTTAAAGCTACCGATGATACTACATTTCTCAGAATTCGACAGGTACCACCCATCGCTTCTTCCAAATCGATTCTTTGTCATGAAGGCGAAACAAATTGGCACTGGCCAAAAACCACCAAAGAAATCGAAGCCGAGCCTACATTATTTTATTTTAGTCTCGAGTTGAATCTGGAAAGTCTTAAAAAATATGTATCTTATATTCTTATAACTTTTTGTGCAACATTAAATGAACAATTTATAAAGTAACCAAATAAAAGACAGCCGCGAGGACAACCATCATTTTGTAAGGACCACCGACTTGCAAACCATCGGCTCGCCAGTTATATCATTGTGACCTACAATCAGCTGTTGGAAAATGCTCATCAGTAATTACGGACCGAATGGATCTCCGCTAGGCGCTCTCTACGCATTTCAATTGGAACTGTATTTATTATAAACACAGCGTTTTATGACTTAATCATGATATACCGGGGATGCTGCACTGAGTAGGGGTATTACGAGTTTGATGACGAAATATTAATTACATAATCTTTTTTTTTTGTTATAAACGTTGCCCCACACTAGGAATTTCTTCTGTATCGTAGTTACGTTTACAAACATATTAACTCGCATACACAAACAACCATACCCGGATGAAGTACCTGCAACCCATACAAATATTTGTTCCGTGCGGAAATTGAACTCGCGACACGCATCACAGCAGCCCACTCAGCCACTGCGCTAACCGTGGCGTGACAAAAAATCATAGTAAAATTAAGTTATTATAGTTGTCAAAAAGGTTTAATTAAGTAATTACCTATTATATAGTATTACATATTTGAATCATAAAGCAGATTGAACATATGTTAAAGTAGCAGGTATAGGCAATGACGCTGGACCTCAGTAGTTATTTAATATGTACAATTGGCCTTCCTTCATTTTGGGTTATGTAATAAGCTATTAAAAACACATATAATATCCGTCTTTAGATAAGACAATAAACCTTAATTTGCCTTCTTTTCTAAGTCAACAAAACACCCAGTTCTTACAACCCTGACACCATCACAATATAATTCCGCGTCCTTTGGACGATGACGTAATGAATGGTTACTATAATTGATTTTTAGATTGGCAAGCTTAATAGGTAGTCGTAATGTGCGATCACGCGTCAGATCGGAGGTGACTGATGATATTACTTAGTTAAACAGACCTGCACTGGGCACTAGGTGTTATAACAGTTATCTGGCAACACCAAATATGAGTTTGTTAAAAAGATCGCAAACTTATTGTATTTACTTAGATTAACATAACATTCCATCAGTTGTTTAAGTTTATTACGGGGTAAGTTATTCAATGGACAGACTCTAAACTCTAGCGTCTGACACTAGATCGCTTCATCAAGAAGAAGAAGTCATATGTTGATTTCCCATTCTTTAAAAAAAGCAGTGCTATTCTGTAAATATCTCAATTATGAGAAAGTAGGATTGCAGCTCACTAAATATTCACATACCATAATTCAACGAAGGATTTTTTTACAGAATACAGCTATACCTACATGTTGAAAAATTCTTGCTGGATCCAATTAGTCCAATTACACACAGTTTTTAGTTTAATAGATTAATAATGAAATCCAAGATATCCAAATGGCGGCTGTACATCGTAATTCATACATGTTTAATATACATTATAAGTTCGTTATATCGCAGCCGTCGCCCGTGGCCTGGTAATGACGGGCCGTGGCCGGGCCTGACGGCGTGTGCCGGTAATGACTGAGACCGTATCGTGTGCGCCGGCGCCGTGACTTACTCGGCATTACGCCGGCATCCCGCTATGGATAATGTTAGGTCTCAGATGCATGCTGCATTTGTGGAGGAAAGAACGCGTAAGCTGGGGTGGGACTGACGTAATCGAAATGGGCGAGTCGGGCAGATCAGCTAAAAGAACCAGAAATGTAATAAATGTAAGAACGTCTCACAGTTCATTTTGTAAGGCGTCCTGGCAGATCATTTTTTTTCTAAACATCTTCTGCTGCTTAGCCTTTTCCCAATTGTATTGGGGTCGGCTTCCAGCCTAACCGGATGAAGCTAATTACAGTGTTTTACATGGAGCGCTTGCCTATCTGACCTACACAATCCAGTTACTGGGCACCACAATACTGATATATTTTTTCTAAGCACCATTTGAAATTTATTTTTTGTTAAAACAACTCATATTTTTATATAAATCGCTAAACCGCCACGGCCGCGACCTCTCAACTCCTCATTACCTATGTACGCCTCATGTAATCTGTCGAAACTCTATGGTTTTTGTACAACTTTTCCCATTCGGAGCGCGGGCAATAAATGGCTTGAGAAACACATTAGCCTGATTCTCGTTAGTTAGTAGTCGAGTGCGATGATAGAACCGGCTCGTTTATACTGTGAAGAAAATGCCGTAAAAATATCTACGTGGAATTTTATAGTGTGCTTAGAGTGTTTGTTGTTCTTGTTGAGCATGTCAGTCAAGTTAAGCGGAGTCTCAAGTAATACCGCTGAACTGTATGTGAACACAAGTCAGATAGCATTCATGGAAACTAGACATGGGCTAAATAGCTCACTGAAAAGAAAAAGAGCGATAAGCTCTTTAACTCAAAAGAGCTATATCACTCTGTTAGCTCACTAGCTCTTCTATAGCTGAATCGCTCAGACGCAGACTGTTAGCTCATTTGCCTCACACCGCCGGCCGCACACGCGTCGAAGGAGACGGTTCGCTCGCTCAATAGTCAGTAGCTCTTTGGAAGTATGAACTCTTTTCTTTAGTATAAAAACACGTAGCGTTAAGCAAATTAATCACCGATCGGTGAGCGGCTCGGTGGTTTCGTTGTTCGTATTTGTACGTGTGCCGAGTGCTACTGAGCTATTCAGCGACCGAGTGAGTGAGCTTGAGCGACAGCAATCGAAAAGAGCTAGCTATTTTCTATCACTAGCTCACGAGCTACCCAAGTTTAATGGATACTCTTGAGAAAATGCGCCAAAAGTACAATGGGATGTTCCCTAAGTAGACTATGACATCATGGCGATTTTTTTAAATAAAAAAATATTTATGCTTTTTGATCACTGCTTTTTAATAATTAACTTCTAAACTAATTTAATTACTTTAAACAATCTATGTTATTTCATAGATACAGTACATAACAAGCTCGTTTCAAAACGTGTGTTGGAAATCATAGACCAGCAATCTTAAGAATAGGAGAAGGAATCGTATAGCTGCAAACTCCGCCATTGCTTAATTTTATTCATTGATATCTCGCAATATATCGATTACGAAGTTCGCTAGGGGTGTTAATAATGAAAACGCAAGTAATGGCGTCATGTGCGGACAGACGGCGGATTGATGGCTTGCGACACCACCACGTAATTATACGTCACAGGCAGGGCCGCCACTGACAGAGTATCGTATCAAGACTTTTTGTTGATCATAGTTAAGAGTTTAGTTTAGTTAAGAGTCATAGTTAAGTTAAATTTGTAAGAAAACATCAGTCACTATTCCCACTCACTAAGGACCTTCGCCCACAACATCGCAGTGTTAGACGTCAAAACAGACATGAACTAGCCTTACTTAGCTCTAAATTAACAATGTTCCATTCAGGACCTTTAGCCATGTGTGTGAAAATATATAATAAGGTTCCTAATTCTATTAAGGATATAGAGTATGAAAAAAGATTTAAAAACAGTCTTATATCAAAATCGTATTACACTCTAAAGGAATTCTTGGACGATAAATAAAAATTTTGACATTTAAATTCTTCCCTGTACACAACACCTATAATTATAACTCATTACCTATCTGACATGTTATTTTATGATTCTTATTATTATCGCTTATTTCTTAATTTAATTTATTTTTTAATTTTAATTCTGTATCTTTAATTTTTAATTTTTATCTTTAATTTTAAGAGTATGTTGCTGCGCCCTAACAGAGTCCATAACTGTACCTTAGCTCTAAGCCTCATGTAACACCTTTATACACATTATGGTTCGCAATAAATGAATATGAATAGTTTAAGACAAAAAATGTTGATAGATTGAGTAGCAGATAACATCAACCGACAGACGTTAATAGGGGCAAAATATGGTAATCATATGCTAACACTATCCCATCAATAGTACATTATCTTATCATAACGTTTTGCTTATCGTAATAACATGATTATACCTTGAGCTGTGGCTAGAAAAACGAATGTATAACAAACAAGCTTCACAATTTATTTAGTAACATTTCAATCTTACCAAATAAATTGTGAAGCTTGTTTGAACACTTATCGTCATGAATAATTGGATACCATATTTATTAGTCAGTAACAAAACAAAAAAGACAGTAAAATACTTACTTATGAATATTCGCAAATAAAAATAATATTTTTATATCAAATATAACATTTTTTTTGCATTTAAACAGTTTAGTAACGAAAAGTTCGAATAGACGCAGTTTAATTTGGGACAACCCTAGCGTAACGTCCGACAGATGACGCTGTAACTTCTGTCTTTGTAAGGTTATAATAATAGGAAGCATTTAATGGAGCTCCGCGGCAAGATATGTGTGGCGACTTACAACGAGCCCATCATTTAACTTGGAACTTTGTATCGTGCACTGCGAGGCACGGCTGATTCTAAAGACTATTAAACGCAATATTCTTCAATGAAATACAAGGATGGTCGTCAAATTCAGTTGTGAATAATGTCACTTTCTCTTTACCCCGCTATACGCAATGAAAATACACCTAATTATTGTGAATACTTCATAGTACTCGCACCCGGAATACCTGACTACATTTAAGTACAATTGAAATATTGTTATAGTACTTTTCCATTAAATGTGGGGACCAGTGCTTCAACTTTAAAACTTCCTTCTCCTGCGTCTAGAAGTCGAAAGTTTTAGTACTCTGGTTACAATAGCTTACTACGAACTATTTACAGAAATGCATAAACATTGGATGAAATCTTATTATGCAGGGCAGTAGACAACGAATCGCTGTGTAATACTCGTACAACAAACCATCGAATCTATTAAAAAGTGCAACTAGGTATTTTAAATATTGCTATATCTGCGGACCGAAATGGAATGGTATTCTGAAATGAATCAATTAATTAGTGCGCTCCTTAATTGAGCCGTGGGTTTCTACGTAATTGACCACTTAATAATGCAGATTATTTATATCACTTATATCACATATGGACAGAAACACGCACAGCAACACTCCTAAGTGAAACAAGCTATCAAATTCTGCTTTGACACTAATGACAATAAAATCAGTTTAGGTGATCATCCGCATTGATCGACAAATATTACACTAGTTAGTTTAGCTTTAGAGAGTAAGTCACTACTAGAATCACGGAAATCGCCCTTTTCGCCTCCAAAATAAAATAGTTCATAAAGTAAACTTGCGAATAATAATTGTACTCGTTTTAAATGGTTCTATACCAATCTTGTGTTTGATCACTTGAATACCTCCTAGCACCTTCCAAGTAATAAACCAAAAGCAGTTCGGTGCAGAGCCGTGCCGGCGCACATGGTGCAGCTCCATAATTTACTACCCTATTAGTATTATAACAACCACTTGGGACATGCTCCGTCATTCACACAATTATAAGTATCAGATACAACCTTAGCATTGGTTGTTCTGTACGTATGCAAATAACTTAATTATACGACTTTTTCGTACCGACTCATTTAAATAGTCGATTAGGCATGTCAACGATTATAGCCATCGATAACTATCGACGCCATATTAAATTACTATAAAATACTAGATAGAGGAATGGCGGCTGTGCCATACGTACCTATAATAAAGCACCACGTCTGTGCTTCTGTTTGTGAATAAGGATTGTATATGGTTGCTGTTAGGTGGTGTAGTTTATTACGCTTCGTTTTACGAAACATGTTTATGGTAAGCTATAATGTTAAGCTTTTCAAGTAAATATGAGCGAAACAAAGTACTCGGATATTACCCTAAGCTAGGTACTAATCTGTTAGTACTATGTAAGATAAGATCTATCTAGAGTAATGTCGAAGATGAGTATACGCCAGGAAGGCTGGTGTATTTTTGGAATCGATTCTACTTTTTTAAATGACTTGGGTACTTCGATCAAATATACCACGTTAGTCGCAACATCAGCAGAATCATTAAACCGACTGCTAAGTATAAGAGACCTGCACTACATAAAATTAGCTACGCGTACGCGAATGGTTTCATAAAAAAATCAAGCAAGGGAGGCTACAATAGACACGCATCTATTTAGTAAAACAACAGCTAGATATAAAGGTGCCTTTATAAATAAGACAGGTAGGTAATGTAAATGATGGTACACCTCGCCAAGTATGGCGATATTTGAGTCAACATATGCTGCTCCAAATGCAAATGTGTTCATGATTCATGACATTGTATTCTGAGTTAAGTGTCACACAGCATTTACAACTATCGGTCAGCAACCGAAGCATGTCACAGTCCACTGTTGGGTACTAACATTAGACATTCCGTTTCTCCAGTATAGCATCCTTTTGTGATCTTCGATTTGTTGCTAACCGCTAATGCTTAAAAAAATATGTATAAGTAGTAAACTAAAAATATCTGTGAGTCAATCTGTGTAGTCTAAGTGTCTGACTGAGCATCAATCAACATTACACAAAGCGAATACCGTTTTACTTTCGCAACCCAAACTGTAGTGTTGTTAGACTTCCAGGCTTTCGACAGTTCCCGGCTTCAATATTCACTTAGCCATTGAAAATGCGAAGAGGTTGGGTGCAATCTGCATAACACCCAGTCATAAATACCTAAGATAAATATTGTATGTAGATGTTATCTCCATTGATTATAGCATTATACCTGTTTATAGTTTCCCTACCGGTGATAAACATGATTGTTTCTGTTAAGAAAATATTTTCTGACGCGATTTTTACATAAATAAACAATTTAAATCTTATGTGCTCGAACGATCGTAAGAGAGGCCGCTCTTTATTTATATAGCCACAGATAGTAAATTACATAATTATGAATATTAATATGCACGCATTTTTCTATATTTATGTGAATTAATGCTCGTCGTAAATCTCTAGAGATTATATTAACACCTACTTTGGTAAATGTTCATGTGCCTCTGCAACATTCTTGTGATTCCGAGTTTATAATGGCGCGCACCGAATGTTTCTTTTGCTGTTTTAGAAACTGTTCGATTTTATAGTGTCGTTTTATAGATCTCATTTGACAGGACTTGATTGATTACCTATTTATACCAAATTCACACTAGCAACCACTGAACGCAAGTTGAACTTACATTTGTACCACGCATATGCATCTGTTGCCAAAACGTGTTGGTGACGCCGGTGTTATATGTTTGAATTGCTTGATTATCTTCCTTATCTTTTTCAGATAAAGAAACTAAAACAAGTTATTGGATAATGTCAGCCTATCTATTTATTTCCTTCAAGTAGTGTCACACCACCCAGTTCTTTGCTTTCTGCTTCCACTACCTTTGGTGCACCTCTCTGCCTATGGAGTTCATTCCAGCTAGAGGATCACACAGCTATAAACTGTAAAAAACATAGCCTAGAAGCTGTTCCTCTCGTGTACATTATTGATAGTGTGTTGCAAGTGTGGCTGCGCTTGCGCCACTCTCGTAAATCACTCCGCGACAGCCGCCATGTTTATTGCATGAAACGCTCGATTACTGAGGGATTAACTGCTTTGTCGCGTCACGGACATCCGCGTGATGTATTGGTTTTATTGTAGAAATATGGAAAGCTAGGCGCCAGCGGTTAGTTGGGGACAGAAACGATGCCTGCTGTTTGGAACGGAAATATTCACGTACTGCTAGAATCTTGTAACACACAATCTACAACACAATCACAATCTTGTAATATCTAAATACTGATTAACAAAACTCATTCAGCTGAGTCAGCATTTATTAAACGGAAACGCAGAGGAAGTAACTCTAGTCCCTACCGCTACTACAGCTCAAATTGTTTATCCAAAGGCAATTAGCAGCCAGTTCAAGACTGAACCTATCTGTAGGTTTATAATTTGTACAACTTAAATGGAGTAAAATATATACATGTACAAAAAGCGTTGTCTGTAACATTCTGGACTACGTCGTCGCTCCAGATAACAGCACGCGGACTATCGAAACGGAATAATTCCGTACGGTATCAAGAGAAATTATTCAAAAGTGCGCCGGCGCAAACCGGTCGGGGCAAAGCGGCCGCGGACAAGAAAGATATTTTTTAATCTTTTTTGTGAGTAATTCTGGGGCCCTCAGTTCGGATGAGGCTGTGGCTTTGTCTCGACGTGTGGTGCGAACATTGTAACGCTAATACAATTATACGTTCTTTAGGTAATACAATTCATTTCACACCCTGTCTCTAGCTACTTAGTCATGAAGTCAAAGCATTTATTTCAATTACACCATTTACAGGCACTTTTAAATTGTCAAGGTTACAGTTTAAAGTTGAAGCTAGTTGCTCGTTCCAAAGCGTAGGTCTTTATGGAGAAGAACGGGCAAGAAACTCCATGGACACAAATTTCTTTCAATTTAGTTTTACAAAATCTTGTTTACAATATTCGTATTGCTTCTATTTGTGAAAATAATGAAGGTGAATATAAAACATAGTCACGTAAACATCATGCCAAAAGCTATGATTAGCCTTAGTTTTAGCACTCTACGTGATTCTCCTGTACCGTGGATGCGTTACAAACACAAACACAAAAACTCAATTAAACAAACAGCCAGGCCGACATAATTACTTGTAGGCTATACAATTATTTCCTTCGTGTGGTCATCGAAACCGCGACACACAGCACAACAGTGAATCGCTCAGCCTGCACCGAGCGGCAGAAGGTCTTCTTCCGGTTCACCGTTTCTGCTTACGATTCAATGCATGTTGAAGGCTGATGACATGACACGAGCAATTTCTCAAACCATCATCATCTTCATAGGAAAAATGGAATTAGATTGGCATGAGGACAGCCTCATGCCAATCTAATTCTATTTTTCCATACATCTCTGTTAGCCATCATATTAGTTGCTTTACTTTCGGTCTGGCCACATCATTTTTCACTCAATCAATACATATTTTCTTACGTTTGCTTCTTCTCGTTAAGACATACATATATGTATACATTCAGATGAAGCATTTTTTATTCACACGCTCCTCATCAAGTCAATGACACGAAGTTACCCAACATCCCCTTTCCATCGCTTAGCTCACTTTTGAACGAGCATTATCTCTATTGAATTTAATTAGTTTTAAAACTCATGAATAATTCCCATAAATAAACATAGTTGGCAATGCAGTAGAAACTACTCAAAACCAACTGATAACTACAAAACATTTGTGTTTATTCCCTTTTAGAGTTAGGAGCCGAGCGTGTGGGCGTCGTGGAACGATAATTTAATCGACTGCGATATCGATTGTGATTTAGTAAGGCTTGCTGGTTTACTTATAGGTATAATGTTGAAATACTATTAGATTAACTAGATAGATTAGCTTGTGTGGTCCCTAATCGAATAATAATGAGCCCGAGTCTTTCCGTGGGTGTATCTTTTACTGATTAATTTTAGCACGGCCGGGAGAAGTCATGCGGAAAATATACGTAAGTATAGTTGTATATAAGCTGGTATTCAAAACCAGCCAATGGTTTATTTTTGTACAGTAACAGCGCTGTTTTAAAGTCTCTTAATAATTGTCATACTTGCAAATAAATATTTCCTTCGCAACTTCTTATAATCACTACACTTTATAGCATGGTGTTTAACAAATTATGAAGAAAGAAACTCCACACCCACAAATCTACACTTTTCTTCTCAGGTGATCAAGTTACGACGTAATTCATGATAAATGCCCATCCAATGTCATTCATAATAAGCGGAAACGATGCCCACAGAGCGTGCCGCTGTTCGTAGCTAATTACCGGCGCGGCGGCGACCGGCGACCAGCGACCAGCAACGTCGCCATATGCCACCCTGCGACCGGAGGGACATTGGTGTCGCTTCAGCGATCATAATGCTCGTACGAATCATTTCCTCTTTACGTTTCCTCTATAACCGGTGTTCCTTGTTGACATTGAAGTATGACTGGTGACGGTAATGACCTAAATCGTGAAGTTGTTTGTATTGTTCAATGCGATGTTTCCGTTCAGCATTTGGCTGCCTGAAATTGCAGCATTATTCATTCTCTGCTCTAACAAGACGACATGTTTTTTTTTCTGTGTAAAGATTTGTTTATTAATAACCCGGCCCCGTAGTGAAGTCATAATGCTTTTCGTTTGTCAGCCCATGGGCTAATCGTTGATATCTAGTTTGTACATTATTGACTGTCTGTGTATATCCTACTATATTATTGTGGGAGGATGCCTTTGCCCAGGAGAGACATAGAATGGACTAACGGAAAAAAATGACTTGTTATTAACACTTAAGATATTTACATAATTACATAACTGCCAGTTTAATGATAATTGTCATTAGGTATTATGCCCAAAGCGGTTTTCATTTTTGTAACGAGCAATTGTAAGTACCACAAGAAATATTCAGACATTGTAAACAATATAGTTTATCGTTTTGTATGAACGGGATTCTGTTGTACAGCTCAAAGCATACATCAACATTACTTTATTCTAAGTTTATCATAACCTATAGTTTTTACGACACTTTCTGCTGGCACCAAACGTATGCAGTGGCTATCCTTTACTTTGGAGTTGTCGTGACATTTGCGACGCTGGAACAGACACCGTTACACAGCTATGTAGTAAAAAAATAATGTTTCACTAAAGTACGAATCGTGCTACACGTAACCAAAAAATATAATTGGATTATTCGAAAAAACGGCATGTTTGGTATCAAGATTATGAACATAATGATCACATCTGTGTGCTTACTAATTCAACTTTACAGCTTTTACAGCTTTTCCAACCTTCGCAACTATTCATCTTTTACATGGAATACATTGCAAAACTTGCAATGCAAGGCTTTAAAGTAATATAAAAATAAACTGGAACATAATACTAAAACCAGCGCCATTTCAATGCCATATCTTACGCACATTTCCAGCGGTTTCTCAAGAAATAGCGCAATATCTGTAGATCTCAAGTGCGTGATACCGACCTAACTCTCGCAGCGGGGAGCCTGCGCCCGCGCAGCCGATCGATGAGACACGCACGTTATTATACCAATAAACTATTGTTACGCTTATAGTTCCAGTTCAATTGAATCAAAACAATGATCTCATTCTCTTTTTGGTGCGATTTAGAGACAGTTTTAAATCTAGGATAGCACTCGAAAAAAAACACTCATATCATAAGCAATCTTTGCCTAATTACAAATATATTAGAGGATTACGCAATCTAAATAGCCAGGTCGATAATGGTACAGAATCTTTGCAAGTAATTTCAAGAAAACTACAATTGTAAAGCACGTAGACCTACTCAGGCATTAGTCACTCGATGAAATCATAGTTCAAGCAAACTATTAATGAAGACCCACGTTAACACGAACATTATCTGAGATAATTAAACTTCAGAGCTCTCCCTCAATAGCGGCATCTCTGTACCATTAGCGGAGATGACGCACGGCTGCTGGTTCCTTGGAAAGCGAACATCTTCACCGTGCACCTAACGAGTGGTAGATACACTTGTCCCTAATTAATTAAACAAGATACAGCCGACAGATGTCTTGCTAATTATCCCATAAACACTCTATCACACTAGCGATTTCTTAATGGTGACGATATCTCGATGCAATAGAAACTTTATGTAAAAGCGATTTCTCGCTGCAACTACGATGTTGATGATGAAATAGCGCAAGATGTTCGTTGTAATTACTTATGTGACTCTAGAGGATATATTTACCACCAACTTTAGAAATCATCAAAGATAAGTAAGATTGAAATATCCTTCAAGGTTTCTTTAAAAAAAGATGTTTATCCAAAACGTTTTCACGTGTATCTATTAAATATGCTTTAGATTGCAGGAATTGCAAGATAATTCATAGCTAGGCTAAGCTTTTATGAACACTTGCACCTATTTTACGTTAAATATTAAATATTATTAAATTATGACCCCGAGCTAAAGTCATTGCACTTGTAACTAAGGCCCACATTGGTCAAGTGCGGCTCTGAGCGCCGAGCGTAACGGACAGGTGCGCGGGCGCCCAGGGCGGAGGGCGCGCGCATGCGCCGTGACGCAGACTTCCCAAGCACCAACACCTATGGTGTAAGCAGGTTATTGAGAACGAATAATAGTAACCATTATGGTAGGCTTATCAAAACGTATAGGAATTTGTGATTGAATTATATCAAAATTGCAAGCACGCCATTAAAGCAACACTTATATGAGACTGCGCTTTACTAAGTTGGCAATCCAAAAATTAATTTCATAACCGAAGTCTGCACGCTTACCTATTTATTGCCTGTTTGCTTATTGCATAAAAATAATGTAATCGTTCCGAAAACAACGTTAAGTAATCTGTACCAAAATAGTGTAACAACATAACTACGGGTCCATCTCCGTCCCTCAACATTCACATGGTTACAAATCATTCCCACAACATTACAAATTGACCTCAAGATGCCCTGAATCCCACGAGGGTGTGGTCAGGCGCAAATTGTCATCACGGCGAACGGTGGCGCGCATGTGTGAAATTACGCTAGAGAACTGGCTGCGTCTTCGATCATTCATCTGCTCGGACAGGCGAATGAGTTTTTGTGATTGAAGTATTACGTTACGAGCTTCTTTGATTGATTTATAATGAACTTGAAAGCGCTCAGCGATGTCGATTCTATTGTATAGTGTTCTTTGGAACTATTAAGTATCATTCAGTAGAATGTTTTACGATAGTTATGTTTTTTCTATTGGAGGCCTACTTAGGTTACCAAGTCTTGCACCATAAAAGAATTTATATTAAATAGTCGAGTGTTTTGGCATATTTCCAAGTACACGTGTGGGGAGTGTCACACGTGTCAATTGAAAACTTTATTCCTGCATAAAGAATAATAAATGAATAATAAGAAAGTAACACCTGAACAAAGAACCTGAGCGGTTCTCTGTGTCTAGGACCAGGCCTATGCAAGGTGACACGTCATACTACAATTTCAAAGCTAATTTTCCTTGCAGCATATCGAGATATTCATAAGAATAACCATATATTTGGTTCCTTTGCATCTTTCATGACTGCTACCAATAAAACAGCGTTGTTCTTATAGAAAATATTTTGCAATTATGTCATGGTGACGTCTGAAAACTGTTTTAAAACACTTGATTACCAAATACAGAAAAAAAACAGAGACATTAATCAACTTTCAATCCATCTGGATTTCCGGGTGAGCGCTCTTCATTAATAGGTACCTGTCAAATACTTCACTTTAGCTGCGGAATGTGGCTAAACTTTCGTTTCCGAACGTTCCACCACTTTCCACCAGCTGCCGCCATCATCCGCTCTACTGGCTCAACAAGATAATCTGACCACTTTAGGTCACCTGGTTAACGAAACCAGATGCTTATTGGATGAGATTTTAATACAAAAATACCTCAGAGTTATTTTACAGAATAGTTTAGGCACCGAAGAACGGTTTCAAAATGACGACAAAAACGTATCGCCCATAAATAGTCGATAAATCTTATCTATAATTGTCATTTCCTTTGCAATTAAATGTTATATCAGTTGTATCAATATTTTTTTTATAAAACAGTTAAATGGTTGTACCTAATTAGCAACTCTATACGGTTCGACGATTATATAGTATCAATTATGAGTAAGTAGTTAAGAGTACTAACTTTTTTCATTTTCTCAGTGAAACCTTAATTATAGGAGCTACTTAGCTAAAGTACATACTTAGTCTTCATAGTTAGCTATAACTTGAACGTATAAACGTAGTAAAAACTTAAAGCGGCCGATGCACGAGCGGCGCAGCGTCGCAGCGGCTTTTTTTTTTTGGGGGGGGTGGGAAATCATCAAATACCTTCTCCCGCCCTGGGCGGGGCGGGAGGGAGTGTCAGACTTTTTCTGACCAAAACCCACCAATGTTCCTTCTTGTGCCCTTTGCGTTCCGGGGGCGCGGTATCTCTTACGAACAACCCGCAGCCCCGGCAGGCATCGGCCCTCAGTGGCCCCTTCCTTTTGCTGACATCTCTTTGAGGCGCGCGTGGAACACGAACGCGCCGTCGACACGGCCTGTCGTTAATTAAACGTAAGGACAGTGAGCTACCCATTGCTCACCGTCCACAGGCCCGTATCTACGGTGGCCGGGAGTCGTCTCGCGGCTCCCGACGTCCGGAGCGTCTACCGCGGCGGCTGGGACGTGAGAATCGCTGTCTCAACCGTCCCGCCGCCTCCTTCTCTAGCATTACTGCCTCGCAGAAGGAGGCGACTGCATCCCATTCCCTCTCGCTCCGGACCATGGCTTGCACCAGGGCCGGACGCGAGAGTTCGCCGCCGCCGATGGCCGCCACGAGGACTCGGCGATGCTCCGCCCAAGCGGGGCATACCGCCACGGTGTGCTCCACCGTGTCCTCGGGGCGATCCACACAATGGTGACACCCGGACGTTTCCTCCCGCCCGATGAGGTGCAGGAACCTCCCGAAACAGCCGTGTCCGGTGAGGACCTGCGTCAGGCGGTAGGTGAGGGCGCCGTGGCGCCTCTCTAGCCACTCCTCAAAGAGGGGACTTACCGCCTCTAGTAGCATCTTGTCTATAACAACACTGTGCGAAGGCTTGCATGTATTCTAATTACAGAGTGACCCAGTTCACCATTTCCTTATTACTTTGAAAAGCATGACATCAGTCCCATAGGAGTACCTCAATGACCGCCAGCATGCGACCCTACCGGTAACCCTTATCCGGCAGAATGGAGAGTGATCATCCTTACAGTTAATGTATTTAACAACAAAGTGTGTGTGTGGTGGCCAGTATTGTTTGACATTAATGAGGCTGTCTTTAATGGTTTTCTAGATCTCTTTTGCCATAACTCAACTAAGTCAATACTAATTTCATTGCGATGAAGTTCTAATCGAGTGACGTGCTTCACTTGAAATCTAACGATATATGTTTCATGTCAGTGGATGTTTCATTAAGCTTTTATTAATCATTAGCGTTCAGTTTTACTACCGTGGAGCCAGCCACCTAATCATTTCTGTACGGCACTTTTACAACAATCATTATAAAAAAAAATTAACCTTTTATGTGAGACCAAATATCACGAATTGTTGTCGTAAAGTAGCATGGATAGCAGAGTGCCTACAGTGAGTATTCATGCGTATTGAAATAGCGCCGTCTAGTTACAACAATGAGAAACACAACTATTTTATACAATTAACCGATTGAATGTATGAAAAAAACACACTAGATAGTAGCCATGATAAGTATGTACTCTAATTCCCATTAGTTCCTCAGTTAGGCACTACAAAACAATATGCTGTAGTTTTTATTCCCGCACTCGCATGTCCCTCAGTATGTATAAAAAAAACAAGAATATTGAAATTAATTAATTTAAATTGGAATCTTCCAAGTAGTTCAAACTCAACACCAATCTTGTAGCTATAAAATGAGTACCAGTTAATCCGCGGACAGTCGTAACCAGTGCCCGCCTGCCCTGAGCTGCGGGATCATGGCATTAACGCCGCTCGTTTCCGTCTCAAAGACATTTGCACTCCACGCGATATAATATTATGATGACTGGTTTCGTGTTTAGGTATTTGATACGGTTTGTGAAGATGTTCTTCAACTTGCTACGGTATGTACCTAGAGTACCTAGTCACTTAGGTGTTATGTGTAAAGAGGAATGGTTATACCGAAGTCAATTTTGATTTTACAATTTTAATATACTCTTACACAAGATCACTATAAATAAGGAAAGAAAAATATGTATTTGTTATATTGGATGTCTAGTCATGACATTCTCATATATTGGAGTTCTGGAAAACGTGAGCTCACGAAATGAGCCAAATAATATAACAGTCCTCGTGTAGTAAGTCTAGTACTGTCCATAGTGTTTCTCGATAGTGTTTTTATTGTTTTTCTCCATAATTTCGAACCCCTCCTAGCGTAGCAAAGGGTAATTGCGAGTCGTGACCGCGAGCGTGGGAATAATCGTCCAGACAATTTCATATCGATAAATATTGCCCGGGCTAGGTACCTATACAGATAGCTTAAAAAAAATAACAACTGAACCGTTCACACCTCCACGAGTAATATTTCATAGACAAAAAATAGCACACATAATTTTTGTTTTAGTAAAAAAGATTTGTTGCAAATAAATAGCTAGCGTCTAAATATCGGGTCACTGACCCTACTGACTTTGAATATATTAGAAAAAGTTTGTGTCACAAAGGGTTGTTTTAGAAATAGGCCTGCATTGTGCTTACCCCATTTGTTCGGCGTGAGTGATATAAATGAGTGTACGGCATTGTGGGCCGGGGCCCGCGACCGGCTTTGTACTAAACCTGTTCTGAATTAAACATTTCTAACGCAATCGCCGGGGAAATGCTATTTTTTGTTGTAGTAACGTCATTTATTTATGTCACACCCAGACGTGCATTGTTAGGAGAGATTCGGTTTATTTTACGATGTCTGTATAGTATAGTAAAACTTTTAAATTAGAATTGCATCTCTAGACAGCAGTTATTTTTATGGTTAATAAAATCGTTATATAGTAATGGGAGGTTAACGTTTGTTCAGGAAAACCACCATAGTCGGTACTCTGTACTGTCTTTTTGGATATTGTGCACATAAACCTGGCTGGAGACGCAGATCAGACTGATAGTTCATCATATACATAAGCGACACGCAAGACAGACCCTCTCATAACATCCCTCATCAATTTACCAAAACTTTATATTTAAAACTCAACACGACCAAGCCCTTATACAAAAAGTTTGTATAGTGAAAGCAGGATCACACTGCATTACACTCAAATAATTCACCAACAAACATTATTAGTTTGTGCCCCTAGCATTTGTTTTGCAAATCCCTTCCCATATCTCTTGCGTCCCTAACATTTTAAACTCAAACGCAATAATCGTCAACTCGTCATAATTCAACGTCATGCGTTTGACATGACGATCAAAAGCGATCGCGTTCTATTGTCATAGTATTCGAAATGATCGAGCATGCGTGTGCGCAGTGCACGGGAGCACATAACAGGGTGCTCTCAATAACATGTGTATACTTCAATCGATGTTTAGTTCGAGGGAACTCTGAATGATGGTGGGTTGTGGTGTACACTACAAGCGTAGAGGATTCAGTTATTTAATGTCGTATTAATAAGTTAACTGTTAGAAAAGAAATGGTAAGTAGGCGAATTAAAAAAACTGCCCGCTAGCATTTTTACGACCATAATCGCCATAGTCGAGCGGTGGTATGACTTCGTGAGAAAAAAGCTTGTTTTAAGGCCCTAACACCGTTTTAAGGACTGCTGTTGCACAATGTCCATGCCTATACAATCCCTGGAAGTATCACCTCACACTCACATAGGTACCTCATTTCTACGAGATTGCGATAAGACTACCTCACTATTTTCAGTGAGTCATTATCGCTGTCTCTCATGCCTTCCGCCACAACAAACAACTGCATCTCCACAATACGTCTGTTACGTTTATAACGGTAGTAAACGTCAATCTGATGCGATTGTCGCACGGAGGTGCGTTACAAACGCATTGTCTGTCCCCCGGCGCCCTCCCGGTACACGGTGCACGATGTTACACAATGATTTGCGATTATTTCATCGTTATAATTGTAGTGCACTCTAGTGGGGTTGTTAAGTGTTGATACTTGAACAAATGTCGATGATTCTATTACTATTTTACACTGGAGGTTTTTTATACTGGAGGACGTGCTGAAGGTTTCTAGGTATTGAGTAACCGACATCTTTATAATCATCACAATTAAAAAATAGTTACTGACGCAGGTTTTCCTAGCAGACAAATTTTTGCAACGTATTTGCAGTCGCGTGTGAAACGCCACCACGTTCGTAACTTAGCAGGGTTTACACGAGATTTAAATATTTACTAACCGGCTATACGCTCCTATAAACGTCGTCATAAAGAAAACCAAGCTACAATTATTTCCGGCACAAATTCGAACACAATTCAGTGATTAAAAGAAAGCCCTATTGTTATGGTATTACCTCTGTTGAGTAATCAGTGGTATATTGCTATATGACCCACGCTGGGCAAACAAACAAACAATCGGACAGAATTGAGGAAATCAGCTGAAAGTAATCGGATCTTGTGTAAGCGGCGCGTGCGCAGGACTACTCTATTGTTGGCGCGCACTGGTGGGTTACCGACGCCTGGTTGCAGGCAGGGCTACCAGTCTTGTTACTCGTTAGCACGCAGGCTAACAGTAGAAGTAGTACACAAAGGTTATAGAGCCGGTTTCAAGGGAGGACCCAGCACTCCCTTCCATGTGCTGATTAAGTAAGGTTCGTCAAACAAATAAACAAAACAAAAAAGAAATTATTCAAGCGGAGAGATTAGATCCGGGACAGTAGATTGTAAAATTGTCGTTATCATTATTTTCTTGTTGATATTGCTGATTCAGGCCACAATCCTAAACATTGTGGGCAATCGTTGCTTCCTTAAACAGCTCCATTAAAATGCCCATAGAATACAGAACCGCCGCCTCAAAAACTTAAAGTAAAAGCTCACCATAATCGGCTCCTGAACAATACACAGAAAAGCAACCTTTTTGTTGGTGTCAACCCTGCGCAGCGTCACGGGCATTGTTCAGTGCTCCGGCGCAGCTACCGAGCTTGCCCATTAACTGTGCCATTGTTCCTTCGACCGCCGTAGGAGGACCACTATATCAGTAAAGGAGAGAAGGTTTACCGCTGGAGATCCCGGGAATTTGGAAATCAAAACGCTAGTACCTAAACCAAGAAAAATATTAGTTAAAGATAACGTAGGCTGTGTATAATGGTTGTCGTTGTTTTCGCAAACACTATGTCTTAGAACGGGCACTGTTTTTACATATTTTGCTATTGGTCAGTATTCTGTTCATAGTCTGATCTGCTCAATATCCACAGTAAACCTTTTGCACCTTCTTATATGAGTGGTGAGATCACACACACGTAAAAACGATTTCTTGACTGTCTGTTTAGTTCTCAGCGAGGGGACTAGCCGTTCAACGCGAATTTGAATATTCTTAGATACCATCAGCTGTTAATTAAGAGAGAATAAAACTTAGATGTGCTTGAATTTTATTGCTTTTAAAATAACAGATAGCTGGAGTCTACGTTTGAACTTCTCAACAATTGTATGTTGTTTTTAATTAACGTTTTAGGGGTTTAAAATCTTCATTATGTAGACAGCTGTGTCACATTTAGTTGCAGAACGGTATTTTATCTCAGCAATTAACTTTTCTCAATTGGATTTATGTACCTGCATAAGATAGAAGTCAGTACGACCACCGACTTCGAGATTTTTTTGTACCGTTTCCCTACTCTATGATTTTTTCCTGTATCATGGTTGCTTTCACAAATATATATACAGTAAACAAAACATAGAACGATTAGACCTGTAGGCCATACAAGATTTGTACCCTCTAAGAATCAAACCCGAGACACGCAGCGCAGGAGCCAATTACTCATCTACTACGCCAACCGTGCCGTCAAACAAACTCATGTTATTGGTGGACCGAAGCTTGCAGCAGTTGTAAAGAGTCACATAATACTATATAGAACTACATGCTGACATGTAACTATCACTAAGCTTTTTGAAATACCTTAAGTACATTATCACAGACCTACTGATAGCATACGCCTGTCCCACGTTGTTCAGTGTATTCGATTACCTAGTGCTTGTAACCCGACGCTGTTCACCTCATTGTCATTACCTACTAATACGCTCAAATTACTTTCTGTAACTCGATTCCTGTACACCCTGAGGCTAAAGCTCCAACCAAATCTATTTGAGCATTTTTTAATAAACCTTCGTTATTCAATTTCGAACTATAAGACGTACGGATAAAGTTCAAATTTCAAATAATGGGGGTAATTTATAAAAGATGATAAAAAATAATGGTAGGTAATTCTTTGATATGATCAACGGTTTCTGAGCATCCGTTACGAGGGGCGTTGTTGAGGGCCCAAGGGCGCGGGGGCGCGGGGGCGCGGGGGCGCGGTATGGGGATAGTTTTGTTCCCGTGTATTTGCATTTTAGATTTTGTAAAGATATGTTTATGTCAATATTATACGTATTTGTAATACACTCAGTATTTAAATTATTTTAATATTTAGGTAAAGCTATTATAGGCTTTTTTTAATACGTACTATACAATTTCTTTTTTTTTAATTTATAAATATTCGTAATCTACATTAACATTATAAAGATGTAAAGTTTGTTTTAATATGTAATTGTTTGTGAGAGGTAATCTCTGGAAATAATGATCCGAAAACAACAAGAAATTTCACCGCTATTTAACTACTAAGTGCCATAGGCCATGTTTGCCACGGCCATGGTCTTCCACGTGGACCAAGTCGCGGGTAGAAGCTAATTTTTAATATTCTCGTAATATTAATGATTACATTTTCATCATCAATTAATTCTCAAGTCGCATATTCATAAAACTCAAGCGAAATACGCACGATGTAGTTGTTAGAACAAAAGACTTCAACGCGCCGCCACTGGTGTATCGCTGTGTGCAATAGTACCACATGCTCGATGCATTCTCGATGTTTCAATATTTACGAAACAATTGTGCCGATATCACGACATAACCCTTGCACTATTACGTACTCAGATGTATCTGTCCCTCCCACTTGTCTACACATTAATCTGGGGAGTTCAAGATTATTCGCACCTCCTTACTAAATAATCTTACATTTCAATCTCGGTTTAATTAACACGTTCAGTGCATTCTAAACATCATAAAAAGCACATTTAGAAAATCATCAAAGTCACTGTAAGTAAATACATTTCGTTATATTTACGTTTAGACGCTATTCATTCATAAATAACAAATAAACTACTTTTTTATATGGAAATAATTTTGATAATTTTTAAGCAAAATGTCTTTGTATGCAAAGCTGTATTGAAACGAGCACCTAAAGTAAGAACTTCAAAAATCAATTAGCTCGTGTTGAACTGTAGAAAGCTATTAAAAACATAGCATTTCGATCTCGTTGTAATTAGCAACGGATTGTTCGAGCGAACAAACGATTTGATCGCAATCACACAATAGAACAAATGCTACTCCCATACTATTGCTATGTAAAAAATAAAGCATGTGGCGTGTGGAGTACGATATACTAAATAACTAAACTAATCGCGGTTTTTATCTCTCAAGTGTTTGTTAGGGAAATATTTCGCAGTTCATACTGAGGTTTTTTACAAGTTACGAGTAGTGCTGGGCCGCCGCCCGGCGCGCTAATTTATAATTTATGGTTATTACGATTCACCGCAAGTACCTACTGCTTTCTACGCGTTTTATATTACATATATGAATGTCGTCTAACGTAGGCAAGTCATGACTATCACTAACTTCGACAAGATTCAATGTTGTCATCTGTAGGGGATCGCAGAAATCTTTCTTTTAGTAACGAAACTGGATGTTCTTAAGAAATTGGGAGAAAAATCATAAAAGCTGATAATTGTGCCTTCTTCTATATCGAAATAACAAAAACAAGAAATCACAGTCAGTCTGTGGGACACAACACACAAGACAAATATCACTTGTGCTCTTGAATCTCTCAAAATTCAAGACTCTTATCAATCTTATGTATCTTCAGCTCTATCTCAATCCTTTTCAAGCATGTCCCCTTACAACTTGTACTTAATAGTTTTTATATTGAATTATATAACGATCAAGATGACATGTTACGTATAATTAGTGCAATTACGTCGATCAGGTTTGCCGAGCTCTCTGCTCTTCCCATAGACAACTCCTTCACGTAAGGCAAATAGGAAGGGTGCGCACATGCAACTATATCACGCAACTATTAATCCAAGTTACAGGTAAAAAATTACTATTGTTTATTGGAAAGATGTTACAGATTATGTAACTTAATTTTCCTAGTTAGATTACGTTATTTTCCCACGGGGAGAATCAATCACTCAAAAGCTCATTCGGCAACAGTGCGATGTATAATATTGCAGGAACAAATTCTACATTCAATAAATAATCACCTAGTAGCCATGACAAACTTTAAATTATACTGCAAATTGCAATTGCTTGTTTACTTTATTTCCTAGCGCAAGTAAATAACTGAATTAGTTAGACACAACACAAATACTACGTGTGCATTGCGCCGAACGTGTCGAATTATCGATGGTATGCGCGTTTGTGCCTTTTATGACCCATACCTACTTAACGACCTAGGTATGTGTCGCAGATGAAAGCCGACAATTAAGTTTATAATAAAATCCTCGTAAACTTGTTCCTTGTTGTACTTTAAATCAAATAAAAATCATTACATTTATACTCCATCATGGTGTCTTGTAGATATTGTTTGGTAATATTGTTTATTAATTATTCTATTGTAATATCTAGCATTAAACTGTTAGTTATTTTTATCATCCTCTGTCATCGGTGCTTATAATATTTGTTTATGAATATTACTAGCGGCGTTAAGAATTAATAACTTTTAAGACCACGGTCTAAGACAGTTCCATACAACGCGAGGCAGAATACTCTGAGGACTAGCTGACACGCAGTTCGTAGAATAACAAGAATTAAGTGTTTGCTTTCTCTACAGTCAGTTATGTTAAAGCCGAAATATCAAGTGATACAACAATAGTAGATTCGAGTTAAGAAACAAAGCAAGTGCGGCGCACGCTAACAGAACTCATTAGTTTGGACGCAACCTCTATCTCGGCGCGATCTAACGTTTAATTATGCAAGCTAGATCAATTGCACATTAACTTCTGAGTACTCTGCTCGGTCCCACACCCGGCACACATGGGCTTAGGGTTACCTCTTACCAGAACTCTGATATAAAAAGTGAGCGATTTGTAGATAACTAAGTTACTGGTTGTGGTTCAGCTTTTTCATCCCGAAAAAATCTAGTTATTTGTTCTTAAATTAAGCAGTTAAGTGCACTTAGCGGCCCGGCTTTGTGCGATGACGGCAATCATTTGCTCAGAAATAATTTGTTCAAATATTTGATAGAGACCATCTTAATACACCAAGTGCTCAAAAAAATTAAAAAAACCGCTTGAAACAGCAGTGCAATGCTCATGGTCATAAAAATCTGAAGTAACTCTTATTTATCTTCTCCTTTGTTTATAAAAACTTAAATTGCAGTAATTTGATAATAACAGACTGGTTGGTCACGTTTCATTTCTGGCTTTTAAACAAGGACTGCAATCATTTTATGTTTCTGTGCACTATCCGTCTGCCAGATGTAATGTGACTGACGGACGCTACGTGTCTCTAATTTCAAAACCAAACAAAAATAACTACTTTTACCCGGTATATCTACACTTGTGATTAAAATTCAGCGAAATAGAATGTTAGTGACCATTCTCTCTTACACGTGGAAACAAAAAATTACCAAAAACACGCATGTTGTATGTGTAGTTCTTAATATAATTTTTTTAAGGTTAGTTAACCTAGATGAGGACCAATCAATTCGACAAACCAAACAAAATATTGTTTCTCATTTGAATATCTTTAGTCAACCATACAATTTTATATTGAATTCAGGCACACAATAAACGTATAATTTTCATTAGACAGCCAAAATATTTAATGCAGTTGTGTGGCTAGAACATGAGGTAAAGTGACCGCTCGTACATAACTGTCCACTAATCTCTCCTATTCACTATAACCTAAACAGCAATGCCTTTTCAAGATTCCCGACCGCAACAGTCTAATTAAGGCGCCACCGTCACCATAATGCTCAGTGAGTCTGCGCAAGCGCACTTTCCCTCGCTCTCATTTGAATACGTCTGCATATCTCCATCTGCACAATTATGGACGTTTTCTACAGACGATGCTTGAACGAGATAATTAGCAATTATACATATATTAAAGTGGAATTTTATTTGCATTATCTGCATTCTTGTAACGGGCGATGTATTTTTAGCGTCGCAAGGAGTTAGTGCGATACAATGTAGGGGAAGCAATCGTTGAGTTAAACTTGTGTTTTGTTTATCAACTATCCTAGATTTAAGGTTATACTTTGAAATTTAGAAACGGTGTACCTACACATAAATCTCTGCGTAATTCTTCTCCCATGTTACGTTATGTTTTATAATATGGAAAACTATTTCTTGTACCTTCACGATCATCATACGTTTAGCAGTTGGCTTAGCTGAGATTTGAACTCGTAACCTGTTAATCAATACAGAATGTAACTACACAGGTAGTGCTACCGTCGCATCTTTCATTACAACAAGTAATAAATATTCCCGCACAACACATAAGTTAAAGGAACGTGCAATTTATTAAATAATGCTCTTGCATTTATTATCTTCATTAATCTCTCGGAACGGGTTTATTAGCATAACAATGTAATAACACTAATAATAACTGAGAGAAACGAGTTTATGGTGCGTGACTACATGACCTGTCATCCGTCATTACGTGTACACACATTTTAACGTCAATTTGTAATTTTGCAATTGCTGTGAGCTTTTGAGTTTCTTACTGTTTTTCTTTTAATCATATCTTCCTTTCTCCGGTTCAGTATTTACTTTTGTGCCCGCGGCTTCATCCGCTATTTTTTAATTTTCTTATATGAAACCTATTTATAAATATAAAATAAAGGTACCCTCACTCTATATAACATCAGTTTTCTGCCAGTAAAAATTAAATAATATCATTTCAGCCACTTCGGAGATTAGCCAAACAGATGATTTTTATATAAATACAGTGTAAACATTCATACCTATATAGATTTAGTAAAAAGCTGTTATTTTTACATTATAAATAGACACTTTAATTTTAATTATTAGTATAGATTTCACACGTCAGAAGAACTACGTCTCAAGACGATAAGAGAGACAAAAACAAATGCAGTGAAGCAATTAATAGTAATAATTATTTATCTGCAGGTCCATCTGTTGTCCGTTGCAGCCGAGATCGTATCACACGTGTAGTCCCAGCAGTCTGCTGAGTTAGCCAGATATACATAGATTCCGGTTCACATGTTTTATCATAATGTATTGTTCAGTGTTTACAAGTGTACACTTCTTTAAATGAAAGGCAAGCAAAGAGTTAGTACTATTTACATACATAAGTGTATATTTAAACAAAATGGTTTTTTTCGGTGTGTATAAAAATTATTAAAAAACAAATGTATGTCCCTAAAACTATTACAGTCCCAATTTTTATCAGTAAGTAGATACCTATACCTACTTCCTCACGAGTAGTACATAAGAATTCTTACCCCAATACTAAAGTTCAAGTGCGCTAAGGCATAAAGAAAAATATCTCAAAACGTAACCCTAACTCTCACTCGGAAGCTGTTCACGCGTTTGACGAGGATAACTTGTGTCAACACGCTAACATGCCACTTACGACCGTACTCAAGTATCCCTAAGTACCTATTTACTCTAACTATCAACACCAAAATAAAGGTGTTATGTATGTTTATAGTACAAAGTGTGAGATTTAGGGCCGGTCGGCCGGTCCCGCACTGTCCAACAAACACTTTTAGTAAAGAAAACATTAAAGTTTTCCGGTTATGGTAACGGCGTGGCAGAGATAGATAGATAAACAAGAAACTGTTTAGGAATGAAAGTTTATTTTTCATTTTACAGGGTTTCGAGATTAAAAAGACACAGTTGTTGACAAATCGCTAGTCATTCAGTGTGCAGTAAATGTTCGTACATGTGAACAGAAGTATTACATATGTATATGTATTTGGGATAATAACTTTATAACGTACGTAAAAAAATGTGTTTTCTATGAAATGCTTAGTCGCATCGCGGAGATAGGATCTGTGCCCGGTTAATGGCAATAAGCTGGCCCCCTGTTACATGGAACCTAAACATTCCGGTGAACTGTGGATGTACATTGGCACACCACTGCCTAACCCTTCGGGGAATACAGGCGTGATGGGTATGTGATGTAAAAAAATGTCGTTTAATATCGTAATAGCCCTGTGGTTAACGCCTGCCTTTTACACGCGACACTGTGGGCACGTACCAATGTAAATTTTCTATTTAATATGTGCTTTCTAGGTTTATCTTGGACATCAATAACATCGGTGAAGAAAAACGTCGTGAGGAAACCTAGACTTATGATTAATATAAGTCTGAAATCATGGTGATCAATGCTCGTGCCTTCTCTGTATGAGAAGAGGCCTTTGCCCGACAGTAGGACAATAATAGGCAATATTATTTGCCTACGGAAGTCATTATTTTCACTTGTAGGGACACATGCACTGCAATGCGATCAGGTACACCTTAAATAATATAATCCGTATAATATAGAGATCTGATCTCTGATCTGATCAAACTTTATTCCAATGTCCAATATTAATGAGTACTTATCAATGGTACCACGTTATTGAAACAGTATCCCAACAGCTATGGCGTTGCTGGCGGGCGAGAGGTCATATCCAGTAGGCTTAGCACGAGCGCGCTCACGGAAAAGTATTCGATTCAAGTCAATTTTCATTTTGAAAATACGACTAGGGTTATAGCATTTTGGTTTCATTTTGTACGACGAGCACAATTTGTATCCCCATTCGTGTGAATAAACCCTTTCAACTAAACACATATCATATGTAAAACGGGTATTTCCAAATTAAAAATTGGTTGAATTTACGTCACATTTACTCCGCGAGCTCGTGCGAGGCCTTCTGTTGAGCAGTTGAGCAACTCGCTGGTTACTAAGGCGGCCTAGTAGTAGGTGCCTCCCACTTCTACACTAAGATAGGTAACTAAGCCTTCTGCATTATGGCTCTGCGATGTGCTGGTTCTGATTCCCAGATGGGGTAAACATTAGATTGAAAATATTAGTAACTGACACATTATCGGATATACTCTGACTTCTTAAATATAGTAATCAATCGTGGTAAAAAATCACAGTTCTGGCTTCTCCTCTGCGGCGCTACTACACTATGGGACCCACCAATGACAATCTACCAAACTGTCGCAGTCCACTGGTTTCAAATTGACCCTCCACCTACTCTTCAATCAGTTTTATACAACATGGTCGGAGCACCTGCATGTTTACTCGCACCACCTTAAGCTCTGCCCATATTGACATACACATTGAAGTCATCTCACTGTAAAGCGTGTAATAAATGGTTTTTGTATAATTATGGATGTCGATCGTTCCGACGACCGTTACTCAATTAACGAAACTCCTCGACTATGTCAGTCCATTAGAACGGGAGATTGCTTTAATTGCTTTCAATAATAAATGGCTATTAATAATATGTATCAAACTGGCAGGAAAGATTGATTTTTTAAATAATTATAGCAATAATAACTTTAAGTGTAAATATTCTCTCACGCAGCTCATAGGTACCTACTGTGTAGTCAAGGAGCCCCATTTATACTCCAATTCTTTTATGACATGATAGCCCATACTGAACCCCCACATACGTTGAACACTTAATAATAACAATCGTTATATTTAAATTTAATAAAAAATAATATCAACACTAACAAAATTTATTTAATAAATATAATTAGAAAAAGAAACATACCAAAAATAACAAAAGGCAACCCAATCCGTGTTCAATGAGAGGTAATCACAAACACACACATTGTCACACACAATAACACAAACAATGTAAGTCAACACGAGTTACGGACTCGCCGAACAACTACGATGTACTACGGACCGTAGTCAGTCGGGCCCGCGAGACGTAACGTACAGCGCACGGACGCGGCGCGACTGGCGGCCGCGGGTTGTTCGCTCCGTAGGGGCCATGGGGGCATCTCACGCCATCATTCGCGGGGAGACAGGGACCTCATATTATTTTAGAAGGTACATTTCTAAACGGCCTTTCTTTTAGCAAGATTCAAATTAAAAATAAATCTATCAGAATCTATACCGAAGAGTGTAATGTTGTTAATTTTTATTAAGTCAAATGTTCGTTTCCACCTGAAATAATATTTAAACAATGCGATATGCTCGTATTAGGCTCATTTTAAAATAAAGTACTAACAAGGGCACGGGCAAGGGCATGGTAATTACTTAAATTACGTGTTGTTGTTTTTTTTGTGAATGGGTTTTCTTAATGCTCCCTGCCTCCTAGCCTACAATGTGACCCGCAGGGCCAGTCCCGCGTGCCGGTCGGATGCGCGTGCGCCCCGTGTTCCATCGCGCGCCGGCGGCGGCGCCGCCGCCCTTGGCCCTTCTTTGCTTGTCTTCGGTCCCTGCCCCGTGAGTCGGCATTTTGAAAACACAATTGCACACCAATAAATTGCATCAAAAAAAAATTCAAGAGTTATCTTGAGCGTTTGCACTTGCTATTGTGTTAAGGTCCATAATTGTTAGACACCATGGTCACTTACAGCGTGTGTCATGCGACATTGAGATCCACAAGGACACTTTACTGCATGAAAAAAATAGGTACTTGCACGGAGCCAACGATGCAAATATCTGAAATCTGGGCCACAGGTTGGCTAATATTCATTTGTAACTCGGCGTCATTGAACACAATCTGATGAAGCACATGCTTTTTAGGAAATTCATAAAAATGTATAATAATATTTTAAGAATAAATACATGACTAAATAACTTTCTAATCTATCTAAATTTGAACAACCTTCCTAGCTATGCATGCCAAGGTAACAAAACCGATACAATTCACATATACAGCTGACACCAAAACTTATTGCCTTCAAACCAATACTAATTACAACTATTAAAGGCAATCATGGGTTTAACATGAATCAAGTTATCAGAATTGTCACAGTAGGCGCATTGTATTATTGTAATAAGTGACACTTACTGCTCACAGTGCGTGAAATTACAGCACAAATCATTGTCGTGACCCTGACGTATGAGACTGGAAATAATAAGGTACACAACTTGTTTTAATATAATATTATAACATTTCTGAAAATATAAATAATATATCAGAAAGCTTGTAGAGAACTCCGGGGTGAGAGTGATTTCAGAAACATCTGCTCAGATTCTGCATTAATTTTTATTATTATTGTCCGAAATACATTAATTTTTAACGAACATTAAACTAGAGAATTCTTTTTCAGGAAATAAGTTGCGCCATAGTTCCACATTTTATTTTAAATTTCCGTAAAAATGAATAATTATGTAAACGAGCCTGTTCAATAGGCTCGAGGCTTCCGATCAAAGTTTTATTGAGTGTATTTAATTATTTCCTTTTAACATGCTCGTAGTAGAATATCACTTGAAAAATTATATTGGGCCCGTACTCAAGAGTCTTGTAAGGAAGGAGGTGGGTGTGTCGAACAGAGTTAGGTGTCATGGATGTCATCAAACGTTTCCTCTTGAAAAACTTGATGCAACAACTTTTAATAAACAACTACTCCATGATTCGCCTTCTCCTCCGACTCCTTTAAAAAATAATAACCTTTAGCAGTTTCAAGCATATAGAAAAAGGACAAGAGAGTAGCTACATAAGCTTTTGTCTTGCATCGAAACCTGGCACACTTCGCACTACACTATTTACACAGTAGAGCATATTACCCAGATCTTCCAAATATAATATCCGCCCAATTTTACCACAATAAAAAAACTTGAATTCACGCGCTACTGAACTCTGAAACATCAAAGTCAATTTAACTAGTTAATTAGCTGATCACTTACCGCGGTCTGTCTGTTGAATTGACACGACGATTTCTAAATCCTTTGTATTGAATTGTACACTGATTTCTATCATTGTGCCTGCAGACCTGCAGTAGCTACTTACTGATTGGCTCATAAGTGGGCTAATGAAGACGTTCACTTTTAATTGACTGTTATCGTAGGCATATCGATCCGCCCCGCATGTGAACGATTTACGTACTGTGCCTACAGGTGAATACTTTTATAAATCGTTTATGCAGTTATTAGAACGACCTACTGGCTGAATATAAACTTAGAGAGAGAAAATAAGATAAAGACGATAAACACGGAAAGAGGACGAGAAAATAAGAAAAACATGGATGTCGAGGTCGATTAAATTGAGATCAAAGGGCTTTTCGTATCACGTAAGACACAGCGCTTTATGGGAGTTTGAAGCCTTAGCAAATTTGATTGGTCGTAATTGATCGTAGGTCTCCACGGACTTTGGGGATTTTTGAAATAAAAAGAATTGCTCTTAGTACAGTTGCTGTAAGACATTATAGAAACCGTAAGCTGCTATTCATTCAGTAAATATCACATCGAATTAATAAAATAGGTGAGTGTCGTTGTACTTAGGTAAGTCAAAGAAACTGGATTAACTTTGTAGTGAAGCTCTCTTTACAGCTTCACTTTGTAACTGTAAGTTCTTGTTTGGCGTACCTCTACCTATTTCCGATTTGTTTATACCATAAGCGGCTTCCCTTACAGTAATCAATCCCAACTGTTTCATATAGACATGCTTGATCTGGTGTCACGCAGAGTGACTGACTGACGGTCTGCCATCGTCGACTTTTTAAAATACCACGTTATCATTCCACAGATCAGTCAATCTTGTATTTTCAATAACTTGAAAGACATGTACTTCTTTTTCTCCCAGATCACATATTATTAATATTAATGCAGATTCCGACTTAGATGTAGTTAATTAAATCTGTGAGCAACACGATATCGTCCGTGACAGCGACGCGTGAGCATCGCGGCCGCTCGTCACACTCCCATTGCGTACGCGAACTCATTCCATCAGTAAACATACAGCTACTTAGAAATATACTGGTATTACAGTTTTTATTAGACTCACAAAATTCATCATTTCACCATCATTTCAGTGATTTTCACCGGGTGAAAATCACAGCCGCTAAAGACCGGTAGCGGAAGGAAAAATCAGCTATCAAGTCACATCTACAGATTAGAAACTGAACGACGACCGTAGCTTGCATAGTTCGGAAAAGGCAAGGAATATCCTTCACGGCTAAGAAAGTGAACCTACCACGGTCTATACTTAGATACTACGCGACCCGGTTATGTTTTTCTTTTTATCAGCGACTTGCGAGTGTGGCTACGTACCTAACTTTAGCTCAGCTTAGCGCGTCTACTGCTAGACCTGCCTCTCCCAAGCGGCGGTATAACACCGGGTTCTAATGTTAATTGACCTTCTGCGTTTAACTACTAAGGTACTGATTGTTGGCTGAATCACTCCAAGTCGGCGCACGCGCAGAACTTTGTGGATTCTTTATTAAAACTCTGAGTCATAGTTTTATGATTCTTTTGAGCGGTCAAGCGGAGGTTCATGAATTTTCATGCTGTATACCTAATGCTCTTTAATAAATGTTTCATAAATTTTATTAGAGAGATGTAGATTAGATTTTGTTGTGTAGAACTTGCGTGCCTACGTAACCTAGTTCTTGCAGATTCATATAAAAACATGTACCTAATGTAATGTGAGTCTAAGATTATTTTTGTTTACACTTGACAGGAACCACAGTAGGTAACGGATACCTACTTTAAGAACCTACCTACTGACGAATACTGGACACGATTGCTTTCCACTGAAAATTTGAACTCACGTGAAAGTCACAAACTTAGGGTTAGAAGACGGATTTTGCTCGATTGTCAAGCATTTAAACAATTTCCTATAGGTAGATACCTAAGTGAGCCTTCTACTCAAACACTACAGCTGAATGTCGGTTACTATTTTGTCTCAATTAAGTAATTAAGGCAAAGATTTCCGACTCTCAGCTAAAGGTAGGTACAATTGAAACAGTTAGAAGTAAATGTTAATCGTTGCGATTACTTGCGCGGTGCCGAGAACCGATACATATTTATCGCGATCGCTCAGAAATCACAAATATCTGCATGATCGATTAACTTTCTCGTTCATTCTTATGTACGCGTATACGGACGTTGTTTTTTACTTTTTTTCCGGTTTGGTACTTGCGAGAGCGCAATGTTTAGCACGCCGTTAATGCCGCGCCAGTAACTCTGATACAGTGCTAGCGATGCTCAGTCCCTATATGTAGGTACTGTAGGTACCTTTTGCTGAGCACCCTGAGGTTACCTACACCACATCGGCGGCGATCATACTAATGTTATGAAGCTGATGAAGAGTTTGTTTACGCGCTAATCTCAGGAACTATTGAAACGATTTAAAAACATTTTTTTGCGTTGCGTAGCCCGTTTATCGAGGATGGTTATAGGCTAACTATATACCATTACGCCTACTTTCCTACAGCAGCAGTAATCACAAGCGTAACCTACCGCGGATGAATCCAGGGTGTACTGTTTGTAATTTTATGATTTCCTTAGGGTTTACATATCTACCTCTATCTCTTCGCAAACCAAAGTTTTTATTCATTTACTTATATTCATTAACACATACATTTGTATTAACATGTAGGACCAAGCTAATAAAAGTAGTCATAAACTGCTAACTGTCCAGTCCCAAGTAACGGGTCTGGGTAGAAGTTACATAGTGGGTAACAAGCCAAGTGTCCAAACGCAAAGACACACTATTAAGTATTTCTAGTGCCCGAATGACTGGTGCAAACTTTAGTAAGTTTGTACGGATTGCGGGAACTTTAAAAAGCCCTCTCTCGGTCCTACCCTAGCCTCCTGTTTGGAACAAACAATCCCAAAGACTCCGAAGATATTTGTGGATTATTTAGCATAAAGTCAAAGCATTTATTTCAATTAGACCATTTACAGGCACTGTTGAATTGTCAAGAAGTTACATTTAAAAGTTAAACCTAGTTGCTCGTTCCAAAGCGTAGGTCTCTATGGAGAAGAACGAGCAAGAAACTCCATGGACACTCTTTTCTTCTCTTACAATTTGGTTATTTAAATATCTTGGTTACAATATTCTTGTTGCTTCTATATGTGAAAACTCAAACGATCAAACCACGCGCCACCATCAGCGAGACATTTATGTGAGCATGAAAAAAGTCTCTACCACCATGCGTAAAAATCAGATCCGTACCACGTAAAACCAGAAAAACATATTTTACTAGACCGTGGTCGCGCCTTACTTCCAACTGAGTATTATATACCCAACCCAAGTAAGATAGTACCTACTCAAAAACGTGCAACACTTAGTTTGAATCTACATACATGAGGTTACTTACCTACATAGCGACTATAAAGCGTACTTTTTATTTATTTTTTTACTAATCTGTTGTCGGTCCGCTACACTAGAAGAGACAAGATCTCACCCAGACAGTATGCCGCATTTTATTTTGTAAAAACATGAATATTATTTGCAAGTGAACTTCTATATTTGTCTCTCTTGTATAATGTAGCTTGTGCACATCACAAGCAATACACATATTGTTGACGGCAATTGTATGATTTTGTGCTTTTGACCAGTACTGTTTCGGGTCAAGATATTTATGGTTCCACAACAAAATATTAAACATGTGACTATTAAAATCCTATTCTTATAAATTGATAAACATAGTTGAAATTAAAATACGCTATCATGAACGTACAAAAAGATGCTGCGTGTGATCTTCACACTCGGGTAAGAAATTGCACTATCCCAGTAATAAGGCAATGGGAAAGGCATCGATTAAATGAGCAAGGAAGGAAGGAAATCATTGCAAATCAAAAATTAATTAGATTTTAGCAAAATAAGTTTATTTCTCCTCTTTAATTTCCTTATCAGGATTGTAAATATCTTCGGGAGGTGCGTCGTCGTAGTACCTGTCATACCTTTCTTGTTTGATTTCTAAACTATGACCATCTCTATAAGATCTATCATGTCTGCTATGTTTACTAGTTCGACTTCTACTTGCTTTCTCCTTCTCATAGTTACTGCTAATCGTATCGTCTCTTGTGTCGCTGTCTTCTCTTTCTTGCTTAATGTGTATCCTTTCTCTCTCTTCATATCTATCATCTCTCCGTCCTTCCCTAGACCGGTCTCTATCTCTACGTCTGTCTTTTTTGTGTTTATGTTTGTTAACTTTATGTCCATTTTCTTCTTCTCGTCTATCGTCCCTAGATCTTGCCCTATGGTGATTATTTGATTCGTCATCTAGCCCTGGTTCCTTCTTCTCTTGATACTCTGGATGATAGTATTTATGTCTACGACTTCTTTTTGCACTTTTTTCAATGCTGTACTCTTTGTCTGAATCATATTTGTTTCTTCTATCTTTAGATTCTTCATAATAGTTTCGCCTGTCCCTAGTTTCGTTATCATATCTTCTCTTTCTAGAATGCTCTCCGTACTGTTGAGTTCTATCTAGGCGGTCCTTATGTCTTCTTTCTCCGGATCTGTCATCACGCCTACGTCTGTCATTACCTATGTCACGTCTATCTCTACTTCCCATTTCATGTCTATATGTCCTATCTGATCTTTCGCTACCATAATCTCTATTTCTCTCTGTAGAATCTCCTCTTTCAGTTTTTACGACTACTGTGATTGGCCGAGGCACAACCTTTCCATCGAACCTACCGCTATCGTCGTTGAATGCTGGTCTAGATGGCCTCCTGTTCTTGTCTATTTGATTATTGTCTTCATCTACGGTTTCTTCGGCTTCAGTCTCGCATTTACCTTCATTGTAATGTTCCATCTGTTAAAGTAACTTCAATCAATAAAATAATGTTCTTAATACAACGTTGTAGTTCAATGTATTGAAATAAACTTATTGGAGTGTGAAAGACAAAGTGTAACATCTGTTCAAATAATAGCGTCAGACATTGTTTAAAGTAAAACGAATTCCAGACATTAATGGTCTGACATTGCATTGATCAGAAACTTTGTTTGGGAATAACCTTTTTGTAAAATCTTACCCTCTTATTAATAAACTCGTAAAATAAACTTAAGCCAAACATAAATCTTTAAAAAAGTTGTGGTTTAATCCTGATGTAAATATACTCCTGATTTAATAATCAGGGGGTACAGTTTCTCCCTGCTGTAACAGTCAAACGTCGAGGTCCCTCAAAAACGTTGCCATACCTGAGTCTTGATGACATCGCGAAGAACATCCGAGTAGTTGCGCGACTTGGCAGCCACGCGGTACTTGGTGCGGCGCCGGCGCATGTTGCGTAGTTCCAACAGGATTTCCTGTCGCGACAAAACTACCCTGGTGCTCTTCTCGTCACCACCACTGTGGAATAGAACAAATTAACATTCGACGATCACAAGGAATTACTTAACAATTTACTATCAAGCCAAAACAAACACTGACCTAAGTAAAGCCAAGTCAGTCAGGTCATGGCAGGACGGCACGGCGCTGACCACGGCGTCATAAATCACGCGGCGCTCGTCTGCAGAATACGAGACCTGAAGACGCTCCAGTGACAGCGGCTCTGGCCCGCGACAACCCACGCCTTGGTTAAGGAAACTTTTTGGTTATAGATGTTTGTAATTTAAAAAAAAATCTACTGTTGAATTAGGTGCTGTTAGTGTCATTTTGTTTTACTGTTGAAATAGACTTCCCAAATATTTGAATTATCAGGGTGACCTTGATATTGTTTTTTATTATTGACCAAGAAAGATAATGATGTTGTTTCTCGTGCTGATTGAATACTCAGGCTTTTAAATGAAAATTCTAGTTCTGATTAATCTTATACTATCAGCTTTCAATTTAATGTTAATCACTTGTTTGATTGGGTTTGGTTTAGCCAGGCTGCCTCCGCACATACCCTCTTGATTGGGCTAATGTGCATGTTAATTAATCACCCATGTTCTCTTACTAAGATTGTAAGAAACTTACTCAGCATAAACCAATACTACTATAATAAAGGATACAATACAATTAAGATGAGATGGTTCAGACCCTTGAACAATTTTCCTAAAAACTGAAAAGATGCAAAGATTTAATGTTATATCCATTTGCAAAATATTTATAATTCATTTAAAATTTCATAAGTAACACCATTACAAATTAACATTATAGCTAAACCACTAGTGCTGGCCCACTCCAGAACTGAACATTTCTGTACGAGGGGTGCACATGCGAGCAGAAGCTATAATGTTCTAAAGCACATGGAAACCTGAATCAGGTTGACAACAATATGATAGTCATCACATACTATGCTAAATATAAAAAACAAAGAAGAAGAATCCATGGTACATTGTGCACATCAATAAAGGTTAGTCCATACCTTTTTTAAATAAGTGGTCTGATCTCGAGGCGTTGCCAAGGATTTGCTCAATATCTTCTTTTCCTGTGGATAAATGATAGATTATTTAGTTACTCAATAAATCATGAGACTATTTTGTTTAGTCACGTTATAAATATCAATCATGTAATACATACTTACCGAGTTTGACGAGCGTGTTGGACTCTGGGTCAAGAGGATCTGGCAGTAGTTGGTCATCTTCTTTGTAGCCATTTTGTCTCAGAAAACATTCCTTTTCATGTTCTTCTGTTTTATCAGGTGGGACTTTGTGGTTGGCATCATACCTGCATGATACTAGCACAGGATTCTGGAAGGACTACTCAGATTAGACATAGATATCTACAAAACAAAACATAATTCGCAGTACAGGTTATATCTCTCTCGCAGATCAAGGTAAGCACGTCAAATTTGTCTAGCTTAGACCCGGACGCTTGGGCAAGAGCTAAATGCTTTAAGGGTACCCGGGGTTTGTAAACACAACTGACGACGAGGCAACAAAAACATGAAAACAAAGATAACATGGGAAACATTTATGCACCTGTAACAACTGTTTTCTATCCCATTGAAGGGTTTGTAAGATCATAGTTAATTCATTATTGATTTCTTCGGTATAAGACTTTAATTTCATTAATTCTTCTCGTCTATTATCCATTTCTAAATACTTGTTAGTGTTCAAGTCCGATCCAATGATAAATGATACTTATATTGACAATTTGACTTTGACATTACGAGTTTGATCGATTTAAAACATGGTATAATTAGTAAACTGCGCCAGGTATGGCATTCCGAGTGACAGTGGTCACGTGGGTAACACACGCTATCGATGGCTGTCAAACTTTATTTTTTGGGGAAATTCAATCTCTTAGAACATAGACCTGTTATCTAATTAAAAACGATTCAAAAACACATTCACACACAAAACACATTTCAGTTAAGGTTCCTAATCTGCATCGCTTCAAATTCGTACCATGACGTCTGACACGCTGAGCAGCATTTAGATTGTTTGTGGTAATTGAAATATCGCAATTCGTGGATGAACCGCGATTAAGGCCTATTGCACTACACGATCTACCGGGCCCTACCTGCAGGGCCAGGGTAGTGCAATAAGAAACAGGGAGGCAGGGTCCCCAAATAGGATGATCGAGTGGTTCTGATCGCCCTGCTTCCCCGCCGCCCTGTCGATCGTGTAGTGTAATACGGGACAGGGAGACAGGGCCATGCCTAGGATTGCCGACTGTACTATAATATATAGTATTGTACTGTACTTATTTCGGGTCTGTGTTCATTCATTGGCTACAGATTATTTTAGGGTAAATATAAAAAAATCTTATTGTACCGCCTTCTGAATAGAACAACCAACCATCAACCATTATTTTTTTTTTTAATAATCTGATTAAAGAAAAAACCACCAGACAAACTTGATAATAATCGTCCATAAATAATATTTGAGAATCACTGGTACGCTAGCACTGAGCGAGACAAGCTTACACGTTGAACAAGAATAGCGACAAATTGACGGAATGTCAAAAAGACAGCCCGTTTCTGTGTTACCAGTATTGTGTAATAATATTTCCCCAATAACCTATATTACCTCTGCGAATCTTTTAAAACAATGAGGTTTTAAATAACAATTATATGTATATGTTTAAACATAATTGTTACGTTTCATTTGAAAAACGAAACGACAGTTTAAGTGCTATAGATATATATTAAAACAAAATGGTGACTGAAAATGTTTCCATGAATTCATGTTTTGTTGCGAAAAAGTGGCAACTGGGAAGTAACGTAGCCTGTGTCAATGTATCATTCACTTCCAGAATGCCAGACCTTGTTTTTTTGGACCATGATGTATGTAAAGTTTGAATTTGACAGCAAAATAACAATATCCATTATACCCACAGACAAAATTACTAAACTAGTGTTGTCTATAAGATAAATTGAGTTCAAATGACAAGGAACCCAAAAGACATGTAGCCGGAGTAATATAAAATTAAAACCCGACTTTGTGCGACAAAAAAGTATCCCGCCCGGTCCCTTGTCCCATTGATAGCGATGCGGATGAGTTTTCTGATGTCCTATGAGCTTCTACAAATTGTTTTAATGACTTCAAATTGGTTCTATTATGTAATTTATAAATCACCAAATACATAAGAACTATTTTATTAAATTATGAAAAGAATGTTATTTTTTTAAAGTAGTAGTCAAGAAGGCTGGTTTGAGGTGGCATAAGAAAAGAATATATGGAAGGACTTGGGGGAGGCCTTTGCCCAGCAGTGGAACATTAAGGCTAGAAAAAATAAAATAAAAATATCGTAGTCACACGTCATTGTATTATTATTTCGTAGGCATACGAGTAAAGGATTACTCAACTTTTTTTTTATTATTCTAACAATTCCATATTATAATTTACAATATTTTTGAAATACCTACGCTCATTATGACTTTTCGTTAGATACAATACAATTACTTTAACCTTTTTTATTTACGTGGTTTATGTCCAATGTAATTTGATTTTCTTTGACGCCATATTAATCATAATACTTCCAATGATGACCTGGTTAATTTACGACGAATAGCATATAGCTTACACAAATGAACACTCCGCACAACTCCACATCTATGAAGTCTGCCTTTTTCTTCCGTTAACAAGGCCAAACTTTCTGCTAAAATCATAACCCTCCTTTGGCTTTGCCGTAGTCGGGTAAAAAGCTGGCAACTCTTTATTTGACAGCTGATTCGGCGCATTATTGTTTCTTTTTAATCTGTGGTTCGTTGAGCGAGGAGACGTGTGTGCTTTTTCAATAGAATTTTCTCAATAAATGTGTGTGGAAAATGGCAGATTCCGAGGTAAATTCGCTACCTGATTACACATCTTTGCAACCTAAATGTGACTACATTCATCACTGATTATTCTATTGGCAGGTATTAAAAAAATTAAAGGATATACCATTTAAAATCCAGACCGCAAGTTTGAAAGGAAGACGTGAGGTTGTAGAAGAAATTCGGAATGTATTATCCACACCGGGTAAGTCGTATTTGAGGCTATGTTTATTCATAATTTACAAAAGTGTTATGTTTGTGCGCTTGTTGCATACATCTAAAAAATATTTATAGGTTGGTTGTCCAGCTGTATTGATCCATAGACCCCTGGATGTAGCTCAGTATTGTGCTCTCACTTGATTCGTTTTGTACGAGCCAATCAGAAAACGCTGGTTGCAACATAGATTGCATTTATATGTATATTCTGGGGAACCAATTCATCAATACCTGTGCACAGAGCACTCTGGCAGTTATTTGCTGTAAGATTTAGATAAAAGCTATTGAATTATAATTCAATTTTAATGCACTACCAGGAATTTTGGCTATTATTTGTGAATGAAATTAGAAATGTGTGTCTGTATGTATAGTATAAGCTGAACTGCAACAGGTCTTGTCCTATACTCATTCTTAATTTACTGAAATATGTAGCCTTTACTAAGGTGTATTGTGTTTAGATGGTGCAATAGTTTTACAAGATTGTATTAAGCAATATTTATTATGTTTCAGTTTAGAAACATAAGTTTATTTAGTTTATACAATTATAGAATACAAAACTAGTTACAGTAAAGAAAGTTTTGTACTGCAATAAGTAGTTTTTACAGGGTGATTATTATAGATACAGATTGGTAAAATAGTAAGCAAACATGAGGAATAAAGTATTGAGTAAATAAGCACTTGACTGCATATAGTTATTGAATAATGTTATACATTAATAAGTATGAAATACTTCCAAGTATTTCTCTCCCAAAATATTTGCTAAATTACTTATAATGAGGCATAATATTTTTTCCAGAAAAAGGTTATAACTTCATTTATGCATTTTTTAAACCCTAGCCAACTAGTCTGAAATGGAAGAAAAAGAAATTCAGTGGTCAAAGTCTCTTTTAAAATCCATGCAGTTCGTTGTAATGGTCAGATTACAAATATGAGGACCATGACATTAACTGAGGTGGTATTTTGAAGAAAGAACTACACATAATTGAGTGTATTTAACAGAGACACTGTATATGTGTCAGTCATCGTGTGTGTGGATCCAGGCCTCAAAAAAGAGTGTGGTTACCAGAAATTTTCCAAGTGAAATTGGACTATAGACTATAGAATTAAATAAAATATCACATCTAGACTCTAAACTAAACTATTAAACTGATTGTAATAAAACTCATACAGCATGAAGCAGATCAGATTTAATTAAAAACTGGTATAGGTAGCTGAGAAATTTTATTTAGGAGCTTATTGAAATAATAAATTCAAGCTTTTTTTTTTTACTTAACATTGCCCTACTTCTCCTGTATTGTGGGTGTGTTTGCAACTATATATAAACACACATTACAAAGCCAAAACAACTATCTGTAACCTTAAAATTATTTGTCCCATTTGGAAAACCAAAGAGCGGCACTCATAGCAGTAGCCAATCGCTTAGTCGCTGGGGCAACCATGTCGACTCAATTTAAAACTAGGGATGCGCGCGTGCCCACAGTGCTCACAACTATTAAGTTACCATTAAATTTTGTTATGACGTCATACTGTTATATAAGGGTTACCGAAATATTTTGGTACCATTATTTTTTTCAGTAGCAGAATTTTAAGGGTGAGGATGCATACCGGTATTTTTCGGTAGAAATACTATAATCTTAATAAATATTTCGAAAGCAGTGCCTTAAGGTTTATAAATATATTGGTTGCAGAACCTACACCTTAATAAATAGGGGTTTTCTTTGATGCACGGCCTCACCACTCTGTCATTCAATTGAGGAAATAACGGTATAGCCCAACCTTTAATTTTAAAGGTGTTGGTATAGCTCAACCTTTATCTGAAAGCAGTACCAATATGTTTCTGAGGTATTTTATCCTCTAACCATAACCGTTTTCAGTCTCTGACTCAAACTGCCAGCCAATCAGGAAATGTAGCTAAACTAAAATGACCCACATAGTCCTCATGTGTCACCAGGTATCACAGAGCCAGCAGTGCGGTTTGTGTGTCGCCTGCTGGTGCTCACACTACACCGCTATCGGGACTCCACCTCTCAGTCCTATGTAAAGGGCCTGGTGGCACACCTTGCTGCCACACACAAAGAATGGACACTGAAGAGCCTATTGCCTGTCCTGCTTGAAGTATCCGAACAGCTAAAGAATACAGCTTCTTCGTGAGTCTTTATTATTATCTTTTTACTACACAAGGTGTTAGTTTAAACAAGAGACGTACTAAAAGGGGGAGGGTAGTGCGTACTTAAATAAACGACTTTTATTGTGAAACCAAATTTAAAATTGCGAAAAAGAATCTACTGTTCTTTACATGTTGTAGAGTTATGCAAACATAAATGTATGAAGCAATCAATTGTTTTTCGCAATTATATGTGTATTATAGGGCCCTCTTTTGCCCTAACACCCTGTATCGCTTTTAAAAAATAAATAGTATATTCCACTTTTAACCATTTTTGGCTGTCTGTTTGTTGGTTCCAACAAATTTCTGAAACCACTGGACCAATTTTGATGGAATTTTTTAGTGTTGTTTTGTTGTTTTTTACAGTTGATGTTTTAAAGATTAACTTAGGCCACTTTTATTTTATCGACAGAATTAGGATTCCTTGCAAAAAATAAACTCCTAACAACATTAATGTGAATGAAGTTGCTGTCACAAGCTAGTATCATAAGAACCCTACTCAAGAAATAAACTATGGGGATATTACAGCCACAGAAAATTTTAAAATAAAATAAATTCTTATTCAAGGTTTATTTAACAAATTATACAAAACAATGTTACTGCTACCATACATTACTACACTGCACTGTTATCCATTTGTTGTAGCAGTTGGTTCTCCTTTAATAAATACTTATCAATAACAATATTATAATTTTTTACTTGATTTAACCTATAATTTTGATATCAACTTGAAAATTGCATTCTGCAGGAAAAGCATATGCCAGAGTGGGCTTTATGCTCTCCGGTGGTCCACAGTACTTGTCGACGGCACGCTCAAGACTTCTGAGGAGAATGTTGTGGACTACCATACACTTGTACTATCTCAAGCAAACCTGCTTGCAGCGGTCATCGCATATGGGAACCATAGGAAGAATGATAAAGCTTATTCTATGGTAAGTACCATTTTACTAACAGATTGACATGAACTATATAAATTGTTATTGAAACTGATATAATTTTAGGTTAGCACCATTTTCTTTGCGTTGATATGACCCTAGTTTCATCACATGAATTCAAATCAACGCTGTGAAAAACATTTCTGTAGTGTTGCTAATACCCCATTGGTGACAGAGTCCTTTATTTACTATCAGGCTGAACCTTTGCAAGTCTGTCATTATACATTCATATTTTATTTCCAGTTGCATACATCCTGGGTTTCAATTGGCAAGGAAAAGTTATCCAAGTGGCTAGAAGTGTTGCTGACGATTCCACCTGATTCTGGCCCACACGTCTGCGTCGCTTTCTCGACCCTCTGCCGACATCTGCAGCAAATTGGTGACGGTGGCACTATTGAACAACACAAGGTAAACTGACAGGGTAACTTACTTTCTTACAATATCAGTAGAATATCTACCCGTGTATTATAGTGCATAGCAAGTGCATTTTACTTTATCGTAAGTTGTAACTTGCAAGCAAGGTTGTAATCATGAATTTCTAACTAGACTTTTTTTCTCAAAACACAGACAAAAATGCTTGAAAGTTTTACCAAGAGCATCATCAGCGTCAAAGCCCGGCCAAACGCGAACTACATCAAGGGCTGTCACGACCTGCTGCGTCAGCTGGGCCCTGGAGACGTGCGCGACGCGTTACTGCCAGCCCTACATAAAGCCATGCTGCGGAGCCCCGAAACTATAGTGCAAGCTGTGGGGGAGGTCTTCGCCAGTCTCAATGTAGACTTGGATGGATTAGCTGTTGACATCGGGAAGAGTTTAATAGGTAAGAGTTTGCTTTCATGTTTACTGACTGATTAAGAAAATTTTGTTTATTCATCTGCAAAAGTCAATAAACGACTAGGCGTCTATTAGTCATTCATAAATCCCATTTATTTCAGTAAATTTGCACTCTAAAGACGAATGGGTACGGCGCGAGGCCCTTTGTGCTTTAGAGCGGCTAGCGGCGCGTTGCTCAGAGGTGACGGCTGCGCGCGCGCTACTTACACACGCTTTCGCCGAATACAACGGAGCGAGTGGCAAACTAACATCCAGTGAAGACAAGATAGCTGTACTGCAAGTAAGCATACCTATCAGACTTATATAGTCATTATTCTCTGCATCTCATTAATTCTATCTACTTCTAAAATGGTGACAGAACAAACAGTTGTCACCAATGGCAATACGCTATTTGACATTGCGAAAAATAAAGTGTCAATTACTATAATCAGTATGTATTATGAGTTTAAAAATGGTTATTTATTTTAGGAAGTTGAAAATAATAATTAATTTATCTAAAAATCCGTAAATAAAAATGTTACCGTTTGTCACGTGACACAAAACGCTCCTGATTGTTTGGGTTTATGAGAAACGTCTCTGACCAGTAAACCTGGTTTTTTGTTTGCAACAAATATATGTGGCTGCCATGTGCCACAGGTCAGCAGCAGCATATTGTCAAAGTAGCGTTTTGGCGCGCTATTTAAATATTGAATTTTTAATTTGATATTTTTCAGCAAAAATGTACCAGAATTAAAAAATACAACTTTTACTGGGTTCCTTAAACTCTACTAAATAATATAAAATGGTTTTTAAAAACCAGTGAAATAGCCTATACTGCTACTCGATTTATGATCAACGTGGCTATTTAATGAAATTGGACTTTATTTGTTCTTAAAATGTTGTGAGCAAGGAGCAGGAACTTAGCATATCGCTTCTCCCCGCCAGGGCGTGGGGGCGCTGGCGGCGCTGCCGGCGCGCGCGGCGCTGTGCGGCGACGCGGCCGCGCAGCTGGCGCGCGTGCTGGCCAGCGAGTCGCACGAGCGCACGCTGTGCGCGGCGCTGGACACGCTGCAGCGCTGGGCGGCGCGCCTGGGGGCGCCCATGCCTGATAATATTCTCGAAATATTTAAGGTGAGATAATAGTATAAAACGCTTGTGGTTCTAAAGTTCATGTCGTGTACAAAGTTTAATGTGACCTTTCACAACATCGTAGTTGATACATTTTTCTTCTATTTTATTACAGAAAAATCTAGCAGCCAAGAGTACTACGCAGAACGTCCGCACATCGTACGTGAGCATGGTGGCAGCGTGCGTGCGCAGCTGCGGCTCCAGTGCTGCGCAGGCGCAGGCTCTGCAGCCCGCGCTGGTGAAGGCGGTGGAAAAGGCCACGCAGCAGCCACTGCAGGTAAATATTCGCTGATAATGATATTATATAATCTTCTTAATGTTTCGGTTGCAAGCTACTTGAAGCTTATAAAAACCGCGTAGTGGTAGTTTCTTTCTTGATTAATATTCAAAGGTTTTAATCCTGTAAAAGAAATAAAGCACTTTAAAATAAATATAAATAATGATATCGAGTCAGGGTTTTTTTTCATAGTCTATAATATTATGGATTTGTAATGAAATCCTCTTCTTGAATTACCTACCTGTATTCCTCGCCGCCGTCGTAGTGGTGTGTGGCACGCGGTATAGTTATAAGTCTTGATACACACGATGGCGTGCACACACATTATGTATTCAAATAAATGAATATGAAGCTGCTATATTTTATAGTGAACTAGCGACCCGCCCCGGCTTCGCACGGGTGCAATGCTGATGTTATTATACATATAAACCGCATCAAAATCCGTTTCGTAGTTTTGAAAATTTAAGCATACATAGGGATATAGGGACAGAGAAAGCGACTTTATTTTATATTATGTAGTGATTACGAATCCTTCATTTGATCTCCTACAGCACCTGGTGGTGAGCGAGGGTATCTGCGCGATGCTGGGCCTGACTCTGCTGGACACGCCGCGCGAGCTGCCCAGCAAGTCGGCCGTGTGGGCTGCGCTGACGCACCCCGACAAGCACGTGTTGCTGCACGACAGAGTGCTCACTGCTGCTAGTGATGACGGTAACTATCTGCTTCTTGCAGTTTTCACATAAATAAATAAAATAGACCGCTAGCTAGCTAATAAGGATGTACACTAGATAGAACAGTTAATAGAATTAAAAAAAATTGTTGATTCAATAATTTAATCAGCAGCCTTTGAATATTGTGTAAGTCAATAAAATTTCCCAAATTTTGAGGCTTTTGTTTTTTGAACTTTTCAAGTATTCATATTGCAAAATTAAATTCTATCCTGACCACGCGGTCAAGCGCACGTTAGTGATGCTACTACGAAATCCACGTTTATTGTTAATGCTTATTGATTGTTGACCCCACATACATAATGTAACATTTTATTTATTTTTATATTTACTGACTGTCACTGTAACATTTACCCCTTTATAGTCCTAATACAGGTGGGGGTGCTATGCAGAACTGTGTTGGAAAACTACCAATGTGTTGCCAGCGAACAAAACTCGCCGGTTTACAGAGCATTTATATTAGTTCTACTATCACCAATCAAGACCGTCCGCACTACGGCTATTGAGGAAGTTAAGGCATTACTTGCCAAAGAAGACAGAGTGTTATTGGCAAGGTATTTAGCGCTAAAGTTGAATGACGTGCTGGAGGAAGGCAAGGTGTTCAGTGTCAAGGAAAAGTCGCCTACTGATGAGAAAGGAGGTGGTGAAGTGACGGGGAAGATGATCTTGGATTGTATTCATGCGCTGTGCTCATTTAGAGGTGAGTTTTCTTTTGTTTTTTAGCATAGTAATTCTGTCTTGGACTTCAAGTATTTGGTAACAGCATGTGCTACCACTTTATGATTATGAATGCTGTGGAACAGTAATGAGTTATTGCATCTGTCATATGTAGGTCTAGTGACCTGAACATACACTACGTACACACCATGTATGTGTAGTACTATTAATTTATACTATAAAGAACTTGAATGTAAACAAACGAATATGAAGCGAGAACATTCACATTGCCCACAGATTACCCAGAGAAGGACTCTCAAGAGTTAGCTATAGCGATCCTGCCGAGCTGCCACCACCCCCTGGCGGCCGCCGTGAGCAGTCGCGCGTGGGTGAAGCTCCTGGGCTATCTGCGCCACGACCCACGGAAGCTGGTCGGACTCTATTCCAACAACCTCAAGAATAAGTACATCGCGGGATACTCGCCTAATGACGTACGACTACTTACTCAAACTTCAATGAAAGCTAAACAAATAAATCAAATATATCTAATGTTTGTAAAGAATTCAGTACTTGCCTTGCCTACACTAGGAACGCATTATTTAAAAACATGCGCAAGTTCTTTGTACCGTACAATATGTAATTGAGTTAATTTCGGTAAGTAAGGCTTTCATTCTCGCCCAGACGTTGTCTAACGTGGTGGCGACGCTGGTGGCCACGAACCCGGAGCTGCTGGCGGGCTGTGCGCTGCAGTGCGCGCTGGACACGCTGCTGGACCCCGAGCTGCTGCGCGTCACCCGCGACGAGTACTTCACGTACCTCACGCCCGAGGGGGATCTGTACGATAAGAGTTCGGTGCCTGGGTGAGTCACACCATATCTCCCACAACGTAGTCACTCCGTCCTTTACGGGCTGTTGTTACTTGTAGAATTTATTTCTTTCGCCCTACAAGACTGACGTGTTATACAAAAAATCTACCCACAATCTACATAATATTGACTCTAATTTATGCTAAAAGTATTTTTTTTAAATAAACTTTAATTATCATCATGTACTTAGCAACGAGGATAGCAAAGAGATAAATCTAAAACGCGAGAGCAAAGCGTACAGCTATAAGGAGCAGCTGGAAGAGCTACAGCTGCGGCGCGAGCTGGAGGAGAAGAACAAGCGCGAGGGCAAGGTCAAACAGGTCAGTCAAACTGAACTCGGAGCAGAACAGATCGGACTCGCTTTCACGCACTGTTCTTACAACAGTGTTATTGTTTGTGTCAGGTGCCGCTGTCCGCCAAGCAGAAGGACGCAATCAAGGCTCAGCTGGCTAAGGAGAGCGCGGTGCGGCAGAGACTCAGTGCGGTGAGCTTATGACGCGTCGTACAGTAGGCTCAATGTATTTCCAAATCAGTAGAAAATCAGTTAGTTATGCTTCTTTTATAATTAACGTAGTTAAAAATTAAAAGCAATAGACAAAATGAACGTCTGTACTAGAGATGTGATTCCAGAAGTAATTTGAACACTATCCACGTGTCGTGGCGTGTGTCACATGATCGGGCGTGGTAGCATGTGAGCTGTGCCCTAGCTGAACGCGCGCGTGGAGGCGGCGGCGCGGCTGCTGGACGCGGTGGCGCGCGGCTCGGGCGCGGCGCTGTGCCGGGCCGCGCGCCGCGTGCTGGCGGCGCTGCTGGGCGCGCTGCGCAGCCCGCTGGCCGCGCCGCGCCTCGCGCCCGCCTACGCGCGCCTGCGCTTCACGCTGCTGCCCGACCACTTGGCTCTAGGAGACATTCTCGCCAGGCTTACGTTACGGTAACTGGTTTACGTTATTTTCATTTTTGTTAACACGCGGTTCCTTCTTCGTAATATATCTCAATTTTTTTTTCAATAAGCTGTATTCCATCTTATCATATAGAATAATCTTACATACATTTTTTTTCTTTTTCATGATAACTGTGTTTATCTAATGGAGTAAAAAATCTAAATAATATTGTAAGTCAAGTATCGAAAAATGTCTCATCCCGAAATTCCTCTACATGCCACAGACTACACAAGCCACAGTGTGACTTGGAACCCAGCTGGGAGGACCACGAGCTGGACTCCGCGACCGCGCGCACTATCAACCTCATGTACATGATCACCTGCAGCAAATCCTCTAGTGGTGACGAGGACACAACACACAAGGCCCACCACTTCACGGCGCCAGGGTTCTGCTACGCGTTCCCATTGTTAAAGCTAGGTGAGTCCGTACCTCACCTGTGGCTAACTATGGTTAGCTAGTTAGGTTTAAAAATTTTCAAAAGAAAATTTGATGTTTTCTTTCTGGTTTCTCTTCCAAAAAATTATAACTTAGAACTTTTATGATTTCCTTTCGTTACTCAGAAAGTAAAATAGCACAGAAAAAATATGCAACCTACAATTGCAGTGTTAGGGCCGCATTATAACGTAGACACTAACACTGGCGCGCTCAGGTCTGTCGGGCCCGGCCCTGCGCGCGGACGAGCCGACGATGCTGAGCGGGCTCGCCGTCATCGAGCAGCACGCCGCGCTGCGCCTGGACGCCGACATGATGCAGCCGGCGCTCTTCCCCATCGACCACATGTTCCGGCTGCTCATCGACCTCATCAGTACGTATGAATACACGTCATTTCAAATTCCACAAATGGTTCATACGAGCAAGGCTATTGAACGTGTAACGGCTGAAAAGAAGTAACGCAACGAATTCCTGCAACACAACTGTGTCTGTAGTTTGAGGAACTGTAGCACCATCAGATAATTTTGTAGGTGAAACGTGTCTCCGTCATGTTATTCACAGTTGAATATGTTCACAGGCAGCACAAGCGGGCGCGTGCAGGCAGCGTGCACTGTGTCTCTACTGGAGACGGCCCGGTGTGTCGCGCGCACGACTCTGTCGCTCGATGACGTCACCTGCTTGCTTGCTGGCCTGCAAAATCCAATGGAAGTACGTCCGTCTATAATTTATTTACTGGATAGTAGTAGCTAGCTTCTCCGATATAGCTTTGATTTGTTCTTGAAGAAGCACAACACTATGATGTCAAACGACGTTATCCGCAGGTAGTCCGCGACGCCGCTCTCCGCGCATTACTGTGCGTGGTGGAGTGCTTGCCGGCGCTGCTCGAGGACCCGGAGTATGCTCTCACGCTCACCAAGCGACTGCTCATCGCTACCTTCGACGTCTCTGAGGATAATAAGTCAGTTTTATTTACATATGGCAAAAAATAAAACTTGTTTAGTTATTGAAAAGTTTTAATAATATATTTTTATTGCATAGGAAGTTAGCCGTAGACCTTTGGTCTCAACTCCCCTTGGCTCAGCAATGGAGTCGCGAGCCCGATCTAGTGGAACTGCTCTTGGAAGAGGTGCAGCATCCGGCAGAACCGGTGCAGCGCGCTGCGGCCGAAGCTCTCGCGCACCTCGTACAGTGTAGCACTGACCCGAATTCGGCCGACCACGTGCTGGAGAAGCTGCAGGATATTTACATTGAACAGTTACCCGTTCGTAAACATAATGACACGTTCATTATTTTATTTTTTTATGTATTGAATGATCTAAAGAGCGTCGTCACTTGCAGATGATCCCGGCGAAGCTGGACCAGTTCGGGCACGTGGTGTCGCCGGCGCTGGACTCGTGGGGCGCGCGGCGCGGGGCGGCGCTGGGGCTGCTGGCGCTGGCGCCGCGGCTGCGCGCGCCGGCGGTGGCGGGCGCCATGCGCTTCTTCGTGGAGCGCGCGCTGGCCGACCGCCACGACGCCGTGCGCGGGGAGATGCTCAACGCCGCCATGGCCATCGTGGACCTGCACGGAAAGGTTATCTACCTCCTTCATTATTCTACCTGTCTTCGAACACTTATATGAAAGGTCATGAATCTTCAGCATTTTTTTACTATCTATCGATCGACACCATTCACTCATCGCGCTCGTTCCCGTTTGTTACCCTAGGAAACCCTGAGCAGTCAGCTACCGGTATTCGAGAACTTCCTGGACAAGGCGCCCAAGTCGGGCGGCTTCGACGCGGTGCGGCAGTGCGTGGTGCTGCTGGTGGGGTCGCTAGCGCGGCACCTGGAGCCCAAAGACGCGCGCATCAAGCCCATCACGCTCCGCCTCGTGGCTGCGCTGTCCACGCCTAGCCAACAAGTTAGTTTATAAGCTCTAGCGGAAGAGTTGATTGTCTATATTGCAATTTCCACAAATGACGATAGTAAAGTATATGTGTATAATTATCTTGTTCTTGTTCATAAAGTCCCAAATTCATAGACATCTTCAAAAGATTTTTTTGATTGTGCAACTTTTTATACCCGATGACAGGTACAAGAAGCAGTAAGCAACTGCCTTCCCCACCTGATGGTATCTCCTGCCCTGGAGGACGAGATCCCGGCGATCATGAACAAGCTTATGAAGCAACTACTCACTGCTGAGAAGTACGGAGACAGGAAGGTACAAACTGACTTTATTTGATAAGAAATTGACCCAACATCGTTCTTTACTACGCTGGTCTGTACTGGTCATTGCAACCTCTTGAGCTGATAGTTAATAGTGGTTTCTATGTATTCCAGGGTGCTGCTTACGGTATCGCTGGAATTATCAAAGGTCTCGGCATCTTGTCACTGAAGCAACTCGACGTGATGGGCAAGCTCACTGAGGCTATACAGGAGAAGAAGAATTTCAAATATCGTGAAGGTAAGGGTTTCACACTCGATGTTTATCAAGTAACGTCAATGATGAGCAAATTAAAGTAGTGATATTCATTGCTTCGGAAGTAAAATCCTGTACAATAAACAATCACCATGTCCAGAGCGTGTAACAGAGAATAGAAAGAACAATAGATGTACAACATAATGATTGTAAATTGTTACAAGGTACAACGGTGTTGATATATCTCTGTAGATGAAAACATCTAAAAAAATAAAGGGAAAAAAAATTACTACCTTATGACGTTTGTTCTGTATAACGTGTCATTCTTGTTTATCTGCCAATATGATGAATGTAATGCCACCTCCCCAGGCGCCCTGTTCGGTTTCGAGATGCTGTGCTACAAGCTGGGCCGGCTGTTCGAGCCGTACATCGTGCATGTGCTGCCGCACCTGCTGCTCTGCTTCGGCGACACGTCGCAGTACGTGCGCGCGGCTGCCGACGACACCGCCAAACTTATCATGAGCAAGCTCAGCGCGCACGGCGTCAAGCTAGTGCTGCCCTCGCTGCTGCAGGCCTTGCAGGATGACAATTGGAGGACGAAGGCTGGTTCGTACTATACAAATTTAAAAAGGGGGTGTGAAAATGTTAAATTTTGATTTAAATATTTGTACTTTTATCGGTTATGTATGAGGTTTTCTTCGATTATTTTGAAAACATGGTCATGAGAAAAGCTATGCATGAAAGCGACTTATTTCCTAAAATATCATGTATAGTATTTTTTTTTTAAGTTTGCTCCTAAAGCATTCAATGAAATGTTATGGGTCAAACATAGTATCTTGGACGTCATGCTACTGGAAAAATATTTTTATTTCTAAGTTGCAATCACAAACAAATATGTTTGTGCTAGTAAATGTTCAGTTCGATTAAATGTCAAAAAAAGTAAGATATTAATAATAGTAAAGGAAAAAGTAACAAAAGGTAAGAGAATGTGAGCACACAATTTCATAGTGTTCCTTCCTATCATCGTGCCGCAGGTTCCATCGAGCTCCTCGGCGCGATGGCGTACTGCGCACCCAAGCAGCTGTCGTCGTGCCTGCCGTCCATCGTGCCCAAGCTCATCGAGGTGCTGAGCGACTCGCACATGCGCGTGCAGGAGGCCGGCGCGGAGGCGCTGGGAGTCATCGGCTCCGTTATCAGAAACCCTGAGATCCAAGGTAACTCGACTACTACAGTGGTACGAATCTAATATGTTTGTTAAGGTTTGGGAAATGGCTAAAAGGATTTTCAAAAACCTGCACTGTAGCCTATGTACTAAATTAACGTAAGCAAATATAGATTTCCCTTAGGATAAAAATTAAATTTTGGACAATAGTCAATACTCAAAATAAATGGTATTGGAGAAGTAATATTTTTATAAGAGTGGGAAAAAAGGTTGTCAAATAGAAATAATACAGAAGACTAATAAAAGGTAGGTGTTTACTCCTGGTGGGACTCGAACCCACAATCCCCGGTTTAAGAGGCCGATGCCTTATCAATTAGGTCAGGGGCTATATGTGAGAGGTATGAAATAGTTTGTTGTATGCTAAGTCTGTTTTACACTGTTCGTATTTGTGTTTATCATTTGGATTACGATTTCTTTAATTTATCTAAATTGTAGAAACATAGCCATATTGAACTATTCATGTTACCAACATCATGGGCAAGTCGGAAACCTATTGTATTGCAGTGATGCTGCACCTAACTTTTTTATAACAGGCCGTGTTTCACAATTATATTGCAACTCATATTTACCAAATGAGTGAATTTGATTTGTTTTCTTTCAGCAATCGTGCCAGTCCTGCTCGAAGCTCTGCAGGACCCGTCTAACAAGACGTCGGCATGCCTGCAGACGCTGCTGGACACGAAGTTCGTGCACTTCATCGACGCGCCATCGCTGGCGCTCATCATGCCGGTAGTGCAGCGCGCGTTCCTGGACCGCAGCACCGAGACGCGCAAGATGGCCGCGCAGATCATCGGCAACATGTACTCGCTCACCGACCAGAAGGACCTCATGCCGTACCTGCCGAACATCATCCCCGGCCTCAAGAGCTCCTTGCTGGACCCTGTGCCGGAGGTGAGCGCGTATTGCTTGTCTCATTGTATGAGCCCGGCCGGATACGAGTATTTCCTATTTTTGACCCCCGACGCAAAAACGACGGGGTATTATAAAATTAACGTATCTGTGTGCGTGTGTGTGTGTGTGCGTGTGTGTCTGTCTGTCTGTCTGTGTTATCCTAACTCCCGAACGCATGAACCGATTTTGATTTTGTTTTACTTATTGTTTGAAAGGTGAATTAGTCGGGAGTGTTCTTAGCTATGTTTGATGAAAATCGGTTCAGCGGTTTCAAAGTTATCAGCTCTTTTGTTAGCTGCGGTGGGGATTTCTCTTCTTCTGTCGGGGGTTACATAAAATATTTAATTTTATGTTTTATACTATTTGCACGACTTTGCTCGTACTAACCATACCGTGTGCGACAGGTGCGCTCGGTGTCGGCGCGGGCCCTGGGCGCCATGGTGAAGGGCATGGGCGAGAGCAGCTTCGAGGAGCTGCTCCCGTGGCTCATGCACACGCTGACGTCGGAGTCCTCGTCTGTGGACCGCTCGGGCGCCGCGCAGGGCCTGTCCGAGGTCGTGGCCGGCCTAGGGGTGCACAAGCTGCACAAGATTATGCCGGGTGAGTAGAATAAACTTAATACTACATATAGATATTTCTTTTATTAAACATTAGTTCACTTAAGAGATCATTAGTTACGGCTATAGTAATAATAAAACAGCAGTCGTTTTCCGATAATCTATTGCTTCAAAACCCTCCTATCCGACACAATAAGAATTGTGTTAGCGAGTGTTTCAACACTCGCTAACATTTTAATTGTGAGCGACGTACAAGCCCTGGCTCCCCGCAGACATCATCGCGACCGCGGAGCGCACGGACATCGCCCCGCACGTGAAGGACGGCTACATCATGATGTTCATCTACATGCCGGGCGCCTTCACGGACGAGTTCCTACCCTACATCGGACAGATCATCAATCCCATCCTCAAAGCGCTCGCTGACGAGAACGAGTACGTCAGGGAAACTGCCTTAAAAGCCGGTCAGAGGATTGTGAACCTCTATGCAGAATCAGCCATAACACTGCTCCTACCAGAGCTCGAGAGAGGGCTCTTCGACGATAACTGGCGCATCAGGTACAGCTCAGTACAGCTACTGGGAGACTTACTCTACCGCATCTCCGGTGTATCCGGCAAGATGAGCACGGAAACGGCTTCAGAAGACGACAACTTCGGCACGGAGCACTCTCACAAGGCGATTATCAACGCGCTCGGCCCGGAGAGGAGGAACCGCGTGCTGGCGGGCCTGTACATGGGCAGGAGCGACGTCGCGCTCATGGTGCGCCAGGCGGCGCTGCATGTGTGGAAGGTACGCCTGACTTTACATATGTATCACTAGCGCTAACGTAACCGTTATGTAGTAGTAGTAGGTATTGCATAAATCCAGATACTTGTTCAGTGATCCAGCAGTTAGTTAGCTCGCTATAACGCTATTAAGTCTAACTTCACAAAGGTACGGACGTCATCTCATCATCTTCTTCTTCGACCTTTTAAATAAATACTCCATATTGAATGCAATGTATCGTTCAGGTGGTAGTAACCAACACTCCTAAGACGCTGCGCGAGATCCTGCCGACGCTGTTCGGTCTGCTGCTGGGCTGCCTGGCGTCCACCAGCTACGACAAGCGACAGGTGGCCGCCAGGACACTCGGCGACCTCGTGCGCAAGGTAACTATCGCTTCACATTTAGATAATATCTAGTGTCTAAATGTAACCATTGAAATAAATAAAGTATAAGTCTTAATAGAGTTAGCTAATTATGTATAATTACAAATGATTTTGGCTCATTAAGTCGCCGCCATTCCTGTATTGATTGTCCACATGAATATGTGATACTTATACCTCCAGCTCGGCGAGCGCGTGCTGCCGGAGATCGTGCCGATCCTGGAGCGAGGCCTGCGCTCGGAGCGCGCGGACCAGCGCCAGGGCGTGTGCATCGGGCTCGGGGAAATCCTCGCCTCCACCTCCCGGGACGCCGTGCTCAGCTTCGCAGATGGACTGGTGAGGATACACCACCTCAAAAACTTATGAAATATTGACACGAAACATAGAAAAGTGGCATTTCGTGCTTTGATTGCTCAAAGTAATGCCATTATAGCTATGACGTATGTTGCTGAATGATACCACCTTTTAAGTAGTTTTTTGTTTCCATAATACTTTTCCAAACATTACACCAAAGTCAAAGCATTTATTTCAATTAGACCATTTACGGGCACTTTTGAATTGTCAAGAAGCCACCCACAGGCAGTAACTAATGTTATTGTTTACTATTTGTTTTATTTAATTTGCTACAAAAAATAATGTGGATCAGCTAAAGCTGCAGCACTCAGTCACAATATTCCGGCCGCAGGTGCCCACGGTCCGCACGGCGCTGTGCGACCCGCTGCCCGAGGTGCGCGTGGCCGCGGCGCGCACCTTCGACAGCCTGCACGCCACCATCGGCAACAAGGCTCTGGACGACATCCTGCCGCAGATGTTGGACGGCCTGAAGGATCCCGACCCGGAGATCGCCGACGCCACGCTCGATGGACTCAAACAGGTATGTAGCAGTGATACGTTTGTGGCTAAAATAGGTATCAGAAAACTTGCGCGAACTCATTTTGCTGGACTTTTTGTAGAGTAGAATTGAATGTTGGTCGTAAGCGGGACTGATGTCGTAAGTGTGGGGTTCCGGCTTTGACTCCCAGGTTCTTCAAAAAGTGTTGTAGGGTTTTTCCATTAGGATTTGCTCAGTAACAGCCTGGAGTTTGGAAGTTGTTGGTGTGACACCCCCGTGCCTCAGGAAGCCGTCGGTCCCGGCTGTCATTCGCAGACCTTTGACTGTCGTTACGGATAGTCAGAAGCCAGGAAGTCTGACAACCAGTCTGACTATGAGGTATCGTGTTGCCCAGTGAGTGGGTCGTAGAGGTTAGATAAGCAGTCGCTTCATGTAAAACGCTGGTGTTCAGCCGCATCCGGTTAGACTGGAAGTCGACCCCAACATAATTGGGAAAAGGCTAAGCGGGTGATGATGAATTGGATGTTCGAATACACATCAAGCTGTGCCACGGCGCCAGCAGTAACGAGGGTGAACGTTTTGTTTGCGGCGTCAGATCATGGCCATCAAGTCGCGCTGCGTGCTGCCGTACCTGGTGCCGGTGCTGACGGGCGGCGGCGCGGCGGACTCGCGCGCGCTGTCGGCGCTGGCGGCGGCGGCGGGCGGCGCCCTGGCGCGCCACCTGCCGCGCGTGCTGCCGGCGCTGCTGGGCGCGCTGGTGGCGGCGCGCGGCGCGCCCGCCGAGCGCGAGCACTGCCGCGACGCGCTGCTGCCCGTGGTGGACCCGCCCGGCGTGCGCAGGTCAGTGCGCAGCCGCCCGCTCCCGCCCGCTCCCACCCGCTCCTCTCTCGCCGTAGCCTTGTGCGTCTGACCGAACCGCGTCGTCCGCAGCATAATCGACACGCTCCTGGAGACGATCCGCACCACGGAGGGCGAGAAGCACTGCGCGGCCGCGTCGCTGCTGTGCGCGTTCGTGACGCACACGCGCGCGGACCTGACGCCGCACGTGCCGCAGCTGATCCGCGGCCTCATCCTGCTGTTCGGCGACAGCGACCGCGACGTGTTGCTGATGGCGTGGGAGGCGCTGGGCGCGCTGGCCAAGTCGCTGGACCCGGAGAGGCAGATCGCGCACGTGTCCGATGTGCGCCAGGCGGTGAGGTATGCCACGACGGACTTGAAACCCGACGAACTACTGCCGGGCTTCTGTTTGCCTAAGGTAAGGAATGATTCAAGTCTGATATGTTTGATTATGTTGCCACTGTTTTAAAGACTATTTATATTTGTCACTACATGTATCACGCTTTAATCTATTTGCTCGGTATGCAGGGTCTGGCACCGATCCTGCCCCTATTCCGCGAGTCCATCCTCAACGGGCTTCCGGAAGACAAAGAGAACGCAGCGCTGATGCTGGGCGAGATCATTAAGCTGACGTCGGCGACCGCCATCCAGCCGTCAGTGGTACACATCACCGGCCCGCTCATCAGAATCCTCGGAGACCGGTTCAACTCCAGCGTCAAAGCAGCCGTGCTGGAGACATTAGCTACTTTGTTGACCAAGGTAATTTATTGTTTACTTAGCGTAGCTTCAGGAATTTGGTAATTATGAATGTGAAGAGAAATAACTATAATAATAATAATCTATTCAAATAAAAACTTTGCGAAAAGTGTACATAATGTAGCTAACAGTAAAAAGATTTTCCGTAACATTATGGTGCCCTGAAAACTAAAACTAAGATATTATGATTAAAGGTGCAAGTAATGATAGTTCGGAACTGCAATGTTAGGTAGCGACCCGCCCGAGCTGGAAGTACTTAACTTCACATTCATACAGACATACAAAAACTCACGCCTTTTTCCCATGGGGATAGGCAGAAACCGCAGAACGCCACCTGCTACCTACTTCACATTCAGTGGATCACTTATCATGTAATCTCGTCTGAGTGAATAACGGGCAAAAAATTGATCTCTTCCTTGTTTCTAGGTGGGCGTCATGCTGAAACAGTTTTTACCACAGCTACAGACAACGTTCCTCAAGGCTCTCAACGACCCTAACCGTCCGGTGCGCATCAAGGCGTGTCTCGCGCTCTCACAACTGGTGGTGATCCACTCGCGCGCAGACCCGCTGTTCCTGGAGATGCACAATACCATGAAAAACATCGAAGACCCGCTCATCAAAGAGACCATGCTGCAAGCCCTGCGCGGCGTCATCACCGCGGGCGGCGACAAGATGACGCCGAGCACGGCGCTGCTGATCCTGCCCACGCTGAGCGGCGCGGCGCTGCTGGCGCACGCCGACGACGCGCCGCGCGCGCAGGCGGCCGGCTGCCTGGGCGCGCTGCTGCACTGCCTGCCCGACTCGCACCGCGACGCCGCGCTGCAGCATCACATCCTCGGGCCCGGCGCCGCGGACGCCGACTCGCTGCTGGCGCACGGCCGCTCCACCGCGCTCTTCGTGGCTCTCAAGGAGACCCCGGCCGTGGTGTACAAGGACGAGGACAAGGTGGACAAGGCGCTACTGGCGCTGCTCGCTAGTGACAAGATACCTATCGCGTGTAACGGCATCAGGTCCATGGGCTATTTGATGAGGTACCTTCTGAAGGAGGGCCGACCGATACCACCCGCTATACTTTCGCAGTTTGTTAGAGTGAGTAGTATTGAACTTATTAAACTCCTAATCAAATTGTTTAGAATTTATCCACGGAGCGAATTCTATTGTATTTATTTTTGTTTATCTAAACCTAATGACTATCAGTGTCTATTGCCGGTAATTGATAACGTCTCTCACTCCCCAATGCTGATCGGCGGTCCATGATCGCTGCTTGTGATTCTCAAGGTAAACTTACAGATTACAAACTCTGTCATAGCAATGACCGACGTCAGATTGTAGGTGTAAGATAGGAATCATGATTGGGGTTGACATACACTTTCATTTTAGACGTATATCAACTCGGTTAATCTTCCACATAATTACATTAAGCCTTTCGGTCCATGCGTTGGCCGCTAACTGACAACTCTTGCCACCCTACAGAGTATGAACCACCCGAGCAACGAGGTGAAGCAGCTGATGGCGCGTGCGGCCACCATGCTGGGCCGTGAGGCGCCGCTGTCTCCCACTGGCCCGGCCGCCGAACTTCTGCACGCACTACTGCCGGCACTAGTCAATGGCACCAAGGAAAAGAACACCTACGTGCGCGCCAACGCAGAGATTGCGCTGCGGGCCGTGCTCAGGCTACCGCACGATGAACAGTTTCATTTGGTAACTAATGGCACATGAAGCCCGGGCTATATTTAAATACGTGTTAACCTTCTTTGGGCACCCTGACCGAATGATCATGCGTATAAAGGCCAGGGGTTTTTTTTAAATAGTAAACGAACGAAGGTATGACCAACTGATCGACTTACGAATTTACTGACGGCAGCTTGTGACCTGGCGCCTACTTCTGATGGCTATGGTTTCGGAAAGTTTCGGAATACACATGTCACATCAAATTGTAAACCTTTCATCTAATGGCCAACATACAGAAGCAAGTAGCATGTGTAATGTTAGCATTCCATGAATCGTTGTTTACGTTCCCCAATAACCGCGCGAATAATCGGACATCATAACAGCCAAATATTACGACAACAATGACTAAGGTTTCCCGGAATGTATCTACATAGCAAGCCGCACTTCGAATAAACAATGATGTAAAGAGAGATTGGAATCAGGTAACTTATAACGTGATCGGCACCAGATAACGTGCGGTTTTAATAGCTTCTTTGCGGCGCGATAAGATTATCAACTAAAAAGATAAAATGATAAATAAAAATATACACTCACGCCTGTATTCCCCGAAGGGTTAGGCAGAGGTGTAACAATGTACACCCACAGTTCGCCGGTATATTTAGGTCCCATGTAATAAGGGGCGAGCCTATTGCCATTAACCGGGCACAAATCCTAACTCCGAGCTGCTACTGAGAATTTCATAGAAAAACCCAATAACACTTTTTGCTCGACCTGGGAATCGAACCCAAGACCTCTAGCGTAGCAGTCGCGCTTAGGACCACTAGGCTACCGAGGCAGTTATAAAATGATAAATAATAACACATATTGAAAATCATGAATTACCTACTATACAACATAATGCAATATTCTATGTCTTACACAGATACCTACATTTAGTTTTAATATTAAGTATAGGCCCTATTATCGGGAAAAAGGGTCCAGCCTACCTGGCTACTAGCCCAGCGGTCAGGGCTCCAGACAATATGAACCGAGCCGAGCCGAAATATACCCATAACGAACTGAGTGCTCCGCCCCTTTTTACCCGATTACGTCAAGAGGGTTATTGGTTAGAACATTTTACTATTGCGTGCTGCATAGTCTGTAGGCGATGTTTGTATTGATGCGATGTATTGTGTGTGTACAGCAATGCATGGCGCTACTAGAGGAAGGCGCGCGCGAGGCTTTGGGCGACGTGGTGGCGCGCGTGCTGCGCCGGAACCTCGCCGACGGCCGCGACGAGGACCTGGACTGCACGCTGCTCACTTGAGCCCCTCACGCGCCTCACACTGATACTACCTATAACTCGTTATACACTCTCTTTGTTCTATTCATCCTTGTAAATATCTGTCAGCCACTTCCATATACTGTTATTTTTTATAAAAAATGGAATGAAAGTTTTTAAATAATTTCACTAGACCGGAAATATTGATTTTTAAATGCAATCATTAAGGTTTAAGATAGATAATTATACTTGCAAGAAAATTTATATACAGCACCTACATGCATGCGGCCTCTCAGGCTATCATACAAATTATATTTTATTGAAATTATCATGCAATGTTAGTAGTCATTTCCTGAACATACCATAATTATGTCCAAATTGATGTAAAACTTAACCCGCAAATGAAACAATGTATTATGTCTGTTAGAAATATTTTTACTTTAAACATGGCATTGAACTGCTTTTATCTGGTAAAGTACAATAAAAACTAATTACACTTAAATCTGTTCTTCGTCATGAAAAGTCTGAATAATCAAGTAATCAATAATAGCATTCCATATCTACAGTCAAAACTGGATGTAATGTGCAGACATGTCATTGTGTTAATCTCTGTAATGTGTAACAGAACACGAATGTATGAAACTGAATAAACAAAACTTAATAAATGGGCGTTTGACTTGTTTATCTTATGATAAACTGGTGTTATCAAAATATATAACATGATTCTGCAACAATGGACGAATGACAAATTATTAGAAATAAAATTATAAAGTTTGTCCAAAATTGGTATAACAATATAAACACTAATGCAAATGGTCTCTTAAATGGGTACGTATGAATAGGAATGTTACATAAATGCTTTACGCAAAGGAATATTCTCTAATATTAATTACACCACAAAGAAATAAATTACAGTTCTTTATCTTTATTTTTCTTAGTGAAACCTCTTTCCTGGACGAGTTCATTGCACTCCTGGCGGGTGAGCTCCGACAGCGGCAGGCGTTCCAGCTCATTATCGTTTTCTCCGAGCAGCACCAACTCTGGAGGCGCTCCCGATATGAAATTCACTTCCAAGTGCTCATAAAAAGGAGCATCATCCATAACAAATTTCTTTACTTCCGGGAGGCGATTCAGCGAGCATCCTCTGCAAGTCTAAAACAGTTTTTTTTTTATATAACAATTTTTGGTAAATTTATTGATATGAGGTGGGTGTTGCATAGCTAACCTCAATTCTTGCCGAAACAATGTCGGAATTCTCGTACGCCGCGGTTATTGCTAAAATAGCACAAATAACTAATAATATCAGCTTCATTATTCAAGAACTTTGATTTCTGCCTGTCACTGAACCGCTAACGAACGAACAATAATCTGAATGTCTAAAGTAAATACTATTTATTTATCACCGTAAAGTGACGTACTGTGGGCAACAGGCCATAGATAACAAACATTGACATAGCAGTAGCCATAGACATGGTTTTTAACGGTTTATAGAAAATAATAGTGTTGGTAGCATCGTGAAAATAGTAATGTACTAGAATTATAACAATATTGGAACAATGAAAAGCTCCGTCGTCTGTCTCTTGAAACTATTTAAAGGAGTTGTGATAATCACAATTATAAATATTATTATTACACATACCATCACACCTGTATTCCCCGAAGGGTTAGGCAGAGGGGTAATAATGTACACCCACAGTTGGTTTATGTTTAGTCCCATGTAATAGGGGGCGAGCCTATTGCCATTAACCAGGCACAAATCCTAACTCCAAGCTGCTACTGAGAATTGGAAAAGTCTCAATAGTACTCGGTTGCCAACCCACAACCGAACATGAGTGGCAGGTGGCTCACCCATGGGGCCGTCACGACACACAAAATTACATTCTTTTGACCCCTCTTTTGATCTCTATATTATATGCAGGCAAAGTCATAGGTAAAACAAAAGCTTGTCTCCACATAGTATAAAAAACTAAAACCCGACTAGGTACCAACCGTAACATTTTAATAACGTGTGACTACGGCTTTTCTTTTTGTTCTGTTCTTGTTTTTCTAGTAACGTTGTTTATTTCAGCATCCTGAAAATCTTGTTTCATACTGTTTCAGCGTCTTTTTTCTTTGTCGTAGTCAGGTTTTAGTTTTTTTTTTACTATTTATTATTTAAACTTTTTTTGGTGTTGTATTGACCGCTTGAGAGCGCCACATTAAATTTTAATGAGTACAAGTGACTGTGATGAGTACATGGCTTTTTGCCCGCTAGATGGCGCCACTTTAAATTCGAGCATTATTTTGTAAATGTACAAGTGAAGCCCTCTCAAATGATACCGAACACGGCGTATTTATCTTATTTTATTTATTAACTCAATGCTTTTTCGTTACGTAGCCTATGTTCAGCGGACGATTAAGACGGCTCTAATGATACCTCATTTGTCGAGTTCCGATAAGTAGTTCAAGAGCTATGAGGGAACAGATGACCATACACACACACGTACATACATACATCGCCTGTCAAAATCATAACCCTCCTTTGGTTTTGCCGTAGTCGAGTAAATATATAATGCTGTTTGTCATCTTAACTTTAGTATCATAGTCTATATTAAATCTGTGCAGTGAGCTGTCACTGGTGTCAGTACTGACAGTTTGCTGTCAGTTATCGTATTCTGAGTATAAGATTACAAGCTATAAAAAATACAATGTACATACATTACAAACATTGCAAGTGAGATTGGTAGCAAGTGTTTATTTGTATGCCTATGAATGAGTATTTATGTTTTTCTCTTCAATATTAATTTCAATCATACAAAGTAACATAAATTAACTCATATTAATAATTAGTGTGTCGCGATATAGCTAACAGTAACCATGCAGCAAGAACACAAAGAAGCTATTCAAAGTAACTTTACTTCGCTCGTAGAGCAAACAGACCTGGACTCGGTCGTTACAGCTTTGTACGAAAAAGGTGTTTTCTCCGAACAAATGATCGAACCTTACAGGGTAAGCGTAAGCAATGATGAGTCCCAAATAACGTGATGATGAGTCATATCCATTAGATACCTAATAAGACTTTGAGATTAGAGGGTCGTTTCCCTGTGTCGCAGGCGACAAGCTAATTTGTTACAGTATCTAGTTTCGACAGTGCCAGCCAGCTTGAGTACCTGGTGTGTTTACTATGTAGTTTTTACATGGTAAACAAACCACGTTCCCGAAAGCAAACAACATGTCTTTTACCATTACTTTAACTCTTTTAGGAACATGTTTCAACATGTCTGGAAGTGTATTTCTCATTTTAAATGTGTGGTTTGAACACGACATTTTCATCCTTCTGGGCTCTATTACAACTAGTGAACCATTATTATAACATGTTTTAAAAAAATCATATTAAAATATTATGTTGAATAAATAAGTGTAAAATGGTTGTTAGCAGGTTTAAGTATTCGTGTAGCTGAAATGTTTTATGAATGATATCATTCTCTCATTTACAGAATGGTGCCAAGTTAGAAAGAGATAGAAAACGTAAGCTCTACACAGATATCATGCGTCGTGGACCTCATGCATTTGGCCATCTTGTAGATGCGCTTGGTGAGCTGGGTTACTGGGACCTAGTTCGGTATCTTGACCCCAATGGCCCTTTCTCATTTGCACAGCCATCTGCAACACCAAATTATAATCCCATCCCTAGTAAGTTCCCTGTTTACATTGTTTGTGGGATAAGCAGAAACGTGATATGTGCAGTGTGAACTTATTCTTGCTAGCTTGTTTGAACTAATGATAAAACATTCATTAAGATCAACTGCAAAAATAGATCACAATAACTTTACCACACAATATTTATTTTGTAATAGTAACTAATTATTATCCTTTTATTTATCCAGTACAAAAGCCTCGTTCAACGGACAATGATGATTTCCGCAGTCTCAGCACATTAAACAGACCCAAAGCTGATACAAATAAAAGTAAGTAACATGGAAGTAAGCACAGTGAACAGCTGTAGGAGCTGTATCACACTGGAGCTAAGAGGAATGTTTCCACTTGTTTCATATACAATATCACCTAAATGCTCACACATAAACAGCTGAACAGTATGCTGCTTAGTATTAACACACAGACACAATCTGAACTCAAATCGAATCTTAAATTGAGATCCATGGCTGAGTATCGTCCTACAACACAGGCCTAACGCTATAGTCCGCCTTGCAGACACCACGCGACCGTCGCCGCCGCCGCCCACGCAACCTGCCTCCGAGAATGACAACGCGGCTTGCGACGAGACGATGGTTCCGGAGTTTACTGTCATCAAGAGCACCAAGTTCATGGAGGATGACGACACTAAAGGTTTGTGAAATTGTGAAGTAATGTCAAACATTATCAGCTTATACAGACACAACTGTTATACCATGTTTCTGGCAAATAATCAAACTATTGTTGTTGCTACAAACATTTACTGAGTTGAGTATTCAAGCTTCAAGACTTACTGTATGCTTAGGTAAAGTCGTAATATTGTCCCAGTGTCATGAATATCTTGTGTGTTAACTCGTCAATCTCCAGAATTTCCTTGTTACAGACCTAAAGCTATACCGCACGCGCGGGCGAAACCGCGGCGTGTTGCTAGACTTTACGTACACGGAGTTCGCCAACAACATCGAAAAGACACGTAACGGCAGCGACGTCGACAGCAACAACCTCAAATACCTATTCTATGAACTTGGCTTCCGGAGGCTCGGCTACCACAACCTCACTAAGGACGTAAGTGTACTATTAGCATGGATTGCGAACCTTATTTCTCCTGCACATGTTCTAGTTGAATTGGCTAACTTTATGTTATTTTGTAAAATAATATTATCTTAACTGTACACACAAATTAGGCACAGAAATATGTATAGGCCAAATGTGAAGACCGAAAAAATATGACATATTGAGTGAGAACCGAGGATTTACCTCTATTTGAGAATATACGATGTACATGAGTTGTTATACAATTTGTTTGTTACACTATATATTAGGTAAATCTACATACAAGACCAAGTCAATACCTTATAATTGGAAATTGCTATAGAAATTTATTGCTATTGGTATTTGAACTTTTCTGAAGTTGATGGCGTGAGTGTTACAGGAGACAGTCGAGACCCTAAAGTCGCTAAACAACGTGCTGGTAGACATCGAGAGCGTGTTCATCGTGGTGTCGTCGCACGGCTACAAGCGGCCGCACTCCTCCGACCTGGACGTGCGCTGCAAGGATGGCCGGCTCATCTCGCTGTACGAGATCATGGACTACTTCAACAACAGCAACATGCCCGCGCTCATCGGCGTGCCTAAGGTCTTCATTTTCCAGATGTGCAGGTCAGTTCCGTAAAAGTATAATCTCGAACAAATTACCTTTTAAAACAAACAACTCTAAATCAAAATTAGCTATTTGGGTATTGAATGAATATAATACCAGAAAGAAAGACCGGCCCTAGTTTCCTTACAAGGAGCACTTGCGCAGTATTAGTATATTATACGTGGTGTACAGGGGCGACAGCGACGACTACACGAGGTGGGCGGAGTCGGAGGCCCCGGCGCGCGCCCCGCCGCACATGCCTATGCCGCAGGGCGAGCCGGACGCGCGCCGGGTGGCCGCGCCGCCCGGCGTGCAGCTGGACGGCCAGCCCGTGGCGCCGCGTGCCGCGCCGCCGCCCGGCCTGCTGCTTGAGAAGCCGCTCTTCTCCGATATACTCATCGCGCACTCCACGCTACCTGGTTACTTATTACTACAATTATGCAAAAATCTAGATAGTTAGGCTCATGAGACGTTTTCTATTTATCTTAAATAACAAAACGTGCCCTTAAAGCAAGCCTCTCACACAGCTTAAACAGCTAAAGATAGAAACTCGCCTGCACGGTTGCAATTACAAACCATTCTGGCAAGGCAAATGACACTTTATTAGGAGCTATACCAACTTTCAATTAGTTGCTAACCCAGCGACAAGCACTAACATCTCTCCCTTAAGGCTGCAGTCTTGCTAAATTCACTCGCGGCGAATTGTTTGCGCATCTTTTTATGTATATTTTTAAACAAAATAATGAAACAACATGCAATATTATTATTGCTATAATTAACCGTAACGTAAGCTTGTTATTTGTTTTTAAATCGATTTCGGTGGATTATATTAGGTAAATCAACCGTTAAATACAGCTCTTTCGTGCCCAACATCATTTCGAGTTATGTTTGTGCACTTAGTTTCTGGCAATATAGAATTCATTTACAAATGTGTTTAGCGCATAATTATCTTAACATTCTCGTCTACAAAATGCGCTGATCAGTTTTTTCTAATTGTCTTTCATTTTCTTAATTTTGATGTCACAATTTCATAAAAATTATCTGATTTTGTCTCTTATTAAACGGTTTGTTTCATAATAACTATGCATCGTAGGGATGTAATAACTAGATTATTTTGATGCCAAGAGTTTTTTAAAGCAAACTCAAAAAAATAAAACCAACTAATTCCTTAGTGGCCCGTGGATGGCCGGAGCCATCAGACGTATGGTCCACGACGAATTTATTGTGGCCCTCTCGCTCTAACGTAGGTTGTGGATCTAAAGTTGCTCTACTTTATCTAGGTTTTAAACGACTTCAAAAATAGAGGAGGTTTTCATAATATAATTTTTCGAGTGCTTTGTAAATATTTGTGTTTCGGTAATACTTGGGCGGTACGGATAGAGCTAGTCAAAAAAAAAAAGTGTAGGTTCTTTTTTCGAAATGAAAATCCTAGATAGCGGCCGTGAAATTTTACAAAATATGCTTCATGGGTGTTATGTCTATGGTTTTTGGGGGTGCTGATGCCGATAATGAGGTCGAAATCTAAATCCAATATTGCGGCCGCAAAATTTTGATTTTTTACAAATTAATTAGGAGGGCTGAGACACATGTGACCAAAAGAGTTATGAATATGAATGTGGATGGATGGAGGGGAAGAGGGAGGCTAAAGAAAAGATGGATGGATTGCGTGAAGAATGATATGAAAGAGAATGAAGTCAGCGATAGCATGACGGTTGACAGGACAGCGTGGAAGAAGAAAACGTGTTGCGCCGACCGGCGACCCCAAGTAACATGGGATAAGGGCAGGAAGATGATGATGATGATGATGACAAATTAATGATAATCCAGGTAAATCTACGATGAGATACAATACCACTATCGATACCGCTTTTTCGAGATACTTAAACAAAATTTTTAAGCATTTATTTCCTACTTTAGCTACCACAAACCAATTATTACTAAGATTAAATGGACAGATGAAGAATGTACTGATGAAGTTTATACTGAATTACAATGAATGAAGTACAGTGAAATATTTATTTTCCCAACTCATTAAAATTTATTAATTACGATATTTGATAATACATTCTTGATAATATCACTTCTTCTTCTCCTGCAGATATTTGGAAGTTCCTTGGAACTCTAGGTATCGGTAGATCGCGGCATTCAGACCTTCCTTATTACATTTGGTTTGGACGATCTAAATCGCCATTTTGCCACTGTTCCCACTCTTGACTGTCCAACCAAATGTCAAACCATTGACTATCTTGATGGCCTGACGCGACCCAGTATAAACCCCTTTGCCTTCGTCCCAGTCAACCTGTGTGAGACCAAAAAGATTATCCTTTCCATTAAATCGAGAGCCGTAGGTTACGATACGCCATATGATCGTGACGGCTCTTGATCAGCTCCTTCCCGCAATCTCCCATATTGTTAACGTCTCCCTATACTCCAATGTTTTCCCTTCGCTATGGCGGAAGGCCCACGTTCGACCGCTACCCAAAATTTCTAACCCCACCCTTCCCAGTCACTTTCGACCAATTACCATTCTCCCCTTTTTGTCCAAAGTGCTCGAGGCCTGTGTTCATAAACAATTCTCCCACTTCATTCACAACAACTCCCTCATTAGTCAGTTCCAATCCGGTTTCAGGCCCGGCCACAGTTCTGTTTCAGCCCTTCTTAAAGTGACTGACGATATAAGGCGAGGAATGAAAGACACAAAAGTTTCAGTTTTAGTGCTGATTGATTTTTCCAATGCTTTTAATACCGTCAGTCTTGAAGTTCTTTTACCCGTCCTCTCCTATCTAATGGTCTCTCCTGAGGTTTTAAATTGGTTTTCTTCCTATCTTCGGGGGCGTCAGCAGTCAGTTCTAGAGGGTAACTCCTTTTCTGGCTGGTGTGATCTTGATGCTGGCGTTCCTCAAGGCGGTATTTTATCTCCTCTACTTTTCTCTTTTTTTATAGATCATGCTACTACCGTGCTTCAGTGTGCTTATCATCTTTATGCTGATGACTTGCAGCTCTACAGTCAGGCGGGTGTCGACAACTTATCCGATGCGATTGAGGAGCTAAACCGGAATTTAGCAGTAGTGAAGGATTGGTCTGATCGTTTCGGGGTAGCGGTTAATCCAACCAAGTGTCAGGCAATCATTATAGGGAGTACTTACAGCCTGCGCAAGCTTGATGGTTTAGCGGTGCCGCCGCTTACCGTTGATGGCACAGTCATTTCGTTTAGCTCTGACGTCAAGGATCTGGGTTTGTACGTTGACTCTTGCTTGGGCTGGCGTAAGCAGGTCGCGATTGTGAGCAAAAAAGTCACGGGGACGTTGCGGTCGCTTTACCGATTTAAAAAATATTCTCCCGTCACACATAAAGGCAATGCTGGTTCAGTACCTTATCCTCCCCATAATTGATTATGGCGATGTGTGTTACTATGACCTGAATGCAGATCTTCTCAATAAACTTGACCGACTTCTTAATAACTGCATTCGATTCGTATTTAATCTCCGTAAATATGACCACGTGTCCGCACATCCGTCGCTCTTAAAATGGTTGCCCATCAGACAGCGCTGGGCGTTAAGAGCCTTGACTATTTTGTTCTCTCTCCTAGACAAACCTAGTTTTCCTTCCTATCTGACTTCTCACTTCCAATACTTGTGCTCTGCGCACAGTATGCATCTTCGCTCCTCCAATAATCGTCTTCTACGATGTCCTTCTCACCGCTCTGGTTTTCTTAAATCTTCTTATCTTGTCCAGGCGGTTTTCCTTTGGAAAGCGCTTCCTCAGAATATCAAGATGGCTACCAGTCGTTTCATATTCAAAGTAAAAGCTCGTGAACGCTTGCTTATGAAGTTGGCAGACTCGTCTCACAATTAGTTTCTTATATTTCTCCACCTGTGTATTTTTTTGGCTTTCTCTACTCTGTATATTTTGTTTGTATGTATGTATATATGTATTTATTATATTTTATTCCTGGAAACTTTCTGTTCCTTGCACCTACTATGTTTTGTCTCTGCATCACCCTGAGGTTGACTGGTAGAAAATGCCAAAGGCATTAAGTCCGCCTTTGTACAATGTATTATTTACATTATGTGCAAAAAGTTTTAATAAATAAATAAATATTTCCTACCATTCCTTCAATTCATTAGTTATTTCTGCGTTTCATTTAATTGCACTCAGACGGTAGTAACAGTACTGTAAGGAAGAGACTTCGTGAGCATAATTTAATTCCATAGAAAAACCCAATAACACTTGGGTTTTTGATTTGTGCCCGATTAATGGCAATAGGCTCGCCCCCTATTACATGGGACCTTAACATACCGGCGAACTGTGGGTGTACAGGTACACCTCTGCCTAACCCTTCGGGGAATACAGGCGTGATGGTATGTTTGTAATTTAATTTTAATGTAAGAGAGTAGATAAAGTATTGTGTGAAACTGCACATAAGTAGGTATTAAAACACTCGTGCGCTACTATTAAAACAGAGTCGTATTAATATCCCTCATTATGTAACAGTTTTATAAATTACAATAGAATAATACTTGTAGAGCAACTTTCCGAAAACAAAACACACGGTGTGTTGTTTTATAATACCACGCTATGTGGGATGAACGCGGGGACTGCGCGGACCGCGGGGAGGGACGCTCGGCGCGTGGACTGGCGGCGCACAGTGGAACGAATGTATGGGAGCGGTTGGACGTAGACATGTCCGAAAAAAAAGAGTAAAATTATGCCAAACTAATGATGCCATCTTATTCGATTACTTAATGCCTTCATAACTTGTGGTGATGAATTTCTTCATAACTCCCATATTTCGGGAGTAATTTGAGAAAATGTGAAATTTTACTATGAAAATGAGTGTATCGAGCTCTCTCCCTCCTGATTCCGGGCTTGTTTCAAGTAGCGGTCTCTAATATCATAATGCTAATACTAAGAGCTATATTTAATACTAAGACACATAGTGCGCCAAATGTGCACTTTCTGGGATAAAGAGTGATGTTTATTTTATAACACAATTTTTTTATTTTTTGTTTATTTTGTTGATTAAAACCGTTTTTCTAAAGGTTTACCTTATTACAATAACATTTCTGAGCAGCCAATTAGAGAAGATATAAGCTAATTAGGATATATAATTAGGGACTTAAGGTTTACATATAAAACTGATGCACTAATGATTACTGATAAGAACATTGCTATTATTTAATTACTAAATGGCTCTTAATACACTAATTTAGCATGCATCATTTACTAATTATCACAATAACTAATTACCTTGCAATATTTAACAAAGGATACCTGGGATACCTGGATTTTATATAAATAGGTCACTATTAGTAACTTTAAAATCAGTGTTGATTTACACCTCGTTGTATCCAAGCTAATCTCGCAATGTATTTTCCAAATTTTAATACAAATCTTGATATTCACGTTGCTTTATGCGCACGCGCACATAAAGATTTACGCGACTTTAACTATTTGTTCAGTGTTTTAAAAGATAACAGTTGTGTTCAGTTATGTGAAAGTGCTGAAACAAGTTTAAAAGACTGGTGTCGTCGATTTTGCTACCGCATTTATGCAAAATGGACACAGTCTGGAAGAAGCACAGATAAGTTTCGGAAGAAACATGAGATTTGGCTACAGGCTGCAATTCAATGGCCGGAATTACAGAATGAAAATATGGAACCTTCTACAGAAAATATAAGTGACGTCATCGAGCCCATAATTTCTCCTGCTAAATCTGATGCTTCAACTTGTACACATCCTAGTCCTCGTAAATCTTTTGAGGACCTTAGTAACCGGCAAAAAAGAAGACGCACTGAAGATAGTCTTTCATGCAGCAGTAGCAGCGCTGAAATTATGTTTTCGGCCGAAAGGGCGCTTCAAAAGGCAGGACAAAGCGATACAGCTTATGTTATGAAATACTTGACGGAGAATCCAGAAGAGGCCTCAAAAATCAAAGCCTTCATTGAAGGTAAATCAATTCAGGTACGGGAAATATCCCCTTTGAAGGCATTGGCTCTTTATGTATCGATGAACTTATCGAAATGGCGCTATAACACTCTTCGGGATTTCAACACTCAAGAAGGAGCTCTTCAATACCCGAGTTACTACATGTTGGTTAAAGAAAAAATTAAGTGCTATCCGGCCAAAGAAGATCTCACAGTTACAGAGAGCTCTGCAAAAATCAAATTACAAGCCTTGATGGATTTAACCTCAAGAAGACTTATTAGGTCGTTAGAAACCCCTGTTGATCCCAATCAACAGCTCGTATTGACCAGCAAATGGGGTTTTGACGGATCATCTAGCCAAAGCATTTATCATCAAAGGACGAGTGAAGATGAGCAAATCGATCTTGCTAGTAATTTTATGATTAGTCTTGTACCACTGCGGCTCGTCTCAAAAGGTGTAACAATTTAGGAAAACGAGCGACCATCTTCCACTTCATTTTGCCGGCCAATATTGTTTAAGTTTATAAAGGAAACCAAAGAAAATGTGCAGAGAGAGATGGCTGAAATCGAAGCAGAGATTGAAGCCTTAACTCCATCCACCATCACTGATGGAATTAGTGTCAAACACCAACTGCTGTTGACAATGATTGATGGTAAAATTCATTCCATTATATCCAATACAGCAGCTTCAGTGTGTGACATATGCAAGGCTTGTCCTAAAGAAATGAATAATTTAGAGTTAATCAAAGATAAACACGCAAACGAGGACATGTATAAATATAGCTTAAGCACCCTTCACGCTTGGATTCGCTCAATGGAATGCTTATTACACATTTCCTACAAATTAGACATAAAATCATGGCAAGTAAGGGGTGATATAGCAAAAAGGCAAGTTGATGACAGGAAGAAAAGAGTTCAAGAGGCTGTAAGAAGAGAAACGGGCTTACTTCTCGATGTTGTGAAACAAGGCAGTGGATCCACCAACAATGGCAACTCGGCAAGGAGATTTTTTGAAAACTACACTAAATCTGCTGAACTGACCGGAATAGATGCTATGCTTTTAAGAAAAATCTGTGTGATCTTGCAGTGTATTTCATCAGGAGAGAAGATCAACGTAACTAAATTCCGAGAGTTCTGCTTTGATACTGCTAAGCTTTACGTGGAGTTATACCCATGGTATTATATGCCTTCTTCACTTCATAAAATTTTAATGCATGGGCCAGACATAGTTCAGAACATGTCAATTGTGCCCATTGGTTTTCTATCCGAAGAGGCATCTGAGGCTAGAAATAAAGATTTTAGAAAATATAGAGAGGGGCATTTTCGAAAGCATAGCAGTATCTCATGCAATGAAGATATTATGCACAATCTTTTACTGTCTTCTGATCCACTTGTTACAAGTATCCGTCCAAAAGGAAATAAGTTTGTAAAAAAATCTTCTTTTAAGGAATTTTATGAGCTTACGGATTCTGAGAAAAGTGATATCGAATTTGTTAACATAAATGATTTAGCGGACATCGATTCTGAATTTGAATTAATTGATGATGATGATGATGACGAAGATAATTAAATGATGTTATTGTTTTAAAATGTGTAACTTAGTAAATTAGAGCTTACATCTTAATTATTTATTGTACTTTTAATGAAACTAGGTAATTTATTATCAACTTACTTAAAAGTCATACTCTCATCAGTTCTTGTGAATATTTTTGTTAATATATATTTCTGTATATATAATATATTTATAGACCTCTTAATAAGTCTGTCTACGGTTTAAAGTAAATACAAATGGGGAAAAAACGTTTTTTTTTTTAAATTTTCATTTCCTTTTATCCCAGAAAGTGCACATTTGGCGCACTATGTGTCTTAGTATTAAATATAGCTCTTAGTAATAGCATTACGATATTAGAGACCGCTACTTGAAACAAGCCCGGAATCAGGAGGGAGAGAGCTCGATACACTCATTTTCATAGTAAAATTTCACATTTTCTCAAATTACTCCCGAAATATGGGAGTTATGAAGAAATTCATCACCACAATTTATGAAGGCATTAAGTAATCGAATAAGATGGCATCATTAGTTTGGCATAATTTTACTCTTATTTTTCGGACATGTCTACGTCCAACCGCTCCCATACATTCGTTCCACTGTGCGGCGCGCGATTGTTTTATTGTGCACAATAAGTTCCTTCAGATCTATCGGATTTTCTTCCACCCTATCGTACATAGAAAGCAAAACCATTGTTCTTTTTTCCAGGTTTCGTAGCCCACCGCGACGGCAAGCGGGGCTCCTGGTACATCCAAGCTCTGTGCGAGGTGTTCGCGGAGCGCGCGCACGACTGCCACGTAGAGAAGCTGTTCACGCTGGTGGACAAGCGCATGCAGTTCAAGTTCCTGAGACAAACGTCCTCCGTGGACCGCTGGGGGTTCAACAAGCGGCTCTACCTGCACCCCGGCCTGTACGAGGCGTGAATTAGAGCCGTTTGGGTATTCCGTAAGAAGCTTCGAGAGGGAAGGAGAGCTTATGTGACCTTATAAGAGGTTGGTTCAACATTGGAATGGTGCAATTTAGTGTAGCGGAGCGACGGCTTCTCCAAATATCATTTAACGTTACCTACGTACTTCGTTTCTCGTACGTGATATTAATTGTAATACCTAATTGGTCAAAATGGATTATGTATCGATCCGCTCAGCCGTGATACCTTGATTCTGACTGCCGTATTTTTGCATTTTTTTAGATATATTATGTGAGTGAGAGTTATTTCATTTTTTTTCTTACTCGTTGGAAGAGGAATCTGTTTTAACATATGGTACGGGCGGTAACTGTAAGTACTGCCTTGGCCCTACTCTGGCTTAGTTCGTAGTAATTTGCCATATAGTTAAATCATTAAGCATTAAAAGTGTACCTATATAATTCAACAATTAGGTACATACCAGGGTATGTTACTGATGTTACATATCAAAGGTTGCAACAGTTATACGTCTAAGAATAGTGCCAAATACATAGTCAATACTGTATGGTTGTTAATATGTACTATATTTAATAAATAATACTAGTAATTAATATTTTTATAATCATCGAATAATTCATAAATGGGACAAGGTGTTGTGTCCATTAGTATTTAAACAGCGACATTTTTGCTTTTTCTGCCGATACTTTACCGTTCAACATGAACATGATCAACTATTGTCCCAAAATAGGATTGCCTAACACTAAAATCTCTGATATTACCTTTTCTATTTAGGTTCACGAGTTGGTGTATGCAGCCGATCATACTTCCGAGTACCTATTAACTTCCGATAGGTTTATGTACTAGTTATAAACATACCTATAAAGTATTAACATAACTTTCCTTAAAATTGTGACGTTATGGTCGTTAAATGCCTGTGCTTGGGCTCATTCGTTGAACTCCTGTTTAGGCAACCATTTGGTAACTTAATGTGGTTTTATGACAATAGGATTCGCTCTGGGTATGCCAGATTCATTTTTTTTTTGTAGAAGGCAAGAAATTGTCCCAATTATTAAAAGCTGCGAGGTTGCCATTCGCAATCGAAAAGGACCCTTAAGTAATTATTAACAAATCTGAATGAAGCGGGACGCTACTTGCATCATGAGGATGAAACAGCGATAGGTTGGTTGTTTAAGGAGAAACAGGATAGAAAATGGCTGTACGCACCAACTCGTGAACGTTAAATAGAAGAGGTATTCTCAGAGGTCAGGCCATAGGCACATAGTCGAAATATAATCCTTTTTTTTGTGTCACTTAATGGTGTTATCGGATAATTTGGTTTTGATTATGTATCAACTTCTACTACTATATTTTGTAAACCATTTTACGTGTAGTGACATTTTATATAGTTAAATATGGAGCCAGTGCTGTTTTACAACACTGCAGGGTTGGGTACATCTAAGTAGATCAGAAGATAGGTTCATTTTTATTTTGAATGTTTAATCAACTTATTCTATGGCGTTAATAGCGACTTATTACTCATCTAATGAACGAATCTCGCGAAATGTTATCGTGGTGAGATCTACTCATACCTACTGATTGTATATCCTGTTACTGTGCCATACATGTGATGATCCCGTTTTCATGGAAATAAGTGGCTTAATATTGCTTCCGGCAACATGTGATGTTGGAAACAAAGTTGATCAAGTGATTCTTAACTTGCTCACCATGATTGCGGGGAGTCATGGTCAGGGTCAAAGTCGTATAAGGGGGCCGGCACTGACTGACGTCACGGCACCGGCATGGCAAAGGATTTATGATCCAGTTTATTTATCTTTATTTCAATGAGTTTAGAATTCACATTACTTCATTTCCATACGATCATACCGTAGCAAGAATCGGCATGTCAAGGCGTGCCACCGCGTCCCGAGAGCCGCTTAGGTCATAGGATTATGACAGCAAATTTGAATAGGGTTTGAAACGGGTGCAGCGGTGTTTTGATGCCACGATATGCCGCGGCATGCTCCGGCTCACTTCCGCACGTCGATGCACGTAGTGTCGTGCCGCTACGTCAGTCAGCGTCGGCCCTATGCATGACATAAATGTTAGAAGCAAACAGACGCTCTCTCGACGTTTATATGTATATTCCTATTTAATGTGATAGATTTCATGAGTCTGGGATTTAAAACTTACATGATTATGGTCTTTAAATTTTGTAAAGATCAGAGTCATGCAAGGAAACGGTTATCTGCTCAACACTCCGACGGTGCTTGATAATGTTACACATATGCTGTATCTGTATACATCATTATAATATATTATGAAATTTAGGTGAATGTTTGTTTGTTCTAATAACGTATTGTATAAACGACAAATTGTGATAGTGTAGCCAATGCAAGTTCTGTGGAAAACACTAATACTTTCCCAAGTACGTAATTGACTAAGACACAGTATTTTTAATAGATATTGTATTATACTTTTTTACAAAATAAAACGTATAAATATTTTTATTGCTCGTTTTAATACACCACATCACATACAAAAATAGATAGAAATATAGCAGAGCGACACTGTGTGAACCCTGCATTGATTGGATTACGTCGCGGACAAGTTTTATAAAAATATATAACAAGTGTTATTATGTAAGTACACTAATGTTCACAGATTCACAGAAGTAAAGCATGACCAATATGCAGCGCTGTTCATTATACTCTTACTAACCCACTCAGAAGCGTCACTTAAAAATAATCAACAAACTTTAATGGCCCAGAGCATATAACTTTTTTGGCACATTTCAGCAAAATTTTAATATTTTCAATCTGTCCGTATTTTTGATTTCTGAAAGCATTCCAATTTATATTCGTTAATAAAAATATTAAATACTATACAGTTACCAAAGCCTTCTCATACCCTGGCGTCTGCAAAATCATTAATGGTGCATTAAAAGTTAATTATTGATTTATTTTAAGTAATGATTCTGAGTGCCATTTGCATCAATACAAAAAAAAAAAATGCGCTAAACGTATTTAAACGTCATTCTATGGATCTTTGTAACCTGAAAATAAATGGTATATCATTATTATTCCATCTATGACAACTTGAAACACTTTGACAGGGATGCAGTGATGTTCTAAATACGTGCGTCTTTTAACATAAATTACTGGCAAATTATTGTCGAGAAACTTCGTCACTTGTAAAATATGTAGCTTGAGTTTGAACAATGAATTCACAATACGCCCTTCTCACTTCAAAGAGCATTGTATGAACCTCGTCACTTCTGTAGATCAGTGAACACTCACTGATACACACTGCACGTGAGTATTGCCGCTAAGCAACAAACACAACCAGCTCACTGTTTACATACATTTCTTATTAGACGGTATTTATAAGTTTATTTTTATTATTAATATCGGTATTGAACATAGTAGTCGTATCACCCATTGTATAGGACATGCAAGCCGCAGAGCTCAGTAGCCTTGGCTTTTTGAACGAAAAACAACTCAAAATTGATGTGACAAATTGTCAAGCGCGTAAGCTACTGTGATTGGTTGACTGAAATTATCAACAGCCAATCGGATCACTTGACTTGGCTTTAATTTTGACCAGTTCCAGAAACCGGATGTTAGTTAGTCACTTATAGTCAGTAGTAAAGTTACAGAAGGATGGAAGTTAAAATAAACGTTGCTCACGAGACATTTTACAACGCATTCATAACACCGCTATAAACAAGTGCAACAAACATAACTCAATTCTGAAAAAGAAATAATTAAGTAACAACAACTTATTTCAACACCTCAATACTTACGAAATTAAGTTGCGAAATATCAGAACCATCTTAGAGACCTAGATAGCAAACAAAGGTCGCGTTTTTACTCTTAATATCAAAGGTTGGAATAGTTCCTAATAATTACTATATTGTAGCTGTTGTAAATTGCCCTGTGAACCCGACATCACTCATTATCCATGTTATCAGCCTTGTTCGTGTTGTTGCACTCTACCGGTCCGACATGGAGCCCACGAGCGCGCCCAGCTTGCTGAGGTTGAGCCACTGCCGCACGCAGCCGCCCGCCAGCGACGCGTCGCAGCGCGGCGTCGCGGCCCCGCTGCCCGGCTCCCGCGCCACCAGCTCCGTGTACTCCTGGAGCTTGTCCAGCCAGCGCTGCATGGGGTTCACGAGCGAGCTCTGGTACAGCCAGTTGAGCACCGACGTCGTAGACCACCATGGCTCTAGCGACTTCCAGTCGTACACCACGATCGCGTCGTACCAGTTCCTCTTGCTGACTGTGCTGTCCTGGTACTTGGTCCACTCCGTGCAACACTTGAAGTTGTCGGGGACAGTATCATCATTGAGAATATCTAAAGTGGACTGATCTAGAGTAGCATTGCTCGTGTAGGGGGTCAGTTCCGGTTGTAAACTGTGCGTTATAATATTTGTATCCAGCGCGTCGAGAGACGCGAGCGAGGGCGCGCGCGACGCGGCGTAGTGCAGCGCGGGCAGCCAGGCGTGTGACGCCAGCAGGCCGGGCGACAGCACGGAGGCGAGGCTGGCGAGGCTGGTGAGGCACGCCAGCGCCAGCGCGGCCGCGCCGGCCAGGCCGCGCGCCACGGGCGCCAGCAGCCCGGCGTCTGCCGCGGCCGCTAGGTCCGCGTACGTGAAGAAGCCCCGCAGCTGCGCCTGCTTCAATGCCACCTGCCGCTCCAGCCACAGCAGCCCGGCCTCGAACGACTTATCGCTTACGAACACATTCCAATCCTGTTCAACGCAGACAAAAAAGCTGTTATGATACTCACGATATTTTACTTTTGTTTTCTAGGCTAGTTCTATAAACCACTCACGATTGCGTTGAGGAATTGTACTTCAAGTTTCTTGAGCTGGTTGAGTTCTAGTCCACCGGAGGCAGCCCACTCGGAACATATCACGTCGTCGTCTTCACCATCGTCTTGCAAGAACTTGTTGCCCACCATCTGGACATGCCAATACATGAAATCTCCTTAGATCAATTAAAAATATGGAAAATACCTGATTAGGTTTAGTAGCTAGCTAGTCAGTACCACCATGATGTGAAATGAAACATGATATGTTCTATCAATCGTAACTTTTCTTAGCGATCATTTTCTCACCAGTGAAACAAGGAAGAGATCAGCGGGTGCGGCGTTAGCGATGTAGTCAGGGTTGCATGCGTTGAGTCGCTCGAGGTACAGGATGGCCAGCACGAGCGCGCACGGCGACACGCACGCGCTGCGCGCGATGCCGGCGGCCGCGTCCGCGTGCAGGCGCCGCAGCGACCGCCCGCGCTGCGACACCGACCACAGCTCACACGAGATCTCTATTAATGATTGTTCTCACATTTTTAATTTTGATCATCATTCATCTTTTTCTTAAATGAAAATTTATAATACCGGTCCATTTTAATGTACAGTAGGGCTACAAAGCAGCTGGATTGGGAACCTAGAACTGTTGTTGGGGCGTGTTCATATGACTCACATGCTAGCGCAATGTTTTTCATCCCAACACAGAGCGCGCTTCACGCTGTCACCTCAGAGACAAGAATTCACTTAATGATTGATAACAGGAGACGTGACCATAGCGCGAGCGCGACGCATGTGCGCCGCGATTGCTATATGGGCGCAGAGCGCGACGTGATTAACCGTTAACAATTTATATCGTATGGCGGGAGACATACAGTATGAATTCCAAGTATCTGCAAGGTAGCCACACATACAGGACGCACGCGCTTTGTCGTGTCGAATAATTTACTTATACAGGTGGAAGGAAAGAGACAGAAATCATTACAATTACAAGAAATATTACAATTTTAATAATGTTTTCAATTGATCTGAGGTTTTCAATTTGATTTGTGTTGTTTAACAGCAAGCTGCAACTACAAAAATAAAATTAAAATTTTGTGTAGTATTAAGTTTGTTTCATACCAGTGACAGGCAGGCTCAGACAGGGCAGTGTGGGCAGCTGCCCGTAGTACAGCGTTTTCGTGATACGCTTCAGGAACTCTTTGTGGTCACCCATGCTCTATGTTCAACATTAAGTATGTTTACTTAACTAAATAAAATATTAACAAGTTCTTCCCACCCTTATTGGAAAAACATATTTTTTTTTCCATTTTCAGTTTCTTAGATGTTTCTAGTCTAAAATCTTGGTTTTATGAAAATCAATGAATACAAATAAAATGTAACTTCTACTTAATGTGAATGTGTTGAGACTAGATGTGTTGTTCTGTTATGAATAGATGAAAGATTATTTACTTAGGTGTAGTGTAAAACTACACCAAGTAAATAATATTTCATCATGTGATACAACATACAATATAGATATACTAAAATATTCTTTACTCAATATTCTACATTTCTTTTAACAACAAACAATGATAATATCATTTTATGAAAATATCAATAACATCAATATTTGAGAAATAATAAAAATTAATCCATTTTTAATTAAAGCTGAAATACTATCTTTGAATTTAATTTATAAGTTGGTGCATCAAATCTAATTATTTTTCTTGATTTTTGTTATCTAGACAAACAAACGGTCAGAGATGTTCAGTCAACTTCGAGTTCAGTTCAGAATAATTACATGGGTGTTGTTAGTTGTATCCCAAGGTCATTTGCAAACAATTCATTTGTTATCATTAAGTGAACGTTTCACGAGTTGTACCTACAAGTTATCAATGACAAAAACATGATTATTTTGATGAATAAGTCATGCAGAACTGATTAGCAGGTCAGGTGGTCGTACCATCAATCATAGCAGTAGTTTTTTTTCATCGTTTAACAACTAAATAGAACCATATTTAAGAGCCGTTATTAAAAAACAAGAACAGAAATCATGTCCGGTAGGTGCCGACATGCCTTGTAAATGATTATGTTAGGCCACGACATGACCTCCTTCCTTACCTTGATCTTGGTCCTCGAACCCTCTCTTCTCCTTTTTGATATGTTCGACATAATTCCAATAATTTTAAAAGAATACTAAACTATTATAACTATAGAATACAACTATTATAACGACAATTTACATATAATACCAGATTCTTCACAACGAAGAACCCTTTTCTATTTTGTTTGGCGTTTCAGAGTACACCACGTTGTGAATTCATCTTTTGTACATAAACATACTTCTATTTATGTTTGCATATCAAAACGTAATTAGTTAGAGAGAGATATCCAATCGTTGACATGCCCCGATTTGGAACGTAGTAACTGCAGTAAGTAACGTACTACGTAAACGCAACGTTACGCAGTATCACAGAACTTCGATCAGCGAAGGATATAGTTACAACTTAGGTGAGGCGACAGGGGGATGTGTCTGAGTTGAATGATTGCTAATGTAACGACTTTCCTGTTTTCGACACAATGTACCTATCAGGGAGTGATAAATAACTTTTATTATGTGTATGAAGTGAAGAATACAAAATGTGATTTAATTTTTTTTTAATAAATATTAGTGAGCTTACAATTGTTTTTTATTGTTGTATTATATTTATTCAACATTTTTTTATGTGTTTTTCTATTGAAACCAGTTTATTAATCGAAAAATAGTTAAGGCTTTAAAAAAAGTTGATACTTTTGTTTCGATACTTTTACGAGTATGATACTACTTATGAGTACAGTAGTGATATCGTGTCCCTAGAATTCATGACGTTTGGTCGAGGGGTTACCTACTTACCTAAAACATATTAACCAAAAAATAACACTATGTGCTACGACTATTTTTGACAAATATTTTAATGGATTATTTTACAACCCGCCCCTGCTTCTACTTATTTAAAAGTATTAGACTATTTATTATTAATAAATTATACAATACTTATAGATTATATTTATAAATAAAGATATAATATTTGGCAACTAATGTCTAATTTAAGTTAACAATATGTTGCTTTGCCTTACCAGAGTCCATAACTGTACTCTATCTCTAAGCTTTTTGTGACATCTAACATTATGGTACAATTATAATGTACAATATATGCAAATAAAATGTAAATATAAAAAAATAAACATATAAAGGCAAGGATAGTAACCGCCACAAGTCGTGAGCACAAACGTCAAGTTCATTTTTGGGTTTATGCGTTTTGTTTTCATGTTAGTGGCTGTTTTGTCTTTTTTGATAATAAACATTTCACAATATTCTTAGAGCTAGACACAAAAAATGAATTATTAATTTTTATACTTAGTTGCAAACTAGAGGAAACGCCTGGGATTCGGGAAAAATCTAAAAGCTGGCAATCTTAAAAAGTTTTTTTACATAGAGAAGGTCATATGCTTGGAATCGACTAAACCAATCGAACGGATTAAACGTAATATCGAATTATTTTTAGCCAAAGGCAGTACAAAACTGATCATTGCTTTTAGTTTCGAAACCCCATTCTAACTCTGTTTAGATATCTGTGGTCTATTCCATTGACTTATTTAACTTGACAGTTGTGGTTGTCAAACAAAGGCAAGCAAGAAAGGCAATCGAACGCTTTTTCGTTCAGGGATGATTGCATACCTGAATAAAAAATGACAACATGAAATAATTAAATAGCGGCATCTGCGTAAATTGCTCATCGTGTGTGCGGCATAACATTGTGTATAAATTGGCATGTGCCTACCAATAATTTGCTTCAGGCGCGTGTGGGTTTGCGGTGACTTGTGTCATTGATATTGATTTCTTTTATTTTGTGAGAGAACAATTTCGAAAATGATTTAACCGGACCAGTGGGAGTTTCAGACCATTTGTTGATTGTGAGAGTGGTGGAGACAATGTTTGGAATCGAATGCAGTGTGTGATAATGTGCGGACAAAATGAAAACTAAGAGTTTTTTGCTGTTTTCGACGTCGGTATTTGCAATAAGTATATTTCTGATAGTATTCCACTCGCAACCGCCGCAATCCATTCAGAGTATTGTCACGCAAACACACCAGCACATAAAAGATTTTCAGGTTTGTAAAATTATAACTATTAATTATTGTGAACAATTATTATTTATTTTTAACTAGCTTCTGCCCATCAATCTGGTGGAAGTCAAAAAATTTATAGTATACAGTAAGGCTACCATGAACTTACCTTGAAATTAAATTATGATTCATATACTCCTAATATGTAGGAAAACTGTGTCCTTCTCACACCAAATCTCCCTAGAAATGTACCAACTTAGCATACTGCTAGCCCTGAATTAATTCTTACATATTTTCTTATTTCATATGATCTCTTAAACAGTATAACCACATTAGGTACATGCTACAAAGGACAACATTTATCTTTATTTATATGAATTGATATGTACCATCATGGTTATACTTACTTTGAAATATGCATAAATATCTTTTTCATTACAGTTCTTTATGCAACTACATATTAAATGTTATTGTGAGTACATATTGGAGTTAGAAGATATGCTGCACTCTTTTTTTTATAAAAAACTGAAAAGACTTATACATACATACATAAAATAGTATACATAAAAATTGTAGTTTTGTTCTAAAAATTAATTAGGTTTTGCCATTTAACAAAATTATACTAAGGCATTTGTCAACAATGTAGTGTAGTGTAACAGTGACAGAATATCAGTAATTGGGTCAGTAATTCCAGTGATCACCTGTTGCAAACAAAGAAATAATAATTCCTTCTTGTGCCCTTTGCGCAGCACTGACAGGCATCGGCCCTAAGTGGTCCGTCCAAAACAACACATAACATAACATACCATCACGCCTATATTCCCTGAAGGGTTAGGCAGAGGAGTAACAATGTACACCCACAGTTCGCCGGTATGTTTAGGTCCCATGTAATAGGGGGCGAGCCTATTGCCATTAACCGGGCACAAATCCAAACTCCGAGCTGCTACTGAGAATTTCATAGAAAAACCCACTAACACTTTTTGCTCGACCTGGGAATCGAACCCAAGACCTCTAGCGTAGCAGTCGCGAGTCCGTCTAAAATTGCTGACATTTCTTTCATTCCTTACACTGGAATAATCTAAAAAACTTTTTTATATAGAACTGATTAGTTGCTTAATTGGAAATTCCTCTAAATCAGTTTTATTTTGTAGACATCTGAACTCAATTGTCTCAGCAATAGAATTCAATGAGTAACCACCAGTAGTGCAAATAACAATGTCAACAAAAAGTTTAACACTTGATACAAACAACAAATTTTATATCAAGTACCATAAATAAAATAAACAGTGTTTCAGACCTTTGTTGCACTTAGTTTAGATACAAGAATTATACTTTTTAATAAAATAAATACTCTTCTGGCAATGAATGTCAATGAAAATTGGGGTTCTTCGCATACCATCACACCTGTATTCACTAAAGGGTTACACAGAGGCGCACCAATGTACAACCACAGTCTGCGGTATGTTTAGATCCCATGTAATAGGGAGCGCGCCTATTGCCATTAACCGGGCACTATTCTTAACTCTTGAGTTGCTACTAAGAATTTCATAGAAAAATCCAATAACACTTTGACTGACCTGGGAATCGAACCCAAGACCTCTAACGTAGCAGTCGCGCTTAATACCATTAGGTTAACAAGGCAGTCACAATGCTAAAAAGAGAGATGATAATAAAAGATATCTAATAGAGTGAATACATACAAGATATGAGATTATATGAAGAGAGGTGGTATTCATATTATACAATGCTATATATCCCCATTTTATTGAGAGTCACCAATATCAAGATTAAATGAGCATAAATGTTGAAAGAAAAAGCAATTTAGCACATTTCCATTATTATTTTAATAAATGTGAATGGTTTAAATAGCCTATAAAGAATGGTATGAACTCATGACAATAGATCGATTTTGAACTAAAATGTTACAAAACCACTTATTATTTTAACAACTTGTGGTTGAAGAATGCCAGATAAAAAGCACTTTTTATGATGGTCAATAATAATTGTAGTTGCATACTGTAGAATACTCTTATCTATAGAATTATTGAAGTACATGTTATCTATATACATAAATGAAAGTCGTGTTAGTTACACTATTTGTAACTCAAGAACGGCTGAACCAATTTAGCTGAAAATTTGTGGGGAGGTAGCTTAGAACCAGGAGACGGACATAGGATACTTTTTAAGCGGTCTCCGCAGACGTTGTCCAGCCCTCTAAATTGGTACCAAAAAAAAACTACCCTTTCCTTCATGCCTAAATCTTTGTTACCCTGATACCTCTCCATTGCAAAGAGCTACATTGCTGTGTCGAGCGGACATGAGACAGGTAGGTCGATCTGCAGGTTGTTCGTAAGAGATACCGCGGCCCCGGAACGCAAAGGGCACAAGAAGTAACATGGGTGGGTTTTAGTCAGTAAAAGTCTGACACTCCATCCCGCCCCGCCCAGGGCGGGAGAAGTTATTTGATGATTTCCCACCCCCCAAAAAAAAAAAATGGAAAAAGGTAGGTTGATAGGGTGGGTATGTAGGGGTAGGGTAGGTAGGTAGGTGGGGTAGGGTAGGATCTCCTCTGCCTAACCCTTCCGGGAACACAGCCATGAGGTGATAGTATGCTATGTTATAAATATTTGATGCAACTGGCTGATACAGTAAAGTATAGATAGTCATTGTCATGTTCATTTATGTGATTTTAGTAAACCATCATGTTTCTATGTTGGTAGGACGCACACTCAGCAGTGTGCGTGTATCTACAGGCTAGTTTTTGTATCAGTATTGAATATTAGATAAAGTTGTAAAACTTAGGACATATAATAATATCAAGTAAATTGTCTTATCTAAACATGTAAATAAAAATCCAGCAAGATCTTAATAACTCCATCTTTATTAATATTGAGTAGAAGTAAAGGGGATTGTTTTTATTTTTTTGTTTGTATGAGGTGAGCTCTAGAAGTCTTTGTTTGGTTACAGTTTTTTTTTCACATATAGAAAGCTACAGTGTTGCTGAGTGTCATAGGTTAATTATGTTTTATGGTATACCTGTCTTCCACATAGACAAAGTTGCCAGCAGAATATGGTTAAACATTAAAAGGTTCCTAATTTATTAACTGTTCTGTCTGCAATTGCAGCAAAAATAACTATTTTTATCAGTATTGTCATCCATTTAAATGAGATTTACCACGCGACAGGCGTCGTTGTCCCAGCAGGAGAACCTGCGCGATGTGGAGGAAAATCACTTGGTGCAGGAGGAGCAGTACTCGAGGCTGCTGGGGCTGGACGGGCGCCAGGAGTTGTGGCACAACACCACTACGCCCGCGCTCGTGACGTACGCGCGCAGTGACGCGCACGCGCAGGCCGTCAGCTTTATCCGCGCGGCCGCCAAGCTGCCCTACACCGTGCTGCTTTACAATCTAGGATTAAAGCCCTATTCTTTGGCTGTGGTGAGTACTTGTACTTGAGTATGATTTTAGATTTCTTAGCTTGATTAATCTAAATCGTTGCACACTAATCAGTGGATTTTGAAAGCTTTACACTAGCTTTAGTATTTATGTATCTGTGACTGGGTCGGGGCGGAAATTACCTGAGTGAAATTTAGAACGATCATAAAAGTTTTCACTCCACGAGGTTATTCATTGGAGTGGAAACATCCGTCAATGAGCATCAGGTTTCAGCAGTACTCAGAGGCGACCAAACGACCTACTTGCGGATACCTATACATAATAATTCAAAATTAAAGTGGTATATTTGTCGCAGGTGTCAAACTACTGCAACTCCTCGAAATGTGCCATCATCGACCTGGACCTGGACTCGTTTCCGTCGCACGTTAGCGATGAGAGCATACACGCCGTGCGCCCGCTCATTATCCAGGTGAGTTGGAAAGTACCACAGTGCTGTTGTGTAACCACATACAGCATTTGGTAGCGCTGGTCTTAAATGCAACAAGCGTAAGAATACAAATCCCCTACGGCTAAGGATTGGATTGAACACCTTAACAACTACATTAAACTGATAAAAAAAACTTCGAGCAAAAACTTGTAGGCTACCGAGAGCCCAAAAAATCTATCGACAGAATAGATTGCACTTGTCGGTGACGTGGATTGAAATCTGCTATCGTTCTGTTTTCTTTAATAACCGAATGTTGTGATTGGCCAGCGCCAAAAATACCGCCGACTCTTAATGAGCAACAGGAAATAGTTTCCCGTGACCTTGCAGTTTTTCTGAACGCACTTAGTCCGTGAGTAATTCAGTACCGAGATGATACAAAACCCCGATTAAATTTGACATTCAGGCGCTACAGTGGCTCACCACTACGCTGATCTTAAGGAGGCCCGCTTGCTGCCTACGCCTCATTATTCGTCTCTCGCGGAAGTTACGTCTCGTCTAGTCACTGTGGTAGAAAATTAAACAATCTCAATCTCAAACTAGTCCAGTTGTTTGTTTGCGGCACTTGTCCCTGTATACTCTTCTCTTATAGGTAAAGCATATGAAACGGGGCACATTCATATTTTACAAAATTCCTCATTTCCCTGCGTCATAATCAAGTTAGACTATACAAACTAAATCTTCCCCTGCCTTTGTAATCTATACAAATAAATAAAATGGAAGTGTCTGTTTGTAATTTTATGTTGAGACGCTATCCTCTCCTCTCTTGAATCCCTTTTATTAGCCGCCTTTCACCTATGTGAAAGGCGGCTAATAAAAGGGATTTATTTGGCAGATGTGAGTGGCAACGCCGGGAGAGGACGCCCTAGAAAGACCTACCCTGACCTTATTGATGAGGTTTTTCAGAAAGGTCGGGTGCGCAGTACTCGTCACCGGCGTGCCAGATGGTATGAACGTGGACGAGGCGAAAGAAGTATGTAAGGATCGTAGCTCGTGGCGTTCTGTGGTTTCTGCCTACCCCCGTGGGAAAAAGGCGTGAATTTTTGTATGTTGTCTGAATGTCTGTCGGTTTGTTCCAGCTAATCTCTGAAACGGCTGGACTGATTTTGACCGGGCTTTTACTCGCGGATAGTTTATATTATAACCAGTAACTTAGGCTAGTTTTATTCTAGAAATTAATTACATTTTAATAAAATTTTATTTTTATTTAAAAAAAAGAAGGTTTTGCGAAAGCCACACCACAACGCGAACGAAGTCGCGGGCAACAGCAAGTGCTTCATAATACCCGTTCGAGTTATAATAATTATGTGTTGGTACATTATTGTGCGCACATCGTATGTAAATGTGGAAAATCTGCATTTCCGTCACAGCAAAACAGTTCTACGTCAAAGAGTTTTAATATTCATATTTTCATTCGTCGCGAACTCGCGTCGGTTCGTGTAATTATATCGCACCTATCATTATTCATCATCATCACATGGTGGCGCGTGTAGCAAGGTGTCTATTTCTTTTGAGGTTTATTCCATTCATGTCCAAATTACCTACCTTCGTTTATTGATTAAGTAAGATTAAGACGTTAGCTATCGATTTCAATTTTTTTTCACGGGAACCTTGACCTCGTCCACTTGACGTTTGACATTCAGCCTCTTTGTGTAACATGTTTATCATGTTTTTATTCCGAATACTCCTGAAAATGTTCTCTAACGTTTCTTCAAGTTAAATAATAATGATTAGCGTGTACATATGCATTCAACGTATTGAACGTGTCTTAGTTTTAAGCGTGTCTATAAGTAGAGGGTTTGACAGGGGTTAGGCATACCTAACCCCTGTCAAACCCTACCACTATATATACCATACATATACCAGTACCATAGTACAAAGTCTACAGAGTATTGCTATTGTTGTACCTCTTCTTACTAAGTTTCGTAACGCTTGTTCGATTTTAAGTGTTGCATGCAACTTGCCACTACTCGAGGGAAGCAAAACGAGTCTTAGTAGCCGGAATAATAGGACGCATTGTGTAGTAAAATAATGATCGCCACTTCGGTACCGCGGCTCAGTCAGTGCAGTCTTTGCGAGTGACAGGCGTTCCGCCACAACAGTTTATCACGCTGCCGGTAGACGGGCGTACGACGCACACGTCGCGCGCCGCCGCGCCGCCCACCCCTCAGTTACAGCACAACAGACGATTAATGCGGAGACGGATTTCAGTTAGAGTCATGTGGATCAAGTGTGCGCAGTTAAACTTTGACGCTTCAAAACCTCAAAAATTATTTGTAGAATGAAACACATCTGTGTTAATTAGTAAGACTGATTATTTATAATCAACTTAGACACAATAATGGTATTGTCAATAGCTTATATTTTGAGAAACTAAAGAAAACAAAGACCGTTCCATACGCGCACCCTTACCCCAGTATAGGGGTATGTGTACGCAGCAATGTGGGTAAGTGTACGCAACATCAAAAAAAAAGAAATATTAAGCTATATATTTTTAGAACATAAATAATATTATAACATTATTACAACTTTCATCATAGGTACTGAAAGTAATCAATATAATTATCCTATTAGATTAATGTATGAGATCAACTGAAACATAGAAATCCTTAGTTACTTCATCATAAATGTATCAGAATTATTGTGCCGTGTTCGAACCTGGTTCACTGTTCGTGCCACCAGGCTCCACAAAGGGTGCATTTGCTCCAGTCTTCAGTCGGTGTACCAGGATACTTTTTGCCACATAAGGGCAGTAATACTCATTTTGTCATTTATTGGTTTCTTAAGACTCGAGTCTTTTATTCGGCATTCCCAGATGATTTTGTAGTAGTTTTCTTAGTTTATATTTGTACTCTGAAACAAAACATAGCAACACATGTACAAAGATATGCAGGCGCATGCGCACACTTACGCGACAGGCTTCTGCGCACACTTAACCCATACCATCGAAACAGAATTGTATGGATGTCGTTTATTATTGCGTTATCATAACAACTTAAACACTGGCAAAAAACAAACTAGATATTATTTTGCACTCGATAGCAAATAGCATATTTTCAAAAAGTTTACATGACTACCAAAGATTACGAGTCAAATGTGACAAAATATCGTAAATATTTTAGCAAAAATCTTCATTTACCTGTCAGATTAAAATGGCGCGCGAGCAGCCGCTGTGATACGAGCGGTTTTCAGGACGTCCCGCGGGGTATTGGAAAGGGGGGTTGCCGTTCCTTAGCTCTGTATAGTTTTTGAGATATTTTGGATGCGCACACTTAAACGCTGCGCACACTTGACGCACATGACTCTACTTATGGCGTGAATAGCTAATGTGAACAACACCGGTGGCCTCACTGAACAGTCAGTTGGCATTGTGGCCGTTAGGCAGCCAGTGAGCCAGCTGTTACAACAGGTTTAACGACCCAATATTTGGAATACAGACGAAATGCGCTTGATAAATGACCTTTATACTTTTTTGCGCTTTCCTTGAAATTATAGATTAAAGGTATATTCGTCAAATGAGACAGCGTAATGAGATAACATGTAATCCTATACAGCAGAAACAATTTCCACGAGTTAACCTGTAGGTCAATTGTATTAGAACAACGTTTTTGTTAAATTAAGAGATTATTAGATGAGGCTAAGGGTTAGATTAGTACAGGATATACGTACTTTTGCTATGAACTCATTTAAAAGGTCATTGCGTATTAGTGATGCTCCCGGAACACTGTCGTGCCATCGAACGAGTCTCTACGTGAAGCCACGTTCCGTATGCGATCTGTATTTTTTGTATGATCGCCTTTTTATTTAAACAATAAGATTTAACAGAGGGAGGAGCATCTAATTCTACACTAAGAGAATACGACACTAAGGCTTCTAGAAATATTATTCTGATTCTAGACGAACAATATTTCATTTAATGTGATTTCTATGTGATTAATGCCTACGTAGGCAATATTCGGCCAGCTTCTTCTTTTTTTTTACATACTACAGGTCATACGAATAGAATTACTTAAAACCTTAGTTTTATATAATCTATCATCATTTATTTCAATTTTGTAAATGTGAGTACCATGGAGCCTTTTATTTATTTTATTATTATGTGTTGGACACTACGAGCATGGTGGTTGAGGGCTTTGTCATGCTCACTTAAATGTCTCGCTGATGGTGGCGCGTGGGTCGGATCATTTGGTTCCCTTCATGATGGTTGAGCTAAGTGGTGCTGATCCTCGCGTCATGTTCGTGAACGGGCGCTGTCAGTGGGATTGGTCATCTCTTAACTGCCATGGCTTACATCTTTAGTACTATTATTATCATATATTTTTTTTTTTAATTGTTTTATATTTAACTTCATTGTTTTCACATGTAGAAGCAACAAGAATATTGTAACCAAGATTCTGTAAAAACCAATTTGAAAAGAGTGTCCATGGAGTTTCTTGCTCGTTCTTCTCCATAGAGACCTACGTTTTGGAACGAGCAACTAGCTTCAACTTTTTGTATGAGTAACTTCTTGACAATTCAAAAGTGCCTGTAAATGGTCTAATTGAAATAAATGTTTTGACTTTGACTTGACTTTGACTTTGACTTCGAGATGCGCGTGAGTACCTGGCGGGACACGAAGAGCGTTGGTGCCGGCATTACTTGTGTCAACACTCCACCAGATAAGATACCAACACATTCACCGGCTCGCAACGCTGTTACTATCGATGACTGGATGCGCAACATTGCTCACTAAATAACAACGAGCACGATAAGTATGAGCTGGCTATTTGCAATTTTGCCCTAATATCAGCAATGGTACGCTTATTCTATACTTATTCGAAAAAATGTATTAAGGCGCACCCAGATCCCAGTGACCAGGGAACTTCCAAAACCTGTCGATATACACTGATGGAAGTGCCAACCGCCTACGTCTAGGAGTAAATTAAACTAGCCCTAATGCGTAATTGAACTTTTTTAAATATTTTTTTTTTCGTTAAATTAAGAGATTTTTTTCGTTTCAAGCTAAATTCCTTGCAGTTTTTAATAATGGACAAAATCTGTTATTATTTTCAGCAACGATATTAGTTTTTCGCAACTATCGAACTGGAGTCGGGAAACCTTGGGATTGAGTATTACACTCATTTGACGCTTTGCTATTTCTCGCCTCGTTGGTGTTGTAGTCACATGCGCGACTGTTGACAGTGAGCTCCTAGGTTGGATGTCCAAATGTTGCTATCTAGTTTTCGAATAGAAATTTCTCAGTAGCAGCCCGTATTTTGGAAGTTACTGGTGTAATAAATACCACCGTGCTTCGGAAACCATGTAAAGCCGTTGGTGATGCGCCCGTGCGGTCGTGTCTGAATATCGTCCCGTCCGACTGTGAGAGAGAGAGAAGCCCTGACCTGACCTGGCACTCCCCCCCTTCAAGCGTCACGTGATTCATCTACGATCCCATAGGGTCGAGAACCTTACTTGCTTGTCACAATAGCTTGTTCCTGGAAGTCGGCTTCGAGTAGTCGCGAGCTTGAATCCCTTTGGTTTGTACAGTATGGTTCAGCTAATATTAATTTACAAATGTCGTGCTCTGTTGTTGACACACGAGTGCGGTGCCGCATGCCCGTCCTTGACGTTACTGTACTGCTACCATTATTGCGGAGTAGGCCGCATTCAACCGATAGTTGTCTAACTCAACAGCTTTTAGACTACTTACATAAAATATTCAAAGGCACCTGTTTATGTAACACCCTAAAAAAAAACTCCATCGTAAATTATTTAAACCAAGAGATGATTGTTATTTGCGTACTAATTACACGTTCACAACACAGACAGATACACTAATCTGCCCTCAAACCCTCAGCTATTCCTGGATGAATCCCCGAAGGTGGCACTGTGTTCACGCGGTAGATAGAAGTGCATTGTTCACAGTGAAGCGGTTGTGTCATTCAACGTAAGTACATAATGAGTCAATGATGAGGCTACCTTGCCTTAAATAATACTTGCAACATTTCTTACGAGTAGTCTGAAGTTCAGAACATGATTGTTGCAATGTAATGTCTGATAGCACGTTGACTCAACATATTAATATTAGAATAAATGGGTATATGGATCAATATCGCTACATTTAATGTTTCATAAAAAGAGGTCCGCCGGGCAATATAACAGCTTGCCCACAATCGCTGGCGCAAAGTGGTTGATATCGGTCATAAACCTTTTATATAATATGTATCATTGTCACTATGATAAGGTAGCGTGACCCGCCGCACGATGGCTGCACAGCATGTAGCCGAACAACTAACTTCACCATTTCAACTTCATTTATTTAACTGAAATTCCGTGTAGTAGATTATATGTTATTGGCTGATGGAAATTCCACCTCGTCCATTTAGGGTAACCATTATGCTGGCAAACCCCTTTTGACACCAAAATACCCAAACAAAAATGAATGCCCTATCTAATCATCTTATCCGCGAGATATAATATTGCAGCACCAATTTATTTATCACCATTTTATCATCGATGTTTATTACTTTCCTAAATATTGTAATCATGTACCTACCACATTTATCATTACACTACACATAGGTTATGTCTCGCGACATACATTTAGGCATAGTATTAATAGCTAATCGGCTTATTGTCTGTGAGTAGTTAAAATGCCGGCACGTTATCAGCAGCGAGTGTCAAGCGAGGACACGCATGAATCATACGGAACTGATCCCGAACTAGGATTATACAGAGTTCATAAACTCGGCTGACTTTAAATATTGAAGCTGGTGTGAAACCGGCTAAATAAAAACGCAAAACATAAAATAATGTTTGGTGCCAAAAAAAAGTATTCTTGCTGTAATGTGGGCTAAAACTAGGTGAATGTTAGATTGTGTCGAAACTAATGGTCTAGTGTCAGCTAATTCTGTCGGCTCGCGCCTACGTTTTTGTTTAAGAAAGTAGATGGCAATTGGAAGGTAACAAAAACTAAGCGTCTATCGAGGCAGGCCGGAGGTTGTTCAGTTTACTGTAATCGCGATTTCCGTGTACTACAGTCATAACACCGTTAGTTATGAAAGTCTAGGATTATCGTTTCAAATTCAAGTTTTTTGTTAACAAAATTATAGCGACTGCATTTTAGATTCGCCGACGAAACACCGAGACCTCGAACAAAGTGTGTTTGTTACCTCATTACCGAAACTGAACGTATTCCGACACGCAACGAAGTTGTTGGATCCATCGAGCGGGGCAGCCCTGGGCTGCCTGGGCCCTGGGTTACTGGGTGCGAGCGTGACGTTACGTCTGCGGTGTGTCGTCGTAATATTTTAAGAGTTCTTCTCAACAAGACCACTCAAACAAATTTAAGTGGTTTTGTAGATTTGCGGGCAGAATGAGTTGAATCGAAATCAAACTAAGACCTAGATTTATATAACCTTCTAATAGGCTGAAAATTGTTTATGTTCAGTTTCTTTTGATCATGTTCACTTTAATTTAGCTGACACAGATATCGTGGTAATTAGTGGTGTTCAGTGAATTTGTGACCTTCTGAAGTGCCATAGAAAATCTGCTCATGCATTGATTGTTGGCAGCCAACTAGGTCCGCGAGGAGATTGAATTACTTTCCATATCCATAGATGGTAAGGCTGAATACGATATGTCAGTAGTCGCCGTTCTCCTATGTTCACTTCACTTATTGAAAACATTTTGTGTCAACATTTACCGGTAGACGATTGGTAGTCGTATATGTCTGCGTACCGACGCTTTCGCTTATTGTCAGGACACATTAATTATACATTCTCAAAATATTTCGAATGACTTCTAATTGGTGAGCTTATTTTCTTGAAATGGCAATTGCCAATATTGCAACAATGTTGAACGTACCTAGCCTCTACTTCGTTTGAGACATTATTGCCACCTATGACATCGCGTACCTTTTACTATTTGGTTATCTAAGATAGATTTCAACCTTTTATCGTCAACACCAACGTTCTTGATACCATTATTATTTTGTGTCGATTCTGGCCGTGCACATCATGCCAATGCCGCCTGTTTGTCGTAAATACGTAGGTTCATGAAATCGAGGGAGCTTCAGTAATCTCACGATTGCTCGTACAACGTGGACATGGTATTGGTGTAGGTATACGGCACGCGGGCTGACGGCCACGTGTTCCGACACATTAGTGTTATAATTTGTGATGCAAGCAAAAATCTCTTTGGTTACAAGGAAGCTAGTTGAGTATTTGCCTTGTTATAAGTGCTTTCAAAATAGCCAGAGATTTGGCGTCTGGCACAACACAGTTGCGGATAAAAAATGATCGATGATAATTTTGAATTGTTTACTCAAGACCGTTTCATGTCTGTTAAGCTGCTAGGTCGGAGTGGCAGCACTGACAAGGAAAATGTATTTTCATAATATGTAATTGATATTCGCTATATTTCATCGCAATAAGTACGCTATTTGACATTGCGAAAAATTTAGTGTCAGTATGTATTATAAGTTTAAAAATGGTTATTTATTATCGGAAGGTGAAAATAATAATTAATTTATGTAAAAATCCGTAAATAGAAATATTGACGTTTGTCACGTGACACAAAACGCTCCTGATTGTTCGGGTTTATGAGAAACGTCACTGACCAGTAAACCTGGTTTTTTGTTTGCAACAAATGTATGTGGCTAACGTGCCACAGATCATAGCACTGGCTAGTGACGTCACCGATGCCGTTACAGCACCATATTGTCAAAGTAGCGTTTTGGCGCGTTATTTTAAGATTGAATTTTTAATTTTATATGTTTCAGCAATTATGTACCAGAATTAAAAAATACAGCTTTTACTGGGTTCCTTAAACTCTACTAAATAATATAAAATGGATTTAAAAATCCAGTCAAATAGCCTATAATGCTTTCTTAATCGGGTCCAAAAAAACCGGAAAAGTGCGAGTCGGATTTGCCCACCGAGGGTTCCGTAAGTAGGATTATAAATCACAGAATTAAATAAATAGTTTATTAAAATAAATAAATAGTAAATTATATACATCAATAGTATATTTATTTATCTATTACAATTTACTTAGATGTCTAGGTATTAGGTAATCAGAATAATTAAAATTTTCACAGACTTTGGACACAAAGAGGGGAACGTTATTATTTTTATTTATTTTTTCATTGTAAATAAGAAATAATGACTCAGAAAAAATAAATAAAATATATTTTGCAATGTGCACATTGATCCTGTTTATATCATACCCCATTTGAACTATTAGATTCAATTTGAAATTTCGACCTCCTATAAAAAATTATTTGATAAGATTTAATTACAAATGTATAGTTCTAAAACTTTTTTGTACTTGTGGTCTATAACGATGTTACTTGCCAAATTTCATAGTTCTAGGTAAATGGGAAGTGCCCTATAGGTTTTGATCCCTTTGAGAGTGTCGAAATGTGCGTTTTTTGCTGAATAAACAGCCGTATCCTTTTTTTACATAACCTTAGAAGTTTGATTTTTTCACAACGTCAAGGGACCGTAGACCTGAGTATAGGGTTTAAATTTCAACTTCATACCTCCACGCATTCCCGAAATAAAGGGTCTTGACAGACAGACGGACAGACAACAAAATGATCTTATAAGGGTTCCGTTTTTTCCTTTTAATAATAAGACCTCTAAGGAGGCTCACGTTAGGCAGCTGGATCAAGGGCTTGATTCAGAAAGCGGTACTCCTAGACACGGCGCGTATTGTTAGAAGATTCCTTTCTCAGGAGCCCTGACTGCCGGTGGCTCGGACCCTGTTCCCGACGCCGGTGGGCTACAAATTTTATATTTTTAAATGTTTTTACTTTTATAACAATATTTAAAAATGTAATTTATATGTATATAGTGATGAATATATGAGAATAATAATAATAATCATTTAATTCGGACATACTTAAAAATCCATAATGAGTTAATAAACAGAAAAACTTACATCTGTGTTAGTAACTTTAAGCAAAATAAATTAATCCATAATCATAAAAGTTTAATTCATAAACTTTCCCTCTGCACCGGGCCAGCAGGCATGCCTACGGGACCAGTGCGCCAGGAAAAAGAGAGGATGAGGATGAGGGAGGATGGAGGGTGGGAGTGAGGTACGGAATCCTAAAAAGATTTTGATTTCGCAAAAAAACGTAAATCTATTTGGATGATTCTTTGACTAACGGAAATTAAAATACTTTAAGGAAAGTGCGAGGAGTCGCACTGCACTGCTGAGACTAATAGGAGTATATACCTAATAGGATTGTTGTTCTTGTTTGTCGCTGTTGATACAATTTTTACACTATGTTATATGTATCGCTTGTCACCGAAATGAGTGCTTGTTTATAATTAAATAGCGATCCAATGTGAGTGTCAGTAGCTAATCAATTACATTAGGTAAATTTTAATGCGTAATTTTTTGGATAATAAGTGGGTAACATCTTTGGAATTGCTTACAGGTTTTAGATGATTTAGAAACTACTTTTTTAAGATTCCTACTTACTAAAAATTTAAAAATAGAAACTATGACAAAAACCACAATTTTTCACCCTTTGATTGATTGACATTTTTATTAAAAGGAAAGGAAGGAAGTTATGAATTCGTCCGTATGTTTCTTTTTGTATATTTCTTGTACGGTAACTCCGATTAATGATTCTTTTTTGTTTGATAGGTCATACTTCAAAGCTGGTCCAATATAAATTTTATCGAAATTGGTTCAGTAGTTTGGTAAAAAAAAAATACTGTAAAAAAATATGCCATCTAAGTAAACGAATTAGCGTATTCTGCTTTCTTGTGACTTTTAAGTGGTGTCTTGTTAATTTGCTTAGTATAGTTATACTACGTAAATTACCAAGACATTTGTGACATTGTGCCCTTATGGATTTGGATGACAGGGAATTGATACTGAAAAGCGAAAAATAAAAAAGACGACCTCCTTCAAAAACTAAAAAGTGAAAAATAACTAGCTTTGGAAGTCAACGAGCTCAGGGAGGAATCATTTGATGATTTGACCCGGAACAAATAAAAAACAAGCTTTGGAAGTCGGTGGCACAATACAAAACAACAAACAGAACCAAAGCCGTCGACTTCCAAACCTTATTTTTCCAAGGGTTCCTTAGATTTTTTTGAACGCCGCGACTGACGAACCAGTCGTGTGCAGCGTCGGCGACTCAAAAATCCCAGAAAGGAACTAAAAAACCCAAAGATTAACTTGACTTTTGTGCTCACGACTCGTGGCGGACGCTATGCTCTGCTGCATATCTTGAAATTTCATATTCCTGTCTTAATTTGATTAGGCTGGGGTCGAGTAGGGTGTGCGTGCTTACCCAGTCAATCGGTTCTACCACACCTGACAAACTCACCTGATATGAAATAAAATAATCAGCTTTTCAATACTGAGTTAGGTATTGGTATTACATAATCTCCGTCCAAGTGATTACAGAATGCCAATGTAACTTTGCAAGGCTTCCTGTCGGATTTGGCATAAAGAAAATTATAATAGAACTTGACAGTAATACTTGCCATTCCCTAAACTAGTTTGTTTCTGCAGTCCGAGATATTAATAAATGTTTTACGTGTCTCCCGACTTTCAGCCTTCAGTCTGGCGAGTGACGTGTGTAGTATATGAAACGGTGCAAGTTTGAACAACAAAGACTAACAAAGCGACGCGAAACTGCGCTAAACCAGAGGCTTTCATACTAATTGCCTGCATCTTTCAATTGTGACCTACATACTTACATAGTGAGAAATAAAGTTTTCGCGTAACTGGTTCCTACTCGTGCGCCATGCCCATATGATATTATCAGCTTAGAGCTGGTGTTCGATGGCTATGTCCACATAAATCAATAGGAACAGGGTAAGGTGCGTAAAGCCCACTTTACTTTCCTCATTGAGGGAGACTTGAATAGTAATAAAGAATGCAGCACACGGTGATATGTTTTGTGTTATTCTGCAGCACGCACTGAGCCGTGTGGGCGGCGTGGTGTTCTTCGAGGCGTCGCAGCGCTGGGCGGGCTCGACGAGCGAGCTGTCGGCGCTGTGGGCGCGCGCATCTGCCGGCGGCGGCGTGCTGGCGTGGCCGCGCCGCGCCGCTGTCACCAGCCTCACACACCCGCGCATGTTCCATTACTTCCACGCCACAATCGACGACTTCCTGTTCGTGCAGATGATGGACGTGACCCGCCTCATCGTCGCCAACAAGCCCGCTGTGCTCGACATCATGCGCCCCTGGATCCAGTGTGCGCTCACGCTCGACTGCATCATGCCCATAGGTGCGTCCACACTCGCAGCACTCTCCCTTTAGCTTTCATGGTGTATCTAAAGCTAAACTGGTGAAGCGCATGGAGGCGTACATACAAACTATTGAATGATTTATCGTGTTTCTTTATTGAGCATCGACTAATAATAATCGTGTCGTCATGCGTTCAGGTGCACAGTCAGTGGGGTGCAGGTTCGACAAGAAGCCACAGTACCGGTACTCGGGCTGCCACGGGCAGGACGCGTCGGCGCTGAGCATCGTGCTGGGGCTGCGCTCAGGCTTCGAGGAGGCGACGTACGCGGTGCGCGCGCACCGGGCGCGCTGGCGCAGCGTGGCGGACGCGGCCGCGCGCGCCGAGCTGGCGGCGCTGCAGCGCAACAGCAGCGAGCCCGACTGCCGCACCGAGCACAGCGCCGGCACGCTCACCGCGCACGCCGCCTGAGCCCGACTGCCGCACCGAGCACAGCGCCGGCACGCTCACCGCGCACGCCGCCTGAGCCCGACTGCCGCACCGAGCACAGCGCCGGCACGCTCACCGCGCACGCCGCCTGAGCCCGACTGCCGCACCGAGCACAGCGCCGGCACGCTCACCGCGCACGCCGCCTGAGCCCGACTGCCGCACCGAGCACAGCGCCGGCACGCTCACCGCGCACGCCGCCTGAGCCCGCCGCCACCACCTCCTCCTCCTCCCGCGCGCCCAGTGAACGCAACACGACAAACTATTGTTGCTATTGGTCGACGGCAGCTCAGTCACCTTCACGTAGCCGGCGCGCATCATCCGCGCGACTCGCGAAGGGTGATGGAACCTACTGAATAGTCCTAGATACAAATATAATTGTTTAAAACTTTGAGACGACAATTAACATTAAGATCATTTTTGGATATGTTAGTGAGACCAAAATTCTTAATTATTTAATAGCATTCCATTTGTTGAAATTACGCCAAATAGTAGAGATTTCGTTGTTTGAATTTTGAAAATTCGTGGAGTGTTAGAAGTTAGTTACATAATTTTTAGTAGAATAAGTACAAGAAGTATATTTGAAAGTTAATAGCAATCCTAGATCATTTTGAGAATGATAAAACGAATAATATGTGTAGCGACTTCTTATTTGCCATAATAATTGGGTACAAAGTGACATTGTTTTATGTTTAGTTTATTTCGGATTGTGCGATGTGGACGTTACCGGAGTCAATTGTTTATATTGACGTCTAAATTCTAAATGTTTATAACAGTATTATTTATTACTCGACTTGTTTAATTAGAACAATTAAATAACCTTTAAAAGGTGCGAGTTATGCGTCGATACGAGATTAGTTATCGCTTACCACTTATTATGTAGTTGTAATATAATCTATTCGTTTACAAACAGTACCTACGTGGAGGCGTGGGCGGCGCCCGGCACCGCACCGCCCGCTAGTGTCGCGCGGCGCATCCAGTTCCGTTTAGTTCACAACTATCTACGTAACACTCAAAACGAAAGTTCCAGATTATTTCCCACTCGTTGCCAGCTATGAAATTATTTACTAGGAACACAATTTTATGTATATTTATTTGTACATTAGACATTAGTATGTAAATGTAGAGCCACATTTTTCGTAATAATTGTTAGTTTTAGTTACTACGGGGTGTCGGCCGTGTGACGGTCGGCGTGCACCCGTGCAGCGCTGGTACTGCTATGTTTAGCGGTTAGTGCATCGATACTCATTAGTCATAATTTTATATTCGAGCCTTTTATCGAGCAATATTATATTTTACATTAAGTACACAAAATGACGCATTATACCTTACAAATTCCAGTTATGTCTACATTTTATCAACTTATGATATTTTATAAGGAAGTGCAATATTGAAATATAAAGCCAGATAAGTAAGTATGATTATTGTATGTATTAGCAACCAGTATATGAATAATAGTGTTTACTGCCAAACATGTCGAGACAGGAGTTGTCCACGTTTGACTACTGTTGCTACAGTGCAGCTGGCTGCGACCGTATGCTGCGCTGTGTGCAGCACGTGCCCGCCCCTCGCTTGCGGGTTTCGTTGACTGAAGCAGACGGGACACTTCGCAGACATGCGATGAAAGGCAAAATGCGTCAGTCAATGTGTAACTTTAATGAACGGTGCATATCGGTGTTTTATTTTGATGTATTTATTTAATAACACCAGGTTTGGTTGTGAAACTGTTATCAGCACTAGCTGTTTATGCACGACCTACTTAGTTCGCCGCGTCCTATGTGATATACTTAAGTATTTAATAGTAAAGCGGTGTCTGTGCGTCTTCTACGTTATGTTGGTATTATATTATGTTCTGCCTACTTCAAAACAGATTTTTGTTCATGTTGTAAACGTATGTCTACACTAACAACTCGAATAATATTTTAATTAAGAAAATAAACGGTTATGTAATATCAGCAAAAGAAACAACATTGTTCAATAACTGTCCGGTGAAGCACGATTCACGTATGAGTATGAAACGATGAACACATACTATAGCACATTATGTCGTAGCTGTATTAGAAGTTTGTGTATACCTGTACATACGGCATACTTCCAGCAGATCTCATCGTTACTTAACGCAGCTTAAATTAAGTGTACCTGTACCTAATCATGCCCAAGCTGAGCATAAGTTTGTAATGTTTTTACTTTAAGTGAACTCTCTCCGTTTTTTGTATATCCTGTTGACATTTATCGTCATATATCACAGTTTGTGAATATTTTAATATTTGTAAAAGCAACCAAAAGTAAAAATATTAAAATGTTCAGTTTTGTCAAAACAAAAAAATGAAGCGTCAGCCATGTAACGAAACGCGGACCTTATAGTTAGTTTGTAATGTAAACGTATGAACCATCAAAGTCATCACGTATAACAGCTATGTACATAGCCGCCACTTTTCTTCCAACGCAAGAGCCCACCAGACGGCTAGGTCGTAGTAGCGATAGCCGGGAAGCTATTGTCAGTACCAGCCATAGCCTACTAGCCGACTAGTGAGCGCTTGTCTTCATCGCGCATCGCACATCGTATCACGTTAATTAATAGAGATCTAGTCCTTATGGTAATAGTTAATAAGAGTTGGTTTAAATTTCAAGTAACTTTGTAAATAATGCGCTTAGTACGCAACGCGGTGCACCTTCTGAGCCAACTTAGCGTTGAACGCAATGCAATGCGTCGAAGATATAATTATGTTGTGATTTATGATACGTTTACATATATTTTGATGCTTTACACTGAAGCTGTTTCCTTGTTTTTAAGTAAATTATAAGATAATGTACTAGAGCGGTAGTGGCACAACAATATGTGGAGTGCTCATCCCATACATAGAGGTCATTCAGTAATTGACCATTATGTAATGTTGGCTCAGTAATGTACAACGCATTATAAGTAATACATGGTAAATAATTATAATATTATACTGCTTGAAAGCCCTTTTGACGTTTATAACTCTTAATGGATAGGATACGTATTGAATTTATACAATTTTATCAAAAAATACGACCACGATTGAAATTTAGTGTTTTGCCAAATGCATCACATTATTGTGATAAATAAACCTTAAAAGAAATGTTAGCGGTGAGTTTCCAAGTGGATTACATTAGTCTTGTATTTGATATCCGGAGTCCGCACAGTTGTACAGTGGCGCTGTTGCAATACGGAGTATTTGTATCGTTTCCTCGCACTCTAGTTAGGTTTAATTGTAAAATTATACTGAAACGCAACTGTTCTGGGCGATTCTTTTAATTAGCTCATTGTATATTGACTGTATGCTCGTCACATCTCCGAGGCCTAACTTTTCATTCGAAACCTCTGAAGCTTGACTGGAGACAAGACTATTAGTCGTTATTAAGCTTAATTAAGTTTAGACAAAAGTTCGATTTCTGAACACTGCATCGGTAAACATATAAAGTCAATGGTAACGTTGTGTTTGCGTGGAGTCGCTATGGCGTGCCTCTACGCGCTGCCATGCACCACGTCCGCGTGCTACTGATGATTCAATTAATTATTTCGAATATATAGTTCATATGATTAAATAATGAGTCAGTCACTATTTATTTTTGAACCGTGTTTGTGTCATTGCTATGAATGAAATATTATTTTTATTTCTTTTACATTATATTAGTTGTTTATCAAAACGTCGCCCGCAACAGCTGCGCTTCGCGACGTCACGGCTGTTATTACCAGTAAACGTGTGGTTGTGTGCGTGCATGTGCGCATGTGGTAGTGTTACGAGCCCCCTCTGCATGACCTCTGATCTTGTTTAGCGTATTTTTTAAACAAATGCAGCTTTTACATACGCATACCCTTATTGACAAGTGATAATTATTTATTAAACTATGATTACGGCATTGTTTGTTTGTTTTTATTTATCCTGATCGTGTCAGTGGGTAATGCGCTACACTGGCGACTTATTGCAACCAAAAGCCTTGTTCACAAGCATCGCCAGAACATCTCGTTGATGGCACCAGCAGCCAGCAGCCCAGCGACTCGTGACAAGAAAAATAACTCAACATAGAATTACAAATGTTTATTAATTCCATCTAGAAATGACAAAGTCATAGAATAAAACACGCACATTGAACACTTTGATTGATAACTACAAATGGACCGATATTAACAACTTTACATAACGTCTATACACTTAATTTAGAATTTACATTCGTGATTAAAATACTACGTACACACAATAACGTACCTATTCATACATGTTTCAGTCGCATTCAACTCCCATACATTTCCTACTCTTGTATAACATATTTGTACTAAACAAATAGACGACCAGTATTGCCGAAAATGGCCGGTGAGGATAGGTTGTAAAACTAATAACATGATAAAGGGATGGCTGAAAGTACACGAAAAAAATCACAGGCTACACCTCAACTGGCAACAACTTGCCGTGTCGACGGCGCGTTCGTGTTCCACGCGCGCCTCAAAGAGATGTCAGCAAAAGGAAGGGGCCACTGAGGGCCAATGTCTGCCGGGGCTGCGGGTTGTTCGCAAGAGATACCGCGCCCCCGGAACGCAAAGGGCACAAGAAGGAACATGGGTGGGTTTTAGTCAGTAAAAGTCTGACACTCCCTCCCGCCCCGCCCAGGGCGGGAGAAGTTATTTGATGATTTCCCACCAACCAAAAAAAAAAAAAAAAAACTGGCAACAACTTAGTAACATCATCATGTTCATAAGACAAATGTTGTCCCGTAACTGATTCATTTTATTCTTGTATGATTTGAGCCTTGATCCAGAGCTCGGTGTAAGCGACAAATAATAAACTGCAAACTACTTACACAGAACAATGGATATAATGATGTAAGCAGTATTTTAACCTTATACGTATTTTTACACTAGTCAAATATTAGATAGGTACCAATTTCAAATTAGACAACATAGTTTAAAATATTTCTTTTACTCTCAAAGGAACTTGCGCAGTGTCACCCAGTGCCAACTTTGTACTAATTCAATTAATATACATCACAAGTATTATAATATTATTATACAATTTCACTGTGCATTGACTAGATATAACTTTAATGCTCGATATTGAGCTCCCAACAGGTTACGGTACTTCATCACATTTAAAAAAAAGAATGGATGTGCTATATTCGTACCCTGTAAGGACCTTCAAACACATCACATCCACAAAATGATTGTAAAGAAAGTACTTGCAAGTATTCCCGAACGTTTCAATGTTTGAGAACTGATAAGCGAGTATCGTACGAACTGCTCTATCCAGAAGGCAGATTACTTCTGCCAATACATAGTCATCGTGGGTAGAAGCTGTTAAAACAAAATCGCAAATGTTTCTTTGCTGCCTAATGCTGTAAGCAGGTTTGTATGATCTCAGAAACTCAGGCAGTCTCACAGGGTAAACACAGTATATTATAGTAACAGTTAGCCAGAGAGGTATCCATAGTACCCATGGCAAGAAAGATTCATAAATGTCAAACTTTGATTAGTCACACACCCAATCTTAATCCTGACCATTGTCTGTAACGAATCAATGGCTGAGTTTGCAACTACAGAAGGAATCGCAAGCAGCAGCCGAGGACCGCGGATCAACATTGAGGATAGAGATAGATTTTTTTTAATTTTGAACGTAAATACATTTTTCAAAAACAACATCTATTAAATAAAACTAACACTCATCTTATAAATAAATTATAAACATTAAATAAATTCAATAACGATATATACTTGTAATCAATGCCTTGCTTGTTCGAAGCAGTTCTTGACTTATCTACATAAAATAGTAACATTCGTTATACATGATATCTGTCATTAGTCATATTAAATTACACTCTTCTTATAAACATAAGTTGTGGGTACTAGTGGTACACACATACCAATACAATCGATAACTTTAAGTATACTTAGCTGTACAATATTCAAAAATTGTTACAATTGTATACCTAGTTATGAAACGCTTTTTAGTGAAGTAAGTTGAAATGCGGTTTGAGAATCTCTAAGACTAGTAAAGAATACTATTATATAATAACAATACGAGACACGTGCGCGTCTCACTTGATGTTTAGGCAGGGAGGACTTGACTGTGGATGATGTTTAGGATTGCAAGTGCATATTATGTCACCTGAGCTGGTGCAGTAGGTTAAGCCATTTTTACTTATAGCCATTTTTATTTTCCCCTGGCCGACGCATATATATAATTACTTACGAATAATTAATTATTATTGTGCTGCTATCTTACTTTAATTATTATGACGCGGAAGTGAAAAGGTGATGTAAGTGTTGTGCGTAGAGTAATGGTGCAATACTAAGTACCTACCACGTTACATTGTCATAAATATTAAAAAGAAGTAAGTACTATTATTTCTACGCGAATTGAATGAATTTCTTATCAAATTCGTTGTTTGGTCTACGTCAATATTCTTCTTCAGACGAATTACTTTTTAACATATTAGAGACCGAAAATACAGAGTAAATAATACCTAGATAATAAACAACACATTGGTATAACATGAATCATAAATAATGTATATATTTTTTAATAATATTATTTACATTACCTAAGAGGTAAATAATCGTAAATTCCTCTAAAACATTATACCTACACTAAGAGTACAAAAGCGTAGCTATGAAAATTAAAAATAGGTACGTATTAAACTCCGCAAAAACTATGCACTGAATGTGCATAAGTCAAACTTGATTCGCGCTATCGTATGACCATTGGTCGCGCAGGGGCAATGCCTTTCAATGGATTGGACGTGAAGAAGTGTATGATCGTTAAATATTGCTTCATTTTAATATTTACATAACTATAAAACTCCCGGAACGAAATACAGTAACTAACTCAGTGGACAGGACACGATAGCTTCTTATTAGTAACAGTTTCGAGGATATATGTGTCGATGACTTATTTAGTTTTCTTGTCATCTGCTTTCTGGTCGGTTTTCGATTCGTCTTCCATGAAGAGCAGCGGCGTCATGCCCAGGATGCAGCCTATTGTGATGCCGAGCACGCGACCCTGGAATTAACGTTTAGTAATTTCACGTCAAAGCATCTTGTAGGTAACTAAATAGAGCAAGGATGTTTAACGTAATTGGTGTCTCTTACGTCATTACTTGGAATTTTGCACTGAACATAATTTGTGTTGAAGTGTTTTAGTATAACTATTCATATTCATCACAACATATTCATATAACTATTCATGATATTAGGAATCTCATGAATAGTTATTCAGATTTGACATTAATCATTTACCATGTTGGAGAACTGCCTGCAGATGTTCATGTCGAGCTGCACGGGCGACAGCTTGGGCGCGCCCAGCCCCACCCACGTGGCCACGCGTTCCACGTAGTAGGCGGAGCCGATGCCGATGATGTCGCTGAACGTGTTGCCTAGCGCGGCCGCCGCCATCGTTGTCAGCGTGATGTATGCGCTCATAGAGCTCTCTATTCTGTCACCCTGCAGTACACCATACAAGTTCATTTAGAGAGATAATAGATTATATTAAGTCATTGCCTTCGCCAACTACATTTTGTTATTAAAAATAAGTACCTAGCAAAACTTGTACGTCATGTAGGCTTCACGTGAAATTCAACTAAAGATATAGTGTATTCAGCTGGAGTTATACTTACAGCAATGATCATGATGAAGTTGTCTAAGAAGCCAAAACCAATAAACGGTATTGAATTTGCCAATGACACTGTAAATAATAACATGTGTGTAGTTAGCAATAATACTTACAGATGCTTACATATTCTTAGAACGGAAAAGGTCAGTCTCTCTACTTTCGTTGGTACAATTAACATTTTCTGTTTTATTATGATCTGAGTACATGATAATTATAACAATTAAGTAAGCAAACAGTTGCTCTTCTACAGTACTTAGTCTTGTCGCTTTAGCAACTACAACAATTATTCAAAATTTATGACATAAGATAAGATATGGTGTGCAGGTAGCCTTGCAGGCAAAGACATTACTTACAGTGCAGTAGCTCCCGCGTGGTGGGTACAGGTGCCTTAGCCGCTGCAACAGACATCAATTGTTTATATAAACTTATCATATCTACAATCTTGTAATGATACAGACTTCTTGATTAAATAGCATAACTATCTATGCCCATAGTTATTCTTCTAAGTAGAGCTGTAAGCTGTAGGTACAATACTGATGTTCTTAAATCAACTCACAACATAGGTATGAGTCTGGTAAGTGAGTCATAGAAACAAGAGTTCCATGAAATAGGTACACTTATTTTATTCAGGATAAAGAGAAATAAGTTTATAACTCATTGAGTCGTAAAGCTCTGAGATGTAAAGTTATTTTACATCAACATAACACTAAGTAAATTAAAAGTCATAGGAATTCATAAACAGCAAATATGTAATTAAGCTGTATACACCACAAAGTTTTTTTTGGATTGTGTAGGGTAAAACACACTTAGGGTCAGAAGAAATAATTACCAATCAATATCTTGTCTATCAGTGTTAATATCCATTTACAAAATCTTTTATGGGAAAACCAATGGACATGCTCTTATCTCAACTAGCCCCTATAAAAACATAGAGCGCTCAACATTCTCTTGGACATTAAACCTGTCTGTGTTGTTTTAGTGAATGGAAGATGATCATGTTAATATGTCTGGAGTTTTCTGAGTTGAGTGTATATATTTTATGTTTAGCTAACATAGTTGGCAGATGGTTGTTTTATGGCAAAATAAATATTCATAATAGACAAACAGTGAATGACATCACTGTGGCAACCAGTTTGAACTAGATCTAGGTGGCTCTTCAAAAGATACTCACCATACTTTTTCTTCAGCCAGTCTTCCGGCACCTCGCAGTACGAGCCTGTCGGGTCGACGTCACCTAGTGTTGGCACTCTACTCGGCCTGCCTAACTTAGTCCTCCATCGTCGACCCGCTAGTTTATCTGAAAATATATGAAATGGTTGTAAAATCTTTATAACAATCGAAACATGAAATAGTGACTATCGACTCACCCTCAAAATCCTCCTTTATCCTCTTAGATTCATACTGTTGTAGGGCGTGGAGTAACACTTGTCTTTCTTCATCAGTTAGGTGCAGCACGAGCTCATTTGCGTGTACTTTTGTAAGAGGACTTGTAATTTGTGGTTGAGGCGGATCTTCGAAGTCTTTTGAAGTCGGTCCAAGTCCCAAACTCCTAATTTTAATCGCTACGGGTGCTAATAATTGAAACTGTGAATTTAATAAACTGGCACTGTGTCGCACTTGTAGTTTTGTTGAAATATCCAGGCAACATGTATTAAATCTATGCAGAGGTGGGGCACGAAACCTGCTTACAGCCTGTGTTGCTTTCATGTTTTATAGGTTTTCGTTGAAACCTAAAGAAATTAGATAGAATACAAAAACAAATTCTATTCCGGATTTACTGAACGTTCAGTTTCACTACACTTATTATCAGTACCAAAGTCTGTCTGTCAGTGTCAAAACTCAAGTAATAGTAATATGAAAACGGGTGTGATTTTAAAGTGATGATTAAAAAATTAATAAAATTGAATTATATTTTTTATAAAATAAACGTCTACCTAGCTAATCATGCTTTTTGTACGTGTAAAGGACTACGGAACCCTCAAACCTTTTCATGAAAAAAGAGATAATCAGTGAAATAACTGTTTGTAAAACGGCGTTTTATTATCTGTAGGTGTAGGCCAGCTGATTTACAAAAAGAAAATTGTTATATCTGACATATCTGGAGGTTGCCATACTTTTGTAATTTTTAACAAAAAAATTGTAATCCTTTTTTTTTGAGTTCTAACTTCTGTCCAACAGTGTGGTCAATTTGTTTATTGTCAGAAATAAAATTAACATCAACAAAATGATCTATTCATTACGCACACAGATGCCTTAATTATTTAAATTCGATTTCATAACTCTTGGTTTGAAATAAATACAAAATAAACATATCTAATTGTAAAATCAACTTATTCCTTACATTACTTAACGTTGACTGACACGGCACAAGATAATCAAAATATTGGTCACAAAAAGCAGGGTTGGATTATCCATTAAGCAGTAGAAGGGCCTAGGGGGCCTGAACATGAAAAAAATTAAAATGTTTCTTTGAGTGAAAATTGAAGAACAATGGCATTTGAAGATTTGTATGAAACAACCAACTCCCAATGAGAATACTATATTTATTTACTGTCGGAATTTCTTATATTTGTTAATTTTTTCGAGATGTGTATTGCCTGGTGATAAAATAATACTAAACAATTTACAAAAACAGTAAATATTATATTATATTATTTTAAACATGGTTTGAAATGATATAATAATTCATATTATAATTGATATTTAATTATTATAATCAATATTTTGGCATTTGTTCAAATACAATTTGTTCTGGCAGCACTGAAAATTTTGCCATCAATTGCCTTGCCATCGAATTATCGTGGAAATTGATAAAGTACCGATTTTTTCTTCGATCATAGCAATAGAAGAAAGTAATATACAATTGTCAAATATATCTGCTAAATGTGCGAATAAATTGCGCAATTAACCTGGACAAAGTTCAATACGGCTATTCATGACATAATATCAGCGATAAAGGACGACAACAACAACATAGGTGTTAGGTCAATGACAAACAGTCGTGTGTGCTTGTAGGCGAAAGTGTACCGCGAGAGCGCGTCATATAGAGGAGCAAACAGCAGCGGGCTGACAGAGCACGATGCATGATGTTGGAGGGTCTAGTGGCATGGGTTCTGAACAACTATCTGGGCAAGTACGTGGAGAACCTGAACACGGATCAGCTGAGCGTAGCGCTCCTGTCAGGTACGTTGCTATAGCATACCACTAGTGCTGCGTAAATGCTTGTCTTGTGTATATTTAGATCTTACGCTATTACGATGACACGAGTGATTTATAAAAGCAGGCACTATGTCATGTATTTCTGCAAATAATAAATTCTAATAATGCATCATAAATCAAAGAGAAAAAAATGTAGTACCATAAATTCTAAATAATAAATATAATTATAAATGATGGCATTGGATCCCAATCTGGATGGAGGATTTCTGAGAATTCTGGTATGGACCAGAGAGTAGATTCAATGGTATAAATTCATCAAAAAAAAAAAAAGAAAAATAATAAATCATTGGAGTAATATTTGTGCAATAATTTTTGTATTCCAATGTTCAACATTTCACTGTAATTCTCAATAGCGAACAAAATTCACTCATTCAGTATTGGCGTGTTATATGTAAGGTCCGGCAGAACCTAATCTCAGCCGAGACCAAGGTCAAAATAAATTCTCTGTAAAGACCATGACTGAGACGTTATGTTAGAATGATCTGCAAATAAAAATACTTAATATTACACTTAGGAATCAGAATTCTCTTATTATTAAAGGCTCGGCCATAGCTGATAGATAATAAGACCATGAACTCAGTGTGATTTTACATCCAAATCATGGAAATGGCTGAAATTAATTATAATTTCAGCCATTTTGGAGATTAGTGGGAATAAATAGACAGGCAAAAATTTTAGAAATTAATTTTTTCATGCGAATATTTTGTTAACATTCATAAATCTTTATTCAGCAAAAAGCTGTTATTTTGACATTGTAAAGAGACACTTCAATTTTATTTATTTGTGTATGTTCTTGTTTTTCTTGTAGATAGCTTTTGCATTTCCATTGCATAAAGATAATACTATCATTTCAATTTGTCTAACTGTGAGGAAGCAGATTCTTTTATTCAATTTCTAATGATATCTAAAATACAACAAGAACCAAAGCTAGGAAGGGTTTTATTATGAGAATATATATTTTCTAACAGGGAAAGTGGAACTAGAGAATCTCCCCCTGAAGAAAGATGCTCTCCGACACCTGGGTCTTCCAGTGGAGATCAAGTCAGGGTTCATCGGGAAAGTCCAACTCCAAGTACCAGTGCGGCAGATCCGTTCAGCCCCCTGGCTGATAGCCATCGAGAAGCTCTACTTAGTGGCAGCACCGGTCAATTTGGATGAGGTTTGTGAAGTACTTGGAAATAAAGTAACTAGTATGTTGGTTTCACAATGTAACCCAGATCCTTACTTGTCTGTGTGTCTTATTCCATCAAAATCCTTTCTAATTGCTCTTTGAATACCAGAAAATTGTAGTGAAGCAAGTCATGACAAAATGTTACAGCAGTTTAACTACACTAAGATCATTGTAAATCCTAATCTATGTTGATAATACAAACTACATATACATACTTCTTATCAGTTTAATCTAATTTTTTTATAATGTGCTGCTTATGATACAATCCAAATTGTTTTAGTGAATACCTACTCATTACATTCACATACTTTTTTTTATTGTAAGGTAACCTTTATGTTTGAACAAATTTAAAACAACAACACATGCACACCTAAGAAAAACCCTCTATAACCAATGGATTCGAATCCTGGCTAGAAAAGTAAATTTGATTACAAAATTATGAAACTGACTGCTTCCTTAGTCTAGTGGTCCCAAGCGCGACTGCTACGCTAGTGGTATTGGGTTCGATTCCCAGGTAGAGTAAAGTCTTATTGGATTTATCTATGGAATTCTCAGTAGCAGCTCAGAATTAGAATTTGTGCCCCGTTAATGGCAATAGACTCGACCCCTACTATATGGGACCTAAAACATACCGGCAAACTGTAGGTGTACATTGGTACACCTCTGCCTAACGCTTCGGGCAATACAGGCGTGACAGTATGTTGTTAATGAAATATGACGTCGAGACTCCTTTGCGTATTTATCGCTAATTCTTATAGTTTATATAATTGTGTGATTTGTGCCCGGTTAATGACAATAGGCTCGCCCGCTATTACATGGGACTTAAACATACCGGCGAATTGTGGGTGTACATTGGTACACCTCTGCCTAACCCTTCGGGGAATACAGGCGTGATGGTATGTCTTATAGTTTATATTTGGACATCCACAGACACATTGTACACAGGGCTGATTCTTTTTTTGTTTAGTAAAAAAAAACATCCTTAAAGCATGTTCAAACATGATGTGATAGGTGACCAGGGACAAGAACTTGTCATCGGAAAGACTACTATAAATCCTATACTATTTAGTGGGACTGTTCCGTGGAAGCGTCAATAGCGCACGAGCGCAAGACGGCGCTTCTGGACGCCCTGGAGGCGCAATGGAGGGCGGAGCACGAGGCAGCCGACGCCGGCTACTACGCCACATCCTATTCCTCGTGGCTCAGCTACGGTACCGGACTGCTAGCGAACATCGTCGAGAACCTGCAGGTAACATGCTGGGCAACGGAGTGAAAAAATTGTCATGCAATAATATATATTGACCATCATCGATTATTGATTTATGCACTTTAACCTTATCCCGTTAATTCATGTTAACATGAAATATGGAGTGATGTCAAATTATAAAGATAATTCTGTCTTCTGAAGCTGTTTGCTCTTCAAAATATTGATAAAAGCATCCCTTTCCCAGTTGAAATTGAACGACGTGCACATCCGGTACGAGGACGCGGTAACGTGCTCGAGGCCGTTCGCGTGCGGCCTGACGGCGGAGTCGCTGTGCGCGGAGTCGTGCGACAGCGAGTGGAGGCGCGGATTCACACTGCTCAGCGACCCCGACGGCTGCAGCTTCAAACTGCTGGAGCTGCAGCACCTCGCCGTCTACTGGGACCCCATGCCCGTACCCGCTGGCATGTTCGCCAGTTGTACCATCACAGAGCTAACAGTAAGATTTTATTTAATAATAATAAGGAAAATTTTGTGATATTGTGGGTGACTGCACCAATTTCAAATCGAATAGATGTTGAGTTATGGCTGTTTGTGACCGTTGTTGCTTACATCAATTTACAACGTTTGAAAAGTTACTATGATTATGTAACATTGCAGACTCGCATGTCAGAAACGTGGCGCCAGTCGCACCGCTACCTGGTCCGTCCGGCGTCAGCGCGCGCGCGCGTGCGGCGCGAGCGCACCGAGCAGCCGCTCCGCTCGCGGGCGCGCCCGCGCCTCGCCGCACACCTCACGCTCGACACCGTCACGCTCAGCCTCACGTCCGTGAGTACGCACACACGCACCACACGACGCTACGTGTGCATCGTGCATACCATGTATTGTTACTATAATTGCTTTTCGGTTAAAACTTTGTCTTTGTGTCTGCCAGCGCCAGTACAACGAGGCGGTGTGCTGCGCGGCGGGGCTGGAGCGGCTCGCACGGGTGCGCGAGTTCCGAGCGCGCCGCCCGGCCGCGCCGGTGCGGGGCCACGCGCGCGACTGGTGGCTCTACGCGCTCTCCTGTCACTTGCCCGATCACCGCTGTGGGTACCGCGCCATACGCACCATGAGTTCTGACTTCAGTAGCCAGCGATCAGCGATATAAAAATATCATTGACCTTGCACCACATTGTGACAAATCCAGTTTTAACTTTTTTAAACAACAACAGATATTGCCTGTGTCTTCGCTCCCGTAATTCTTTTGCTTGTTATTCTACCGAGGCTATGCATTTTTGGGATAAAAATGTGCTCACGTCACGTTACGCTCCATAAACAAAATCTAAGTTAAAAATCACATCGACTTATTGCAACGTGTAGATGAACAAATCAGCAAGATGTAGGATGTGCATGTGTGTGTCGACATGAATCGCTCTGCCCGCGCAGGGACGGAGCCGAAGCCGACGTGGGAGTCGTGCGTGCAGCGCGCGCGGCAGCTGCGGCAGTACGTGGACGCGTGCCTGCTGACGCTGAGCCAGCCCGCCGCCACGCTGCCGGCCGAGCGCAAGGCCGCCAAGGACGAGTTCGAGTGGCGCACGCCGCTGCATCTTTTGAAAGCGCTTAGAGAGGTACTCCATACGTCAGGAAAGCCCAGGGACAGCGCTACTCCGAGTGAACCGTTGTTGAACAGATAAGAATTGAACGTACATTAGGTGGCATTTAGTTTAACACGTTTGTAAAACAGCTTGTGTTTGTGTATATCGACTCGGTCACGCACACCTGCGTGACAATTTGTTTGTAAGATTTGATGTGCTGTATTAACGTGCAAGTACCGTACATCTGTCTAATCCGTTACGTCAGTATAGGGTCGTGTATGACCAATTGTTGAATTCGCAGGTGGCAATGCGCAAAGTGCCAAAATCGACTCCCGTGTCACCTATTGACCAGCCGGCGAGCTCAGGCCGCAGTATGCTGGTGCACTGGTTTCCGCAATGGTGGGGCTGGTACGGCGCCGCGGCTCAGGACCCCGCCCCCGCGGCGCCCGCTCCTACGCCCGCGCCCGCTCCCGCCCCCGCTCCACACGCCCCCGCAGATTTGGAAGAAGAGATCTTAGATGTGATAGCCGACTCTTTAGATAATAACACGATGTTAAAGAGAGATACTGTGTTCGGAAAATTCGAATTCATACTGAACAAGGGTTCCTTGAACCTGTGTATGGAGGCTGAAGCTGATGAGAATAAGTGAGTTGTTCTGTCACAACTGTCTGTTTACCTGATTTCGGAAAGTAAGTTTCAATTGAATGTGTTTATCCGTTAGAAGCGATCAGTCAGAGAGCGAGGCTGATAGCTCGAGCGGCGTGGAGCTGCAGTTCTCGTGCGTGCGCGTAGGCATCGAGTCGCGGCCGCGCGCCGCGTCGCACGCCCTGCACGTGTCGCTGGGCTCCGTGTGCCTGCGCGAGCGCATCACGCCCGACACGCTCTTCCCCATACTCATCGCGCCGCAGGTAACCCGCCCAACAATATAGTGCTTCAAGGTTTAGGGAGACACATATTAAAAGCCGAACTTTTTGTTAAACTGAATTATAATCAACCGGTTATGGCACATACTTGCTTAAAGACGCAAACCGCTTAAATCAGTTGAAGTACATATTTGATGACATAATAGGGTGATTTACAGTATTTGAGAAAAAATCTAAAAATAGATTATTGAGATAGCATAAGCAAAAAGCGGTAAGTGTGAGATTTAGTTCATAAAATAAATTTAAAAATGCAATTCGATGTTTTAAGTTTTTTTTTATCTGTTCCTTATCACTATGTAATTGTAGCCACCATGTAATACGTCATTCGGCTGTGTAAAGTGACAGCTGTCAACTGTTAACTGATCGGCAAATATCAACACATTTTCTTACACAGCCAACTGACGTCACGAACTCACGACCACAGAGTAAATATGAAGTCCACTGCGTCTTGCATTTTCGTCAAATTACGCGCGAAATTTGAAAATAAACATTTAAATGCATTTTTCGGGTACTTAGCTATTGAATATTTTTTTTGTGTTTTTAGTGGTTTTTAGCACTATAGAATCTAATTGAGATACATTTCAGAAATGAGTGTAATATTTGTATTTTTCCCATTGTCGTGTGGCAGGGTGTAATCCGCGAGGGCCTGAGCGCGCTGAGCGCGTCCGGCGCGGCGATGTCGTGGTGCCGCTCGCACGCGCACGCCGGCGCCGCCAGCACGCCCGCGCAGCTGGAGCCGCTGTTCCAGCTCACGTACGAGAAGAAACCCTTCGGGATCAACTGTGACTACAAGTAAGGTCTAAACGAAATCGCTGCGACCCCTTACGGAATCGCGGCGAAGCCCCCTGCCCGCGGAGGCTATACCGGGGCCCGTGACCAGGTAGCCTTTGTAGGCTATAGGTACAACTTGTGAGTTGTACCTATGTGTGACTACACACAACGCCGTCTATTTCACGGCACCCCGGCGGTCAGACTCCGCCGGATCAGACCCTCAGTTATCTGGGGGAGGTCCGGCGGGGGACGACCAGCGACGTGGGTGCCGACTTGGTGGGCGCGCCCACAGATGGCATATTGGGGCCCTCTGCCTTCCCGCTTCCAGGTGTAGCCGGTCACGTTCAGCCGCGGGGGGACTACAAGTAAGTAATTTTAACCACACAGGAAATATGATGAGATAATATGATCTTCAAAAATATTTTTTGTGAAGTAAATTCATAGTATTTAAGTAAAGGTTTCTACCGCGAGCTTATTTGACGTGCTCGCAGTGAATTAAGCAGGAGACAGCGCTACGCACACGCGGACCGTCTGCGTGGCTCTGTCCCGTGTCGTTGTGCTCACGCCGCTGCTGGCCCGCAGGCTGTGGGTGAAGTCGGCGCCGCTGGAGGTGGTGTACAACGCGGCGGCGGCGCGCTGGGCGCGGCAGTGGGTGTGCGCGCCGTGGGCCCGCGCCTACGCGCACGTGCGCGACTCCACGCGCGCGCGCCTGCTCACGCACTGGGAGCACATCGTGCACGCGCACGCGCACCCTGTACGTACCACGAGGGGCGTGACGTCGTCCTCACATTTTGTTTTACTCTTATTTTACAATATGACACTGAAATAAAAACGTATCCTACTTTTTGTACACTTCACACGTTGGTCGTGTTGTGATATCGCACTGGTTGCAGGGCGAGCGCCGCACGTGGCAGGTGGAGCTGGACATCTCCGCGCCTCAGATCCTGTTCGTGGAGCAGCTATGCTCGCGTGACTCGGCCGTGCTGGTGGTCGACTTCGGAAGATTTCGCCTGGCCAACGCCAACCAAGCGGATTATGCGCCGCATACCCCACCTGACGATGAAGGTTAGATTCAATGAGGTTTGCTTCAGGATCTAGAAATATTTGTAATATCTGCTTGAATAAAATCTTCAATACAGGATAAAACTAAATCTGGTAAGATTTAACGGTTCGTTTTATATCTAAATTTATTTCCGGCTGTTTTTTTTTCTATAATGTTTGTTAATTTCGCAGAGATGTTCATGACCCCCTGCTCCACCCCGCCGGGCAGCTTGCTGTCCCCGAGCTCGCCCCCCGAGCCGCCGCCGCCGCACCCCGCGCAGCCCGCGCTTGACGCGGCTAACTTGCACAACAGGCTGTATGACAGGTGTGACCGCGACCCCGGGAGCCTTTTTACTAATTTGTCCAAAATTGCACTCCACAACCCAACGGCCTATTTAAATAAGTCACGCAAATCTCGCGTTAAATTAAACTTTTAGAATTGTTATTTTACAGATACAAGATAGAACTAAGCGACCTGCAGATCCTGGTGGGTCGCGTGCGGGACAACTGGAAGTACGCGCACACCAAGAGCACGTCCTCGCTGCACCTGCTGGACAGGTTCAGCATCCTGTTACAGGTCATAAACCCTTGCGTTAATTTTTGCGTTGCGTTGTTACGAGAGTCACTTTTTCGATAATGATGTATTGAATTCCTTGTGGCGCAGGCGGAGCGGCGCGTGGTGCACACGAGCGACCCCCAGTACCCGACGGCCACGCTGTGCGGCTCGCTGCCCTCGCTCGTGGTGCACTTGAGTGAACAGAAACTGTTCGCAGTGCGCGCTGTGTTCGCTAACTCAACACTTATTGGAGCCGCCAAGTGAGTACATGGTAACATTGAAAAGGGTAGATGAAAACGGGAAAGTAGGGTGGAGTAAACTTCTGTGACTAACCTATAAAAAAAAAGTACGTGTATTCGACACAGACTTGAAGCACACGTTATAAAAAATAAATCAGTAAAAAAATATTTCCGATTTCTTTTCCTTCCTTTCTTCCTTTGCCTCCTTTCCTTTTTATTTTCCTTTCTTTTTTATTACCTTTTGTCATAATTTCACTTCTTCAACATCAAACATTCTGTTATTGTCTGTAATTTTTTTTAAGCCAGTTGATAAAGATGCTTTTTTCCGCGTAGTGGCCGCGAGTCTGCGAGTCCGCTGCAGACGGAGTCGGACGACGTGGAGGAGAACAGTGTCAGCTCGGAGACAGAGCGCTCCGAATTCTCCCAGCATCACAACTCCACGCTCTTCATGCTTCAGTTCGCCATAGAGCAGATGTCGCTCGAGGTGAATATTTCAAACAAACTGAGTACATAAACAATTCCAACGTAGTATACACATCGTTGTTTCCTAGCTGTTAAAGAAAGATGGCAGTTTGCAGTCAAAAGTATGTATAAGCTTTCATACTGTGTCATCCTAGACGTGTGTGCACAGATCAACTCTGTGCTCACTTAACTTTTACAATTCAAAACTAGTTCGCGAAGTAAGCCCGCAGACGTGGAGTAGCGGACGAAGCCCTTGCCACGTCTAGCTCCGAGTGTGTGTAAAGCCCCGGGCGTGCCGCAGGTGCAGTCCATGGGCCGCAGCATCGCCGAGGTGCAGGTGTGCGGCGTGCGGGCGGCGGCCACGGCGCGGCCGCGCGACCTGTCCCTGTCTCTGTCCGTGCACTCGCTCCTGCTGGTGGACGCGCTGCAGACGTACGGGCCCGACTTCGAGCTTCTCGTGGCTAGTCATAAACACGTGGGGTATGTGTATACTTTGTACATTCATGCAGAGTTTCACTTATAATAAGCACGCGATTATAAACAAAAAAAAATACCAATTTCGTGCCTAGAGGATGACGTCCGGTTGCTTGCTATCATGCTTGCGCTCCGGACTAGGCATTGTCGGAGTAGATGTAACAAGTCCGTGTTGTCGTGCAGCATGGACACGCTGTCGGGGAGCATCCGCGGCTCGGAGCCCTGCTCGCCCACGTCGCCCACGTCGCCGACGTCGCCCACGTGCCCGTCGTCGCCGGACGCGCGCGCCCCGCACGCGCTCGCGCACCCGCACGCGCTGCATCAAGCGCTCAACTCGCTGCACTGCAACAACAAAAGTAAGATTAACAAACATCACAATTCCGAGGGCCACGAACCGGAGCCCTTCGCTCTGCGTTTACAGTGCTAAGGTACCATTTACTTCCGTCGCTCGACGCTGACGCTTGCATCGTATAGCGAATTAACTTGAAGCGTTGCAGCTCTTAGCTCTTGGGCGACACTGGTGGTGGCTTGGTAACGGTGGTGGAAAGCCAATAAGACAAGTGCTTTATTTAACCTCCGACGTATGTGCAATATATTATAATAAATAATAATAGTATATTAAATTGTTTGATGTATGTCAATAAACATTAATAATTATTATACACGTAAGTAAGTTTGACGGCTATGTTGTTCTGTGTACCTTTGTGTGTCTGGCTGTGACATTGTAGCGTTAGGACGAGGGGTCTGATTAGTTTAGTTTGAACTCATTAGATTGAGCTAGATGAGTAGTGACAAAGAAAGTAGGAAATAGTTGTATGCCCGTTTTATGTAATGCTTGTTATTGCTATCAATAGTATAGCAGACGTTATAGGACCATAAAACTGCAATGTATACAATGCCGTTTCCTGTAACCAGCACAAATTTCCAGATGAGCCCTTGTGTCCCGCAGACCCGCTGGACGCGGGGCGCGCCAGCCCGGGCCCGAGCTGGGTGTCGGGCACGGGCTTCAACTGGAACGGCAGCGGAATGTTTGGGGCCGGCTGGGGCTCGGCCTGGGGGGCCGCCTGGGCCGCCGTGAGCTGGGGGACCGCGCCCGCCGGCTGGGGGGCCGCGGGGCTGGTGGACTCAGAGGCCCTCATCGCTGTGGACCTGTGTTTGGTTAAAGGAGACGGGGATAATGAAGATCTAAGAATTGCTAATATATTGTTTAACAATCTTGATATCATTGGTAAGTCGAGACACTGTGTTAATTTTTAGAGTAAAATAATAATAATACGAATATAGCGAATATATTTGTTACTTGAAGTACCACCAACCATCCCATGTTTGTCCTACAGCTAATCAAGAGACGATAGTGGAGTTGATTGGCTTCACCCAGCGCGTATTAGCTCCCAAGACAACTGCTAAGAAGCCCTCCAGTAATGTTTCCGAACCTGCTGCAACCGCTTCTTACTCCTGCCCGATACCTGAAGACGAGCCCAAGGTAGGATGCTATCGAAGTGTTATATTTCGAGTATGCTTTGTTTTCCACCACTCGATATTCAGGTATTCAATCGAATTTGTAAGGAATGGACAACACTTGTTCTGGATAGTAAATTGCAAAATCCCGGAAGCAGACGTATCTTAGCGTACCTGAAGTTAGCCGATTAGCTGCATCATCATCTGCTTAGCCTTTTCCCAACTATGTTGGGGTCGGCTCCCAGTCTAACCGGATGCAGCTGAATACCAGTGTTTTACGTGGAGTGACTGCCTATCTGACCTCCACAACCCAGTTACTAGGCAACACGATACCTCTTAGTTAGACTGGTTGTCAGACTTCCTGGCTTCTGACTATCCGTAACGACTGTCAAAGATCTACAAATGACAGCCGGGACCAACGGCTTTACGTGCTTTCCGAGGCACGGGGGTGTCACACCACCAACTTCCAAACTCCGGGCTGCTACTGAGCAAATCCTAATGGAAAAACTCATCATGCTCATCAGTCGCGCTTGCGACCACGAGACCAACGGGGCAGTTCCAGCCGATTAGCTGCGCAGTAGACAATTTTATTCCTAAGAGATCCATTGCGCAGTCAAACAGCTAACTTCAGGCTCGCCAAGTTACGTTGGCCGTACTATACACGGCCACCCGTGCCACACATCGAGGCTAGCACAACATATTACAGTGACACTCACGCGTATAGCATCATCGTAGTCATTATGTCTTTCGCCCGAATCTAGTTAGAGGTTTCCTCGGCAAAGTATTAAATTGTTACTGGTGTATGTGCAGAGGGAAGTCCGCACGGAGATCACATTCGACTTCCACCGGCTGGGCGTGCTGCTGCTGCGCGCGGCCGTGCACGAGGGCACCGTGGTGGCGCGCAAGATCGCCACCGCCACCGTCAGCGAGGCCAAGATACAGGCCACCGTCGGTACGCACGCACTCGCCACAGCTGCCGGGCGCCAGCTGGCTGTGTTGATGTTTACTATCTCAGACTTCGATTAATAAACAATGTCGTAACATCGAAGTGTTTGTGTGGCAGACGGCAGCCGCGTGGAGGTGGGCGGGTCGCTGGGCGGCGTGGGCGTGGTGTCGCTGTGCGAGGGCGGCGGCTTGCACACGCGCGTGCTCAGCGCAGGCCACGCGCGCCTGCACGACGCGCACGCGTCGCACGACGCACACGACACCGACGACGCCAAGGCACTGCTCTTCACCATACATCGCACCGTTGCAGCGCGCAGCGACGCTGACGCGCCAGGTACGCCCCAAACTCAACATAATCAAACATTCAAAACGTTGGTCTTGGGCTGTGGGGAAACGTTCAGTAGCAGGACAGGCTACGAAAAATCTTGACCGATGGCTGATATTCCACAGCTTACTTGGCAGTGGCATTAATCTCCGTTATGATTTGGTACAGTGGTGGAGGCGACTGTAAGCCTGCACGTGGCCAGCGTGTGGTACACGCACTCGGGCCCGCTGCTGCGCGAGCTGCGCTCGTGCCTCACAGAGTTCAAGCAGTACCTCGCCAACCTCGCCAGGTCCATCCGAGCCGCCGCCGCCGACATGGCCATAGGACTGGTGCACCCCAGGTATATTGTCAAAGTGACTGAAAACTTAGAGATCCAACTCTTTATTATTAATAAACTCGGGACTTGGTCCGTGTGGAAGTCGGAATTTAACAATGCCGCCGTATAATATAGATGTGTCCTCGAAAGTGTCCGCGTGGATATAGTGCAGTGTCTGGTGCTTGTACGTGAATACTGTTGTCAGGGGCGAGTCTCTGTACGCGAACCCGAAGCTGTCGCAGTCGACGGAGGGCGTGTCGCCGCGCCGCCGCACCGTGAGCGCGGGCGCCTCGCTGGATGAGCCCGCCTCGTTCAAGTCCGACAACATCGTGCTCAGGTATGCACCGACCATCAAATAATCAACTTTATCTTGTAAAGGTGTCGTTGGATGGGGGGCGAGGGGCTACCTTTACAACACAGACGTTCGTCAAAGTTTAGTGTTTTAGAAAAGGTGCGTTTCGTGTCCGGACGCAATAATGTAATAGTTTACTTGTTAATTGTATTGACATCCAGTTTCGTATGTGGTCCCCCGCAGCGTAAACATCGAGCTGGAGTCCCCCGTGGTGGTGGTGCCGCGCCACGCGCACAGTACGCAGGTGTTCGTGGCCCACCTGGGCCGCATGGCGCTGGCCAACCGGCCCGGTCCGCCGCACCACACGCTCTACAAGGTGCAAGTGCGCGACATCTCGCTGGCGGCGGTGAGTACACCACGACTGAGCTTAAGCAAATAGCGTACACAAGATCCAGCTAGCGAGATCTTTTCCAAATTCACTTATTTAGGTGGCTCGGATCCGTGTACAGTACCCGGCGATAAATATTGCACATCGAGCTTTGAGACAATCGGCTAATTTCGGCTTCGTAGAGCGTTATCTCTGTCGCACGAAATACAAACAGTCCGGTATCTATTTGGAGCTGTTAAAACAATTATGATTTGCTTCTTTTGATAATTCTTTTTATTCTTTGTATAAAATGCACCAATTTTTCAAAAAACATGTTCACATTATGTTTACGTATTTAATTATTTTGGAAAATTACAGCTGTAGTGTACATAATAAACACCATTATATTTATTATTAGAATGAGACATTGTAATAAAAATAATAATAATTCTAATTCTCAATTACTTCCATTTCACTATCTGTGCTCTCAAAGAGGTCAATATCACCGTCACTGTCAGCCGTTTTTATCACTAGTCTATCAGTGTAATTGTCTAAACCGTGTTGAATGCTTTTATATTCATTCTCACATTTGATTGCATGATCGCTAACCTTTTTCCACTCTTCAGCCCCGATCATGTTTACTTTTTCAGTCAATAATGTTGTTACTGTAGTTAAATTCATACCCACATTTCTAGAAGCTACATAGCTTTTCAGTTGAGACCATATATTTTCATATTTCACATACATACCATCATGCCTTTATTCCCCAAAGGGTTAGGCAGAGGTGTACGAATGTACACCCACAGTTCGCCGGTAGGTTTAGGTCCCATGTAATAGCATATCTTTTCAATTGGATTAACATCCGGATGATATGGTGGCAATCGCAACACAGTGTGCCCATGTTCGGCAAGTACTTTGTCCACGGAAAACTCTGTATACCGCTCCTTGTGCTGACATATAATAGCGTAAATCTAGGTTTTTGTTAATTTTGGATCACCTGGAATTTCGTGTCTGTTTAACCAGTTGATCATGTCCTGTTTAATGGTGTTTGAATTGGGGGGTCTTTCAGCGTATTTGTTGTGATCACTAGAACAGAATCACTGGGTATATTTGGGATTATTTGATTAACCAGCCATTTTTCGTAGTTATCGTTATTCATTTAATTGTAATAGTCACCTGTAGCGTCCGTGGACTTATACGTGAAAAAGGCACCGGGTACAAAGCCTTCCTCATTTCCCGCATGAACTATTATCAAACGTTGACCTTTTGAAATTGGCTTTTTTACTCCTTTTTTCTTATCGTCACTCCAAGATTTCCCTTTAGCGTGGGATGTATGTAAGACTCATCCATGTAGACTATATTATGTATCCTGATTCGCGAAATTTGCGTATTTTATCGATGTATTCCATTTGATTGAGACTTACATCGTGCTTTTCAGTACTGACTTCGTTTAATATATTGTTCAAAGTTCTTCTTGAAATTCCAGTGGCATATGCAACTCGCTCTTGAACCTTCTTAAAATAACAACTTACATTTTCATCTTCATTTTTTTTAAATCTGTCAGCTTCGGTTACAAAATATTTACAAACATAGTACAGCTTTAAATTATTTAAATTTGGGGGTGTTAACAACTCTAAATATATATTTTGAACTGGACGCGCTCTATCGCACTTGAACAACGACTGACAAAACGTTACATAGGTAGTATGCGACAGAGATAACGCTCAACGAAGCCGAAATTACCCGATTGTCTCTTTCCAAAAGTCGATGTGCAATATTTATCGCCGGATATTGTACAACGTGCGTAGCTTCACGCGCATCTACACATGCCAAAACGGACACGAGAATGGTCACGTACACACGTAATATTCCCCATAAGGACTAAATGCGGAAACCACAACCATTAAAACCAATTTGAAACCAATTTGAAAAGAGTGTCCAAGGAGTTTCTTGCTCGTTCTTCTCCATAGAGACCTACGTTTTGGAACGAGCAACTAGCTTCAACTTTTTGTATGAGTAACTTCTTCACAGTTCAAAAGTGCCCGTAAATGGTCTAATTGAAATAAATGTTTTGACCTTGACTTGACATAACATAGAGATAACGGACACGATATACGACCTGACTCTTTCGTCTATATTTTGCGCTACTCGCACACAAGATGTGCTTGTGAAATACGCAACATGTTTGTGTGTCGGCCAGGTGGACGTGGCCGACAAGTTGAAGCTACACCAACTGTCGTCGGAGAACATGGCGGACATATACGACGTGTCGGCCGGCAAGCCCGTGCTACACAACACGGCCCTGCGGCTCACCGTCAACTACTGCGACACCGAGGCCGACACCGACGCTGACTACCAGGTGCGGCTTACTTATAAACTTACTAAACGCCGAGCCAGGTGGTGCAGGATTCCAGCTGTTCGCGTCTGTTGCTCGCAGCTGGCGTCGCTGGGCTGTTGTGGTAGAGCTGGCAAATGACATGCTCGTCAACTGTGTGTCCTTTGTTCGTCGAACGAATTAACGACATTCTCCTTCATAATATTCCGATATAATTATTAGTATTATGTGATCGATCACAGTGCGAGGTCCGCGGCAAGATAGTGGGCGGCCTGCACGTGTCGGCGCGGCGGGAGCAGTATGAACAGCTGCTGGAGACTCTGCGCTGGATCGCCACCGACTCGCCGGGCGACGTGGACGGCTCGGGCCCGCACTCCATGCCTCCCCTGCAGCCTCAGGTACTCGCCGCAGGCAGCTTGCTAGCGGGCGCCTCGCCGCCGTGCTACAGCCAGCCGCGTGCGCAGGCGGCGCCGGCGCTGCTGGAGGGCGCGGTGCGCACGCTGCAGCTGGACCCCGCGGTGCGCGCCGCGGTGCTGGCCGTGCCGCCGCCGGCGCCCGCGCAGGCCGCCGCGCCCGCCGCCCAGCAAGCTGCGCAACTCGTGGCGCCGCTCATTGGTACGTGATGCCCGAGATATGGCGCCTTTTTTACGCCTTACAATGAATTAACACGCCGTTTCTTTATTTCCTTATTATTAAATTAACTTTCTTTTTGATTTTTCGATGTGAAGTTAACTTCGAGCTGCCTACGTTCAGCGTGGAGCTACGCGCTGATCTAGGGGAAGGTGAACGAAGCCTTGTCGAGCTGTCCTTTAGAGAGTTCAAGTTGAATTACCGGAAGACTCATCCGTACGAGAACATGCTGCAGGTTAGTCACTATTCTCTACACTGACTTGTTCGCTACAGACAATCTTCTGGGTCGTCATGTTAGGTGTGGTTTTCTGTCTCTGTCTAGTTGTAAGCCTTTTGTTTCCTTCAGGTGTCTCTGCATTCGATCACGATGGAGGACTTGACCAAAGAGCCGGACTCGAAGCATCGCATGCTGATGGTGTCGCACACGCCACAGGTGCCCCCTAAGGCCGTGTACGTGTCCAAATCGTGCCCCGACTTCGTGACGGAGTACGTCGATGATATGTCGAGCGTGAGCTCGCTGCAGTACATGAAGTGCTGGTCGTGCTCGCTGCCCAGCCAGCTCAACGTGGCAGCTAAAGAGGTGACTGCTAGCATATCAAGAGATTATTCAAGCAATTGGCCAGTTAACAGCCCTATTAATATGGGACAAGTCCAGGAAGAAGACCTCTAATTCTTGTATGGAGCATCCATAATATTTTATTGTTTTGTTTCACTGCATATAATGACTTAAAAAGATGATTAAAAGTTGTCTCCATTTTCATATTTTAAATTAATATTTACTTTATAAATATACATTTGCGCACGAACAGAGCAAGGAGCGGCGCAACAAGCGTGACAGCAAGTGCGGCGTGACGCCACCCTGCTCGCCAGAGTGCGGCGCGCCCCACCAGCCCACCGCGCCCCGCCACCCCGCCGCGCCCCACCACCCCACCGCGCCCCGCCACGCCGCCGCGCCCCCGCCGCCCGCGCGCCCCGACGACAACCTCGTGTGGCTGTCCGTGCACACCAGGGATCCGCACCACCCGCTGTTCAGCGAAAAATATGACAAGGTAATGCGCACCCAATATCTTACCCTTTTCAGACTGAACATTTCTTTATGAGCATTGCATAATTAAATTCATGCATAATTCTATAAATATTTGCATTTTAGTTTGAGTACCGTCACAATTTGCTGAGTTTCCATCACGACAAGCACATTGTGAATTAAGCAGTGGGTAAATGATTGGTTTGATCGTTTCGGGGTAGCGGTAAACCCATCCAAGTGTCTGGCTATTATTATAGGGAGCACCCATAGTTTGCGTAAGCTTGATGGTTTAGCGGTGCCGCCGCTTACCTTTAATGGCACAGTCATTCCGTTTAGCTCCGACGTCAAGGATCTGGGTTTGCATGTTGACACTTGCCGTTGACATTGGACTGGCGTATGCAGGTCGCGAGTGTGAGTAAAAAAGTCACGGGGACGTTGCGGTCGCTTTATAAACTGAAAAATATTTTCCCGTCGCACATAAAGGCAATGCTGGTTCAGTCCCTTATCTTTCCCATACTTGATTATGGTGATGTGTGTTACTATGACCTGAATGCAGATCTCCTCAATAACGGGAACTTGGCCGACTTAATAACTGCATTCGATTCGTATTTAATCTCTGTAAATTTTAATCATGTGTCCACACATCGGCCGCTCTTAAAATGGTTGCCCATCAGACAATGCAGGGCGTTAAGGAATTTGACAACTTTATTTTCTCTTCTAGATTAACCTAGTTCTCTTTTCTATCTGACTTCTCACTTTCAATACTTATGCTCTGCGCACAGTAAGAATCTTCGTTCCTCGAATAATCGCCTTTTACGATGACCTTCTCACCACTCCGGTTTTTTTAATCTTTTCTTGTCCAGGCGGTTTTCCTTTGAAATGCGCTTCCTCAGAATATCAGAATGGTCACCAATCGGTTCACATTCAAAGTAAAAGCTCGCAAACACTTGCTTATGAGGTTCGCAGACTCGTCTCACAATTAATTTGTTTATTATTTCTCCAACTGTGTATTTTTATGTCTCTCTCTACTTTGTTTCTTTTTGTTTGTATATATTATTATAATATATTTTATTCCAGAATATTTTCTGTTCTTTGCACCTACTATGTTTTGTCTCTGCGTCGCCCTAAGGTAGACTGGTAGAAAATTAAGTCCGCCTTCGTACAGTGTATTTTTTACATTATAAAGCAATATAATAATAATAAGTTAATTGTAATTATAAGTTTAATAAATAAATGAATAAATGTACCGAGGAAATTCTCGCATTATAATGTAACGTTTTGTAGATATCGAAACTGACTAAAGTGGACTTCAACTGTCTCAACCTGGTGGTGAGCATCGACAGCTGGGTGGCAGTGCTCGACTTCTTCGGAATAGCGGGCGAAGACGTGCCCGACGGCGAGCATGGCCCCGAGCAACAGCAGACTTGTAACTTATTTTAATTCAAATCATGCCTATGAATGAAATATCTGAAATGTTAACTTTTGATTCACTCTAATAATAATAGCATCAGAAATCTGCAATATCTGGATGTGCCGTGGACGTACAGTGTAAAACATATAGTCTCACGGCGCAGCCTCGCACGCGCAGCCCGCGGACGGCGGCACGACGCAGACGGAGATGTCGGTGCGCTCGCTGAGCGTGGTGGTGGTGGCGGGGCGCGGCGAGGCGTGCCGCGCGCTGGTGTCGCGCGCGCGCACGGTGGCGCGGGCGGACGCGCGCCTGCGCACGCGCCGCATCTCCGGCACGCTGGGCGTCATCTCGCTCACCGACCTCACGCCGCACTCCGCGCTGTGGCGCGACCGCTTCCGCACGCACGGCGACCGCGCGCTCACCTTCCAGTACCACAGGTAACTGCGGCCGACCGATCATGGGCCGTGTGAACGATCATGTCAGTAATACAACGGGAATGGACGATAGCGAGGTGGATGACGGGAGAGTCTGAAGATAAAAACGTTTGACACCGACCCCAAGTAACTGCGACAGACAAAAGTAGGAAAAAGAACAAGAACACTATTATCGCTCAACCATTAAGTTTCACTTATTTAATTCGTTCTTTATTTATCAATTTACATACATTTTGTCGAAATGTCTAACACAAAACACTAATATAAAACAAAGAGAGAAACAAGTAGGTATATGTAAAACAACAATTATAAAAAAAAAACAATATCCAACAGATGTTTCGTGATAAAATAATATATGTTCACGCCAATGCGAACCTCGCGCGCTGGGCCAAGCGCGCGGTATGAAGAGTACTGGGACTGCGGCCTTCTTTCCGCGGGACAGAATTTTTGCGACATTGTGATCTAGCAATAAACTAAATTAAAAAAAAAAAAAACTATGTCCATGTAGACTGAGTACAGCAGAGGCAGCATCAGCGGGCCACGAGACAAGCCTCAGCATCGAGATGGGCCCGGTGACGTACGTGCACACCAAGCGATTCGTGCAGGAACTGCAGGCCTTCGCCCACGACTTCAGTCTGCTACGCAGAGTCATACTGCAGGCCAGGCTGAAGGTAGACTTGGTATTACACTTCATGAATAACTAATACAACTCTAATCTATACTAGAGATGCCGCGAATATTCGGCAACTATTGGGTATTCGGCAATTCGGCCACTTTTTTTCGCTATTCGGTATTCTGCCGAATATTGCAATCTATTCGGCCGTATATCGAATAGCAAATCATGAAAAAAAGAATGCAAAATATTACTCATAAAGATGTTAATGTCGAACAAATGGTGATATTCCTTAAATTAATCAATCACATTAAAAGTAATACTTAGTATACAGTACGTACAGTATGAAGTGGTGACAGGACCGCGACTTAATCACCAGTGATAGGAATAGGTAATGGCTATTTGCCTAAACTTCGAAGAACAGAGACAAGAAACGGAGACTTCTTTAGGACTCAATTTTTTCCGAGATATCTGTCACGAAATTTCGAGACAACACTTAAATACATTTAAAAAAGTTGTTATGTGGAATAAGTAATTCGTCTACATTTACCTAAAGTTTGCGACTAGATCTATCATAATAAATAACATACACAGTCGTTACAACTATAAAATTTTCTGATTTTTTTTTGGAGAACATTTTGTAAGTGACTTGTTGATCGTAATACACAATGAATCATAATGTTTGTATTAGAAGCCGTACACGTTTCGAAGTAAATATCTTCTTTCTAGCTCACTCTCGGCTACGTTTAATGAGATTTCTTAAGTTCAAGTGTAAAAAAAGGCATTTTGTCTTTAAAATAATAAAACGATTTTTTTTTTATCATTTTAGCATTGTCTATAGTAGAAAGAATTTATCATTAAAAAAAGGGAATTTAAAATAAATAAATAATTCATTTATTTGCCAGAATGTAGGTATTCAAAGTTGTATGATCCCTGAGTCCCAGCAGTGAGAACATTATAAGGCTGATGCAATGCAAGGCTATATCAGCCTAGTGGCACACACTGCGTGTGTTTGTATTGTTGTTATAATGTTCCCACTGCTGGGACTTAGGCCTCCTCTGTAGGAGAGGGATATATAGACTAATATAGGATAGGCTGATATAGGATAAGTTGTCTAATCGCAAACTTTAGATAAATATAGACGAATTACTTATTCCAAATAACACATTTTTTAAATGTATTTAAGTGTTGTCTCGAAATTTCGTGACAGATGTCCCGGAAATAATTTAGTCCTAAGGAAGTCTCCGTTTCTTGTCTCTGTTCTTCGAAGTTTAGGCAAATTGGCACTACCTATTCCTATCACTGTTAATCACAAATGAAACAAAACTGCCTGCGCCTACGTAGTACTTCAGCGATACAAGTTTAAGCTCGGGACGGACGACTCGACTCCCGCGGAAACGACTGTTGCCAAATATTCTGCGCTTCGGGCAAGAGCCTTGCCGAATATTCGGTAGTCGGCTATACGTATTCGTGGCATCTCTAATCTATACTAATAATACTAGCTTCTGCCAAAGACTTCGCTCGCGTTGTCTTTTTCACCCGCATTAAGTTACAGATAAGAAATATTAGTACCTAAAATAAGTATTTAAAAAGTTAGGTTTACATATCATAGTACAAAATATTAGATTTTTGTGGAAGGTTGATGCTAATTAAAAAAAAGAAATACAAATAACACATTTTCTAAGTCAAACAGGATATATAATCATGAGTACGAGATTGCTTCTTGTCGATAACATTTTTTAACACAGGCTGTATTATAGTTTGAGACGGAAACGATAATTAGAATTTTGTGACCATTGAAAAAACATTTCCCAAACAAGGAAACAGCTGTGCGCCCCTGCACACTAGTGTGAGTGTCCACTTCAACACATCATCATTGTATTACGACGAACACAACTAAAATACGCTTCCTATTGGTCAAAACGCATGCATACGGCTATCGAGTCGAGAGCCGTGCTATGCGATTATCTCCTTAGAGGTGAGCATGCGGAACTTTTGTCGATAGTACGTGCATACATTCTCCCACTCGACTCGTCGGTACCAGTTTCTCAGTGGTGCGACGTCATACATATCTAAATCATAAGTGTCATATTTATTCATCAGGTGTCGGTAGTGTCGGGCGGGTCAGGCACGGACGCGCGCGCGTCCCGCATGAAGCTGCGCCTGCGCTGCTCGGCGCCCGTCATCGTGCTGCCCGTGTCGGGGCGCGCGCGTAACGCACTGGCCGCGCACCTGGACCACCTGACCTTGGACAACAGCTTCAAGTATGCAGGAGACGAGGGGACGGTCAGCACCATGACTGATCCTAATTGCGGTAAGTGTACAGTGTTGTTATTATTATATGAGGGCTTGACCCTTGTTTAAGCAGTCCTTCCGATTATAGGAGCGTGCATTAGTACTCGTTATATAATGAAAATACGCAGTAGCAGTGCTGACGTCACACCGAACAGAACCGCCACGTGCGTGCAAAATGCCGCATGGCACTAGAAATTTGAAGCAGACGTCGAGTTTAAGCGATGGCTAATGGTTAATTAAGATTATCTTTGTGTTATAAGTATTTTTAGTTAGTAATTGATGAGTCCCCCGTTGGCTAGCGTCGCGCGAGCTGCTGGACGTGCGCGTGGTGCGGCTGTCGCGCGTGTCGCTGTGGTGCGCGCGCGGTGGGCGCGGCCTGCGCGTGCGCCGCGTGGGCGCGCCGCTGCTGCACGCGCCCGCTGATCTGGACCTGCAAATCGAGCACAACGTAGATAAAACTCACAATGGTAACGCTCCACCTTATTGTATTCTTATCTTCTTGTTATCGTATCGTGTGGTATCGTTCATACGTAGGGTAATTAATGGCAAATAGCTTAAGCGCTTTGATGTGTTTGCGTATTCTGAGCGATAGTCACGAGTGTATATTATAAGGTGAAGGGATTTTGAATAGAAAGACAATATTGTTATTACATAATGACAACCTAATTACTTGATACCGTCGTCACAGTAACTGCATCCTATGGTTCTTTATGTCCGCGACAATGAATACGAATGTTTGGTTCACACGCACCGATGATACACACATTGTTCGATGTTCTTTGGTGCGACGCGCATGCAAACAAAGTCGTTGTTTATCCTAAATGTAACTTGCCCGTACACGGCCCCACACCTTGTAGAGCGTGCATGTCATTAGCGAGTGTTGTGTGGCAGTGGCGGACATGACGGTCCAGGGCTCGCTGAGCACGCTGCAGTGCGCGCTGGACCCGTCGCAGTACCGCCTCGTGCGCGGCGTGCTGGCGCACAACCTGGCCGACGCCGTGGACGAGCTGCTGCCGCGCGACGCGCACGCGCCGCCCCACCTGCTGCGCCGGCAGCAGCAACACGACGTGAGGCCAAGCATTAAGTATGTCTCTTGTTTGAAACCTAACAATCATGCTTCAATAATTACCTTCTTTCCAGGTATGGACCACAAGCTCCCTGAAGTTAGACCTTCACGACGTGACAGTGAAGCTGGAGCCGGAACACGGCGTGTCATCGCTGGCCTGCATCAACTTCATCAAGTCTAGGCTCGTCGTGGAGACGTACTCGGACCTCAGCCAAGACATCGACCTCGTTTCACAGGTAAGTAACACAATCTTGTCATGTTACGATCTCGGAATAATATCAATGTAGGAGCGAAATTATAGCTCCGAATACTTTTTGTTTTTCTCTCGGGGGTTAGTTGAAACTTTTATTTGTGTTTATTTTTAGTTTGAGGTTGAGGATAGTTAAAAATAATGCTAGTACGGCTGTAATTACTACTAACCGATACTTTAACAGGAGATTCTAGTGAGTGACACGCGCTACGCCAAGGAGCCCGCCAACCGGCGCGGCAACGTGTTCAGCCATATTGTACAGCCCATGCCGGAGCAGCGGCACAGCGTGCAGGCAGAGGTTCATGCCAGGTACTGTTTTACCCACTATGTAGTAAACTTGTAGCGCGTAATATTGTCAGTTCCACCTCCACACAGCTTCATGTCTTATAGCTGTCACCAAAACTATAGTCTGTCAACAATCAACTGGGCTCGAAAAAGTTTGTGTGAAATTTACCTGTCGCTCACCATTATTATTATTTTGTCGCCATAAAACTGTTTCTACCGACAGAAAACGACGCGACTCGTCAGCGTACACGATCCTGGTCAACAACATGCGGCTGATGGCGGTGCTGGACTGGTGGGAGAGCGCCAACCAGTTCATCATGCAGCCGCCGCCGCCGCCCGCCGACCCAGACCAGATGCATCTGTATGTATTGACTGGGTCATGTTAGCTAGATGTATGAATCAGTGGCGTCGTGCATTCAATTATTGCCGCTATTTTTAACCGACGCATGTATATTCTTTTTATGTATGATCGTTCACGCATACCTTTTTACAGCGTAGTCCGATGTTGATAATTCTTTTTTTTTTATTAGAAAGGGTATATATACCCCGAAGTTGATCCCATATAAATTTGGAAAAATATTCTAACCCTAAGGGTAGGATAATAGGGGATAATTAATTGTTTACTCACTGATTGTAATGTATAACCACGCATAACTTTTTACAGAGTAGTCCGATTTTGATAATTCTTTTTTTATTGGATAGGGTTAAAGAGTTTGGGTTAGTTGATGTTTTCTCATATAAATATTCAAAAATCCTACCCAAGGGAGGGACAATAGGGGTGATTTGTTGTATACTCACAGATTTCAATGCTGAGTTGTGTATTACAATAAAGGTAATCAAAAATGATGCGTGTAGTAATTAGTAGACACAAAAAAATATAAAATAATAACTTTTTAACAAAAAAATATTTTTGTTCAATAGTTTTTTAAATATTATAGAAAGACCTTTCCAGTGTGACTACTATAATAAACTACAGCATAATCTGTGTTTGGACAGCGAGGAGGCCTTATGCGCAGCTCGCAACACGGCCGGCTCGCAGCCGGCGCAGGCGCAGGAGGAACCGCAGATGGAGCTTAAGCTTAACGTCACCGACTCGCAACTGGTGCTGGTAGAAGACCCCTCTGTGTGGGATACTAACGCTGTCATACTCAGGGTAAGAAGGTCGGATGGGTCGTTAGGTTCACGCATTCGTTATTTTGATCTTACTATCATCATCATCATTCGGCCGAAAGATGGCCACTGCTGGACATAGGCCTCCTTTGAATAAACAACATCGATCGGATCTGTGCAAGTCCATTAACACGATTGTAGCACACTCACAGTTATATTTCATTACAGAGCACTACAGTGATAACATACCGCTGCGCAGACGCACAAAAGCCAGTATCATGCGAGCTTAACGAACTGGAGGTGTTCTCTTGCGTCCTCGGATTAGAGGAAGAGACCGCTCTATCTATCGTGGAACCAGCTGCCGTACACGTCGCTATAGATGCCAACAGAGTGCTACATGTAAGTGTAATCTGTAAAAAAAAAACACCAAGGAAAAACCCGATAGTGACTTGTTCCACCCATCATTGTGATTATTGTTTTGTTCTGAACGTTCCCTGGGAGCATTCTGGTTAGGGAGCTATTGAAAGTCAACAATACGGCAACCAATTTTAAATGTTCTAACTTTTGACTGCCCTCATGCCGTCTGTACTGTGGTATGTACCCGTGAGCATAATGTTTGTGAGCGGTACATTGATCCCTACCATTGACTGATTTTTTACACCAATAACAAAAGTAGATTCCCAGTAAATTTTTGCTCATCACAACTTTGTTCGATGGCTTAGTTATCGGCTATGTGTAATGTGATGTGCCTTGTTACACTCCATATAACCCCAGAGTGTAACGAGGGACGCCCAGGAGTCAGTAGTAGTATAACCTCAGTGAATGTTAATCTTTGCGCGGTGTCGCTGCAGATCGCAATGAGCACTCTGAACCTGCGGCTGTCTTACCACGACATGCGCATGTTTGCGGCGATGCTACAGTCTTTGCCGGTACAAGCGAGAGCTGCGTTATCTGGTGAGTTTCAAACTAAATGCCACATTTCTAAACTAAATTAAAATATTTACCAAATGGTTTTATGGAATTGCCTCGTTAGCCTAGTGGTCCTGCCGGGGCTGCGGGTTGTTCGCAAGAGATACCGCGCCCCCGGAACGCAAAGGGCACAAGAAGGAACATGGGTGGGTTTTAGTCAGTAAAAGTCTGACACTCCCTCCCGCCCCGCCCAGGGCGGGAGAAGTTATTTGATGATTTCCCACCCACCAAAAAAAAAAAGCCCTAGTGGTCCTAAGCGCGACTGCTATGCTAGAGGTCTTGGGTTTGATTCCCAGGTCGAGCAAAAAGTGTTATTGGGTTTTTTTATGGAATTCTCAGTAGCAGCTTTGAGTTAGGATTTGTGCTTGGTCAATGGCAATAGGCTCGCCCCCTATTACGTGGGAGCTACCATACCGGCGAATTGTGGGTACACCCACATTGGTACACCTCTGCCTAACTTTTCGGGGAATACAGGCGTGATGGTATTTGTGATGTTAATGGTTTTGAGTTTGAGTCTAGCACCAGAAATACTACTGTGGCACTGCCGAAGTTTTCACGGAACCATTTGCGATTTATTTAAGGGACATGTAAAGTTAGTAGGATATTACACTTATTTTTGAAAAGTATCGCAATTAGATTCTATAGTACTAATAAACCACAAAAAAAAAACACAACATTTTTATTCAATCGCTAAGTACCCTAAAAATGCATTTAAAATTTACATTTTTAAATATCGCGCGTAATATGACGAAAATGCAAGACGCAGTGGACGCCATATTTACCCTGTGGTTGTGAGTTTGTGACGTCAGTTGGCTGTGTAAGAAAATGCGCTGATTGGCCGATCAGTTGACAGTTGACAGCTGGCACTTTAGTTTTTATAGCCGAATGACGTAATAACATGGTGGCGACTATTTCATAGTGACAAAGAACAGATAAAAAATGTGTATACTTTAAAATATTATTTAAACATTTATTTTGTTATTTTATGAACTAAATCTAACATTTACCGACTGCTTTTTGCCTAAGCTATCTCAATAATATATTTTTAGTTTTTTTCTCATATAGATTAAAATACCCTATTATGTCTGAATGTCTGCGTAGGAAAGTCCCTGCTGTCCGAGGACGAGGACGACGAGCCGGCCAACAGTGTGCACATGCGTGCTGGCGTGGGGGGCGCGGGCGGGGGCGCGGGGGGCGCGGGGGGCTGGATGTACCGGCCGCGCTGGCTGCGCAGCCACGCGCCGCAGCCGCCGCCGCCCACTCCCAAACCCAGCACGTCCATATTTCCACTCAAGGCCGTACAGGTAACACTTCATATGCAGTGCAACTGAGCTCAAGCTCTCCGCTTGGTTGAGGCGAATCAATATGTATATGAATATTTATGTTTTGCTGCCGAGCCCCAAGTTTTGCTGCCGTAATCCATTCCATCCAACCAGTAACCTTATGTTCTCCAGCTGTTTTCAATAATTTAGAAGTATTTGCTGCACTCAAGAATAATACAGTTAAACTCGACTCGTACTACGCGCAGGTGGCTGCAGACTGCATCACGCTGTGTGTGATCGACGACTGCCTGGACTCGGACGTGCCCCTGCTCGAGGTGTCGCTCAGTGACCTGCAAGTCGAACAGGTTCGGGAAGCTTTATCCGTTTTATTTAATAAAAAGATTATTAATTACTTACGGTACGGTATTGGAATGACTTTTTCAAATGTTTGTGTCTCAGGACCTTCGCAAAGTGGAGGAGTCATTTGAAGACCCGATGCTAGTGTCTACCCCGACCGGGCCGGGCGGCGCCATCGTGACGCGCACCTCCGGCGCGGGCGGCGGGCGTCTCGCCTCGTCGCTCACTATAGACTACTACAACCGGACGCTGTCCGGATGGGAACCGGTCGTAGAGCCGTGGAGGTCAGAATTTGTGGTCTATATTTATGCACCAATTTCTAAAATTACCTGTGGGCTTGGAAACAATCCTTTTGTATATGATAGCCAGATTCGTAACAGTATATAAGCTATATAACATCACGCTACGACACACGGGGGCGTAGCAGTAACCAAAGACGTAAATTACCACGGGTGAAAAATATCACGTGGAGTAAGTCGCGGGCAGAAACTCGTATTTAATTATCTGCGAGAAGTCATTCTCTTGTATCTATGAAATTGTTTTTAAAAGTGAAGTTGTTCGCATTTGGAGGTTGTCACAATATCGAACGATGTGTCGATATTTTACGCTCAAGCCGGTTGTAACATGTGAGAGCGAACTGTTGAGTGTAGCCGTGTGCTGCGGCAGGTTCGAGACGTCGTGGCAGTACACGCTGACGAGCTCGCTGAGCCTGGGCCGCGTGCAGGTGGAGGTGTCGTCCGCCGAGGTGCTCAACACCAACGTGACGTCGTCGCTCATCGAGCTGTGGCAGCTCGTGCGCGCCAACTGGACCGCCGACTACTACGCGCCGCAGGTACGTACAGAAGCTGAGCCCACAACCTGCATTATGTGGCTTGCTAGTTTGTTACAAGTCTGGAGTAAGTTGTCTTTACCTTTCTTATTTTCTCTTGAAATATTGACAACTGTCGAAGAGTAGTGCCTGAGATATTTGTAGGCATCCACGTCAGTTGGAATTGGCGCACACTTCAGGGTCAGTGAGGTGACTGGCTAGCGTGGTATTGAAGGGCGTGCTCTGTTACGTAGTTAACCGGCACACAGGAGCAGTCGCCCAAGGGCAGCCCGGCGGGGCACCGGCGCCGCTCGCCCTTCGTGCCCTACGCGCTGCGCAACCACACCGGCCACCGCCTCTGGTTCACCACGCTCGTCACCACGTCCGATGTGTGAGTACTGCATTCATATTCATCACCGCTCTTATGTACGAGGAGCTTGCAAATGTTTTGGTTTGTGTAGCCTTCGAAGCTCTTTACAAAGGTGTATAATACAGTAATCAAATGACCATACACCATAAAAAGTTGCTCAAGTTAAGGATCATTAGAACGGACATCATCGCGCTTGTGTTCTTCGAAGGTTACTTCGCTCGCATTTCGGCAGCTATGCCGCCTGCATATTGCTATCAACCGAGTACAAATCCAGATTCTATAATTATCAGATTGTTGGTAAATCCATGGTGATAATTATGATGGTCTGCCAGTAACACTCGGGCTGTATAGAGAGCACAGAATGATGACAAGAGTGTGTTGCGATACGGCCAGGTTGGTGGAGCAGCAGACGTGGTCGGGTCCCGACGACTCGTGGATGATGGTGCGCGCGGGCGACACGGAGCCCTTCTCGTTCGGCGCGCGGCGCGGGCGGCGCCGGGGCCGCGCGCCCGCGCCCGCCGGACACGGCGCGGCGCTCAACCAGCTCGCGCTACGGCTGGACGGCTGGTCGCCGCCCGACCCCGTGTGCGTCGACAGGGTCGGTGTGTTCTTCAGGAATCTTACGCATGGAGTGAGTAGGCCAATCCTATCTAAAGTTCTGCTCCTTTATGCTCGGAAATGAGTCGACGCGATCTAAACGTTGACATCAAATATTGTTACATCATCACGCCTGTATTCCCCGAAGGATTAGGCAGAGGTGTAACAATGTACACCCACAGTTCGCCGGTATATTTAGGTCCCATGTAATAAGGGGTGAGCCTATTGCCATTAACCGGGCACAAATCCTAACTCCGAGCTGCTACTGAGAATTTCATAGAAAAACCCACTAACACTTTTTGCTCGACCTGGGAATCGAACCCAAGACCCATCACCTCTAGCGTAGCAGTCGCGCTTAGGACCACTAGGCCAACGAGGCAGTTCCTAAATATTGTCCTTACTATTTGTAGAAATCTGGCGCTGAAGCTCGCATAGTTTTCGAAGTATCGCTGGAGGGTTCAGCTCGCAAGTTGGTGACCGTGCGCTCGGCGCTGCAACTGGTCAACAAGTTGCCACACCCGGTGGAAGTCAGAGTGGACCACGCACCGTCTGCAGGTGAGAAAAACCCCTCTTTTCGTTTGTCAGGTTTCTCCGCAATGTTGTGTCTCATCAACGAAGGATCAGGAAGCATAATAATCTCTGTCAAGTATTTTTTTTAGATAATTCGAATTAGTGTCCTTATTTTTCAATTGGTCACCGAAGTGACGTTTCATTCACCATGGTAGCCATTAGAGCTGCGCTCGTGCGCACCCATTCAGACGCCAGTGAGGTGCCTACAGCTCTAATACTTTGTGCTCGCCTATCGTTTGCTGGATGCACCGTCATGAAATCCCAACGTAATGTCCTAGCTCTTAAACGACAGAGCGTAGTCTTAGTATCGTCCGTTACCGCACTTGACAACCATAGGGCAGTGTGCACGCTATACATCATGTGTCGTCCGCCGTAGAGCGCGTGTACGCGCTGGTGCGCGCACAGCTGTCGGTGCGCGCGTGGAGCGCGGCGCTGGCCCGCGCGCGCGCGTGTGCGCAAGTGCCGCGCGTGTGCGCGCACGCTCCGCTGTCGCTGCTCTACCCGCTCCACCCTATACTTGTCAACTGCGGTACCCCCTTGCTCACTATACGCAGCGTGTAGTTCACACTAGAGTAGTGGTAGATGAAGCAACTTTACGCTTTACTGTACTTAGTGCAATATGTAATCTTTCCATGTAGTATATGTAAATGCTGGTTATTTTAATAAGAAATGTGTACGTATACAATTTTGTAATCATTCATGTATGTAATAATAGAATTTACTTTCTATTTTATACTGTTGTCTGTTAAGAAGATTAGCTCCGTCTCTATGTAAATACTGAAGTTTGTAGTTTTTGTCATTGCTTCCAGAATGTATGAAAAAGCGATCTTTTGTAGGGTTCCGTACGTCCGAATAAAAAACTGCCCCGTTGGTCACGTCGTCGCAAGCGCGACTGATGAGCGTGGGCTCCCGGGTTCGATTGGTGGTGTGATACCCCGTGCCTCCGAAAGCAGAAAAAAATTGTAAACTGCATCGTGTGACATATCAAATAAAAGGGCCTGTTGTGAGGATCTTAAATAAATATATTTTTCGTAATTTAAGAATAAATAATTTTCAAGTTATTCAAGAAAATTGCCAAAAATTTACCATTCCCACCTTATCCTCAAAACTACTGAACCTAAAGTTTTGAAAAAAAAGTATAAAAAGTCTATAATATTAAAATAACGTGGTAAATCACTCAATATGTGGGAGAACATATTTTTGTTGTTATTATAACCATTAACTCCTTTTATCTTTACCATTACTTATATTCAGAATACATAAAAACAGAATCATACTATATTGTGATAACGGGCTACAACGGAACCCTACACTGTGCGTGTCCCGACACGCATTTGGCTGTTTTTTTTCCATATTTCACTTTGGTCAGCATTGCCTATGTGGCACACAGTACTGAACTTTGTTTTGCTTGATTTATTATTAAAAAAATGACGTACATTCATGGAAACTAATATCAAGAATGAGAAGGCTTTGTAACGTGTTCAAAGTCATCTTGTGAAAGTCGTGAAAGCTGTATTGAAATTGGCAGTTTGTGCAAAAAAGTGTGGTTATCGTCATCCATGCCTCTCAGCCCAATGGAGCAGCGGCGGCGGCGGCGTGCGCTGCGCCACGGTGAGCGCGGGCGCCACGTGGGCGGCGCCGCTGAGCGCGCACGCGGCGGCGCTGTGGACGCGCCCGCTGCCGCGCGCCGCGCCCGCCGCGCCCGCGCCCTCGCCCGCGCCCGTCGACTGGCGCGCCGCGCCCGGCGCCCGCGCGCTGCTGCACTACGAGTGCCGCGCGCCGCCCGACCACATCTACAGGTGAGCGCTGCGGGTGGTACTGGACAGCGACACCCTCTGAACGGCGAGTATCGAATGCACTAATAACACTGAATAAAACTTATTTTTTATATTTGCCTCAGATTCTGCTGCGTGATAGTTCGTGAGAGATTCCCTCCAGACAGAGGATCGCCGATCGCTGGTCATACGCTGACATTAGTACCTGCACTAAGACTAGAGAATCTGTTACCGTTAGAGTTGCAGTACCGCGCCAATCCTGCCGTGCCGGGCTCTGCGGCTGCCAATGTGGGCGGCACTGTACCGCCCGGAGACACCATGCCCTTCCATGAGGTGGGTGATGCCCGATACCCTGTTACATACAAGTTTCGGTAAATAATAAAGCAGTTTCAATTATGGAATAAAAATATTCTTCTGTATTCAAATAGTACAGTAGAATTGGTATTTGCATATTATAGCGAAATTATTATTACTAAGATTTACGTTGATGGCAGACATATAAAGACCATTTTAAACTGCCTCCTTAGTGTAGTGGTCCTAAGCGCAACTGCATTTTTTTTTTTTTTTGGGGGGGGGCGGGAAATCATCAAATAACTTCTCCCGCCCTGGGCGGGGCGGGAGAGAGTGTCAGACTTTTACTGACTAAAAGCCACTCATGTTCCTTCTTGTGCCCTTTGCGTTCCGGGGGCGCGGTATCTCTTACGAACAACCCAAAGCCCCGGCAGGCATCGGCCCTCAGTGGCCCCTTCTCTATGCTGACATCTCGTTCATAATTGGTTTACTATAAATAACTTAGTATTAAATGAGAAGAAAACTAAATGCATAAGATTTGCTTTGCCGAATGTTAAAAGTTGTCCATGTCAAGTTATATTAAATAAGGATATACTGGAGTTCGTCGAAAAGACAGTTTTCCTGGGGATTATGCTAGACTCAAAGCTGCAGTGGGGTCCGCACTTAACATCTCTCGCAGGGCGGTTAAGTTCAGCCGCTTACGCTGTCAGGAAAATCCGACAATTAACAGACGTGGATACCGCGAGGCTGGTCTATTTTAGTTACTTTCATAGTATTATGTCTTACGGTATTTTGCTTTGGGGGCGGGCTGCAGATATTGATTCTATCTTTATTTTGCAGAAGAGGGCTGTCAGAGCTATCTATAATCTTTGCCGTCGTGAGTCTCTAAGGAAATTGTTCAAAAAAATTACTTTTTTCTTACATACTACAGGTCATATGTCGAATAGGTTCACTTAAAACCTTAGTTTTATATAATCTATCATCATTTATTTCAATTTTGTAAATGTGAGTACCATGGAGCCATTTATTTATTTTATTATTATGTGTTGGACACTACGAGCATGGTGGTTGAGGGCTTTGTCATGCTCACTTAAATGTCTCGCTGATGGTGGCGCGTGGGTTAGATCATTCGGTTCCCTTCATGATGGTTGAGCTAAGTGGTGCTGATCCTCGCGTCATGTTCGTGAACGGGCGCTGTCAGTTGGGATTGGTCATCTCTTAACTGCCATGCCTTACATCTTTAGTACTATTATTATCATAATTTTTTTTTATTGTTTTATTTTCAACTTCATTGTTTTCACATGTAGAAGCAACAAGAATATTGTAACCGAAATTTTGTAAAAACCAATTTGAAAAGAGTGTCCATGGAGTTTCTTGCTCGTTCTTCTCCATAGAGACCTACGTTTTGGAACGAGCGACTAGCTTAAGTTTTTTTATGAGTAACTTCTTGACAACTCAAAAGAGCCTGTAAATGGTCTAATTGAAATAAATGTTTTGACTTTGACTTTGAGGCGCGCGTGGAACACGAACGCGCCGTCGACACGGTCTGTCGTTATTTAAACGTAAGGACGGTGAGCTACCCCATTACTCACTGTCCACAGGCCCGTATCTACGGTGGCCGGGAGTCGTCTCGCAAGCGCGATTGCTACGGTAGAGGTCTTGGGTCTGATTCCCAGGTCGAGCAAAAAGTGTTATTGGGTTTTTCTATGAAATGGCAATAGGCTGCCTAACCCTTCGGAGAATACAGGCGTGATGATGGTATGTTTAAACAGCGATATATTTATTCATCCCAGGTGAATGTAGAAGAAGGCGTAGAACTAAGTGTAAAGCTGGAGGGTTTCGGCTGGTCCACCGCGCTCAGCGTGTGCGGCTATGGAGGTGGGAGCAGCAGCAGCGCGTCTGGGGGCAGCGGTGGCAACGGATCGTTCAGCGCCCGCCTCAAACTCAGGGACACGAGGGGACGGCGGCTGTACCTCAACGCTAGGGTTACTATCAAGAAGACCGATGGCATCAAGGTGCGTGGTTGTGGTTCTTGTAACTACATTATTGGTTTTAATTCTTGTCCCATATTAAGGAACAAATAACTAATTTTAGGACCTCATTTTATAACTAATTACTAGGTCGACTCTCGTCTTGAATGATAGTAAGGTTTCGTGCAGGTGTCGATATCGGCGGCCTACTGGCTGGTGAACCGCACGGGGCTGCCGCTGGTGTTCCGCGCGGAGGGCGGCGCGGCGGAGGCGGCGGGGCAGTTCGCGGAGCACGAGCTGGCGCGCATGGTGGCGCCGCTGCTGTTCTCCTTCGCGGAGGCCGACGGCGGGCCCACGCTGTGCGCGCGCCTGGGCCGCGGCCTGCCCGGCGAGCCCGAGGTACCCGCGGCACTCCTTGCTGCTACGCTGCACGACACGGATTGCTCTATCTTGTGTGGAAAATACCGCTCGTGTGACTAATAAAACTGGCATAGGACCATTTTTTGAAAATTTTTCATAAATTTGCAGTGGTGCTCGCCATTCGGGCTGGGCGTGGGAGTAAGCGTGAAGAAGCTGGAAGTCCGCGGCGAGGGCGAGGGCGGTGCGTCCGAGCGCGTGTACGCGGTGGGCGTGCGCGTGCGCTGCGGCCGCGGCCGCTACCGGCACACCAACATCGCCACGTTCACGCCGCGCTACCAGCTGCACAACAACACCTCGCACCACCTGCAGTTCGCGCAGAAGTGCTGCGCTACTACACTCGTGAGATTCTAACATATACGCACAGATTTTCATAATCAACATTATAATTAAATATTAAAGAGTTTCTTCCTAAAAAAAACATAATGGTTAATGATAAGTTGCATGTAAACGTTGGCTGTGCCTGTCTCGGTCGATATTCGCTAAACCTGGAAAATACGTGCACTCTTCCTTGGATTGAACAATGATTGTGTGATGTAAACGTGTAACAGAACGACCCCGGCGCGATGGCGACGCACGTGTCGGCCGTGTCGGGCTGCTACTTGCCGTGGCACTGGGCGCGCTGGGAGCGCGAGCAGCTGCTGTGCGTGCGCGTGCTGGCGGCGGCCGGGCCCGCGCCCGCGCCGCTCACGCAGTGGTCGGGCGGCTTCCGCGTGGACGCCACCCGCACGCTGCACGTCGCCTGCAGGTACTCACGGCTACATCCTATGTGACACTACTCAGCACTTCTGTGACGGCTGGCTTGCGGTTAATGTGTTACAAATTTTGTATTGCTCGTATAGACTCCATATGATGTTCAATATATTTTCCCAGAGAGTCGGGCGGGGGCTACCAGTTCGTCCGCGTGGAGGTGGTGTCCCAGGGCGCCACTATGTTCGTGGTGCTGACCGACGCCGAGTGCGCGCCGCCGCAGCTGCGCATCGACAACTATTCGCCCGTCTCCATCATGTTTCACCAGGTATGTAGCCAGGGTGACGGGCTGTCACAACATCTATCGGGGTATAAATTCCTGCTATTAGACCATAATTGCTTACTGATATCTATTCACCGTGAGACACAATGGTGTCGGCGCAGAGAGGTAACACACCCGCGTGCTGCAGGTGGGGTGCGGCGAGGAGTGCGTGGTGGGCGCGGGCGCGCGCGCGCGCTGGGCGCTGCCGGAGCCCGAGGCGGCGCGCGCGCTGGCCCTGCGCGCGCCCGGCGGCCCGCGCACCGCGCTGGCGCTCGACACGCTGCCGGCGCACCACACGCTGCTGTACCAGAACTTCATCTACGTCGCCTTCACCGCCACGCACCGAGCGTAAGTGCCTCGTCGTCTACACTCGCGCACACTCCGCGAGCTCGACCCGACTATACCGATCATTACAATTTATCCCTAGTCTACGCTATTCCACTGCAGAGCACGGGCCTCCCCCGAATCCTCCCTAGAACTTTTCCCGCGCAGATTATTTGAATATATAATCTACTTATCTTACAGTAAAAACATATTATTTTACGGAAGTTGGTTCGCAATTTGTTCAGCAGGAACAACGGTGGCACCACCGCGGGCACACAGGCGGCGGCCACGCCCGACGACAACGTGCTCGTGCTGGAAGTACCGCTGGGCACGACGCGCGTCGTGCTCGCGCGGAAACGATATGGAGACAGGTGACATACATAACTTCCTTTCTACTTACTTGTTTTTGTTGAGCTATCAATTTGTGACATCATATTAAATAATATCCAATGGTGTGCAGATCCCAGCTATGGCGTCGCGGTCCAAACGACCAGCTGGTTCATGAAGGTAGTTCACCGCCCCAGCCTACAGACGCGTTGCTGTCTGACGACGCACCCCTCTCGCCTCATGCTATGGTACGTAACTTTCATCTCGCTCGCGTCTCGTCATGTCTCGTCTCGCCATGTATAATGGCTGCATTTCATTTCTTTAAGCGCACCAATAATAAAAGTAACCGTATTGACGCGAATTTATGATTTGCAACAGTGAAATGACTTTCTACTTTGGACATTCATTGTAAAATAATCCTTCATTTAAGATGCTTATCACTATAATAATATCTGTAATACAGGTGTTGGACATCGAAGACGCGGCCCCGCGTCCTGGTCGCGCGTCTGCTCTCGTGCTGCGTCGCGCGGACCCGCGCCGCGCGTCCACGCAGGCGTGGAGGCTGGTGCCGCCCGGCCGCATGGCGTGCGCGCACTCCAACCTGTGCGTGCAGCCTGACGGACTGTCTCTCATGGCGCTCACTCCCGGTACGTGTCACCTCGTCACGCAGGCGTGGAGGCTGGTGCCGCCCGGCCGCATGGCGCAAGCATTGCGACGCAATTCATTGAAGATGGTTTCGAGACAAACAATGTCATAGGTGTTGTTTTTGTTGATCTATTAGCAGTCTATGATACAGCCAACATCAAACGTTTCCTACTAACACCGTTCTGCCAGGCTAAAGAAGTTGACATTGCGCTCAGTAATACCTGTCGCATCGTAACTGGGTGTCTGAAATCAACCTCTCTCACGATGTTGTACCCTTTGGAATAGCACCACCAGATGTCCGTCGTGAAATTGCTAACCGCATTGAGAAGGGAAAACAGGAAAGAGACAGCTGCCATCCCTTGCATGGTACCAACCAACACTTGCACGTCTGAAAAGTCCGCGGTCAGTGCCGCAAACGAGAGATACGCATTATGGAAGCAGAAGCACCCACCTCCTCCACACTACCTTGCCCTGGAGGAACATCTACCCGCTGGATGTGAACTGCAGTGGCCTATCTAGAAATCTCTTAACCGATTACGGACCCAGGTTGGCCGCTGCAATACTAATTTGACAGAATGGGGTATCTTAACCCATCCTAAACGCAGTGCCAGTTTGGAGCACTATCACAAGACATGCGTCACCTCCTCGGTTGAACGTCGAGCTCAACCACCTGCGCCATCCCAGATCATAACGAGGGCAATGATAGAGCTGTACAGGTTGCCCAGTGCTGGTCGGACAACAATTGAAGCTAGTCAATCGATACGAAAAGAAGAAGAAATATTTTCGGTTCTTTTTTGATTTTCCTAATTTTCGTGAGCGAATATTAATCGCTCGTTCATCAAAGTAGCGAGTAGACATTTTTCGTGATATTCTAGTTTCCTATGGTTTTGCTAGTTATATACTTTGATTATTACAATATGTCCACCAATGTTGTATGCAGGTACTCGCGTAGTTCTCGGCCTGCCCGCGTCCGGGCGGGCCGGCTGGTCGCCGACGTCGCCGGTGCCCGCGGAGCAGGCCGTGTCGTGGCACACGCTGCGGCCCGGCTCCGGCAGGCTCGACGTCACGCTGTGCGCCGACGGGCCCACGCGCGTCGTCCGGATACACGATCATAAGGACCCCGTACGTATGAAGAACGAAAACAACAGGGCTCTATGTGCGCGCTCTACGACGACTTGGTGCGACGTCAAGTCGCGATGTGGAGAAACGTTTCGGCAGTGGCATGGTTCCCCGCAGGAGGCGGGGCGGGCGGCGGGCGGCGAGGGCGCGGAGGCGGGCGAGGAGGGCGCGCGGCGGCGCGAGTGGGGCGTGGCGGTGGCGCTGGCGGGCGTGTCGCTGTCGCTGGTGGCGCGCGCGCACGAGCTGGTGCACGCGCTGCTGGACAACGTGCTGCTGGACGTGGCGCTGGCGCCCGCGCGCGCCGCGCTGGCGCTGCAGGTCGCGCACATGCAGTGGGACAACCAGGTCGCCGCCGCTTACTGTTGTGTGCTCGTTCTCGTTGTGCCCGCAGTAAACGCGGGGACCGCTCCTTTTGGTCAAACTAATAGCTTTCGATACTCTCCGGCCCACACAGCAACTCAATACACGAAATGAAATTACTCCGTTGCTGAATAAAATAACGGCTAACCAACAAACATTTGAATGGATGTAAAATGTTCTAGTTCAAGATGGGCTGTAGTTTCGGACCATAATAAATCTATCTTTCTGGAAACCTCACTGGACCTCACGACAAGGGATCTCCTAGTGGGGTCCACAGTAAATCGTATGTAGAATGTACCAGATGAAATCAATACAGACATTGTATGTTAATTTTACTATTTCCCGATACAATAATCTATAAAAAAAATGATTTCGGTATGGTGTGCAAATATAATTCTGGGTCTGGGTATTTATGATAAAACACAAGAACAACGAAAAGAATATGAGCCTTTGAATCCAGTTGCTGGGCACGCCGAGCCCAGTGCTGCTGTACTGCCTGCCGGAGCGGGGCGGCGGCGCGGGCCCGCTGCCGGCGCTGCACGCGGCCGTGGAGCTGCAGAAGGCGCCCTCCAAGCGGTACAACGCCTACTTCTTCAGGCACCTGGTGGTGGCGCTGAGGCCGCTGGCCATCAGGCTGGAAGAAAGGTCATTTACAAAATTCAGTCGATTTTAGTAACCAATTGTTCCGAAACTCACTGATCGTGCTCCACAGTCAGTATGCATGCATACGTATCAGCGTATTTCAATCCCTATCTGTCATAAGCAATGCCTGGCGCGAGTACGGCGGAGTAACGGAGTGGTTGTGGCAGACTGATCCTGCAGCTGTGGGCGTGGGCGTGGCGCGGCGCCGACGACGCGCGCGAGCTGCCGGACGAGGCGGACTACGACACGCAGCGCATGCTCAGCGAGCTCACCGCGCTGCACAGCACCAGATACTACTTCGCTCTCATCAAGATCATTCCCAGCCAGGTAGAGCTTCGCACTCTAATGGCTTCACACATATTCGGCAACGCTTGTTAGGGTTAGGATAGGCCCCAGCAGATGATAGTGTAACGTAGGCGTTCGTTGAGCGCATGCGCAAACGTGACGCAAACGTCGCGTCGCCGTGCTGTTAAAGTAACCTTTGAACTTTCAAGTATGCTCACTAAAAAGACACTAAATTGCGCATTTCAATAAATACATTATAATAACTGCTTTGCTGTTTTCCCTTTGGCCCTTACAAATATTGTTTTGTTTACATCGCACTCAGCTATCGGCGTCCGAAAAGGTCAGATTCGATATCTATAACCACTTATTAGTTATTCGTTATTTTTGCTACGAGACATATCAACAAAATTATGCTATTTGTAGATTCGCTTAACGTGTCTGATGTGTATTCGTGCCCTATCCGAGTGAGCGCCACTGGCCCACGGCTAGACAGTAGCAGTTTGCACTAAAATCACTTCCTGCTAAGTAGTTGGGCTATTAGTCCTATCAGTACTTTTTCCTTATCATTATTCGTCATACTCTTCTGTGCATACATGTTACTCGCCAGCTCAGCGGTACTACTTCCCCTGAGCGTGATGCCTAACTAAAACCGTGATGATGGAACCGTGTCGCTGCAGCGCTTCACCCACCCTCCACCTCCGCAGATCCGCCTGTCGATGTGTACAGCGAACAAGCTGGAAGGTTCGCTGAGCGCGCTGAAGCGACGACTCGGACTTACGTTCATCAAGTTCGAGGACGCGGCGGTGGAGCTCGAGCCGTTCGTGCGAGCGCACGTGTTCGACACCGCCTCCTACCTCGGCAGGCAGATGTTAGCGCACTTCAAGGACGTAAGTTCGCCTTATACACTATGCTTGTAACTTATAAACGAGGTTCCTAGCAACCTACAATCATAGTTAACGCGGTTTTTATCATTGCTGACGTCATGTATTGGTGGTTGATTAATTTGTACATTAACATTCTCCCTCAGGAGCTAAAGTGGCAGGCTGCTAAGATCCTGGGCTCTGTGGACTTCCTGGGCAACCCACTAGGCTTCGTGGCTGACGTGTCGGAGGGAGTCACAGGCCTGCTACTGGAAGGCAACGTGGGCGCGCTGCTGAAGAATGTGACTCACGGCATATCCAACTCTGCTGCTAAAGTTTCAGGTTGGCGACCAATAAAGAAATAAGTAATATTGTATCGGAGTTAAACTCACTAACTTTACTACTTAACCTAGTGCTTTAAGGGTTTTGGACTTTGAAGCAGTCAGGATTGTACCATCGCACCACGCTCAGGCAACCCTTTACCCTGGAAGAAGAACCTGTTGCCTGTACAAGTATTACAAGTGGCATGTCCCCGCAGAGTCCCTGGGCGACGGGCTGGAGCGCGTGGTGGGCGACGAGGCGCACGAGGAGACGCGGCGCCGCATCCGCTCCGCCGCGCCCGGCGCGCACCTGGCCGCCGGCTTCCGCGGCCTCGGCCTCGGCATCCTCGGTGAGTCCGGAGCTACGCCCAAACTAGTCGTACAACTCCAAACGACGTACCGCTCCAAAACTTATCGTTTAGTTTTGGGGTTTTAGGAAAACATAGTTTGTCACTTTGTGAAAGGTAGCTCATTTTGTGGCGAGTCGTTCACAACTCGAATAATTGTGTGAACTGCGTCTTTGCGAATGGAAACCGTTTACCGACAAATTTCAGTAAAGCCTAACTAAGGTGTCGTTGTGGTCAGGTGGCATGACCTCACTGGTGAAGCACAGCTACGAGGGCGCCACTTCAGAGGGACTGGGTGGGTTCCTGGCGGGCGTGGGAAAGGGGCTGGTGGGCACCGTCACCAAACCCGTCATCGGGGTCCTCGACCTCGCCGCCGAGACCGCCTCGGCGCTTCGGGACACCAGCCGCAGGTCAGATTGCAATTACCCTGTGGAATTGTTACGAGTTCAATATTTGTAGAACATCGCTCAGTTCACGTTTGGTAATTCCTTCGCAGATCTGACAAGTGGGTGCCGTGCCGCGTGCGGGGCCCGCGCTGCGTGGCGGGCTGCGGGGGGCTGCTGCCGCGCTACTGCTCGGCGCAGGCGGCGGGCGCGGCGCTGCTGTACGCGCTCAACCACACGGACTACTCCGAGCACTTCCTGGCCTACCGCGCCGTGCGCGACACGCCGCACGACATCCGCGCGCTGCTGTCCGACACCTACCTGCGCATCATCACCTGCAAGCACCAGGCACCGCAGGTCGTCATGGAGACGCATCTCAGGTTTCATATTTGGATTAACACGTTCATTTATATATTTTTATGTTTTGACGACATGTTGAGCGATTGGGTGCTGCGTGTCGCAGGTTCGATTTCTGCACGGCACAAATATTTGTATGGCCTACAGATAATTGTTCCAGGTCTGGCTGATTTATTTATAGAATTTTTAAGTAAATATAAAATATCAGTAATAGCCGTAATTCTCAGTAGCAACGCGGAGTTAGGATTTGTGCCCAGTTAATGGCAATAAGTTCGTCCCCTATTACATGGGACCTAAACATACCGGCGAACTGTGGGTGTACATTAGTACACCTCTGTCTAACCCTTTGGGGGAATATAGACGTGATGGTATGTTATGTTATATAAAATATCAGGAAGGCCACTCGCTGTGTTATATAGACATCTGCGACGGTTTCTCGGCGCGGCCACGACGTCATAACTTCTTCGAGGTACGGACGCTGCCACGTAGTGGTACGCTTTGACTTTCCAAAAACAGATCCGTACGCGGGCCGTCCGCTGCGGACCGTTCGACGCGGATGTCCACCGACGTGGCGTAGTTTTGTCAGATGTCGTGGTCCACAGCAACCTGGTGTCGTGCACGGTGGTGCCGGCGGACGGCGCGTTCTTCGTGGAGCTGGGCGTGCGCGGCGGCGGCGGCGCGGAGGGCGTGCGGCGGCCGCGCGTGCAGTGCGACAGCGCGCAGCTGGCGGCGTGGGTGGCGCGCCACGCCGCGCTCGCGCGCCAGCTCTACCACGAGCGCGTGCACACGCTGCTGCCCAGCACCGACCCGTGAGCCTGACCATCTCCAGCCAGCCACCGTGTCCCTCCAAATATTGCATTTCATAGATATTGCCTCACAATAAGGATGTAACTCGTGTCGTGAGTGCTTATGCGACATATTCAAAATGTATTATTAAAAAAAACGTTTCTTCTCGCCTCTACGATATTATGTCTAAACCTCAGAAATGTATTCTCACAAAATCGATATTCTACTACATATGATCACACTTAATTTGTTAATTAGTAAACACTAGCGAAATGTTTGGCTATAGGTAGCAATAAAACTACTCGCGACCGAATCGATACATTTCAATGTCCTACAGTGGATTGACGAATTAAACCGACGAAACAACTACGTGATTGACATTGGAACGTCGTTATGCAAAATCGTTCCACTCCACGATTGAACTTATTAGAGGTCGGACGATTTTGCATTACTACATCCATTTGTTAACGATAATGAAACGATTTACTATTATAAAATCTCGACTAAGACTTAAACACGTGAAAAACATATTGCAATCATATGAAAACTTTGTTTATTTTTATGTAGAACAGCAATTATGCCCGAAATCCTCTGGTTCCGTGCATACAGAACTAGCTTCACTTCTGAGCTAGACAGCTTGTGGTTAGTCAAGACAATAAAGCCAAGCAAGCTCGTAGTTTACTATCTTAGGTTCGTAACACTTGCCTCTTGCGCATCGGACATTTATATTTAAAATAGAAGATAGAAGTAATTTTATTTTTATTTGTTTTATACATAGAAGTCATGCACAAACATATCAATGTGCATAGTTCCCCCTTCTATTAATGTATTCCATATAGTTGAAATTCCGTTTGGACCGAAGACCTCCTAAAACCTTATTAGACTGACGACTTCCTGAAGTTAGATATTAACATTTGACGTAGTAGATACATCGCTAAGTATTCGTAAGTATTATAGTAAAAGACACTGCAGGCGACAGCTTACTACTGCAGTCTCGTGGTGTATAATACTCCTTTAATAGTTGCGAATCTAGTTATGACATTATAGCATCCTTGTATACACATACATCACAATATATTCCGAAATAATCTGTTTCTTAACTCGTGTGTTCAAAATCTAAAAAAGAACCCAATGTCCCGGACAGACACTTAACGGATATCTACAATTTTATAAGATAATGTAATATAAGAATGATATTATCAAGACTACGTAGGTATTCTCTACCAATACTTTAATGCAATCACGTTAAACCTTTACCGAGTCAGTATACACCGACAGTATAATAGTCGTTTTGTAACTAGTTTCTATATGACGTAACATTTTAATATGATCAACTCTAAGTGGTGTTGTAACCTTCCACTATGAAATATGTCATAGTCTTCTTGCGATTAGTAATCCAAAACTCTTTAAATTAGAATTGACCAGATGATGCGAAGCTGCTTCAATATTAGAAGTACCATTTTCACTGCCTACTATTAATAATTCATACATTAGCTGGTGAATTTTAAATGAATTCATAAAATGCAGTAAATTAATTGTGATTTTTTTTGTAGTATATTAAATCCCACGGGCGATGTCCGCTGCTCATGTGTCGTCTTGTATATTCTGGTGTGTGATGGTGTAGTGGCGCTCTCGCGTCGCACTGTGCTTCATGTGCGACACTTGTACGAGTCTGTGTGGCTCTATGACTTTGGTTTAGTGTATGTATAACGGGAGAAACTCTTTAACGCGACCCAGCAGTGAGAGATGTGCTGTGAACGGCACTATATAAATTAGGACAATAAAAAAGCGGAAATGTTAAACAGAGTCAGTCAGAGAGAGGTTGAGTGAGTGAGAGCGAGTCTATAGATATTCTATCAAACTTAATCCTAAGTTGTAGACAGCCGGGGCAGAACGCGTTAAAAAATTTCTCCGATATAATTTAATATAACTTCAGATTAATGTATTTTGTGTACGTGTGGGAGATTTGATGAGTCTAGAATGATCAAAATTATCTTAGGCTGTGATATAAACCTATGACAAGTCGACGTATAAGCCAAACTTTAAAACTGGGCAACACTTTCGTATCGCATACATTCCATTGCGGGTTCCTTGACGTGTTGTTTCCATGACTTCGCAGTGATAGAGCAATGTAATGAAAGTTGTACTGCATTACGGGTTAGACCGCATATCCCTTGTGGAGTGTTGCCAGTTTCTGCAGTAAGACGACTGTTCTACCATAAATGTCGTGGAAGAGGAAAATTGTTTACGATTGTGTTTTATAATGGTGAACGTCCAGATAAATGAATCCATTTGTGATTGTATATTGTACGTTTAGAAACGTTGAAAAATTTTATAAATTGATTGGGAATTGGGAAAAATAAATTGATTATTATTTCGTATGGTTTTATGGAAAGTTAAAACAAAATTGAAAGAAACAGTTGCCAGTAATAATTGAATCAATATTGTCATATGATAATGTGAATTGGCTTTGATAAAAGACAGAAGTATTTAATAAAAATAGAAAGCGATTATGTTCATAATAATATCGTTTGTTTGTCTGTTTACGTGACTTAGCATTGTGCCTGCAGGCTATGAGTACCTTAGAGATTGCTCATTATTTTATAAGCGAAGTTGTTTTTATCTGACGTTACTTACACCATAGTTTTCTGGGGCCGGTTTACGCGTTGATTAGCGCGACTAGTCAGTCCCAGTACTTAACGTTATGAAAGTATGTACGTGTACGTGATACTTCTTAACGTACTGTAACAAAGTGTAGACTGGTCTTCAGTTATGGCTAAAACAGTTTTTGTATTAAGTTATAGATAACAAGTGTAATAAATGAGCGGAAATGTGCACGCTTTACAAATTGTCTTCATGCTTCGCGTATCTCCATTGGGATACAAGTAGGTGGGTTCAATAGGTTCAATAATTCCTGCAAAATATATCCTATCATTTGACCATGCAATTGCAATGATTTAGAAAATGGTATGTTTTACATCAAATGTAACGATCAATTAACACGTTTAACTAATATTTTTTCAAGAAATGTAAATGTGACGTCAGCGTTAATTTTAATAATATCTTATAGTTTAGTTAACATTACCAAAGTTCGGCTTTTAAACTATAAGTGGAGAGGGTTTCTGTTTGTATTTATTTATTTATTACGAGAATGACGGCGATAGAAGTTAACACTTATTTATTTCACACCAACTGTTGTGGTTTAGTTTCATAGAAATAAAAACTCTTCAAATATACCTTGTTTTAATGTAATTTTACAAACTAATTTTCAATATTCCCGTTTATTGTTGTTGATTTAGGAGAAATAGGTATTGTCTGTTTATATCACCAACAATGAGTGATATAATTTCACTGGCAAAACAAACAAAATATGGACAGATAAAATATGTAGTGATGGCCCAGTAGTTAAGGCGCCCGCCTTTCATGCTCGAAGGCTTTGGGTTCGTTACCAGACACGGGCTAGTACCAATATAAATTTCTATTTCACATATACTTTCTAAGTTTGTCGGCCATTACTGACATCGATGAAGGAAAACATCATGAGGAAACCATTATAAGTTAGAAATCATCAACACGCCTTCAGTAAGCGTTGTGTTCAATGCTCGTGCCTTCTCTATACGAGAAGAGGCTATTGCCCTTCAGTGCGGCAATAGTACTTAGGCTAGTATAGTATGGTGAAAAACGAATGGACATGGACGTGTTCGTTTCTGATGAAGCAACCTTCACAGAAGGGGAAAATAGAGCCATAAGTAGGTACTAGTGTAAGAACTACTACTGAAGCGGGTGCACTATCAAATACTTATATCACATCTGGGAGCAATTTCTACAAGGAAATAAATTGTTTCCAAGCAGTAAATAACAATCAATCCCAGCAATAAGTGTTTACTTATCATCACAATAAGATGTTTGGCGACCTTAACATAACTGGAAGCTCTTAACTCGCAAACAATGATAAAGCGTCGGTAGATAGCGCAATCACAGCGACATTCACGCGCAGACCGCCATAGCCCGAGCGCGTCACTCGCACGCCACCACCGGCCCGCTCACCTCCGGACACACTCACTTGTCACCAGAGGACAACAGAAAGCCAACAGTTGGACTCCCACGCTACATACTAACGTACGTATTACAATAGTTCAATGAAAAAGGTTAGAATGCACGCGACCACATTGTTAGCGTGTTTGTTTGTCGTGGCGGTGAACGCAGCGACCTTGAACACGTTGAGGTAAGTAAATGACTCGTTAACGGACGCTATTATGTTTAGGTACTGTCAATCGCAACTTGAATATTAGTTTGCGAAAGTACAATGTGATTGTATCCAACTCCAAAATGGACGCACTAGTGAGAAGTAGGTAGGCACTTGTTTATGTTCTGAACAAGGTAGAGCTGCTGCAAGTTGATAATGACCATGGTGGTGAACACACCGCGCCGAAGTGTACTGGACCAAAACGATACCGATATCAGAGGCCCTCGCACGAGTGCGCTGACGTAAAAGTATTCGAATTTTAAATTGGTAGTAGGACTATCTGTTAAGACAATATAATAGGTAGCATTTTGGTTTATTATGAATAAAGCCTTCAAACTTAATAAGCATTATGGGCCTCTCCGCCCATAGTGCTTAAAAAGTTTGAAGGCTTTATTATACTATGTTTCTAATTAACATTAGATAGAAATTTAGTTATGTTTACTTCGCGCGCTTGTGCTAGGCTTTTCAGCTCACGACCTACGAATTGTTTCAGCATGACGTCTGTCGACTACAACGAAGTTCCGATACAGGAGAAAAGTTTGTTCCAGCCACCGCTGCAGGAAGTGGTCGATGGTGAGTAGGCACACGTATCTCACTCCCGGGGACAGTCGTATACCTACCTACTCTCTGTTCTCTACTGTTTGCAATGCTAATTTCAGTCACTACTTCAATCCAGTATTTTTAATTAGTGATCACAGTGTCAGACGGTCCTTGTTTTTTTGTCGGTGGCCAGGGAATTAGTGTAGTCACCGACACAGACCCGGGGGATATCATCCTATCAAGTTTGAGACATGCAGTAAAGTATTATTCATCAGTAATGTTATCAACTAATTGAATCGATGTCAATGTGCAGTATTGTCTGTGGGACTAACCAGCACATTCGCGTCGATCGACGTATCAGCAGTGGATTCTCCGGACCTCACCCAGTCGCCGTACAACCTCACATCACCAGGTATGACGAACTCCATAGCTTTATAGTTTATGTGTAGAAGCTGTTGTTGTCTTCATGATGGATCGTGTTTAAGACGGACACAAATCGCTAAGCATCTGCTGATACCAAAATGTTTTTAACTTTTGAGCAATAAAACTGATGGTATCATAGAAACGTTTTTTAATAAGAATTACACGTTTATTTGTCACCATTACAGCAGTTGTTATATCTATCAGGTTTTTCCTGTAACATTTTGCGCGGTTAATATTATCATACGTTGGGATTGCTTTGTTCAGTATGTACCAAAATGATAATTACGTGTGAGTGATGTCGGCCATGAAACAATTATACAATTAATCATATTGACCTATTAGGTAATTGTTGTTACAAATCTCACGCTATCTACAGTAAATAAGTGATAAGTGAGACTATATTTTTCTCTAGTTATCTATCAGATGCTTTACACACTGAATATTACAGTTATTATAATATTTAAAACTAGCTGTTGCCCCCGACTTCACCCGCGTTTCCGTCGTTTTTCGTAAAAAAAGTAGCCTATGTCCTTCCGTATTTCATGTATAACTTTGGTGTTTCTATACCGATTTCTATGATTCTTTTTTATGGAATAGTTAATAATGTTAACTATTTTAATTAAGGATGACTGAGAGTGTTATAAACGTAAGAGTAGACAAATATAATCAGAAAGCTTCGAACTGCTAAGCTATCGGGAGTTACACGTGATATTGTGAGTCAACCATAAAAGATAGACATATGCTGTCGTGGGATATTTTTTATATAATTTTAAGGAGAACATTTCCGTCATACATGATTTCTGTGTAGCTTTAACCATTAAGGTTGCACACGCGACGGAAGCTTAAAAAATGGAGTAACTTCTCCCGTTTTCCCAACATTTCCCTTCACTGCTCGGCTCCTATTGATTGTAGCGTGATGAAAAGTATACTATAACCAACTCAGGAGTATGAAAAATAATTGTACCAAGTTTCGTTAAAATCCGTCGAGTAGTTTTTGTTTCTATAACGGTTATACAGACAGACAGACAGACAGACAAAAATTTCACTGATTGCATTTTTGGCATCACTATCGATCCCTAATCACCCCCTGATAGTTATTTTGGAAATATATTTCATGTACAGAATTGACCTCTCTACAGATTTATTATAAGTATAGATAAAACAACGAATGCTCTTAACTGAATCAGGTCTGACGGGCAATGCCAAGCTTATCGAGATCGGTGGCCCACCATACTTGCTACCGCTGGTGCAGCGGGACAAGATCTATGACCTGGCGGCACTTGCGCGCCACCTGAGCCGCGACCCCACACTGATGGTCGGCGCCGGCGCAGGGCCGTGGCCGCACATCGATGTCAACTGTGAGGTGAGTTGCCTTGGATCTCAGAGTGCATACAGTCTCTAGTAGGTAACAAAGCGAACTGGCAGGCATAATGTAATAAATGTAAGCATATCGGCGATGGTGCCACTTCATACCGAGCCAGAACGAAATTACCTAATTTCACTATGTTGATAAGAGATCCCAATTAAACACAAATAAATCTAGAAAGTACCTACTATTAAGTTTTTAACATCGAAATATGTACCCACCTGACAGCAACTGAATTTAAAAGTCCACAGCGATAACAACAGTGACCTGTATTAACCGACGTTTCTGCCACATTTCTAGGGTATAATAAACCTGAGTATCCGTAACGGCGCGGTGGACCAGGGCACCCGAATAGTGTCTGTAGAGCCGGTGGGAGCAGCTAAAGGCAAGGGCAGCTACCTGCAGCGGCGACTACCTAACACCGAGACCAGGACAGCGTTGTTGGGAAACTACCTCCTCAGCGAGGGAAAACCTGGCAAGGTTTGTGACTTTGGAATTGTTTCAAGCCAAGCACACCAGCTTCTAAATTAAACCTTTTACAAAATCTTTTCCGGAAGGCTATAGGTACTATGTCGATCAAACATATTTTGACTGAAACTTACTTAAGTCATTGTCTTTCCACTTATTATTTAAGTGGGTGTAGGTACTGTTAGGTGTTATTATTATTTCTCCGGTCCGGTCCGGTGATAATGCTGGGGTCGTAACAGCTACCCTAGGACTCAACTCTGAGTCCTGTACTTCTTTAACAAGTTTGCAAATAAACAAGCTTGCATTAAAATTTATAAATTTCAGGTGATCAAAATAGTCGCTAAGAAACGTATTGGCCCGTCGAACTTCATCACGGCTATCAGAGAGACTCTCAAAAATCACTACGGTGACAAAGTTGTTGGTACGTATATTGTTCCTGCCCTTAGTAAGCATGTTGATTCTTACTCTCGAGACTTCTTATCATCCTTCTTGTGCCAGGTCTCGGTGGCATGTTCATGCTTCGTTCTGGTAAGGTGAAGTTCCACGTGATGCCGGATTTCTCTAGCACCCGGCTGTGCACGGACTCGGACGTGGACGGCTGGCTGCACTACTTCGAGATGCGCGCGCCTATCACACACGTCGGCACCCTTGTCACTGGAGACCATGTTAGTATTCCTTTACCCACCACTTCCACCGTCGTACCGCGGACCAAAGCGCTTGTGGTTTTGAGAACTTTACTGTTGGGTTTTCGCGTAGGTACTGTCGCCTGGTGCAGTGAAATGTTCCATGCGGCTGAAAATGTACTATATTACTTATTTAATAGCCGTCTATGATAGTGTTAGGTATTATTTGCGTAACTATCCCGAGCACCTGCACCCGCTTAACATGAGCCACCTCCTCCCCAGGGTCTGGACCTGCGCGTACAGCACTTCCATGGGTTCAGCGAGCACGGCGACGGCGGCCACTACCACTACGACACCACGCCCGAAGACGTTCACTACGAAGGGTACTTCGCACTGGCGTCTTCCATCATCCGCGTAGACGCGCCTGAAGAAACACACGTTGTTGGACGAGACTAGAATGTACACCGACCTTTAAGAAATCTCAGAACAAAGTGCATTCTAACACCAACCTTAACGAAGAGTGGTCACTTTATTAATTTATTTTGCTCAATATATTGATGGTACGGACGCTGCGATTGAGTGGCGCCCATTTCTGTACTGGATTATACTTATTTATTTAACTATGTGTGTGCTATGAACAAAGTATAGAGTTGTCGTTTACTTGTTAAAATGTTATTATTATTTATTAAAAAAATACCAATTAAGGCAATCAACGAACGATGTTTGATGTGTCTCTGGCCAGCTTCGAATGCGGTTTTAAATTAAATCGATTAAGTGTCGAAACAATAAACCGTCAATAATGTGCATGACTGCAAGCCACGTCGGACATTATAAAATTAATAATGTATTGTTTCTTTGTAAAACATTTTATACTTAAAGTCACATGTAAGAGCGATGTCCGCAAATACGTAATGATATCATCTGCACTGTCATGCCATACCTAGGATGATGTACGGATGCGACTTGCGAGCGGTGGTGGCGGACTCATGGCGCTGTTCAGCCTGTCTGGACAAAGGTTTTAACTGCGGTTGAATTTGTACCAAGTTCAATCGCGGTATCATTTATCGCGTAAAAAATTACTGATCCATATATTTACGTTTGCATCACTAGGATAAATGTACAGATCAGCAGATTTTTTATCGCGATCCCAGGGTTGTGTCGTGCTTCCATCGTTTTCAAATCGAACGACGCTAATGGTGGCTCTCGAATTATTCAACGCTCTTGACTCCATAAAAAACTTAAGTCGGAAACAGTGATTCTGTTTGTTACATTCCGATGAACCTGTTAAGTTAAGTCGTGTGGTGCCTTTTAATAAAAATAGTAAGTAAAGAATTCCACTTACCTTGTCCGGCGCGGGTCTGCCAGGCAATGCTAAGCCTTACGATCGAGAGGCAGTCCTACTCGAGCGCCACTTGCGCATATTTAGGTGTCTCATTTAAGGTATGATTTACGTAATAAAGTCTGGTGTTCTAGATGTATGAGCTAGAACTACTACCACCACTACTAGAACTTGATAGCAAGTCACGCGACAGTACAAATGGCAAGTACACAGGGATAAACTGTACGATCTACTACCATATAGGTTCAAATGTATTCCTATCTATCCACAAAATACATAGTTTGTGAAACAAGCCAGTGATCTGCTTCCTACAATATTTTTCCTGAGTATTATAAGTGTGAGCTTCCGTCGGCGTCGCGGCGTGGGTCTTCCGCAGGCACTCCCACCTTCGGCCGCAACCAGAAGATGTATTGCCACCGTCAGGTTCAGTGACGATATCACCGTAGAGAAATGGAAAATGTTACATTTGTGATCTCATCACGTAGGTGCCAATTTGCGATTTTGTAGAAAACCGCCAAACGTGTGTGTGTTGTTAAATAAAATAACAAGAAGGCTTCACCGTGTATTCAACTTATCTATGTGGGACAATTGTATTGAAATGATTGCAATTTTAGTTTTATTATTTACACGGAACTTGTTTTTACGTTTTATACGAAAATTTGTCGTATGGTACAACGCAAGTCAAATATTATATTTTAGGACAAAATAATAGCACGATCCAAAGAGGCGGAAAAAATATTACGACTCTCAAAAGTACGTAAATAAATAGTTGTATTATTTAGTGTAATCATCACGAAGGAATGGAAAAATGAAAAGGAAATGTAATCTAAACGAATGTTCCAAAAGAGGGAGCTTGATTGTTTCTGTAATCTTTGTTTGCTAAAGGTAATCTCTGGCAGTATTGCCTAGCGAGATCACAAATCTTTCAACGATAGAATTACGCTAATGCTACACGAGCTACACTACTGCCGGGGAACACAGGCTATGTTTTATGATATACTTGACTTCTAAGTCGAGAGCAGAAGCATATAACTGGAGGCATTACAAAGCTATTTACAAACTATAGGCTTTGTCCCTCTGTTATATGGTTGTTAACCCTGTACTCCTACGTATCCCAGTCACGCTAACGGCACATTATATAAGGCGGAAGTTCGTCGCAAGATTTTGAAGACCGATCGAGTCAGTGTGATGCATGGCAGCTGGAGACTGGAGCACGACCACCGGCGGAACGTTACATAGTGGCACCTTTACAAATCTAACCGATGCTACAGACGCGCGCTGTACCATACGACTGAAGACGGTTCCTCGCCAGTCCGTGTGGGCATACATTCACAGAGACTGGTTCTCAGCTACATACAAAAATAAAGTACATTATATATTATATACAGTAACATGACGGCCGCGATCCACGCGGCGCCTTTATTTTATATCACGTCAGATTATTTGAACGCAGGCGAAGGGTTCAATATTACGTCAGAATTTTCAAGAAAAGCTATTTAACCGACGCGTGACGTAAACGTGTCTTTACCAGCTTTATTCATTATATTTTTACAAATGATTAAGATTGAATGTAGATAGGAAAACTTTTAAATATGAGTGACGCTGCTAATCAGGCCTATGATGTTCTTAAATATAATGATAACATGCGTACTTAATAACATAGTTTGCAACGCCATCTAAAGTGACTAAACAAGGATCCATGTTGGCTTCAAACCTGTCAGGTAATTTACAGTCTCAGTACGCACAATACCTCCCACGAGTTTTATCTTAATACAAAACAGAATCAAACTCTTCTAAGAGACAGTGTCAAAGGACCAATGTTTTCCAAAATACATTATAATACATGGTTTAACATTAAAACGCACACAAAGAATGACATTGATTGTTCGTGTTGGATAAATTACATAACACTACACCACGCCTGTCGTCCCTGAAGGGACAGGGATGCACCTATACACACCTGTACACCCACATTCCGCCAATTCATAAGTCCCATGTGATAGGGGGCGAGCCTACTGCCATCTACTGGACACATTCATAAAAGTGTACATATTATAACATCACTAACAGTATATCTTACAACAGTAATTTAGCTGCTTCATCGTCTGACGACGGACAGTGCACGTCGACGCACTAACACAACTCTTGAAGCACAACACAGCCTGCATTTGCTAGCGGACTAACAACAAATGTATCATCTATAACATACTAGACCGTACCGATACTACAGTTGGCCGCGGAACGTGATATCAAATCAAAAGACGTCATTTGCGAAACCAACTCTGGCGCAAATACAAAATCCTGCGCAAGTCGATTTATAAAGCTTAGCTTTTTGGCAAATGTTGCGCAAAGTATACACTGTCTTTTTAAATGAATTGGAGATTTTTTCGTGATTCCTCTGGTCGTTCTTCTTACGCGGTTACGTGACCGACTGTGGTCGAGTATTGACATATAATTTTGAGCTAATTCTAATCAATGATAATGATATTTTTTACAACTAACTACAGCTGCGAATGCACTGTAAATGATATGAATTTACTAAACATTTCACTTGAGAGAATGTTCGTTTATTGTTATCGTATCCTGATAAAGCGAATGGTGAAATAAAACTTTAACTTCATTTAGGATAGTGATAGTCTCTAATAACACAAGCAAGTACCGACATTAACAAAAGACCAGTATGTGAAGTGCGGGCGAGTTTATATAGAAGGTAAATAAAAAGAGCACGTGTGAAGTCACAAACTGTAGTTGCTTATATCTTATTGAATTAATAAATTCACATGTTTTAGTATACGAATTTGGTACTCACCAATACCTACTTGATCATTTGTTTACGATAATGGCTCGAGAGCGATCATTTAAATACAACAGTTCAGAATTCTCTAAAAACTGGTAAAAATATTTACATGATCAGTTCTGTCCTTTTGGCATAGACTGTGTGACGTGCGGTCACCGACTTGTACTGTTGAGTGCGAGCTGACACTTGCGCACGCGCGGGGCACCTCGAAACATTTGAACTATTGGTGTGTCCACACGGTACAGATTTGGTACATGCGACTTTCTAATACACCAACATTTGTCTGCACTGTTATTGCACAGACAATATTCTATAGAAATCTAAGTAAGTCTGTACAGAGACATCACTCGCTTTCTTCTTCATGCTAAGCCATGTTAGGAATATAGAGTAGCGAATGTAGATCAGGGTCCCTCAAGTCGCGGGACCCGACCACCACAAGAGAAATTGTAAAAGACATGATATTTGATTTGACGGAAGGATTATTCGTATGTCTAGTCAACATGAGTTCAGGAGCGGAAGAAGCGCACGGCGCGCACCACGTACTGGCGGCAGATGGGGCACTCGGCCAGCTGGCGCGCGCACGCCGTGCAGGCCGCGATGTGCCCGCACTCCAGCAGCACGCACTCCAGCGGCGCCGCCATGCAGATCTTGCAGCACTCCTCGGCCGGCAGGTTGTCGATGTCTGCAACACGGTACCTGTTAGGCTACACGCCGCACGAGGACGAGATGTCGCCCATTCGAAGCCTGACGTGAAAGCTGCTAAAATTATTGAAGAGTTGCTCTGCTACGATCGTGACGATAAGGTATACACTTGTATGACGCGCTAACTTTACAAAGCAAAGTGCGACCTCCCCTTACCGTCCTTGTACTGCGCGTGGTTCCTCCACAGGGTCTTGGCCCGCTCCAGCAGGTCCCGGCGCTCCAGGCAGCCGCGGTACTCCACGCGGTTCCTCACGAGCAGTTCCTTCAGCTGCTTCACGTTGAGCGCCTCAAGCTCAGCCACGCTCGAGAACTGTTCCAGACGGATCTGTTTGGGGGTACCTGTTTGTTAACGTTCGTGTTAGTGATTTTTGGTTAGCTTTTTAAAGGAACACAGCAAATAGTAAGTAGAGTTTGGCGAGCAAGTATTGTACACTTTACTAAAATTGTCGATCGTTTTAAATGTTCACGTTCAAATTTGCGCAGTTTCATCGCGCAGAATAAAATTGATAGCTGAAGACAAAACAAGACAAGCAAGAACGAGCAGTGAATAGTGTTAGGAGAGCAGAAAACCTATCGCTAGAGTAACCACAGGTTGTAGTCAGATGCAAACAGGCTTCATTTCGGTTTACATTAACACGGTTCTACAGCAGAGGTTAGAGTGAGTACAATGACCCTTATTTATTTATTCATTAATAATGGCACGTCATCAATTGAATCAACAAGGATATTACCAGTGTTGTGGGCTATGGCTCATGTTTACATCTATTGCAGACGTGCCGTGCATTACGTGCGTCTGCAATAAATGTATTACTTTACTTTGTAGTTATATTTATGGCTAGCTTATGCCCGCGACTTTATCTGCGTGAATGTCAGTTAACTGTAATTATTTTTACCGCTTATTGATAATACTTTCTAAATTAAAATAATTCTAAGTTACTCCTTCTATGTGACATCAGCTATCTGCCAGTAAAGTGCCGTCAAAAGTGGTTTAGCGTTATCGCAGATTAGCCAGACCAGACAGACAGACAGACAGATAGAGAGACAGACAAAGATTTATGTTTTGGTCTAAGTACCACTTAAACATCTTTAAGCATTTAGTAAGAATGCTGTTATTCCCTTTTAGTTATTGACACTTATTTGTATTGATGAAGTATAGATAGTTGAACCATGCGAGTACCATTGTCGTTGTCGGTACAGTTGTCGTCGGTGCCGTTGTCGGTGTCGGTGTCGTCCATGAGCGGCGCGTCGTGCAGGCTGGCGGAGTCGTGCGCGCGCGCGCGCGGCGGGGGCGAGCCGGAGGGCGAGGCGGGGGGCGAGCCGGGGGGCGAGCCCGCGCGCCGCAGCTCCAGCTCCGACGCGGCGCGCCCCACCGCGCCCGCGCGCCGCGTCGTGCCGCCCGTCGCGCTCAGTAGCACGGCCGAGTCTGCCGAGGGAGCCGTGCTACATTATGTATACACACAGAGATGACATGACATGTGGTCAAACCATGCAATTTGTTTATACGCTTTTTGTTACATGCGTGAAGCACACGAAGTGGCGGAGTAGTATGTTGATGCTGCCTATCACTAATCTCTCAAGTAATTATTTTCAGTCAGAGGACCAGTCAAATATTTAGTATCGCCTCCTTGTACGTGATCAGCCGTGGAATGTTACCGTTGGGCAGTGGGTCGGCGGGCCGGTTGACGAACTCCCAGCCGGTGTCGTCTAGGTCTTCTATTTCGAAGCAGTCGGCGGTGTCGACGCGCGCGCTCTCGGCTGACGCACTGCGCGACACCGACGAGGACGACTCCGGCACCGGCACCAGGATGTCCGGCTCACCACCTGCGCACACGCAACGGTGATGTCCCCCATCACTTTACTAACTACCCAAGTATTTTCAGATAGAGATTGACATTTAACCAGGTGTCCTCAATTATCTGCGTTTTATTAGGTTTTCCATGATTGTAAATGTAGTGGCCTCTGACTTTGTATGAATAAACTGTTAAAATTTGGCATTTCAAAGTGTCTTCTAGTTGAGAATTGTATGTTAATTATGTGTGATCACCTGGCGTGGTTGTGAATCGTTCTGCATACGGGCACGGCCGGTTGAGCGGAACATCGTTGCTTGTGTCATTGTGCACGTGTGCAGAGTTGAAGCAGTTGCCTGTAACATACACAGTAATACAGATCAGTAGAATATTTAAAATCGTAAGCAGATAGGTTATAATACACAAGAAAAATGTGTTATCAAAAAATAAATACGGCTGCATAAAATACTTAATATTGACATGTTATGTTGATACGAGTAGTCCAAACATTTTTGCATGTAAATATTTCCAAAACTTACTACCGCCTTGTAGGCGATATGTTGCCTTACAATAGTAATTTAAGCTGTTGTGAAGTTTTGGCAATGGGCCCTACAGCTTGCACTATCATCATTTTGTTGGTTACGAATTTGAAATAACTTATAGTCATCAGATCAATAAAAAAATTAGTATTCATATGACATCATGAGTAATCCCGACGGACTTAAGATAGTAATGAAGCCAGGCAAGGTATAGGTACTATTATCTATTTCTCAATAAGTAGAGAATGTTGATAAATTGATAAATTAATCTTTTATCTATGCTGATGTTTTATCATAGAATTCATTGTGTTTAATGGATTAGTCTTTGCAATAATATTATTTAATCACAATCATAATGACACTACAATTACAGCCACATGTGTAAATAGAGGACATATATACATACCATCATGCCTATATTACCCAAAGGGTTAGGCAGAGGTGTACCAATGTACACTCACAGTTCGTCGGTATGTTTAGGGCCCATGTAATAGGGGGCGAGCCTATTGCCATTAACCGGGCACAAATCCTAACTCCGAGCTGCTACTGAGAATTTCATAGAAAAAGCCAAAAGAAGGAAGAAAAAGACAAAAATAGGAAAAAAAAGAAGGAAATAAATAAAGAAAATAGCGAAGGCAGGCATTATGTTACATTACAGGGTGCACTGAGGCGAAGTGACGATTCTCTAGGGCTGGCTAGTAGCAGCTGGCTGACTGTGCATGAAACGAAAGGTCTGTGTCCAGGAGTGGACTTCTGTAGGATTATAACATAACATACCATCACGCCTGTATTCCCCGAAGGGTTAGGCAGAGGTGTAACAATGTACACCCACAGTTCGCCGGTATGGTTAGGTCCCATGTAATAGGGGGCGAGCCTATTGCCATTAACCGGGCACAAATCCAAACTCCGAGCTGCTACTGAAAATTTCATAGAAAAACCCAATAACACTTTTTGCTCGACCTGGGAATCGAACCCAAGACCTTTAGCGTAGCAGTCGCGCCTAGGACCACTAGGCTACCGAGGCAGTTATAAACATTTGTATAAAACGATAATATGGGAATGTTACTTGCACATCCTCTAGAGGGCGGCGGCGGCGCCGGGTGTGGTCCGTTCCGAATGTCGAAGGCAGAGTTGATGAAGTCGTTGATATTACTGGTGAATCCCTTGAGTGAGCTGAAGGGGTTTGCGCCGGCGCGGGAGCCCCGCCGCCGGTACGCCGCGCTGTTCACGTGGGACACGCACAGGCTCAGGAGTTCCTCCTTCTCTGCAGATTTTAATTAGGTTTCTAATTATAGTATTTATTACACACATTCACATTGAGTTTTGTTACTAAACATTTATCATTACAATGCTTATATTTAAAGGAGCTTTATATACATAAAAATTAAAGAATTAATAGTTTTACATTTTACCTTTGATATAAATAAATAAAATACAGGACTTAAAAAGCCTGTCTATATGTATAGTATGTGGTTTCAGATAGTGAAGGTGTTTGCAAGACATGTTAAGTAGCTTCTTAACTAACTCTTAGTTTGGTTTGGCCGAGATGACTCCACACTTCGCCTCTTGAGTGGGGTAAATATACTACCTCTTATACACAGGGTTGTTATTGCGGATCATGCATACCATATTGAAGTTTGTATTACAAGGTTATTATATTGCTGGATTTCCCTAAAGGTTGTTATCTAAAGGAAACACACCACGTTAATGGTAAATTAGTGTTGCTGATATGATTGTGGCAACAGTTGGCAACCAGTTACACTATTTTTCCACTTAGTCATAACATTAGTAAACACTAGCTAAATTATGTATTTTTAGGTTGACTTGTAAAGTCTTACTCTTAAGTGACTCCCTCAACTTTTAGAAATCAGTAGAATTATAGGCAGAAATCATAAAATAGGGGTCTTGAAAGAAGAAACTATTATTATATTTGTAACTCTCTCTCTCCCTCAAATCCCTGTCGATATTTGTTTTGATTCACCCCATTCTATTCTTATGTTTGAAAATAAATGCACAATACATACTTAATAAAAAGTAAAGTGAAGGTGCCATTGGAAACCTAAACCGACATTGCTGGCAATTACCATAATATATGTGTCAAGGGCATGCAACAGCAGGCTATGACTAGGTAGGTATCTGATTATTGTCAAGTCACATGACATATCCTGATTGAATAGTAAGCCCATTTATCTTGAGTTTATGACAAAAAGAAATCAAGGTTGTTAATATGTGTGAAATAAAGTAGTCATTTGTTAATAATCATCATTGTTGTTGTTCCATAGCATGAGAAAATATTGTTTGTGCTAATTAAATGTTAGTGCATGTCCTGCAGGTGGATATTACATTGAACACTTTTGGTCAGATTGACTGTGCTAAACCTACTTGCAAATACAAAAGATTCATGTTGTATTTCAAAAAAAATTTGTCACAATTTACCATTAAAAATACTAATCATCAATGTAAACACTATTGGCAATGATTAGGACAATTTCAATGATTGTGTCATAAGTCAATATTTAAGTTTGTCGACTTTGGCTGGAGTCCAGTCATGTGAATGTTTTAGAGAAAATGTAAATAAGAATAAATAACTTATAATTAGCATACTCAAATGAAGTTTGTTTTCAACATTTACCTAGAATGAATTAATAAAGTGTTCGACGAGACACGTACCAACACATCCCCTGGTGGAGACATTCTGTCGCTGTAGGAAGCACTGCAGGTCGCGCACTTTCAGGTGGGCGATGGCCTGCCTGGTGAGCGGGCGGGTGGACAGCACCCGGCACGGCGCGCACATGGCGCCGCCGCCGCGCCGCAGGCAGCTGCTGCAGTAGAACCGCTCGCACTCACAGCACGCTCGCTTGCGCTTGAACATGCTGAACTGCACCGCGCAGCTCTCGCAAGGCATCTTACAGCACCCGCGTCCCTCTACTACCTTCTAGCATACTCCGCGCCGCGCACTCCGCTGCTCCAGCTGCGTCACATACACATTACGCAGTTACGTGGACACTACTGTATTTACAATTTTTTTTTTAAAGATTATCAGGCATTTGATATTTTTATAACGTTTAGGTAAAAAATCAAAACATGTGAATGACACATCTGCCATCATGAAAACCACACTCCTTTAAACGCAGATAATACAAAATCTATAATGTAGATTTATAAATAAGAAATTTAAAGATATAGAATGTTGTTATCTATTAGATTAAATATTTTATTTTAAATTGTAAAGCATTGAAATAGTAAGCATTAAAATAATGTAAATGCTACGAATAGTCTGTTGAATCAATTAAATTGCAACTTTTAGAAATCTTACTGCTGGAACATACATGCGTGTAAAGGAGTTTAGAGTTTATTTTTTTAAATTTCTTGTATGACGTAGAGGATGAAAGATTACATTCAGCCTGAAACACTCAACACGCAAAAATGCCTATAACTGTTATCATTATTGATTTGATAAAACGCGCGTACGCACCTACGTGGCTTAACAATGCTTTGTACTTCAAATAAAAAGACCTAAATTGTAGTGAGGTCTTCTTACACGCCGTATATTATAATACCTACCACTAGTGTTACTACTATTTTGGTTTGACTGAGGCAGGACCCGAAAGTTGCTTCACTCGCTTAAAAAAAACCCATTTTTTCAGGTTCTCCCATATTAAAATTACATGTTATGAAACACGATATAGATACAAATCACAATTAAATATAAAAAAATTACACAATTTAATAATAACAAATTCACTGTCAACAAAACAGAAATACAATGTCAAGGAAACAAATCTAAGTCAATGTCACATAAAAAAAATCGGAAATTAAATGAATAACATAAAATGCAAATATGAATAAGAGTACACTATAATAAATAAATAAATATAATAACTTAAATTAATAAAAGTTCAACAATGACGTCAAATCGGTCGCTAACATGCCCTGGCTATATGCCTACTGCAGCACTTCCTAATATAAGGGCAGTCTAAACGGCCAGGGATCATCGCCAGGACAGCATTGGATGGGCACGCCTTAATAGAGGCGGTAAGTCCCCTCTTTGAGGAGTGGCTGGAGAGGCGCCACGGCGACCTCACCTACCGCCTGACGCAGGTCCTCGCCGGACACGGGTGTTTCGGGAGGTTCCTGCACCTCATGGGGCGGGAGGAAACGTCCGGGTGTCACCATTGTGTGGATCGCCCCGAGGATACGGTGGAGTATACCGTGGCGGTGTGCCCCGCTTGGGCGGAGCATCGCCGAGTCCTCGTGGCGGCCATCGGCGCCGGCGAACTCTCGCGTCCGGCCCTGATGCAAGCCATGGTCCGGGGCGAGAGAAAATGGGATGCAGTCGCCTCCTTCTGTGAGGCAGTAATGCTGGAGAAGGAGGCGGCGGGACGGCTAAGACAGAGGTTTTCGCGTCCCAGCCGCCGCGGTAGACGCTCCGGACGTTGGGAGCCGCGAGACGACTCCCGGCCACCGTAGATACGGGCCTGTGGACAGTGAGCAATGGGTAGCTCACTGTCCTTACGTTTCATAACGCGTTCGTGTTCCACGCGCACCTCAAAGAGATGTCAGCACATGGAAGGGGCCACTTAGGGGCCGATGCCTGCCGGGGCTGCGGGTTGTTCGTAAGAGATACCGCGCCCCCGGAACGCAAAGGGCACAAGAAGGAACATGGGTGAGTTTTAGTCAGTAAAAGTCTGACATTCCCTTCTGATTTTTTCTCCCACTGACTTCTCCCGCCCTGGGCGGGGCGGGAGAAATTATTTGATGATTTCCCACCCCCCAAAAAAAAAAGGACAGCATTGGAGCTAACCCGCACAATGCGCACCACTTGCGCATGATGATGAACATGTAACTGGTTAGAGTAATGTTGCCAAAATCTTAAACAACGATACCCACTCATACGTTGCAGATGGAGAAAACTTGATCTTCAAGTAGAAATAAGTTTATTTCGTAGGTTTGCTGATACGGTTGTGGAGGCGGAAAAAATATTTTCGTGATGGCCCAGTAGCTATTGCGCCGGCCTCTCATGTATGTGTCGGTCCGGACGGAATAATCGCGTGCAGCGCCGGCACCCCAAAAAACCCAGAAAGGAACCCAACAACCCAATAATGAACTTGACGTTTGTGCTCACGACTCGTGGCGGCTACTGCACCTATGTGACTTTTTAATGCTTACGTATTTTCTTAGTTTATCTTGGACATCACTGATATCAGAAAAGAAAAACATCGTGTGGTCATCATGCCAGTCTGAGTTTAGCAACCGTGGTGACCAATCCTCTTACCTTCTCTGTATGAGAAGAGGCCTTTGCCTTACAGTGGGACAATAAAAGCTGGTATAATTATAAGTAGGTAGATAGGCAAGTAGGTAACTTATTACTAAACTAACTTAAAAAAAACGACATAGTATCGAAAATGCCATTTGTATGGCCCAAGCATTGATTTCTTAAAATACAATTATTTTTTAAATTCACAAATAAGTGACGTTATGATTTGCCTCCACGGAAAAAGTTATATCAACGTACGTCAATCGTCTAAAATAATTAAGTAATTTCAACATAAAACAAAAATTGGTGCCTACATAGCCAGTATCAAGGACACGAAACATTATTGATTTACTTGAAAAAAGAATCGCTGAGGACAGGATTCGAACCTGCGCGGGTAGGACCCATTGGATTTCAAGTCTAACTCCTTAACCACTCGGACACCTCAGCTGTGCGAGTCGATGTATAATTCATAGTTGTGGGGCGCTGAGCAGGTGTGTACCGCCATTGTATCTCTCCGTCCAGATTTGTTTATTCAAGTGAATGTAGCTTTGAGAACCGTACCCACCTACAGGTGCGTTTCATTTTTGGTACAAACATTAAAAGGAATACGTAAAGAGCTCCACAGAGCGACGAGGTCGCCTAATGTGTATACAGTTCGCCATTCGAAGCTAACACGTGTGAAATGTGAAACAAACAGAGTGCAGCGACGGCGCGCTGTTTTACTTTCTGTTGGATTACCATTTATGCAAGTTGCAGGTGAACATTTGGAAATAGACGTAGAGATTATCTTTGTATAATATACCCAAAAACTTACAATATTATCTGGTTAAAGTATTTCATTCATCAGTAATGTGGTCAATATCTTCATCCTATCAGGCTAAACCGCCGTCGTCGCTCAGTCTACGGCAGCTTAGAACACAATTTAGCTGGCAAAAACGATAAATTGTTTGGGGGACAGTGCGAATCTCAAACTCAATTCAGTTATTTCACATAAACCATTTACAAACCCTATTCAATAGTCAAGGAGCCGGTAGGTAATACAGAAAGGTAAAGCTAGTCTCTGAAGCAAACAATACAAGTGAGTTTAGAACGAGTTCCAGCTGCTTGGTAGTCCAGAGCGGGTTAGTGGAGTGCACCCTTTGTGTAGCGTCAAACAAATGCATTGGCGAGTGCGCTTGGCAAGTCGACACTAATCGACTGGCGCACTGGCGCACACGACTGGCACAAGCGCCTGCTATTACAGCGAACGCAAATAGTAGCACTACTGTAGCAAAATGTTGCACTTGATTCTTGATCTTAGACAATGGATGAATATGGTTAGAAAACTTACCAAGTTCATCGAGCTCCATGTGTTCCCACAGAACATATAATTGTTACGGTAACTTGACGTCACCTCCAAAAGTAATGGCAAACATAATTACGGGCCATTACGTCTGGAAATTTTATAATTATATATACCTATAACCTACCTCTAGATGGGCAGGTAAACAAAAATATTGAAAAGGTAATTAATACCAATTGCTTATTAATTACGTATTTGTAACTAATGTGTTGTAAAGAAAGTCCTCTAATCTCTTCTGGGCTGTTCTTACAAAGAAAATCATGTTCTACTCCGTTCTTAAATTACCTGACTTCTTGTATTTTTAACCGTATTAACCCAAAAAGAATCAAGATTGTCGTGCCTATAAACTAAGAAAGATAAAATTAGCCTGGCGTAGCGTGGAACTGTGAAACCCTCTATAAAAGCACTATTTTACAAATTGATGTAAAATCAATAAGAAAGGAGAAAACTCGGGCTTGAAACAAATCTTTCGTTTCTACAAAGTCTAATTTAGTACATACCCTTTACTAATAGGGTTGAAAGCTTCGGTGACTTGGGGACGTGTGATAAATTACTTTTATTTATGAGGCGTAATTATTTTCCTAATAAATTACGGTAGTGTGCGTGTAAACAACATTATTTTAGTACATTACACACACTGTTATATGTATAGGTAATAAAGTAGGCTGTTAAACCACTGAGCTGATTTTTATGGAAATCATATCAGCGTTTTTTAGACGGAGAAGGAAAATGAGGTTACGCCACGAATTCAATTTGCTATCTCTTTTTAAAGATCATTTATTCGCCATTCATGCATATTGTTCAATCAAAATAACAATACCTATGTGAATTATCTCTTTATTCATGTTCGTATTTTATTGTAAAAGTGCGAATATTCTGCTTTTATGAAATCATATAATGGAGCAGTTGCTAATAAACTTTTTCGTTATTAACCTCTATTGCCAGTGGCTGATGCGCGTGCGACTACAAAGGCGCTGACTAACCGTTATGCCATCATGTCACAATAAAAGTTACTTGTACACTCTGATTCGAAATTTGGCACCCATCATTACAGCTGAGGTGTCCGAGTGGTTAAGGAGTTGGACTTGAAATCCAATGGGTTCTACCCGCGCAGGTTCGAATCCTGTCCTCAGCGATTCTTTTTGCAGTGTTTTTTTTTATTTTGTTTGAATTTTTTCGTATAGAATAAGGTGTTACATACTAATGTGTGACTATATATATTTTTTTAAAGAAATACCTAGATAATGTTACGTATTATTATGGAATGTACATTATGCCTTATCAGTAGCTTACATAAGAACAAACACACCGTATTTGATTTATCCTAACTCTTGCCAGTCTCACCTACTCTATTATGAACTCAGAACTACAATTTCAACAAGAATTGATTAGCAGTTTTCAAGATTGACGCAATGACACACACATGACGCAGCGCAGCCTAAATAAGCGGTCTTGCTAGCTAGATATGATTTAAAATTCTATCAAATTCACCACCAATAGGCTAGAGTTTGCCTAGAATATGATATGAGGAAAACCAATATGGCTTTGGCATTATTACGATTTTTTATCAAAACTCTTTGGTTGATTTCCTCGAATTCATCATCCATGCGCTGACCGTCATTATAATGGTTCCGCGAATCCATCGAGCGCGTTCTACGGGGCGACTAGCGGGTGACCGCGTGTTTGTACTACCGCGTACTCTTGATTTCTTGAATAAACACATGAGACTGGCGTCAGTCATAGGGGTTTTTATATTTGTAATATGATGTCGGCTAAGGAAGTAGCCGTGCCAGTTCAGCGCGAGTTATCATGGGCCTGATTAGTAAATATACGGAAGTTTGAGCCGTATTATCGTAATAATAATTTTTATTAGGGAACAATGTTCGGTTCCCGTGGGATAGATGATGTCGCGGACAGAAACTAGTATCTAATAATGACATGATAAGTTACAATAGTGTCTCTAGCTACGGCTGGCTGTATTATGTTTAAACATGTACAAAGGTAGATTCTTATTTAGTCTTTGTGATGAAAACACAGCTGAATAATTTCATTTGGAAGCCTCAATCTAGGTGCTGAATAGTGGTGTTGAAGCCATGCCAGGAATCGGTTTCTCTAGCAGGCAGTGGACCAAAGGAACGCTTTGACAGGAAAAAATACACGTTTGAGTGATAGACGTAAGATGAGAAATTGTTCACAAAATGTCCTGGTGGTTACTTCTGAAACCACAAAACATTCTTCAAGCCCGACTCGTGTGAGAGTGCGTTGACTACAAATGTTGTCGAGAAGCTTTTCTCACACCACTGGACTTATCCACGGCTGTTGACCTCTCCAAACTCTGCAAATTGAGGAAAAGGAAACATAGAAGTTATTCGTGGAGTCAAGCCAAAACACACTCAATCTTTCCAACTATAAAGTGTGTTTTCAGCTGAGAGTTCTCATGTAAATGTTGAGATTCACTTGTGCCATTCTAATTTACAATCTCACGCGAGGATATACGGTTGATTATTGTAAGTGCTACATCGTTTAGCAGGAAGTAGGTTAAGCACAAGTTATTTTTCAGTTCCTCACGAAACAGCGAGCGACCGGAGTCGCGGATTGAATCTGGGATAAGTTTAGCACAATGTACGAATTGAAATGGCTTTGTAGCTTGAATCTTAGAATTGCTGCAAGTAAGTTCTTGCGTGGCCTTTTGAATATATAGATATATATGTTCTTTTGTAGGATTTTTAATTATGTTGTAGCCCAAGCATTAGAGCAGGCAAGTACTTATTATGAGTCGAAAAAAAAAATCATCTCTATCAGTATGGACTTTTTCCGATAAGATATGTTAATGTTTGATTGAATTGTAAAGGTTTCCTTTTTTTAAGTAACTTCCACCACCTCGCACCTCCCACACAGCTCTGATTTTATTCCAGATGCTAGTGATCCTAGATTCAATGGTCGGCGATTTCTAGTTGTTTTATCTTATATCTTGAATTATGACATAGGTACCGGGTGGAAGGCACATCGTCACAAAAACGTTTACCATGGATTCAGTACATAATTCTAGACTGTCCAATGATGAACGATTCAATGGTGAACGATTCAATGGTGATTTCTTTTTCAATAAACACAGAAAATCGTAGAGACGTTGATCACAGAACCACGTATTGAATCCAGGGACAAAGTTTTCGTTACAATTACATTCACTCCGTATGAAGTAACTCCTTTTTTTAAGGATAGGAACTCGTCAAATGACTTCTTCTGCCCTTGGCAGAGCGTAGGGTCAGTAAGAGTCTGGCTAAAACCATTCCGTATTCCTTCTGATGCCCTAGGCGCTCCAGGGCCGCGGTGCCTCTTTCGAACAAACTCCGCAAATGAAGTAACGAAGGAGTGAAGGTTTAGTATTCGCACATTTTGCTGCTAGCAACCTGTAGCACGAGTAGGTAGGTACCGTTACAATATTTAGTTACTGATGCGGGCCATCCTCGTTGCCCACACCACCACACATTGTTTACTTTAGTGTATGTGAATAATAGCATCCTCTTTCGTTGTTAAAAACGTTTCATAAAAATAAAGTATTGATAATGAAGTAGTTCGGAAGAGGTAAGGATGGGGAGGGAACTCATCATAAGATGACAATAACTGTAACTTATATTTATACTAGATATATACTAGTTAACTTGAACTTATGTTCTGGAACTTGTTTAAGTAACTTGACAAAGAGCAGGATATGGCGCCGTGCAGGCTGGATCAGTCGCCGGTGTGTAGGTTACACATAGATAGCACAATGACGCTGACTAAGTTAAAACATATTTCGTGTTTATTCGTGCGACTCTACATGACCTCCATTAAGTGATTATGTTGCAGAATACAACATGGCGACACATTCTAGCACATTAGACAAATTGTTAATGTTTAACGCGCGAATTACTTACATAAATTGTTGCATCGCCCGCACTTCCCGGGGATTTCCCGAAATTTGCTGAGCAAAATTCAAATTATAGGCATAAATTTTTTGATTGCGTAATATTTCACCAGGAATTAAGTGTCATTCCAGATATCAGCAGATGCCTCTTTTAGAGAACTGCATGAGCGCCTCACTGCTGCGTTGGATGCACGGAACACCGAGGAGCTAAAGTCAGCGAATTCTTGGTTATCAGAAGAAAGCAGACTTCTATCATTCAGTAGAACATCTTGAAGTTGTACCGGAGGGATATCGCTAGCAAAGCAATTCGTCTTATTCACATGAGCGTAGAAAACACTTCTAGCACTGACTTGTGTCAATTCTGTTAAAGTGATCTACGACCAATCGACCAGTCGCGAACGTTTTGGCTGCCGACCATTTAATATTGTGTCATATTGAGTCACGATGAAATATACAGAAAATTCATCATTGTCCCAGGCAGCAAGGAGTGTGAGACCATGTGACCCGTGGTATTCGTGGACTGTGTCACTTGACACTATGATTGATGGCGGGCGGGTGAGGGCGGGGCTGGTGGCATCATCACGTGTGAGCTGTGGGCGTGTTGATAATGATGAACGACAATAATAATGTTTAGTGCTCACCATTATGATCTATTGTGCACTTCTATGGTTCGAGGAATGTAAACATATTAGCGCTTAATCCTTTGTTTATAAGGAAGCCAGTTGCTATAAGTCACACTCATTAAAACACTTGTTTTTAACAATACTAGCTTCTGCCCGCAACTTCTGCTTTCACAGTTTTTCGGAATAAAATGAGCACCTATTGTCTGCTATTGCAGACAGTCTATCTCTATGCCAAGCATCTAGGTCCGTTTAGCGGTTCTGGCGTGACTGAGTAGCAAACATCCATCCTCACAAACTTTTGCGTTTATTAATTAATGTTTTTATATAAATAATAGCGTTACATTGAGTAGAACAATGTACAGGTGCGAAGCCGCCAGAGTGCTGCATATGCAGGAATAGAGTGATTGTTGTGAGGTTGTGACCTATTGTAATGAACTGTCTATTGTGTTAAAATGCAACAGATTTTACAATAAACTATCCATAATTATAACGAGTAGAAAACCTTATCGAAGTACAAAAACATGTGAATAACATTTATATCATTTCATTAGTGATTGAATGCAAATGAGTTATTAGATAAATACCAATTGTAGAAACATTTCCATAATGATTATATATTAATAGGGGCAGCCGCCGCGCTGTGGTATTTTATTCAGAGAGGTCGAGGAACCGGAGCAACAATTATATAGGGGTTATTGGCAGCAGTTTCAGTAAATATTTCCGGAAGTACGCGCTGGGCGGGCGGGCGGCGCGCTGGGCGGATCGATACAGGCTCCTGGACCGTAACCGACACTGTCTCGGGTTATACAGCAGATCAAGTATTACGAGGACATCGATTTCATTTTTCATTAAATGTTGTAAGTAAATTTTGTCAACTTTCTTTTTAGATCTTGAATTATGGACACGTTTGCGTTTGCGTGAAAGCGATTCAACAGCATCATAATACAATACAAGTTAAACATTTTGTGTGTCTATCTATTTGGCTGTGGTTTAATTATTCAAATTCACAGAAACAATATCGAACGATGCGAATCTTGCATAACTTGCGGCGCGTACGCACACAAACCGGCAGCTTGCGATGACATAAGTCGCCGCTGTGCTGAGCGCTTGCACAACGCGGCCGATTTCCGTTTTGTCATCTAAACTAGTTGCCTATTGATTAATAGGTACTTAAAATTTAACATCTTTGGGTTTCCTATACACATACTTAAAAGGACCCTGTGAATATTAATTAACTGGTTAAATGGGAAAAAAGATGATTTTTGTTGTTGCTTTGTATAAATGGATACGGGAAAGTGTTGGAATTTACATTTACATTGATTGGTAATTTTGGCTAAGTTGTTAATCCGTCAGCTGATAAACAAAAAAGCCGACGACCTGACAAAAGGTGACGGTACACCGCTCATTGATTTTATCAACAACCTCCTAAACTGACGAGTAGTTTCTGACCTGAAACTCAAACGAAGCAGATACTTATTGATACATCAAAGATGAAGATTAAGTTCGCCTTCTGTGTGTACCCCTACGGTTTTGTTCAGGAGTTCGTTACAGACTCACACGTGCTATGGAAATATGACGAACTAAATTTTATATTTGATTTCCATTCCACTGAAGTCTTTCTTCAACCTACAGGGAGAAGCTTACAAACTAAAGTTATAATGAACTACGTAATAAGTTCATGTAGATAGTATTTTTGAAGTAAATAGTGGAGGGACCCACGTTTGGTAGAAATATAATATTGAATACGATGTTCATTGGTGTTTTAGATAACATCGCTTTGGGAACATCTAACCTAGTACGCGCGCCCTGCGAGCGGTGACGCGGCCTTACAAATAAATGACAGAGTATTTCTATCACATATATCTACTGAACCGTTTCATAGTTATTCAGTAACATGTTGACTGTGTTCCGTATAGGTTAAAAGAAAAAAAATATATTCAATAGTAAAAACCACTGGATTTTCACTATTTATCTTAGGCTTTTTTGGAATGTATTATGTAGTGTATTGTTTGATCATGGTAATACAAATTAGTGAAATTAAGCTCCGCACGCAACTCAAATTGAGATCAGAGTTAACTTGATTCCAGAACTGCGCACATATTCACCTCTCAAATGTGTAATATATTACATGAAGGTAAACCTCCTCAAAGGCTTGTACCGTTGTCAGCACCAAGACTCCGGGAGCCCAATAAAGCGTAAAAATAAAGCAATTAAGCCTCGGGACGGTTTACGAGCGTCGGGATGACGCGCGTCGCTGTGGAGTTTATTACACACACGCGATTCAGTTCGAGGTGACGGCAATTTTTGTAAATTACAGGTGCTTAATCGGTCGGACTCAGACCAATTGTTGGTTGTGATATCCTAAGTATTTTTTTCTTAGAAGATTTTTTTTTCGTTGCCGATATTTAATTCAGACGACGCTGAAAAAGTATTATAGATTTTTCAAGATTTTCAGGATGCTGAAATAAACAAGGTTACTGGTGAAACAAGAACAGAACAAAAAGAAACGCCGTAGTCACACGTTATATAGGTAATAACGTGTGACCACGGCTTGTCTTTTTGTCAGTGTCAGACTTTGACTGAGTAAAACCCACCCATGTTCCTTAATGTGCCCTGTGCGTTCCGGGGGCGCGGTATCTCTTGCGAACAACCCGCGGCCAGTCGTAGTTGGGTTTTAGTTTTTTTGTTTTTTATTATTTAAAGTTTTTTGGTGTTACGCCTAATAGAATTTTGGCGATATTCTTGGCATGTACCAGTAAAGTCCTTTCATACAAAACAAAACACGGTACCTATATTTATCATTTTTGACATCGAATTTTTTGACCGCTTGAGGGCGCCACTTTGCATTTTGATAGTATTTTTGACAAGTACAAGTGAAGCCCTTTCAAATGATACCAAACACGGCGCATTTATCTTATTTATTTTTTAAACTCAATACTTTTGGCCCGATTGAGGGCGCACATTGAGTTTTGTGAGTCATCACGTAGCCTGTGTTCAGCGGACGATTAAGACGGTTCTAACGATACCTCATCTGTCGAGTTGCGGTAAGTAGTTTAGGAGCTATGAAGGAACAGATGAACATACACACATACATAGCCAGTCAAAATCATAATCCTCCTTTGGCTTTGCCGTAGTCGGGTAAGAAATGGCTCGTCTGCATTCATCCTTAGTCACTTCAAGCAAACGAAAGTATCACGAGAGTGAAATAAAACTTACCGTTACATTATTAGCGACTTGTCGTAAACGGTTTAATAGCCAGTCATTCTGTACAGGTCCGGTCAGGTCCTGGCGCCGGCGCCGCGCCTCTCCAACCTGTTCTTATTAAAGTTGCATGTTGTTGCAGCATGATAGAGAACTACATGAGTTGTCAATTCGCAGCCTCTTCGAGTTGTCCGGAGATAGGTGGACGTAGTCCCTGAACTGACAGCACCGTCATAATGTATGAGCGTGTGTGACTCAGATACTACTTAGTGGTCAGTATATATTCAATGTGATTACTTAACACTTGAAAGTTTAATGGTTTCGGTCAGAATCTCTGCGTATGTACTTAAGGATTTTCAAAGCAGAGACAGAGCTAGAGTAAGACGAAACTATAAAGATACCAGATCGCAGTGCTGAGACTTCCCGCTGCTTTTTTTTTTTTTTGGGACAATCCCGCCACACTATTCCCAACCACTGCAACTTCTGTAAGCCAGAATCAACAGTGGAGACCGCCAGAAGAGCGCCGAGGCAATGAAACTCGACGAGTCCCGGAGAAACGATATAACTGTCTTGGATCCCGCAACGAAATTAATTAGAAATGATTAGCGGAGGAGTAGGAATAAATAATTTCCACTTCCCTCCAAACAAGCAGGAGACAGAACAGAACTAGGCCAATAGGCACAAGGGGATGTTTACAACTGGGAGAAGCCCAGATTGCCTAGCACCACGGTTTGCAATTATTATTAACTTAATTTGTCCTAATGTGAGCTGTTACATTTGATTCCAGTAATAGGTATGGCAAACTTCCCGCTGCTAACTAACGCTACACAGAGTGAGTTAAACAATATAATATACGGCACACTATTGTGTACAGTCCGGTCAGTGACGAATGTATGCGTTCCCGTCCAATGCTGACCTCACTACATAGCTAGAGCGACGAGTCGGATCATACAACACACAGTGATGTGCCACGGAGGTGAGGATACAGGAGAGAGATGAAGGAAGGAAACAGTTCTCTAGCAATGGGCTGACGGTTCTTACTTATGTCAAATTGCAAGCAGAGCTATAGAAGCTTTACAATATTGGACAATTCGTATAGTTGGACTCTGCACTGACGTGTGGCGCCCCTCCGAGCTCCGCTTCAGCTTGTATTCGTTATTATGTGACTTATTAGTGGCTAGGTTCCTGCAATAACTGTTAATATTACACGCCTATGGTTAGGTTTTGACGAAACGTCTCGATCAATACCAAGCCGTGGACGTAGAACTATTTACTACTAACTTCATAAGTAAATGTTGTTGTATCTAATTTTAGGGGGACCTATCGCTTACAGTCAAAACTTCTCAGTATCTTCAAATCCGCAGGTTGACTCGATCTTCCTAATCAAATTCAGTGAACAGGCACTAAGGAGGCCATCTACTTTAATTACCCCTGCAGCGAGCCGCGCTGTGTATTACTCGGCTAACACATGTCCCGGCAGTTGCTACCCGGAACACACCATCCTGCCCTTGTGTACTCGTGTTGAGCCGCTGTGAGCTGGCGGAGTGCCAGCTGACTACAAGCCTCGTCACCGCGCGCGGGAACTTTCCCGCACACTCAGCCTCGTTTCAAGTTATATTTCTGTTTGTTCTCAAACCGTGTCTTGTTAATAAACACGTTTTATTTAGGTGTCGTTGTGACGGTTATTGCTTAGGCTTAGTGAATATTTAGTGGTTCGAGAGATGCTTGAAAGAATAAAGGTATACGATATACATATACTTTTCTAACCTATCGAGTTCTCCAGGATGAGCAGGGTTTGGGCAGGTATTGTGAACAGACCTGCTCACTAGTCCTCACTAATATTTAAATCAGTCGTATTATTGCCGAGCTGCAAAAAATAATTTACTAAGGTAAATTCTTCACTAGATTGCAGTTCTTGATTACCGACCATGACAATTGTAAGTACTTCCAAAGTAGACACATTTCCTCAGATAGGAGACTTCAGAGGGGACGAATATCCAAATGAACTGATCTCACACATGTCTAACGCCAGGGTGACGGAATCTCTTGTACCTGAAGACATTGCTAGAATTTGTAAACAACGCATTAACATTGACGCACTTTTGTAATAATGGCCGATGTCAAAGTGAAATAATATGCTACATGCGTTGAGACTCGACATTTACTAACTTTACCGTGATATATAAAGAAGACCAGAAAGACCTCAGAAGGACTAGTCTACATACTTTAACAAAATGAACTCCTGGGAAAAGCCACCGAATGGGAATTCAATTATTTCAAGAAATATAATTATATAATTATATTCCTGCTGCAACGAGGCTTCTGAAACAATCGTGGCCAGCGAGTCGGTTACTCACCGCCGAGTTGCATCGCAACGTAGGCTGCGAGACATATAGTTCCGCTATGGCTACAGAACTCGCTATAGAACATCGCCGTAGTTCTAACAGTTTGACTGTTTCAAGGTCATTCCATTTTACTGTGCTACTGTTTTTGAACACCTACACGATCAGTTTGGTTATTTACCTTTTTGTATTTTCCTGCTTGTGTGCTCTGGCATGCGCGAGCGCGTCGTGATGAGGGCAATGCGTGCGCGCATATCGACGCATCACTCGCACGCATCCTTCTATTGTTCTCGATAATGCGTCAACAGACGGATACACAGGCATTATTGTGTCATCTGGAAAATATTTTAGGGCTACCGCAGATGACGCATCTTGTGTCAAGTTGTAGGACTTTGTGGGATCATGTCATGAACTAAACCGCAATCAGGGTCAATATTGGACGTGCAAGGCATGTAGATATAGGAATCGTTTTTCTGGAGCATTATCATAAATCATCACCCTCTTTTATTCTTAAAACTAAGAGCAGTTTATTGGGTTTGTACTAGTAGTTGCCATTAGCAGGTCCCAAGCATTTACATAAAGCCTTCATGTTATGAAGACGTAACTACGCTAGTTAAGCAGCCGTTAATTTTCAACTATCAATCAATGTACTCTATGTATATCTCTGTATTTATTGTAACAGAATTACGTAACAAAGTGCAGTTTAGCCATAGCTCCACCACAACACTGAACTAGAACAAATATACTTTTTTTTTTTTTTTTTTTTTTTTTTTTATTTTGTATAATGTGTCCTAATACGGTTACATCATAAAAAAATACAATCTAGCTTAATACTAAAGCTAATGAGTAATTCTATTTTGACTTAATTTGCTAGGGAGACTATGACTAAGAATGTGTCCATTAACACTTTTCTTATTGTCTCTATTAAGGGGAAGACACTTTTTTTCTTGTGTTCTTTATAGGTAGCACTCACTTCACTACATTAAACTAACACTTCACTAAATTAGCTCGAAAGGTTTTGTCCTTTTTAGCCTTCTCACTATGTCCGTGTTGTCGAGGAGCTGGATAGCCTCGATGTTCACATGATGGTGAAGCCTTCGTTCATGAGCTTCGGCGTTCTTTTTAATTATGTCTATGACGAGGTTTACTTTGAGGTCCCTATGAAGGTCGTCATTTCGAATGTACCAGGGCGCATTAACGATACCTCTGAGTACTTTGTTTTGAAAACGCTGTATAATTTTGATGTTACTTTGTTTGGTACAGCCCCAAAGCTGAATACCATAAGTCCATACAGGCATGAGGACTTGTTTGTACAACAGTACTTTGTTGTGTACTGACAGCGAAGAATGTTTTCCTATCAGCCAGTACATCGACTTGTAGCGAAGCTCTAGCTCGTCGCGTTTCTTTTTAACATGAGCTTTCCAGCGAAGCTTTGCGTCTAATGTCATGCCTAAGTATTTGGCTGTATTTTCGTATGGTATGACATGACCGTTTATGTTTATCGGATGATAATTTTGCATTTTGTTTGTGAAGTCTATGTGAACAGATTTTGTTTCATTAAGTTTCACACGCCATTTTTTTGTCCAGTCAAAGATGATATTGACGGCTGTTTGAACTTTTTTCACTGCTTCTTCTTGAGTGACGCCTGTGGCCATTATAGCTGTGTCGTCTGCAAATGTGGCAATGGTATTGTTCTCTAATTCAGGAATATCGCAAGTGTACAATAAGTACAAGACGGGACCTAGGACACTTCCTTGCGGTACTCCAGCTTTTATCGGTTTTAGTTTCGAATGTGCATCATCTTGTCTTACTCTAAACATACTCTAAATATACTTTTGATGTAAATGTATACACTGTAGTAAGTAATTCACATTGACTAGTGAGCAGGCCACCCGCGTGACATTTAGAAAAGTAGTATGACCCTTTTGGAGCTGCTCAAATAATAGCAATTTCGAGTAAGAGGTGTATTTGCCTGAGAATTATAAGTCTTCACTAAAACATAACTGCCCATCATTGTCATTTGTTCAATCAGTTTATTTTTATTATTTTTCTAGATTGCGGTCCGATTTTCATACCTACTTAAATATAATTTACACTGAAATCAAGTGCCACCGCCTTCAAAAACTAAAACGTGAAAAATAACTTTAGCGTTGGAAGTCGGTGGCTATAAAAAATCTACAAACAGAACCAACTCCCAAACCTAACATTATTTTCCACTTTTTTTTTTTTTCGATGGTTCACATACCATCACGCCTGTATTCCCCAGAGGGTTAGGCAGAGGTGTACTAATGTACACCCACAGTTCGCCGGTATGTTTTTAGGTCGCATGTAATAGGGGGCAAGCCCATTGCCTTTAACCGGGCACAAATCCTAACTCCGAGCTGCTACTGAGAAATTCATAGAAAAACACAATAACACTTTTTGCTCGACCTGGGAATCGAACCCAAGACCTCTAGCGTAGCAGTCGCGCTTAGGACTACTAGGCCAACGAGGCAGTTAGTTTCGAGTTCGATGGTTCAATTTTTTGTTAAGAAGTTTTTACTTTATAATTTTTTGTTATACTGTGTAGGCACTTTTAGTAACTCTGTTTCAGCAGTATGTACAATGAGCCGCTGAAGCGACCGGTGCAGGCACACTTGACAGTGTGCAATTTGACACCATTACCCCAATTATGAGCGCACACGCTGCAGTTGTAACGCGCGCATTAAGTGCTAGCTGACATTGGACAATTATCTGTGATGACGTAGTCTTACTATACTAAATGTAATTTTGCTAATTTAGTTTTCGATAATTGTAGAACTGGTCCGACACCGACATATTGAGAGCACAACACGAATCACACGTTTGGAAAACTGACTTCTGAGTCGATGGAATGTTTTATTGACATGTTTTATGTTTATTTATGTTTGAATCATAATTAAAGTAAATCCAAAGTCCAGTTACTTGCGACGGTACCCTGCATTACAACCCTCCAATACGCTGGAGTTGTACAGAAATAAGTAACTTCTTGTACCTACATCTTTAGCGTAAACTCCCGCTGAGTAAACACAAATGTTAGCTTCTCGTAGAGTAGCGTCGTCACATGGAAGCACATACCTACATACATATGTAAATTATGTAATCTACACTTCGTGTTTTTGGCTCGTGTAAATGTATTAAGCTCAGTGTACACCACCGTCAGATGCCTGATGATGCATTTCGCGTAGTTTATCAAGAAGTCTAAATACTTTTTGGTGATATAATACTTTTACGTGCACGCGTCAGCCCTCTGAGCCGGTGAGATCTTCCCCAATAACATCCCGGTATTAATAAACTGAATATTTTAATTGGACATTGGAAAAAACTTCAGAAAATATCGATACGCGAAAATGTATTTTTGAAAGTGATTCCGGTCGGGCGGGCAGCTGGGCGGCCGCCCTCGCGTTCGCCCGAGCGCGCTCGCTCGCGCCACAGCTTCCACGCGCTGCTTTATGCAGAGCCTGCGTAGCGTGAACATCAGCTGGAAATAGATAGAGAGCCTGCTCATTTAGCCGCGGCGGGCTCATCTGAAAAGTTAGGCCAGTGATTACCTAGGTACTTTAAGCTAAACTACTTGTTTTAGTTGTGTTCAGTTTGTAGGGCTTGGTAAACGGAGTATTGTGATCACTACACGATTCCCTGTCACTAAACGTACAGCCTTCACGAGGTGCGGCTAATCGTCACGTTGTAGAGCCGGCCGCTCCCCGGCCGGCGGCCGCCCTATTCAACCCGCTGATTACGAGGCTGGGGACGACGGTACGAGCCTGTGGTACTCAACCTTTATCATTTAAGGGTTGTAAATGTGTAAGTACTAAATTACGCAACGCGAGACGTACATGTACAAGCGCTATATAGCGCGCAGACCCATTTTTATTATTATTAGCGCAGATTATATGTTTGAAATGCACAAAACCGACACATGTAAGTACTCAAATAATTGTTTCCTTGTAGTTGATTTTACACTTCTTCACTGATGTTCATTAATCCTCAGAAAAAATAGGTCACTGAGAAGAGCGGACTGCCAAGCCCTTTGGAGCGGGACGTCTGTGCAATAGGTGCACACTATGTTAGTGTACTATGTATGCTAGACCCCCTGTCCCCCTGGGCTGGCGGAACACGCACACCAGGGCACCAGCGCGCGGCGCGTGCTGACAATGCATTGTTCGTTTGAACAAAAACGAATTTCTGATCAAAGCTGAATAATTGAATTTGACAAAAAAACACCGTGGTTAACTGCAATATGTCGCTTGTAGGTGAATAGCTCCGAGCACTCAAATTTAATTTTTATTAATTAACTATTATCATACGTTACGGTTGTTAAATGCAGATGCTAAGCAACGACTTTATCGATATCGAAATATTTACTTTTTATACGTGAAGGGAAAAGTGGTGACGGAAAAATATTCTGGCACCGCCAACACGCAGTGTGCGAGCTTGGTGATCGAAATGCGGTCATGCTATACAATGTACAGCAAGACAACAGGACCATCTTGTATTAGTATACTTGAAATAGTTGTGTATATTTTAGTTAGCACGAGCTACGCCGCGATAGCTACGACATGCTACGCACTGCTACGGCAAGCTACGACACGCTACGCTGTTCCCAAAATGTCCAATTACTGTTGTTCCTAATGCTTCCAGTGCACGACAACACATGTAGTACACAGGCGCGAATCAACGTTTAAACTTACAATTAAGATATGCAGTATAGTCAGATGACTCATACCTATAGGTAGGTAAAAGCACCTTTTACAACAATAATTCCCAGTATCTAAACATTTCACAAGAAATATTGACTATTTCAATATGGGCTGTGTTGATAAATGGTTAAAATATTTGAATACAAAATCCCGTTAATGAGCGTTTCGTAGAAAAGTGTTCGGTCATGTCTTTTAGTGAAGAAAGTGCGGCGTCACTTTGAAGTCCGGCCTCTAGCGATGTCATGAAAAGAATCTTATCTTCTTGTTCTTTTACTTTCAATGACGGGTTGAACTGAGCTTTAGTCTAATCTTGAGGGACATAATGTATACGAGGGACGACTTAACCATGATTGGAGGATTACATCACTGCTCAACATTGGAGCTGGTTCGCAGATGTAATCAGACTTTCGGGTGTCCGTACGTATTACTGTAAATGGTTTAAAATCGGAATCTTAAGGATTTCATGATTTTCGTTGTCGATAGAGTTGTCGTGCAATCGAGTCTTCATCTTTCGTAATACAAGAAATGAGGAAAATGTTTCTTCTTCAAGCACAATGTGTGGCGCCGCCTGCAGCACGTGTCACACAATAGATAGCTGTATCAAACAGGTGTGAGGTGCACAGCACACTCACTATCTGTTCAATGTCTCAACGTAAACAGTTATCACACTTGTTTTTATAGACGGCTTCTTCCGAGTTCACCACAGTTTTTACAATTGGTTGAAGAGAATTAACATAAAAACTTGGTTTAGAAGAAAATTCTCTGAATAGCGAGGGTGCGGACACAACAAAGAACGACTTGCTTTTGATTGCTAATAATTGCTCTGTGTCGAGATGGCCGGCAAGAGAGCTTTTTAGGGTGCTTAATATTCGAATAAATAGAGAACACGGAAGGTTGTAGTGTAACACAATGGATACATGGAACAAGCGGAACGCTCGACATGCATCAATGTCTATTCGAGTATCGTTATCTGCTTGTATGGACGTTTTATGACGCGGAATGTGGGCTGACTACTAGCTGTAAGGATACACACACAATGCTACTTCCAATACCCATAGGTACTGATACTTGAGCTCCACATTAGACGGGGCGTGTAGGTGCACTATCTACATTAATTCAGACCGCTAAATGTGCCTACTTTTGTCGTGGGTGCTCTAAGGCTACAAGCTAAGGTAAGGTTCGGTAATGTTCGCCAACCACGATACAGACCGCTATTCGTTAAGATTGATGTCTGTATCTTCAATAATTAATTAATCGTATAGGTGGATTGAATGTTATGCCGGCGCCGCCAGACGCCGGTCATGACGATAGTTACGTGCGCCACGCTCAGTCGTTGCACACGCAACGTAGGGAGACGACAGAGCCGCATGCGCATCGTCCTTATGTATCAATAAATACAACACCAAAGGTACATTCTTTGAAAGCATTGAGCTCTGTCATTTCTAGAGAAACATCAAATCACAAAGCTCGCTATTTTAACTGACGAAAATGTTAACTGCTGAGAGGTTTAGAAGCTGAGAGGAGAATAGAATCATGTACCGAAACCGTGTCGAATTATTTCTATTCATGCATTCTTGAAAAAGTAAATAGAATCGTGGGAAACGATCACCACGACAGTCGACAGTAGTGACTTGTGAGTACAAGTACCACTAGTACTAATACTAGCAAATCATGATAGAACAATGTCATGCTGCGCGGGCGTCGTTCTGGGCGATTGGCTGGCACGCTCGAGCGCGCAGCAGGCCGCGGAGTTACGGCATTGACTGACAACGGTAAAGCTCGCTAGTGTAAAGCTACTGCATGATCCTGTGTGAAGTTAGAGAAATATAATATCGAGTTCTATGTTTGATAGGTATTCTTAATTACTTAGACTATCAAATCATGTTGCCCATTTTCAAATCCACATTACTGATTCTGAAAACATAGTCCAAGACAATTATGAATGTGCGATTATGTATGTGCGTGTGAGTATCTATTTCTGTTCGTTTCTTTGTTCCTAAAGAGAGGTTAAACTTAAATCGCTTGACAGATTTGGGTAACGGCATCTCTAGAACATTCAAGTTGTCTTGGGGTCGAGCTACAAGTTTGCAAAGGTTCCAACGCATTAAATGCGTCTGACTTTTCTTCCTCCTTTCAGTTCGCAGAGTTCGCGGATACATTACATTATGTAGTTGAAGTAAGGCCGTAACAAGCTGTTAACTAGCTTTGAATGTATCATAATTCCAGCCATATCATCGATAAACCGATTTCATGGCAGTTACGATAAACACATAGGTAATGTAGGCTGCGGCCGGCGCGGCTCAGCGTGTGCCGACACGTCAGCACGCCGAACGGTGTGCGGGTGCTGCGGTGCTGTGGTGCGGAGTCAGCATGCGTCAGGTCAGGCTGCAGCGCGGATGGGTCGCGGTGGCGTGGAGCGCGGGCGAGCGTCGCCGGGCCGCGCGTGCCTGCCGCCGCTCACTCCCACTCGCGTCCTCACCCTCGCCGCGTACGGACGGCATGGCGGCCGCGCGCTAATCGCTATAACGAATACGTGTCTGTGCTGTGCAACATAACACGCTGCTACTTCGCTCCGAGTCGCGAACATCAACAACAACATGACCCGGTGAGTACAACGCAGTGCAGCGCGCCTGAGGGCTACCACTTTATCTGTTTCCATTTTTCCCCGGAGCGGTGTTTTCCCTCCGGAAAATTGTAACTACAGACATCCTTACAGGTTCATTTTGATTTATTGAATTTATCAGATCTGTGTTATTTCGATATCAGTTGCGCGTTGCTAGCAAATCGTCCGGTGTATTGTGTCGACAAGATATTTGTTTTAATATCTCAATGAAGACGGACGCAAATGAAAGGTCACGAAATTTCAAAAACAGCCGACGAAGTGAATCACTGCTGACTACTGCCTCACTGAGTCACCGCGGGACACTCAGTGGCGCGCTGCAGGAGTGTCCTTGAGGTGCTGGACCGTCAGAGGTCTGATCGAAATATTTCTGCGAATAATTTTAAACTAATTTCCGACCATACGTGATAATATTCAGTTGAGTTAATCAACTGTCGGACGTTTCACTGAAAAATGTTTAACAGTAGTTTAGATTTGTATGTTTAGTTTTGCACACAACGTTGGCGGTGTTGTATAATGAAACCTATTATCGAGATGCCATTATGTTGGAGCAGATCAGTGTGAGTGACTTGTCGTAGTGTGTGCTGTGGCTGACTGGCCACCGGGCCACGGACTACGTTCTGCGTAATTACTGCGCTCATCAGCACGTCGATCTTCTGTCGAAGGCTGACTGACACCACGCCGCACAAGGAATTTCAATAAGTGACGCAACGACCTCAGATGCTTTTGTTTTTTGATGACGCCTAAAACAATGCAATAACCTGTAGTATCGGATCCTCGTCCAGTCAACGTGGGTCAGGCTGGTTCTCCTCTGTGCTAGCCGCGCGGCCGGCCGACACGCACCGCCGCGCGTCCAGTACCGGCACATTACGGCAATTATGTTCTCGGCTCACTTGCTCTTCGATTAGAACTAGTATAGCCAAATGTAGGTTACGATTACACGTACCTAGCGTACCTACACGCTGGTTCATGTGCACACCGAGCTCACATCATGCAGACGACGCGCGGTGGTCTTGATCTTTCAATTGTATGCAGATGAGACGATGCAATGCTAACGTGAAACCAGTTTTAAGAAAATAGCAGCCGACACAGATCCGCATTAAATGCCTATATACAGATTATGCAATTAAAACAACCGAATTAAAATGAGTAGTCAGGATCGACGCGCAGCGAATAAAAACGTTTGAATGCGGATACTTGCGCAACATAATTGTTGGTGCGCCGTGTGAATCGCGAATCCTCCATGTTAATAATAGTTGTGCCGTGTATGTAGCATGTCGCGCGGGTGTCGCAAGCGGCGCAGGCCGCGCGGCAGCAGGCCGGCGCCGCCCGGCTCCGACAGGAATCGCAATTAGTCGATCGTTGGCGCATAGCAACAATTCACCGGACACGATCAGAACACGATAACGCGAGCTTCAATTTCATTTACATACCGCCGACGTCCTGCGCGAGCGCGCGCACGACCTACGGCGAGCCGGGCGTGCTGGCCGTGCCGTACTACACTTAGCAGTTTTGAAACAACGCCAGAAGTGATATAGTTAGCGTATTACACAGGCCACTCACAAATGCAATGATTGCAATGTGTAATTAAAAATCTAGTACAGAGGCAACTTATTAAATAAATAACCCATCCGTTTGTTTTGCGAGAGACGAGACTAATTGCAAGTTTGTAGATGGAGTGAGTCAATTTACGTTAATTACTTGTCGAAGACGAAAGAACGACCTTCGGCGTGACGACGAGGACGAAGGTAACTCCACTGTACTTAGCTAATGTTCTACTAGATTGACGACATTTAGATTTGGTCCCGCTCGGGTGTCACGGGGTGTTGCGGAGCGGGTCGATCATGTCGGCAGCTGGAGACGCAGCATCGCGATGTTTGCGGAGAAAACAATTATTCTCACAACTTATTTTTGTAACGTCCGCTAAATTAATTGTTGCACTCCCAATGCCTTTTTTTCAATATTTAATTCTGAATCTAATTGATTCAGATTTCAGGTTTCAACTTGATTGTCAGTGGAGCACCTAGAGTACCGTATACTTGGCATTAGCTCAGCTGCACGTACTCGTGGATGGCTGCGGACTAACATTTTAGCGTGGGAGCGATGCCGTGCAGCGAGCTCAATTTGCATCCATCACGTTGCGGTGGTACAAGACATCAGAACATTTGCATAAACATGGCTAATGCAGATATTTTCTGGTTTTATTATCCGTTGTGTTTGAGGAACAATCGAATCCTGTCTAAAAGCCGCAGTTTACTTTAGGGTCGGACAATGCGGCAACACTCAAAAATGGCTCGGTATCAGTCGCCATCTCGTACCTGTCCGGAGCGCTCCGCCATGCGCCACAGGAATGCCATATTCAATTATCTTTTTTTATGCTCCGTCCATCTTAAGTGTTTCTGCCAGAGAAAACCCACAGATTATGTAGGGTAAGACGTATTGGCGCCAACTAATGGACGCGTTCAATTATTTTTTGTGATGATTGTAACAAAATTGAATTTAAATTACGCAATTATTAAATGATGAAATCAAATGAATCATCTTGACTCTAGTTAGTTTCCATATTTATTTTATGTAAATTAAAATCAATCTAGTCTGTGACAATTTATATAACCCTCGTTTTAAGTGAAACGTGAGATATGAAAAATGATGCAACTTTCAGATAATTAAATAAGAGGTTTACATTTATGCTGAGTGGTTTCGCCTAGACGAAGTAGACGTGTCGCTATAGTGCTCATTGAATATGATTCAGTTGACATGTGAAAGTACCTAGCTCGATAATTACGGTTGCGGTTAGATCAGCAGTGATTGGCGATCCTGAAGTAATGCTTTCACTACAATTAATTAATTAACTTTGCTTATGTATCTCTTCAGTATTAACTTAAACGAGTAGATCGTTTATTATTTAATTTCGACGCTTTGATCATTATGGTGTTTCAGCCAAATATAAGATAGATCGCTGTAATCCTTCACTGAGGCACAATTAAAAAGTTTGCAGTTCGGATTCTATTTCAAAATTTTCATTAATTACAAATTCATGACGTCACTGATCCTTTCCTCTTAATTAGAGACCTTTGGTCCTGTTACCGTGGATGTATGCACCATCTGCGAGAATACAGCACTGAAAAGTAATTAAAGTTACAAAATAAAGGTTTATGTTTATTTATTGACACATACTTTATAACTCTTTAAAAGTTTTGGAGCCGTGAGTGAGCTGCAAGTGCCAACTACGTAGCATGGGTGTGTTTCACATCATCGAGATGTTAACTGGTAGAGACACATTAGAATGCACTGAAGATGTAGAATGTAGATAGCGCACGTTTGGTGATAGACGCTATTGCACGGTTAGTGAACGTGCCAAGTTTTACATATTTGACAATCCAGTTGGTTTTCGTACGAGCTTTTCATTCAAAATATTCATCATAGCTCCGGATTGTTTGCGGTTTCGGCGTTTATATTAGCTAAGCTTGGTTTACAAGTTGAATTTTCTCGCTGGCATCGTAATTACAACAGACTGTCGCCGCCATGTAAATATCCCTAAAAGATAGAAGAGTCTAAATGAATACGTTCCAATATTAGAGAAGACTAACGAGCTGCCCGCGATTTTGTCCGCGTGGCTTATTTCACCCGCGTTAAGTGACGTCTATGGTTACTACTCCTCTCCCGTGGGTCGCAACGTGATGTTATATAGCCTATGTTACTCAGGAATAAAGTAGCTGTCTATTAGTGAAAGAATTTTTAAAATCGGTCTAGTAGTTTCGGAGCCTATTCAATGCAAACAAACAAACAAACATTCAAATCTTAATCTTTATAATATTAATATAGATACTAAAGACAATATTCACTTATAAAGGTTAATAAAATAGAGTGAAAATAAAAGTTCAGTTTGTGTGTTGAGAGTCTGAAGGTTGTTAAATAAGAAGGCCTGAGAGTAAGGCCTACACGCCAACGCAGACTCCACGTTTGTTTGTCAATAACGAATTGAAGCATCGTACATAACATATTATGCAGAATGTGGCATCTCCATTCTTGTCGGCACTGGTACTGTGACCTGTTGTGCTGTTACAGCTTAACGAGGATGTGATCCATTATTTTTTGGTGCGACGTCGCATCTTCATCACCAGTTGCATTACTACAAAGGTACTGTCATTTTTTGTTCAAACATTTTGGTCTCCAGAGATCAAGCCGCAGCATCCGGGCATCATCATTGGAAGCAGACGCTTTCTTGGGCGTCAGGCGCCTGGCACAGTGGCCGCCGTGCTCCACACATCGGTATTCATGCCGCCAGCCTCGAGCACGTGTTGACGCATTCATTAAGTTCATTCAGTTTCGTTATTCAAATCGAGTGTGCGTCGAAAGTGGAAACTGTTTTATGAAATGTACTTGTATTATTATTATGTACTGGCCTCGCTTTGACTGAGTCTCCCAACTCAGATGTTGTAATAAATGTACAGGGATTTTGTTGTCGAAGGGTTTAACTTGGTTAGTTGTAAGTTATCGTAAGCAAGATTTTTGGTAGTTGCCAGACCAAATGTCTGACCCATTTGTTCATAAATAGTAATCAAAATCCATCGAATAAAACGAAAAATTAGAATACCAGCAATCTACATTCTGCTTGGATATAAGTTCAAGTATGAGTGGGTAATACGAGTAGTAGTAGTACAAGTAGTGTAGTAGTTATGCTGAGACGGACCTGTTGCGGCCTCGCGCAGGTCTTTTTTATGTTATTTTCTTTTTTTATTCTTTTCTTTTTCATCTTGTACTTCCTGTCTCAAATAAATATTTTTCTTTCTTTCTTTCTTTTTTATACATTATTTGAATACACTATGCCAGAATTTAAATTGAACAAACATTTGTTAAACGTTTAATCTTCAAATGTGGTAAACAGCGACCGAGTGTGGGGATCTTGTTTTGACTAATTAGTTCAAACATATCGATACATATAAAATAACATATCATTTGATAATTGCGAGGATAAGCTGCTGCTACATGTCTGTGGAGATTATAGTACAGCAACAGTTATTGTAAAACCAGATGAGTTATTTTCACCTTCAGCAGATGAATAGACGATCGCTACAAAATGGTGCGATTCTGTGAGGTTACAACACAGTATTACAGTAAAAACTAGGCACAAGATGCAGTGACGCAACCCCCGCGCATACACTTTCACTCGCGTGGACAATGGCTCCAGACTTTTGTTGTGCATAAAATTCCGCCGGTAACAATAGCCGGACGATGTATTCTTCACACTAATAGTAAACACGCCAGCAACTGACACGCTCCAAGACAAATTGTTTTGACAAGAACCTTTGAAGTTTTCGTGGACGGCGGACATATTGAGCTATTCGTTAGTTTCGCTATGTGTGCGCGAGCTCACTCGAGTTACTACGCGAGTGATAACATCGACTGGCGTTTGTTTTGTCAGCGCGAGCCTCTTCAGGTTTCTGTGAACTACTTGGTGGATAAGAGAGAGGTATGTCAGATCTGATTTGCAGTCAATTAGGCCTTGTTAGAAACCGATTATTTTTAAAGTATAACTATGTATTACGAGTATATTGATAATTTGACTGACGAAAAACACAACTTTTTTTTTGCATTTCTGTCTTGTTTAATGTATTGAAGTGTAAAAGACAAATAAGTGCATTTATTGCCTTAACATATAACACTCGTGATAAGTAAACCATGTTTTTTTAAATTACGAGACGAGTAAGTGCACTAAGATGATCTGTGAGTATCTGGTACACGTAATGTACGACGATCTACAATAGTATTATTGTGGATGCCCGTGAGTCTTGCATAATACGTCGTTACAACATTATTAAATAATTTAACTAGATTTGAGTGAATTTAGTGAATGAATGTGATTTTATCTTGTTATTATTATAGTTGATCTTTAACTCAGATGCCAAGGGGTTCATTATGAGATAATCTAGGTAATACAAACACAAATCTTTTGCCCAGCGTATAGATATAACTTGTATTTTAGGATAATGTCGTCCTGTGGGCGGACAGTACTTATTAGTAGGACCAGACTAACTCTCTACTTTGATCTACAGTGGACACCCGTGTTGAAAGCATTGCATGTTGAGATTAACTCATCGAACACTCTAAATTTCATGATCAAAAAATGTAATCAATAATGCTAACACAGATTCCATTAACTACTTCGCTCTATTCTAGCGCTGCTTAACCCATATCTAAATGAAGCGTGACAGTATGCATGTGTGCCGGCTAGTGATCAGTAGGCGGGCGTTATCTGCCGCCGATCTGTTTGTGTGATCACAGTTAGAGGCTGCACGATTAGGCATGTACTGCGTGTGCTTTGTGTACGTACCTACGTCTAGACGTTATATAAATATTTCACTGCCTACATAAAAGGCTCCACGATAAGGAAACGGTACGTACTCTTTCAGTTTTGACTTTAAGTGCCAAATTATTCTTACGTGTTGAAAAACTCTATTTAATCTCTTTCGGAGTCGAAGTAGTCGTCGGTAAGCTGTGCTCTCAAGTTCTCAACATAACAGGTTTACAAATATTTGTGATGCTCTTATTGTCCACAGAACTGACCCACTTTTTGACATTTTTACAATACATTGTTAACAATTTGGATTGTGCAACGTTTTCCTTTTGATCAAGATAGATGACGGTGTAAAGGCAGAGTTCGACTGCTACGAGGCTGCTGTAACACTGTCCTGACCTTTGTCTAACTTCCTAACACAGAACTTAGAACACGAAGCATTTCAGTCACGATCCATTGCGCTTTTTCCATGACCTTTGAATTGTATCCACATTAACACGCTGCAATGGATTCTGCACATCCCACTATAAAGCCTGAATATTTGTTTGTTTCTCAATCATAGCCTTCTATCATTTCGGAAAACCGTCATTTTCACGGAACAGTGGCTGCAACAAATAACGAATGCTGTCGCAACAAATAAGTTGTAATTTAGTGCTATTAAAAGAAGACAACAATGAATTACAAGCGTGCTCAGTAAGTACAGTTCGCAATGAGATAGCGTCGCGCCTTTGTCCGCCCGCCACCGGCCGCCGCCGCCTTCTTACCGACACCACTACCGTTACTTTGAGACCTGAGACCTTTCACACTTTATCGGATCACATCGACGGCTAATCAGCTAGAATGGATAGGAACTTTGCCTTGTTACGACAAATTAGCATTCAATGACTTTTACACCGTCGTCTTTATTTACAGAACGTTACAATGAGCCTTGTTTATTGTAAGTATACAGTCGCGGAACAGTTAGTGTATCGGTTCCATTTCCATCAGGAAGCTCGTCGAGTTCCGGTTATCTTACTAAACACCGCTTAAGAGATCAATGTCTCACTTCGACGACAAATTCAACGTTCCGATTCGTGACGCGATAACTTGTATTTGTAATAATATTCTGCGCATATCTTAATAAATGTGATAACATCGCGGTGCGCGCGCAGCCCGTTACCCACTGACTCACGCGCACTCTCTGATTCATTATGGCATACTTTTACTTGTCACACTGACACCATCGGTTCACTCTTAAGATAATGATGCCTTAGGAGCGGTCTGCACTCCGCGCCGTGAACCCCATTAACTTGTTGAGTTTGCTTGTACGAAGTGCGGCGAATTTAACTTTTAAAATGTAGTTATATTTAATTGGGTTATTTTCCAAATTAGAACTGACTGGTAAACTAACTATGGCTTTTCTTTCTTTCTTTAACTGCTATATGAGTTTGCGACAGTAAACGGTAAGGTTCTGAACAAAACACTATCTATACAAATAAACAAAACTGAAGTGTCTGTTTATATTTATAATGATAAAATAACATATTTTTACTAAATCCATGAATGTTTACGCGGTCGCTAAATAAATTAACACATTTTTAAATATTTTGTCTGTCTGTCTATACATACTTATGTCTGTACCTACGTTTTTTTGGCTAATCTCCGAAACGGCTGGACTGATTTGAATGTGACTTTAACTGGCAGATAGCTCATGTAGTAAAGAGTAACATAGAGTATTAACCGACATTCACTCATAAGCTACTTTGAAACTAAAGGTGTGTGTCCTTATAATTTGCAAAGTTCACCGTGTACAAAGTTACTGGAATGAAACACAATCCCCACTGCGGCCAGTAGTACGTTATCTTGAACTTGACCGCATACCCGCTGCTCTCCGGCACCGGCCAGCTGCGCGCCAATGAGAGCGGTCTTCACCATGAGTTTCAGAAGGTCAATGCGTTTGCGCACACGATTGTTACAGTTTGCGGGCCATAAGTATCCTTGTCAATTTGTGACCCAATTCCATATTGACAACAAAAAGGCTATGTTATGTGCCTTGACCATCTTTAATAATAAACATACTTAAACACATGTTCGGATGACTTACACATGCACCGATCTGCTGCTTCATTTGTGAGCTTGCGCACTTAACGTGCCATTGGTCAGCTGTTTACATGATCGAAAACAGAATAGGAGCTTATCTCACCTGTGATGTACAAAACGATACCAGCAAACATTCACTGTCTACCAGGCCAACCCGCAGCCCCAGGCCACGTGTGACCCGCCATCATACCTACTTGCACTTGCCGTGTCCTATTGTTGTCTTGGCATTCATTTAAATAATCATGTTTGATCTAAATTCTGTAGCCTCAGGCTAAACACCGAGAACACTATGCTCTGCCGAGCCAAGTAGTTGTTAAATGTTTTGTGTTCCTGCTTGTAACATACCACTTTTACTAACACATTCTATTTTAGTGCTTTATTGTCCTCATGGAATTGTAGTTCAGATATTATTCCATCTCAATAAACCATCGGAGACAATAGTTTCTGTTTTGAAACAAGGGCAACTCAATTACGCGAGGGTCGCGCCTCCGCAGCCGCTCGCAGGAACTTTCGGCCATTCGGGGTAATCCACATTTACATATGCTAATCATGATCTCTAATTTGTGACTAGTTATGTGACTGTATGGTGTACTTGTCTTGCCGAAACTGACACCTATATCACTTTCGGGTACATGAATTAGATATGTTTGTGATCGTGAAAGTATGGTTTAATGTATGGCATTTCAACACTAACTATTTACATATGTTTGTAGCTCCACAAACATAGCGAAGCCCTGGAGAGTAAATTAAATGAATGAAGCACGTGTTAATATTAAAAGCGTCAATAATTGCACTAACTGTACCGGGATGGCAATATGTATTGACTTTGACGAGTGATTCTAAAGATACCGTTACTGGTCTATGGTCTAGTGCAGTCTAGATGAGATCATGTGACGCCGGCGATCTTTGCTCTAGATGGCGGCGCGTGCGCAAGGAGGCCGCGCTTGATTGACGTTTGACGCTCGCCAGCCACCGCGCCGGGTGAAAGTGTACGGGACTTTCGAGCTAACCATCTTTCTCTTTCACACGTTTGCAAAAAACACATCTTAATAGCTGTTCCCAATATTGTAGCAAACAAAAAATGTTGTAACAGTTCGTGACACAAAATGGAACATGGAAAGATATGATGCTCCAAATATGAGCGGTATTACAATTTGTGTTCTAGTTAGGCGCACTTTACTCGTGTCCGGTAAAGTGAAGCTTGGTTGACATGATCGAGTTGGCCGACCCCGGAGGTGAGGGTCTCGATGCACGACATGACACAGGACGTCATAATTAGCCGTGCGCGGAGTTCGTTTAACCCTGACATTTGCAAGCGCACATAACTTTACGCCTTTTGTCTGCGCGTTCAAAGTCGCATAAGCGATTTATTACTTACATTACATAATTTATGTAACCGAGGACCAATTACTGAAGTGCCGCTAACCAGCGCGAATTAGGAGCAACATCGAAACATTGGGCCTCACCTCTGACCAAGGTGACTATATCTATGTCAACGATTATTTTTAAGAAATTTTAAGTGACTTTGGTATGAATATACGAACGCTCTAAAGTAACCCGATATAGATGGTCATAATTAAGAAAATTTTCGGATGATGAATCATTACGGTCGAATTAGTGCGATTAGACCCTTTAATTTAGCAAGTTTAGATGTAATTTGCAGGCGGTGACGGTGAGGTTCCTTTAAAGCTTCATTTTATTTATGGCTTAGTGAAAAGTCCCGTGAGAGACAAGGACCAAAAATCCGCGACGTAAATTACGAATATAAATTTGACTAGACCTATAGACAACTGACAGGACGTATCGACCCTTCTGCGGACATTTTTAAATTAAAAAAATTAATATAAAAATATCAGTTGTTTATGTACCTACCGAGACCACGGTAAAAGTTTTTGTTCCAACGTCCCTTAAACCCCTTATGTTATAATTTAACACGAACATATGTTTAAAATAGACGATGGATGGTTAGGTACGTGTACCTTGACACAAGATAAGTATCTACGTTGTACTGACATTGTTGCTTCCGAACTACTGAACCCATCATTTAAATGAGGTTTTATCGATTTTAGTAGCGTGTGTATCAAAGGACCAGAATTTTATTCGTAGTTTTAACTTTTGAACAAAATATTTTTTTAATCTTGAGTCCTCTTTTGATTATTTTCTAAGTGTAGGTACTCTGGGAGGCTACTTAGCATTCGAAGCAGTTCTTAAGATGATGTATGAAATGTGGGTCACGTCAGTAGGAAGCTGTGACTAACCCAGGGTTTTCCTCCATATGTGTACCTATGTACCATGGCCTTTGCCGCCAATGCCAAGTCCCTACATATGCATTATATATTGCTGGTAATAAAATATGACATTGTGTCCACGGAAACGAAATTCACATCTTATTTTTTTCAATAGGAACATTTTTTCCAAGAGATTGGCAATTAATTTTCTCGGCGGAAAATCGTGGTTATAGTAAAAGGTATCTCGACTTATATACATTACAACTACTTTTAATAGAACTGTGAAATTGATTTGAAAATTTTATAGAAAGGTAATTCAGTAGTGATTTACTGTCGATTTCCCATTTACAGGAAGTAAAAGCTTGTAAATGAAGACTTAAGACCTACCGTTGCATGTTACCGTTTTAATGACTTTTGTATAATTATAAACACTTTCCCGTATAATATTGACCGCAGAGTCACATCGATTCGTCAGCTTACTGGTCCTTCAAAATAGATCTCGTATTTGAGTGGTACCTGGTCCTATGTCCTCCACCTCTACCTTCTTCGGTGCAAGTAAATAATGTGCTGCTATAAATAGCGTGGAAGCAGGCTAATTTTCTACATGTGCAATAAGCATGTACATGCATAACACCTTATGTAACTGTATGTCTGCCGCCCTCAGCATTCAGCGCACGCGCATCGTACACTAAATAGATATTGTTCACACATACATTTCTATTATTTTCTATATTAGGTACTACTCTCTCTTAGGTACTTGTGTTAGAAAATATTTAATATTGTTTTTGTATTTATTTTTGTTGTACATTATATTACATTGTTAGACGTGTATTTGATGAGCTCTGCTACTATTTGCTGATAAGCTTGATGTAACAATAGATTCGCGACATAGATGCCACCACGGTAGAGACAGTCAATATTGTAAGATAGTGTTCTTGTCCAGAACGTTGTCTTCACCACTAATATCAATACTCTCACTTTTCCTTTTCTTGCGTGTATGCGGCCTGAATAGAGCGCACTCTATATCACTAAGTAAGGCCCCGGTACATACCTCTGCATAGTAATGACCGCGCTACATCATCCACATAAAAAGAAATTGCGGGCCGACATAAAGGCCCGCGCCCACGGCATTGCCCTGCGGGCTCCATAGTTCGCTTATTTACGTTTCGGACGGCCGCGGCGGACGACTATGCGTATTTTCGGTTCACTTGATATTCTTGTAACGTTTGTCCGAAGGTCGCGATGTGCGTACGGTGACAGCCACTAGGCAGGGCATGTGTGTGCATACAATGAGTATGTGGCTGTAAGATATGTTCCGCGTTCGCTTCACGGACGTTACAATCAGTTATTATTTTCTATACAGTTAGCTCACGTGATTAGATTTGTTTTTATTTTGTGACGGTCGTGTACCCCTTGTGTGCCTTCCGAGAACTACGGTAGGTATTTTTATTTCAAAACTTTTCCATTGCCGTAAAATATCGTCCTATAATATAAATTTGCAGGCTATCCAATGACATCTTCTGTATTAGTAAATATAAAAGACGTGATTATTGCATTCAGTGTGAATGCACCAGAAAATAATAAATTAAAATTTCAAGAAGCGTACTACCTATTCTTATTCTAAATAGGAGCAATAAGGATAAACTTTTTCCTTATTGTCGCTGTCATAGTCCAAGGCGTCTTAAAGCCAACACTTCATCTATATATAGGTACTATAGTTTGTCCTTAAACGAGAAAAAGTTTACCACATGAATTTGCGCATAATTCTCGAAAACTTGCTCGTTACATGGTATATGACCACGAGGCAGCTGTTGTGTTCCGGCATCTGAGAGTACAAGGGCGATGCCGACGACGAGATGAACAAAAAACGCAACTAATTAATTATCTTACGTTTCTTCTAAAAGTAAACAATAACGTACGATTTTTACGATTATCTTTTACTAACAGTACGTACAGAATTAGAACAATAAATAATAAATAAACATAAGAACACATAATTGTCATTTAGGAAATAAATAGAAAGTTACATAAAAAGAGTCAAAAAAGCTGCAGCAAGACGGAATGCTACAACCTACCTTAAATCAGCTAATAAGGCCCAACAAACAAACTGCTGATAAGGTGCCGTGTACCGACGCACTAATGACACAATTATTGTGGAATTAACTGTTTTAGCAGTTCCAGTGAAATGTTCACTGCTTGCGCTTAGAGTAAAGCAAAATATGAATCACTTGTAACAAGCGTGATTGCATGATAACGCAAGCAGCCCAGACATCGCAGCGCCGGCGTAGACCGGGTAAGCTGCCATTTAGTCTATAGTAGCAAATGTATATTCAGCAAATAATAAGCGTCTGCATAATCATAAAGTACATGTCGCATATCAACGGTACGTCAGTACATCGGACGAATACAAACACTGGTATGTAGTGCAGGGAAGTGTGCGGTAGGTTCACTTGTAGCAACGTTTGAGTGACACCTGCGATGACAAGCTCAGTGTGTAGGGTAATCTGGCCTCAGGCTTACTGTACTGGAGCACTGTAACAATTATGTGATGCTTTTTTCAGCTGTTCCTGCTTGACCATGTGGTTGAGTTTCTGCTTTGTAGGTATTTTTAAAATATTCCGATGTTCTTGTCTTAACGGGAATATACAATGACTTGAATATTAAGACGCTTTTCAATTACCGTAGTAAACCTTCTGATATATATATTTGGAAGTCCGCTCTGAAGGCGGCAGGGGACGCATCCGGCCGCGCGCCGCCGCATAGGACGCGGCCGGTGCCGGAAGCGCTGACAGACTCGCTCGTGCCCACCTGTATTGTTTAACAGCGAAGCTATGTCAGACCTAGATTGGCTGTAGGCTCTCGCTAACTATTGTTTAATATTTCAGAGCAGCTTTGCGTTTAAAAATTCAATGACGTCTAAACTCATTCCTTATTTAGAGAATTGTCTTAAATTATAAATTCACACTATTTTCTAAGATTCTCCAAGAAATAGTCAAATATACAAAATATTTTCATCGGCAAAATAATAAACTTTGTGTTTCAAGATTCCGTTCCCCATGCCCGTAGTCTCACATAATTTTCGGCTTTTCCCAAACTGCGGTATTTTTATGCCACATTATTAGTTTTATTTAGTAGAATGATAACATGGCGTGTCTGTCGTGACCCGGGACAGTCTGTCACGCTGCCATGCCTGGCGACTACCACGCCTGCTTCACGTCGATTGTACTTCCACCATTTTTGTGTGTAGCGGGAATGTAGCCGGCTGCAGTGATGTTGTTATTATGGAAATTGAGGATTTCCTTGTAAACGTAAAAACATAATTTAGTCATGTTTGGCAAATAAAGTCTTGCAATATGTTTTCTGAATCAGCGTTGATCTACGAAGTTGTATCTGACGGAGTTTAGTGTCATTCCCAAAGGTGCAGTCTACGACTGATTGGATTCCTATATAATACACAGGTGAGGGTCACAGGGAGCACCGAATAACGCAAAACACAGATTAACGCATTAACATATGTGACTGTTTCTAAAATGCCCTCGGCTGATACAATTTTCGATTTTCCTTATTATATTAAAATTCGTGTTACAGGAGATGTTAAAATAGGTCGGCTTCACCGAAAGGGAAGGGGCCGTGCTCCGCCGTCCGCACGGCCCTGTAGATCTCGTCCCAGACTGGTCACTCTCCCACCGATTGTAATGAATTCCCATAAAATATACTGCCTTGTCCTGACTGAAACTGGGTACAAGGAGGGAATAGAAAGAAACTGCGCCTGAACAATAAAGGGTTGGGAATTCATAGGGAGTAAGGATAAGGAATGGGAAACTGCTTTAGATATGATGATACACATGAAAGGCAGGAATGCAGCAGGGTAATTAATGTTTAACGCTTGCGTATAAGTACAATGTGTAAGTTACGTTATTGGATTGCAATAATCTAGAAACCCACCCCAGTGACGTGCGGCCATTTTACAACAGCTGACACGTGGTAGGTGTGCTGCCAGTTCTGGGTACATAGACCTAGAGAGGACCTGCTGTGGTGCAAGCAGGACACGTTCCCTACGCTCAATCATGTATTACCCAATCCTAAGACAGAGGACTACGAAGTACCAACTGCCATTTTGCGAGATACCTACGTCCCAGTAGCGCCGGACGCGTACAATATCAAACAACCCCCTACAACGGCTTACTCGCCCCTTACTAAAACAACATAAAACTAGCGCAAGCGCATTGCATCGTCAGTCGGTTGCAGAATGATTTATGATTACTCCTGCTATACGCCAAATTGGTTATTTAATATCGCCCCTTCACACTTCCGTAATCTTCCCCGTTTAGAGGTTACTGTGCAAGTTACTCGGCAACCGTGTTACCGGTGTGGCAACGGCCTTTACATTTCAAGTCCAGTTAACGTGTCTCGTTTAATATATATATTTTTTTGTATCAGTAAGAGCCCCGAAAAGCCACGGTGTGATTTAACGAGACACGTTCCTTAGCGTTCCTTAGAACGGCTACCAATTCAGTTTAGGGCACTTGGTAAAGCCTACCCCTCCCCCCGGGAAATGCGCGTACATCAAGTTCAATATAAACGGTTCTGCAGTTAGTCTGTCCATAGGGTAAAGGTAGCCATCATTAACGTTTGGTTGATTGGTGTTCGTAAACTCTTATATTATTATTTCAATTACAACAGATAATCAACAGATGACCAGTGTGGTCCTACCGAGTTGCGAGTAATATATTATTCCCTTCAGCCTTCCTTAAGCTGGGCATCTGTCTTAACTGTGGTGTGTGGAGGAATGTGGTTGTGTAATGTGTGTAAGTGTTAAGCACAAGCTGTAGGAAGGCCATCTCCGAGTCCCTATAACGCGGGTGTAGGTTACCCTTATCTAGTCAATGTAAGGAATAGGGAGGAATAAATAGTCAAACACTCACCCATTCGCTCACCAACACTTTCACTGACACTCACGCGCCTTACACTCTTCTTACATTTACCTAGTTATAATAAACTAATCTTTAACTATATTAAATTTCAATATATAAATCATAATAATACTCTTGTTATCGTCACATCGCCGCTTGGTGAATACCAAAATAATAGCCTGGACTATCACGTCCGGACCCTATAGCGGTCTAAAACCAACTGGCCTTGCTTCGTCCCCTGGGTCTTCGAAATCACCACCGTGAACCCAAATATTTGTACTCAAGTTCTTAGAGTTAATATTAGATTTTGTGTGTATAAGTGTACAAAGTACACAGGTTAGGGAAATTGGCATCCTTTGTAGGGTAAGGGAAAATCCTAATGTAGAAAGTATGGCGGAGCTTAAGTGAGGAGAGGTAAAGCCAAAGTATTCGACGCTTTGGTTGTGGCGCGAGGGGAACTTTTTGTTTGTAGGTGATATAATATTTACGAGCTCAGTACGTCTCCTCCGGGCCTGCAGACTGCAGGGTAACATTAAACAATTGCTAATTACACAGACTGACTTCTAATTCACCGGCCATTTTTCTTTGAGTGAAATACATGAATATGAACAATTTTTATTTTGAAACTAACTCTGAAATATGAAAATAAAAGGTGTTCTCTACAAAAATGCGCTACAATACGATTAAAATGTACGGAACCGCTGATTTATTTTTAATGTTTAATTGTTTTAGTAAAAGTTGTTTATATTTATGAGTACGTTCACTCCCTGAAAAGTGGTCAGGAAATTAAAAGTAAAGTAGATGCTATCTATTAACCTGAAAAAACTGGTATTAACTTAATCACTTAGACACTAGTCGCACATACTCCACAATATGCCAGTACATCAATTCTGTCCAAGTTACAACCAGATCTTAAACTAATGCCTCGGTAGCCTAGTGGTCCTAAGCGCGACTGCTACGCTAGAGGTCTTGGGTTCGATTCCCAGGTCGAGCAAAAAGTGTTATTGGGTTTTTCTATGAAATTCTCAGTAGCAGCTCGGAGTTAGGATTTGTGCCCGGTTAATGGCAATAGGCTCGCCCCTTATTACATGGGACCTAAATATACCGGCGAACTGTGGGTGTACATTGTTACACCTCTGCCTAACCCTTCGGGGAATACAGGCGTGAGTGTATATTTCTAAAACTAATGAACTTGTTGGAACGCAATAGGTGTTAGTAACAAACCCTAGCAAGTACATAGAGTACCTACGTGTCACGGTGCCCATAGATCATGGCAATGTGACGTCTCGTGCGTCACTACTACGGGAACCATCAGTTGTTCGACACACATTCCGCGGTGAGTTACGACCGTCCTGGAATATTGAAGTGTCTGTGTAATCATTTTCGCTTGTGACATTATTTATGTCTACCGGGGAGCAAACTGATTGTGGTCTTTCTGTACGGAGTTGTAGGTACACAAAAGATTGAAGAATGGGTAATATGTCAATAATAAATATGAAGTATTCAAAAACCTTTAGAGAATTTTTATTTAATTGGTTGTGATAACCAAATGATTATCTGTCTTTTCTTTTCTTACATGAATTAATGTAAGATAAAATAAGATGATCATTTGTTTATTTAACAACGTAAGTGGCTTTATGGCTTTTTCCGCTACATCTGAATATTTTCCGGTTACCATTATTACGGCTGATAATGTCCACACAATGTTCTTATTATTTTTTTAAATTTGCATTCCTAACATTACGCCTATAGTTCCTGTAGGATTAAAAGTGTACTGTTAATATTTGTAATATTTTTTAACTAAATATGTTGTAAATCGCGCCTATCCTGTGCACTGTGAAAGGCCCTAAGTCCTTATTCCCACGACTATAACACTACGCAGTAGCATCCCCTAGCAACCGACCGGTTGCTAGGCTAAAGTTAGCATCAAGTCCCCACTGTGAACCCGCTGCACATCCATCTTGCCCCGCTCGGACCAGAACCTGTGGCTATTTATACCAGGCAGGTTCCCGTCATGTCTAGCGACGTCGTTAGCGATACCGATCGCAATGCTAACGTGGACATGTTGATGGCACCGAGAGCTGAACATGTTAATGTAACCACTTGTGATAGTGATGGTACTCATATTTTTATGCAAACTTGCATACTTGCATGGTTTTATTACCGCGGGAGTCCTTCTCGCGTAATTCGTGACGATTTCACAAAATATTAGTCTAATCTAATAACCTGCCAGTGTGCAGTGGCGGCGCTGGCGTGCTGGTGGCCAAGAGAACCGTTAACAGATCGATACATTCTAACAAACTTTTTTGTCCTAACACAGAAGTGGTTTTGCCTTGTTTGTGTTTTGCGTTTGCTCACGCAAAGTTACCCGTTTACCTGAGTTCACAGTCCAAATTCAATCAAAAAAATTAAGTAAATGATACACATGTCGATTCTTTACATAAATGATAATTAAAAGTGAGCATCGTAGATGCGGGCAAGCGCGTGCACGACTGTTCACCGGGCGGCGCCCGCGCATCTAACTGGGTCATTGACAATGCACGCGGCTCACTGCGCTCGCGACGCAGCATTCGCGATGACGATGCATTTCCTCGGTTGCAGTGACTTAAACTTGTTCTAAAAAATATGATAAGTGCACCACATTGTTGGCTAGGACACAAGATTCCTTCTAGCAACCGTAAAATAAACTTATGGTAGCACTACTACACTAGTAAAATAAAATAAAACACATGACAATGTAAAAAAGCTAATTGCTACTTTTTCACTTTCATTAGCATTATATTATTTCTGGCAAAATTCATTTAAATAAAGACAAGAGTGATGAATGTGAAAATATTTTTGTAATTTGGAGCGTGAAGTTCGGCACAGATACAGATATACTTTACATAAGTAATGTTAGGGTAACCGGCGAGCGACACAAATGTCGGCAGAGGTACGTACTGTGCGTCGTCTACTAGAATACTGAGACGGAGCTCGTGTTGTTTGTGAAGCAGTCGAAGCACACGGCTGATATAAGTGTTTCTCCATAATTTGTATATTTGCGGAGACATTGTTTCATTTATTTCGTAAGGCTGTATAATCTTATGAAACTTGCCAAACAAACAAGAAAGCTTTCATGAATAAAGAATCCCGAACGGCTTTGTATTTCATTACGCCGCCATTCTTATTCATAATATTTATTTTAATATTTAAATCAACTCCCGCTCGGGGTCGTTCTTGGTGCAAAGGTTGGCCATCGCTATTCAGCGAGGTAACGCGGCGAGTGTTATGGGTACCTTTGCACCGGGAACGATTAGGGGCGGGTTATTTTGTGACCTTTAACTATTAAGTTAATAAACATTTAAATTACAATATTATGTTTAGAAGCGCTTTGGTAGCTAGACTGAAAGAAAAACTATAATTAGAAATTGACAGGGTAATAATTTATTTGTATTAGAATAAATGAATGTGAATATTAAAATAAAAAAAAAAAAAAAAAAAAAAATTTAAATCAATATGGTAATGGCATTGGAAGATTGGAGCTATGTGCTTAATGTTTACGATGCTCATAGAGCTTTCTATAATGTACGCAAAGTGTTAGCCAGGTTACTGCAGCTATTGAAATATTACGCTGAAGGGGCATCATTAGTTCGCGGCTCGAGTCAATGACTTCGCTCGGGTGTGCTATAAAAATCAACTGCGCAAATAACTTGTGCAGCTGAGAAATTATGTAGTGTTGTTCGGATGTCTACTACAGAAGGTATTTGCTATTTATAACTGGAAATACTACCACTAGTACCCATCTACAGTCTAATGTAATGAGTAAAGAGTAATGAAGGGGTGAACCCCATCAAACTTGTCACGAGACATTTCGACATATATTGATCTAGATTTCTCTCGTAAAAGGTTTTAAGTAGATTAAAAATCTAATTAAATAATACTCTAAACAAGTCACGTAAATCAGCTCTCCCACATTGTAACTTTTTCCATAACATTTAGTTATTAGCTCGTAGCCCGAATCGTTCGATACAGCTACTCCGCTGTAGTCATCCCGGGCGGCCGAGCGCGCGAGTGCAACGTGCCCGCAATGATCTGTCGCACATAAACTGTGCCATGTAAGGGTTACGAATGTCTCGGAACTAGTTTGACTTGTGTGCGAGAAAAAAAAACTGAGAGTATGAACATCCTCCACCGACCATGCTTCTGAAGCCTGATTACTATGTCCTCAGAGTTATTTTTAGGTAATGGAATCTGCCGTGATGCAACGTTGAAGAGAGAGACATCATAATGTTACGAATACTTGAATACCTATTCTTCGTCGCGGATTATTTTATAAACATTGCAAATTACAATGTATAATACCTACGCTTTGTGTATTTACGCCATATTTAAATTCTCAAAATGTTTGTAAATGAACAGAATAACAACAGTATTTCAGAAACGTAAGCTCCATTTATTCAGATCTTAGACTATGGTAACACAGAAACAAAGTATCTTTTAAGCAAATGGCAAGGCTGGCAACACGGAAACTAATAACAGTATCCGAGAAGACGACAATGTAAAGTAGTGTTACACAGTTCAGCTGGCGTAATGCGCCGGATGGTGGCCGTACCGCCGGAGAACAACCTCGGAGCGGAATGCCAGACGCGGACATTTGGCAGATCGGCGCCGGACTCTTCCAAATGGCAGTTGAAAGTTTTAATAGTAATTCATGAAAGTAGTACAATGTAGGAACACTGCGTATTATCTCAGTAAACTTGTGTTTTCCTAATCGTTAGGCACTGCTGTCGGCTCATGAATATTCATAGCTTTTATTATGTTTCGCTATATTTTTGCGTTGCTCTCAGACTTTCAGCTCGTTTCCTATGAGCATCCTCTCTTTATGCTAATGTGGCAGATTCACGGGTGTGCAACCTTTCCTAAATTCAGTGTAGGAATGTCTTATGTAGGCCGGGATAATGATTCATTAGAAATACTTTTCTGTGTAACTTTAAAATGATGTAGGCTATTTTTGTTCAATAATGAAGATTCTGAGAACTCAATAACTTGCCCACATTTTCTTGACAATGTTACAAAACAATTTCTATTCAATGTTTTTATTTCCGTGCACAAACCACAACAATACGCCACAGAGATGGTATCGACGAAGCCATCAAATTGACAATTTGTTTACCGCCCAACAATTCAATATTTCTCGGAGGTTCCTCTCGTCAATCATAATTTCCCGATGAATCTTTAGTAATGGAGTTTTATTATATTATTTTTACCCATTTTTTTTGCGTGTATTGTTAAGATTGATGTTTTTATTTAAGATTGTGTACTTATTGAATGGAATGAACGAATTTTACCGCAGATAAAAATCTAGTATTGGGCTGGAGTGCTTTAATCGTATGAGTCAATCCCGCATGAGTCATTCCTAATCACGAAACCTACACGCTTGACGTTACTCATTAGAAACCTGCTCACAGACCCAGTCTATCGGTCTGAAATTCTCATCTGACTACTCGTAGCTAAATAATAATGATTCCTTTTTTTTGTGGAATAGTTATAAAAAGCAGATGATGTTGTGCGATCGTGATGTAGGTGTGGCGCGGCTACACCGGCGGTGCTCCTGCAGCCGCTAGCAATTAATATTGATGAGGTGTCAGACAGGGTGGTCATGCCACTTCTGCTGGCACGTTATTTATTGCCTGTTTTTAGTAGTTTCATTAGTTGTTGCCAAAACCTTTGTGGTGGAAATAAATACCTTTGCATTGTGTGCTACACCTACACCTTCACCAGTTTGTTTTGAATTTTCTCATGATTTTGACTTCGTTCAGCAATAGTACAGATATTTTGACTTACACTTTGATTTAACGTATATTCTTGAAATGCTTATCAACTAAGTGGCAGCAAGGGTTAAGGTTACAATAGTTAATGTTAAATGGGCTGTTGCTATCACTAGTGACGAGCTCGCTCACTACCGCTACACTGACATTTGCACCCCTCTGCTCGTTAAATACCACTCTCTACTAATAACAAGGTGGGCTAATTGAAAGACCCGTGATAACGTTCCTAAGCTCGTTTTTACTTTATAATTATCTTACTTAGGTACATTTTTGGGATAACTGTTCATCTATTTAAAGTAGTTTTCTCGCAATAAATAGGATAACATCACAATCAAAATGAAAAAAAAAAAAAAATCATCAATTTTTTTTTTTTTAATTATACATATATTATAGTTATTTTAGCCAAGAGAGTTCAAAATTAAGCCTTAAAACGAGTAAATGTTACTTATCTAAGTTCCATTTCCAATTTAATGAACAATTAGTTATTTACTATGTTCAGCGAATTTCAAATGGATGTGTCGGCGCCTGTACTGCCTGTGGGAAGGTTGAACGTGTTATTGTTTGTAATTATTATTAAGTACGTACATCATTAACTTTCACGATTTCAATTAGTATTCCTCCAGCAATATAACCTTATATACAGTTTTATATGAAATTGATAGAAAATAATTTTCCGATAAAAGTCCATAATCAGCTTGTTTCAAACAAATTGGAATAAAATACATAAAGAGAAAAAAAAGAGAAGTTGATTATTTATTTTCAGCGTTTGAAGCGTTTTCATGAATTTTCGACAGCAACTACTAAAATTCGTGAATAACAAAAGCAGTACTGGCTTAAGAAAACTCGGTAAAGATAAAACAGATTTTTACGAAAATTCAACTGAGTTGAGTCTTGTCATCAGTACAAACGAGCCCTAAAATAAAACATCGGAGCACACATTTTACCGTTTCTTGACCATTTGTGATCCGATGGCGCCATGCCTGGTCATAATAAATTCAGTGATCTTATTAATTTAATGTTGATTCGGTAAAGGAATGTTTAATTTTAATAGTATTTAAACTGATTTAATTTGTGGTTGCCGACTGTACAATCAGGTTTAATAATTACGCCGTATTGTATGCAGGCAGACTTGTAGAGTCAGGAGAAATGCAATATTTGACGCGATTTCTGAAAATGATTTACTCTATCATCTTCAAGTAGCCCGACCACTGCTGACCGTACGCCTCCCCAAAAAGCGCCATCCATCTCGGTCCCGGATTTTGAGATTCATTTACAAAATGAATCGCTAAAATCTCTACTGTCATATTACTAAGCTGATATAAATATAACGGAATGTAATATAATGTTGATCAATTCAATATAGACGCCGCATCGGAATGTTGTTGTTCGGAGTGACGTTATGCTCTCCGAGTGAAATATTTTAATATCACCATGTTTCACGTGTTTTATTGATTCGAGTCATATTACGTCGGCTCTTACGATGCTTATGGTACATGTGATTTAACGTCCATATTACCGGCGAATGCCTACACTTCCACGTGTAACTATGAAGGTTTACACCATAGTTTTCAGTCTAGAAAAGGTTCTACCAGTGTTACGTAACAATTAAATTACATAAAAATTAACTTTTGAAAAACCTAATGGCCATGACAAGACCACAATGTAGATCTGTAACTTTTATACTGTTTTCTTGAAACACATCCAAGATACAGTTTCAAATGATTAGAGGTTCCGTTCATATCCGTGGGTCCGATGCGAATCAGTGTAACGACATAACCAACCTACGGATTTGTTGCTCAAAGAAACAGTTTGCGCAGCATCGGCGTGTCGTTCGGAAACCGGCCGGTGTCGGCTGACCGGCGCCGGCGCTGCCCGACCGACACGTACCGTTGAGAGCGATGATCTGCTTCTTGGTAGTTTTGACACTATATTCGGAATGTGTAGTTGGTGCTGCTGCTGTCAATATGAGATTTTCGTGAGTGAACATTTTCGGATAGCAACATTTTGGAATTTCCACGACGATTTCCCAGGGAACTCTAACTGAAGAATAGAAAATACTAACTACTGGTTTAATGTAGAGTGACTAAAACAGAGGATATCTAAAAGGGTTAGACAGGAGCAACGATTTTATATACCTCAAGTTCATTTTTGGGTTTTTGGGTTCCTTTCTGGGTTTTTCGGGCCGCTGGCGCCGCTCACGGTCGCTCCGTCTGGCGAACCTCCGGCGGCGGCGCTCCAAAAACCCCGAAAGACACCCAAAAGCCCAAAAATGAACTTGACGGTTGTCTCACGACTCGTGGCGACTATTATACTAAGTAAATGCCCATTGCACTCTGTAGATGTTGGAACAGAGTGGAACAAGTACCTTTGTTACAGTTGATTCAGAAGTTAGAGCTATCGACTTTTACCGGACCAAGCACAATAGCACTGCACTGGTTATCCTTATGAGCGAGTCATCGCGCACGTTCACGACATGTCTGCAAAAACTACTAAACCGCAATTTATAATCAAAATTCGGAATTGGGAATCGGCAAAAAATTACTTGGGGCGCCGTCTGCCATTCGATTGTTGATTGTTCACAGTGGCGCCAAAACCGCTAGCTTTGTGGCAGTTTTTTATGAGTCTTAGTACATTATTGGGTCAACGGACTTGTGCAGTATTAAGGCCGGTGACCACTTGGCTGGGTGACGATCTGATCATTTGGGGCGAGCCAGGCAGACTCGTGTGACGGTTACAGATCAATCAAAGTCAAAGTCATTTATTTCAATTAGACCATTAAAAGGCACTTTTGAACATCAATTACATGTTACGAGTAAAATTAAAAATATTGAATCTAGTTGCCCATTCCAAAAGGTAGTTTTATATAGAGAAGAACGGACAAGAAACTTCATACATACTCTTTGAAAAAAATGTGTTACGTTAAGTTGTACACTTCCATAAAACTATACTGATGTCAAAACGATCTATCTTAAATTTAAGTCACTCAAAGCAATACGTACTCAGTGCCAGAAATTAGAAATGAAAGCTAAATTAATTGTAATATTTAATACCAATATACGTTTCAAGAACAATGAATCAGTGTGTGTATCAATCAATCAGTCAAGTCAGCCTAGTTCTCTGTTACTGACAATACAATTCAGCCTAATCATCAATTAGGTTCAAAGCAGTCGGGACGCCACTTTACCTTGCGCCATTATTTGTCCACCTTACATAAAGTAACTAATAAATATTCATCATGGCATACGTCATTGAACAAGAAAATCGTTTTTCCGTCTAACAGTTTGAACCAAACAGTAAAATGAGTGCTAATTGATACAACGATCGATTATGTTACAATCGATTCGCGTATTTATAGATAATTGTGCGCCTGTGCCCGTCGCTAATGAATATTGAGTAATTGGTGAGGAATACCCAGCGCTCTCAGCCTGGACAAGTAATTTGAAGTACTATGCGGTACTAATTAGACTTGGACAGATTCGGATTACCTACCCATATCTACGGAACACTTTTTTGTTCACGAATAACCAGAATGGCGATACATACTACAGGGTATTAGGTACGTACCAACTATCTACTCAATGTGCTCAGCATTGCATAGGCAGTTGTCATTCAGATACAAAAGCAACAGTCATTCAAGCATAAAACCATAAACAAATTACCTAGTTTTTATGAAATTGACGAACAAAATAAATGTAAGCAATCATATTTCTTGCCATCGAGTGCGATGCGACGCAACGACCTTCTATTTTCTTGTAGTTTTTCTTCAACTTTTTATGCGCGGCGATGGTTAACCATCATTATGGCGAAAATGACGTTTGTTCGACAATCGGTTAAGGTTCTACTTCTAAGACGCGGAGATGTTTGTTAACACATCTCTGTTGGTTAACAAAGACTTTAAATACAGCATCTAACACGTATTAATTCATTCTATTAGTTTAGCTAGCTCAACATTTGTTAAATAGGGTCACATTGTCTTAGAAAACGCTAAAGCGGCTCAAGCTTTATTAATTAGTTTTTCAGTTCTTTATTAAAAATAGGTTTTCTAAAAACAAGATGTTGAAGCTCCCATGTGCCCTATCCTTCTAGAACCTTTTCAAGTCAAATCGTTTATTGTAGTTATATCATTAAAAGGCACTTTTAAACGTGCGTTTGAAACGTTACAACAAGATAAAAGTAGTATTCCCAACAACGCCCCAACAGACTGTTATTTGGTTCGTTAGCCAGTGGACTTCGGTTTGCCTTGTTTGAAATAATTTATCTAGGTAATACAAAACACGAGATACATTATTATGTTCCCTGTTGCTGGGCTACTAAATATCGTAATTTCGTGTAAGCAAACCAAATAATAATTTTCAGTTTTCGAAAACCAAAATATTGTTTGATTACTGATCCCCTTGTTCCAACCCTGGCGTTGTACCGCCCACGTGACGTGTCAGTAGCTAAGTTGTCCGGCTAAGTACTTACATTGGCTTTACCTGGGGATTTAAATCGAGACGTATTTCTGAATTTTTTGTGAGTCCTTGCTTTGAGCCCTCGAGCCATTTAATTGCCTCACAGTGATATTTACAGTGCCTAACAACAAGAGATAAGCTGTTCTGGGCTACAGTGGCTAGACGCGCGCGATTTTGAGCCAATATTGTCGAATGTCATAGCTCGATAGTCGGAATGAGGGGCATTGTGATAGTAGGTGACGTGTGTTTGTCGGGGATGTCTGAGTGCATGTTTTTACTTTCGCGTCCGGTGTCGGGTGTCGTGCGCGCGCGCAGCTCATGTAATGTTCAAGAGGGTGATCTTTGCAGTGTTGGCTTTATTAACGAGTCCAGTGTTGGTCTGTTTGTAGAAAGGCTAAATAATTTCTTACTTAGGTAGTTATGTGAAATGTATTGTTCGTGCTACCCGATGTCTTCACTATTCATATTCTAAAATAGTAACCCAAATGATGAAGTCGAGCACATGTCAGCGACGCGACGACAGCCACCTCCTCATGGACACCGCGGACTTCACTCAGTTGCTCTCCAACAATACCTCTATAACTCAGCGAACAATTTACCTTAATAACCACTTATTGACTCAGCCTGACAGCTGATGCGTCTGTGCTGATAACTACTCGATAAACTATCTGTCGTGATAGATCTTAAATAGAACTTATTATTCCAAGCTTTCATTTAGTTTCACCTCTCCCGGTGTCTGCGGGTAATCAAATCGAGCAAGGCCCACTTCGATTGAGCTGAAAGTTTTAGGTTTAAATTTTTCTCGTTTGAGAAAATATCATGACACTGCCCTCCACCAACGAGAAGTTCACGAACATTTGGGTGCAATTAAGAAGTGGTGTTTGTAACAGAAGAATCTAAGTTGTGACTAGAAGACACGCGCGAAGTCATTATGTACCCTGTTTTTCTTTCAGTAAAGTTTTGTTTTAGCTGACGAAGTTAGACATCAAATTATTCTTTCCTCCCACGCAAACGAGGAAAATCTTTCATAACCCCAATAAAACAGGAAGTTTGAACCCCCAGCGGCGTTTAGGAGTTTAGTTTTATTAGCAAACCTAGGTCACGGTGGTAGGAAAAGACACGGCACTAAATTGGAGAATTTGCGGATGGCCGGGTTTTTAAAATACCTATAATTTTATCCTGATCCTAGCTTGAATTCTATTGTAGGTTCTGTAGGACATGTATGGGGCCTACTTGTAAAAAAATACTTGTGAAGCATCGCAAATAACTTAGCGTCACATACCGTAACTGGATCCCCCGGAACGTTCCCAGGGATCTCTTCGCACGGTGATCGGCAGACTGTAGGTAACGGAGCAGGCCAGCCATTATCCTATTGAGAGCGATCCGAAGCGATTGATCAATCACTTGCGCGGTCGTCCACCCGTGGACAACGGACTTGACAGGGTGCGAGCGCACTGACGCGATGTGTCCCTTGGTGCCTTTTGTCTGGTTTGTTGTGTTTATGTTCGTAACGGAAATGTTGTGTGTGAGTTTTGATATCAATGCAAGCATTGTTATGATAATAACCTGGTACTAAAAGATTAAGGTCAATACTAGAGGCATCAATGAACAGGAAGGTTAGAATTCATTATGTAAATGATTATTTGTTGAAACAACAAAATCGGTAAGATAGCGGGATTAGGTATTGTTTAATTCAAAAGTTAATTAATTAAGAAGGTTTAACCTCCACTCGAGATGATTGCATTGCACCTACATTAGGTAAATTAATTTTTGAATCATCAAGTGGATGCGTCTACACTAACATAATATTGGCAGAAGTTTCCTTATTTGTCATAACTACCTATGTATACCTCTTCTTAAAATTGTTCCTACGATAAGCTACGTTTGGCCTCGTACGCGTTTACGAACGAGATCGTGAAGTCGTTACACTTGAGTGCGAGGATGGCATTAATGTGACACGGTTCCCATATCGGGCGACATTCGTCTCCAGAATGGGACAGTGGGTGGATCGCGATAAGTGTGTGTCATTCTTTATTTATTGGGCCGCTTAACTCCCGAGGGCGAGACTGCTCAGCTCCTTAAGCCGATTGATTCTTGGTGTTTGTGTTCGTACCGTTTACTTATGTCAATGCGGTCGTTACTTCTGCTCAGTGCTGTAGTGATTGCACGCGTTCTTATATTATTGTCATTGTTCGTTTGTTTGTTTGGATAGCAGCAATTGTTGAGATTTTAAGTGGTTAACCAGTCTAGATATTATCCTAATTTGGAATTCTTGTTGGTAGTCAAATTAATTAGTTCAGGTGAAAACGTCCTTTTAAGAAACCGATTAGATCCATTACTTGACCAATAAGTTAAATCATGATAAAGTAATGCCCATATTTTTTTGGAAACCATCGGTACGATGTTGAACAACTTTAACTCGACGACTTCTGATTGTATAATAAATCAATAAAACCTTTTTGTTACTGATAATGGCGGGTTGGAGTTCAGAGAGTAAAAAACAGATTTCATAAATGTCATTGTTGACTCCCTGAATGCAAGCAGGTCTACTGACCTGCTTGCATTCAGGGAGTGAACACTCATACCTACACAATTTGTGATTTGCTCTTAGAACAGTAGTTCTAAGAGCAAATCACAAATTGTGTAGGTATGAGTGATGAAAGCCGAATTTCATTAGGACAAACCAGTGTGATGCATGATTAAGTTATTTTCAAAAAAATATTTAGAATACTTGTGTTAGTCTCGTATTTACGTGTCGTGAAATGAGCAGTAACGCAGAGATGATGACCTCATCGTAGATGCGTCGTACAGATGCTAATGTTTACATCGTGACACTAGTATCGTGGATGCATGACGCTAGTTTCATCAGAGTGGTGCGTAACGCGAAACTGTTTCAGTGTCGTGAAGTCGATGCATGCGTTGTACAACTCGATGTTTACGAATGCTATTGTTGATGCAATTAAAGTCGTAAAACTGGTTTGTATATGCCAATAATTTCGTAATGTACTGTTAAAAAATTTAATTTCGTGTTAACGGTTAGTCATCTGTGGCTTCCAACTAGTCATTACACTCACACGTGAGTGAGTGACGTACCTGGAAAAGGGTAAAGCATTCAAAGTACCTACGCATACCTGCTTCTATGTAATTACGCATATCTCTATTGACTCTCAAAGTTTCAATCATACTAAAATGACATAGGACTCTGGGGTGCTGTGCCATTGGGTTTATTTATTGCTGAGTCGACAGAGATAAAATTGTATAGTACAGTTTTATTTTTCTTAAACAGGCTCCGGCCATTGCCTCTTATACGATGATGATCAAACAGGCTTTTTCTCGTGTGGGTAATATTGCGCACGCTGATCTAGGGGATGTGATTACACAGGAGCGGGGTCTGTGACCGCGGCGTTGCGTTGGTGCGCGGGCGCCGCTTCTTGCGATGACTCTGATATGCATTTTTGCTCAACGCTCTTGCTTGTCGATTGATTGCCTTGTGAATGACGTGATAGTGGACAGATATGCGTTTATGTAGTAGATATTGTTAGGCGCTCTGGTAGGGGATCTATAAGAAGGCGTGTGACGCCTTATTTCTTTTTATCACTATTTTGCACCTTTTCGCTATTAAGCGGTGGAATAACACCGAGTTTGTTCGTAACTTTGCCTCTTTGTCTTTTTATAAAATACCTTTATGTTTAAAACATTTCGTGAAATAAAAACAAGCTAATTTGTCAAAGTAACAACTAAACAGAAACCGTTTACAACTCGTAGTCATTAAGTTTTTGTGTGTTGGTATGCTGACGCTCGCTGTTGGTTGCAGATCGCGAGGCGACTTGGCGTCGCCGCGGCGAGTGCTCCTGTTGTTGGCCACACTCCTCCTCGCTGCTGTCTGTCGAGCTGGTGAGTGCTACTTGTTACTTATTACACCGTTGAGTAGTAAACCTATTGTAATCTCCACATCGGCAACAGGAGCTATGATCTTGAAGCCAAAAATTTTTCTGCAAATTTTGATGCTTTTAGTTTTATTAAAATAACCAGAGATTTAATCAAACAAATAAGGGTTCTCAAAAGTAAGGAGTCGGTAGACAACGGACTTGATGTCCCTACAGTCAGTTACCAGTGCACATGGGAAGCAAAATGATTTTAAAATGAGTTTTAAATTGCACAATAATAAACAAAAGTAAAATCTCATCGGACAAAAATAAAACAATCACTAGAATGTTCTGCGGCGCCTCGACCACATAAAGCTACTCTTAAGTCATGTCACTTACACGCCATCAACTAGAGCTCATTTGATATTTAATAAATGTCTAAGTATTCCTACAACTTTCCACAACCTAGCTTGAGTTTCCGCAGGCTTTTCCGTGTTTTGTAACGTAAGATGCACATGATACAGTTTCGCAAGTTAACATTAAGTAACATGGTCTAAAATATGTCGAAATGATACGATGTGATTCAGTGAGACCGAGGTCACAAGAGGGTCAGACACCTCCGCGGGCCACAGCACGACTCGCATCATTTCTTGATAGTCTACAAGCTAGGTAGCTTGAAGACTTGGTAGTCTACATATCAATATATGTACTTACAACGTAAAAACCAGTCTATCTTCAAGAAACGATATGTTTACATTTTTCAATAGTTATGCGCAACTAAAAAGCAATAAAATCTATAATTTATAGTCAAACAAACGTCCATTTGTTTGTTTTTCCTTATAAACAAACAGTGGACAATGTCGGCCGCTGTGGCGTACCGCTTTTATCTAGTCAGCTGAGTCATGGACCGAAATCGAAGGTCGTGAGGTGACGTCACTCAGTTCTCACGTCCAAAACCTAATCAGGATATAGTTTTACGTCTTCACGTTGATTGGAGCCGGTCGTCAAGTAGCTGCACGAACAGGCGTTGCCGAAGTGCGGGATGCCATTGTACACAGGCCAATTTGTATCATTATAGGAAGCTTTTCATCTTGTAACAGATTTACTTCAAAGATTATTAAAAACTTATTTTGTAATCCATTGCAGTTTTGTTGAGAATCTTAATTTAAATGTAGATCAGTATTTTTTATGTTATATATTTTAAATTAAAGTCCATTTCAACGCCAATTAACATGAGCGAGAGTTAGGAGGATTTGCTCCTAACTCTGGCTCATAAATAAACAGTTTCTGCGATAATCGCTATAAATCTAAGCCACATAAACATGTGCTGCATTTGGAAGCTCCCGCGAGATTGGAGTGGTTGATAAAGATAATTTGACGGAGTGCGGTATTTCCCGGTATGCGGCTCCGGCGCTGGTGAAAGTGCAACCCGCCTTATTATCCTGTTACCTGCCCTCCGGCGGAATGTGGGCCTATCCTAACGTTATCAAATATATTGAAAGGTAAACCCCTTTAAGGAAAATGCTAAGGTATTTTTATTGATATTAGGTGTTTCAATCAATGTGTAGTAAATTTGTTTGAGTTTAAACAAAATGCTACTGTATTCCTCTTATAAAGGTTTGTTTTCGTAGCTGTTGTCTGAACAACATAGCATAGCATATCATAGCTTCCGGTAGTCACTTATTCACTGATGAATGAGTGACTACCGGAAGCTATAGTAGAGCTATGTCTAGAGCTACAGTCGTAGGGATTTTAGACGAATTTTTCAATAATTGTAACCGACAAATGGCTGCATGTAAACTTGCTGACAAAAAGCAAATTTGCGGAAGTACATTTTTGCAAGTAAACTTGCTGGAGGGCATAACTCGAGCTAAAATGTGATCAAATTCCTCCTCGACAGCGTGTCAGCTCATGTCACGTCGGCCTCGTGATATGTTGAGTCAGCATCACTTGTTTGTAGGTCTCGGCTTCACTGAGAGCTGGGAAGCTGCGTCTGTCGGCGAATAGCAATCAAATACGTGACCCGACTGCCAAAGCTAACGAAAATATTTCTTTTTTCGCAAGTATAGCAGAGCCAGATAATATTATGTTGTTATACCGGTGATGTTAGCGTTTATCGAATCTGAAGTGAAACTTGATGACTTCGCTCAGTAGTGAGCGCAAATGGTGAAGAAACTGTTTGAGTTTATGAAAAAGTTTCACTGTTTAGTCTATCATTTAGTCCTGCATCTCCAGAGGCATGTCTTTGAAGCTGGTTGAATAATAACACTCGGATTATCCCCGAACTGGTGATGCGACAGGCTTTATCCTGCTTGTACCTACTCCATTCGCAGTATTCTTGTGGTTAATGAGCATCGGAGCAAGTCATGTTTTATTTTTATGTTTTTTTATATTGGTATCATAAACCTGACGTGTTACCTACACTTACTAGAGAGATATGATGTACAGCTACAGGTAGCCATTCAAGACAATTCTGCGGGGATTAAATTGTAAGAATATTTTTAAAATATCCGATTAATTTATACAAGTAATTAAATTAAGTCTACAATGCCAATTAGCACATAATTTTAAGCAGATTGTAGCATATTAACAAATTCCAGATTTTAATCAGTGCCTACAAGCAATTAATTTGTGCCCAAAGGAATTCAGGTACAGTTTTACAAAACTGATAAACAATAATAGTTCCTACTGTTATATTATTATTATGATACATGATTACAAATGCAAATCATAATCGTCATCATTACTTTTATACTATATTTCAGAAATTGTTTTAACACGTTCGAAAAACCTTGGAAAAAAAGGACTTCTTTATTCTTGTATTTTTTTAGTGTATGTATTACTAAAGTTTCCCATCGTGTTCCATACTCCGAACAATGGGCCCCAATTCTCCTTTTAATACTGATATCGATCATTTTCAGTCTTCAGTATTCCGTCTCGACTCACCATTTTGTCTCCACTAACTAAAACACCACATAAAATGAATTCTGTGTGTAATAACTGTTACTTATAATATCAAATTTATAAATGGCGTCGTATCATCCACTTAATTACAATCAGTGAACTAATGAGAATTGATGTAGGACGTGCTAATAGCGGCGCGTTCGTATCGCCGACCACCAGTACCTCCAGCTGCAGGGTCATGCGTACCTGTACTGAGATCCACTTACGACGACTTATTGATAACGTTTAGGTGAACATTATAATAGATGTTGACTCAAGTGTGGTTTTGTGTGTTAAGCAGGAAATGAACTTAAACTATGAAATTGTTACCGCTTAGAATTGAAATAAATCTTCGTAAATAAAAAATTCTTTGTTGCGTACTTCCCAAAACTGTACATGTACTTATTATTTTTCTCCAGACTAAATAAGAACGAGAGTTCGATAAGAGACCAAAAACACATGTGGGGTGATTCCACTTTGCCCCACTAAGCCAATACAATCCTTTTTTTTTTTAACTCTTCCCTACGTATTTATTCCAAGTTTCCAAAACTAACTACGTCTTACTTATATTAATCTATTTTGCAGACAAATATAAAAATGCATGAAAACCTATTTACACAAATTATGAGCTGCCAATCCCAGTGGGGCAGAATCCAGCAAGATTTTATACTCGTGGAATCTGCCCTATCTAATTAAATTAGTGGGGATATTCCACTGCAAAATGTTAAGCAGTCTACTTTGCCATACCAGTGTGGTGGCTTGGTGGGGCAAAGTGGAAACACCTTAAGTGTGCTGTGATTCATTCCACAATCCATCATGAACATCTTCCTGTCCAGCTTTAATAAATGTTTAGTTAGTTATGTTAGTCCAGATCTAGATTCCCTTCAAACACTAAGTTATCTATACGTTGTTACGTCGGTAGGTATGTTACCGTCGATAACACATTCCGGCAGATAGTGATGCGCGGTCATTACAGCCTGCGGCCGCCGCTCGGTATGTAGCCGGCTACTGTGGGAAAATATCAACTGTACGTGTTAATGTTGATGGAAATATTCTATTTGAATCATGATTCTTTCTTGTAACAGTGAGTGATGTAGGTACCTTTAAAGAACTTCAGCTTCAGGTAATTTGTACGGGCAGTAGCGTGCCAGGTCCAACACACATACAAAAGTAACTCACTGGAGCAGCTTCAATTTACTTATATTTAATAAAGGGACTTACATAAAACCAAGACGGCTCCGTGAGTCCATTCCATTCTTAAATTGAAAATACCGTTTGTGGAGCTTGGCGGAAACATCACATCATTGACAGTAAGTGTCGCCGGTTCCTGCTCGGAACGTATTCGCACACGTCGCTGTTGCTCTTACGTTTATGGCACTTAATAAATATTAACTTTTTAAGACTTTACAGAACAAACCAGACTTAAACTTCCTCCTTCGTAAAAAAAACGTAAACTTCCTCAAAGATGACACCGTGAGATAACTCGGCTAATATTCATAATATGAAGACACGGTTACTTACTTGCTCGCGTCCGGCTGAGTCACGCGCGGAATGCCGTCGGTCCGGCCGGCGCCCCCCTGCCTCACCTGCACCCCTCCCTGCGAGGTCCAGTGTCAGTGTCTAAGGAGCCTAGCCAGGGGACTGAAAGTACATACACCACATAGACTTGGGGCATCAAGGAGTTGGCGAAATTAATCTCTGCAAGTTTAGTGACTTCTTAGTCTGCCACCATGGTGGCCAGTACCACAGTATCCTAACCTAACTACTCTTTACTGATAACGGCAGGATGGTCCCAGGGTCTCATGTGGGAAGTGACGGACATATAACTTGCCATATAAATAACAGAATATGATATGTTTATGGTGTACTTCTAGCCCCTTATTATAAACCCTAGTGGATATCTAAAAGATCTTATTGTGCATTTCAAGAAAATTCGGTATTATAAGAAGCCATTGATGCGGTCAAGCCATAGTGTTTGTGTTAGGAACTATAAGAGTTTATGTACCTCTGCAAGGACTGGCGCGGAGTGATTGAAATGATTCACGACTTATATCGACTTAGTACTTTTGATTTAGTTCGGCACAAATTGCTTCTAGGTATATTGTATGTGATTCATTGGAATAGCAAAAGAAATACGCCGATGGGTTCGGATTGAGATCGTCACAAAGTTTCAGACCAGTCGAGAACTGGAACAATTCACTTGATGACAAGAAAGGGAATTGGAATTTGACGGAGCAGTTTGTCACAGTTTAACGTTGAGTGAGAAAAACGAAGGGTCTAAGGGACGGAGGGGTCACTTGCTCGCCTACGGAAACTGTACAACTTGGTAATATATGCATAGTTTTTCCTCATGATAATGCCATTTGAAATATATGTAGCAGGGTTCCGGTAACTTGTGCTTATATTCACTAAACTAGTATTGAAAGGGGCCGAGTACATACAGTAAGTTGGTGAGATGTGGGTGTACAGTTATTTCATTTCATCATCTTGGAACCTTCGTATCACTCATCGGGAAAATGATATGTGTATTGAAATAATAGTCATGTCGTTTAAAGAAACATAACATTTTTCGTTTTTTGCTAGTTACTAAGAACGCCATGACTATTATTTCAATACGGAATCTGATTAACTACGGGAAAAATTTAAAAACAATCTGAAAGAATTTGGCATAACGCACTGACTTTAACTCTTTGACATAACGACCTGACTTTAAAACTTTGACATAACGCACTGACTTTAACTCTTTGACATAACGCCCTGACTTTAAAACTTTGACATAACGCACTGACTTTAACACTTTGACATAACGCCTTGACTTTAACACTTTGACATAACGCACTGACTTTAACACTTTGACATAACGCACTGACTTTAACTTTATAGGATGTTAAGAATGATTCGTTTAAAGATAGTAATCTTCCCAAAATAAAGTAATTCCGAATCGGAAGTCGTCACCAGTCTAAACCTGAAGTATCAAATTGATTGACTTCAAATCGTTATTTGTAACTCAGATAGGCATGATGTTTGATAAAACGTAGCTATAAAGGTGGAGAACATAAAAGCGAAAATATACGATAAAGTAATATAATTTGTGTCGTAAAGTGGAGTGCACAATGCAGGAGGCGCGACTCGTGTCCAAACCAATGAACACCAGTTCTTTGCTAATGAGCTGTCATTGTGTGTGCTTGTTGCCAGTGGGCTCGGAAAATAGTGTGCATTGTCACATTCATACACATTCATACAATTATTTCTTCAACGTAAATATAGGTCGAATTTATTTTCAAAAAGTCGGAACACATGTAATATTTTTCAATTTTATTGTAAAGGTGGTTGTGTTTGGAGACTGACTGCTCAGCTACGGTGTTGCGTTCCTCCGCGGATGTTCCCGGAGTTTGCAAAAGATTGATGGGGTAGTTCCGACCTTTTTTGCTTTTTATTATTTTTAACGTAAATGGATCCTGCAACATTTGCCTCTTTTATAATAAACTTTACGAACTCAGGGACTTACATATTCCGGTTAAAACAATTAAAAAAGCGGCCCATCCCCCTTGGTTCACTCGCGCATTAATTAAAGTTTTAAATGAAAAATTTAAATATCATCTAAAATATAAAATATACGGCAACATATCAGATTATAACTCTTTTACTCTTTTGCGAAGCCGCGCTAAGCAGCTAGAGAAAGAATGTTATTCTGCCTATATGACAAAAATAGAAGCGTCAATCGTCAGTAACCCTAAATTATTCTGGTCATATGTAAAGGGTAGAAGGCGTAATAACACCTTGCCTAAAGTTTTTCACTATATGGATAGGACCGCAGACACAGGCGAGGGTGTCACTGAACTTTTTGCTTCCTACTTTCAGTCAACCTTTCAGGACACTCTTTCGTGTGGTTTGAATTTGAATTTTTGAAACTCACTCTACTACATCAGTATCTCTGAACTCGGTTATAGTCTGCCCGCACAGAATATTAAAACTGCTTCAAAATCTGGATCCGTCTAAATCGGGTGGGCCAGATATGATCCCTCCTATTTTCATAATAAACTGTGCAAAGAGCCTAGTGGCACCTGTCTGTTTTTTGTTTGATTGGTCGTTAAGATATGGAAGTCACCCCTTTATTACATCTATCTTCAAAAAAGGAGACAAATCCGAAGTACAAACCTATCGGCCTATATCTAAGTTATGTCTTCTTTCAAAAGTTTTAGAGAGACTCGTATACACAGAAATCTACTCGACTACGAAAAGCCACATTAGTGATGAGCAGCATGGATTTCTCAGAAAGCGGTCTACTACCACCAACTTAGTATTGTGCAACGAAATCATAACAGATGGAATGGAGAGAGGTCATCAGGTGGACGTGATTTACACCGATTACAGTAAATGTTTTGATAGGATAGATCATCGTATGATTCAACAGAAGCTATTATCAGTAGGAATCCACGGTGATTTGTTCCGATGGTTTTCGTCATTTATAGAAAATCGATCACAGGCTGTCGTGTTACGGGGATATACGTCTCGATGGAGTTCTATCCCATCGGGAGTCCCTCAAGGTTCGATTTTAGGTCCATTATTATTTATTATATTTATTTCTGACATGAATAAGAATCAGTTCATACAGGAACTAGCTATTTCCATTATCTTTTTTCTTTATTTCTTCCTTTTTCTGTTTGATCTTCTTTTTGTTTAATTTTATTATTTAAATGTGGAAGCTTGTAATTAGCAACTGTCAAGTTTATTTTTTTTTTACCATTTATGTGTATTAGTCTGTAAACTATCTTAAAATTGTAAAAATAAAAATAAAATATAAAAAATAAACATTTCGTGTTTGATAAGTTGTAACAAGGGCGTGTGCTGGTATCGATCGCGCCCGTGACACGCCGTATCTAGTCCCTAGGAGTTTGACGTCGGGATGAACTATCGATTGTCGCACTGTTACATCGAACCCTTAGTGGCAACTTTAGGGAATTCGGTGAAGGTCGGTGCAGCAATGGTCTTCGAAAGTTCATTGTTGTAGTATTGTGGTGCAGGTGGTTATTGGTATAGTGAATAGAATTTATGAGCCGATTTATGTTCAAATAAATCTCTGCTATGAACAATGGAGAAAGTCGTAAGTCAATAAATACTAATACGTAGGTAATCATTACTTTGTGACACTGTACGTAGGTACGATAGGGGAGGTAGGTACGCCTCTCCTAGTTTAATCTAGCTATCACTGCATTAAATGCTATACATTAATGCCGATTAGTAAACGACACTTGCGTCATGTACAGATGTACTGTTGCCATTATCTTAGGGAGCTCTGTAATCAGATTCACACTTTACACTGTTACATTATAATCAAGTTGAAACAATGCCTCATAACTCGATGCGCAGCAATCAGAGAGCCCAGTTAATAACACAAGTGATAATGAAAGTTATTTTGAAGTCGAGGATTGTTGGGCAGTGTCGGGCAACATCGTGTGCCATCAGTTTGTCGCCAGGCTTGTGATCAGATTGCCCTCAATTTTGGCAATGGCAGCACTTGGCGTCATGTTTGATGTCTTTGGTGTTGTGATGTCAAGATTATAGGATCATGAGGGTTGACGACGTTCAATGTTGGTATCAATGTTTGACCACCAATATTGGCACAAATATTGGTAGACTCATTGTTTGGGGTAAGCAAGGTTGCGGATTGTACATCGACAGACAAATTGTGTATGTGAGTCATTGTGATTGTATTCGCTCGGCGATAGTACGAATAGGATCGTGTTAGACGGATAAAATATAGGAGTTAAGCAACTTTCCATACTTTTCTTGTAGAAAATTATTCTTTGTACAATATCATTTTAAATTGATCAATCTTAGCTCTATAGTGAAAAGCAGAGTCACAGAAAAAAACTTAACATTGAAAATAAAGAAAATGGCAGGTTTGTTTATATTTGCGACGAAAACAACAAAGTTAATATTATAAAGTACAAGTTTTGAGCAGGCAAGGCCTAGCATTGTGACACGCTATGCAATCTTTATCGATCTTGGCAGGATCTTTCCTTTGTCTTGCAATGATAGCGTTCATGCAATCTATGTTTTTCAATGTTAGAAGGTAGGTTGAAGAGCGCATGATAGCTAAAACCTAAAACATGAAGATATTAATCACTCGGGAGCTATGTCAACCTCAACTTGCATATGATTGTCTTCTAAAATTCGCGCTTACACGTTATGAAACGAGCTCTTTCCGTAGGTCGCTTGGTTTGCTTAAATTTGAACTACAAATAGAAGTGCTCAGAAGGTTTATGAGTCCGGAGTCGCACTTCTACATAAAGACATCGAACTATTCAAGTTTAAATAAGATTCGGACGTAGCTTACACCATAAGTAAAATATTTTAACTGTTCTTTTTTCTAAGCAACACAGTTCCATTTCTTTGCGTTAATTAGGAAACCATGCCGCAGGGTGGACCACCAAATGTTCATTTTCACATTTCCCAGACCTCAATGTGCACTAATGTGAGTTGTTAGTACTTGTTCTTCTGAACGTGTCTGTTTGGTGGTGACATTAAACTCAAACACAGGCTAGGTTCAGCAAACAGCGTTCGGCTCGCAGTGTGTAGTCCGCCGGGAGACGTGATCGACGACATGATTGCTTATCTTAACGGCGCTCATTAACGGGGTCAGCACATTTACTCGGCCGGACCGATTATATCGAAGAACAATTAAGTAAAAAGGGGAAGACGAATTACATTGGACTTTCTTATCTTTAATTTTTTTTTCTCTTTATTGTTTTTAGAGAGTTTTATCCTTTTAAGGCATGTCAGCCCCATCATAACCTGACCTTCTTATCTTTAATGACATGACAGGTAAAAACAATATTTTGAATGTTTTTATCTTCATCAAAACTGTCCGCCCGTCTATGGGATGCTATAGGTATTCTTCAGGAGGCAGTGCTGCGCATGAGAGATGTCTGTCGTACGGAGGTGCCATAGCAGTTTTTAACTGCTATGGCACTGCTATGACTTGCGGGGTGGTACTTAGTTCATTGTTTATTCTGTTTACTGAGCAACAAAACAACAAGTGTGGTAGTTATTGAAAGACATCATTACCAAGCCACGCCTACAACATATTTTCACAATCAGACATGTATCCAGACATGATCTTTTTAACTCACAAGTTTTAAAACGCGTTGAAATACTTCCACTCGTGAGAAGGTAAATCTCAGCGAGTACTAGTCTCATTAACAGGCCATGCTCAGAGACAGAAGCGTACATACTCCGAGACTTAATTAACTTGTATGACAAAGAAGTCGGTGTCACTAGAGAGGGCTGACTAGCTAGCATATGTTTTAATTAAAGCCGGCGGATATACGGCAACGGCTATGTACGGCTACGGCTATGAACGGCCACGGCTATGTCTGGCCGCGGCTAATCAACGTCCGGGATGTGAGCCGGCTTAATACGACCCGCTCTGGAGAGTGGAATTAATAACGGGATCCTGTATTTAATTTTGTGAATTGTCGCATGAGTTTCTAGGGGTTGAACTTTTATTATTTTTATCGTAGCAAGGGTTCATTTTATTGCATCACATTTCCATGTTTTGTTTTTCGACTGGGATATTGCGTCACTCTGCTTTGCTTCTTCTTCTCTGATACTCCTCGTCTGTACGATAACATTACGTTTTCTCTTAAAACACACTGTCCTAAAGTGTTTGGGAATGTATTCAACTTAGTTTTCCAATGAACTACCCACTGTTAGTACAATAGAAAGAGGAGTAACAACTAGCATAGTTCCACACACGAGTACACGTGATACGTTGACCTGTCACATCTATTAGGAGCATCCCGCGCAATAACGATAACTCCAATAACCGCCATCAGAGAACTGGGGCGGCTGCGAGGTTAATATTCTCGCTGGGGTTCCTGATCGCCGCCCTACTTACAGTTCAGCCGCCCGCCCTTTACGAGGCCGCGGCTCGTCGCCCATAGATACGTGGACTTCCTAACTTTGTCGCATGGCACACGCACACACATAGGTGCGATATAATTATTGTGAAGAGCCCTAGGCAGCATACTTTGACTGAAATCCTGAGCAGATTATGTCATGGCAGAATGAAAAATATGCAAATATATTCATGACTCCATATAATATAAATTATTTTCCGACATTCAAGGAAATCGAGTGTCTGTGTAACCGATACGTACCGCCCGCCTTACTTCTAGTTCAGCCGCCCGCCCTTCACGAGGACACGAGTCACTGACTGCTGCTAATCGCAGCCTTCGTTAAGGTCGGCCACAGTTAACCTTTGTACACGAACAAAAATGATACGAAGGCTGTACATGTACTGTTCTCATTGTATGTTCATTGATTGAATCTTTGTCTATGTCTGTTGTGATGGTGCGGGAGGTCCACAGACCTGATTGGTTCTTGGGCATTATTTCACGCTGTAGGTACTTTCTAACGTTCTATTAACTTAACGGTGATGGACCGACACTTGGTGATGAGCGAGCATTCTGATGTTCTTTCTCTGTATAAGAACATTTCTCTGTCTAGAAGAGAACTGTTAAATGCTGATATTATTACATTTGCGTTTATTAGTTACTATGTTTGTGACATTTTTCTTCTCCTACATTAATTCAAAATAATGTTTTAATTTCAAACGCTTTACATAAGTCAGTGAGGTTATTAGTAGCTAGTCAGAGGAATATTGCACGGTCATAAATAGTAATATCGATATAATATAATCGATTAGCCCTGGCTGCATTCGATGCTCCAATCGGAAAACAATAATACATACTGTACCTATGTCGTGTAGAAGTATCGTGATACAGCCATCATGGACGCTACATTCTAAGATTTGTTTTCGGAGAGTGTAGGGTCCGGGAGGCCTATGTGCAGCGGTGCACTGCAGCCGGTGCTTGCAGCTGCCGAATGCCGATGTTGAAGGTTTATATAGGATGTTTCTTAATGAAACTCGGAAACTCTGTAGGTCGGTTTGCTGAACAATATCAATGAAGTAATTTATTACAAGACAGTCTCCATACAAAAATCCAAAAAAGTAATAGAATTATAAACGTTTCAGTCTTTAAAATAAAGAAAATTGACAGTTATTGATATGTTCATGAGCAATGGCATACATACAAACGTAACCAGTCTACTGGTATTCAACAATATTTGCAAACAAACACAAGGGCTACCAAATTGTTTGCACATTGCACGACGAATATATAGATAGAACAGACACAATAAACATAAACAATAGATATGGAACGATAATTAAGACACATACCTGCTGACGTAATTATTTGTCTGTAGGTAATAGAAATTTACACTTAACACGAAGTGAGTTTTATAAAATCATGATCATATTGTAGGCATTTTAATCATATCCCACAATATTACTCACTAGAAACACTTACAATTAATTAGTAATTGCTTTTAATCTATTCAATTATCCTTAAAAGCTTCGATAGCTAGCTTATCAAACCTTATAAATACTTGATGGCAATGATACCGTCTGTCCTAATTCGCTTCGAGCTCTATTAAAAAGACGTAACTAATTAATGTGCTTCTATGAGCGTGCGCACGTAGTGAAATGGAATATGTAACGGATGGAGTGTATGTGTGTAAATAGTAACGTCACAATGTGTCCAAATATTAGCGCCTTCTGCCGAATATTTGACTAGTACCTACCCACAAGGAAGACATTACTTGTAAACGTTTGTGTGTCTACTGTTTACCATATATTCTCATTTCCTGAAAAGTATCATAACTGTAAATATGTGTTTATTTCACATCATTATATTTCATCTTCAATCTATTTAGTCCTTTTAGAGATTGTGTTGTATAGCGAGACAGTTCAGTCGGTTTCTTCAGGAATAGGAGACCTGAAACGATTACCAATAGTAGTGTTTATTGTCATAATAATAAATGCAGAAGTTAGGCAAGTTTTCAGTGAGAGTTACTTTGTGCTTTGACGATCAACAGGAAGACGCTATTTGGTGTTAATTTCTGAAAAAAATTTGGTTGGCAGACTGCTGTTGAACTAGAATGTTTCTTGGGTGCGGCCCTTAAACTAGACCCAGTGTCAAACTTCTATTCAGGCAGTTTTGGCTCATCTCGAACAAAACTTTTGAATCTTGAGGAAACTTTTGGGGCACCTACTGCGATTTGGTCTCTGCTTGCATATTGCGTAATACTATCAATATGGCCTCATAGTTCACTGAAAAGTTCTCAAGTAAAAACCCTAGAAATGCAAATAATATATTACAACATTCATGTTTTTAACGAAGATGACGGTCGTCCGTGTTGACGTTTACATCATTAGTTACGTGCACTGGCTACGTCATGTGCGGCTGCGCAGCGCATGCGCCGCCAGTGCTCGGCGCGTACACACTCACAGGCATTACAGGATCCTCGAGAAAATGTCCTAAAGTATGTATGAAAAGTTTATGGAGAAGTTACAGACATTCTCACTTCAGACTGTTCTCGGCCAGAAGGTGCTTAAGCCTCAAATTTTTCAATAGTAGGTAATATATAGTATATAATATAATATATATATAAGCAACGTATTTATATTTTTTTTTTTATATAAAGCCAGTGTGATTTCTGTTTTTGTACTCACACCACAAAATATAATATAATCCATAGCTATACGTGAGGACTTGTAATTGGCTGTCTGGTGTATATGTTTTCCCTTGTTGGACTGTAGTATTAGCTGTAAGTCCTCCACACTGTAAATAAATAAATAAATTATTATACTACTGAACTATTAGGCTCAGCTCATTATGTCAGTAGTACTTTCTTCAAATCTACTGAGACGCACAGAAATATTATACTACGTGTGTTCGTGTGTGAGTATCGAAGACACCCACGATACGGCGACGCGCCGCGGCGGGCGCCACGCTGTCGAGAAAACTCGCTTCTATTCGTTACTGATTAATGTTGAAATCCATTTTTGAGATTTAAAATACAAATATTAGAATTGATTGAGAAAGTGCAGTTTATTACGAGCCGTGGTGATATAATATTTCTGTTGATAACATTAAATAATTTGCGGAAGGTGGCGGCTCGATTGCGAAACACATTGCAACACCTCCCACTTGGGATGAAAACAAACGAACCTAAATACCTGCGCTGGAGGCTAGGCCTCATGGTCATTTTATTACTTTGAGGTCGATACGTCGGCTGACCAATTTCAAATCATTCGTAATATTCATCAGATGTATTTTGATACATAGGACAAAAGTCATTTCTATAGCGAGATGATAGCCTTAATGTTTTCAATTATTGTGTTTTTCAGTGAAGCTTGTTAAACAACGTCACGTCTGACATGAAATGTCGATGGGAGTTGCGTAAGCACGGCTGTGTTGGCTATTAAGTTAAATATTAAGTTAAATATTAAGTTAAATATAAAGTTAAATATTAAGTTAAATATTAAGTTAAATATTAAGTTAAATATTAAGTTAAATATTAAGTTAAATATTAAGTTAAATATTAAGTTAAATATTAAGTTAAATATTAAGTTAAATATTAAGTTAAATATTAAGTTAAATATTAAGTTAAATATTAAGTTAAATATTAAGTTAAATATTGAAAGGCGACTTTGAATCAAGCAACGCAATAACCGACACAATTTGCAAAAGAAAAATTCTGCTATCCCGAGTTCCTCGCATATACAAGTCTGAAGTAAAACATCACGAGCTGAATACAGCGGGATTCGGGACGTAAATCAAAGAGCTCGGTAATGGCGGGCGGAGGAGGCGCCCATTCACAGACGACTGAAAGGGTTGTCGCGAGCTGTTCACATTCTGTTCAATTACGTGAATAGGAAGTGGATGCTCTTATGAGATTGTCATAAAAGCTTCGTGTAGCGTTTTATTTATTTGTATGAAGAGTTTTATTTTGTCAGTAATGGATATTACAAGAATCGACCCGACTGTACGCTACTCATTTTTGAGATCTATTATCTATAACGAAACAAAACAACATTATTTCCAACGTTTTGTTTTTGATGTGGTAATTTCTGCTAAAGAGAAATCATTCGCGATGCTCTGTTAAAATAAAAGAAGTCTGGTATTTCCTATTTACCGGTATATTATGAACGACTTCACCTATAATTTGCTTATTGTGCACTAAAGATATTATCAGACAATGATGTCTAATATTGCAGTAAACAGCCGTAAAATTAGTAAGCAGAATTGAAGCCATTTGCAACGTTGCAGTCTTGTAAGGCTGCACGGTTGCTTTCATGAAATAAGTGCATAATCATATTCGCTGATTATCTTCGTAAAGCTTGTCTTAAGACCTCAGTGCGCAAGTACTTTAGATAGCAACGATTATTAAAGACACCTGTAATAAATACTTATCTCTAAATGTCTGTTGTCACACATAAAATTATGTTCATCCATGATGATCGTAAGCTAAATGGTACGTTTTATTAATTTGGTAAGCATCCTGCGGACGGGGAGCCCCCCCGGGTGCTTGCGAATCACGAAACTTGAATAGAAAGATTAATTAGTCGCATTGATTTGACGCAACTCACAATGCCGAGCTCGAGTGGTCTTCAACCGGGCGCGAGGGGACACAAAGTTCAGATGTTACTTAATAGCAAGTCCTACTTGAACTTTTCTGTTTTACGCATTTTAGTAGGGGGAGTTGACTGAAAAGAATTGGACCATTTAAAAGTTTAAGTGTAGATCGGCTCTATATTAACGAAACGTGAAGTACAATAAAACGACGGAAGCGAGCTTTTTAATGGAAATAACCATAGCTACCCGTACATAATTGTCAAGTCAGTGTTTAAAGGGTGTGTATATTCGTATTTTAAAGACTTAGCGTGTCTCTTAAAACCGCGGTTCTTTCTCCTGTAACACTCATAGTTAATAACAATGTCCTCAATACATTCGCGTCGCGGCATCACATGAGCCTCACCTGCCAAGCTCGGCTCATTAACATTACACAATGTACGTCTCCGACGGATGAGAGAATCGATAGTAATCAAGTTGTTCAAGTCGGAATTTTGTTTCTCATTCATTAGTCTACGACAGGCGGGACTTGCCGAGATTACACAGAACTTGATGCAAATTGTGCGGAGCGCAGATACCTCCATCAAACACAATTGCTGGTGGAATTGGATTTGTGAGCCGTCGGCGAGCCGGACGACTTCATCGCATTGTCTAGATTCTGGATGTCTTGAACAATGTGTTGCTAATTGTTAACAGAATTCGTGTCTATGAAATATGGCTGTTAAATGTTTACTGAAAGCTCTAAATTCTGATCTAAAATATTAGATTATTCAGAACAGAATTTACATAGAAACTGAATTTTATTTCACGAGCGATGAGTGAGGTGACGCGATGACTTTGAAATCACACTGTATGGTTAGATTAATATCCGTCATAACTGATAATATTACACGCTAGTGGAAAAACTTGTTTTTTATAATTAGGTGTTTCCAGCTGTTTCATTATGGGTACGCTCAGTTACGGTGACAACCCACTTTGTGAATACAATTACTTTATTTGTACGTTGATCGCGTACCTAAATAATATACCTTTAGCAATAGTCCGTCAGTCCGTTAGCGCCAGCCCTGTAGTGAGTTAGTACCATTGTATTAATGGGTGTTCTTTTGTCGCAGGTCCCCTGGGCCCGCTGCCGAACGTGACCAGCGCTGACGTCGGCTTGAAGGAAGGTGAGTCGACTTCTGACTGTGTTGGTTGAGTGGAATCTACCGTGTCTGGGAGGCCCCTGTAGAGATCACGTAGATATAGACTTTTTCAATCGGTGACATGAAATAATAATAAAAACTCGCGCATGAAATCTTGGAGTCCTTTCCGAGATATTTAAACATTATGAGTTTTAACCCGTTTACCTAATAAACACGCTTTTATCAGGACTTACATAGACTTTTACGTAGATTTTTGTAAGTCTGACAAGGAATGGTCAATGGTTTTCCAGGAAGCTGTGCACTAGGCGACGTGGTGTACATGCCAGGGGACGAGTTCCCCGGCTCCGAACCCTGCGAGCGCTGCAGGTGCGCGAGCGGCGACGTGAAGTGCGAGCGTCAGCGCTGCGAGCCGCGCCCCGGCTGCAAGGCGCTGCACCGCCCCGACCACTGCTGCCCCACCTACCAGTGCGGTGAGTACTGCTACAATGGAAACGATATTAACCAGAAGTCAACTAACAAAAATAATTAGATAACGCTTTGGTCATTATGTTTATTTGGTTGTTCAACTGTCATACTGGGATGAAACGGTGAATGAAAAAATTATATCAGACGTCCTTTAAACAAACTCGGAAAAACATGATGAGACAACTATTTTAATGAAACAGCTACTGGTCCATTAAAACGTTGCCGAGTCCGGGACAGAAGAAAATGGCGGGAAGACATCCGTCAGGCCAGGTATACCTAGAACAGTACCTGCCGACCAACTGCATTGTTGGTCTTGTGGTCGCAAGCGCGACTGAAAAGTATGGGGTCCTGGGTTCGATTCCAAGGTCGAGCAAAGTGTTATTGAATTTTTCCAGTAGGAAATTCTCAGTAGCAGCTCGGAGTAAGGATTTGTGCCCGGTTAACACAAGTGGTTAATGGCAATAGGCTCGCCACCTATTACATGGGACTTAAAACGAGTGAACTGTGGGTGTTCACCTCTGCCTAACCCTCCGGGGAATACAGGCTTGATGATATGTAGTACCTGCCGAGTAGTGGGATATTTTAAGGTACTAAAAAGAAAACGAAACATCTCTCTAAATAATTACTATCACTTTCAGAATGCGAGCAAGAAGGACGAGTGTACGGTAACGGTGAGAAGCTGGTGGACCCTGCTGACCCCTGCAGAGTGTGCTACTGCCAGGGAGGCGAGGTGGTGTGTCGGCGCATCGCTTGCTTCGTGCGCGACGACTGCACGCCGCGTCTCGTGGCTGGCCGCTGCTGCCCGGAATACGACAACTGCCCACTAAGAGGTGCGTCCAAAATACAAACTTATGAACTCTGTGAACAGTCATCATAATATCGTGGTCTCGTGGTGGTGTAAAATGATTAAAAAATATATTTTCAATATTTCAGGTGTCACCAGTTTGCCGGGCGTATCATCGTCAATTTCAAGTATCACCACGTCTGAAAATATTGAGTCTCAACCAGCACCACCGAAAGAGATTATCAAACAAGAGATTACCATCAAGGAAATCACCCCAGTGTCCGAGATCCCTGTCATTACTGACGTCAAGATCAAGGAGATCCTGCCTTCCCCGAGCATTGAAGTAGCTGAATACTCTTCTTCTAAGTCTCCTCTGATCCCACGAGAGGCTACCTCAGAAAAGAACGTTAAAGATATTGAGTCCAGAACCGACTCTCCCAGCGTTATTGAAGTCCACTCATCTTTACCAGTTATTGTTTCATCACCGGACGCAACACAGTTCACTGATACCGCGAACCAACATGAAGACACACCACCATCCAAAATCAGTTTTTCTACACAAGATTCTATCCACAGCGCCATTTATCCATCAAATGCCCCAATAGTAGCGACTATGGGAATTCTACCTGTGACCTCTGAGCCTTTACCCGTAGCAATAACAAAAGCACCTATCATTGAGGAGGAAGATTTCGATCACAATCCCGCATTTCCTCCACTTCCCGACGATTTAGATGTCCTTAGAAACCATGAGGACGAGATAGTACCAGAACAAGCCGCTGACAACGAGCACGTGTCTAGTCACGACATTACAGTGGCAAGTGTATCTCAGACAGCCGAACCAGAAGTTAAGGAATCGGAGACAACAACAGCGAAAGATCTTCTTGATACATCCGCTACGATAACAACTACAGTGAACCCTAAAACATCAAGCCAAGCTACATCAACACTGGTAGATAGCACTGTTAGTACTGAATCCCCTAACTTTAAAGAAAGTCCAATGCTTAATTTGAGATCGGCCATACCTACAGAAATACTTAATGCGCCATCAATGGCATCCGAGGAGATAACTGGAGAACAAAATGACACAACTACATTTACTAATATTAGCTCACGGGAAGCGATCACTGAAGCGACTAAAAAGTTTGTAGAAATTATCACCGAAGCAGTAGAAATATCCACTGTTGATACGAAAACATTAAGTGAAGTTTCAACGTTGGCACCCAAATTTGACACCACTATCCACAAAGTAATGGAAACCGACTCGGTTTCAGACTCGGATTCTAAAGAACAAGAACAAACGACCAGCTCAATAGCAAAGTCTAATGTGGCCACTGAAGTCACTTCACAGACCGAACTTAGCTCTCTTCCTATCGAAACCAGCGATCAGAACCCACCCGAAGTGTCCGAGAATACCACTAACGACAGAGAACTTTCTTCTACCTTAGATCCTTTAGATAACACATCGAAAATTTCTTCAACAAGTTCAGAAGTTATTACTGTATCACGATCAGCTTCTAACGAAAACATTGGTTTTGAAAACGTGGAAACCACTGAATTTATTGTAACGTTTGGATCCTCGGAAACAGCCACAGATGCTGTTGAGTTAATCAAAATATCGGCAGAGCCTAAGAAGAGTGCAGCCATTATTGAATCGGCTAATGGCAAAAATATTAATGACTTTACGGACCTTATAAACCTAGTACGTGACGTAGCCTCCATCAGCGAAAACACAGAGGAACCGGAACACGTTACAACTGTTGCAAGCATTTCTAATTCTGAGGAGCTAATACCAGTCAACGCGGGGTATAAGAGTAAAAACAAGAATTTTAATCAAAACTCAATCACCGAGATACCTCTCAAAAGTAAAATTCCAAATGCAGTCAATAAGCAACGGGTCGAGATCGAGGACGATGAGGAGACCTTAACGGATTCGCCACCTCCCTTCGACAAGGTGGAGCCCACCACGCGGCGGCCTATTATCGACAATGTGTCAGACGACGTCAACATCTCCGAGAACAAGACCGACAAGAAAGACATCGAAATCATTACCCAGTCGTATGTGCCAACGATTAACCACCGACGGCCCACCAAAGTGATGATGAAAAAGAGCAATGACAAACCGGCATCGTCTGATGAGTCAATCGGACTCACTGCCTTTGCTGAGACTTCCACTGACACCAGCGTCTCCAACGAAACTCCCTTTAGTGGGTCAAGTGAATCTGAGAAAGAAGAGAAACTCGCTCGCGTCACCACCCAGGAGCCTATAAGCAGTGACTTCCCGGTCGTTACCACTAGCGCTCCCACGAGCAGCTCAGACGCCGCCACTACAAGTGCTCCCACGAACGTCTCCGATGCCGGCACTACCGCCGCCCCGGCGAGTGTTGCGGACGCTGCGACCACATTCGCTCCCACGAGTGAGGCGCCGGCCACCACTACACCCACTCCCACGACCGAGGCGCCGGCTACCACCACATTTGCTCCTCTGAGGGAAGCGCCTGCCACCACCACCCTCGCTCCTGAAAACAAGGCGCCGGCTTCCAGCACGGTCGCTACCGCGAGTGAGGCGCCGGCCACCACCACGCTTGCTCCTGCGACTGAGGCGCCGGCCACCACCACGCTCTCTCCCCCAAGCTCGGCGAAGTGAGCGGCTGCGTGGCGCCCCCCGCATGGAACCTCAGCTAATTAGCATTTTATAGAAAGTAAGTTTCGTTCTTGAAACTGTAAGTTAACGTAGAGACTATTAGTTTTATAGGCGTATGAGTCCCTTTCGGAATCGATCATACTCCTTGTCAATTTGCCGGTGGCGGTACAGTCGTCGCCGGCTATTTCTATTTTGTAATGTAAGTAGACGGCTGGGGCCGGCTGGCCGAATTTATGTGTATTAGCTGGACAAATTATTTATAATACTTTAGCGTTAGGGAGCGAGCGTGGCCGGCGCGGCCACCGCCCGTGTTGTGTCAAATTACGGCGAGGTGTGTCGGTGGTTCCTCGCGTTAGCGGATAAGTTATTTATTTGTTTAGTGAGAGATCTTGAGTAGAGTGATCATAAGTAAGCAACCAAGCTAGTCAACATGTGACAGTGCGCGCGCGCCGCCCGGCCGCCCGCACCTCGACGCCACGTTGCCATTACTGCTAGCTGTATTTTACGAGAACATGACAAACGCAGACATTAACGTAAGCATTCCGCGAATAGATTTAGTTCCTTTAATTTGTGTGAGAACAAACTGTAGTGTCCGCGCGACTGACGACGCGGCGCACCACTATAATATCATATAACTGGTACAAAACGAATTTGATATTTAGAATATTGTCAACCTTATAAGAGGATAAAGTTTAGGTGTAGACGACTTAGAGTTATATGTGATTGCACGTACACTTTATTTATTGCACTTAGTGGCGATGTATCGCGAGAGATTCTATCCGAAGGCTCAAGCGTAGAGTAAGGGTTATTTATTGTAATCTACGTACGTTGTAATGATGAAACATGTGTAGCGTTTACTCTTTATAGGTTCGTTCGGTTCCCTTTGTCTGCTACGGTCGGTTCATGCGTTGTAACTCCTGTAAGTGCCGGCGCAGACGGTCCGCCGCCGCGATGCGCTGCCGGAGGGCCGTGTGCGCGGGTACTATAGTGCGGCTTCTTGCTCCGGAAGACTGTCACTTTTCCCGGGCAATAAGCGCACGTGCTCACTGTATTATCTTATTAATAATTATTGTTTTTTTTACAAATAAAAGAAACCTAGACTGACGACTTGTTTTATTTCAGTCATTCTAAATCTACCTGAGATTGTTTTATTTTTAAAATCATTTAGGTATACAATATAAAATAAAACAGACAACAGGAAAAGTCTAATCACGAGACACAAAAAACTGTTTTCTCATTATCCTGGGATGATGAGATGAGATAAGTGACTTGTTTTTATCGGGAACGCCCTGGTATAAAAACTTAACTATAAACAAACAGACAAGTATATAGGTACTACTATGCTGTCTAATATTTGTAGCTGGCGACACTAATACACAACATTGTCATTACACATCTTGCATAGATTCACGGAGCGCTCTAATGTAAGCACTTCACTTACTGACGAGTGCGATGCTCTCATAACGTCCCAATATGGCAGCCATTGCCTCACCGGTGGAAGGCCAACACCCTTGTTAGGAGCACACCTGACCCACTTGTAGCCGAGCTGCGCTTGGTGACGGTAATGAGCATCTACTTATGTATTCTAATATGCATGTGCAACGTTTTGATGATGAGCTAAGCGACAGCTACTAGTGGCTACTGACGGTGGGAAGTCATGTTCAGCAAATTAATGATTTAGTTTTACCAATGAGCTAAACAAGTGGCTTCCCAAAATTGTTGTGGGCACTATGGAAACGCCACCTTTATGCACTGCTCGACTACAGATTGAGACGTTTCTACAATCTGCTGGTCTAAGTGCCACAAAAGGGTTCTACGTTCTTAGGGCATCTCGTTCTGTTACAATGTCTGGAGCTGCTGGAGTTCAGAGCACTGGAGGGCCCACATTCAGTACGTTACAATGTCTCCATTCAGTTGATGCTCCTGTATGGTTCTACGAAGACGCCTGCTGTCCTCATTCCGCAACTCTTACTGAGCCGGTTTGTACGGTGCTTGCATATCAGGTAAGGCGTTACATTGCTTATACTCACACTGTTCTGTACCCTGGTAAGCCATTGGGAGTCATTACATTTCGTTTGGAACTGCAAGTAATAACATGACAACACACAAATAAGTTATTTGCTTATGAAAGTATTTTAATGCGTTTTTGTTTGAAATCATTTTACTTGGCAAATATACGTTGGTTTGCTCATCAAACAAGTGTGCGTATTTAAATTTTAAATTTGCTGTGTTGACACACTATGCCTCAGTGCAGGTCGACGAAACTCAAACTGAGTTGTGAATATGATAGAATATGTTCGACTATGGGGTTAGTTTAAGCAGGTATTCTTATAACTAGAACATTTCGTTTTATGACTTTTCAGGCAACCAATTTCCCTCATTGGTGTACCGTTTCTTGATGACTCCTAACTTACGACATCAGAAGACACCGCTAACGTAGTTCTCTCTCGTCCACAAATACTTTGGATCAACTAATTAACTCTAGCTAATGGCCATTTCGCTTACCTTACAAGACATCACACAAAAGTGAACAAGTAAACAGTATGTAGTGAATCTTGTTTGACGTCATGTAAAATAAGCTGTAGGAGAGGTAACTGCAGCAAGGAGTTTGTACCAATAAACTGTTGGTCATATTATTATGAACACCATTATTGATATCCTTTATTAAATGAGCGCAATATAAAGCATCATTTAAATGAAAAGTGTGAAAAAAAAGTGAGAAAAGTGAATTGTTTATTATTGTTGCTCACGTTTTGAAAGTTTGCGGTGGACGTGTGAATGTTGGGGACGAAGAGACGGGACATCTCAGTCACAAGCCGCTTACGTAACGCGTGGGGACATCGTTTGTGATATTGGCATTGATGATAGCGCAACGACACTCTTCAATGTCAAATGATGTTCAGATATCTTCAACAGGTTAATAGATAGTTGAGTTGTCACCGCGCAGGTAACTCCTCATCTGTCCTGGAGCTTGGCGCTGGAGGTTAGCGCTTACAGCCGCAGAAAAATTAATATTAATTCATAGAAACGCAACCCCCGCTTCCTACTCCACCTGCAGTAATATAGGGTGTGTGATACTTTCACCCACTAAAGATTCTGTCTCGTGTTTACAGTTAATGTAACGGTTTCAAAGTATTCAACACATCGGAAGCTAAACAGCGGATACGATTACAACGTCTATGCGTCGTATTGTATTAGATGAATAGTAACTAAAATACATGTAAACTATTACGATAAAGATAAAAGATATTATGTGTGTAATGAACAAACTACTTAGTACTTAACCAATTTAAAACTTCTTTCACCAATGGAAAGGAACATTATCAGCGAGTAATAAAGGCTATATTTTATTTAAAAAAAGAGTTCCGTATAGATAATGTTCGTGGAAAAATTTGCAGGAATAAGCTATTGTGTTATAAAGTTGTACGCTTCGTTCACTTACAGTTAGGCACAAAGGACCAGCACAGGCAAACATCATGACGCAATGTGAAACATTTACGTGCAACACAATCATTCTTTTGAACACATCTATGTTAGTAAAGTTTCCGCAAGGCATAGGCGACAGCGAGAGCGGGTGCTGCAACAAATGTTCAATTAATAAAGGTCTAGACTTCGATCATTTGGCAAGATGTGGATTAATCTATTATTTTATGTCTGTTACAAGGTACCCAAGCTAGTCGCTTGACTTTGTTGTGACGTGTGGAGAAGGCACGGTTACCCAAGCTCGTTGGTTGCGCAGACGCACGCGACCTGTGCCCTCCTCGTGCGTCAGTTCATTCCACTAGTGGTCACAACGTTACTTTGTAAACATATTCCACTTTTTATTTTATTTTGTCTCTCAAGTGTTTCTGGAAAGTTGCGTTTCGACATTGACGTTTAGCTTATGAAACTTTACAACACCCCAATACCGAAACATGCTTGAAGTAGTTGAGAAGGAAGGAGTTCTGTAGAAAATAACTCCAGGAATTGTTATGGCAGTTATTATGTTCCGTGACTCTTAAAATGTAGGTCACTAATGTAGCCTTTCAGATTATGTGCCAGATGAGTAAGACATTAATTACTATTTCAGTAGTTGCATTTTTTTAACACCTTGTATTTTCCTACTGCCGGGTAAAGGCTTCGTCTATTTTTATTTGTATTGATTTTCGCTAAAGCCACAGAAGGTTTCAAAATAGAAAACTATTGACGAACAACAACATACCGACTTAAAAAAAAAAAATAAAAACGATAGAAAAAGTTTGTCGGTGTTGTTACATACGTGTCTTTTCCTAAAAACTTAGCAGGCTCATCCCTGTGTTCAGCGGACGCGGCAAGACCTTCTAGATACTCTCGCACAGTCTTCTTGCAAAGTGTCGATGGTAAAATTGCAACTGGTAACTAATAGTAGCGCCATAATTGTGGCTCTGAACGTTGATGGGTACTCAGACGAATAAGAAAAGTTTAAACATAAATTTTATTTATTTTTAAAATGATCTATTTATACAGTTACAAACGCAATTTTCGGCATGAAATCGACATGAAATATTTACAAAGATTGCAAACATAATAACAACGTATTATAATTACGGAAGCATCAACATTCAGCAGCCATGTGTAATTGTGTAGTTATAAAGCTTCAGTTGTTATTATTATGCTTGCGACAGCTCCGTTGCGAATGCATCACTCGCTGCATTGTCGTTACGACATGCAGCATCCACGGTTGCACAGATTAGAGGATCTCTGTGTGCTGAGGTAATTATACAGTACTTGCTAATTCATTGCGTATGGGCCGCACATTTCATATCGATGCGTATGTGTTTATTCTTAATGTGTTATGGAATACCGGCACACATTCTAGGCAAGAGGTTGCCCAATTAATTATAAAAAATATTCAATCTGAGTAATCTAACAAGTAACTTGCACTTGTGTATGGGTTCCAGTGAGTTGGAGTCGAACGTGATTACGTGATGGGTAGATGGATCTAACTTTTGGAAGTGTAAAGTGAAGTTTGTGTTTTGGTGGCCTCGGGTGAAAATAGTTGGCATAGTTCCAATGCAGTCAGTGATTTCGTCCGTATTTATCAAACCGAGTCGGGTGTCGAGCAGTCAGTTCATGTATTGTTTTTATTGTTTGGATGGTGTATAGCCCATATTAATGAGATGATGATCATCATCATAATCAATTATTCAGTCATTCCACTGTTGAGCTAAACCCTTCCCTTTGACGTACTCCTACTGTGACTGTCGCATCCAGGACGCGTGTATTGGATCATTAGATTTCCTTTCAAATGGTTGAACTAAATGGTGCTGAACCTCGCGTCATATTCATAAACGGGCACTGTCAGTTAAAATTGGTCGTTTTTTATACTGATGGCAGGTACTAGACGACCAACGACTAACTAATATTGAAGTGACAAGACGTTTGTATCAACGTGTGAAGCTGTAAGCCTGTCTTTAGTTGGTGCATCGTTTATTTAATAAAGTATCACTTTCACATTTCGACAAAGAAGTAAATTTATTGATTTTATTACAGAGTAAGGATTACACAGAAGCAACGATGAGATAATCGATGGACTTGCATGAAATAATGGCGTGGTATTAAGTAGGATTACCATAACTTGAGGAGTCCTACGCTGCGGCGCGGAATATGTTTGTAACAGTATTAAATGGTAGGTAATCCAAAGACTATATAATGACAACACGTATTATGTATCCGTTTCATAAAAAAATTGCTTAATTATTTAAATTAGCCGCCTGTCCACATGCTTTTCCTCGAGTTTTTATATTTTTAAGTCAAAATTTCATAGTTTCTCTATTTAAGTGTTACAAAAGCAATGTTATAAAAAAAATATTAATGAGGAATGAAATATGTTTTTGCTATTAACAGACCTAGTGCTATAGAGACTGTTAGGGTCAATAAACTTGTAATAAAAAATAACCTATTTAGCTTTTGTTTACTTTTCGTTTACATCAAAATCACGATCAAGATTGGTTATCATTAGATGAACCCGGGGAACGTTGATATTGTTGTGAACAAATTGAGTAAGTGTGGTAATAAACACGACGTGTACAAAGTCACGGCGAACTACTTCATTCGAAACGCTTACGTGTTAAGTTGCACAAAAGTTGAGCACAATAGCAGCGCACGCATGCGTGTAATGCGTGAATCTGTTACTGATCCAGCAAACTATTCCGAATAGATTTAACGTTATTCGGATTATGTAAGTCTAATATATCCGTGGGGTCAGTATGATAAACAAACGCAAGGAAAGTGGGCTCAATGATCGATGTCTGTGGATATAGTTGGCTTAATTATAACACTATTTTGCACCAACAATATTTAATCTTAAAGGATTTATTCACATATACATATAATATTTTCATATAGTTCTTCTTTAGTATCTGTGCTTCTTCCACGTTAAGTAACGAGCGTGAACAGTTCCGACCGCTGCGCTGGGATCCTGCAAAAGTAATTGTTAGTCTCGACTATATTAACAAGTTTGTCGCAGGGCGCCGGCACTCACAGCTCACTATTGTTTGGAGTACCTGTGTACAAAGGTATGGTAAGAGGTCACTACTTCTAACATGTATGTTAAAGACTTTTGCAATGTGGGTACTGACCAGGGGTGGTTGTACAGGATGAAGAGGTTCCTGTTGAGATTATAATAATAATAAAACTATTTATTTTCAGGTTGCAAAGACCCATAGATAAATGATTTAACGTAAGTATACATAATAAAAATATAATACACACAATAAAAGATGTACCTCAGCACTAACACACTCCGGAACGCAAAGGGCACAAGAAGGAACATGGGTGGGTTTTAGCACTAACACACTATGTACACAGTTCCTTAACAGAATAGTATATAGAGTAGATGCTTGCAAAGCGTTTGGTTGCCATGCACATTGTGCATCCCCGTTATGGGCCTAACTTTATATTGTAGCCTCAGGCGACCTAGTTTTGTATAAAGCTAGGTAACGGGAATATACCTAGAAATTTCAAACTAGTTTGCCAATAATTTCGATAGAATTAAAGAAGCTAATCTATTATTTTATTTCTACACGTTGAAAACTGTTTAAAACATTTGCATAGAGACTGAGTTTCTAGTTGACCAGTATTCCGCCAGACACTTTAATGTTTATAGAGGAGAACACGACCACACACTATCTGTCAGTGGTTGTGATATAACCGCGACACGCGATAGCTTCCGAGTCAGGAAGTGTGCAGCTACGACAACTGGTGCAACCACCAGCAGGGTTGCTAGCACTACCTCCTGGCTAACTACTTATATTACACACTAGCTGTTGCCCCCGACTTCGTCCGCGTTTCCGTCGTTTTAAAAAAAAAGTAGCCTATGTCCTTCCGTATTTTATGTATAACTTTGGTGTTTCTATACCAATTTCTATTCTTTTTTATGGAATAGTTAATAATGTTAACTATTTTAATTAAGGATGACTGAGAGTGTTATAAACGTAAGAGTAGACAAATATAATCAGAGAGCTTCGAACTGCTAAGCTATCGGGAGTTACACGTGATATATGTCGTGGGATATTTTTTATATAATTTTAAGGAGAACATTTCCGTCAGACATGATTTCTGTGTAGCTTTAACCATTAAGGAAGCACACGCGACGGAAGCTTAAAAAATGGAGTAACTTCTCCCGTTTTCCTAACATTTCCCTTCACTGCTCTGCTCCCATTGATTGTAGTGTGATGAAAAGTATACTATAACCAACTCAGGAGTATGAAAAATAATTGTACCAAGTTTCGTTAAAATCCGTCGAGTAGTTTTTGTTTCTATAACGGTTATACAGACAGACAGACAGACAGACAAAAATTTTACTGATTGCATTTTTGGCATCAGTATCGATCCCTAATCACCCCCTGATAGTTATTTTGGAAATATATTTCATGTACAGAATTGACCTCTCTACAGATTTATTATAAGTATAGATTATAATATCGTTCCGAAAAATAAAAGGAGTGATCCTAGGAAAATCATGCCGGATCATTCCAAAGAAATGGCTTAAAGTGTTTATCTAATACATAAATAACCAAGATAGAGAGAGAGAAAGCTTTTAAAATAATCTGGAATTTGAGATCAAATAACAAATTATTTTTATGTTCTTGGTTGCTTATTTCTGAAAGTTCCAATACAAGGCAGCCCTGACTTAGGCGGTTACTATGAGGCACATTCGTTACATAAATGTACATACATGTTTATTACATAACCAATGTACATTCATATCAATAACAATAAAATAACTATTGAATATACTTACAACGTATACTCGTAACAAGTACAAATAAACGAAGGCTGCTGAGACACTGATGAAGAAAAAATAAAAATAGAAGCACAGAAAACATCGGAGTGTAACATACATATAGAACTAGTCGGAAGAGAATATTGAAAGCAGGTTAGTTGTTATGGTAATTCAGCAACAGGACGCCGCGGTTTCCCGTGAGGCTACTTAGCTTATGTAAGGCAGGCAGTACATCCGTACTGATAACATCTCGGATGTCAACACCTGGTTTCCTGATAAGGGGTAGGTCAGGCGATAGCCTGATAATAAGTTATATCGGTTACGAAGCTTCTTGTTGACATTTAGTCATGTCATTTTATATTGTATTCAACTATTTATAGTTCATAATTTCGTCTATACTTTACGAACGCACAGAAGAAGTAGTTTATGGTCGTCTGTGCGGGAGGCATTAGACTCTAGATAACAGGTACCCGGCTCTTGTGTATCGAAACGAATTGGTATTTATTGGAATCCATTAAGATTTACAGTTATTTACGTAGCAGCGTTAACGTTGTAACTATTGCCCGGCAAACCTTTCTAAATGTATAAACATCGGTTTTGCTTAGGACGCCATCTGTATGTACATAAAACATTAGATTCCGAGAGCTATCAACAACTAGCTCGTCATACTTACAATCGCATCGGGATCATTTGAAGTCCTTAATCGATTCCTTAATCAAACGAAATATTCATAGTTTCTACTGGTTCCACCTACATACAGCTCCTGATGACAGTTAGGACTTATAAGATTTGTCAGTCTTAAGTATTCAGCAACGAGGGGGTTATGGTTACATAATTTCCAAGTCCCATGATTCCATCATTTTAAAAGATCTCTATAATCTTCTTAACCATCACACACTCTGCCGGCTCTGAAGCTAATTGGTCCAAAGTTATAAGCTTTCTATATTTGATGGACGCTAAATATCTAAAGTGATTGGAATAGATTGTGATCCGGATGTTACTTTGGTTTTGAGTTCTTTCTGCGTCAATGCTTTAATTCTGAATGTTGGCGCTTAATCCTCTGAGACATTGTGGCCGCAGAAACAGCGGTGGAGAGATTTCTGGATTTTAACATAAGAGCGGTTGGATATGACATTTACTTATTTAACTTTTTTTATGGAATTAATGTAACTGTATAAATTATGGTGATACATTTTTTAAGAGTATCCACACATACTCTTTGCCTTGCTTTGTTTCTTGCCCGTTCTTCTCCATACGAAACTATCTTTTGGAATGGGCAACTAGATTTAATATTTTGAACGTTTTTTACCTTTTAACGTTTTGACATTCAAAAGTACCTTTTAATGGTCTAATTGAAATATATGATTTGACTTTGACTTTGGACTATAGATTTTGTTGTATCTGTTCACAATATTAGTTTTGTTGAAGGAGTTTGATTTTAATTTTAATACAATTGTTACGAGATCAGAGTTGTCAAGCCACGTGTTTGACATGGGTTTCGTTCGTTCGACTTTAATAATTATTGCAGACACTTCTTCTTGACAGCTTTTACCTCGTGTACCTGTCTGTGTGATTTAAGTGTTTACATGCAATGGACAGGATTCCCTTCTAAACACACTTCGAGTAACAGTAAATATTTCGGTAGCTTTTCTGCAACTCGTCAGTGCCACCAATGGTTGCATGACAGTAGTGACTAGGCATATTTGACAGTTATTTACAAAAAAATGGATGTCTTTTAAATAAGTACAAAATGATGAGCTTATCTCGTGGCCACGCGTAGATCGTCAGGATGGTTGCGCAGGCGCTCCTCGCGGTGAAAGTTGTGCGCGGGGAGGGGGCGCCTATATCAGGCAGCGTATGGTCGCGCGCACCACTCCGCAACCTCACAGGTGAGATATGGACACTTGTACCTTATGTTACAGGGTACAGAAGGCCATACAAAACCCCGATACCAAGCTCACGCATCTAGTCATCGCAAACGTAACTGCAGTGCCTACAGATCGGTTTGTTTTGTAAATAGCCATTATTCAGTGATATTGTTATCGTGGTGAGCCTTCTGTACCCTTTAGTATATTGTAGTCTAGTGCTAAATACGTCGACAAACCCTTCACAAGTGAAATGTGTTCAAAGTGGTAAAAGTGTGTGTTATACTGATTAGCGACTTTCGCGGCGCGCGCATTGATACGCATCTCGTGCGCGTTTATGTAACGAATATTTAGGAAGAGATCTGTGCTTTCAGAACTATCTCAAGTACTACTTATTTGATGTTTTGTAAGGGTTCGTACACTGAACATAATCAACGCTGGTTGTATTTCTTTCTTCGTTTAGTTATCAAGCTTCTTAAATCAAAGTCAAAGCCAAATCATTTATTTCAATGAGGCCATTAAAAGGCACTCGTGAACGTCATAAATACATTACATCTTTTAAAATATGTTTCATATTTTTGAAAACCGAAGCTTATATATTTTTTATTATCCACAGTTTGTTGACGTGTCGTACGCGAAGTTCTCTTCCCCTTCACAATGAAATCCGTGGTGCTTTGCGTCCTGTTGGTGGTGGCTGCGGTGGCCGCGGCGCCACAGCGCGAGGGAGCTGCCTACACGCGGGAGGCCATCAAGCAGGCCCAGAGCACACACCTCATCCCCAAAGATGCAGAGATCCAGAAGGTAGGGGGACGTTCTAGCTCATCATACGAGATTAAAGATTTTGGAATAGCGTCGACTTTTGATTTGGTTACCGATAAACTTTGTGAGGTTAATAACTTTTATCGTTATTGTCGATAATGACATGGATGACATACTTTCCGATTCCGGATTGGAGCATAAACTAAACTTGGAATGTTCAAATAAATGTCCTTCCATACCTACATTAGTTCCGTACCATGATGGTACTGTGCATGTTACAACAATATGTGTTTTGTAATCCAGGAATCAAATATTTTTTTGTGATTTGACTACAAACTACAGATTTTGGTTAATTTACTTCTGTCATCATATTTATAAGAGTTCCTTTTTTTCTTTTGAGGTGCGGAACTCTAAAATATAGTAGTTCTTCATATGGAATGATTTTAATATTTGATTACAATGTTATAAATAAATAATAATAACATATATATATTATATTACGTATAATTGAGTAGGTATCCTAGCATCACTACAATTCTAAGTAGATAGTAAAGTTACTTAGGTATGTAAAGCGCGGCGCATACATACAATGGAGCTTAACATCTCATTAGCAACAATGAGAAATCGTCGTAGTTCATCACTTCCTCATCAATCACTATTCCTCAGTGGCAGACTGCGGAAACTGAAGCTTTACAAATGACAGTTTTTGACATTCATCACAATACTAGCTGCGTCCCTTCCTGTAACGATTTCTGTAACAGAAAGCTCAATAGCCTCAGAACGCCGAAGTCTCTTGTCATAACTTGCTTCTACATCGCGGGACTGCATAGCTATTCCATGTCCAACATTACATTGACCAGCATACTTATTTATGATTTTTTCCACCAGGTACAAGAAGGTATCGAGCTGGCGGCGTACGAGTCGATCCCCGTGAACCAGAGGATCAACCTGTTCGAGATCCTGGGTGACCAGGTGCCCTCCGAGGTCATCAACAACCTGCAGGGACAGATCGACCACATCGGCCACCAGTAACTAACTAATACCTTAGAAACAGTGCTTCATGAAGACGCCAGTAGCGGGTGAGGCGGCCAACCAGACAATATGTGGAAACGTTCATGAGCGGGCAGTATTACACATTACACTCGTGTTGCTGTTTTTCAAGAGGTCGCTTACAAATCGGCGATTATGGATGATGATGTATGTCGGCTGTGGCGCTGACGCCACGCACGCGAGGAGGCGCGTTGCGCAGCCCACCCTCGGCTGTTGCAACCGCTACTGGCTCCCAGTGAAGACACCGTCGAGTTATATTTTAATTTATTGGTGACGCAAGTCGAGTACGAGACAGTGAATGTGATATTGTGCAACATCACCGTTTTATACGTTTGTACATAAATAATGTTAAAAAAATAAATTGGTCGTGCGATGTCCAACCGGCTGGTTTTGTTTTACGTAACCCGTAGGGACAATGCCGTGACGCGGATGTGATCCGTATCGCGGTTACATAAGGTGGAAGATCGTGTGATATCACGCCCCATGGTTTATCGCGGTGAATGACATAATATACGTTAATGTACTGCATATTCATAGACTTTCATCTAGGCGAGAACACAACGTTTAGATCGGATCTCAATCCGGTCCGACGCGAACCGATCGCTCGATAACATTATGCTAATCAGCAGTCTGAGTAAATAATAATGTAGCCATGCATTCCAGCTCAATCTTAAATATCAATATAACACTTTTAAGGTAAATATATTCATAATGGCTAATTCGCACAATGATGATAAAACAAGTCTAAAATGTAACAAAGTATTGCAAACAATGTCCACATCTCGCCGTGTAAGCTGTGTTATAATCATAAGCCAGAATAATGCCTTAATTAGCATCACAAAAGCGACGCCAACAAACACTACAATTACAAAAGCAATGTTTATACAAATCGTGATGTGGCTGTTTGTAATTCAGTTTCAGAGTATTCGAGCTGAACAGTTGTGTTTACACAGACGCGTAGCCTGTAATTTACATTTTAATTCTGTCTCCACCGAGCTCGTGGAGTTTGAACACAACTCCTGGTTCGCCGCATACAGGAAATGTAACAGGGTCGTCGGGCAAAAGTCGTAGTTGTGAATGGTTTTGACAAAATAGGCATTGAGCACAAAACATAACATTTTCTTCATCATTAAGGTACTCCATAATCACGTATTGGTCCAAATGTGTAATGTTCCTAGAGTAAGAGTTAATCTAAGCGAGTCAAGTGTAACATTGAGAGTGCCTCATAAGAGTAACTCGTGCTTCGGATTATAAATGAGGCTAACGTTACAAGATCATGCCCACAGTAATGGTAAGTGTTGCTTTTTAATAAGACAACTTGAAATGAAGTGGCGATGTCGTCATTGCGGGCTCAAGTGACTATAGTGTACACACTTTCTGTAGTGCAATAATATAAACGTAGTGTTGTAATTTTTTTTTTTTCCATCTACTTATTTATTTAATTAATACAACAAGCACAATATGAATTACTAGTATAAAACTTACTTAAGTAATAATAAAATGCAAAAAAGGAAGCTTATAGGGCATCAAAAAACTCATCCGCATCGCTGTCAATGGGACAAGTGCCCAAAAGGCAGGCAGCGTTGCCACGTTGTATGGCAATGCTGATTCTTTGGCCCAAGAAAAGGCCAGCCCTTTGGTCACGTGAAGAGTCGACCAGTCGCTTGGCTATTTCACAAAAAACAAGATGAGCGCTCGGACCCCATGGCCCTAGTGTTTCAACCCCAAACGGCTCAAACATATAGCTTCCAATAAGGTTATTATATTTGCGCCGTTTGAGGTTTTCAGCACCAGTAGCAGCCGCCCCAGCACAACACGTCGTGCTAGGAAGATGGGATGGCGCAAGGGTGTCGACGCATGTTGCATCCCACACCAAAGGCCTACCCAACTTCCAAGGCATTATAGTCATCCCATCTGGTCTCTTCCCATCGTCGCGTGCCAAGCCGATTGGCTCCAAAACAGCTGGCACTCCGGCGGAGACAAGAGCACGACGGATGATGTCATTAATGCTGTCGTGCCGTGATGTATTAATTAAATTATTCCGTACCAACCTGCAGAGCGGCTCGTCCCATTGTCTTTGGGAAGATGGGTTCACAGGTCGATCTGTATCCGGGCAAGTTACTTTCCAGGCGTTCACCGCTTCGGTCAAACACGGCACTTCAAAGTTAATCATTGATGTTGATAGAATCTTCGAAATTAACTTATCGGTGCTGTGGACAGAAGACAAGAACGCCGGTAAACTGCAACTAGAAATTTTACGGATGCTGAGACCACCAAAACGAATGGGAAGTGTGGCTTGTTGCCATGCTCGGTCATCCAGCGCCACATTGAGAAGTGATGTTATTGTTTCTCTAATAATTTGGTCAATTTTGTCCAAAAGGTGTGGGTGTTTCCAAAGAGGTGAAGACCGGAGGTAATATATAAAATTTGGGCCAAAACAACAATGTCTCAAAAGGGTGTATAGCATATATCGTATTGTAATAGCGTGTAAGGGTGCATACACTTCGTATACGCAGCCGGCACACCAGTGCAGTCAGCCCCGCTGCCACCACGCTGGCATGCTCATATATTAATGGTTCTAAAATTCGATGGTTTGCAATTTTGATAGTTCGTGTCATTACGTTTGAAGAAGAAGCCCATTTGAAGCTCATTAGGCTTCAAATGTCAGAGTGTTGAAGGTATGAACTAAGGTTTAAAGAAAAACTGGATAAGTGCGAGTCGAACTCGCCCACCGAGGGTTCCGTACGTAAAATCATTATAATTTGCAGAATCAAATAAAAAGTTTATTGAAATAAATAAATAGTAAATTAAATTTTAAAAACATCGTTTCACAGACTTCAGAGACAGAGGGGAACAGTTTTTTTTTTATATTTTTCATTATAAATAAGAAATTATGCGACGGAAAAAATGAATAAAACATATTTTGCAATGTGCACATCAAGCCCTTTTAAATAATATCCCATTTGTACTAGTAACGTCAAATTTAAATTTCAACCCCTTTAAAAAAATATAGACCCCCTATTTTTTAAGATTTAATTTAAAATGTATAATTTTGAGCCCTTTTTCTTGTACTTGTGGTCTATAGCGAGTATATTACCTGTTAACGGTTTTTAGGGTTTCGCACCTCAAAAGGAAAATCGGAACTCTTATAAGATCACTTTGTAATCCGTCTGTCTGCCAAGACCCTTTATTTCGGAAATGCGTGGAGGTATCAAGTTGAAATTTGAATCGTACCTTTAGGTTTACGGTCCCATAAAGTTGTGAAAAAACTAACTTCTAAGTTTACGTAAAAAAAGAATACGGCCGTTTAATAACATACCATCACGCCTGTATTCTCCGTAGGGTTAGGCAGAGGTGAACCAGTGTACACCCACAGTTCGCCGGTATGTTAAGGTCCCATGTAATAGGGGGCGAGCCTATTGCCATTAACCGGGCACAAATCCTAACTCCGAGCTGCTACTGAGAATTTCATAAAAAAACCCAATAACACTTTTTCCTCGACCTGAGAATCGAACCCAAGACCTCTAGCGTAGCAGTCGCGCTTAGGACCACTAGGCTAACGAAGCAGTTGATACAGGCAGTTAAGTAATACGGCCGTTTATTCAGCAAAAACCGCATATTTCGACACTATCAAACCTCATAGGGTAGTTCCCGTTGACCTATAACTATGAAATTTGACAAGTAACATCGTGATACATCATACATCAAGTACAAGAAAAAGTCTCAAAACTATACATTTTAAATTTAATCTTAAAAAATAGGGGGACCATATTTTTTTAACTGCCTCGTTGGCCTAGTGGTCCTAAGCGCGACTGCTACGCTAGAGGTCTTGGGTTCGATTCCCAGGTCGAGCAAAAAGAGTTATTGGTTTTTCTATGAAATTCTCATTAGTTAGCTCGGAGTTAGGATTTGTGCCCGGTTAAGGGCAATAGGCTCGCCCCCTATTACATGGGACCTAAACATACCGGCGAACTGTGGGTGTACATTGTTACACTTCTGCCTAACCCTTCGGGGAATACAGGCGCGATGGTATGTGTGGGTGTGTGTATATTTTTTACAAATATACATATATTTTTTATAGGGGTCAAAATTTCAAATCGCAGCTACTAGTATAAATGGGGTATCATTTAAAAGGGCTTGATGTGCACATTAAAAAACTTATTTTATAATTATTTTTCGACGCATAATTACTTATTTATAATGAAACACATATAAAAAATACCGTTCCCCTCTGTCTTCGAACTCTGTGAAACAATTTTAATTTAATTTACTATTAATTTATTTCAATAAACTATTTCTTAAATTCTGTAAATTATAATGCTATAACGTACGGAACCCTCGGTGGGCGAGTCCGACTCGCACTTGTCCGGTTTTTTTTATTATTTTATCTAGAAATAATATCCTGTTCATAGATCGCTTTCTAAAAGTAAAACAATTGCTTAATGATGTTAATATTAAAATATTTTGTCGAATAAGCTATTAAGTAGAAGACAAAAAGTAGTTCACAGCATCCATGTAGAGATCAGCTTCATTGTAGCATAGCTTTCTACACATGTCATATTTTATATGTGACTTTCTAAATGTTTGAGCTGTATACCTAATGGCGTGTCATTCATTTGATTAGTTCCGACATCAAGTACATATTTATGAAAGTACAATTTTTAAGCTACTTAAGTATAAGTGCTTATTTGTTACTGTACCTAAATGGTCTTCTTACACTTTCAAGGTAAACAAATAAATGTCCCAATAAATACATTCTCTATCAGCTGCTCTAGTGATGTTACGATTGCGACAGGTATCCGAATAGGGAGGTTACCGTTGGAATATGGTAATCTTAGTGAGTGCCGATTCGTAACGAGAATATTCCAGTAAGTGGTATACCGTCACTGGGAGATATTTAAATAGCGTGACATTTAAGTGAGCCCCTCCGCTTGCAACATTGTTGCCCACATACCACTGGCTTCTCCACACTTGGACATTTTCCTCCTATTTCTAGATTTTTGCCTGAGTGACTCGCTGCTAAAGTTGGGAGACAAGATTGCCAGCAGGTACTTATAAAGGTTTGGTCGGAACTCAGAAGAGGAATCATTATCATACTAGCTTTTGCCCGCGATTTTATCTGCGTACTTTACTAAGCTAAAGTCATCAATTATCTCACGAGAACATAAATCCGGGATACTAACTAACCTGTGTGTTAAGTTATATCAATGTCTTTAAGTGCGCTAAATTTCAACTAATTCCGTTCTACCGTTTAAGCGAGAAAGAGTTAGTTTAATGGGTTAATGTGCACAATACTCGTAACAAATAGCCCTCTACGCAGGGCACGCATAGAGGCTGAAGAGACCGTCACCCAGATAAGGAAAGAAACCCTCGGGACACTAGAATCTATTGTAGGTAGAAGTCAGATCATCTGATCTGCTACAATGGCCCATTTTAACGACTAAGTGTGCAAACCAAACGTTCTAACATAGAACAACAATATTATTTAACTGAAAATTTCAGAACCACCAGCAGCAGGCATTTGAGTAGGCAGCAATTAAAGGCAACAGTCTAACGGCCATGTCATTCATATTATCGCAGTATAGTTTATAGTCGTCGCCTTCCCACCGTTACTTAGCCTACGTAACCTTTCACGGAACTGAAAGCACAGCAAAGTTCATCACATTTCATAACATTACGGTAACACAAATGTTGCAGAGCGGCCATCTTTGAATTGTGACGTCATAGTCAGGAGATCTATTACTTTGTACTGTTTCTTGCAAACCAATTGAGGATGAGCAAATTAATAAGGCTTCAGGCCTAACAGCATACACTATAAAAGACTTCTTTGTTCTAAATGTATTTGAAAACCAAGCTAAAAATATTTAGGAACTTGAAAATTATATTGTACTTTATTTTATAATTTGAGAAATATCGAGGAAGGCATGCAGATAATGTTTTAATGAATGCTCATATTATAATAATATGAGCAGACTTTTATACGATGTTATGAAACGCCTTTATTAATTCCTTTAATGCGTATAAAACCATTAGGTTAGGTTAGGCCTATTAAGGCAAGCTTCAAAAAAACCATTGATTTAAATATTTATAAACTTTGAAAGTTGTTCAGCCACAGATAAAATATGCTGCTTAAAGTTAAGTTTAAAGGTGTTGTTTAATGAATTTTAATGTTGTTCTCGAAGAGCTATTTGCAACAAAAAACTAAGGGCCTATTTCAACACTGTAAAGCGTAGTGTACACAAAACAACATAACTCAACAGATGGGTATCTTACGACTTGTACGAAATCGACAAATAGATTATTTGTCTTTTTTATTAGCAATGAAGGGTTAAAAAGAAAAAAAGGAAAGGAAAGGTTAAAGGTTATAAAGGATTTGATTTTATTCATATTCAGTCAATAAAAACTGTCAGCACTGAATGTTTACAAGCATTTTTATTAATATACGCTACTGATATTCATAAAAATGCTTCTAAAAATTCAGTAGGAAAGTATCAGACTTGGGAAAGTCTGATACTTTCTTACTGAATTTTTTTTGGAGGGAGGACCCTCCAGGTTTACTTTAACTTGCAAAAAGCGAAAAAATACACTGCTTGTCCAGACATTCCATTTTCTCATCCTTAATTGGTGTGTAATACATATTATATTATATTTAGACGTTTGCCTTGCGACCGAACCGAGATCAGCTGATTAGTTTTCACAATTTTAGGTTTGGTCACACAAAGTTAGTTACAATGACGAATACAATGATCTTCAGCTATCTTCTCAACAAAAAATGAGCTTGTATACAAGTTAGGTTCTGGTTACTTCTGCTAACGGCCTGATCACGTCGGATAATACATATTAAACTCTTATTATGTTTTGTGATGCTTTAGATTGGTGGTCATCACTGGTCATTCTGGATTCCGCTGTGTATGTGAACCTTAAACGCACCAATGAGGTTTTTGACCCAAGTTTTATTACTTTGGCTTCTTAAATAACTATTTGGTATACCTACATATTATATTTAGATACTGGTTATTAATACTTAATTTTTTTCAATAAGGTTTATAATCTCTTTAAATAAGGTCAAGTAGGGACTTACCGAATTTATTGAATTCTAAGGTATTTCTTATAGCTTATAAGAATTATGTTATTTTATAATCTTGTGGCATTTTTTCTGCATTGTGAAGTAATTGCCATGGTAGCCTAGTGGTCCTAAGCGCGACTGCTACGCTAGAGGTCTTGGGTTCGATTCTCAGGTCGAGCAAAAAGTGTTATTGGGTTTTTCTATGAAATTATCAGTAGCAGATCGGAGTTAGGATTCGTGCCCGGTTAATGGCAATAGGCTCGCCCCCTATTACATGGGACCTAAACATACCGGCGAACTGTGGGTGCTCATTCTTACACCTCTGCCTAACCCTTCAGGGTATGCAGGCGTGATGGTATGTGATGGCAACTAAATTTAAGTGTAGACGTAACAGTGCAGGCTACACAAATAAGATAAGTGATCGTAGCCTCACCTTGTAATAAGTAACGTAACAACATAATTAGTGACAACTCGCGTGCACTCATTAACACTGTGTTTAGCCTGACTACGACAATCGATACGACGAATCCCCGGTTTCCCAAACGAAACATTTAAATGACAATACAAACTATCAAGCACGTTAGCTGCTGTAATTGGCTGATTATAATTCAGCGAACCAATCACAGGAGCTTATTGCACTTTACAATTTGTCGCATTATTTTGCGTTGATTTGAAACACAGCTACACACTATTCAGCCATTGGCTGCACTGAGTAACCATGAAGTAATGCCATAATAACCATGCTTGCAACAAACATTATTTACGTATGTAGTAGTTCAATATACAAATAAAAGGTTTCATAACCATCATTATCAATGTCGTAAATCTTCTTTGCACCGCATCTCTGTCGCTGTGGTGTTTTAAGGAAAGAAGAAGCCATCATCAGCACCTCTCCATCTCCAGTCGTGTTAACAAGTACCCGAGCGATATTAACAAGGGAATAGGCAAGGCAGCAGATTTTGGCAGGATAACGGCGCTATGTGTGCTGTCCGGGCCAAGAGTTACGCGATATCACGAGGTTACGCCACCGCAGGAGGCGCCGGGCGAATAGCAATCATTCATACACACCGCGTCACGACTAGAAAGTATGGCGTTTGATGTGTACGATTAGCATGCCACGCTGCCTGCTGAAGAATGTTCTGGAACATCCGTTGATGCAGTACGAGCGTCAGTTATGCCGGTTAGCCGGATTGGACCGGTGAGTGGCCTGTAAGGCTGTTGTGATATTACAAGGAAATTTAACTAAAGATTTTTTCGCTTGTAGTCGTTTTCCATCCACAGCTATCTTATATGATAGTAAGCGACGGTGCGGTCGATGATGGTATCCTGGAAGTAGGGTACATCCTGAAGACCATCATCAACCGCACTGTCGAATCTCTAAATTAATTCCTAATTGCTTAGCGATTGCCTGCTGCGCTGCGTGTCGCGGGTTCGGTTCCGGCACGAAACAAATATTTGTTAAAGATAGTTGTTCCGGAACAATACCTACGTGTGTATAAATTTATGTTTGTTAACGCACTCAAGATACAGAAAAAATTCCCAGGGTGGGTAACGTTTTACTAAAAAAGAAACTTTCGGAAGTCAAAAAAGCATTATCAATGAAGTTACATTTTTAACAGTCCTTATCACCCTTACATGTTTTATACATCACGCAAGTAGCTCCACCTATACTCTTTCGTTGGCATCGATGTGAAGAACGTGGAGGTTTCACGCCCTAGCATTGTTTGTACTGCTACAGAGATGGCGCTAGTTAGTGGATAACATGTTCACGAGAGCATCGGAGTGCTTTTTTGTATTCTAAAACTAAGCCTAACAATAAAAAGGAAATACCGGTTGTAGGTAATATCGAGTTTAGAAACATAACAAAAAATAGACAAATAAAACATGGTGGTCGTGTATTTTTGTCAACAATGAGTAACGACGATGAGCATTTGCGTCTTCTAATTTGTCAACAGATTTCAGGCATACGGGGTGGAATATCGTAACGAAAACTTTCATCATGGAATGGATGTTAAATTTTTTGTCGGTTATAAAAAATTTGCTTCTGCCCACGACTTCGTCCGCGTGGATATTTTCACCCATGACAAGTAACGCCCTTGGGTACCACTCCGCTGCCGTGTGTTGTAGCGTAATGTTATATAGCCATACTCACAAATAACGTGGTTTACTATGGGTGAAACAGTTTTTTCAAAATCGATTCAGTAGATCCAGAGATTTCCCCCTACAACCTCACAAAAACACAAATTTTGCCACTTTATTAGATTAGTTTATATAAGTCAGATGTTGGATACACTTCGACGGTGCAGAAGTTACACTTTTTATGTAACAACCAAACGTATGTATAAGGACGTACAGGGAGGAAGCAATAAAATATAATACAAAAAAACAACTCAAAAATTCAAATCAAATTAGGTATAGGAAGCATGGGCACTAGCGATGATGCGAAACGAGTGGTTAAGTTCCAGTCAGAATGTTATTTTTGAATAATTTAAGGATAATAAGAATATCACTTGCGAGTCATAACCATGAGGAAGAGTAATGCGGTGCAGTCACAGTGCATACAGCACAGCAGTACACAGCAGTTACGCATGAGACGGTAAGTGCGCGTTACATGTCGTGGTAATTAGCGGCGCACATCATACGCGCCATGATACTGCCATTATGCCACTACGAACCGTTTCCCTGTCCCATGAGTCCCATGCGGTGCAGGGAGATTGTAACATTAGTGTCTGCTTTGCGAACTGTGAAGTATTAGTACGTCATTATGGGTTTGCAAGGAAAGAGCGGGCCTGGTACCCCATGTCCCCCGATACGGGTTGTCGATGGTTCGCTCACCTTGCTGACCGTCAGCCCCCGTCATCCCCTTCGAATAAAGTTAATTTTCTTTTACAAACCGTCAGTGAACAATTGCACGTCACAGCTGTAAAACTCAAAAATAATGTGTTTGCTCTATAACTAAAAGTGAAATGAAGGATACTCCAGTTTTCCATTATGTGTATTTATTCTAAATTCAATTAAATTTAACCACATACAAATCATTGCTGGGAAACGACTATAATTTAAGATGCTGCTGGTGCCGCCCACCTGCCCCCTCCCGCGCAAACCTTGACACAAATGTAAATATGCTTGAAGCTCTTCAAACACAGGCACGGGGCAGCCCTAACTGCAACCCGAAAGTATTAGTATTGTTTATACGTAAATCCTAATCAATGTTACTATCCATCGGTTTATGAAATGGCCATGATATTCCTGAGAATCATAAACCGGTGATGTAGGTACTACAAAGTTCGACCAACTATGAGAACTGAACTAGTACAAACTAGAAACTGTACAGAACCGACAGATTCCATTGAATTATCAAAGAATTTAGCAAAAACCAATTTAATCCACATAAAGTAGTGAGCCCAGCGAGCAGGTAATGACGCGGTACAACTTGTAGAGTTCTTGAAATCATCCACAAAGACACGCGACACTTAATTTAATAGGTACTAAGTATAAGATTACTAAGTGAGGTAAATATTTCAACGCGCTTTTTGCCGTTTAGGTGATCTTAATTGGTGGTTAGAATGTGACGTATCGCGGCCGAGTCGCGGGCACTAACGGTCGCGCGGCGGCGCCGCGTGTGGCCAGACTTAAACGCAATGCGCTTTTAATTAAAACAAAAAAATCCATTCTTTTTAATTGTTCCCATTGGCCGCACCGGGTGTGAGGATGGTCGGCATGCCTCGCCGCTTGCGGTACAGTCACCGGGACATACGAGGCGCGTCACCCTGTGGCGTGCTGCGTGAGTGCCCATTATCTGTAGTGTAAAATAAGTAATGTTAACTAGCTGTTGCCAGGATGTGCATGACTTAGTAGCTCCTTGCATTGCTTGAATGGATTGTCCGCTATAAGCATGAATACAATACAGAGATATTCCAATTAAAAGAACGGTTATATATTAACTTTATTCCTTGATTTTAAAAAACACAAAATTAAAAATTTGAAGTAACCCCCGACAGAAGAAAAAATCGTCGGGGGTTAAAAATACCTACTACTGTATCAATGATATTCTCGAGATCCGATTGTTCTTTAACATTAAGATGAGCTGAATTGATGAAAACTGGATGCTAGCAGAGGCGGCGCGGGCGGCCCGCATCACACGATGCCTGCCGGTACTTAACGTTGTACTACGCGTTATCTGTACTTTCTCGCTCGTTATGTGGACACTATCTAGTACCTACATACAAGTACTCAATAAGTCATTGTGCTAAAAATAATCTGGAACTGCGATAACACAATAATTACCCATGTTTTTAGCCATTGCCCGTCATAAAACGGTTTCCAGATAAATCTAAAAGGAAGATGTAGACGAAGCTTTCAAATTAATGTAACAGAGTCCTTACTTTTATACATTACTTTAAAAGCTGCGCAGCACTTTATGCGCGCTGTGTTGTTATGTCTTCAGATCTCCCGGACACAAGGTATTCCGCATCGCCTTGTTGTGGTGACGAGCCGCGCGACCACGTACCAACAGCCTCCCTGGAAACAGGCTAATTACCGACGCGTACTTGATTATAATCAGCGTGTCGCTCCCGACCGCCCCCAGAAGCTGCAGACTTGCTCACATGACACACATGAACTATGGAGAGAGCAATCAGAAAGAGAAAAATAATGGTGTGTAGTTTTGTGTCGCGTGCGATTAGACTTCATTTACTTATTAACTGTGAGACATTTTCAGGGGTAGTCAGGTCCCTGCTACGACAAACCCCTAGATCGCTGCATGTTAACAATAGGAACAAGCTGGTGTGATCGTAATAAGCTATTTAATAATAGTAAAAACGATGTTCACATGTTCATTCTAGATCAGTGTTTTATTTCAGTTTTTGATCTCATAGAGTATTGAGTAAACAAATCTTCTTATGAATAGAATAATTAGCGCTGCCTCCCCTGAACTGCCTCACAATAGTTATAGAATGACAAGTGAGGTAAACACGCACACTTCACGTAATTCACACGACCAACACGACTGCTATTCAAAAACATAACCCTCCAGCGCAATTCGGGAAAATGTTCTCACGGAGCCTATGAATGAAGATGAAATGAGTTCAGATGATGACTGATTTCTGAATGATGCGAGTCACTCTTTACTGTAAGGTACCTTATTATGTATTATTTATACAAGAATTATGATGTTTATTTATTGTAATACGTTTATTATTTCGGATACACATAGTTTCGACCACGTAAGACTGCCGTCATCAAGGTTGTGCTGACATGGACAGCAGAAGAGTACGGAGTTATGATGACGTTTGGTCCGACAGCCACACTTGGCTTGGCATGAGCTGATTTGTATTATGCCAGCGTGGAGCAAAGTGCCAATGTTTAAAGTAACAGTGCTTTTAACAGGAAATTAGAAAGTGCTGTATCATCTCCTAACGATGATACGTTCAAGTACTGATTAGGAGCGAGGAGGAAGTAACGTTTTAGTAGAAAATCTTACACTTTTGCTTAAACCGTTACTCTGTTTACTTTATGGTCATAACGCGAAATAAAGACTGCGGGCTCTAACTCGGTGTGCTGCTAAAGCGCCAAGTCTTAAGTCATTTGTTGCTTTGTTCGTACTTAATCAGCATCATGATCTAATTTATCTTTACTATATTTTACGGGTACTTGTGACATGAAATAAATGAATGATAAAATATTATTATTATAGCCTACGGCCTAACACATGCACTGACTGTTCATGTTGAGCTCTATTGTCGTCGATTTGAAGATTGCTTTGCGCTCGTCATGAATCGTTGCCAATACACTTGTAATTCAACTGGTTGCGTTTAAGTATGGAGCATTCAACTGTAAGCAAATAACCTGGAAATTAGGAAATAGTTCAGTAACCCCTTAGTCAACAACTAACATGAATACACTTGTCAACACCGTGCATCACGTTATCTTCTAGCGAGCCGCCAGTTTGTTCTAAAGCAACTGCTATGTATGGTGGTTAGTCAAGTTCCCACTGTTCGCGGTCTGTATATATAACGCGTCAGCTTGAATGGCCAAGTGTGGCAAAATGGAGGCAAAATGCTGTCAGGACTGCAACCAGTCGCTAGCCACCGGCACTCGAGGACACTTGTGTCCCTGGCTGTCTGTGTCTCCTGGACTTACGGAGTAGCGAGCCAGGCTTCCGCACTTGTCTCTTCTCGGCACATTGAGCAGAAGCATACTCAAACTGGTTCAGGTTACTGGATTGTTAACACTTATGCTCACTGTTTTTTTTTTCGTATTAGGTTACTCATATTTTCTGGGTTTAATTCATGAGACAAGATACAAAAAAAATCCCACTCTAAGATTATTCAAATCGTCTCCCAAAAAATGATGTAGGTACAGTGTCAGGTCATGACACAAGAGTTTCAAAACACAATAACACATTCACCAAGCTAAGTTTCGACAGTCCTAAATTTCATGAACTATATATAACCTGGCCCGAATATCGGCATGATTGAGGACAATTAATTGCGAGCAGTCTTAGGAGTACCGATTATAACTCACGCGCTCCCTGCGGCGGGCGGCGATTTGGGCGCGCTAAAGACTTACAAACATCTAGACAGACAGGCAGGCGCTAACAAACTTAGATCAGAAGCAGTTTTTCACAACCTGCTCAATGCCTATTCCTTATCTTCCTTATTTTTGGCTTGGTTAAATTGACATGAGACTGGAAACCAAATCATAATAAAGAGATGTGACTTCTAAAAACTGAGCTAAATAGTCTTTGATTTTGTACATCTCAACTCACTCGTAGTATTGTGTATCAACATTTCAATAGCAGGCTGCAGGTCTACCTGCTGATCATGAGCGTCGCATTGTACTTCGTCAGCGCCATTCCATTACCTTTGTCATTGTGTTCCTTCTCTGTAGTATGCAGAATATGCCAATTGATTCGGTTCAGGTCCTACTTCAGACCTCCAAATTAGTTAATCATTATCTGAGAATGAGAAAATTATTTCAATAATCACGAAACCAATTGTAGGGTTCTGTATGCGACAAGTTCCAAGAAGGCCCACGGTCGCTTCATGCTTTGCGCGAGGTGTCACCTCTAGTTATCCGCGAGGTGAGTGCGCGGAGCGCGGCGTGGCGCCAGTGCAGTGCTGTGCTCCGTCGCCGCCGCCCGCGAGCATGACTCCCGCGCTCCTCGCGCTCGCCGCCGCCGTGCTGCTCGTCTGCGTGCGCGCAGGTCCTTTGTACCGCCATGCAAATCCACCGGTCGACGACCCCAGTGATATATGCGAACGATTTACCGCCCAGTTTATGTCTTATAGAGTTTTATATTAATTTGATCCGATTTGGTTCTGATATGGCTACTAGCTAATTGATGAATAGTTAAGCTGAGTCGGTTAGGTTTTGATTAACGTGTTTTGGATATAGTTATGCAAAGTTATGTGTTTGCTCAGCGATCTTGGGTGTGAAGTTAAAAATAAGCTTATATCTTATCTTACGTATGTTTGTTGAACAAAATACGTCTCTTTTTTTTCCTAATAATTTTCAATTTTATACAAATCCATAGCGTAACTTAAAGGATTCGTAGAAATAACTTCGCGTCCTATCTTATTGAATTAGCATAATTTAACATAAACCAGTCTTAAGTACCTTCGCTGTATAATTTTGAAAGGATCTTATGTCGGTTGCTAATTTTTGACATCCGTAAAAGCTCCACATCGAGCAATCCGTCTCTCCTAAGCGAAGAGTTCAACGCGCGATTCGCGAGCTCTGAACTCTTCTTCAGTTCAGTGCATTCGGTATTGACAAATAGTTCATGTTTACCTTAAATTAAATGTTAATGTACTGTCTCCAGTGGTGGTCGCCATGATAGTCGTAAATAGTTTCGACATTATTTGCAAATATAAATCAAGATTTGCTTAATACTACTTAATTGCTATTTAATTATTGCGTTCATTTACTACATTGTCAGAAATGTCAAATATTCGGGTACATTTTGCAAACAGATCTTTTTTCGTAGTTCGTGTGTATTAAGTAGTGTTATTCGTATCGGAGTGGTCCAGGGGCCGGCGCGGCCCCCGCGCGCCACTGTGTCACTGGAGCGGCCACAATGGGAGGACTACTCATTAGCATTACAACGCCACGATAGAGTCACATAGCGCCGCTTGTGCCTACCTTAAACACCTCGTCCCTATTGTATTATCTGTAGTATTTGAAACTTTATTGTTCAGATTTTAGCAAAAATAAACAACTTGATAAGCTCATAATGTTAAACGATTTTTGATGATGTGGTTACATTTTTATAAATCACTTTGCTTATTCATATCTATTGTTAGTATGTTAGTTGCATATGATCTTTAACAAATCGAACAATAACATGTTAAAAAAAGTATTTCGCTTAGTCCTTGAATGGGCCTATTCAGCCTATTCCTCGCAGACCCGGCAGGTAGGCAAGAGCTTTGTCATTTACACACTTTTGTCTCGAAATATTTGGAACAGACCCGGCATTTGAGGTCATACGTGGGATCAATATCTTTTAACGTTCTCGTGGTCCATTGTTAAGATGTTTTTGGGAACCGAAACCTCTTAAGAAATAAATCTAAGTACATAGAATTTACCAATGTAAGTACATGCCTTCAAAAAATGGTTGAACTACGGGTACTTCGTCGATTCACACCACGCGCGATTCGGACCATGGTGTGAATCGCACAAGAATCATTTTTGAATTGCATGATTCACACCGTGGTGTGAATCGACGAATCCTAAAAAAGTCTTTCGGCGATTCACACCATGGTGTGAAAAGACGAAAGACATTTTGCGAATTCGTCGATTCGCACCATTATAAAAAAGTTATAAAAGTAATTACTTTTTGGTACTGACTGGTACAAAACGGTTATTGAAACAAATTATTTATAGGGATATAATATTTATTATGCTAACATAAGAAATTAAACATAGCATAAGTTTTTACAAGTATGTTAGATTATTCATATTATGTAGGTCAGTTATTCCTATGCTTATGATTAATTTAAAAATCACATGTTGTTCAACTTGAATAAAGATATTTAGGTATGTACAGTTTTAACTGTAAATATAAATCACAATATTGGTCAACATTAATAAAGATCTAGGTATTTATAAAAAAATAAAAAACAACTATAAATAAAATCACAAATACAGACTGAAAGATTACCCTGTTACTTATTACTAATTACAAAAAATACTTGTCATCAACATCTTTAATATAAAATATTCACCTTAATAATAATTAAATCACATGTTGCACATTTTGACTTACGATTTATTTGTCAGTAAAAAAAAAGACTAAGTAATACCTACTTTATTACTATAAGTAATTTTAGTTACTACTTATATAACGAGATATATCCAATGACTAAAATTGCTTGTCGTCTTCTTACCTTACTAATTAAGAGTGTACAATAGTACATAGTTTTACTATATCTAAAAAAAAACAGATTGAATAGATTACCCTTTTCTTTGTAATTGGAATCACAGATTTGTTTGGTTATATGGCTGTAATTAATAAAATAATATAAATTAAGTTAACGTTACTTATAAACAAGATTATTGTTAATTATATAATGATGAGCTACCAAAAAATAAATCAGCATAATACGAAAATTAGATTTTTTTCAAAATCTCAACTTCTCCAAGCAATGGCCAATACTTATTTGGTTAGTCAATAACTCATCTATAGTGTTATTAATTTTTTCATTAACTTGCACGCTTACTAGTTTTCTTTTTGAAATTTTAACGTCACCCGGTAAATTTATTTTATTATAATAAAAGTGTGCGTCTTTGTCTACTCCATGAAGAAATTGGGCAATATTTGGTTTTGATGGAATATTTTTTTTAATTCTAGCATTCCACGATTCAACCATGTTATTTGTTTTATGACTTTCATTGTAAGTACTCCACGTATTTGATAGAACTGAGTGTTGGAGCCATGTTTGGACAAAATAATCATTAAAAAGCGTAACTTCTGCGGTATTGGGACTTTCTCCCATAACATACAGCCAGCCATCATCCAATAAGTTTTGTGGCAAATGTGTCATAGCTGCGCATAGGCTTACATGGATCCTGCCCAGTTTAGATTTGGTTACTCCAAGCTTCTTAGCTTTACGCCATAAGCAGCGGATGAAATGAAAATAACAGCCAACTATTTTCACATCTGGAAACAACACTTTCAGTGCCAACATTGCACTTACTTCAAAGTCCATTGATATATGTGTGGGCTCCCATTCTTGAACTCGGCTTTTAATAATTTGGAACATAATCTCATAAGTTTCTTCTTTTCTATCTGGAAGCAAAGCATATAGCACAGGAACCACATTGACGTATTCTTCATTGCTCCCAATATCCGCATGAATAGTGTATACTTGATGAAAGCACTTGACGCAAATCTTAAATGTGCCATCGATAAAAAAATGTTTCGACTCCTTTAAATATTTTGTAATTTCGGTCTTTCCAAAAATTATGATGCGCTTGTTTTTGTATGCGTAATCGGCGAACAACAGATGATCGTATTTTTTTGGCACTTCAAGATGTGTGGCTTTATTGAAGATAAGTTTATTAGCGCCTATAGCTTTATTTCTTTGATTGTACAGTTTATTCTTTACGTTATTGAATTGAGGTAACGGTTTCGTTAGATTAATTCCTTTATCTGTAAGTACATCTATTGAATCTTGAAAAATTTGTGTGACTGGCTTATTGATATTGTTTTTAACAGTTTCGGTACATATGTGCATCTGCTGGTCTATTTCAATCGCTGTTTGATTCTTAGGAGCATGGTTATGATTAGTTTCACATAATATTGCAAATGGAGACGGGTGCATTTTGAATATTGCATTGCATTTGCTATCTTTTTTGGTGCACCTCCAGACCTCAGAACCATCTTTGTTTATACGTTTCCAAATATAATTGTATCCATTTCGACACAGCATACGACGACCTCTCTCGGTTATTTGAAACTCCATATTTTCAAGAGCATGTGAAGTTGACGCATCTTCAGACATTTTTACACCGAGCCTGTTCAAAAATAAGGAAATTGGATTTTAATATCTAAATATAATTAACATTGTAAAATACTTTACTTGCTTAAAAAATATCGATTTAGTTATATTAACTATCTAAAAATTTATTTACAAAAGTTTTATATTAAAAGCATGCAGATAACACTCTCCTTTCTTATTATTTTACTTATTTACATTTCATAAAGCTTTAGATAGGTATTGAGATTAAATAAAATCCAATTCTATGATTACAAACACCACAAGCAATGACTAAACAAAATATTATAATATAGTATACTAAATTATTACACACTTTGGCATTATGGTGCAATACTTATTGAAATCAGTACCTACACACTAAAGTAAAATGGCGGACAGTCCGCCATTTTGTTTTACGCTATTTTAAAATATTGTATTCAATTTCATCCATAAACAATTAATCCAAGATTAATTGTAAACCAGATTTTGAAGTGCTAAAGCTAATAATGCAGATGCACTGTTAACATTGACCAATATAAAAATTAATTAAGTATTATAGAATAAAAATAGCAATAGGTATCTACCAAGTAATGAAGAAGACAACTTTAAATATTATGTTTAACATTAATTAATTAATTTTGTGCCTGAGATAATTATAAATTTTTTAATTTTAACAACATATTGAAAACTGTACTTACCAAAATTATATTTCACTCAAAATATGACAGTCACTTCACATGTACCTACAACACTACTCTCAGGATAGAAATGATGCAATTACGTTTAAAATTAGTGCATTGTGGTAGTTCAGAAATTTTCCATTGTTTACAAAAGGGTTGTTTTTTACCTGAGAATATTGGCGCGTACCTACGCCGCGCACTGTTTAGGCAGGCGCACGTTACTGAATTTTTAAATAAAATTGATATACAATGTTAAGCTGATATTATAATATCAGATTGCATGTTTTATCATTTTAATTATTAAAAAAAACCCCGCAGGAGTAGTAGATAGTATTATTATAGTAGCCACAGAACTCCTAAAGTGGTGGCACTGGTTCACTCATAATAGGTACTTACTTAATATTTTTAATAGTATTTCGCTAAGCACTTGTGTGCTTGCTTGTTAATTAATAAGAAAGAACCGTTGGTATGAATCGGCGAATTGAAAAAGTGTCCTTCGGCGATTCACACCATGGTGTGGATCACCGAATGACTTTTTTGGGATTTCTCGATTCACACCATGGTGTGAATCATGCAATTCAAAAATGGTTCTTGTGCGATTCACACCATGGTCCGAATCGCGCGTGGTGTGAATCGGCGAAGTACCCCTACCTACAAAGCCGTCAAACTTGAACACACAATCTGAAAAAGAAATCATCTGTTTAATTTTTTTTTTTCGTATGGGAAATCATCAAATGACTTCCCCCGCTCTGGGCGGGGCGGGAGGGAGTGTCAGACTTTTACTGAATAAAACCCATTCATGTTCCTTCTGGTGCCCTTTGCGTTCCGGGGTGCGGTATCTCTTTCGAACAACCCGCAGCTCCGACAGGCATCGGGCCTGATTGGCCCCTCCAATTGCATCTGTTTAATAACATTGTTTTACTTCAGCAATACTATTGGTCCTTCGAGCCTTATTATAACAAACTTAATAACAATATTGTAGACCACTGACATGTGAGACCCCGCTTCCTTAGGGGTACAACACCCGAGTGGTCTCAATCACAGGCATTTGTGGTTTCTGAATAACTGTTCGTTTTATCATTTTTGTAGAAAACTTTTTGAGGCCGAAGATTCATAAATACTGCAAATAATAAATTATATTCATTTAAATAAGGAAATGTCAACTTCTTGATTATGAGCAACAAACAAATAGTTTTGAACCAGTTTAAATGTCTTTGTTGAAACCATAAACATAAATTAAAACAATGTTAATAAGTAAAACGCAGTACCACAGAACAATACACTTAAGTATATTAAATCTGGATTTTTTAATAATACTTAAAGCAATATTCTTATTTTAACTCGGAAATATATCCGACTTTAAGGCTATATCGTGCCAATGTACTGTTAATAGATTGCTAATATAAGTATTGTACCTACATTTGTGGAATCGAACACAAGCCAGGCCATTCATAAGTAAATGACTTAGAGAGGATTTTTAAAGTTCGTCCGCAACTTAATGTATGCTAATGTGAGGGCCCGCTACGACAACGACCAGATTATGTTATTCTTACCAGTCACATGGGACACCGAATATTAACCTTTATGGTGACACAATAAGAACGAGTTTTGACATGTTAGCTGACACTTTGTCGGTGGTATACCAATTACAAAGTGGATAGCTACAAAAGGCCCACGGCGCGTTCCGCACAAAGTTGAGATCTGCTCTCGGAATACTGCAAGCTGCCGAGCAAGTAGCACTTTTCCACGTACCCACCAGCTGCATAATAATTATGTATTTAACGACAAAGTGTATAGATACCTGAGCTTATGACTTTTCACCTGCGTCCTTTGTCAAGTCAAGAGTCTATAGTCAAGTTTCAGTTATTAAATATTTTGACATTATAATTTTTTTTATTAATGATCTTTTCACCTTCAAAATGTTAATAAAGACATTTCAAACGTGGTTTTTCTGCACCTTAATATTTAATTGTTTGTTGCATATGCAATGAATGAGCGCCAATTCAAACGTTGTACTTATGTTCGATGCGCGGGCGCAGGGCCAACCGGAATACGTAATGGGATGTGCGAGAGCCGTTTGTTGTACATTCATCATAGTTCGCTTCGCTGCCAGTGGCAAGTTCAAGTTTAGGGACTCGTTGTCTCTCTATCAGGCCGTATGTTCTTAAAAGCTGACTTATAACTTTTCTAGATAAGATCCTAAAATCACAATCGTACACGATTAGCTATCGCTACGGGTCACTGTAACCGCAGATTGATGTAGGTTTTGTGATTTTAAAACGGTATTTCTAATCGACGTATAAAATCTGTTTGTAATAATAAGGAGAGTACCAGTGGGCTCACGACTACAAAAATATCATAACTAAATGTAAGTCTTCTCATCTTATATATCGATGACCAGATCTATGGCAAGCGCTTTACGCTTATCAATCTGCTGTAACTGCTTTAAAAAGTAAAATTAAGAGGTAGAGGTAGGTCGCAAAAAAGTACCATAAACCTTAGACTGCTAGTTAAGTATGTAATCAACAATATAGTTTAATGAGTGGTTATAAAAAGTGGGTACAGTTACTGACGCGATTGTTGGCTAGCCTCGGTGAACAGATACTGATCTACTCGTAATAGTAGACAATGGTCGAGCTCGCCGCACAGCCCAGGGCTGCTCCACCTGCCACGCTTTAAACGGCAGGAACGACGTTTTTTATTCATATCAACGTTTTCTATCTTACAATTGTGTAAGCTGTTGCTACCAAACGAACATTTAAAAAAATTGTATCCATGATTCTCTATAATATATAATAGCGGTTAGCAGCCCTGACACGGTGGCTGTTCCCGGACTGGTCTGCGGAGCGGAAACGTCTGTCGGCGAGTTCTCACCGCAGCGCCAGGGACAGTTCCCATGGCTTCCATTGTCTGACACCTACAGTTACTCCTGCCATCGTACTATTATAATAATACGGAACTCGTTTTTGACTTGTAAATTAAAACTTAAAAAAGTTGTCTTTTGGTTTAATAAAACCGTATTATCTTGTAAATATACAGATACCGCATGCAGGAATACACGCAGAGCCCGGTTAATCGAAACAAAATGACATGAGAATATAAAAATATGTTTTTTGGTTACAAAACATATATAATCTTTTTGCTAAATTAAATCCAAATATTGGCCAACGATACATAGATCGATTAGTTTTGTGATCTCCTCCCGCGAACTTTAAAGTTATACGGTAAAGAACGTCTTCACTTCACTTACCTCAGTGAAGGCGTACCTGAATAAAGGCGGGAGGTAGTGGAGCTTTTGCTTAACTAGCGCATGATATATGCGGACTACCATCGCGGCAACTCTCTCCGTTTAAAATCGTTTGAGAGATTTGGAGTACATTCAATTAGCAATCCACAAAATATACTTCATAAAAGATACTTACTTAAATTAACTGCCTAAGTACCGATAATTTCGACCGGAATGGGTAAAACGACTTCATTATCGCGTTTCGCACTGAAAAATAATTCGTAAGTAGATAACTGTAACAGCCTTCACTTTTGATATCACCTTACAGCGTGTAGCGGCCGTGACGGCCATGGGAAAGTATGCTGATTATTTATCTTAATGGTGGGAAAGATTCCGAAAATTTCGCCAAAATTAGTTGGGAATTAGCACAGAGAAGAAAAATGGCGACCACTACTAATTCACGGTCCTCTAAGACTCGCACGATCCACTTCTACTAGCACGTCGCTCAATGACAGCCATTGTGTATACTGGAGAGCACACTGTTGAAACTGCCATCTGTAGCCCGGCATCATACATTGGTCTCAATAAACGTTGTTCATCGTTCAACCGAACCTTCAAGGAGTACAGATATACACAAGCCTCCATGCACCAGTGGTCCCGCTTGCACTCACACATACAAACGTATGACGTGATTCCTGTTTTATTGCTTGCACATGACCGCCCGTATTACTGGCCGACCGCAACGCATTTAGCGAAGATCACAGTCTGGGGTCAAAGGACCACCCACGTACCTGAATGAACGCTCGCGCAGTCTCGCACGCGGCGGGCTGGCGGCTCAGCTACAGATCATATCTAGTGCCCGTTTTGATTGAGGTTTATATAGAGGCGTGTTAAAGCTTCATTTTAGCTGTTTATGTTAACGTAGGGTTTAGAAAGAATTAATAGAAGGATTGAAATATTACATTATTCTGGCCACGCAAGTTTACAAAATGGTGAACACCAATGACTGGGGACTTGAAGTTTGTTAATTTCTGGATAATTTTCAGTTTTCCGTGTCTCATACGACTGAATAAAGCCACAATATTCTGTTTTTCTGCAAAATGCACAATCATCAATGTGCATAAGCAGCACTGTCTATACACGTAGTGTACCTTTACGTATAACAGGTAGTGTCATATGACATTTACAAGTAAATGTAAGAGTCAGTCCGGACGCGTCGCCCGTCTCCCCGCAGAGTGATTCATGAGAAAGGCTCCCAGACGCCAAGTTACACCTTCAGAACAGGCCGCGGCTTGGGGGACTTTGGCCAATTAGCAAATATTTTTCCAGCAGCCTTCAGACAATGGATTACTAGTCATAATCAAATTACTAGTTAACTTATTTATATTGCGGTTTGTTCATGATCTAATGGGGATTGTAGATTCAATACAATCGTTGAAAAAATTGTTTATGATATGGCGTAATGCCGAGCGATTATTTACCGCTGCAGCGCTACATGTTTTGTTCATATTTCTCGTGGTGACATAATACATAGTTTATGTCGGACCACTTGTCGCAGAGCCAGGCTGCATCTGCATGTATAACAATATATGGTATTATCACACGAGGTATTGTTTACGCCACGCTTAAACGTACTATTTAAATTCTAGTGATCCATTTGACCATTAAACACCAAATCTAACTTCAATAACAATTATTTATTATTTCCAGCATTCCAATTACTAACTCCTACATCTTTATGGACAGTCGATACACATATCACAATTGGTATCTCTGTCACAAACTGATCCAAGCTCCAGTAAAGCTAGCATGTCTGAAGCCTGTCATACACCCCGGTAGATATAACGCGGTGTGTGTCGTGGGCGACTCATTCAAGTCGAATGGCGAGAGGTTCCCACGCGGCGCGGCGTAGCGCTGTTCCTGGACATTGCAATACAGGTTCTTGTGATATCTGTAAGAGCATCGCGTGGCGTAAACTGTATTGTTATGACTCTGTTCAGACTGGGCGAGGGTCACTGCCTCCTTTATACTTTGATGGTAGTTAATAGGTTTGTTGGTGTTCATTTTAGATGTTGGCTACGATTGTTGTTTTCATATGTGCGCGTTTCTGGTCGGCATGGCTAATATTTACGATTATTGTTTTCATATGTGCGCGTTTCTGGTCGGCATGGCTAATATTTACGATTATTGTTTTCATATGTGCGCGTTTCTGGTCGGCATGGCTAATATTTACGATTATTGTTTTCATATGTGCGCGTTTCTGGTCGGCATGGCTAATATTTACGATTATTGTTTTCATATGTGCGCGTTTCTGGTCGGCATGGCTAATATTTACGATTATTGTTTTCATATGTGCGCGTTTCTGGTCGGCATGGCTAATATTTACGATTGTTGTTTTCATATGTGCGCGTTTCTGGTCGGCATGGCTAATATTTACGATTATTGTTTTCATATGTGCGCGTTTCTGGTCGGCATGGCTAATATTTACGATTATTGTTTTCATATGTGCGCGTTTCTGGTCGGCATGGCTAATATTTACGATTATTGTTTTCATATGTGCGCGTTTCTGGTCGGCATGGCTAATATTTACGATTATTGTTTTCATATGTGCGCGTTTCTGGTCGGCATGGCTAATATTTACGATTATTGTTTTCATATGTGCGCGTTTCTGGTCGGCATGGCTAATATTTACGATTATTGTTTTCATATGTGCGCGTTTCTGGTCGGCATGGCTAATATTTACGATTATTGTTTTCATATGTGCGCGTTTCTGGTCGGCATGGCTAATATTTACGATTATTGTTTTCATATGTGCGCGTTTCTGGTCGGCATGGCTAATATTTACGATTATTGTTTTCATATGTGCGCGTTTCTGGTCGGCATGGCTAATATTTACGATTATTGTTTTCATATGTGCGCGTTTCTGGTCGGCATGGCTAATATTTACGATTATTGTTTTCATATGTGCGCGTTTCTGGTCGGCATGGCTAATATTTACGATTATTGTTTTCATATGTGCGCGTTTCTGGTCGGCATGGCTAATATTTACGATTATAATTTGCGATTTTTGATACGAACATTTGAGTTGATGATCACTGTCAATAATAATAATAAATTAAATACTTGTCAAAATGTGATACATAAATAAATACTGGTGACGTGATCCCCATTACTGGTGACAACGTGATTCATTAAGTGAAGAAAGAATAGATTTCCATTGAATTGAGGCTCGGTACTGCGAACAAGGGTTGGTTTAAACGGTATAAACAACACGGACAAGTCGGCGATACGCCGGCTGGTACGTACTGGTTTTTATTGCACCGTCAGACGCATGCAGGACCCACCTATGTATGTCATACCTAGACAGATACCTACACGCATAATAATATAAATTCATTGAATATAATATACTATCATGATATATCGAATTCTCGTCTGGCTTGCTCGTTGTTTCATGTAAGGTCACTGAAGTAGTAGCAGTTCTAGTTGGTGGCCTACAGACCTACTTGTGGATACAGTTCAACTCAATGAGTTGCTACTCTGTTGTAGGTAGGTACTGTATTAGGGACACGCTGTCTAATATACATACTATTACAAACATACAGTGAAACTGACTTTGGCCGTGAATTATGAACCAACACTAAACAAGTAGTCTTGCAATTAACATGGTCATCCGAACAACCATTTCCGTTCTAACCAATTTGTTGAGATATTATGGCTGAATATTCGCAACTTCACTGGTGTCGTTTACAAGGTGAGCTTCTTATGTTAAAGCTCATGATATTTTTCAGACTAACGAAATGCTTTTTTTTCAGACAAAAGTTCAGGTAGCGTGGCTGTGATGTATCGAGATGTTCCACAAGACAAAACACACCGTGAGTGTATGACATACTTATTTGTTCAATTGTTTACAACATCACGCACTATTGTCCAGGGGTAGGCATTAGTATATAGCACACCTACTTACAAAATTGATTCTTTTAAACGAGCGCCATGAGTTGTCAGCATTGTGCAGTGTGTTGCCTGGCGTGGGCTTGTGTACAAGACGATAATAGACTGTACTGTAACAGCTGAGCCTCATATTGTGCTCTTAAAAAACAAGTACTAACTCATTCGCTAATTCACTGGCGGCGTCCAACTCATCAGGTGGTGGTGATGCATGCCACAGCGGCGTCTCTTCACTCTCCGGCTCACGAAGGTACTTTCCTTGCAGATAAGCAGTATGAGAGAAAGCCGGTGATTTCGTTTCCGAGCGACCTCCGCGCTGTATACAGTAAGCATTAGATTTAGTATCCTTACACGGTGACACAGGCTCAACAAGTAATAAGTATAGTAAGCAAGCCAGCAGTGTGTGCAGCTAACTGTCGAGGCGTCATCGGATTAGTGAACGATCTCCTTCACGAAATCCCGCGTAGAAGTCATTTCTTCTCTTCTATTAGTTTTAAACTTGTTCAAACTGTATCAAAACTATCTCAATGCAGTAGATTTCTTTCATTAGGCTGCCATTTTGAATTACAAAGTAACTTATTATATTTTAGAATCGCTGGGAATGAGTCGAAGCTTTATTCAGAAAGGTGAGTAAAATCTGAACAATAGTCTAAGTTGAAGTATTAATGCTTTGAATTGAAATGATTCATGTTTCAACAAATTATATGAATAATAACAGCATTATTTGACAAGATTGTATAATTGCTTTGCGTGTGCATAACGCTATCATTCTATAAAACTCACACAGCTCTGATGCTATGAAACTCACTCAGTTCACGAAATCCTTTTTAGATTCTACTGAAAAGAATTCAGAGGAGGATGCAGTGGAGATTGTTCCATACGATCGTCAATACAAAACATATTATGGTGAGTACCTATATGTTATTATCTTTGGGCCGCCTTGTCTTTCTTTCTCGATGAGATCTTTGATGAACTTAGATGTGAGGTGTTATAATCGGACCAACCGTATTGACTGCAGCCTTGTTCTGCATACGTGTTCCTAGGTTGTCTCTTGTCCTTCTCTACTCTAAACCTAAGTAGTGGGGAATGCTACGTAGCAGTGTTTCATTAGGATTTGGTAGTATATTATAGTGTTCATCATATTCCAGCGTCATGTTTTAAATCCCCTCAGCACAAGTTCTCCTCGCTCACGAAACAAAAAAATAATATTTCAGATGTGACACAAGAGGACAGCCGGCCACACTTCCCTAAGGGCCGCCGAGACAAGGCATACGCAGGTGAGCGTTGAGATGATTGTAACCGAGGACGTTTTTTTTTTGGGGTGTGGGAAATCATCAAATAACTTCTCCCGCCCTGGGCGGGGCGGGAGAAGTTATGTGAGTTAAAGTCTGACGCTCCCGTCAGACTTTTACTGACTACAACCCACCCATGTTCCTTCTTGTGCCCTTTGCGTTCCGGGGGCGCAGTATCTCTTACGAACAACCCGCAGCCCCGGCAGGCATCGGCCCTCAGTGGCCCCTTCCCTATGCTGACATCTCTTTGAGGCGCGCGTGGAACACGAACGCGCCGTCGACACGGCCTGTCGTTATGACGCGTAAGGACGGTAAGCTACCCATTGCTCACCGTCCACAGGCCCGTATCTACGGTGGCCGGGAGTCGTCTCGCGGCTCCCGACGTCCGGAGCGTCTACCGCGGCGGCTGGGACGCGAGAACCTCTGTCTCAGCCGTCCCGGCGCCTCCTCTCCTCTCTAGCATAACTGCCTCACAGAAGGAAGCGACTGCATCCCATTCCCTCTCGCTCCGGACCATGGCTTGCACCAGGGCCGGACGCGAGAGTTCGCCGCCGCCGATGGCCGCCACGAGGACTCGGCGATGCTCCGCCCAAGCGGGGCACACCACCAGGGTGTGCACCACCGTATTCCGGGGCGATCCACACAATGGTGACACCCGGACGTTTCCTCCCGCCCGATGAGGTGCAGGAACCTCCCGAAACACCCGTGTCCGGTGAGGACCTGCGTCAGGCGGTAGGTGAGGGCGCCGTGGCGCCTCTCCAGCCACTCCTCAAAGAGGGGAATTAGCGCCTCTATTAAGGCGAGCCCAGCACGAGATTGCGACAGTCGCTGTCTCCATGTCGCCATGAGATCGAGCCGGAGGTCGGCCCGCCGAGCGGCAATTTGCCGCGGTGGCGGACTCTCCCCCCGGCCTACAGGCGTACAGGCATACAGGCGCGAACCGAGGACTTGAGGTCTTCATTTGATTAATTTACAAATACTCAGCTGAATAATATGCGTTCAACGAAGTTTTTGTTACTACTCTGTTTTCTTCGCGAACAGTGAAGTGATACGCGTTATGTTTGACTTACGGAATATGTCTCTACTGAACACATCCATCTTGATACAAGTAAATATACTTATAATAATGAATTTGATTAGCAATTAGATTACGGATAATAGGAGTATGGACTGTCAGAAGAGCTCTCAGTATGCCTGTCTACTTAAGCATCAGTGTGATTAAGAATTTATAGGAACCTACTTTTACTGAAAAAATATTACAATAAGCTTCAGGTAAGAAGACGAAGCTGCCTTCATCCTGCCTGTACGGCGGTCAGTGGCACGACGACGGCGCCACGGTCAGCACTCGCGAGGAGTGCCTGCGTTGCGTGTGCGCAAGCGGCGCGCTGTCGTGCCGCCGCCGCGCGTGTGCGCTCCTTCCCGAGCCGCTGCCGCCGCACTGCCACGTGCGCCATCGGCGTGGTTTCTGTTGCCCCGAGCTGGTCTGTCCAGGTGAATACGCAATCTACTCATGTACCATATATTATGTTTCAAATGTTTGCCGGGTGGTGTAACAAAATAAGTTTAGTTGTCTCAGACGTGGCATTGATTATGGTAAATCTATTCGCAAAGACAATCCAGCATAGATGAGTAATGGATGTGTCGTAATTATGCCGAATTGATACGATTCTCACGAAAATTTCATAATCATGCGAGTTATTATTAGAATCATTATTTGAATACGGATCTGTATTGCCGTAATTAGTTTTTTTTTCTAGAGCATTACCACGGAAAATAAATATGTTTCACATCTCAGATGGGGTGCAGCTCATGGAGCACGGATCAGCGAGATTCGATAGGCAGGACATGCCACCTGGGTCAGCAGTCCCCACGCCGACGCCGGCCATAGCCAAAAATGGTATGTTGCTCGTCTGTGCCCATCGTATAATTACAGTCCTCAGCAGACGGGTACGACCGGCAGTAAGCCAATGATCGTTGTGTTATTTCATTAATTGCCAGTGTGTGTTACCTAACATTCTAAAAGCATAGTTACAGTTGAAGTTTGAGTAGCAGCGTCATGTGTCTGTCGTGCTATTGACTACTGATGATACTGGAGTGTTCCCAGCGTGCGTGGAGGGCGGCAGCGTATTCGCGGCGGGCTCGGCGCTGGGGTCGCGCGTGGCGTGCGAGCAGTGCTTCTGCCTGCGCGGCGCGCGCCACTGCGTGCGCCCGTCCTGCCTGCCGCCGCCGCCGCACTGCGCGCCGCGCCCCGCGCCCGGCGCCTGCTGCCCGCAGCGCTACTACTGCGACACCGCGCCCGACGCACCCGGCGACTACCACAACCGATATGGTGAGCTATATGCCATATTACATGGACGCTTTCCTGAGAGCGCCAGGTACACACACATTTCGCAAGGTACGTTGAAGTCACGCGGAATGGATAGCACAATCGTGACTCTGGGCTCTTATTCCTGGTAAAAATATCGTCACACACTTGCGATAACTGGACCAAAGCTGTAGGAGCTTTAGCTCATGTCATAGAGTAATAACGACGTCTAGCGCAGACTATCCACAATAAGTGATGAAGGTCGCGCCTGTCCGCAGACTGCCAGGTGGACGGCACGCTGGTGGCCGAGGGCTCTCCGGTGGCGTCCAACAGCAACTGCTCGACGTGCTTCTGCCTGCGCGGCGAGGTGCGCTGCCAGGCGATGGGTTGCGCGCCGGCACTGGGCGGCTGCCGCCCGCTTCTGGCAGAAGGGGAGTGCTGCGCACACCAGTATATCTGCGACCACAATGAAGAAGGTACGAAAAAAACTTATAATCTTGGGATGTTTCGATTTCTAAACTGTAGAAAACAAATATGGGAAAACGCAAGTTGCGAACAGCAAAGGAATCTAATAAACTTTTTTCATACGGTTTAAATTTGACTACCCCATTTCAGTAGATCTCAATTATTTTATCGGCGAACTTGGGCCCTTTTTACGATCTTTAAAAAAAGAAGGTTCTGTATTCGACCAAGAAAAAGGAATCCGATAAATTGACTCGATGTCACTATTGGTATGTTCTACCGCACAAATATAAAACTATAATTCGGAGATATCCGCGACACACTGCGATGTACATATGTATACTTGTTCCATGTTCTACACCGCATCGGTTAAAGAGAACAACGGTTAGGAAATTAGCAATTCACTTTACTTCAGGGTCACAGTTAGAAAAACTCGTTGCTGTGCTTCCATCGTATTATTCTGATACTTACTCATACCTACTTATATTAATTCTACTCAGTCAAGTCGAGGGTGACCTTCGTAATAGACAGACAGAATGACCAAGTAGACTCAGAAGAAGATATCAAAGATGTCGTGAAAAAAGAAGCGCCAGGTCGGAGATTTAGGTAAAATTATCGGAATGTTTCACATTGATTAATATCGGAACACACAGAGCTTTTTAACATTACACATACAGTAGATTCATGCTTAATCAGTAGACAATATTAGATCACCGAGTAAGATTGGGATAGTGGTGACGTTTAGTAACGTAACCGTGAATCACTTGTGGCACGAAATAATATTATTATATGCAAGACGCACTGAACAACTAGATACCTCTATGATAATAAACCAATATGTCATATACAATAATGTTGATTTATTTCACCCAACACTGCTAAAACCAAATTCGCGATACTTGTGCACGACAATAATACTTATGTACATATCTTTAATTTCCAGAACCTCATTCACACGTCACCTCGGGCTCGATAAACTCTCCAGTCTTTTTAAGGTACGACAAAAGGACTTTCCATTCAAGCACGCCAGAGAGCACGACCAAGACTATATCAGGCAACCTGTACGCTTCGCAGCACACATCTATCGCGTCAGCCACTAAGAACCACCTGGTCACCCCTAAGGTTAAAAGGAAAACTGACGAACCCCCTCTAAACGCTAGCATGAAACCTGAACGTAGTACTAATACTACACCTATTAACATTACAACCACTCAAACGCCGACGAGCTCCGCCAAGCTGATGGCGATGCCTGAGTCTACTCTCTCTGAGGATTTACCAGGAACAACTACAGAACAACCTGAAGGAACAGTTAAAATTGTGATCAATGGCACTATCAACTGCACAGCTGAACTGTCATCTACATCCCTGCCTCTGAGCGTCGTTGTTAACGACACCGACAACAGTCACCTGGAAGTTCTGCCGAGGGTGCCTATGGTTAACGTAGAAGCACAAACGTATTCACCCAACGACATCATTACTGATAGAAATGTAAATGGTGGTTTTGACGAGGACGATACCTTCACCATAAATGTGACGAGTTCTTTGATGACCAACACCAGCCACTCGACCTCCAGGCCTGTGATGACTGCTCCCAAGATACCGGCAGACCTTGCGGAAGCGCTAAACAGTTCTAAGAAGAAGAAGGGAGAATATGATTACGACTACACCGAGCCGACATTGCCGCCGTCGCTGCCGAACTTGAAGTAAGTATCAATCGCTCACACAAGCGTCACGTTACTAACGGCAGTTTTAGTTGATTCAATCGTACCTCGTCTGGTTGTAGGTGCTGGAAGTATATTTGTCACTTGTTCTCAGACTAATCCTTTTCAACAATAATTAAAACCTCGGTAAAAGTTGAAAGTTGCAGTTTTTTCAAAATGAAAACAGTTTTACTATAAGTTTTTTTTATCTATTTACAGAATCATTCCATTCGTAGCCGCCGATGCAGTGGTCGAAGACGAGTCAACAAAAAACACTTACCCCATCCTGGAAAGAGAAGACAAGTTCCCGGTGTACTACCCCTCGGCCGGCACCAAGGATACCAAATACCCCGTCGAGCGTGAAGTTTACCAACCTACGCAGTACCCAGTATTTATGCTGGGTAAGGTGGAACCGTCGTACCCTCCCATGAGTCATGAAGTAGACATACCCAGAGACTCTTATGCTGAACGCAGTGACCTAGGCGTCCGTGAGTACACCGTGGCAGCGTCGTTGGGCAGTCGTGGTTCAGACGTGAAGACGGTCACGATGATCCCTTCGACTAGTACCACGTTTGCTATGGAGACGCCCGCTGTCAATCTGTTCTCTCCTCCTGTGGAAACCGAAGGTAAATACAAAATTTACTTCTTCATGATACATGGCACCAGCTTTTGCTTTATTTTGTTCGAATAATCAAAACTAAGAGGCCGCGCTCAACGCGACAGGACGTCGACACGTTCCGAGACGTCTTCGCCGTTGCCGACGTAGTCACCGTCGACCACACGTTCTTACATATTGTGTTAGGAACTGGAAAATCCAAACTTGTTTGGATAGTCGATGTTAGTGACGAATTTCTTACAATTAATTGATAATAATTATTAACGAATTGATTTACCAAGACGAATTAAAATGCTAGTTTTCTTTTACGAAATATGACAAAATGTTTGCAAATTATATTATTTCATAGGTACTTAGTTTTATAACTGTTCTGAATTGTATTATTAGAATATTTTTTTGGTTAAGTATTAGTCCGGTTCATATCCAGAAACAAACTCACTTCATGGTGTTAAAGAGCAAAGTCGAAGAATAAAATAAGATTTTCGTTGTAAATTAAGTATTTAATTTTTGGACGGATAGGTATGAGTTTATTGTAATAGTTTGATTCTTCTTTTCCATATTCACGATTTCTATATATTTAAAACCTTTATAGAAGTGCGGAGATTTCACTAGTAAAAGAAACATACAAATTGAATTAGTGGTAAAAAATGGCAAGCAGCAGACATACATATATATGTAGGTACATGCATGTACGAGTGCACACCGGTCGAATACAGAACCTATTTTTTGTTTCGTATCTTTATAGTTGTAATATCGGGCACTGCAGTCTGTGATGGAGTTGTATCTTAAAATATTTGTATTACAGGCGGGTTCCTTCCGAAAGGTTCGGGCGTCGTAGAAGAGTACTTTGGGGTGTACCCCAGTACCCCTACAGCTCCGGCTGTGCCCCATCTCACCACCTCCATGCGATTAGATTCAATAGATGATGTAAAGGGTAAGTTTCCGTAGGTACAGGAATTCTGAGTAAGAACTGACATTACTTACAATTATCATAGAATGTGAAGACCCACGAGATTCATTTTGAGAAAAACCTTAAATCTCATGTTTTATAAAGCTGATGAAGTTTAACAAAATACTCTCCCGTAGCTCCACGGCTAGCTGTACAACGCAGTCGGGACGCACGGCCACGCTACGTGCGCCTGCGTACTGTTACAAAGTTGCATAATAAGTGCTTGTTTCACACGCTTAAGACTAAATTTTAGTAAGCGTGTTTGAACACTATTTATTTCTTGCAGGGGAGTGCTTAGTGGACGGGCAGAGCGTGCCCGGCGGGCAGAGCATCATCTTGGGCTGCCAGCTGTGCACGTGCTCGTGGGTGGAACTCACCTGCGAGCAGCGCCCCTGCCCCCCCGTCATACCTCCCTGCCGCCGCTTGCCCCAAACCAACTTCTCGCAAGACCCTTGCTGTGGGGACGTCGACTGCTTCCTAGGTAAAGTGCCGCGGTCTGTTACCTACTGTATGGTCTCACTGTCGACTGGTTGTGGACGTCCTTTTACATTTCAGCTGCCCAGCCTAGAAAGAAACGAACCTTTATCACGTGGAGAGAAGAACACGTTAGTCCTATTTAATTAAACACATATATCACTATCCAGACCTGTCGATTATGTGTAAAGTCCTCTTATGTGTAGTGGTCTATCCAGACACTGTTCTGTTACCACTACACATAGGAGGACTTTCACGATAGCAAGCTCCATACAAAGCCATACTTTGGTCAATAAGTTAGGCTTGTGGTTAGTGAGTATTCCACCAAATAACTTAATTTCATATTCTTAAACACGTATTTTCCATCACGAGCTCTTGAGTTACGTTTCAAGCTGTTTTGACAAAGACGTGAAACAAAAATCAGTTGACCGAATTTAAAAGAAGTAGTTTTTCAATTCGGATGTTTATATTTTTTTTTAGGTGAAAATACCAGCAGTGCTGCTAACGCATCTACTTCCGCAGCCGTGAAAAAAGAAAACACAGAGAATGGCTTCAAAGTTGAAGTGACGAACACAACATCCAAGTCTCTTGCAGGTGTCCTTATCGCGAATAAGACAAACACAGCTAACACCAATGCAAGTCATAAGGACAGCGCCACAGCATCACTAGAAAACAGTGAATCTGCTCAGAGAACCACTACAACTGCTTTTCCTCCTACCACTCATTCGAAACCGACTCCCAAACCAACAACCACCACACTCGTTCCAATCATGCAGGTTCCGGATACTTCTCTTGAAGAGGAAGACGACGATGACGGCACATTTTCGTTCGGTAGCGTACTGAAGCTTCTCCTCAGTGATGGTTACGAAACTACCACGGCCCCAAGTAAGAAACTGACCAAACCTCCAGTGAGGCCACCTCCCTCGGCGCCGCCCGTCCGTAGACTTCCCACGACCGCGCCCTCCACCAATAGACCTAAAGCTGAGACTTTGTTCAAACCTCTCCCGTCGGATCCGTTCATCTTTAACCTAATGCCTCCAAATACAGTCAACAGGATAGACCACCTAGTACTCGGAGAGGCTACCGCCATAACACGAACAACACACCGACCAATCACGAACATTCCACAGTCATACGAATACCCGACATCACAAGTTTACGACACGACGCCGACGGAGCGAACACCAGCGACACCCGACACACCTGTTCCGTTCGTGCCTGTGGCGGCAGGAGCTCCCCGGCCCCCCAACCTTGGAAGCCTGCACGGAGTTGGCTCAGGTCTGTTGAAGGTAGCTGGCTGTAACATTTATGGAAGGATGTACAGGGTCGGCAGGATAATCATGGAATTGTCCACTCCTTGCATGGAGTGCAGTTGCACGGAGCAGGGGGTTCAGTGCAATCCGCTGGACTGCTAAGGATCAAAGAAGATACATTTAGTGTACAGCGTGTGATTGTGCGGCTGGTTACAGCTGTAGCAATACGCACTCACTACTGGACGTGGCCGGCTGTTGCAGCATATGACATATGCTGTCATACATATTCACGTGATTTAAACAGTGATAGTGTGAGGGTGTTCAGCCATGGATTGTTAATATGACAATAGTGCGATGGCAAAATAATGCTGACATTATTAATAACTTTGTAACAGAAATGTCTGTTTTACAAAAACCCTGCTTGCACGTACAACCATTGCAAGCAAGGAAAATAATATGAATATGTGAAACATTGATGAATGAAATGGGTTTAGTGTCCAGTGGTGACTGTTCTTATTTCTTTTAGAAGCTAGAAAATATTTATTTAAACAAAATGGCCGGCAATGATCTCATACGTCATAGACTATCATAAAAAAAGAATTAATAAAGATTAATATAGACTTGAATATTATGTACAGGAGTAGTAGACAGATGGAGTGCCTGTGTGTTATAGCAGAGCAAGCTTCTGCTTCTCCAATGTTTGCGTTTAGCAGCAATTTGTAAAGTCTATCGACAATAGAGCTCTTACCGTAATCCACAGCGGAACACTTTGGTCGTCAGAAGGTACGCATGCTGGCACTCCGTTTCATCTTCATACTCCGTGCCGCTTTACCTTGGGCGTTACATTAGATCGAACGCGTCACAAACCGATGTGCCTTATTTAACGTTACATGATAGCTTCAATGTATTTTAAGTTTGTACTGTAGATTTATATACAGTTAAATTAAATATAGGTAATTAATATCTAATACAAGTTTTGGAAATAAATAGAGTTAAACATTTGTTGAGTTTTGTTTTTAACTAAGCAATTGTTTCTGTATGTTTACATAATTATTATTACTGTTCACCTCTTTTAACCGACTTCAAAAAAGGAGGTTCTCAATTCGACTGTATGTTTTTGTTTGTGTATGTTTGTTACGCGATCATTCCGCAAATTATAAATTGATTTTGATGATTCCTTTTTTGTTTGGTAGGTCATACTTCAAAGGTCCCATATAAATACCATCGAAATAGGTTAAGCGGCTTGGTAAAAAAAAATAAAATGAATCAAAAAATATGTCATCCATTTAAACGAAATTGCATATTCTGCGTTATTGACACTTTTATGTGGTGTTATGTTAATTTACGTAGTATTACCGTTAGTTCATGGTTTTGATGACAGGAAGTTGGTCCAAAAGCTAAAATGAAAAAACATTTTAAAACTAGGTGGTGTTCAGTGGTGGTGGGACTACCTCTCCGTATGACCTATCAATCAAAACAGAATCATCAAAATCAATTCATAATTGGCGGAAATGTCACATAACAAATGTACTGAGAACCTCTTACTATTTTAAAGTCGGTTAAAAAGTGAAAAAATAACTTTAGCTTTGGAAGTCGTTGGCAATACTAAACAACAAACAGGACCAACACTGCCGACTTTTTTCCCTTTTTTGTTTTTAAAGGCTGGTGTCTTTTTGAAAAAAAGTTTCTCAAAACAAGAACGTCGAAAATCTTGGTAAGGTCATTGGAATCAAACCACAAAAATATCATAATGTAGGTGTGACACTTCCCTGCCGGGGCTGCGGGTTGTTCGTAAGAGATACCGCGCCCCCGGAACGCAAAGGGCACAAGAAGGAACATAAGTCGGTTTTAGTCAGTAAAAGTCTGACACTCCATCCCGCCCCGCCCAGGGCGGGAGAAGTTATTTGATGATTTCCCACCCCCCCAAAAAAAAAAAAGGTGTGACACTGGGGACACCGGAGCACACAGTGTAACATCAATGCTTCGACATTGTCGCGTGATATCATGTAGGATGGCGCGCGGCCGACAGGAGCTCGAGGGACTTAACGATCACAGCACTATCGCACGCAGTACAATAACAGCTTGTTTACATCATTTTGAAGCTTGTTTCTAAATTCCTGTCTGCTATACACATACGTAATATTCATTTCCATAGACGCCAGAAATCAGCTCAACATTTAAATTGAGGTGAGCTTGTGTGTGTGACTGTGGACTGCGGTGTAGTGTGCGCGCGCACGGCGACCTGGTGATGTGCTTTTTTTTTTTGGTGGGTGTGAAACCTTCAAATAACTTCTCCCGCCCTGGGCAGGGCGGGAGAAGTTGAGTTAAAGTCTGACGCTCCTGTCAGACTTTTACTGACTAAAACCCACCCATGTTCCTTCTTGTGCCCTTTGCGTTCCGAGGGCGCAGTATCTCTTACGAACAACCCGCAGCCCCGGCAGGCATCGGCCCTCAGTGGCCCCTTCCTTTTGCTGACATCTCTTTGAGGCGCGCGTGGAACACGAACGCGCCGTCGTTCGATTCACTATTTGGTAGGTACGTACGTCATGTGTTAGGTGTGTCAGTGGACACAATGTTTGTTTTGCCCATAATCGTAGTTATAGGACCTATTATAAATGTGTATGTTAGTAGATTGGAACTGCCCCGTTGGTCCCGTGGTCACAAGAGCGACTGATGAATGTGGAGTCCCGGGTTCGATTCCCAGGTCGGGCAAAAAGTGTTATTGGGTTTTTCCAATAGGATTTGCTCAGTAGCAGTCCGGAGTTTGGAAGTTGGTGGTGTGACACCCCCGTGTCTGGGAAAGCACGTAAAGCCATTGATCCCGGCTGTCATTCGTAGATCTTTTACAGTCGTTACGGATAGTCAGCAACCGGGAAATCTCACAACCAGTCTTACCAAGAGGTATCGTATTGCCCATTAACTGGGTTGTAGAGGTCAGATAGACAGTCACTCCATGTAAAACACTGGTATTCAGCTGCATCCGGTTAGACTGGAAGCCGACCCCAACATAGTTGGGAACAGACTAAAGCAAATGATAACGATTTTGTAGTCGTCCTACCCCCACGCGACCGGAGCCATAGGAAAAAGCTAGTTATGTATAAATGGGTACATTATGAAATAACAACAAAAATAAAAGTTTAGTTAAGTCATGTATTAACTTAAATCAGAGTGGACTAGAATGTAGTAACCTCTTTGGTTGTGGGCGCTTGCTACGGTACCTACTGTTTAGTAACAAGTGTAACAAGTTTGGAATTGTTGTACTTTAGTTGGACGTTGTTAGCTAACACATTTGAGACACAAGTCTCAATCACACTGGGAACAGTATATTTACTTAGATCTGAAATACAAGTACAACGTTTTATTTTTGTGACCCGAAGAGCAGTAATGTTATCAATGTTTTTATTATTTACTGATAAAGCAAAAGTTTAATAGCATGTCATGTATATTTTAGATAGCGGTCTTCAGTAATTTGACATGATAATAGTTCGTTACTTGATTCCCTATCTACTCGAGAGCCAATTAAAGATGCGTCAATGAGCTTTACTAGCATAAACAAAATTCGCAATATTACACAAACTTGTGTCAGGAAAGCGGGTGTTCATTACATGCACATGAAACATTTTGAAGATAAGTTTTAAATTACAATTGCACTTGATCGCTACTAACATTAATATAATTATTGATCGTTGCATAAGTACAAAGCTTACATAATATCACTAGCCGTTTATCCAACGTTTTGATGCAAAACAATCGAAAATGTGATTTCACAGAAATCAATAACATTCATAACTCCGCTATTACCACAACACGCTGAGGGACGCCACACTCTATGTTGCTATGTTGTTCTATTCATAGAGAAATATGCATGATTTATCGATACAGTTGTGGCATTTTGCATAATTCGGCGAATGTAGGCAGTTACACCATGCCGCCGTGTTGTGCGGCGTGTTGAAGTTCGGCGGAGTCACAATTTAGAATTTACGACTTATTTTACATTTTTCTTAACATTAGCTCCAAAGATCATGTTTGTACAGAACGCTTACTTCTAGAACGTGGAAAAGATCCATAAATGGTAGTACAACATGCACGGCGACGTCTTCATGTTGCCTGACTATCTTTGTACTGTACATATAGAGTACAAAGGTGTAAATTCCCATCAAAAGCTATTCTAAGCCACGAATAGCGGACGGATGAGTACGAATACATACGAATTGCACTTTTCAAAGAGACGCAAACGTTCCGCGACCAGCGGTCAGGTCTGGTCGACGTGGTCGCTGTACCACCCGTAGTGCACGGCGGCCGACACCACGCCGCCCAGCAGCAGCGCTCCCGACACCACGCGGCACGCTACCACGTAGGCCTTCTTGTTGTTTTCACCTGTTGCCATTCAGGGAAATTAAATAAGTAACTAATATATGTAAAGAAGTTTTTCGAAAGTAATAAAAATTGGAATCAACGATATGGATGAACTTTAACGTACCAGTAAACACAATGAAGGCTAGTGGTATACCAACGGCCGCGCCAAAGATGTGCGCGGCCCAGGCGACGTACTCGTACGAGGCGTGCGCGTGCGCAGCAGCGGGCGCACCCGCGGGCGGCGGCGCACGCACCAGCGCCCAGCACATCTCCGACGTGCCCAGTACTACCACGCTCAGAGGACGGAACCACCACAGGGGTATGTGGCCAAACCTGTGAAAAAAAAACCGCACTTAGATATTGTCAGAGTAAATACTGATCAAATTCACGAAAATCCAGCGGCAAGGATAACACCAATATTATAAAGAATGATTGATTAGAAAACCACCAAAATACAAGGGGATTTTTGACACGAGACAGTAAGGGCAGGTACCTTAACCGTTATATGTAGTTACAAGAAGACGTTCCGAGGAGACCATCCATAACTTTTTGAGATATTCTGAATTTGCATTCACAGATTTTGAAAAAACGTAGCCAGAGAAAATAATGCTAAAATACCAAAAATATTTATTTATATCAATCGATTCTGTTTCATAAGGGTTTTAAAAGACTCTATGGGATCATTTAAAGCATGAGTAGGTAGGTAGGTAAGTAGGTTTCTGTCAATTGTAGTAGGTACTACATATGTCAGAAATTGCTAAAACCATTGCCCATTCATTTAGTGCGCCCTTACTGCCCAGTCTCAAAAATCCACCTTGTAAAGCTATTCTTTTTATACTTTTTTTAGGAAAAGAACTTACCTAAGGCACACATTAGCAATATGCGCAGTAAGCAGCGCATATACAGCTGCAGAGGCGCCGACGACACGCACCCGGGATTGAAATGCGCCGGCGCCGAGCGCGCCAGCCGCCACGCCGCCGGCCCACAGCAGCACCACACGAAACGAGCCCTGCTCGCGCTCCAGAGGCCAGCCCACCTAGGAAACACGCGACACGTTAACACACTGATACAATGAACCATCAAGGGCACTACACGTGGTTCACTAAACTGCTGCTATTGTGTTCGGCATGATAATGCGCAGGAGGGAGGAACTGATAAGAACTCTGGATCAACCTTAATGTCCAATAAAAATGCGATGGAGTTGAAGCTTCATAGCAATAGAGACAAGATGCATTCAAGAGTATTGAACGTACTTACAGCTAAAGCAACAAGCGCGTTGAGAGCCAGGTGTGCATGCGTTGCGTGCACGCAGCCGTAGGTGAACAACCGCCATGGCTCGCGCCACCACTCGTTTGGAGACCACTCCAAGTTCGCGCGCATGTCGTCCGAAACCGATATGTGAATGCATACCTAGAATCGAAAGTAATTAGAAAGTTACGTCGTTTATAATTAGTCTTATTAACGATTAAAAATATTAACACAAAAGGTCAGGTGATCAGGATTAAAGACGCCTGCGATAGATAAGTGTAGGCACTTACGAGTAAAATGATCATGGAGACTATAAAGTACGGTGGTTTCAATAAAGCTATGAGCTTGTCTTTTCTTTTCTCAAACTTGGTCTTCGCGAATGCTTTCTGTGTCTTCGTAGCTTGAGGGTACTTGTTGTGCACTCCTAGCGTGAGGCCGGCCTGCAGCCGCGACTTGTGCTTGGCTGGGGGCGCGCTGGAGGGCAGCAGCCGCCTGTTCTCTCCGGGGCTATTGCTGTTGTCTCCAGGTCGCTCCTCCTCGTTCTCGGTCCAGGCGCTGGCAGGCCGCTGGCCATTCGGCAAGATCCTCCTGCCATGATGGACAGGCACTTGCTCCACATTCAGTCGCGCTGTCTCGCAGTCTTCGGCATCTGGAGCCATGGTGACTACTGCTCATCATATTGTTCAGTCAATACGACATGACCGCTCCGCTGCGCGGTGTTCTCTGTCGCCTGCGTCGGACAAATGTAATCAATCAGTAGCGTGCTCGCGAATTTATACAAAATGACAAGGAAAAACTGTTTCAGTTTCATTACCTAATTCGGAATTCCTTAATAAAGGGAAGTATCCTGAGTAATTGTGTTGGGATGAGGCTGTGAGGACACACATGGATTATTTGATCTGATTGCATTCAACAGTTTAGATAAAGATATTTTGAACATACGAAAAATGGTATGTCACAAATCAAACACGTAAGTTCAGCAAAAGCTTATCAAGTGGGGAAAGTTTCAACTTTAGATATCAGCGTGAATAAGGGAAAAAAATTAATAAACTGTCCTGTCCTCATTATTTTACACTTGCAACTAAAGAACAAAACTGTTGTACATTTCTACATCTTCAAAAATAATTCTTCTGGTGGGGACATGTCCATGGATTGACTTGAAATGTTATGTCGTTTTAAGGGTTACAGGGTTATTGGCACCTGAAATACAAACGTTCATACATTTTTTTATATTCAATTAATAGTCTTCAAAAGTGGAGTTACTATAATGTGCCGTTAGCGCTTCACGTAGGTAACATCTGGTTCAATATTGCATGCAAGCTTTTGGAAGCGGTAGCGCCGCGACCGCAGATAAAGTGATAACCTACGTTATTAACCGACATCAAAAAGTAGCAGGTTATCAGTTCGGATGTTATATATATTTTGTGTAAGTATGTTCGGGCGTAACTTCGTCGTATGTAGACGGATTTGCAAAATTCATTTTTGTTTAAAAGGGGTTTATTCTGAAATGGTTCCATGTAAATGAAATACAGATCTGATGATGGATTCCGGAGACAGACAATGGAACTCTTCAAAAATTACAGCAAATCAACCGCGATTGCTGCCATCGCATAAATATGCATTGTTGTTTGATGAGTCATCATACTTCAGAGGTGGTCCCGTATAAGTTTTATTGAAGTTGCTTAAGTAGTTTGGTAAAAAAATTAAATAACTGAAAATGTATGTCATCCAAGTACACAAATTAGCGTATTCTGATTACTTGTGACTTTTAAGTGGTGTCTTGTTAATTTACATAGAATTACTGTTACGTCATGTATATGGATGATAGTAAGTTGATACTAAAAAGCGAAAATTAGAAAGATTTTTACAAAAAAGACAACCGCCTTCCAAAACTCTAAAGTGAAAACTAACTTTAGCTTTGGAAGTCGGCGGAAAACATAAAAAACAACAAACAGAACTAAAGCCGCCGACTTACAAAGGTAACGTTATTTTTCACTTTGAGGTTTTGAAAGCGGTTGTCTTATTTGTAAAAAAGTTTTTTAAAGTAAGGTACATATAATTACTAAATAATAATTGGCATACAATGGCGTCGACTGCCACTCATTAGTGTTAGTGTTGCAGGGTAGCTAATCATCGCCAGATAACAAATCAGAGTATTTCATTGTTCATCGGTACCCGTTATCATAAGTCATTCAAAAAGCATTGTATTTAATCTAGGTTGGAGATAGGATCAGTGATTAAAAACAGACTCCATCATATCATTGACTATCTCGTAGTTAATGCGTGCCAAGAATATTATGAAAATGCATTATCATTTATTGTTATATTTTTCACAATGATGTCGGTTCGTTGGTTTGGTTTTATATTATTATACACTTGGCAACAATATGGGGAAAGAATCGTTTCAAATCACAATAAAACTGAACATGATAAATACCTACATAAGATAATATTTGTCTAGTACTACATGTATTACACGGCGAGTACGTGCACGCAGGTTTTCCCGTTACAGTTATAATTATTAATCCTGGTTTTGAATGCTGAGTTTACTACATATCACAATAAAATTAACCGGAAAATACAATTATGCAATTGTGTAGCGCGTGCGCCGGCGCCGCATTCTCGTGTGCACTTAATTAGGTACGTCTCGTTTGTTTATACCTAGTTATGCATATTATGTGCATAATTACATAATATGCATAGCATAACGGTACGCCCGGTAATGGACTCGCCAAATCCAGAGTTCGGAATGATATTGACAAATTCCTGTCGAAAAACTCTTTACGAATTTGCTCGACACGAAAAGCTTGATAGAAACTCTTGATTCCATAACCGTCAGATTAAGGTCATGTATTTTACGTTGACTGCACGCAAAGTTCATGTGCCAACAAGCACCCCGCTCCCGGCGAACAACTGATTGGCTGTATGGTTTGTTTTCCCAACAGTTTTCGATGGCTAATGGTGATACTACCTTGTATTGCTTTTAGACGAGAGACTAGAGAACAGTAGGTAGGTACTAACTCCCGCATCATTAACTATCGTCGTCAACTTTATTCACGCTGTTCATTGATCATCTACTTTTCACGAAAATTATGGTTTTCATCAGACGTTTACTTGGCCCATCACGTCTGGCAGATGCGTGCAAAGATTCAACACAATTTACATCCGAAGCATTACGATTTTACGGTTCTTAAATACATTATTCATTATATATGTTCGCTAATGCAAATGTCCATGTTGTTAAGAATGGTTGACCCAATCACATCAATATTCCTGAAACTAATATTTAATTCAGGACTGGACGATAACGTCGTTATCAGTTTTAGCACAATTATTTAAAGAAAACCAAAAGCCTCGTGCGGCAATCGAGGTTCTGAGGTTCTGAAATAGTAGCTGACGCAAGACCGTCACCATTGACGTATGTCACAACTTGTCATACAGGTAACTTGACCATTCGCCCGAAAAGGATGAATAGTGAAAATTAAACAAGGAGTTTTAATTAATGAATGTTTTATTAGCTGATAAGCCCGCATATTTTAATAATACTGGTTTCCATAGCTGCCACACTCTGTAGAGCATCAGAATTCAAAAAGCCCAATATTGTGGTCAAGTTAGAATATTTTCTTGTTTACGAAGCTCTGAAGTCTTCTGAGACATGTCGTTATATTTTTAGTGTCAACCGGCGAACATGACCGTGCTGCACGTTACCCTACTCTTATATTTGCGCCCAGCAACTGTTCTACCACTAGGCACAGGCAGCATACACATACCTAATTTTAAATGTCAATATTGTCCCTATACTGTAACCCAGCTACGTGACCAAACTATAGTTTACCAACGTATTGTATCTACGTATATCACAACACAATGCTGCTTAATTTACGATTCTAATTAGCATTATTACTGTGGTGCTCATCACTGAGGTAAGACTACGAAAAACTAAGTCGGTTAAGCTTACATACTCCGGATGTTCACAGGAAATACAAATATAAGTGTAGTCCTGTTCAAATTATGAAAAGTTCTGACGTTATGTTACACGGCGGAAGTTCAGTTTAATCATTTGAAAGCACTTTTCACTTGGATAAAATCGTAGCACCTCGCAGACAGCTGGCAAGAACAATAGTATTATTGACATGTAATAATTATACAGTAACGGGACAATCGGCAGGCTGGCGATACACGCACTCGCCGAATTCTGACGCGAATAGCAAATAGCTACATTATTGTAGTGGACAGGTGAATTTATTGCAGCTCCATTTAGTTCGTAGCTTGGTTTAGTTAGAAAATATATAAGAATAACTTTAACATTTCAAAGTCAAAGTCAAAGCATTTATTGCAATTAGACCATTTACAGGCATTTGAATTGTCAAGAAGTTCCCCATACAAAAAGTTGAAGTTACTTGTTTGTTCCAAAACGTAGGTCTCTATGGAGAAAAACGAGCAAGAAACTCCATGGACACTCTTTTCAAATTGGTTTTTACAAAATCTTGGTAACAATATTATTGTTACTTCTATATGTGAAAACAATAATAAAAATTGCAATAGAAATAATGATAATAATAAAGTACTTGAGCCATGGCAGTTAAGGGATGACCCATCCCAACTGACAGCGCCCGTTCGCGACGCGAGGATCAGCACCACTTACCTCAACCATCATGGAGGAAACCAAATGATCCAAACCACGCGCCACCATCAGCGAGACATTTAAGTGAGCGTGACAAAGCCCTCAACCGCCATGCTCGCTGTCTACAACATTTAATAATTTTACCAATAGAACTTATTTAACTATATTTTCAGATTTATAGGTATAGCTAAGTTTTATCAGGTTTTACTGAGATTAGTACATAAATTGAGGTTATTACATAAATAAAAAAATCATTAGCACGTATTACTATACGCTAAAACCATCTTACTGTCTCCACACGTTTTTTAATATTATTAAAATAATTGTTAACCATACAATCGCATAATAAAACATAACATATCATCACGCCTGTATTAACCGAAGGATTAGGCAGAAGTGTACCAATGTACACCCACAGTTCGCCGGTATGTTAAGGTCCCATGTAATAGGGGGCGAGCCTATTGCCATTAACCGGGCACAAATCCTAACTCCGAACTGCTACTGAGAATTTCACAGAAAAACCCAATAACACTTTTTGCTCGACCTGGGAATCGAACCCAATACCTCTAGCATAGCAGTCGCGCTTAGGACCACTAGGCTAAAGAGGCAGTTATCGTATAATAAATCACTATCAATTGTTTAGCTCTTTAGCGGACGTCAGTTCATCTCAGTTCAATGTATGACGTTAGAATGCCAAATATTTTGCTTAAAATGATCGTCCATTACTAAAAACCACAGATGGGATAATTGGGTACACCTATGTTCTAGGTGTTGGCTTCATATAGAATGGACTTTTAAATCGAGGAAATCTTGCGACTCCAAGAAAAAAAAAATGTTTTTCTTTTATAACTGGGGTTAGATTTATTTTAATTTATTTATCTTGGTACCGTTCGTTATTAAGTACCTACGATAAAGATTTAATTACGTTGTGTTTTACTCCCGGGATTATTTTCTCCAAATCAGTTATTTCTATAAGTCGTATTCATACTTTCCTAACGAACAACGCACTTTAGGAAAATGAAAATGCACCCGAATAACCGAGAGCTAGTTATAACAGACGCGGGACACTACCAGCTGACTGCAATTGTTTGCTACCGCGTTTGTAACAAACAATGCCTTCTAGTAGGATAGTAATATATTACATATAACAATGCTAAACTAAAATGGTGGTACATTTACTAGTTTAACCTATTGTTGAACGTCTGTTTACCAGCAGGTACCCACTGCCTAGAACTATACTCGTAGAGCACGTTTATGTCGTCCAATCAGACCGAGCGTGCGCCCCGCTCCAGGCCAGGTGAAGACAGGCTACAGAAACGTGTATTGTCTACCTGATATTAAGCTGCCTGCGTGGAACCAACACCTGCTGCTAGTCACTTAACATAACTCTTTAATGCTAAAACTTCCTTCCTAAGCTCAGAGCGCCTCTCCATATTGTGCACTAAACGGTGTCGTACGTGTCTCTGGAACAATACCTCCGCGCGGACGGCTGGCAGGACATTTAGCTAATGACAGCTTTAAACCCGCCATCAATATTCATTGTGGCACGTGGTCACCGGTACGTAAATGTCTATCGACTGTCTATCGCGATCGCGAAATACGATAGACGTGCCCATGACACGCAGTGTGGCGCGACTTTGAGCTGAGCTCTGGGATGCGCCCATAGGAATAAGGTCCAATGTTCAATTCCCCGTAATTTTCTGTATAGCATTCAATTCTGATTGCTATATGTAATATTACAGGAATAAAAAATACAGATAGTGCACCTACAGTTAACCGGGGCTTTCCTTGATGTGAATGATAAAGGTTAAATGTAAACCATTGTCAACATTGGCGGCAAAGGAAATCATGTTTTAGAATTGTAGACTAGTACAAATAATGGTTTTCACAAACATTGTTATCCTTGTTATTATAAAAAACACTATGTTTGAGGTACAACCTAACCCCTCTAATAATTTAGCAGGATAACAATCAAGCATAGACACAGTTCCCGGTAATAGGTCAAGTTTAACTAATTGTGTGATTAACTAAAATCGTTCGTGTGGTTTGTGTCCGAGTCTTTACGTCCCTTCTACAGCAACTCCTATCTATAGAATGCTTCCGCCTGTCCGCCCGTCTATCACGCGTCACATCGTTTTCATATTTCAATAGTATCGGCGAGGTTATCTCGCGGATTGTCACGGCCATGCGAGCTGCAGTGTCGCCAAGTTTGGGAGTACTGATGTATAAGATAACGTAGTCGTTCTACTGGATACGATCGACGGGTGATGGACACGTGTCAGGTTTGATGATCACTTTGTAATAACAAGGTGATGAAGTTTTATTTATAAGTAATGGTTATGATACCTTCGACTAACTTGTACTTTGTAGAGCTGCTAGTCCATAAAAAAACATATAAATATTTTTAAGTACCTAAGTGGTTAACGTTTCCTTCAAAGTATCAATAGATGTCAGCCGTGTGCGTGTTAATATGGCTGTTGAATAATATAAGTTCTACACATTAATCTGACATAGTCATCGGCACTATCTACTTAGTTATTATTATTACAATTATCACTAATTCATTATAAAACCGAATACAAAACTCACCAACAGCAAATGTGCATTAGATGACGCCGACAGCGCGACAACAAAAAACAGCTGATCTATGTAAACAACACGCCGCCGCGCACTACACGCTATCTAACGTTACAACGCTCAGCAGTCACAACACTCGAGTGACGTCTCCACACGACCACTGACACTGCACTTATTCGCAACAATGAACGAACATAAAATGATGACTCAAAAATGTTTAATATTATAAACGGACGAGCTCGAAAGCTGAGTGGAGAATGAGTGGGCACCTGCGCGTGCGCCGACCTGCAGGTCCCGAAACACCCACACAGACACAAATCTTTTGTTACAGACAGCTTTTGTGCCTGTGTGAATAAGTATAGATAAGAAGATTCGGGCAGCACACTTGCTTTGCATTGCCCTGCAGATTAGTTTGTATTTTTAGAACGAATCTACTTTGCAATGCGAATAAAACAAAACGCTAAAAATAAATCTCGAGGCAAATGATAAACTGTGGGTTTAGATAATTATTGCTCATTTCAAATGTTATTACTATCTCATTTACCATGGAGTTTTTTATTACTACATTACGTCCGTTATCTGCGGGGAATTATTTTTTGTGCAGAACACTAAATCTTTTTCGAAATAAAAGTAGTAGTAATTATGAAAGGGATGACATTGTTGTGTTTTTAAATATATATTTGTGTTTTCGTTTCCATATTTTTCTTTTCATCAATCTTAAGTGTTGTGTGTTTGAGTATTGTAACGGGTAACAACTGTAACAGTTGTAATTAAAGTAAACATTATTACAAAATATATAATAATTAACGCAATTCTGGGTACTACTTTTTGGGTTATCGTTAATGGTAGCGATTGGGGAGAGACCGCCACAAATGGGCAATTCTACAGATTTTACCGAAATGACTATTCTGATAACTAACCGGTAGTTCCCAATAATAACGCTCACGTCACAATTTACTTTTGCGGATTTGATCTTCGTCTAGCATTTATCTACATATAAATGCGTTTGATAGGTAATGACAAAAATCTAGTCAATTGTCCTATTTTTCAGTCAAGGACTTATGTTTAATATTTCTTATTCTCTGAAAGCGAGTCATGGCAATCATTATAGGGGCATACAGCGTCATCAATAACGTCCTCACGTCACGTGTGTGAGGACTGGTTCAAGCTGCGCCCGCATCGGACAGGTGCTGTTCCTGCAAAAAAAGGCGCACAACGCGCGCCATCTGCTCCACTGCATTCCTGAACAAGAGGAGCACGCTCCGGCTGCTGACACATGTTATTATAGTTTTGTTGCTTTAGTTATTCGTGGTTTGATCTTCATCTTCATAATGTTCACTGTCGGTACTTCATGCTCTACTCAATTATCAGAGAAATTTCAGTTTTTCAGTTAAAGAAAACTACGCAAAAAGAATATTATTCATTTCACAAAAAGGCTTACGAGTGCCGTCACTCGCCGTCATTCATTCATTTATTTGTTTTTATTTTCCATGTTTTACTGAATCATTCTCTTCCATTACATATTGCGTTATTCAGTGGACAATATTTCGTCATCGAACTATATTGTGGTTTAACCTGACCTCGAGTGGTGAACATGATGACTTAAGTACCTACATGCATAAGGCACTGTCATAGAATTACCTAATAAGTAGCTAGTAGCGAGGTAGCACTACTGTCAATGAAAAACATTGAATGGCTTTTTCTATGGCCTAAAACGGCTCTCCTATTTTTATGGTCATAATCCCCAACGCTTGGCGAAACCGGGACGGCTATCGGAACAAAATCCTAATCGCCTTACACGACTTGAGAACTAGTGTGGTATTTTTCGTTGAAAGTCAGTAAGAACACTAGGTCGGTATAAATACAAAATTTAAGACAATTACCATTTTTATTGTTATCCGGTATGCAGTTCACCTACCTGAGTCCATGTAAAAAAAGAAATAACATTGTTTTGATGTTTTCAAAGATAACAGATGTATTGTTTCTAGAACCAACGTCACTGCGAAGTAATTCTGTGAATTTCGACACAGCTGAGACTGCTACACCGTTGAAGTTGTAAGTACTGTGTTTTTGGCCAACATGGTTCCTTGGTATGGTCTGTTTTGCTTATTATCAAGTGTAGCCCCACCTAGTCAATGCCCTTGTCGTAATAAACCCAAACTACCGCTGCAAACCTGTATAAATGGAAGGATTCTGTTTCACTGCTTTCAGTACCAGCCAGTGTTACGATGACTTGTAGGAGGAGACTGTCACAACAACGACACTACAAAGCAGAACTATTTGTAAAACGCGCTGACTGTGCCATTCGTGTACTGTAACCGGTTTTATTATGTCCCCAAACAATCTGGGTTTCAGAATCTGAAACACCCAGAGTCCCAATTGTAACTCCAACTCACTAAAACTACACGCTCTCAAATAAGTATCACAGCGACGTATCAGGTATCATTTCCTAGTAACCCACAAATGTTTTACCAGGAAGAACGCGATAAATATATATTAATTAGTACAGGATTTCTTGTTAATTCAATGCTATACTATTTAAATTGTATTTGTTAAAGATTTTCTGCTGTAATATATCGCACAAGGAAAACGCTGGTCACGGGAATTCACGCCACGGATCATGGATGGTACCTACGTTAGTATCTGTTGTTATTTCGGTTGTAATGAGCCCAAGGAGAGGTTCCATCCTTTAATTTTGAAGTAAACAAGAATTTGTTTACATGCATTGTGCATGTGGAACAAAGGAATCATCGCTATAATAAATAGCACGAGCTGTGATGCGTATTATGAGTACACAGTGGGTACCTACTTCATACTAGGTATATTGCAGTATAGTCAATAAACATTTCTCGTACAGGGTCAGACAAACCTAAAGCTCCATTATGATTAACTGTTTCCTGCAAAAGGAAGTGCCAAGTAATATATAGGTACTTAGTTTTAAAACAATATCGAGAGCGTTAACGTAGCTTATCATAATGGTAACTACGAAGACCCTTTCGCCCTTTTCTTTTTTTTTTTTTTTTGGTGGGTGGGAAATCATCAAATAACTTCTCCCGCCCTGGGCGGGGCGGGAGGGAGTGTCAGACTTTTACTGACTAAAACCCACCCATGTTCCTTCTTGTGCCCTTTGCGTTCCGGGGGCGCGGTATCTCTTGCGAACAACCCGCAGCCCCGGCAGGCATCGGCCCTCAGTGGCCCCTTCCTTTTGCTGACATCTCTTTGAGGCGCGCGTGGAACACGAACGCGCCGTCGACACGGCCTGTCGTTATGCAACGTAAGGACGGTGAGCTACCCATTGCTCACCGTCCATAGGCCAGTATCTACGGTGGCCGGGAGTCGTCTCGCGGCTCCCGACGTCCGGAGCGTCTACCGCGGCGGCTGGGACGGGAGAACCGCTGTCTCAACCGTCCCGCCGCCTCCTTCTCAAGCATTACTGCCTCGCAGAAGGAGGCGACTGCATCCCATTCCCTCTCGCTCCGGACCATGGCTTGCACCAGGGCCGGACGCGAGAGTTCGCCGCCGCCGATGGCCGCCACGAGGACTCGGCGATGCTCCGCCCAAGCGGGGCATACCGCCACGGTATGCTCCACCGTGTCCTCGGGGCGATCCACACAATGGTGACACCCGGACGTTTCCTCCCGCCCGATGAGGTGCAGGAACCTCCCGAAACACCCGTGTCCGGTGAGGACCTGCGTCAGGCGGTAGGTGAGGGCGCCGTGGCGCCTCTCCAGCCACTCCTCAAAGAAGGGACATACCGCCTCTATTAAGGCGTGCCCAGCACGAGGTTGCGACAGTCGCTGTCTCCATGTCGCCATGAGATCGAGCCGGAGGTCGGCCCGCCGAGCGGCAATTTGCCGCGGTGGCGGACTCTCCCCCCGGCCTAGTACCTCCACGCGCCACTCGTACAGGCGCGCGAGGACCAGCGCCTCCAGATCCCACGGCGGCAATCCGGCAAGGAGGCTCGCCGCCTCCCCCGAGATCGTGCGGTATCCTCGGATGACCCTTATGGCGATCACCCGTTGGGACGCAATGAGGTAGTGGGCGGCAAGTCGCCTTAACCCCTGCGCCCACACCGGGGCCCCGTAAAGGGCCATCGACCGCACGACTCCCGCGTAGAGCCTCCGGCAGGAGGCGTTTGGTCCCCCCAGGTTGGGTAGGAGCCGCCTAAAGGCAGCCCCGGCCCGTTCCAGTTTGGGGGCCAAACGTCGAAAATGCTCCGCGAAGTTCCACCGGCTGTCGAGGACGAGTCCCAGGTACTTCATCGTCGACCCGACGCCGATGTGAACCCCTCCTACCGTTAGTTGGGATCCCGACGGTGGCCTATTCCGAGGCCCAACCCTTTCGCCCTAATGTAATCCTTGAGAAGAATCCTTTGGCAACACGTAAGTACTCACAGATTAGAATATAAGTGTACACGTCTTTATAACAGCTACATAGGTATGTATCGAGAAGGTCCATGATAACTTCTATGTAACTATGGACGTGCGTTCCTATTCATGGACTGTACAAAACTGATACAAAAGTTCACCAAAAGGCCCACTTAGTTGTCTTTGTTTGGTAAACTTCCATCTTCAATAGATATAGCAGTCCATTTCACTAATTGATCGAGCGAGTTGCCTCGCCATGAGGCAATTATAGGCTGTTAACACACGAAGCGGTCTAGCTCCATGATTAACACAATAACATGTAATTGAACTGGAAACTCCAACAGAGATATACAAAATTAATGAATGTTAAACTAGATTCAATGTTAATAATTAATTAGACACGGAAACCGTAAAACTTATTGTGGGAATTGTGGAATGCCCGCAGGCAGACTGATAACCCGAATGGCGTGGATTAGTTAGCATATCGCGAGGTTTATAACTTTCCTTTTTAAATAAGCGTGTTCCGTAAATATACCTAGTCTTGCCATAAATATTGTTACGAAGAAAACAATTTTTTTTTCATTGCAAATAATATTTATTACTTTTACAGTGTGTTAGTTTAATACATAAATATAAAACAATTTAAAATATAAAAAGCTTATTCGAAGTGGTCACCATTGGTTGCAATACAGTCCTTTAAGCGTTGAGGCCAGTTATCAATAGAAGCACGCACTCTTTCCATGGGAAAATTCTTCACTGCCAATCGTATGAATTGTTTTAGGGACTCCAAATTATCATGGCGTTTAGAGCAAGCCGTACTCTCTAAAACTGACCTTAAATCATAATCCAGCGGATTAAGATCGGGACTAGACGACGGCCAGTCTTCAGCTCTGATGAAGTCCGAAGGACCGAGCTTTATGACCCGGCACCGAGTCTTGTTGGAAGAACCATACTTGGTTAATGAACATGGTGTTGTTAAGGGGCTTAACTACCTTGTCAAGAATGGTATCTTGATACACTTGTGCCGATGTTTTGATACCTTTTTCACAAAAATATGGCTCAGTCACTCCTTCATAGCTAACACCCCACCAAACCATCACTGAAGTCGGATAATGCCCATGCCCAATTGTAACAGTATTTATGGCCAGACCGACAATGACATGATATATAATCTTATGATACTGATCTATATTTTCCTTTTAATACAAACATATATTTTTAATTTAAGAATTTTATAATAGTCATTTATAAATTTTAACTGTTTGCATGCCGATTGGTAAAATGTGGCTGAGCTAAATGTAATCTCAAGAACTATTTTGTATTACCCATATTTGCAAAATAAAATTATATTCTATTTTATTCTATTCTAAGTATACACAGGAAGTTTTGAATTGTCAAGGTTTCAGTCAGAAAGTTGAAGCTAGTTGTTCGTTCCTAACTTATTCCATTAGCAAAGTAACGGGTCCTGTCCTGATTTAAAAAGCACTTGGTAAGTGCTATTGAACTAACTTGGGAGAACTCTTACATGGTAGATGATAGTAGTCTGAATACATTGTATCGCTTGACAAGCGACAACTATAATGTGATGTACGCTAGACAAGCGTGGTGACTGATCTTAATAGTTCAAACGGCTGTAACTGTATCGACTGAACGGACGGACAATTAGCGGAGGTTTTATCGACTAAAGCAAATTAGCTGCATCGTTTATCCTCAACTGTGATTGAGTACGTGCACACCATGCATAGTGGCATAATGCCTGTATCGTTTTAAGTTAATTATTATCTGAACGCTCCAGCTTGCGGTCAGGGCTCCCCGACCGCAGCGCGCTATCCTGTCCACCAAGTTATAAGTTAATTACTCACAAATTATATCACTAGGCTACAGCATGCGTTCTTCGACCTATTAATAGCAACATTCTATAAGAGGAAACAATTGAACTACCTTCTATTCTATATTATAGTATGTACATGTAAGACGGTACCACTTCCGTTGCATTTCATGTGCAATGGAATCATTATTTTAATTATAACATTACATTAATTTTAGCTCAGCTTTATTTTGCTACAATTTCCTCTAGCTTGCAGTACGTACAATAGGAGTTACATATTACTTTACTTTGATCTGGTACAGTTATGTATAACAGTTAATTAACACGTTTTCTACTAAATCTATACTTATAATAAATCTGTAGAGAGGTCAATTCTGTACATGAAACATATTTCCAAAATAACTATCAGAGGGTGATTAGGGATCGATACTGATGCCAAAAATGCAATCAGTAAAATTTTTGTCTGTCTGTCTGTCTGTCTGTATAACCGTTATAGAAACAAAAACTACTCGACGGATTTTAACCAAACTTGGTACAATTATTTTTCATACTCCTGAGTTGGTTATAGTATACTTTTCATCACGATACAATCAATAGGAGCAGAGCAGTGAAGGGAAATGTTGGGGAACGGGAGAAGTTACTCCATTTTTTTAAGTTCCGTCGCGTGTGCAACCTTTATGGTTAAAGCTACACAGAAATCATGTATGACGGAAATGTTCTCCTTAAAATTATATAAAAAATATCCCACGACAGCATATGTCTATCTTTTATGGTAGACTCACAATATCACGTGTAACTCCCGATAGCTTAGCAGTTCGAAGCTTTCTGATTATATTTGTCTACTCTTACTACACGCTGACGGAGGCGCGGGCACAGCTATTAACAATAATATTGTGCGGTTCCGTATTGCGATATTTTTCAACAGTATTGTAGATTGACATATTATATTTTCCTACTAAAATATGAAAGTTAATCTGTCTGTTACATCAAAACCACTGAACCGTGAGGTAGGACATAGGTTACTTTTTTTTACGAGAAACGACGGAAACGCGAACGAAGTCGCTGGCAACAGCTAGTTACTAATATAAATTAATTGATAGCCGATTTTGCTGATTTATGAAAAACTGGTCAACTCTTAAAATCCAAAATCTCCTAAGTCACAGTAAGATGAAGCGTTGCACCATGCCCACTATGGCTAGTGCTTCCCAACTGTGCCTGCAGCCGCCTACACACACCATAACAAATAAATAACACAATAAAACAATAAATAGCACACACACGTCTTCTTGGTTGCTTATGTATGAGTTAACAAGATCGAGCTGTTCTTACAAAATGCTAAACGATATGTTGCAAACATCACAGATGTTAGACTGTTTATAATACATCTTCTAGCCATCATTAAATTCACACACAAACACTTCTAGCTGCTGATTTTATAAATAACATCCTAGTACATGTGTACCAGCCGGTGGAACTTCGCGGAGCATTTTTGACGTTTGGCCCCCAAACTGGAACGGGTCCGGGCTGCCTTTAGGCGGCTCCTACCCAACCTGGGGGGACCAAAGGCCTCCTGCCGGAGGCTCTACGCGGGAGTCGTGCGGTCGATGGCCCTTTACGGGGCCCCGGTGTGTATGTGTGGTCATCCGAGGATACCGTACGATCTCGGGGGAGGCGGTGAGCCTCCTTGCCGGATTGCCGCCATGGGATCTGGAGGCGCTGGTCCTCGCGCGCCTGTACGAGTGGCGCGTGGAGGTACTAGGCCGGGGGGAGAGTCCGCCACCGCGGCAAATTGCCGCTCGGCGGGCCGACCTCCGGCTCGATCTCATGGCGACATGGAGACAGTGACTGTCGCAACCTCGTGCTGGGCACGCCTTAATAGAGGCAGTAAGTCCGCTCTTTGAGGAGTGGCTGGAGAGGCGCCACGGCGCTCTCACCTACCGCCTGACGCAGGTCCTCACCGGACACGGGTGTTTCGGGAGGTGCCTGCACCTCATCGGGCGGGAGAAAACGTCCGGGTGTCACCATTGTGTGGATCGCCCCGAGGACACGGTGGAGCACACCGTGGCGGTATGCCCCGCTTGGGCGGAGCATCGCCAAGTCCTCGTAGTAAATGATCGTCGCTGTAGCTAAATGAGGTATTAAGACAAATAACCTTTTAGTTCAAAGGACTATCCAAGCAACGTCGTGTCCCAACAACGTTGGGTAACACTGAGGTGCCGATAAGTAAATAAGAAAAAATCTATATATTAAAATGTTGTTCACAAATTTTGAAATCACAGTTGTAAAATTGCACATCTTTAGGTGCACTTCAGGGTCAGCTAAAAATATTTTAATTGAAAGTAATCCACCAATTGCTTTACCGTTTACGATCCCTCCACTCACGAACTGAAATGTTTATAGTGAACTCGTTACAGCTAATGATCGCGGCTGCGGTTATAGCCAACTGGCGGGCCGGCCATGTGGCCGCGTGGCCGGCTACTTGATAATCATTATATTTTATTGAATGCGTTATAGCATATCTCTCGACGGCATAGCTTCGCTGGTTTTCAGCTGAGAGATATTGTTGATGTGGAACATCTTTAGCCGCACGTAAAACCGATTGCCGGCGTGACGACGCATGCCGTGGCGACGCGTCGCCATGCGCAAGCGAATGTGCCATTCTCACGTTTCACAATTTTTGTCTCAATGCAATGATAATATCACGTCAGTACTGTGGACCTTCACAATCGTAACACGCTGTGTTGCTTTGCTATCCGCTACAGTACTGCTTATTACCAACTTGCAGGTTCTCGGACCCCTGCACTTACCTACGCACATTTTAGTTCGCTGCTAAATAAAAACTTATATTAATGTATCCTTCAATACCCAGTTTTCTAAGTCGCATGGTCGTTCTTTATTATAGATTAGTCGATTACACACACCATCACGCCTGTATTCCCCAAAGGGTTAGGCAGAGCTGTACCAGTGCACACCCACAGTTCGCCGGTATTTTAAGGTCCCATGTAATAGGGGGCGAGCCTATTGCCAATAACGGGGCACAAATCCTAACTCCGAGCTGCTACTGAGAATTTCATAGAAAAACCCAATAACACTTTTTGATCGACCAGGGAATCGAACCCAAGACCTCTAACGTAGCAGTCGCGCTCAGGACCGATAGGCTAACGAGGCAGTTCGGAGATTAGTCGATTATAGTTCTTATTCAAGCTGGAGTTTATAAGGATTTTTGAATTGAAACCTACTAATTTGAAATAAATGAAATAAATCCTAGAATCCGAGAAATCAGAAATCAGAAATCAGAAATCATTTATTTGCCAATAATGCAGGTATACAAATATGATGGTAATTTCTAAAGTCTAGTAGGTTGCACTAATTGCATTACAAAAGAGTTGTATGAGCTTAAGTGTCAAATCAGCAGATACACTCGACTGGGCCTCATATTAAAATATATAATGCTATCTCTTACTACAGAAGACGTTTTCTTCTGTAATAAGAGATAACACACATAACCAGTTGTAGGGAGAGCACCTCAGTGACGCACTACGTACATTTGTTTGCGATGATTTATGTAAAATCCATGAAGGAAGCGCCTCGTCTGTGTAAAATGTACAGTTGTGTTTTTTGAACAGTATTTTAGTCGAATACCGTTATTTTAAGTAGGTACTTACCAAGTGAACATTTTGAGGTATTTACCAGCGGCCGAGCCGAATGGAAGCAAATAAATGACATTAAAATAAGTGAATTAAGTGTTAGGGTCATACCAGTTATGGAGAATATTCCAGGTGTGGTCATTAAATTTTAATTTACTCACACATACGCGTATGACCGCAATACAGGCACGCATTGTGTTATCTTAATCACACAAACCCGTCAAGTAATCGAGGTGGCGATCGTGAGCTGGACTAATTAATGACGTTTTTACGAGAATGGAACAAGTTGACATGGTCACTAGACATCGTCTTTATTCCTTAGCAGTAAGGATGGCTTTCGTAGCTCAAGTGTTACATGTGTTTATGTCGTGCGGTTGACCGTACCCACCTACGACGTCAGGGGTGTTGAACTGTCGTGTGCCGTGTGCTACTTACAGAGTTATGAACACTTGTCCTATGAAAGGGATGGTCGGTGATACGAAGGTTTTCTTTATTACCGACTATCTGTAGCTGCTACATGCCACACGAATACCAGGAGATTTATTACCTTCCTACGCAATAACAAGGTAACGCCTTAAGACCAGGAACGTGAAATGATGGTAGGTGGTCAGTTTATCGATACTAATTCACTGGAAAAATAAACCATAAAGGAATGGTTATTTCCGCATCGGTCGGCACTCTTTGCATTTCGTTATGAAGTAATTCCGCGGAGTTGCCGACCCTATTCAAACAAAGGGCGAGTTGTTGACCCGATCGTGCGTCACTCGCGATTGTTTGCTTCACCCTCGAGGTGACCACGCAGCGACTTACACGTGGGAATACAGAAGTGTCTGCTGCCACTGAGCAGCTGAGCTGGTGGAATAGGGCTCTAGATTGAGTGGCGTGAGGAGCGAGGGAATGAAGAGAAATTAAAACTGATTGCATTACTTTTCGATACGAGTTAAATTTAAATTCTCGCTTGTATTAATCTAAGAGCTAAACTTGATTATGTTTCTATGGACCTCCTGTACGTGAAAGAGTTTATGACGAACGCAATATAGCCTTTGTTGTGTTGTGTTATAAATCTAATGAGGAAAGCGCTACCGATGTGTGGGATAACACATGTTCTTCTGTCACCTGTAGTTTCTGTCTATGCCCATCGGGAAAAAGCGTGAGTTTCTGCACGTCACGTAAATAATTTACACGTAGCTCACCAGTTGCATCTGGTCAATGACCTTAATTCCACGAAAGCAATTGCTGCAAAAACTTGCGATAAAACTGTATTTATTTTTCCTGCTGCGTGGTTACAGCATTCTTATCAATAAATGCCTAATTACCTGTTTTAATTCGAGGCCACGGCATTAGGAGGGCGTACGGGGGACAGGGGGTGTGTGACAAGGAGAGGGGGGCAGCAACACGTGGTCGCTCTTTGTGCCCCTCGGCGGGTCAGTGGGACTCGGTGACGTCGTTGGAGCAATGAGGTCCGGCCTTATCTAGAACATTGAACTTGGTGACAAAGGACGTGGTTCTGATGAGGATAGCTGGCAATGATAACATATTTTATTGAAATTTCAAGAAAAATACCGTTACGTCGCCCTGGACACACTACTCTTTTTAGTCTGTGTCAGACATAGGTACACGTCCGTCTAGCATCGAGTGTCGTCTGAGGACACGTCACCCCCGCTGCCTTCACACATTACTTTATTGTTCTTTTTTGCATTACTCTCATTTATACAATAATTAAAATTAAAGGGTCTGTTTGTAATTTCGAATTACAAGCTTTTCACTAAATACATATGAAAGTATATACGGTACTAACATAAAAAATACTATTTTTTTAATTTTTCTCTGTCTGTCTGTCTGTTTGTTCCAGCTTATCTCCGAAACGGCTGCACCGATTTTGACGGGACTTTTACTCGCAGATAGCTGTTATAAGAAGTAACTTAGCCTATTTTTTTTTTACTTTAATTATAAAGAAGAGGGTTATGCGAAAACAAAATCGAAACCAATAAAATAGTGAATGCAAACGAAGTCGCGGGCATCAGCTAGTATTCAATAATATGTAGAGTTTATCCCTCTGAGAGCAGTATTAAGAGGTCAATGTCAATTGACTCTATAGTAAAGCTGATAAGGTAATCCACTCGTTAGGTACTGTAGCGACACCATTGCCGTAACAGTTGTTGTGTGGACTCCACTTAGAGATTACATAGAGAAAAATAACATTTTTCAAAAGTGAGTACCTCTGAAACAGGAATATTCGCTTGTAGGCAGCTCTGGTGACACGGTGGAGCTCTCAATTACATTTCACAAATTATTTTTGCAACTGCACTGTACTGACAATGAAGAGTAAACATCTAGTACATGTTCTGAGATGTCACAGATTGGAACAAGAGGCTGATTGTATCGATGAGTGAACAACATTATCCTCATAACAGAATCGATTGAACTTCAGAAAGAAAGAAACATTTTATATTCTATCGTAGAAGCTCGCACTAATGGGGCCAACTTTTCCCTAAAGTCGTACACGCACACGGTCTTTTTACACTACCTTTAGTTAAAACAATGAAATTAGTAATTGTTTAACAAATACCTACTGCTGGAAACCGTCACAACTAACATTGTTGATGCTATCATGTACTAGGCAGTGTTATTTAATATTTCATTCTTCATGGTGGTCTCAAAATATCGGTCTTGTCGATAACAAATAATATCGTATTTTAAAGCTGAAATAAGTAGGTAGGTACTTAAAAATTATTATTATATTTCTGCGGGGACGGACCAGTGGGCGTGGGGGTCGAGGTCAACTCAACCCTGATAGCACATTTCGCGCTATCAGTGTTATCAGTGCGTCGTAGCTGAGATGATCGCCAGTGCGTCCGCAAAACGATCAGTCACTGCGTACGGGATGGATGATGTGTCAGCAGATCACCAGACAGAGATATCGATACTGGGTGAATTTGTCACTCAGCGACGTGTTAGGTTTTTAGGATTGAACTATTTTTTGGGAGTTTATTTTATTGTTTGTATAGGTACCTAGTTACGTACGCAAGTGTGAGTACCGCGCTGGCATTGTGTGTCTGTGAACTTTGAAACTTAACACCCTCTAAACATAGGTATGACTACCTACTTATTAATTACTTGCCAGCAGCTTTGTCCACGTGAATATGAATCTTATGAATCTCTAAATTTTTCAACAATAAAATATAGTTTATCAGGTTCAGGGATAACCTACCTTCCTATTAGTGTTTTTTATGGGACTAATTAGCGAGTTCAAACAACAAAATTAAGAATACAACCTCTTCAGCTCTGTATCTAAATTTACTATAGATATAATGTAGATAAATTCCAAAAGCTTTTTGGGGTTCTGTTACTTACTTAGTAACATAGAGCGACTCAAAATACTATTGTTCTGTTGTACAAGATTGTGGATAAGCAGTGTTATAGGTGTTGATTACCGGAAGAGACCGGTGTGCGCTATTCTTGTATGTTGGTACAACGCAACAAATTCTTTGGCACTGAGTGTGTCACACAATTAGATCTGCCTCATTTGGTATCGAATGAATTTCAGCAGTGTTTGGAAGATAATATCAGACGATATGCATGGTGACACGGTTGTTAGCTTAGCTTCTGTACAGCTACCAGCGGAAGCCTTATCTTGTGTTATCGTTAAGGAGGTACTGATATCCGCATATTTATCTGAACTACAAATCTAGTTATTAATGCCACATTCTAATTGTTTTGTTATCTAAATAGGCGATTCATTGTTATTTAAATAAGACGATCTCAATGTTAATTACGTCTAGCAGTGGACGGCTATACGTTAATATGACGATGATGAATGTTAATGAGGTAGGTAGTGCTGTCTCCTTGTAACAACACATTGGGTATTACGAACTGAATGTGTTCCTAAATAAGTAAACTGTTTGTTTGTAAACAACGTGTAACATAGGTTAGTACCTAATTAATTGTTCCTAACTTAGTGTTGGCTTTAATCCTTCCCGGATAAACTACAAACCAGCAACTGGTACACTTTATTTCGTGGGGGAAAACCGATGAGAATAAATCCGAGCTTTAATACACGATTTAACTATATTTATGTTATTCTATTTATGTACACAACAATAAATAAAATAAGACATGAATTTACCTCAATATGTGGGCACGTTATCGATGCTCCTCGAGCCCTGCGGTTTCCCCACAAATAGAGATGAAGAACACTGGGAACTTTAACAATTTGCTATAAAACGTACACTGAACAAAAACGTACAAACTTGTAATATCGCGCCAAACACTGGTGACTGGATGACGCGCGGGTGGGTACGTCTCGCCGATGCGATAACAAACAGCTGACTGGCATGCGATCGCTATGTTTTGATAACTTGTGCGTTATCAGAGATGATAATATTGAAGCTCAACGGTTATAATGAATCGAGCGGCGGTCCACGGGGACCGCTGTGCCATGCCAGAGTCAGCCCCCCACGTCCCGAAACCATGTTGGTATTATTTTATTATTATTTATTTATTTGTCACCTAAATTATTCTCTGCAGTCCTGGAAAATATATTTCGAAAACTGGATTTGTCTTACATGGTCTTACATTCCATACTTAACATCGATGGTCAGAAACTAAATCGTCTCAGATTCGCAGACGACATAGTGCTATTTGAAGAAAATCCAAATCATCTTGAGCTCATGATCCAATCTATAAGCACAGAAAGTGCTTTGGTGGGACTGTCCATGAACACAACAAAAACACAATTATTAACCGATTCGGAAAGAAAACCAATAGAAGTAGATTCAAAGCGACTTGAGTATGTAGAAGAGTACACATATCTAGACTAAATAATATCACCTAAAGATCAAACCAATAAGGAAAGAAAAGAGAAAAGTTTTCAACATCTGCATATTACCCTGTTTAACATACGGATGCAAAACATGGGCACTGACAAAACAACACAGAAACAAATAGCCATACTGCCAAAGAGCCATGGCACGGAGCACGACAAACATAAGGAAAGCAAACCATGTAAGAAATAAACAACTGAGACGAAAAACTAAGTTACCAGACATCTTGACAGCAGTTAGAAGAAACAGAAAAGAAGATGGGAAGATGAGCTTAAACAAACAGCGGGACCCAATCGGAGAAGAGTAGCTCGTGACAGAAACCGGTGGAAGGAGCTAGAGGTGGCCTTTGCCGAACGGCACACTGAATTGAGGGACATGCTATAACAACATATATAGGGAAACAGAAACTATTCAGAATAAAAGGACATTATTATATTTATTTATTTGGATTTCCAACAGAGGTTACACAAATATACCGAAGAAAACCTTCTAAAGTGAACAGTACACATATTATATTAAGAGACGAAATAAATAAGTCATAATATGCAACATACCATCATTTCGCCAGTATTCCCCGAAGGGTTAGGCAGAGGTATACCAATTTACATCCACAGTTTACCGGTATGTTTAGGTCGCATGTAATAGGTGGCGAGCCTATTGTCATTAACCGGGCACATATCCAAACTCCGCGCTGCTACTGAGAATTTCATAGAAAAACCCAGTAACACTTTTTGCTCGACCTGGGAATCGAACCCAAGACCTCTAGCGTAGTAGTTGCAATAGAAGTGACCATACGTTATAACTAATAGAAGTAAATGTGCGATATAACATTACGTTAAAACTTATTGAATGTTTTTAATCGACGAAAAATCGGACGAGTCGCTCAATACGACGCGTATTGTTTTATTATGTATGACCAAACATAACTTGTTACAGAGTAGTCCGATTTTGATAATTCTTTTTTGTTGGAAAGAGTATATACCCCGAAGTCGATTTCATATAAATTTGGACTAAAAATCCTACCCTAACGGCGGAAAAATAGGGGTCATTTATTGTTCACTCAGAGAGTTGTGAATTATAATAAAAATAATCAAAAATTAAGCATGTAGTAATTAGTATAGATTATAGTCACAAAAAATTATACAATGTTTTATTTTGACAAAATAAATAAATCCGACGGCTTTGTAGCCACCGACATTTTACTTTTTGAAGGCGGAAGTCTTTTTTTGGCCGGTTAAATTTTTTGACAAAATCTTTGCATTTTATAATTCTTTACATTATTAACAATTGCAATAAACATTTCAGGAGTGAGTGCCTGCCGAAGTACATGTAATTGTTGAGCATTCTCTGCCAGTTACTTTATTACCCCTAACATTGTTCGGCCTCGTATCTCTTGACCATGTTGTTAACTAGGTATAGATGCGCTTACTCTGTCCACTACCACACACCGTTATGGTTTAGAGAAAAAATATGAAGTAGGTAACCTGTCTGTGCAAATACTGTGTTGTGTGTGTACCACGACTGCGCTTACACGAGCATCCAAGACCATAGCGATCAACAAGTCAGTTTGTACCGGTACATAACATGTCGCACATCATCTCGACTACTATTCGGCTTGCCGGACTATCTGCTCTGAGTTAGCAATAAGAGGGTATTGCACCTGCAGCCTACACGTGTGCCCGCGCTTATAATCTAGACTTCAGGTTACTTTAGGTTATCACACAGAGATAACTACGACTGGATTACAGCGCTTATCGCATGAACTTGTGTCCTGGAGCGGCAGTACGTGTGCTTTTACAATGTTGCCGCCTTGTAGGCACCGATACGAAAGCTGTATAAAATGTAGCACGGTTCATGAGTGATGTACACTATGTATGAGTGTGCTATACATATACAGAGATCGACACTCACATAGTAACCTACACTGTGACAAGAGATATGCATTCATTGAGTAGTCAACAATCAAGTCAGTGTATCGCAGTCCACTGCTAGACACGGGCCTCTCGACGCCCCTAGCCCCCCTGGCCCTTCTGCATTCAGACTGTTACAAACACAATTATAAGGTTTGCGGTCAACTGGCTGCAATATGAAATGGCTCGGTATTACTGAGAAGCAGGAAAGGTTCACCGTCGAGCACCGGCAGGCAACATAATAATATTATTAACAATTTGCTTTACTATGTATGAAACTGTCTAGTTTCTGACTAGCAATTGATACACTAATAGGCATAATGACAGAGTTGACGAAGGTGGCCGCAAATGGAACTATTAATGAATGTTTAATAACAGTGAGTAACCCTTATTTTAGAGTTGATTATTGTCCTGCATTCTCTTGTCATCGCCGCTTTAGAAACGATGGCTAGCCTTATATCAATGTAACTGTGTTTTAACGAACCGATGTTTTGTTCCCTTCGTTCCATAGCGCCGCCCGTGCTAGTACTATGTAGGCAATAGACTTTTTTTTTTTTACTTTTTTTTTTTGGGTGGTGGGAAATCATCAAATAACTTCTCCCGCCCTGGGCGGAGCGGGAGGAAGTGTCATACTTTTATTGACTAAAACCCACCCATGTTCCTTCTTGTGCCCTTTGCGTTCCGGGGGCGCGGTATCTCTTACGAACAACCCGCAGCCCCGGCAGGCATCGGCCCTCAGTGGCCCCTTCTCTATGCTGACATCTCTTTGAGGCGCGCGTGGAACACGAACGCGCCGTCGACACGGCAAGGCAATAGGCATGCTACCGAGTTACTGCTGTTTTCTTGCCTTCTTATCTGGGCTAACGCTAACAGCATATGAAATGGACGCAGACGACACGTTTATATATTAGTGTGGACATCAGGCACGTTACTGTTTGAACTAATTAAGAATTTTAACTGTGATTTATACCATGGTGTACGTGCTTCTAGCGCCTCAAAGTTATTTATAGCTATGGGTGATGCAATATGGACTAGATGCTGGCACGTTGGTAATTTAATTAGGATAGACCAGTTTGGTGATATTCGCATAGATATAACCGCTACACAATACAGAGTTCATAAGTACATATGTATGTTATGAGGCATTCGGATATCTCGTCTATCAACTATACTGACTATATTTATTTATTCCTCTTTTAATAGTACTTATTCTCTATTTTGGTTAATTGTGATATCAGCCGTTATTATTATATTTTTTGTCCTCATTACGTTCAGTACCCGACGTCAGACAACGAGGGCTTCCATGTCGGCCATCGGCACATAAGTACCTACATTGGCACCTCTGATTACTTGACTGTATTGTTCGCGGGTTGACTACCTATTAATAAATATCAAGACTCAAGAATAGGTATACTACACAGTAGTGCAGAGCAATCATAAACTGGGAATCAGAAGCAGTAATCTTTGTGAACAGCACACTGTTTGTACGTTTTCGACATTCGTTAATACTATACATGATGTGTAAACTTAGAAAGTAAACTAATTCAGCAAACAATAGACCAAAGCCAAAATATGAAAGCTATTACTGCTGATTAACAAGCCCAGTGCTTTAACGATGGTGTGTAAGCACTGGGCATGGCGTGCTCGGACTGGGCGCAGCTGTCCGCCGGCACGCAGCGCGACACGCGGCCGCGCGGTCACGTACTTATATTTACACTAATTTTGATGTTTCTGTTTTACTTTTAGTCTTGACCGCACACTGTAGCTACACACAATATATGTAGAATACTCATAACTATAAGGATAGTACATAGTTTCTTCTATAAACATACTATAATTAGTTAAGTGCAGGACCACGCTGTCGTGTACCTACACCATGTAAGGGTATACCATTAGTTAGGCATTTCCTTTTAGTAAATAATAATCACAAAGCCATTTAACGGCTATGGTAAATGTAACCTTTAAACAGAATGGCGTGCGTGTAGCATACTTGATGAAAGGAAGCGTACTACAAAGGAGTCGTCCGCGTGCCGCGCACCAGCACCGGGTCCACACCATGCGGCAGCTCGTACTCAACATCATGTCGCCACGCGGGAGCGGCCGGTGTACGTCACCCGTATGAAACTGTGTTGTGCCAGACATGAATGGTATTCAATATGTATATGGTGCTTTTCAAAGGGGTAAACCGGTCGCAATAACAGATACACAAGAATTAATAATACTTTTCATGATGTTATTAAAGCCACCCTCTTTACAACGTAACACATAAGTAACAACGAACATTGTAACTAATTACATAAAAGGGAACAGAGTCAATGAGGTAGGTACTTACGTACGGCGTCACATCATAAACATCGGCGGCTACTAGTCGGTGCAGGGTCGCCGCCCTGCATTACACCACGGAGCACTCAGGAGCAGTCCCCTTACACTCACCATACCACTCGTTATCGATAAGGAACAGTTTGACCAAACAATTGTTTGTAAATAAGACGCGAGGGCGGGCGGCGCGCGCTGGGCGGGCGGCGCGAGTGACGCGGGTCAACGACCGCGCTGTTGGCGCACGTCGCCATGGCAACGCTGCAGTTCTCCTAGATCAGTACCGGTAGACGGGCGACAAGGTAAAGATAGCAAGTGGTGCACTACGTATTAAATAAATAAATACGAGAACGAGATACTAGTGGCGATTCAGTGAGTTGTAGCTAGCGGCACCCTGACGTCCAGAGCTGGACGGTAATAAACAATTCGATGTTATTAATATAGAGCAGTAAAGCGCACATGCGCTACATCTGGAGATAGATCTGTGACCTTCAGACACCACGGAATGTTCGTAATGTGTATATTATGTTCTGTCCGACCGCACTACTTCTACTTGAAACATGAAAAAACATGACAGGTAAAAACATAAGCGTTACGAAAACAAATAATTTAATTTAAGCTACCTGCTACAAGTACGCTGTTTCCTATTAGATACGAATTGGGACGCTTAACTCAGCCATTTTATGAAATAAGAAGTTAGTTGCTTTAACTGAAACATATGATTCTATCAACTTAGCAACAAAAGCTAAACTACTATACTTTGATAATTACAGGTCCCGTGTAAACTTCTGCACCGCATTCTAAGCGGTGCCTCTCGGAGTCAACATAAAGTTCGGCAACACCACCGGCGGCAGGGAGTCGGCTAGTGAGCGCGGTGCACTACGTAAGCGCTGCACTCGGTCAAGGCTGCGCGACGCCTGCTGCTCGTCGCCACGCGCCTTGTGACGCGGCTCGTGAATAGGTGCTCAGCATCGACACCTATGGATTCGTGTTCCTGTGGCTACCTTCGTACAGTAGATTCTTGAGACGTGTGTACCTGCAGGTTACGTACTGTTTACATTACGGTTATGTTTTATATCCGGTAGGTTTGAGATTCTAATTATATGTTATTGGAATTGATTCTAGTTCCCCTTCCATAAGGCAGTTAATATGGAAAATAATGGGCAAGGTATATTATAGGTATTATATTATTAAATTCATAATTGAATCTTTGTTTTACATTATTTTTTATTCATTATTTATCATCTAATAAAACGTGACGTCGATGTGCCCAAAATAAAATCACTATACTACATATTAGTCTTACAAATTAAGCAAAGACAGCTCGATTAACTAATTTTACCTATTTACATATTAACCATATATTAATATGAACACTCCTGTCAGTTTAACAAACAATGAATCAATTTGTTAACTAGACTCATCACAAAAAAAATCGGACAAGTGCGAGTCGGTCGCTCACCGAGGGTTCCGTAAGTAAGATCATTATTATAATTTACAGAATTAAATAAATAGTTTATTGAAATTAATAAATAGAAAAAAATCGTTTTACAGACTTCGGAGATAGAGGGAAACGGTATTTTTTTATTATCTTCTATACTTATAATAAATCTGTAGAGAGGTCAATTCTGTACATGAAACATATTTCCAAAATAACTATCAGGGGGTGACTAGGGATCGATACTGATGCCAAAAATACAATCAGTAAAATTTTTGTCTGTCTGTCTGTCTGTATATCCGTTATAGAAACAAAAACTACTCGACGGATTTTAACGAAACTTGGTACAATTATTTTTCATACTCCTGAGTTGGTTATAGTATACTTTTCATCACGCTACTATCAATATGAGCAGAGCAGTGAAGGGAAATGTTGGGTAAACGGGAGAAGTTACTCCATTTTTTAAGCTTCCGTCGCGTGTGCAACCTTAATGGTTAAAGCTACACAAAAATCATGTATGACGGAAATGTTCTCCTTAAAATTATATAAAAAATATCTCACGACAGCATATGTCTATCTTTTATTGTTGACTCATAATATCACGTGTAACTCCCGATAGCTTAGCAGTTCGAAGATTTCTGATTATATTTGTCTACTCTTACGTTTATAGCACTCTCAGTCATCCCTAATTAAAAAAGTTAACATTATTACTATTCCATAAAAAAGAATCATAGAAATCGGTATAGAAACACCAAAGTTATACATGAAATACGCTAATAATAAGCCATCGCCCGTGAATACTGAATCATGCTATAAGGATTATTTTTGTATAAGGTCCGAGAATCGGTCGCCGCGCTCGACGCGTCTCTCGGCCGAAGGTATAAAAAGGCGAGGCGACAAAGTGAAAAAGAAATTGATGGCAACCTAAAACAAAATAGAACCAAAGCTAACGTTTTTTTATATAAAACCTACCTGGTGCTTTGGTACTTCCTTTTCGAGTTTATGATTTTATATAATCTTTTTTTACTTGGTAGATACTAAACAGCGAAAAAAAAAAAACCTACCAACCGAATTTGACATTAAATACACGCCTATGTGTACAGTTCGTCGATGAGGCAATCAATGGCACATCTTCAAAGTCCATCATCACATCTCCACGATAACACACAAAGAGAGTTAATAAAGAACAATCAATGAGGAAACGGCACAAAGGTTAACATTACGTTACGACGCCTTACAGGCACACGTGTCGTAACAATATTAAACAATAAACGTTTCAAATCTATAGTATACTAATATAATGTATAATCTATATCTATACTTATAATAAATCTGTAGAGAGGCCAATTCTGTACATGAAATATATTTCCAAAATAACTATCAAGGTGTGATTAGGGATCGATACTGAAGCCAAAAATGCAATCAGTAAAATTTTTGTCTGTCTGTCTGTATAACCGTTATAGAAACAAAAACTACTCAACGAAGTTACTCCATTTTTTAAGCTTCCGTCGCGTGTGCAACCTCTATGGTTAAAGCTACACACAAATCATGTATGACGGAAGTGTTCTCCTTAAAATTATATAAAAATATCCCACGACAGCATATGTCTATCTTTTATGGTAGACTCACAATATCACGTGTAACTCCCGATAGCTTAGCAGGTCGAAGCTTTCTGATTATATTTGTCCACTCTTACTACAAGCTGACGGAGTCGCGGGCACAGCTATCAACAATAATATTGTGCGGTTCCGTATTGCGATATTTTTCAATAGTATTGTAGATTGATATTTCCCTACTAAAATATGAAAGTTAATCTGTCTGTTACATCAAAACCACTGAACCGTGAGTAAGGACATAGGCTACTTTTTTACGAGAAACGACTGAAACGCGGACGAAGTTGCGGGCAACAGCTAGTAATAAATAAATAAAAAAAAAAATGGAAATTTCTAAAATTTCGGACATACGTTGTCAGGTGTACCGAAACGGACATAGGGTACCTTTTATTAAAAAAAGAAGTACTATTCCCGAGGAAAACAACAATAAAATTCTTACGATAAGAGATGGCGCCACGTGTCTTTCGAATCATGATTAAATTTTAAATATAACCGACATTTATCTGCGTCGTTGGCGTAGCTGCTCTAAGCGCGACTACTACGCTAGAGGTCTTGGGTTTGATTCCCAGGTCGAGCAAATAGTGTTATTGGATTTCGCTATGAAATTTTTCGTAGCAGCTCGGAGTTAGGATTTGTGCCCGGTTAATGGCAATAGGCTCACCCCCTATTACATGGGACTTAAAGATACTGGCAAACTGTGGGCATACATTTTTGCACCTCTGCCCCTTCAGGAAATACAGGCGTGATGGTATTTATGCGGACGAAGTCGCGGGCAAAAGCTAGTTATAAATAAGATTTCTATGTGCATATCAAGCCCGTTTAAATGATACCCCATTTGTACTAGTAGGTCCAATTTGAAATTTCGACCCCTATAAATTGATTTCGACCGTAGACCTGAGTATACGATTAAAATTTCAACTTGATACCTCCACGCATTCCCGAAATAAAGGGTCTTGACAGACAGACAGACAGATAAACAGACGGACGGATATCTTTTAAAGGTTCCATTTTTTCTTTATGAGATACGGAACCCTAACAATAAAAATATGTACCTAGTACTAAATTATATAAAATAAACAACCCAGTTCTTGTCAGAATTTTTATCATGAAAAGGTATAATATTTTGTAATATAGGTACAACTACATGTAGCTTGTTTACAAAGTGTACTTTTAATATACAGCCTAACTTTTAATTTACGGCGCATTTTTCAGGATGTGAAAGTATTTATGGATACGGACAACTTTACCACTGAAGTATGAACGACTCGCAACAAACATTGTCGTGACTATTCTGCCATCTTTAGGTGGGAATCTAAGTTAGCTCAGTTCATAATATTGTTAGTAATGTTTCACGTGCACCTTTTTCATATAAAGAATGATGATGATTTATTTAATTTGAAGAAAATTAATAATGAATGACTCAGGTAAGTACCTTTTAGTTTACTTTACTTACTGATAATTTATGAGAATGTATTACTGGCCTTTACTAGCTATTATTTTGTTTGTTCAGAGAGTGGATGTACTGCGCGCTTCGATAATATTTATTATTCGCAAAACTAATTAAATAGGTAGTCAAATCACCTACGTTCACTAGATGGCGGTAGTGTGCAAATTAACTGCTAGGCCTGTCATCTGTCCACGTTTGCGCGAACTATGGTTAAAGGCCTAAAGCGTAGTATCAGTATTTGCTAAGAGAGGACGCTACTTAACACATTTCAATAGTAATCTTAGGCGCAATAAACTTCTTTGTGTGTCGATGGAAAAAATAAATTAATAAAAAAAACAATAGAGTCACAGTTATTTGTCTGTTCCTGAATTGAACTGTGCTAACACTGATTGGTGACGTAGTCATTAGGAAGTTTGGCAAACTGAAAGTTATGGAGATGCTGCGCAGCACTTGAGGAACTCTGTATCAACCAAATAAATCATTTTATTTTATTACACCTTTTACGAGTCAGAGTGAAGTACCTATAGAAAGAGCGTGTGACTACAAAGCAAAACGGATCTTGTGTAATATGAAGACAATCGAGGGAAACAAAGATGAGAAAGACAAGAACATTAACATCTCAGGCGTTCCTGACAAGTTGTGGCCTATTGTAGCTAATATTTGCATAAAGTAATCTGTTTGGTGTGTGTTCTCGTTATTTATGTTTCTCTGATTCCTATTTGTAGGCGTCGCCGTCGGTATCTCAACTATCGCCAACAAAACGTTGTGGCGGGGAAGATTCGCATCTGCACACCGTTATAATGATTGCAGGCCAGCTTCTTGTCGCAAGACTTGCGCACTTTTAACGCCAGTTCATCAGCTAACCGTCGACTTTTATCAGCGTCGGTAGTTTGGAGCGGTTATTACTGTTCTGATTAGATTTGCCCTCTTGCCCGGGGCCTGATTGTGAGGGTCCGGGGTCCCGGGCTCCGTCAATGCTTTCCTGGAATCAATTCATTCCACTTAGAACTCATCTTCGGCCTCTACGTCCTTTACATATGATATAACATGGAAACTATTCAGTTATAATAGATGGTGCGTTTGGCCTTCTATTTGTTAACGTGGCGTAGTGTTTTGCGTACGATAATAATAGCATTTACGATTGTTCAGCGTACTCCACATTCTTGTTAAAATCGTATACAACTGTGAAAAACACCATACTTACTAAGTATTTCTTACATTTTTGGCAACGTTCACCTTGACATGGCGCAGGAAAAGGTGACTCAACAAAATCAGTTACCGCATACGAACGTGAAGGACTCCCAATACTACAACAGCTGCCGGAATCCTTTTGCAACAATCGACCTTGGACTGTATCAACATCCCTAATTTAAAATCATATCCAGTCTTGTAAACATATTCACGCGTGCCCTGAATACATCAGCCGACGACGGCACAAATAGCACAATTAGCAGCCAATTGACAGACGGGATAAAGGCAGCGCGAGATACAACTCATAATAATTGTTACTCTTCGACTCATATCGCGGGAACCGTGCGCCGCCGGGGAGCCGGGACAGAGCCAGGGTTACGTGGACATTGGCTTGAGATGGCACGTCTCGGCGGCAATAATGTGGCGAGCAAACTTTTTTACCATACTATGCATAGGGTGCTGCAAGTAGCTTCGATTAGATGAATAAATCAGGAAGTCTTACAGAGTTGGAACGCCCGAAGATAGGTTCGTAATCATTATCCAGAAGACAATAGGGTCGCTGCTCTTTTCAGCAAACTGTAAGTGATACAAAGCATGAATCACTTTTCACGTTGGAAGAACACGCTCGGTAAGTATTTCCTGATACACCGATAGTCGCTACCGTAACAAAACGAACTGGCTTCCTTCGGCTGACTGATACACTCGACGTAGTGCGGAGCTGATAACAATGACTGTTTCACTGTGAAAGTGACATCAATTACTCAACACTTGGCTGAAGATAACGGAACACTACTTTTACTCGAATTAAGTGCTAATTAAATATATGTCACGCCACGTCAAGAGAAACTGTATCTAATGTTACACTATTCTGTCCACTACTCCTTTCTCCTGGGTTATTATACCTTGAGCCGCCATTATTCGTCAAACATCATGAAACAAAAGTTATTATAATTTAATGGCTTCATTGTATTAAAATAATGAAGGGAGCGAGTTGATTAGCTTTGATTTAACTCCTCTGAGGGATCAGGTGGGTGTCGCCGGAGCGATCTAACGGCATATTCTGATATAATTTAATTTCCCGCTGACAGTTGGTACATAGAGAATTACTTGGCTATATTTAACTTTACTAACCGGAAGTTACAGTTCAGGTTGTTAATAAATTAAATATTTTGAGGACTACGAATACGAAAAACACGCTACCTATTAAGCAATCTATTAAACGACAATGTGTTTATAGCAGTATCACTTGTCTAAGCGGCAGTTTGCTGTAGATGCTTTGTTTTTATTACTAACTACCACCTACTACGGCTACGTGTTTGCAAGTACCTTATTGAATACCTTTGTTTTCTTAGTAATAATAAACAGTCAACAATTAATTAATAATCAATCAACAGGTTGTATTAAAGCCAAATTGCTTTATTACGATACCTACTGCAGCATGTACCTCACGTGCGGTCGGAGGTACTACCTACCTCGTAATCGATCAGTTTTAATTAATACCAAACATGAGTGTTTTTGTTTAATTTGCCAATCAATTTGTTGACGTCTGATGGAAATGGAAACTAAATGGGTTTCGTGTGACAACTGCCGTTACATAAAAATAACGAATTTCAGTCGAATAATAAAATGTATCATAAAAGAGTCGAAATTCAGTTTTAATCGGAGTAAAGTTTACGGTCCGCAGCACAGCATAATCATGTCGTTAAAAGTAGCGGTTATCGATACGAGACATGAACATTACAATGACACACATTGCATACAAATACATGCTACAGGTCTTCTGCGTCGAAAAGGATTTTAGTTCTTTCGGAAACATCGCCCTCTATTTGACGCAGTCAGGTAAAAAATCAGGTAAATGTAACAACTCAGCCGAAAGCATTAGTGAGAGCATCCAACTATGCAAAAAGCATGTTGTGGTGTACATAAAAACTAATCGATAAAAACAATTGGCAGTGCCCCGGCGCGCCGTGAGCGCTCATACCGGTCCGGTCATTAGGCCTGTATCATGCCGCGGCCAATTCCGCGCCCGCCACGGTCGGTCCGCTCCACACAATGCCGCGCGTCGCCCACACCGCCCGCGCGGCCGATCGTTTGTTTGAATTCTATGCCACTATTGTTACTTCCTTTTACAGAAATAATTGCCCTTTCAGCTGACTCAGATGCTTATGTAATGTAGATTCACTTTTGTTTATTGAGCTCGTACTATTGATAGTGAATTGTGGGAATGGTCTCGTGTTTTACAGCGGTTTGGCCTTTTTATGAGTTACGGCGGGAGGAAATACGTAATTATGTCAATTTAGAGTTATCCAGACATGTACGTAAAATGTGGGATAGTGCTGTGATTTGCGAAAGACGTATTATGTCAAGCTGAGGACTGGGTCATCAATTACACGGTACTTAACTGATTGATTACTTACAACGATTAATTTATACCATAGTTACGAAATTAGCGCGAAGTACGTAAACTGATTGCCTATTTAGGATCCACTTTCACATTGTTTGATATTATGATTCATCAAGCTGCCGTTTGACGAATCAAGCAACTTTAATTAGATACAAGCTTAGTGCTTTTTATTCAATACATGTGTGAAGCAAAATTCTTAAGATATTACTAGTAGGTACCATTTCATTTTATAATTTTCTTCCATTGTATCTTGTATCACACTTCACTAGACGCGTTCGCAAAGAAATATGGAAATAAAGATAAAGCCGGTGACATACACTCCGGCGCGTGAAGCCATCGCCACGACGCGCTCTGACAGTCATGTATATTGAGACCATTGGCATACAGATGGAAATATATAGCGGTACATAAGGATATGGATATAGCTCCGTTTGAGTAATTCATGTGTGTATAACGTACAATGTTTCTCGTTGACGGATTCGTTGTTCTGTAGGCAATGTAAGATGGAAGGGATTCTTAGCTTAGCGGACTCAGATCAACAATTTTGAAAGGCCGCTGAGCCGCTGTGTTTTCCGTACGGTAATTGTGTTTTGTCATTAGGTTTCGTTTCGACTGTTGCAAATCCCTTGAACAGAACTGAAAAATATGTTGATCTAAACTCTAAGTGGAACACACACACACTCCCCTATACTTCTCATACTTACTTGTAGGCATTTCATAATGTTGACGGACGACCAAAATATTGTCTAATGTAAAAAAAAGATCCTATAATCGACCACAACAATCTAACGCGCAAAAAGCGAAAAAAGGTTGTGACATTTCCGTAATAATGTTACAAATTTTTCAATATTAAATAGGGTAAAAATATTTCAATACCTCCCGGGCACGTTCGCTCATTGGTCCTCTGCTTAACATGTTAAATAAATATACTTAAAGATACAAGACTTTACTTTGAAGATAAGTTTACGATAACTAAATCTTTCATTCGAGAGTAAACCGATTCGTTTTCTGCGAAGGATTCTATCATCAATAATGTCTTCGTTTAGGTTATCAAACGTGGGCTACTTTCAGGTAGATACCGACGTTCTGATCTGAACGAAATTAGAACCGTGTGGCTGCTATTACCTAACTATTTTAGAAGCAAATCACTGAAACTAACCAGTGTGATCGTTTTGCCGAAGTACAAGTGCGCACAGCAGCGCGGTGAGGCCCGGCCACGCTCGGGGCCGGCTGTGTGTACAGCAGCGCGGCGAGGCCCGGCCGCGCTCGGGGCCGGCAGTGTGCACAGCAGCGCGGCGAGGCCCGGCCACGCTCGGGGCCGGCAGTGTGCACAGCAGCGCGGCGAGGCCCGGCCACGCTCGGGGCCGGCAGTGTGCACAGCAGCGCGGTGAGGCCCGGCCACGCTCGGGGCCGGCTGTGTGTACAGCAGCGCGGCGAGGCCCGGCCGCGCTCGGGGCCGGCAGTGTGCACAGCAGCGCGGCGAGGCCCGGCCACGCTCGGGGCCGGCAGTGTGCACAGCAGCGCGGCGAGGCCCGGCCACGCTCGGGGCCGGCAGTGTGCACAGCAGCGCGGTGAGGCCCGGCCACGCTCGGGGCCGGCTGTGTGTACAGCAGCGCGGCGAGGCCCGGCCGCGCTCGGGGCCGGCAGTGTGCACAGCAGCGCGGCGAGGCCCGGCCACGCTCGGGGCCGGCAGTGTGCACAGCAGCGCGGCGAGGCCCGGCCACGCTCGGGGGCGATCCTATCAGATTTACCTCTCCGTGTATCTAAAAGTTTACTTTCACCGATAATATGTCAAGTTTGTTTCCCTGCGGCAGTACCCATTAGCTATAATAAGTTGAACGTTATAAAAACATTGCCTACAGCGGCCATCATAGTGACTTTACAAATAAATAAAAGGCCTGCCCATTATTTCTAAATTAATGTTAATAGAGGTAACACAACGTCTCAAGCTCGTGTACAGACACGTATGCCATGATGTAGATGTGTATAGTGGTTTCTTTGATTGACGCGAGAAAGTTCCTAGGTAATGAAATTGATTATTCATTTAATCGCAACTTTCTAAAGCGGTTGCCATCAATACATACAATACACACGACACACAATAGATAGATGTGGTTGCACACACACACAGCATTCGATATTGATTGTCACAGAATGGCAGCAAGCAGAGTAGCTTGTCTGGCTAACGTAATCGCAGCTGCACTTCGGAGAAGTGTCGGCTGACTACTATGGTAGCGGTGAGCTCACTCTGACAACAAATAATCTATCTATCTATCTATATCTTCTATATCTATACTTATAATAAATCTGTAGAGAGGTCAATTCTGTACATGAAACATATTTCCAAAATAACTATCAGGGGGTGATTAGGGATCGATACTGATGCCAAAAATGCAATCAGTAAAATTTTTGTCTGTCTGTCTGTATAACCGCTATAGAAACAAAAACTACTCGACGGATTTTAACGAAACTTGGTACAATTATTTTTCATACTCCTGAGGTGGTTATAGTATACTTTTCATCACGCTACAATCAATAGGAGCAGAGCAGTGAAGGGAAATGTTGGGAAAACGGGAGAAGTTACTCCATTTTTTAAGCTTCCGTCGCGTGTGCAACCTTAATGGTTAAAGCTACACAGAAATCATGTATGACGGAAATGTTCTCCTTAAAATTATATAAAAAATATCCCACGACAGCATATGTCTATCTTTTATGGTTGACTCACAATATCACGTGTAACTCCCGATGGCTTAGCAGTTCGAAGCTTTCTGATTATTTTTGTCTACTCTTACGTTTATAACACTCTCAGTCATCCCTAATTAAAAAAGTTAACATTATTAACTATTCCATAAAAAAGAATCATAGAAATAGATTGACATATTATATTTCTCTACTAAAATATGAAAGTTAATCTGTCTGTTACATCAAAACCACTGAACCGTGAGGAAGGACATAGGCTACTTTTTTTTACGAAAAATGACGGAAACGCGGACGAAGTCGTGGGCAACAGCTAGTACATAATATATTATATTCCTAACTAGCTTCTGCCCAGGACTTCGACCCAGTGGTTTTTTAGGTTACGTCTTTGGTCACTGCTCCGCCTCTGTGTGTCGTAGCGTGATGTTATATAGCCTGTGTACTATTTTGTTCATGATTATGACGATCATGTACATTTTTTTAAATTCGGCTGGTAGTTTCAGAGATTGGTGCGTTTAAACAAACAAAAATCTCTTCATCTTTATTATATAAGTAGAAAGACAAATAGATTAAACATACGTGCGTGTGGTTCAGTGTTCTCCGGTAAGATGGTCGCTCGCGGTCGTGTGTCCCTCCTGCTATAAAATGCATGCAGAAGCAAAGAGCCATTCAGATTGAAAAAGAAATAAATAAGTGTAGAAGTAGCGCAGGTCACTCAACAGGTGCTTTATTGTCAGTAACTTAGCTTTTAAATCTCAAATGGCACGGTTTAATGCCTCATTCTCAAGTTACGAGAGTTGTGGGAAACTGTATTTTCTTCAGATAACGAGAGTCAAGCTTTCTACTTCTTTAAGAGGGGCTTAGGCAGCCGTAGCGTCATGATTAATAATCTATGAGTTTCCAAAAATCCAGCACCTACCTTTTGGTAAACTTTCAAGTCATGCGTGCTAATTTGTTACATTATTTATCGTCCTGTCGATAAAAAAACTTAATAGTTCAGGGCTATGAAAAATCTGCTTTTCGTGGCCACACATTAGGACTTCATCAATATGGCGGATAGTGAAACAGTACCGGAGCACACTCCAGCGTTTAAACGATCAGTTTAACGCTACACGTGCAGCACTAACGTCATCCTAGTGTTACTACTTCACATGAGCGGTGTCATAAAGAGGAGCTGATATAGCTGATATGCTTTAATCTCACATTTACGTAATGTCTGATGTAGGTGCCTGTCTACTATGTTGTTGGATATTCTTTTTCTTAACGTCTCTCTTCGTCCGACTGACTGACGTCCGTATGATTTTTGGCCCGATGGCCCAATTCATAAGTCTGTTAGAAGAAACACTCACTATAAATACTACTAAAACTAAGTATAAACATCAACTATTATAAAGTTTTCCTCTTATGAAATCTACTCGTACCTACTGCCTAAACATTGAAAGATAGTTCAACAATAATATGAATATTGCATGCCTGTACACCCACCTCAGGGCACACACGCTGTGTAATTTGATCATAGAACAGTTTACCCATAGCCCAGTATCATGTGCTCGCACACTTACCATACCACATGAAAGCGTTCACCTGGCTTCAGTCGAAACTACTTCGATCGAATCAAGAATAGTATGTATACGTAAACAGACCTGAACATATGTCATCAGGATGTTTTTAAAGAGATTTGAATAAGAGGCAGATGCTGTGTCTGCTGCCTGGCAGTCTCACAATGTGGTGTTCTAAATTAATTCGTATCTTACTCCGTACACTGCCGAGCGAGTATGCAAACAGTAATTTACATTCAAACAAATAATTAATCATAACGTTTATGTGGCCTACTATACAACCCGTTCATTTGACTGTATCATCACAAACTTTATGTTCCAACAAAAATATCACGACTGATGTAACATTTTCATCAAAACTTTACGCTTGACGGAGGTAAGCGCATTGCCAGTCGCGGAGGGCTTTTATTTGATAACTGTAGTCAAACCCGACACTGTTTGTATTCACAGCAGAGCAGTGGCGAATTAACGGTGAGGTTTCACTCGCGAGGTGGTGGTGACGGAAATAGTAGACTGATTACAGTCATTAACTAGAATAGGTTTTGTTTTCTTGTAGTCACAGTAACGTGATCGCGATAACATTCTTATCCCTTATTTGTTAGGAGGAACTGACTCTAATGTTCCGTACTGCGTATTAAACCATGTTTGGTGACGCCATATTGAGAGTAAGGACCGCAAAGATGTGGTGAAATCAGATAAGGGTATCGAGTACGGAGCCGGTCACAAGCGGTATTAATAGTACTAATTGAAGAGATCTGTTTGGCACGAAGCCTTCCTCCTGAGCGACCCTAAACGTGCTTGTAATAGTAGTAGGACGGGGTACACGGTTTGATTTATTGTTATCTTTTATGGAAATGAATACCCGATTACGTGACTAATTAATAATAAACTGTAATGGAATTTTGTTACAGTATCTACCTAACTATCGCAAACATCTCCGCAATGATATATGTTACCAATTGACTAAAGTGAACCTGTCCATTATTATTTCTCGTCCAATATTTCAATCTGCTTTTCACAAACTGATTTTTCGTCGCTCTTCTGTAGCAAAAGACTGGTTGAGTAGCTGTAGTAGGTACCTAAAGTATTACAGACACCCTACAATCGTATTGATGTAAATTATATCAATGATATTTCCACTGAGTTCTGAGAAAACGCCTCAATATGTATTGTGTTTGCATTTCCAGAGGCAATGTTTGATCTGCGAGGGTCGGCGTGTGTTTTTCCAGATTCGCGGAAAATATCCCGCGGTTTATAATGTTGACCGAACGTAAACATTCGTTCCCGATTTAAGTATTCGCCAGAGACGCGCGCGCACTGTTATTTTCAGTTAAAATTAATATTATTTTTAAGGCGCGATTAAAACTCTGGTTTGGAAATGAAAAAAATAATTTCGGTTTCATTTTAACTTCTTCCTTGGTTTCCTCTTACGACTCATGCCGTGCTATTCGTAGCCCGAGCCCTCGGAGCAAACATTTTATTATGAAAAGTTTCGAGAAAAATATTTGTTTCAGAAAAAATAAAATGGTTCTTGAAAAAGTTAGAAGTTGTGAGATTTATGACTACTGTGATTGGTAGACTGAGTGACTTAAGTATAATATGAACAGCAGCATTCTTAATTCCAATCTGAGCCAATTGTAGCAAGGCGGGAAGTAGCAGATTCCGCTCATTACACTAATTAGACCTCACGTATTGAATTAATGACTGCACCAGATTAACTGTATCCTCTTCGGGAGTAATAATTGGTCAGGAAGCACTACTTAACTTGCTGCTGCCCATGGTTGCCCACGCGTGGGGAGTGGCGCTAACGTGCTCATCGAACCTTGCAACATAGAAATAGGATATGTCAGATGTGGCACGTGGGACTACTAGGCTCTAGTAGTAAGGTGTTGCTTGTGTAGCATAAGTTGATATGTGGCTTTGCTGTGTCACTAGTTGCTGTGGGGATAGTATAGGTAGGTAGTCTACCCGCGGAGTACCTAACAACTCAGTTCTCTCCTTTCAGATTCGGAGGAAACGGCATCACTAAGTCATTTTACGCTATTCTGGAATATGACAAGTACCTACACTGCCCACTAGTGCTGTGATGAGCCACCTCCTCCTCATTTCGTCGCTCCGTAGTGCGCAGTGGCGTGGTGAGCAGTAATTGGCGCCGGCCACTCGCACCGAAACATCCGCATATAATCTGGCATTACGAAACATAAGACAATTAAATTATCGAGTGCAGCGATACAACTCTGCGGTATTTATGACCGCCCAGTACATGCACATTCATTGTCAGTGCTATTAAACTGTTTTGGTAATTATTTCGAATTGGGGATGAGTCTAGACTAGACAACACGAGGTAAGGTATTAAGTATACAAATAGCTACGACCTCGTGTTGTCTCAATGCCTTTCCATAAATATCAAATATTGACATTGCGTTTGATAATACTTATTAATTTCTTTACAAAGGGCTTTATAAATTTAACAAAACATCGAGTGTCATAGTGTATCTCATCATTATATAATTGTGGTCACCAATTCCAAGAACGATTGTGATCGTTGCATGACTAATGAGTGACCGCAGAGGTGGCGGAGCGAGGCCTAGCACGAGCGCGCCAACTTAACACAGGTAACGTCAATTCGAACGATTTTCCGTTGGAAATAGCCTTTTCACGCATCGTATTTATTTAGTTTGAAGGTTTTATTTATATAAGTGGATGATACTGATGTGTTGCCAAAATGAAGTATTTAGTGTAATCATTTTTTATTCTAAAATCGACTCGAATCGAAATACTTTTACGAGAGCTCGCTCATGCGAGGCCTACAGGTGTCAGTAAACACTCGCGCTGGACAATGACAGTGACTTGTGTGAACATGAGACCGTACAGGAGACGTTCACTGACGACGATACACGACAACAATCATAATGAACAGCGAGTGGCGCGTTTGTGAACAGTGCTCCACAAATATGTTTACGGAGTTCAAAGATGCGTGTCTCAAGGTTTATGAGAAAAGATAATATACATATACACACATACTTCCTACAAGGCATTTACTCTGAAACAAACTGCACAATAAACCTGCCAATATGTATGTGAGGAATCAGAAACATTTATTCAAAGATGGCAGTTTTCGCCGCCGCCGCCGTGCCGTGCGTAGTGTTGCCGTGTCTCCGCCCACTGCTCCATCTGCCAGGGACGAAGGTGTTTTGATAGTAGTTCTTTTCCCCCACTCGAACACTCATTTAACGTTTGGACGTCATTAGCCCGGTTTTGTTGTTCCGTGCGACCTGTGTTGACGGTTCCGCGAAAGTGGTGATACCCTGGAAACAATGGTTCATATTAGTCGCACTTTCAACATGACTCAATACTTTTACCACGTTTGATTTAAAATATTAGGGAATCCCGGATTAATGAGGTGTACACAGATAGGTATGTCGGTTGTGTTATTAGTAAAATGATATGAACAATAATAAAATGTAGTATGAGAATATTGATGGGGAGACATTTTCGAACAGATAACACGCGTGTTGTCATTCGCATCACGCGCGATGTGCCCCACATAATATGATTACATAAGCAAAAGACAGGCGCGCTCACTATTCGATTCAATCTCGCTCACACATCATCAGATAGTATTGATAGAAGGAAGGAGAGAAAGTTTAAAACATGCGTGAAACGCACACTATGTATTCAAGCATATTATAAATTAGAAGATTATATAAAGGATAAAAATGCTTGGCTTAATGCTAGTCCTGCTCCACAGCCACTCGGGGTCACAGATTAATATATATGTGGGAATGGCTAATCGTAAATAAACCTTTTTATTTACCGACATTGATGACATGTAATCTTTTTAAGAAAAATAATGACGTTTGAAAGAGGAAGAGAAAAAATATGACGTAAGACGTAAGACAGGGATTTTTTCGGTGTAAAATAAAATTAAGATAAACCGCTATTTTTTCGATTGTTCAATCCCACATATAGTATACATATATGTTTTTTCTTATGTGAAGGGAACGATGTTTCTTTTTTTTAGCTCCTTTGTTAGTGACCTTAATAACGTGCACCGTTATTATTATTATTTCGAATTCCTACATACTACAGTTGATCTGTCGAATAGGTTCATTGAAAACCTCAGTTTTGTATAATTTAACAAGATTTATTTCAATTTTGTAAATGTGAGTACCATGGAGCCATTTACTTGTTACTATGTTTTGGACACTATAAGCATGGTGGTTGAGAGCTTTGTTATGTTTACATAAATGTCTCGCTGACGGTGGCGCGTGCGTTGGATCGTTCGGCTCCCTTCAAGATGGTTGAGCTAAATGGTGCTGATGCACGCGTCATGTTCGTGAACGGGCGCTGTCAGTTGGGATTGGTCATGTCTTAACTGCCATGACTTACATGTTTCGAACAATTTTTTTTTTATTGTTTTATATTCATCTTTATTGTTTTCACATATAGAAGCATCAAGAATATTGTAACCAAGATTTTGTAAAAACCAATTTGAAAAGAGTGTCCATGGAGTTTCTTGCTCGTTCTTCTCCATAGAGACCTAGGCTTTGGAACGAGCAACTAGCTTCAACTTTTATATGTAACTTCTTGACAATTCAAAAGTGCTTGTAAATGGTATAATTGAAATAAATGCTTTGACTTTGACTTTGGACATGAAACTGAGAAATATGATGTCGGTCCAGCGACATGTACAGTACTGTAGATACACTCAGTGCACACCGTCAAGACTTAATTTTTACCAAGCTTTATAATATAGATTACATATTATGACTTCTATAACATGACATGCAAGGCTTGTTCAAAAGCTTATCTATTTATTTTCCGCGTAGGTTACCCTTCTCTTAGCTCATGAAAGATAAGTTTCATAATACAAGTAGGTATATTTTCAACAATACCTACTCATAGGTACTGCAGAGGCTTTAGTTGAAGGAGCCTATACAACTTCATTCAATATAATTTCTCTATGAGACGGATGTTGATTATTTATATATTTAGAAGTAAGTAGTTGTCAGTCCGATGTCAGCCAATAACTAAAAAGAAATTAAATAGAATCATAATAGAAAAATATAATGATGAATACAAAATAAAGGAACGTGATAGTTAATAACGCGTTTTAGAGTAGCGTGTACACCCCCCGCCGCTACAGTACTGACTGACGGTGTACACCCCCCGCCGCTATAGTACTGACTGACGGTGTTTGGCAGGGTTGAGAGTTTGTATTTCACCTTTTGTCTTATAAATCATTTCAACCCAAAATTATACCTGAAGTAGATAATCAGATTATTAAACAAGTACTTACAGTATTCAATACTGTCTTACAGTATTTAACGAACGTCTGCTTGTAAATTTATTTTATTGAGCGACCGAACGTAGCTACTCTAGCTACCTCTGTGCAGCAGACGTTTGATGTATGACGTTATAATATCAGATCGTGACAACATTTTAGCTTTTTTACACTAACAATTATAAGAGCTGAGGAGCTGTGAGTACAGCTGGCGCCTGCTGCCTGCATATTTCAGTAAACCGAGGCTTTTAATTTCCCTTTGAATATAATTTTCAAGAAACCCATGAGTTATTATTCGTTGCAGTTAGTACCACTAACACTCAGATTGATTGAGTATATTATGAGTATTGTAAAGAAAAAAAATTGTGCCATCTCGTAATTTATATATTTATCGGTTACAAAACTGATTTTGTAAAAAAAATACATTACAGTTTACCATATAGTCGGTACATGGTCATCTGGAGAGTAAAGCAAATGTATTCACTAGCCCGACTAGTAGCTTCCACTAACTGGCAGGTACACCACTCCTTACCGCGAGTATATCACAAAGTGCTATTAAAACTTGTGCGGCTTTACTTTTTTACTTAGATTAAATTTGGTTTTCAATCAAGTCGACCTGTTCAGTGAAAACAGTGAATTTAATTAAAAACAACAAGTTCGGCAATGCGGGAAAGTTTTGGTCTGTGTTCAAACGAACTACCCCTGGTATACACTTATGCAAAAGTAGTTATAGTCAAGTGATAAACCTCTTCATGGCAACCACACAGAGACAACAACATGAATACATTATATCTAAAAATGTACTAAAATATCAGCTTGAATTAATTAAAATATTAGTTACTTAAACACCGTTATTGTATTTTATATATTTTGTATTTGAAAACAAAGCTTATGGTTCTCAGCAATAAAGTAACTTCTTATCAGCAAAAGATTTTTTTTTATGAGACCAATATTTTCAGAGGTTACCTCTTGCAAACAAAAAACAAACAAACTTTACCTGTGTGTTATATAGTTTTGGAAATTTTGATTTAAATGATGCTTGTTATGAACACAGGCACGGCAAGGCGAGTCTTCAGCGTAAAGTGCAAAATTAGATAAAGTAAACGTAAGTTTTTCAATGGTGACTGTAGAACATAAAAGTACCGTCATAAACCTCTATTTAGAAGAAATAATAGTATAGCGTATTACAAGAAGTAATTTGTTATTTTCGACCTACAACACCCGCTCACAAAGAAGCAGTCAGTAATTTCAGTACACCTAAACAATAGACCAATCGTAACTGCAACTAGAGTTCTTTTGTTATTTTATCATTTAGTCTCTCTGTATCCTAAAATACATAGATAATTGACCACATGATACCCGATTCGATTTCAAAGAAATTCTAGCTCACGTCTACCTACTGTTTAACAAAATAGGTCTTCCAGAATACTAAAATAGTGCAAAGATATGAAGTGATACATTATTTACCTCCATCCTCTAGCTTAGCAAAAGGAAGGGGCCACTGAGGGCCGATGCCTGCCGGGGCTGCGGGTTGTTCGCAAGAGATACCGCGCCCCCGGAACGCAAAGGGCACAAGAAAGAACATGGGTGGGTTTTTAAGATTTCCTACCCACCAAAAAAAAAAAAAAAATCCTCTAGTTTAGGAATCGAGGTTACCTCAACGCCCGGGAGGTAAAGTTAGGTGTCGGAGGTTATTTGTGCAAAAGTACCTGCGTGCACTTCTTACGACGAGTTTTAAGTAGATATGAAGCCATTACACTAAGTACTTAGACTTAGTGGACTTTGTGCTATCGTTTCGGAACCAGATAGAGTATCTTGTACAGGCGACAGTACAGAGGAATTGTTTGTGGTGCTTACACTTCTTGATATGATTCACTATTAGCGGATGAGTGTGGGCTTGTAGGCACAGTGTGCGAGAGCCAGCGTGCAGGCCGTTATGAACACCTATTCCGCACAGGTGGTGACCTCTCTGGTGACCGATGTTGCTAAAACATTTCGTAACAGATTCGACAAAGGCATCACGAACAGACTGTCCGAATATCTGGCATGGCTACTACACCTCTCCATAGTATTCAACATGGCCTTGAAAGTGTCGCTCAGTGTTTTCAATATTATATAGATATACATACGCACCGATTTTTCAAACCTTATCTAGCTATGTTATCAATCACTAATATGTCCTCTTGTATGATCTCCGTAACTATATACATTACTGTAGAGCCTCTTGAACTTCCAACAACGTCTTCTCACCCTACCCGCGTCGTAGTATAAAGTTAGGATTATTAATTGATTGAAACACAAGCTTGTACGAAATGATACTAACTTTTATTACGGATCAACATTGATTAAATATTGGTTCATGAGTCACATGACTGAACTATAACAGGTACATGCTTATACACTACAGTAGCACAGAAGCCGACCAGTACGTACCTGATCTATATTGGTCGCTGCCCAACGTTACGTCCTAGAACAAGTTGAAAGAACGTTAAACGTTAATATCAAGTTGCCGGAAGAGGAAACATATAAATATTAATAACCTATCATTCGGCAGGTCGTAAACTGCGATGTAAACACGAATTAAGATCAAATGCATCTAAACATCTAGTTTTAACTTAAGGAACATTTTCATGGCCCAATAGTTTAGTCGACAAAGCGTTATGGTTTTAATTCGCTTCTCAGGCGACGCTGATAGGTATACATAACTCCCTGAAGAAACTGGCGCGATAGTTCAAACTAAATGATTGTGTAGTTGAGAGCGAGCCTGCGTTGTTCGGTTCCTTGTGCACACTCTGAACGTCGCACAACTCACTTATGCCTGCACTTTGTCTGCGAGCAGTGGAGGCAAGAAGCACAAAGGTATCCCCAAGAACCGAGCTTTTGAGTCGGATGACAGAATATTGCATTTTATATTCCATTTGTGTCGCAACCTGGCCAGTCAATACAATAAACAGCAATAGTGGGTTAATCAACTTTATAACCGCACCTTAAAACGAAAAAGGGAACTCTTATACAATCTCATTCTGGTTCGCCCGAAAGGTAGGGATTTCAAGTTGAATTTAATAACAATTACCAGAGTCGGCGGTCTCTCGGACTAAACTAATATTCAAGGCTCACATTTTGTGCTCGTTTGGATAGTCACGAAGTACCTGACGACAATGTTTGCAGAAATGGCGCCAATAGAATGATGTCGTAGTTGTACCCCGATGAGTAAACTTATTGGTAACAACGGTTTTCTTCGACAGCTACATACAATATCAGTACCATAGTAGTATCAGTATAGTCCTGTGATGACAGTTGTATATGATTCATAAATAAATAAAATATACGGGATCAGTACGCTGGAGTCAGCGGTAACATATCGCTGGCCAACGTTCGTCTGCAAAGTGTGAACGCTTTACGAGTGCATAAGCACTAGAATGTCGCGGAGCAGTAACAGCAGCGACCAACAGGAAGAGCTTTCATCGCGCCCATTTACACTGCGCACGCGCGCACCACTGCCGACGAACAAATAGGAGGAACACAACAGTTATTTAATGTTTACCCGGCTAATGTGCGCTTGTCAGTGAGAGTGGATAGAATTAGGTGATAATGGTTCATGCGCAGTCTCGGGATGCTGTGGGTTGTGGGGACTGGGATTGTTTTATTTTTGATTGAGCATTTAAAAGTTATTTTTTAATCACTTCATAACGATTTGAGAACGCGTTTTCACATGGTAAGTAATAATGACACTGAATTGTACTACAAGACAAGTATAACGTACAGTCCCGAGATCAATGTGCTAAATTTAGCTAAATACAAAATGTCAATTTGAATTCAAAATTCAATCTGCGGGAAAAATGTTACACTGTAGGAACTGCTCCACCAATGGATAAATAAAGATTTTTCCGCACTTTACACATTTTTATTTTCAAACTGAAATAATATTTTAGAGTTTTAACAATAGCCTTCAATGTTCCGATTTTACCCTAAAACAAATTACGATGGTCTCAAACTATAAGCCGAGTCCTTTTATATGTAAGCGAAACAATAAAAACATTATTGAAACCAATATGGCTGGGCGCGGTCGGCAAGAGCCAAGGAAAACGTTAGTATATTTATCACGCCATCCATCAATCTCGCCTCGCCGCTGCTATCTTATCCGAGCTATCCGCGTCTCGGATAAAATGCGCGGATGAAAGTAATCACCGGAATGATATGCCGCTGTAGCCTACTTCGGGCTGAGTACTCAACTCACGGTTTACCACCATTGTTACACATATTTGGTGTAATCAAAAGAAAGTAGATGCAAGTCGTTTCATGAATTTTAAGTACGGTTGTGTAATTATTTAGGTGAGGAACCTGCTTACCTACTAGTCCCTTTGTGTTTTTTTCAGATGGGAAATTATCAAATGACTCCTCCCGCCCTAGACGCGGGGAGAGGGGGAAGAGTGTCAGACTTTTACTGACTAAAACCCACCTTGTGCCCGTTGCGTTCCGGGGGCGCGGTATTTCTTGCGAACAACCCGCAGCCCCGGCAGGCATCGGCCCTACCTGACCCCTCCAATACCTACTAGTCCTCCTACCGAACGTTCCTTGTGTTGAAGATCCGCTATGAAGTTTGTTCGCTTAATTTAGCGTTCCATTTGTTAGTTTTACGTGATAGTGAAAGATCTCCACGTGTTGATAACAAATGCACTGTATATGTTCTCTATAAATGAATTTTAATCGTCATCGACTGCGATGTATATATGATTCCCCCATAGACTGTAAAACAAATAATACCACTGCATAAAAATGCACTAAAGACTTCTTAACACATCATCGTAAACCCGGCGCCCCACATCAAAAGCTTCAGGATAATAAATCAGAGCTACGTTTATACGCATCGGCTTACTTCTCACTTGGTCGCTCCGCGGCTCCGTAAACGAATTAACTACATTTGTACGTCACCGCCGGATAACAGCGGACGGCCGGACAGTTTGGTCGGATCTCTTGCGGCTACTAAACTATATTTTTTATTTTTCTTGTGGTATGTCTTGTTGCTGTCTCTCAGTTTATTTCAGATCTGATAAATTACTTTTAAGCCTAGTTTGATGAGGATATTTTATCATACAGTCCACTGTTCTCTGTAACAATAAACCTAATAGTGATACCAAAATAGGTAGCGGTACGTGTTCCTCTGCCAAACCCTGAATTAGTGTATAAAGTAAGTAGTTTAAACAAAACAGTTAACTAGAGATAGACAAGCGCCTTCTATTCAATCTAAATTCACCGTGGATGCAATGCAAAGCTCATTACGGCCCACACAGAGCCGGCTAGGCGGCGTGCGGCGCGGTTCACGTGCACGCTGGGGAAAAGTTTCGCGGAACTGCACTGAACCTGCACGGAACTGTACTTGGAAGCTCGTTTCGCACCGGTCGCACCGGCCGCACATGCCGTGTCATGTGTACCTACTTTGCCTACCTACCTAGTGTATAATATAACTCGACACAATTTTCGTTGGACATATAATGATTAAAAAAGATTTTTCTTCGTTTAATTTGCCGAGGTAGCTTATTCTCGTTATAATTTTTTCGTAATTTGCCGAGGTAGCTTATTCTCGTTATTATTTTTCTTCGTTTAATTTGCCGAGGTAGCTTATTCTCGTTATATTTTTTCGTAATTTACTCAAAAAGGTTTTCCTCGTCACAGAGAAACATTAAATAATTGTGGAAAAATAAACCTGAAACCCAAACTGAAAAACAATATCCTATTTCATGTCGGGCAGGCCCCTAGAGGTCACTAACACATTAATATGTGAGACGTGTTGCCATCGACACGAAAAAAGGAAAATATGATAATATATCAGGGCATAAAATAAAATAATATTTATATCTATCGGACAAATATTGGTTCATGTTCGCATTTTTAGAATTGCCGAGTTATTCCAAAGCAAATATTTTCCGTTGGAGGCAAACTTGAACAGAAGGCCCACTCGGGTTAAATCAAGGACTGTAATTCTCAAATCAGTGCATAGAAAGCATCCAATGCTAACTGAGATCAAGAAGAGAAGTAGAACGGATTAAAAAAAAATCCATTCGTCTAGAAACGGCATCAAATTGTTGATCTGAAGAAAAGAATGCTGATCCTGATTTATAATAGGTGGGTACCTACATCCATTTGTTTGGTGATATCTCGAACAAAACAGTTTATTGAAGCAAATGCCAGGTACTCGAGACAAGTGACACTTTCCCTTTGTTTGGCTGAGAGTGAACCTTTTGATGGTCGTTCGTGTGCCAATATCTATGAAGTTGAAGTATTTAATATCGGTTCTCTGGCGACGCGGCCGCATTGCCGGCCGGCTCGCCGGTGCCATTGCCCACGGGCCCGACGAGTCACGGAATGCCACTTAATTGCACATTATTAAAGTCAAAGTCAAAACATTTATTTCAATTAGACCATTTACAGGCACTTTTGAATTGTCAAGAAGTTACTCATAAAGGTTGAAGCTAGTTGCTCGTTCCAAAACGTAGGTCTCTATGGAGAAGGACGAGCAAGAAACTCCTTAGACACTCTTTTCAAATTGGTTTTTACAAAATCTTGGTTACAATATTCTTGTTGCTTCTATATGTGAAAACAATGAAGATGTATATAAAACAATACAAAAAAAAAAAATAGTACCTACTAAAGATGTAAGCCATAGCAGTTAAGAGATGACCAATCCCAACTGACAGCGCCCGTTCACGAACATGATGCGCGCTTTAGCACCATTTAGCTCAACCATCTTAAAGGGAACCGAACGATCCAACGCACGCGCCACCGCCAGCGAGACATTTATGTGAGCATGACAAAGCTCTCAACCACCATGCTTATAGTGTCCAAAACATAGTAACTTAACAAGTAAATGGCTCCATGGTACTCACATTTACAAAACTGAAATAAATTATGCTAAATTATACAAAACTAAGGTTTTCACTGAACCTATTCGACAGATAAACTGTAGTTTGTGGGAATTAGAAATAATAATAGTAACGGTATACGTTATTAAGGTCACTAAAAAAGGAGTTAAAAAAACTAAGAAACATCATTCCCTTTACAAAAGAAAAAATCACAAAAATATGTATACTAATCTGTGAGCCCGAGTGGCTGTGGAGCAGGATTAGCATTTAGCCAAGCATTTTTATCCTTTATATAGTCTTCTAATTTATAATAAGCAGAGATGTGACAAATAGGTTATAAAATGTATTCAAATGCAAAATGCAAATACTTCTTGTATTTTGTTATTTCAAATACAAAATAGTTTTTCATTTCGTATTTAAAATACTAAATACAAAATACGTGTTTACAAAATGCTTTTTTAAAATAAAATACTTTTAGTTTTAACCTGTCTTTAACTTGTAAAAATGTTTATTTATTTCAGCCAGCTAACAGGCTGGTGAATTTACTTTGATAACTTACTTAAAAAATACAAAATTAAAAATTTTAAGTAACCCTAACAGGAGAAATAAACACTACCGCAGCTAACAAAAAGCTGATAACTTTGAAACCGCTGAACAGATTTCCATCAAACAAAGCTGAGAACACTCCCGATTAATTAACCTTTCAAACACAAAAAACTAAATCAAAATCGGTTCATGCGTTCGGAGACTACTATGCCACAGACAGAAAAACACACATACATACACACACACATACATACATACACAAAACACAGACACGTCAAACTTACAACACCCCGTCGTTTTGGCGTCGGGGGTTAATTAAAGGACCATGGGCAACATATCATATGCGATGTGACCCATCGTGTGAAATGATCTATGTATGTAGCTAGTATATTAGTCGCCATGAGTCGTGAGCACAAATGTCAAGTTAATTTTTGGGTTTCTTTCGCGGTGTTTTGGGGCGCCAACGCTGCACGCGATCGGTGCGACTGACGGACTAATAGCGTGCAGCGTTGGCGGCCCAAAAAACCCCAAAAGGAACCCAAAAATTAACTTGACATTTGTGCTCACGACTCGTGGTGACTACTATAGCAGGCGTCCATAAAATGTTTCTTTAACTCCCTCTAAAAGTGGAAATTCAGTGTTGTCATAGTGAGATAAAAAAGTAGCATTTCTCATCACATTAGTTATTAATTCTTTGACGATTACAAAACTTAGCAAACAGTATTTTGCATGTTGCAAATACAAAATATGTCCAAAAAGGTATTTCAAATAAAATACAAAATACTTTTCCAAAAAAAGTATTTAAATACAAAATGGAAATAGGTATTATGTATTTGGTATTTTGCATTTCAAATACTGTTATTTTTAAAATTTCACATCTCTGATAATAAGCTTGACTACATAGTGTGCGTTTCACGCATGTTTTAAACTTTCTCTCATTTAATTCGAGAATATCGAGCGGTATTTTATTACAGCACTTCACACTGTACCCCATAAAAGAAGTGTGTACTTTTGACAATCTAAAACTTGGTTGATATAATTTCTTCCTATTTCTAGTATTAAAGTTATGTCTATCACCAACTTTTTTTAAAAGGTGAAGATTTTTACGAACATGCATAATGTTTTCATATATATATTGACAAGGTACCGTCATTATATTGATTTTTTTAAACAATTCCCTTAGAGATTCGCGTCTGCAAAGATTATAGATGGCTCGAACAGCCCTTCTTGCAGTATACAAATAGAATCTATAGCTACAGCCCGCCCCCAAAGCAAAATACCGTAAGACATGATGCTAAGAAAGTAGCTAAAATAGACCAATCTCGCGGTATCCATGTCAGTTAATTGTCGGATTTTTCTGACAGCGTAAGCGGCTGAACTTAACCGCCCTGCAAGAGATGTTAAGTGCGGACCCCACTGCAACTTTGTGCGTTGTGTCCAACACATATTAATAAAATAAATAAATGGCTCCATGGTACTTACATTTACAAAATTGAAATAAATGATAGATTATATAATAAAACTAAGGTTTTAAGTGAACCTATTTGACATATGACCTGTAGTATGTAAGAAAATAGAAATAATAATAACGGTACACGTTATTAAGGTCAATGAGAATACAAATAAAAAGGTGGCAAGAAACATCCTCCTATATTAATATACATTATGTAAGTATTAATTTATGAACCCGAGTGTCTGTCACTGGAGCAGGACCAGCATTAAGCCAAGCATTCTTGTCATTAATATAATCTTCTAACTTATAATATGCTTGACTACATAGTGTACGTTTGATGCAAGTTTTAAATTTTCTCTCATTTAGTTTTTTTTAGTTATTCTCTCATTCAGTCGAGTAAGTGCTACTTACCCGACTACGGCAAACAAATAGGAGGGTTATGAATTTGACCGGTTTGTACGTATGAATATAATGTATGTTCACCTGTTCCCTCGTAAATTTTGAAACTAGGTACTTATCGTAATTCGTCAAATGAGGCATCGTTGGAAGCGTCTTAATGGTCCGCTGGTTATAGGCTGTATGACGTCACATGAAATTATAAGGCGGCTTACAGCGAACATAAAAAACGTCATTCCTAAATAAAAATAATATTATTATATCATGTTTGGTGTCTGATGAAAGGTAATCAGCACATTTCAAAATTGTATATAATTGATACTTACCCCAAAATAATCAAACTAAAAAATATTCTCATCTAAAATTGTTACCATTAGTGACGCTGTCGTATGCCACCTGACCCTAATCAAACAATACAGTTAGTAAGCGAGCATCAGCTTTGGGGCACAGTGGCATGGCGACCAGGGCGTCTAGGGTTATCTTCTTATTCATATTTTCACTGGAAACGCTTTAACAATTAAAAGGTTAGAATCATAGAGGCTTCTCGGGATTTTAAAGATAGGCGTGTTTGCATACCAGCCAATTAAAATAATTGTTATCTAAATATGTAGTTTCACGCGGCTCGGCCATGCGGCTTCAGGTACGGAAAAGGAGTACTTCCTCGAAATCCGTCAGTGTTGTGTAGATAGCGTTCAGTTTTATCAAGAACACAATGAGTAAGCCAGTAAAACGGCCTTCGACTGTTCGATCGATGGTTCGTTTATCTAATTCTCGCCAACCTAAACTCACCGTATTTTTTGTGCTCATCACTCACTAATTCATTCGAATTAAATCAAAAGAATGTATGTTTGCACTTCCAATCCAACTTCTGCGTAATCACCGCACGGAACGTCTAAATCTTAAGCACGCGCACGATCCTGGCGGATGAATCAAGACAGTTAGTTGGTATCTGCCTTGTATGGTTCATAAGTGCTGAGATCCATGTAGTATTTATACGAGAGCTAGTAAAGAGGTCGACCGTGGCGGTACAACGACGGTTCATTCACGATTAATGTAACACTTGATCAACTACTTGACACAGAAGGACCAAGCGGTAAAGAAAGGTTAACACTGAAAGTTATCTCCAGTCAGGGCTCACTCGGACTCCCACAGCAATTTGGCGAACTTTACTCATATAGTGCGCGGCCATAAGGTTGTACCTCTGTGACAAGCAGTTTTTAAGCTCCACGTGTCTGAGCTTTACCTGCACTTTAGCTGAAACTTGTCTCGATTTAGATTACAGATACCGGACTTTGATCTGACTTATTGGACTTCACCTGATTTATATTAATATTTTCAACAGGCAAGTCCAGTTGTTTTAATTTCGTTGTATGCCAATAGATTATAGTACATACATAAAATATTTATACGGTAATTAATAATAAACAATGAATACGTGTAGGTCAGGAATTCAAGCAATGTTTGAAATAAATCTCTGTACCTGTCCTCATTGTGGCTTGAATGAAACCAGTTTCGCACGCTTGTGAGGAGTAAAAAGTGAGAGCCGTGCGGAGCGACGTCAGCAAGTCGTCCTCCAGCCGCCGACGTCGTGCGAGCACCGCGCCGCCGACACACACTGGCTTTGTAACCTCAAATTCAGCGCTCTCTCCTGATATACATTAGTTTTAGATAATTTCAATGAAAAGATTTTAATAATGTTAATTTGAGAAAACTCTCCCTACATCAGTACTAGTTACATTATTTTTATAAGCCCTTAAAAATTACCTGTAAGGAAAACCGTCTGACAATTCCACTGGAAACCTGGTACCCGTAGTCTAAAGTAATTGCTTTTTCATAATGTTCAATAGGTACACTTCTAACGCTCCTCGTTCCGTCAACAACCGATACATAACGAGGTGATGGACTTGAGTGAGACCACTCGCAGGCAGCTCCCCCAGGAGTGCTCGGCGTTGTTAGCAAACTCGAGCGTTACCTCCGCGACCAGCTCTTAAAGCAAAGGATCACTATTCGCTACAAAATTCTGGTCGACAAGCGACGGAATATATTATCTCTCCGATTTCATGTGCCCTAGTTTCTAACCTGGTTAGAAAATGAATGAAACTTTTCAAGTTTGAGCACTGTTTTGTGCAGGTCCCTCTTGCTTATAAACGTTGCTTAAAGTCAAGTAACTATTGACGTCAGTTTAGACGTTTATAAGTAAGGGGGTTAGGACTTAGTGGGTCTAATTCTAGAGTACCTTTTACATTTTGAATGGAATTCGTAACGAGATTTCACCAGCAATTTGAAAAAGAAAGAAAGCAATCCCTAAACGTTTAGCCACACACACAAGTTTGAGTCTGGGTTTTGGACATCTTAGACGACGATGTGTAGATTTACATAACTATGTGTTCATATCTTTGAATGAAATTTTCCTAATATCGATGGTCGAACGTATTTCAAAAACATGAGCGTTCACAAATTCCCTCTGACTCGTAATCTGTTTACGTTGAACATGAACATGCTGGATTTCCATTGGCTTCTCGTTTCCCTGTTATCTTAACATCAATATTAAATATAAATAAACTATATCTGCGTACACGGGTCGGTAATAAAATATGATTTAACTATGAATCTGATATCATTAGTTAAATTTCGATATGCCAAATGTAGGATTGACGTGTGCGGTGCGCTTGCCAAGTCCAACTCCATAGAACTATTGGTTACGGGCCGTCGTCGCACGTCGGATTCCGGCGCTTTCTTTAATGCGCCGCAACCGATACCGCGCCATTAAGCTCGTATGGCGGCTGAGCCGGGCTTCCGCGTCACTCCTGCGCATGTCGCAATGTACACAGCCGGAGCGGTGCACACCAAAATAGTTCCCACAGCCACATTACAGTTCAGTTCTTGAATCATACAGTCTGTCACCAGTCTCTGTAGTGTGCAAGCGACAGGTATATCCGAGTATTGAAGCAGTAAATTAATTGCGGTAAAGAAAGCTTGATATATCGATTGAAAATGCGATTACGAATTTTATGGAAAACATATTTTAGTTTATTCACACACAAAATATCTTATACAATCTGCTTCTAATGTGCTCGTAGATAATTGATTCATGTGTTGAGTTACTACTGTAGGGGATTGTAATTTCACCAGCCGCTGTTTCACGCTCTGTTCAAATCGATGCATATTCATAAATGTGCAATATTAATTTGTATTGTTACCAACTGAATTGAATTCTTGATGAAGTTTTGTAAGTACTACTATACAAATATTCCTATATATTTAATTATTTGTAGCGTTCGCCGATCGATTGCGTCTGTGTCCGGATTGGTCCGGATTTCAGCGACTGCATCTCATGCATTGTTTACGAGTCGTTGCCGATCGCAGAGCCGGCGCCGCCGCCGCCACACGGTGCACCGGTAATCCATACCGATCCGGCCGGATTAGAGTGACCGACGGTGAATGAATCGATGCGGATGTGTCTGCGTGTGCATTCGATTACGGACGTTATTTATCGCTGCTTTGAAATCAGTGAGAGAATTTATCAGCGCAGATTTTGTATGGCTTCTGTATGAATTTACTGCAGATACTAAGTATTATTTAGTAGATACAGTACTGCATAGAATCGCTTACACGTGTACAAATAATTTCAAAGAAAGTTAAGTAAGTATATCCCTTGACTCAGCATACAGACAAAGAAATGGACTTATTGTTCGACTGGCGACGTTCTGCGAATGATTGCGACGCACGGTAATAATGCAGGTGTTGGTAACTTGACGCGTGCGATTAGTCTTTAAGTAAACGTACCGAGAACATCATAGTTGTGACGGTTTAATCTGGAGCACATTCTGTACATCGTGATACTCACTAACCGCGAAGAATCCTTCTGTTTATTGTACTTATCAGACAACAAGCTCACTATAAACCGCCGTTTCTCAGTAGGTAAGTAGGTGCGTCGTAAACTCATTCCCACAGAGATACAGATCTAAATGTAACAGTTACCGCGCGCTGGCGGTAATCGGCTGATTGACGACGTCGTACGAGGCGTCGGCTGCCCTGTCAGGACCGAGGCGCCTCGCGTGGGCAGAGATGTGAACTTGAGACTCGAGGCACAAGGTCGATGTCGGTAAACATCGATTGCCTCGATAAGAATTTGCGTGTCGCAGCACTATTGTTTGATGTTTGTCGTGTGCGGTTTCCTGTTTTCTTCTGGACTGGGTAGCTGGAGACAAACAGAAAGAAACCAGCGGTGTTAGTATTCTGTGAGCAGTGCATAGAGTACATAGCGCACGCCTACGATCTACATTATGTATATCAGAGAGTGAGCTTGATTGTTGAAGTGTCTTGCTTCGATAGAGATTTTAACAAGCACCTAACTTTTGATATCATGGCTTGGCAAAAATAATGCTTGGTTAATATTCAAGTAGGAATCAGAAGTGCAACATGAAGCACTGAGCCTTTATCGGTGCGCACCTAAGTTAGATAGACGGACATGCGGGAAATTAATATTATATTAAAATCTTGTGTCGTCTAATGGTCCAGCATCCTAATTACGCTTACAATATCAATGTCTTTTATTTTGACAATTCTCTTCACATACGAAGCATTACTTTGGCTTTACCGTTATCATTATTTATCTGGCAAAATGAAATCAAATAATTATTTTTTTTATTACATGTTTATAAGATGTCATAAAAGCATGTTAGGTGCACCACATAGCTCACCGTCCTTAAGTTGCATCACGACAAGCCGTGTCGACGGCGCGTTCGCGTTCCACGCGCGCCTCAAAGAGATGTCAGCAAAAGGAAGGGGCCACTGAGGGCCGATGCCTGCCGGAGCTGCGGGTTGTTCGTAAGAGATACCGCGCACCCGGAACGCAAAGGGCACAAGAAGGAACATGGGTGGGTTTTAGTCAGTAAAAGTCTGACACTCCCTCCCGCCCCGCCCAGGGCGGGAGAAGTTATTTGATGATTTCCCATCCCCTAAAAAAAAAAAAAGTGCACTATATCTACCTACTTACTTCCTCCATCCTTATTTATTCTTTGTATATGTGTGTGTAAATAAATAAATATTATGTACATTCTGACACATTCATTGCCGCAATTGGGGTAATGTTTCGGTCATCCAGAGGTATAAGTGCTAGGTTTATGTGTATTTGCTCACACGTAACTATTATTATCTCTAGCTAATATACTGCTCCAAATACTAAATCTAGATTGGCTACTTCAAACACTAGTCATAACAGATACTCCTAATATTGGCTCAGTACAGTCGACATATAAAATAAATCACTTACATGCTCACTTTATTAGTCAACACTGGTGTTACCGACCACGGCGTGTACAAATAACTAACAATTAGGTGCGGTTTACACGGACGGGCGGAAGTGCGACGTGGTCTATTAAACATGTGGGCGACGTGGCGACTGGGCCACTGGGCGACTGGGCACTAGGCGACTGGGCGACAGGGCCACTGGGCGACTGGGCGAGCTGGTGACCCGGCGACTGGCGGCGGATGGCAGCGGTCACGGGTAGTAACCGCTGTGTCAAGATCAAAGAGTTCGTAGCCGCTCTGTGTAGTTGAACTTGTAAACTTGATAGTCGGCTTTGTTGTGGTGACGACCTGTTTACTTTAATACAAACATTGTCAGAAATATTATGATCGGATCTTGTTGGAGCCGGGCGATTAACTGTACGTAGGTAGCTTGTTTGTTTAGTTTAGGTAGGCACCTGCTAGGTATGTATTATCTATGTCTGAGACGCTCTACACAATTTTCTTATTAATAACATCAAAGTACCTACTTACACTCCGCTGGTATGTGACATTAATTTTAATTCTTACTTAGGTATCCATCTCGCAACTTAAACATCTAATTCCAAAACAATAAGTATTTTTTGGGAAAATAAGGTATTAACAGAAATCTAAAAAACTTAAAACACATGCCTAAAGCTTGCAACCAATCGCGTGTCGCTCACACAGGAACACGTGGGTTGTAAACTAGACGCAATACATCTTGGTTTACGCCAAGTTTGTACCTACATTGGTACTTATGGAGAGACAATTATCCAAATTGCAAGCAATCTTTGAACTGATGGACGTTACATTGGAAACCTATAAGTATTAGTACTAGTAGGAGGACAAGGAGTATCTACGTATCTACAAAACGTAGCTGGTTAAGGTCTTTGTTTAACTAGAAGTAGTATTCATAAGTCAGATAAGTAAACAATACACGCCCTCTCACACTCACACACGTACACTACACGCATATACAAAGAGAGGCACTCTCACACACCATTTATTTCACTTTTATTACCCGACTGCGCCAGAAGGAGGGTTATGTTTTTCGAGTGTATGTATGTATGTATATGGGTATATTTCTTTGGCATGCTCTGCAGCCTAAACGGCTTGATGGATTTTAACTTGAAAGGTGTCGTTAGATTCGTCTTAAACGTGAGAGTGTCACTGGGTACATAAAACTGGCCAAGTGCGAGTCGAACTCGCGTGCAAAGGGTTCCGAACCAAAAATATTTTTTTTAAATCTCTCACATTCTATCAAGTGGGGTATCAAAATAAAGGATTTTAAAAATGGTTTTCCAAAATATACATAACTTATCTGTTTCAATTTAATTTGGACTGATAAATGCTAAAAACAACAAAATATTTTAAAACAAAACCCTGAGATAAATATACCAATATTGCCGAGCTTTTTACCCGACTGCGCCAGAAGGAGGGTTATGTTTTTCGAGAGTATGTATGTATGTATAATTGTTTGACACGCTCTGCAGCCTGAACGGCTCGATGGATTTTAGCTTGAGAGGTGTCGTTAGATTCGTATTTACTGTAAGAGTGACACTGGGTATGTCAAAATAAAAAAAAATAAAATGGCGGATTTTTGGCGCCAAATTCAAATGTTTGGCACGCTCTGCGGCCTGAACGGCTCGATGGATTTTAGCTTGAGAGAAATTGTTAGATTCGTATTTACTGTGAGAATGACACTGGGTATATCAAAATAAAATGGCGAATAGGTACACATTGGCTTAGCAACCATTCTCACTAAAACGTGTAAAATAAAAAATTTGATTTAAAAAATAAAAAAACCCGACTGCGTAAAAACATGAACTTTAAATAAAAACTGAAAACAATAAAACAAGTCCAGTAGTCTGGAATTCAGTTAAGTAACAGTCGGGACCCATTAACAATCTAAACCGCCTCAAATCTAGACCGGCTTAAATCGTCCTAGTAATGCGTCCCGACTGTTACTTAACTGAATTCCAGACTACTGGACTTGTTTTATTGTTTTCAGTTTTTATTTAAAGTTCATGTTTTTACGCAGTCGGGTTTTTTCTTTCTTCATTTTCTGTAAAATAGTATAAGTTAGTTTAAATTATGATTCTACGGGGAGTGGCGCCGCATGCTAAAATACAGGTCCTAACCTAAATGCGGCAGCGGGTGCTATTATATTTATATGAATAATTGTTACCTACTAGCTAATAATTACGACAAATCTTGTAAAAATTATTTGTGGAAATAAATTATTATTATTTATTATCTATTGCTTACGCGCGTAGTATTACTAGCTGAAACTGTAAATAATTTTGGCAACCAATCTAAAATTTGAAACACATATGGAGGGTGTACTACGCCAAATCGAAATCCAAATAATCGAATATCTATTGATCGACCACTATAAACCGAACGTCTAAATACTCAAACGTTCACAATACCGAATGGTTAATAAATCGAACATTCAATATGCCGTTCACTCAATACATCGAGTGTTCAAAATATCGAATGATTGTTTGATCAAGCGCTCAACGCGTCGCAAATTTGTGATTAATGATAAGTCAATTAATTCGTTCTTAAGCTCTAATGGAACTGTGTTATTGTTCTTTTAGCGGCTCACTGTTTATAGAATAGTGTATCTGTGGATAATGTAGTGGGCTGCAGCATTGTTTTATAGTTTTATAGATTTTATGTGTGCTATTTGTATGTTGTACCTAACTGTTTGTTATCCCTTTCAATAAATAAAATAAAATAAAATATTTATTCCATCGAAATATCAATATACTGATTTGTTTTTATATACGATAGAAGAAAATCAACATTTAGTAATGAATCACATTACTTATAATTTTTTATAGCACGAATAAACTCTAAGGTCCGGCGCTGACTGGCCGGCTTGACTGGGTATGGTAAAGGATTTTATTTCTAATCAAGTTCTTTTTAACCTTATTTCGATGAGTTTAGAATTCATATTACTTAATCTTAATTACCTATAAAAAATTATAATGTGATCCATTACTATATTTTGTGTTTTTCTTGTATAGTATATAAAAACAATTCAGTACAATTATTGATATTTCGATGGAATAAATATGCGACGCGTTGAGCGCTCGATCAAACAAACATTCGATATTTTGGAGTTTCGATGTATTGAGTGTACGGTATATTGAATGTTCGATTTATTAACCATTTGATATTATTAACGTTCGAGTATTTAGACGTCCGACTTATAGTGGTCGATCAATTTATATTCAATTATTTGGCATTCGATTTGGCGTAGTACACCCGTTCCAAATGAATACGTTGAACATGTAATGATTGGATTTTGTTTAGTGAATGTACGATAAATAGCAAAGCTATCATTAATCAATGTGTCTCCTGTCGCAAACTTCCTTCTTACAAAATGGATGGTTTAAGTAGCAGACTGCTAATGTCTATACAAATGATGCTGTGATGTCCTTCGAGATGTTGTTGCCGGACAGTTAATGTCATGGATTAATAACATTTTTATTTCGACACTTAAGAGCCACCCGTATTAACATTGGCGACAGCAATACGACTCTTACGGTTTCTTTCATAAAGACGAGTGTTGTTTGAATGTGTTTATGAGAAAGTATCGGATTGTGGCAGTAATCAAGGATCATTAATCGCGTTTACCCCGAAGGGCGGCGCGCGGCGCGTGGCACGATGTGCGAGCGGTCGTTCACTTCAATATTATTAGTTTGGCTTGCTAAGGAAGTGCCGACTAGTTTTAGGACAATTTGTTGTTGCATTGTTTGTGCAACATTGATTTATCCAGTCTGTTCTTGTGGCATTGGTTTCCCGACACTAAGAACCTAAGTACTTGTCAGTAAATGTTAGCACTTTGATTTGAGGTTCATTCAAGAGCCAACCACAAACACATACCTTATTTGATTTTAACAAAATACATCATTCCGGGACTTACTTACCGTGAGCAAATTGTCAAAATATACAATTTAAATTTTAATGATTTATATAAAAAAGACGTTGATATTGATACATCACGTGATATAATATTAATAATTAAAAAGTATACCTAATTAATAATTATAATATTAATAACTACATAATTATATTAACTTGACTAGGTACATTTACTGGCTCCACTCTGTTGGACCACAGGTAGGTACTCAGCCAGGCGGTGCATCCTCGGTGCGCATCTCTGTAGGTAGTCATTCAGTTGTGTGTTACAAGAATATTATTAAGGACTTGGCACTGGAATAACTCCGTTTGTTTATTCTATTTAGTTCGAAACGTAACAAAGTAAACTAATGTAATGTACACTATGCCAGGTATGTACTTACTTGGATACAAATAACATCGGTAAATACAATTATTCTATAATCTCAACTAGTCTGGAGGACGACTGTAACGGATAGTAAACAAACTAACCCTTTGTAAACTAATTAGAGCACTGAACGTATTGTAGGGGGGGTCCCTGCCCCCTGGCGACTGTGCCTCTGTGGATCGTTCATGTTGTACCGCACGTGCTGGAACAATAGTCATGTTTGATTTAAACTTCAGCCTGCATACATCTTGAACGTGTTAACGAGAATCAATAATACGGTGTCATGTCCAGCACAGTCAGGGTATCCCCTCACACACCCATGTACTCAACCATTCCCTCACAGCCACCAGCCACATTCATAACACTCTCACGTGGTGCAAATATTTAAACAATTATTCCTAGCACTCGTTTTTATCCTTTGATGTTTTTTGTTTCCTTTTTGTTAAATCGCATTTGGTACAATTTAAAATAATCTGGCTCTACTCTTAAGGACTCCACGAGACCGACTCGACCTTGCGTCGAGTCCACCAGGTAAAATTGTATGGATCATGTTTCCTTATACAGAAAACAATCTCGAACATCTGAATGTAAATTATCTTCTGGTTAATAAATTCATATTATTATTTCGTTGGTTGCACTTCTATTTGCATTTCACACAAGTCGGAGGGCACCTGCTCATGCGCCGCCATTTTGTTAGCGGTTACTTTTGCAACAATTTGTATGGAATAATGTGTTTCCCTTTACTGTCACTAGACAACGCTATTTCTATACGAATTGTAAAAAGTTCGCTCTACAGTAACTAGCATTTTTAAGTAGTTAAGTTTAGTTAATTATATATATATATACCATCACGCCTGTATTCCCCGAAGGGTTAGGCAGAGGTGTAACGATGTACGGTGTATTTGTATGATTTAGTTAATTAATACTATTGAAAGCCTTTAGTGAGCCGACAAATATAAGCTCCCGTTCAGCTCCCTTTGATGGCGTCGCTTTGAAGACAGTGTTTCAAAACCGGTGACGATCGCCGTCACCTTGTTACTACTAGCTCTTCTCACTGCTTCGTAAGCGACGGCGAGGAATGTCTAGATTGCAATGCCGCTAGGTCTGGCCGTAACTTCTAATATTTAACGTCGTACCCACAGTTCGGGTGGTCGCGAGGGGCGAAACCACCAAACTAGTTTAATTTCACGTGTACATGTAAATAATACAAAATCCTTGCACAGTTTCGCCTACTAACTAACATAGTGGAATACATTATTTGAGGCATTTGTTGCCAACAAACAACCTACAAAACTGTACATTTGTAAATTCCATTGCATCAATAACATGTGAAAGCTGGACTGCATAACATTCTGCGTGTTCCGTGCCACCAACTCGCGCCGAACGCTCTTTTCAATATTTCGTAATCTGCTTTTCCATAGACGTCGAGCTATAAAGGACTTACGGGATTAATTGTTTATTGATGTGAACGGTGGTAATAAATCACCATAATCATCTATTTGCACTGTTGCACTGCAGCGCGTGCGTATAGCGGTATGTTTGGGTACAATGCGTTACCACGAGACTGTACGCGCACACTAAGATTTGTTTTATTTATAATATGAATATAATAAATGGGTTTTCATATTATTTCTGTCCAGGTATAGGCTTGCCTATTCAGTTAAAAATTGTATTGATGGTGAGTCAAAAACAAATACCAACACTCTATAATGTACTAACCTATACATAAACGAATTCTCTAAATTTTTTAACGCAACTGAGAACAATTACAAGGTGTTGCTAACATGTTTGCCGTATAGTACCACATGTCTGCGTCGCCGGTAGTTCGGCACGTAGTCCGTCCGTCTGAGGCGGCCGCGGGCGCATGCTCCAGACAAGCTACTGGTGCCTTCAGTTGAGGTAGCGACACCAGCTGTGCGCGAGCAACACACGTCATCCCTCTCTGGTTTCTCAATACTTGCTTCTAAAGGTTGGTGAGATTTAGATTGCCTATTTATGAAACACAAAAACTTTACTTAATAAATAATTTAATGTCCTCAAAATAATACAATATAGCAACAAATAATAATAACATAATAATTTTAGTTTCACTTCTACTCATTCTTCTTATCGTCTAAATCTTGACAGTCTGTCCCAAAATCATCCCAGTGGACTTTCACAACCTTGGCAACCTTGGTGAGGAACCACACGATCATGATAGCGACAGCCACCAAGTCCAGATGGAACTGCTCCATGATGCTAACGTGGACGGCAGGAGAGCGTAAATGAGGGGCCCCATCTGAGCTCATCACCAGCTCGATCCAGTACAGCAGCTCCTGGTTTACAGGTACCAGGGGGTTCTGCAGGATCAGAGATGCTTCCTTTGCGTTGCTCCGATAGCTACGAAGACAGTTTGTTAAATTAGGCTCGTTCTTGTTACATGTGAAAGAAATGATTGGCTACTATACAGCTCTGCCCAACCCCTAGGGGAAAGCCCGCGTTACGTTATGGTGTTATTGCAAGACTTTGTGAAACTTACATGCTGGCGTCACTCAGCATATAGTCGGATGTTGCGAGTACAGTTCACAGACACGGTTACCTAGTTACACGTATTTTAGATAAGACGTACTAACGGCAGACTGAGGATCAATCATTGATCGAGTTGGAGATTAAAGATTTAAGATAATGGAAGGATTGCGGCTCGTTATTTTATTCAACACTTTCAATCAAGATTAATTTTACAAATCCATCGCCCAGTTCCGAAACTCTTAACAGTTACTTAAAACTTTGTAAATGTGTTGCATATTTAATTTATTTTTCTTATAAAATATGTCAGGCTTGAAATGTTTTGAGTGACATCTAAATTAAGAATCAAACAACTTCATAGTGTCAGCTTTATTTTTCGCTCTAATTCGTTTACATTATTTGTGAATAAAACGAGTATACATAAATCATGACTGTACACTACCACGCATCCTCTAAATGGCCCTCATAATCTGCGACAACATTGATAAATAAGTCGGAAAATAAAATCGGTTAGTTCTCAGTTCTTAGAATACTAGAGAATTAGGTAAGTCAAAAAACAAGTGTTGATTCAGTTATCAGAACTGTCTTCAGGGACGTAAATGTACTTACTACACTGTACTTACTTATACAATAGTTGTTGTGTAAATTATGGAAGAACACTTTGTAAATTTATTGGAAACACTATTATGTAAAATAGCCTCTATCATCATCATACCGACAGTAAATACACCAAACTAAACAGCAACTAATCTCAAAACATGAAGAACATGGCACACCTGTAGTTCCCAAGCATTTCCAAGATAGCTTCTTTGACACGGTATCCGATCGCGCTGGACAAGGGCACCCTGATGCCTCTGCCCCTGGAAGCGGCGATGTTCGTGGTGAGTAGCTGGTCTTCCTTCACCGGGATACCGATGACGGGTACGCCATGGTACATCGCCTCCATGTACGAGAGGTACCCGCCGTGGGTGATCATCATCATGGTGTTTGGGTGTTCTGGTCAAAAGCTATGATGTTACTGTCACACCGTGTTTCAACTCGCTGATTGACCGGCATGTAGGTACGAACTCCTACCATAGAGCTTTCATGACACGTGTTCAGCGTAGTGCATGCTCACCACGCCGAGCAGTGTTGCGAGCGCGGTACGACGGCCCCCTCGGTATTTATACTTTTATGCACATTGGTGGAAGGAACATACATATGAATCTGTATGCTATTGTTAACAGTTTTACTATCATGTTGGCTTTCCATGATTTGTTTGAGCCTCGTTTATTTGACTTATTAATTTATGTTTACATCACAAACAAATATATACGGTTCTCATGAAATACAAAAAGATTTATGAATCATCTCCATGTCATAAGCTCACTACAACGGTGTTATTGTATGGTGCATTGTTTGTGTATGGGGTGGCACCGCACCTGTCCACAGACAGCACACACTTCAGCAGAGTGACGGCATAGACTCACTGAGAACAGGCAGCTGCGGCGCTCGCTCCAGTAGATGCACATTCCCCGGCACATTGTCCAGCTTGCCGCGGTACCTCCACACCACAGTCTGCTCTACCTGACGGAAGGCCCTTAGAAGCTCCTTCTTCATATCTAGGGACAGGTCCTCGCTGATGGTGGACCCGAGGTTGAAGTATATCACGCCGTGCTTGGCGCTGTCCAGCAGTTCTTGCAAGTTCTGTAGCGACCGATATAGTTAAACATAAGTGCTATAAAGGGAGACAGTTCACACAAATAAGTGTTTGCTCTAGTGTTGACGTTCGTGATTATGAGGCTACACCAGAATAATTATGTTTTGACAATCGACAAGATTAGTAGCTCTAATTTGTTCGGTTAGCAATTAATATTCATTAAGGTGGCTTGCCCGCTGCTGGGTATGGTAAGGTTCCCAGAAACCGTTTTTCTCCTGCAGTCGAGGTAAAAAGAAGTGATCAAAAATGTAAATATCGAATAAATTTTACGATTGTATAATTAATTAGTTGTTCAAGAACTCAGACTTAATAAATATTATTTGTTCAATATTTGCCCATCACGCAAAGGCATCCGCTAAGGGTGGAACTTAATTACTGATACATTATTATGTAAATAAAGTTATTATGAATATTCATAATTTCCGTTCAGCTAGGTACCTAACTCGTACATAAACAATGACTTAATGAAGCGAAAAGGTATCTACCTGAGTATCTACAACTGTTTCTTTGAGTGCATGAGATACTGGGTTTAATCTCGAACTTAAGTGTTCCTAGCAAACGTTCTATGTTTACATTATGTTATGTGTATTTTCGAAGAAATTGAGGGACCTGTGTACTCTATTCTTGTTAAGTTTTTCTTAAAAGTAGAACGAGTACGTGAGAGAGCAATAAACTAGCTGATCTTCTAGCAAACAAACAAGGGCTGGATACAATACACGTCTCCTTATCTCATACATTTGTACACAAGTATTATGAGTTAATAGATTTATTTCTCAATATTCCACCGAGCCTACTTTGAAGCTTATCTTTTACGAGAACATTTCAATTGACTCTGGTCTGAAATAGAAGTTAAGTCGCGTCTGATGGAAACGTCAGTAATACATTAGTTTATGATGGTGTTACCGCGCCGGCAGCGCTCTGCCTCACTCGACTATAAAATGGTTCAGTTCTGTTACGAAATGGGGTCACGAACTATCTGATCCATTGGATTTATATCATTTAATTCATTCAAAAATCTAAACTACGCACGTTCGTAGTTCAAGTAATGGTGTGCGCACACGGCTCCGGTTACACGCACTACACATGAAAGTGTTCAGTAAGAAGCTCAACGCTTGCATCGATAACAGCGCGGTGTTCACCGACGTGCTACAGGGATTGCATTCAGTACAACTACTGCTACACGTCGATGGCATCTATCGACAACATCGTACGATGCAACAAAGTAACAAGTGCAATAAAGACGCAGTTGGCGTTGTACAGCACGGCCTGGCGAGGAATTGCAATCTCTACATGAGTCGGAGCTAGTGTTAGCATAGACTGATACAGAAGCGTCTTGCTTTAGTGTTTGGTGGCCCGAGGGACCATGATTGTTAACACTTGGCCGCGATACCCACTGGTCCGGGGACTACCTTGTGTTTCTACAAAATATGATCAGAGCAGTTAAACGTTTAATACGTTTGTTTTTAAATAATACTTAGTACTTGGAAAGTGAGCTTAGCTCTCGAGCTCTAGCGATGAGCATCAACCCTTCCACACAATCTACGAACACTTGTTGCTTCAGAAATAATCGGCTTATATGTACTGAGCCATGAGGACTTAGTCTTAGTACTACTGTTGAATAATATACAGGGTTATTTGTAAAACAATGACAACCATGCAAGACTGTATTACCATCATCATAAACAACAACTTTTGTTCTATAAATTTTTACAGAATCAAGCAACGCAAGCGCATTGAAGCGAATGACCGACTGAAGGATTTCCGTAAAATTGTAAATAGGTCAAGTACAAACACCCCCGCCGCCCTAACCCCGCTCCCCTCGCTATTTTACTATCGCTTTCGTTTGCTTCGCATAGACCTCGTAACATTTAGAGCGTTCAATTTAAATGTTTTTATTTTTGTATGAAAATCTGATGAAAAAAAATATGATAATTTTTTAAATGTCATAGAACAAAAGTTGTTGATTATGATGTTAGTAACATAGTCCTGAGAGGTTGTCATTGTTTTACAAATAACCCTGTATACCATATTAATTACATTCACCCCCCACTGATTAACTGCCCCATTGGTCTCGTGGTCGCAAGCGCGACTGATGAGCACGGGGTCCTGGGTTCGATTCCCGAGTCGGGCAAAAATTGTTGTTGGGTTTTTCCATTACGAATTTCTCAGTAGCAGCCCGGAGTTTGGAAGTTGGTGGTGTGACACCACAGTGCCTCGGAAAGCACGTAAAGCCGTTGGTCCCGGCTGTCATTCGTAGATCTTTGACAGTCGTTACGGATAGTCAGTAGCCAGAAAGTCTGACAATCAGTCTTACGAAGAGGTATCGTGTTGCCCAGTAACTGGGTTGTGGAGGTCAGATAGGCAGTCGCTCTTTGTAAAACACTGGTACTCAGCTGTATCCGGTTAGACTGGAAGCCAACCCCAACATAGTTGGGATAAGGCTAAGTAGATGATGATGATTAATTACATTGACAACAGTCCACTAACCTTAGGTAGCGATGCATCAGATCCTTGTATATGATGACCTCCTACGTACTTGGCGTTGTTTGGCAGGGGTAGCCCCTGGCCGAGTAGCGGTTGAGAGTTTATCAGCAGCATGGAGCCATCGTACACCAGCTGGTCGTACTGGGGCGGCGTGCGCCCGCGCAGCTGAATCGCGAGCTGGTAGATCTCATAGTAGGAAGGGGACTCCACGTAGTACATCAAGTAGCTGTGAGGGAGAGGATGGTCGTGTTTCATAGCTGTGTTTATTTTGAGACCAGATACAGGTGGAAACTACGAAAAAATGGAATGGCACTACCAGAGACTTGTGATGACCAGTCTTACAATATTCTAACATAATATTTAGTGTGATAAATGTAGATAATACATTAAGTCTACCTTTATCGAATTGTGTAGTGAAGTGTTCACAAAAAGAAACACTGAAAGAGTCCTTCAGTAGACGGCCAGGTATGCAGACGTTATGATGAACAACATTGCCATTCTCATTACGTGCAGTCTGCATATTTAATGGCAATTTAAAATGATTGAAACGTCACGTCTTCATACGAGTACACTTGTTACCAATTACTCCTGCCGGTCAGTGCCCTGCTTCACAGTGGACGCAAACTGGATACACTCATATACTGACGTGATACAACTACGTCGGTTTTATTAAATTCTGTTTTCTGTACAATAATAATTGATATCGAATAAGCCCAGTGTCAGCTTATAATTGTATCGCTGCGAGGCAAACGCAACTTTATACACAGAAAAAGAACGAGCTGAGCACGGTCACTCACACAGATACCTAGTAGGTATAATACATTTGATATCCAGTGTATTGCGGAGTTCCGTTTTTATCATGGATCTATATGTCTATCCGTTTTATTAAACATATCCAATTTAACTTAATTCTCCTGTGATTTAAGTGTCAAAGCATTTGACACAAAACTCACATGCTCACATGGTACATAGGTAATCTACACAGACCTTCATCTTTATCCCCCGACGCAAAAACGATGAGGTGTAATAAGTTTGACATGTCTGTGTGTGGCTGTCTGTGGCATCGTAGCTCCTGAACGCATGAACTGATTTTGATTTAGTTTTTTTTGTTTGAAAGGTATATGAGTCGGGAGTGTTCTTAGCTATGTAAATTGCTTCAGCGGTTTCAAAGTTATCAGCTCTTTTGTTAGCTGCGGTAGGGATGTTTATTTTTCTGTCGGGGGTTATTAAAGATTTTTAATTATGTGTTTTAAACTATATGGATGATCTCACGGTACTTAGTCAGTAAAGAGTTCAAGAACACTGAACTTGACAAACGGACTGACGTTCACAATACAATTAGTTTTATTGTAATAGGACTATACCCATTCTCTATATACGTTGACATAATCAATTTGTCCAATTCTACAAATATTACCACACAAAGACTCTTTGAAGCCTTTAAAGATTCTCAAAGAAATCGAAATTATCTCCTAATCACACACACCATTATTACAATGACAAATCCAAGGTCTATACCCACTATACCCAAGCGGAGAGGTACGCCTGTCTCGCGATCCTGTACAGCCGGTCCCCCATATCGGGCGGCGAGGTCGGCGCGGCAGTGGCCACCAGGTCTACGTAGTGCGTGGGGCTGCTGGCTTCGTGCACTAGTCGCAAGCTCATCCAGGACGCGTCCACCGAGCTGTACCACACCAGAGGACAGCCAAAGACAGCTGCCAACCTGGAAAAGTTATAGGTTTACCAAGAGCTCGTTCACACTAAGGCTGCGGATGAAGAGCAGATTCAACATTTTCATTGCCCGGAGCCGTGGCCCGGCCAGAGCCGGACAAAAGGTACTCAATGTATTCATGCATTGATTAATCAATTCGCTAAATGCTACAGTGAATTGATCAAGAACTCAAGACGTGGCTCCATTTTAACACGTAGTAATATGATCGCTGTCGAGTACCGGCGTATCTGTTGTCAAGCGAGGATCCACTGTTATGGGCACTGTAGGTATGCCCACAACCCTAATTTTAAAGTGAGTCAAGTCCAAGTCACTCAGTCAGTCAGTCAATTTCAATTAGACCATTTACAGGCACTTTTGAATTGTCAAGAAGTTACAGTTTAAAGTTGAAACTTGCTCGTTCCAAAACGTAGTTCTCTATGGAGTAGAACGAGCAAGAAACTCCATGGGCACTCTTTTCCTTCAATTTGGTTTTTACAAAAAACTTGGTTACAATATTCTTACTGTAACTACTTCGGTAGCCTAGTGGTCCTAAGCGCGACTGCTACGCTAGAGGTCTTGGGTTCGATTCTCAGGTCGAGCAAAAAGTGATATGGGGTTTTTCTATGAAATTCTCAGTAGCAGCTCGGAGTTAGAATTTGTGCCCGGTTAATGGCAATAGGCTCGCCCCCTAAACATACCGGCGAACTGTGGGTGTACATTGTTACACCTCTGCCTAACCCTTCGGGGAATACAGGCGTGATGGTGTGTTATGTGTAATATTCTTATTGCTTCTGTATATGAAAACAATGAAGATGAATATAAAACAATAAAAAAAAATTATATACTAGTAATAGTGTAGTAGTAGCTATGGCAGATAAGAGATGACCGATCCCGACTGACAGCGCCCCTTCACGAACATGACGCGCGCATCAGCACCATTCAGCTCAACCATCTTGAAGGGAACTGAACGATCCAATGCACGCGCCACCATCAGCGAGATATTTAAGTGAGTATGGCAAAGCTCTCAACCGCCATGCTAATGATGTCCAACACATAGTAACTTAAAAAAATAAACAAGTGGCTCCATGGTACTCACATTTACAAAAATTTGTATAAATGATGTTAACGTACATAGAACTAAGGTTTTCAGTGAACCTATTCGACCGATGAGGTGTAGTATGTAAAAAGAAAAAAAAGGAAACGGTAATAATAGCGGTACAAGCGGTACTTGTTTTAAAAGATAAAGTTTTTTCCGAACATGCATAATATTTTCATAAATATATTGACAAGATACCGTCATGATATTAATTTTTTTAAAGAATTCTCTTGAAGATCTGCAAAGATTATTATTGACAGCCCTCTTTTGCAGAATAAAAATAGAATCTATATCTGCAGACCACCCCCAAAGCAGAATACCGTAAGACATAATGCTATGAAAGTAGCTAAAATAGACCAGTCTCGCGGTGTCTACGTCTGTTAATTGTCGGATTTTCCTGACAGCGTAAGCGGCTGAACATAACCTCCCTGCAAGGGATGTTAAGTGAGGACCCCACTGCAGTTTTGAGTCAAGCGTAACCCTCAAGAAAACTGTCTTTTTGACGGATTCGAGTATGTCTTTATTATATATTCTCTAACGTTCGGTAAAGCATTTAGTTTTCTTCTCATTTAACACTAAGTTATTTCTGGTAAACCAATGATGAACCTTAAAGTATCATCAGCAAATAACCAAGAGCTCGTTCACACTAAGGCTGCGGATGAAGAGCAGATTCAACATTTTCATTGCCCGGAGCCGTGGCCCGGCCAGAGCCGGACAAAAGGTACTCAATGTATTCATGCATTGATTAATCAATTCGCTAAATGCTACAGTGAATTGATCAAGAACTCAAGACGTGGCTCCATTTTAACACGTAGTAATATGATCGCTGTCGAGTACCGGCGTATCTGTTGTCAAGCGAGGATCCACTGTTATGGGCACTGTAGGTATGCCCACAACCCTAATTTTAAAGTGAGTCAAGTCCAAGTCACTCAGTCAGTCAGTCAATTTCAATTAGACCATTTACAGGCACTTTTGAATTGTCAAGAAGTTACAGTTTAAAGTTGAAACTTGCTCGTTCCAAAACGTAGTTCTCTATGGAGTAGAACGAGCAAGAAACTCCATGGGCACTCTTTTCCTTCAATTTGGTTTTTACAAAAAACTTGGTTACAATATTCTTACTGTAACTACTTCGGTAGCCTAGTGGTCCTAAGCGCGACTGCTACGCTAGAGGTCTTGGGTTCGATTCTCAGGTCGAGCAAAAAGTGATATGGGGTTTTTCTATGAAATTCTCAGTAGCAGCTCGGAGTTAGAATTTGTGCCCGGTTAATGGCAATAGGCTCGCCCCCTAAACATACCGGCGAACTGTGGGTGTACATTGTTACACCTCTGCCTAACCCTTCGGGGAATACAGGCGTGATGGTGTGTTATGTGTAATATTCTTATTGCTTCTGTATATGAAAACAATGAAGATGAATATAAAACAATAAAAAAAAATTATATACTAGTAATAGTGTAGTAGTAGCTATGGCAGATAAGAGATGACCGATCCCGACTGACAGCGCCCCTTCACGAACATGACGCGCGCATCAGCACCATTCAGCTCAACCATCTTGAAGGGAACTGAACGATCCAATGCACGCGCCACCATCAGCGAGATATTTAAGTGAGTATGGCAAAGCTCTCAACCGCCATGCTAATGATGTCCAACACATAGTAACTTAAAAAAATAAACAAGTGGCTCCATGGTACTCACATTTACAAAAATTTGTATAAATGATGTTAACGTACATAGAACTAAGGTTTTCAGTGAACCTATTCGACCGATGAGGTGTAGTATGTAAAAAGAAAAAAAAGGAAACGGTAATAATAGCGGTACAAGCGGTACTTGTTTTAAAAGATAAAGTTTTTTCCGAACATGCATAATATTTTCATAAATATATTGACAAGATACCGTCATGATATTAATTTTTTTAAAGAATTCTCTTGAAGATCTGCAAAGATTATTATTGACAGCCCTCTTTTGCAGAATAAAAATAGAATCTATATCTGCAGACCACCCCCAAAGCAGAATACCGTAAGACATAATGCTATGAAAGTAGCTAAAATAGACCAGTCTCGCGGTGTCTACGTCTGTTAATTGTCGGATTTTCCTGACAGCGTAAGCGGCTGAACATAACCTCCCTGCAAGGGATGTTAAGTGAGGACCCCACTGCAGTTTTGAGTCAAGCGTAACCCTCAAGAAAACTGTCTTTTTGACGGATTCGAGTATGTCTTTATTATATATTCTCTAACGTTCGGTAAAGCATTTAGTTTTCTTCTCATTTAACACTAAGTTATTTCTGGTAAACCAATGATGAACCTTAAAGTATCATCAGCAAATAACACCATTTGAGGATGGTTTTTGGCGCAGTGACTGACTGATTGGCTGCTGCTGCCGCGCGGAACAAATATTTGTAAGGTCTAGAGATAGTTGTTTCGGTTCTGGCTGTTTGTGTATGTGAGTTTATATGTTTGTAAATGATACAGGAGAAGTAGGGCAACGTTTTGTTAAAAAAAGCTTGAATATTTTATTTAAAGCAGAAGCACCTAAATGACATTATTTGGTGTAAAAACTGGTATTGCTTTACTTATGCCACTTTTTAATTGAATGTGAGCTTTGAAGTTTTATCATAATCAGTTAAAGATTCTCTAGATGTGATATTCCGTTCGTGATAGTCCAACTCGCACTTGGGCAATTTTAGGTGATCACATTCTTTTTGAGGTCTGAATCCGCGCCTGTCTATTGTCCCGCTACCTCGGTGGACATTACGATTTGTATTGAAAGAGCTCATCGGAAATACGACAAATCTTTTTATTTGGCGCATTGTTCGGCTATCATCTCGGACTAAGCTGATTGGAATTCATTTCTCTTATTTTATTTTTTTACCTTCTGTTATAAATTATATACCTATAGTTTGTATGGATTGAAGACAAAAGAATCCTCTGAATTGAAAGCAATTTGTTTTTGTATTTCAAAAAATTATGTAGGTGTACAGTAATATCTAATATTTATAATGATATCGAATGTCTATAGATAAGATTATTTACTTTTATTCTTACCAGTGCTGCACTACCATGATTAACTACAATTAAATGGCCGCCGGTTACTCTGGTCACCACCAAGTTGACCCACAACGGGCCGAACCTGCATTGGACTTGGATACAGAAAAAGGGCTGCCTGATGACCTGCTTGTATTCCACTTCACACTAGTACCACTTACGGGGCCAACAGTCCGCTGTAGTACCACTCAGCGACTACGACGTCGAACCCTTCAGCAGTGTCCTTCAGCAGCGTCTGCACGTCAGGGTGACGTAGTGCTCGCTCGGCAGTGCTCGCGCCGTCCAGCAGGAGCCGGTGCGACGGCAGGCGGGCCGAGGCCAGCTCGGGAAGGCGAGGGTTACTGCTGGATGCTGCAAGGAATTCATATGAGGACCTACCCTATATTATGACGAAGGGAACTTCAAATCATTATTTACTACATTTTGCATATCGTTAGCAGAAGAAAATGATCGTCCAAAATATTGTTATTAATATATTAAACTTTGGGTAAACCATATGAACGTGCAGTACAAACCCGCGACTTCGCCCGCGGCTGAGCTGATATCTATCACCTCGAGGCGCTCAGTCGCCCTCACTCTCGTGAATGTTGTAATGTATGTCACCTGCAAAAGACACATCAGCATTACAAAGTGATGTAACTGTCCGATTTCCGGAGACCTTGCAGCATACCCAATGCACTGATTTTGTTGTTTATAGGTATATATAGTTATAAACCCAATTTACAACCCTCTGCTAAACTGCTGTAGCCCTGACTTTATAATATGACAGCCGGAGATCATAATTTAAAAAATTGTCTCATTAAAATCAAAACGTTCACTAAAAGGACACTGATTCTTCATTAGATCTTTTTTTGACTCTGTTATTTCAATGTCGGCTGTCGTCGGCTTAGAGCGACCTTGGATGTGGCTTACGGGCAATTAGAAGAGTCGAAATACTAGACGAGCACAACTCCTGAAAGCCTGTAAAGGTCAAGGTTTCTAAATGCTGCTCATAGAAGTCGTAGTGGCCAATTTGAAGGATGAGCGTGTTGTTAACATGCGAACTTTAGACCAAGCGTGACTCAGATAAGCTGTTTCACTAAGTGAAATAGTCTCTTTATAAATCAATTAAAAATAGTATGTACTGATGTTGTTAAATTGGCAAGAAATGGGCAGAAACATACATTATGTCCACCATTGAGCAAGGTCTTCACGAGGTGGTCCCCGAGCAGGGTGTGGCTCCGGCTGGCGACGGGGAACACCACAAGCATCCTTTTACACGCACACACATGCACCAACACACACAACAATAACACATAACTATACAACCACATTACACATTCAAGTTAAACACTACTTTTAATTTCGTTTTTTTTTTAATTGTTAATATGTACTTTAAATGACTTTCATTACTTTAAAATGTGATTAGGTTCAGGAATGTTTTCAATTTCATTAGTATTCAAAATATAATATTTTATGTAAGTTATTTTTTGTATTAAAGTTATTTAGCTGTAAATATATCCGTGTACAGTTTCGGTGGTGTTCTGCCTGATAACAGATAAGGACTGTCAGTTGATACATTGCCGCGGCACAGGTGCACACATAGCTGGGCACTACTTCACCTGTGTCTTATCAGATCAAGATAGTTTGTCTGTTTGTTTGTATTGTTTTAATGCATTGATAAAGTTGAAAAAGGATGATTATAGTACATAAAGTCAAAATCTCTCCCATAATCTAAGGCATATACGTAAGTAACGATTACAGTCACATGCAACGCGAACTGTTTCCTACGTTTGAAACATTGGTATGCTCTGTATCAGACTTAATACAAGTATTTTGGAACCACTTTTTACAGATTAGTTTTTGCCCGGCTGCCGGAAACTTAGAAAACAAAAACAAAATTGTTTCTCTAAAAAGCTTGTTTTATTAGATGTGAGTGACGTGTGGCAGGCACAGCGTGCGGCGTGTAATCTGTGTCACGTTTACAATAACTTTAGTATTCATGTCAGTCGCTATCAGCCTGATAAGCAAGATGACTGATAAGTCGTGGGAGTTTCTAGTGGTTATCAGTCATTTTATGATACGGATTCTCACGTATTAACCAATACATCATATTTTAGGATAACATAATTCCCCGGGCGTCTGGTTGGTCACAGACACACATACAGGGTGGGTGCGGAGCTGCAGACGGGCGCGCGTTCCTGGCCTACCCTCTCCCCTGGTCTATTGGAGCTCGTCCTGACCGGTACATCCCGCTATCATTGTTATTGACATTACTTTCGGATGTCGTTCTAAACAAACAGGATGTAATAATGGAGGCTATTCAATATAATTATCGGAACATCCGTACAATCTGAGAAAAGAAGCTTTGAAGTAGACAAGTGGGTGGGGGTGCGGCGCGAGCGGTTACTACTCGGACTTCCGACCATTAAGGTGTTCTACTTGCTCTACAGGTAGTGACCACCCGAGAAAGTCTTACTATTTAGGGCAAACACCAAACTTTTTATATACTTTTAATTCGTTTTTTTCATAAGCAAACTGTCTGACGTCAATTTCATTGTACTTTAATAAGACTTATAACCTGAGTGAAGTTTTCCTTAGAGTGTGAGTAGCGGTACGGTTCGCAATGATGAAGGAAGGTGCCGATCTAGTGATGTGCAGGAGGCAAGTGTGTGAGCTGATGACATGATGAAACAAGTCATACATTGCCTCTTCTACAATAAACTTATCAAAAAATCTGTTATAACCTGTATTTATTTATATAAATGAATAACAATTGTTTATTCTCTAGATTTTAAGTTAACACCAAGTCGCTGTGCGCTACCAGAGTCCATACCTGTACTTTAGCTTTAAGGCTTTTGTAACATCTTTTACACACATTATGGTACGCAAATAAATGAATATGAATAAATTGTTAGAAACACATTGAATGCTACTTTGTGGAAGATCACAATACAGAACAAGTAATTAATAAATGCATTACTTTTTAGCAATTTCTATTTGCAGAATACATAAATATGTCAGTTTGACAGGTTTTATATGAAAAATGCTTGAAACCGCCATGTTTATTCTTCAGATAAAAGTTAGCTCAAAAATTCAGTCCTTAATTAGAAGGATACGATACCTCGATATAATACCTACGATACTAAGATATCTCGCGAAGTTTGCAGTACTTCGAGCAAATTTGCCTTCAATCCTGCTACTTTGGTAAACGGAGACGTCTGAGGCTTGTAATTAGCAATTTAGATATTTATTATTGTTATTAAACTGTAAGCTTTCCTCAAATAAGCTAAATCTATACTAATATTACAAAGTCGAAGAGATTGTTTGTTTGTTTGGTTGAACGCGCTAATCTCGCTACTACTGGTTTAAATTGTAAAAAATATTTTTGTGTTGGGGGTTGTATATCGAGGAAGGCTTTAGACTTTTTAACATCCCGCTACGACACACGGTAGAGGAGCAGTAACCAAAGACGTAACTTAACGCGGATGTTTCGGGAGGTTGCTGCACCTCATCGGGCGGGAGGAAACGTCCGGGTGTCACCATTGCGTGGATCGCCCCGAGGATACGGTGGAGCACACCGTGGCGGTGAGCCCCGCTTGGGCGGAGCATCGCCGAGTCCTCGTGGCGGCCATCGGCGGCGGTGAACTCTCGCGCCCGGCCCTGGTGCAAGCCATTGTCCGGAGCGAGAGGGAATGGGATGCAGTCGCCTCCTTCTGCGAGGCAGTAATGCTTGAGAAGGAGGCGGCGGGACGGCTGAGACAGAGGTTCTCGCGTCCCAGCCGCCGCGGTAGACGCTCCGGACGTCGGGAGCCCCGAGACGACTCCCGGCCACCGTAGATACGGGCCTGTGGACGGTGAGCAATGGGTAGCTCACCGTCCTTACGTTGCATAACGACAGGCCGTGTCGACGGCGCGTTCGTGTTCCACGCGCGCCTCAAAGAGATGTCAGCATAGGGAAGGGGCCACTGACGGCCGATGCCTGCCGGAGCTGCGGGTTGTTCGTAAGCGATACCGCGCCCCCGGAACGCAAAGGGCACAAGAAGGAACATGGGTGGGTTTTAGTCAGTAAAAGTCTGACACTCCCTCCCGCCTCGCCCAGGGCGGCAGAAGTTATTTGATGATTTCCCACGCCCCCAAAAAAAAAAAAAAAACGCGGATGAAAAAAACTATTGAATAAAAAAAAGCTATTAAATAGATAAAGGTGACTCTGACCTGGTTGAAAAGGCTAATTATGAAACTCACAAGTGTTGGTGGAGTGATGTTATAGTCTAGATATTTGTTATTCAGCTTACAGTCTCACATCCAAATTAACGACTACGTAGAAGGTACTGGGTACCTATCTAAAGTTAACAAAACAACAATTTCTTCATCGAACTAATTAACATAAAACAAATATTTTCTTACCATATTTCTTTTTAAATAACAACTAACATTTCTTTAGAAAACCAAACAAATTAAAGCATATCCTAGTACATATGAAATGTTAATCATAAGAACAACTAGTACCTATCGTCATACTCTGTTATTGCGCTAACTATGTACCTAAGTAAGAAGTAATCATGCAAATGCGATCTGTAAGTTATTTATTTATAAGCCGTCTTAGTGTACTTGGGTAGGTTCTAAATAAATCTACATTTAGTCAGAGGGAACAGTATTAAAACTTGCTGCGCTACGTTCCTGTGGTGGCGCCGCGAATGGGGCGTGGGCCAGCCTACGTGTAGGTTTCCTTTTTCCCTGTGATTGTGACCATACAACTATTACAGTTAATTTACACAGAGCGTAATATTCCGACTTGATATAATTAACGAGTGCAATAATACTTTATCATCATTACGAGGCGGCTGCAAGGTCGGATGTTCTGCGGTCGTAATAAATGAAGGATGCCGTGGCCTTGGGGCATGTGGGTCAGGGCCCCGCGGTCCCGGCCTGGCTGGGGAAGTCTTTGGGAAGTGTACTGTGTTCATCTCGTTGAACACGGAAATAAAATGAAATCCAAATTAATTAAATATCCGTTTGAAGGATTGAGAATTATGATGAGAACTCTTTTGTCGGTTTCTTACAAGCACTAAGAAACCGACAAGGTATGTTCCGACGTTTGTTGGTGGGTTGGTCGCTTTTTGTTTTAATTTTCACAGAGCATCAGCATTGAGCATGCGCGGTCAATATTTCAGACATTGCTATAAGAAGAGAAGTTGTTACTATTCCAAGAGTGAACTCTATTGCCGTCGATAATATCATATCTACTAACTGCGTCGGTCCTGGGATTTTTTCATGATAATGTTATACACGCAGTTCTATTGTTTCACAACACTATTAGGAAAGCGCCGTGTAAAGGTTGATCCTGCCACTCTTAAGCCAAATAAGTTGTATGTATTTGTATGTCACAGTCCAAATAATCTGCTAATAATAACTAGTTAATTGAGCAGTGTCACAGTCGGAGCACTCCCATTAAGAGTAGCTTGTGTCACAGCTGAGATCCTGCCACGCTCTGCCTGCCTTGCGGTTGGAGCCGTCATTGATAACCAATACCGTTAGTCTCGTGGTCGCTTTAACCTTGATCGGCACATTGTGTAGAACAGGCGTCCTCTTTGTTATGCTAACTCATTTGAAATAGTACACTTAGTTCCCAGACCGTCATGTTCTTGAACCGTTTATAAAAGTAACAAAGAATGAGTTTTCTACAAATTGATGTTTTTGAACTATACCAATATTCCAAAAAAACGTCGGCGTTTAAAGCAAGATAAAGAATTCTTTCTACTAACAAAATCAAACAGTTGGAGGTAATTGACGAAAATAATATCAAATTATTATTATTAATTAGAAAACCGATTTTCTCCGAGGTGTGCACAAGAAACTGTCGCTCACTGCCATGCCCGGCGGAGATGTGTGTCATCGGCTCACGCTTGACGGCGCTTGCGCATCTCCCAAACCAGACCACTAGATCGCAGCACTCAGCTCCTATCCCCTATAGGTTTGAACCATCGACTATAGGTTTACATAAATACTCGATTATGGTGACGTATGAACCTACAGACAGGCCACACGCACCGCGCGGGCGCGGCGGGATTCCATGTCGAAAACATTTACAAACAAGGTGTGTCTGCAACGAAGAGTCTGCTCTTTGCTAACAAACTCAATGCTCTGTTCCAGTTGCTTGACTCCGACGTTGAGTGTTGCGTACGGTACCTCGTACAGCCGTACATTTAGCGACAACTTCATAAGCTCTAAATTGCCTCTGGTGCAGTCCGCCACCGCCGCCGCCGTGTATATGTCCCAGGTTTTTGATAAAATCAAAATTGTTACTTTAGTTTGTTTCAAACCTGACAAAATCCAGTATTTTGATCAATAACCTGCACTTGGGTAGGTTTATGATAAAATTTAAGCGATCGAATGGAAGACGGTTGAGGATAAATCACTATTTATCCTAACCATTTTTACAAAAGCCATGTATGTGATTCTGTCACGGCTCCGGCGCGGCGCTGCAGGGCTCCGGCGATCCCACCCACGCAAGCTTATCGTCGTCAATGGTTTTAACGCTCATCACCGCAGCTTCGGCTCAGCTTCAGCCACGGCGGCGGAGGTTAAAGCCACCTCCTCCTCAGCTCGCGGCCCATTCGGCCGTCCAGGCCCACGCGGGCTTGAATTACACTCTAGGGGTAGGGCAGATAAGACCACGTGGAGTCGGTTTTGCAGCGATTTGTTTCTGTCACTAACTTTTGAAGCACAACATAATTATACACAAATAAATCATTTTTTATTGTCTAATGGTATTATTTATTAAAAGAAACAAAAACCGACACGGTACATACATACATAAACTCACGCCTTTTCCCATGGGGGTAGGCAGAAACCACAGAACGCCACCTGCTACGATCCTTACATTGGCCGACACGGTTTTTATCATAAAACTAAACCAGTCTAGATATTTGATCAAAAAACTGTATTTTTTCAGGTTTATGATAAAATAAAGTAACAATTTCGTCTTCTGCCGGTTCTTCATCAAAAACCTAGGTTTTTGATGAAAATCTGATTTGGTCATAAACCTTCGACATATACATAATTGTACATCCTTTTTTCTTTCTGTAAGTTATGTACTTGTTGCGAAATCGAAATGATTGCATGAAGCGATGTCGACATTAATTACGTTCTACGGTACGGTTTTAGAAATAGATTCTAATAACAATATGGTAAGAGAGCGTAACGGCACACCTACAGCTACTCTTTTTTAAGAAAGCATTCCTATAATAAAGGTCATACTTTACACGGTCATTTCTAATTTCAGTCCTGTCTGGTTGGCCCGGAACCCGTCCCGACCGTATGTACCGAAATTATGATTGTAACAAAAGCAAATCGTTGTAACCAAATTGTAACCACTTAGACCAATCTGGCGCATAAAAATTCGCTCGGTGATTCTCTCCACCCTGCCTGTTGGCTTCTCTCGTGTACTTGCCAGTTCATGACATTCTGAATAAAGTGCAGAACTTGCTGGTCAGACAGCAGTTCCGCATTCTCCAATCAGTCAATACGTGGTTTCTGCTATGAACGTCAGACATTTTTGGAATGCGACCACAGCCGTCAACATCTCAATAAAGTCTCAGTTTGATACTTATTATAGTTCGTGGACGACACGCACCTCACGCGCGTCATGGCGGCGGCGGTACGCGCCAACAGAGAACCGGCGAGCGCGGCCGCGGGCGCAAGCGATGCGAGCACACGGGTATTTGTGGACCACTCTGATTTATGTGCGCAATGTGCTCAGAACAGTTCGCAACATGACAGATAGTGGAGTACAACTGGGCTGTTGACACTTGCAGAAGTAAGTGTTAGACGTCACGATGTGCTGTTTAGCGTGTCCTACATATTATCTAGGCTAGACTCGCCAAAGATTAATTCCTAGATCTTCTATAGACTAAGCTAGGTTTCAACAACACCAATTAACATAATTATACTCCTTCAGGACACCCTGTTAGTAAAGTGGCCCTTATTTTACCGCTTCTAGCTTCATAATATAGCGCATTGTTGACGCGTCTTTTTATATTATAGGTACTACAGCACTAATGCCGTAATGGCCGTTTTTTTTTAATACCAGCAAAGAGTTTTGTTTGGTCTTATGTCTAAATATTTTGTGAATAAATGAACTAAGTGTGTAAATTAAATATTTTAATTTAATGTAAATAAATAAACATTACATTTCATCAAACAATTATTTTGCGTCAAAAACTTTTCAGTAATGTGTGTTCTTTATACAAAAGTATTCGATTATTGTATTTTTAAATATCAGGCTGTGACGCGGCTTCGTCAGTTTGCCTCGGAGCGCGGGCGGGGGCGGGGGCGGGGGCAGCCTGGTTTAAAGTTGGAATAAAACAACAACGCATCGTGTTTCACAATCTTCATAGTTATGTTTATGAGAATTTTTATTTAGTTTTCGTCCTTAATGTCAAGAAAAACGTTTTATGAAACCAGTGGGCTTGTTATCATTAGAATCTCGGCTCCATTACGCCCCCATCTACGGCTCGCGGTGCAATTCGGACTTGATGGTAGTAACAAATTTAAGCTGCAAGTTTCAACAGAATGTGCTATTGAAAAGCTTGCAAACATTTCAATTTTCCACCAGCATAGAATGTAAAGCATCATGGTTCGTATGTACAACGTTAGGCACTACAAAGCTACGTTCATTCATTATTACGACTAGTTATACAATGTAAGTCAGGGTATGGGCGTCAAGGACAGTGGTCGCAGTCACGCGATCCGTTCACGAAACCTGCAAGCCTACGCCACTGCCCGTCGGCGTCACGCCGCCGCGCCGCCGCCGCTCACCGGCCGCGTCACGTCACTCAGGGGCGACGCGTGCTGCCGCGGCTCGTATTTCATTCATATGCTGCGATTACAGGGCATTACACAATATCAGCAAACATAAAGTGGTTGAGTTTGAATAATTTATGTATGAATGCTGAATGTTGTAAGTACTCAGTATTACAAGTTATTATTTGTCTTCTTTAATTAAGTTGAAGGTAGGAAGGTGAAACACACCTGCGTCGGAAACATAAAGGAGCTCAAAACATTCGCTTTGGAAACCAAACACTCCTTATCGTGCACCGAACTGAATTTACTTCACGATATTAGTTTTATATTCTGAGCGCAAATGAGAAAACTCGGCGCGCCGGACATCGATTACCTTTGGCATACCCATTGCTCGCTCGCTGAAATAAACCTAGCCACGTGAAAAATTACAGCCATCAATGTATGTCGAAATATTTTAATAGAATATTTCTTTGGTAGGTACGGATACCTATGGATTTTAGGGTTCCCCACTGAACATTTTGACTTTATAGGTGTAATAAAGTTTATTTCGCTTGACTTGGCACACTAGTGACTCACAGTAGTACGTGCGGTAGGTACGTACTTACTGCACTTTACAATCATTTTGTCAATCCTCTAAAATTATAATTAAGGCCCTGTCGTAAGCAAATATTTAGGTAATTGACAATAACGCATCGCGGCAACAAATAAGATTCAAAATAGCGATACGTTTGATGTTAGTTGAATTGGATAACGACAAAAAAAACGGTGAAGTTTTCTTAAAAATGTAAAAAAAATACACGGCTCAGTGGAATAATTTATTGGTATGTCTTTAGTTCATGAAATTACCTACAATGTTATTACATAAAATTATATAGTTTACGGTCAAAATTTTGAGATGAATGCGACGAAAAAAAAAATTGTATGCATGTTGTTGTTGTTGTATTGTATTGTATTGAAAGTTTAATAGTATCATGAAATATTTATAGGTAAATCATTTCTTTGAACCCTTGACAATACACTTAATTTTTTTCAGGCTTGTAATATCTACCAATACGCTAGGCTATGCGACAAAAAATGTGTGTTTTACGGTGTTTTGTGTTCGGATAGCCTTAAATAAAAGTATGTAGCAACGGCAGCTCCTCGGTGAGGAAAATTCATGTATTAGTTAAAAGTGTTATGCGCTCTGTCAGTGTGCACGTGAAGTGCTGATGTCTTATAGTAGACGCAGTAAGCAGAACATCCAGGCAGCGCCTAAACTGAGCCTCTCGTGAGCTCGGCTATGCGGGAGCTGGTCTACGTACAATCTATTAATTTCCTATTTAAGTAACTTTATCTATCTACACTAGTAAGCAACTATTCAACGATAAACAATAAACAATATCCATTGTCGCAATTTTTGCAAGTGCCAGGTAATTCTCAAGGAATTCATAGAAAGTGACACAGATATGTTGTCCCGGTTAACTACCACACACCAAACACTTCTCACATATTTGCCTGCAGCCAGCATTTGTATTGACAACTTAATAGGCGCTTACGATGCCCCCAGGGGGCGCTTAGCTAGTGTCGTTTACTGATATCGTGTAGTCGGAATGTTCCCCGGTGATCGGTGTCGGCGATGCCCCGCGGCCGCCGTCGTGTCGGGTTTCTACTGCATTTCCTCGTGTCGAGGATGTTTGCAATAACATGTGAGTACGCAAAGTGTTAGCAAATATACCAGTGTATCTCTTCCGCACATTATACATGATACGTTTTTTCTGAATTACTACTTAAAGGTGGAAGTAGTCATGAATAACAACTCGTCTATTCGGTTATTTTTCTTAATGTCGGCAACGTCTAAAATGAAACCCTTCAGATGAGAAATGAACTTAGCACAACTAACAATCTTTCAACTATTTCTTCTCTAATTGTCAATAAACGTCAACAATATATGAGTATTGTGTTTATCCTGCTTCCTTCTGGCGGCGAGTAGCGACACACGGAACTCATCAAAACTCTTCATTAGCGGGCTTGTTCTAACAAAGTTATACGCTTGACTGCTAACAAAGTAGCCGCATCACTATACAGACGCGATTGAAATAAACATAAATATCAGTCAGCATTCAGCACAACAGAGTACAACGCACTATTTATGTAAGCACCTCACCTACCTAGTGTAACTCAAAATAAATGTATTTATTGTTTCACAACTAAATCAACGACGAATGGTCGCCGCCTATTAAATCGACCAATTGGGATTATTAAAATGATCATTATTATTCAAGTTGACAGCCGAAACGTTATAAGATATGTCGTCAACAAGACTAGGAAGCATTTTGGCTGAATGTGTCATTCAGTACCTGTGGGATGACAAAAAAATAATGAATTTTGTTTAAGTACCTTTAGCGACACAGATTATGAGCAGCTGGCACGTCGTATGTGCTAGCGACCCTCCAACAGTTCAACAGGTGGCGCCACTACTCTGAAGTAGCCGCCTCGGTACAGACAGTGGCTGCTGCAGCGCGCACCGGCCACACATTACCTGTATGATAGAGGCGAAGTGCCACCAGCCAGATGCATCACCGATACCGCCAAGTACCCATTCTCTTCAGGCACTGTACGCTAGATAGTTTGATAGCTTACTAATTGGGATTAAATAAATAATACGAGCTGTGTCCAGAATAAATACCCTTACTTACTACCTTGCGAGATAGTGCGTATGATGGTCAACCTATCAAAGGACTACCTCCTTAGGAGATCTACGTTCTCGAATATCAGATTATGTATTGCCACGCAGTAGAGTCATTCCAGACACTTGCACTCGCATAGTTACTAGCAAAACGAATTAAGATGAAAGAGATACCAAACTATGAGATATTGTGTCATCGAGTATTTCTTAAGAATCCTCGTTGTAAAGGTCTGCTATTGCCATGTTTTCCTGGTACCACAACATTACACGTTCGTAGTAGCAGTGGACTGAAGAATGTACGTTATTCCGTGGAACACGAGTAGTCGCGGCCGTGGTCGGGTTATGGCGGCCGCGCGCGACCTGGTGCCGTTGTGTGGTATAAATACAATGCTTCGTGACTTGCCCGCTCGTACTTACAATATAACAAATATAATGTAACGGAAGGAGAACAAATAAACATCAACATGGACTTACTTATATTGGAGCACGTAACACTACATTTCAGTCTCCAAATAAACACCTATAACCGAAGCCGATGTCCGGTTTAGCACATTTCTTAATACACAGAGAGTAAATGAAATCAATGAGGACTTGTACGTGATGCTAAATGTAGACAGCGGTGACGTATTGAGTTATTAATTGTCCAAGACACCGCTGTGATTAGAGAGGTGTGGGGGTGCGGCGCCCGATGCCACTAGTTCACTTTGCTTTGCCTCCGTTTTACTTAGTTTACTATAGTAGTCGTCGCGAATCGTGAGCACAAATGTCAAGATCATTTTTGGGTTTAAGGATTCATTTCTGGGTTTTTTGGGTCGCCGACGCTGCACGCGATCGGTCGGAGTAATGGACCAATCGCTTGAAGCGTCGGCGATTCAAAAAACACAGAAAGGAACCCAAAAATCACAAAATGAACTTGACCTTTGTGCTCACGACTCGTGGCGACCACTGTAACAACCTGAGTGACACACGTAACATCACTGAATGGTGTGCTAAACTAACTCTGTGCTATAAATACTTAATCTTAACAACAATTTCAAAATCAGCGACAGCTGCAGAATTAAAATCAAAACTTATCTATTATATTCCAAACTGGTTGTAAATCAGTACATTTCGAACGTCAGAATTACAAAGGACAGTTCTCTAAATGTCCATTCTGAGTAGTGCTCAGTCGGCATGGACACGAGGCCTCACGCTTACACGTTCGCCACACTGAGAGCCATTACTTGGTCATAATAATGGAAGTTGTTTATGTTGCTCAAAAGCTACAAACATACCTAATGATTCCAACACATAATTAGTAAAATTACAAAATATTTATCTTGACCAAATATTATTCTGCCGCAACCAATACCCGTTAGATAACCAATGGAAAATAAATGCTACCGGGTAGACATGAAGGGTAAGGTGAAGCAGTAGCGACATACACTGATCTCGACAGCTGAAATGTTCGGGATGTTAATGGCAAATTAACGTTACAAAGCTTAATACTCAATACCTATTTACAGTATTAATATTAACGACAAGATTACTATGTGCCGCGCATGTGCTCATCTCCTAAGAGGCAGTAAGCATTAACACGTGTGCGGTAATTGCGAGGGTGTCTCCAGTGATACAAGACTGGGCGATATTGTACGGACACGTAGTCAGACGGGGAATACAACATGAACTAATTGATCTGTAATTAATTGCATAATTCAATCGGAAATAATTCTTTTTAGTAGTATGTAAACATTCATATATACCTCTCGATGACCGCGTGAATGATACAGAACTGATACAGAACTGTTTAATCCCGTTAGTTGCAGGGTTGGGTTGCCGAGTACCTACTATGTCTTATGATACACGTTACTGAAACGTTCACTACGGTTCACTTTGTGGATATTATTATCCACAACTAACTGCCCCTTTGGTCTCGTGGTGGCGAGCACGACTGTTGAGCATGGGGTCCTGGGTTCGATTCCTAGGTCGAGGACTAAAAGTGTTATTATATTTTTTTATTAGAAATTTCTCAGTGACAGCCCGGAGTTTGGAAGTTGGTGATGTGATCCCCCCGTGGGCGTGGCTCGGAAAGCACGTAAAACCGTTGGTCCCGCGCCTGATCTCTCCCCGGTTGTGTCGTATTGCCGTCCCATCGGACTATGAGAGTGAGGGAAGAGGGAGTGCAGCTGTGTTTGCACACACACTCGTGCACTATAAAATCTCCAGTGTGCTTGGCTAGTCTAAATTAAGATTAGCCGCCTTGGCCGGGATCGGTTTGGAGAATACATTATTATAAAAACGTTTCAGTACCCTATGATATCAATCCCGTATAAAACGTAGATTCATTATCATGTAACCTACCCTCTCATACATTAATGCTAATCGGAGCCGGCTGCGCCTGCGCCGCTCGTGAGAACAAGGAACGTTAACAAGCTCTCAGCCTCAACACTGCTCACATGTGTGTTGAACTGCTCGCAACAAGCACTTGAGGCATGCGGGTCAGCGGGCACGGACCAGGGCGGTGCGACACGCGAGGCGTGCTCAAGTACGGATCTAGAACCAAATGATGATAACGAAATACTGGTTTATCAAAATTATGATAAATAATTGTTTAATTTTAGTCATATTATATCTTACCTATTATATGCGGTAAGAAACCAACGCCCATTGAGCGACTGCTAGTATTGAGCGACATGTGCGTGTGGGGTACGGCAGAACTAGACAGCCGAACTTTGCGTAATAGTAGCTGTAAGTATGGCCATAAATAAATGATGATAGCGACTTCTTGTTACAGTCAAATTTATTCAATAAAAAGTTTACAGATGCTTTTGTAACTTGAGTAGTTCTCGATTACTTTGTCTTTTTGGCTTCAGTTAGGGATCAATACAGCTTACTAACTCTACAGTAATCATTGCACAGTACGCAACAAGTGTATGCTGCATGCCCTTCCTGCACACCTGACGCACAGGTGAGACATGACTGTACTTTCTGATGTAACTTGTAAAATTCAATAAAAATACGCGGTGACCCAGCAATAACATTTAATTAAAGAGAGGGAGAGAAACATTTGGTTCATTTTCATTTCGGGCAGTCAAACATAATAATATTAAGGTCGGCAGTCGGAAGTACCTACTTCGTTAAGACAATATGTTTATTTACGTATAACCTTACCATCGTCCGTTACCTGCAACTAGGGTTGCCAACATTTCCTCAACGAAATACCTATAGTATTTCTCAAACTGAGTTAAAGAAATAGTACACTTAAAAAAATATTTTATTTTAGAAATAAAATAAATAAAAAATAAAAAGATTTTATTTCATCTAACATTGCGTAAGTAATATAAATTAAGGCAACCCCAGTAAGTCACAAAAGCACTTGTGTTGGGGCTGTCTCGTTACTTCCCTTACAAACCAAAATTACAATGTTGAGACGATAACTACAAATAAATGTACAAAAAATAAAAAATAAATAAAGATGTGTTAAAAGTGCAATACTAGGAGTATGTGTAGATGATGCATATATGTATGTGTGTGACTGTCTGTCTGTATGTGTGTGACTGTCTGTCTGTATGTGTGTGTGAGTGTGTGTGGGGGTTTATGTGTGGTTGTAGGGATAGAACAGGTATGTGTACAAATGTTTAGCTAGTTCTAACTAGTATATTTTCAGTTTCGTCATAAGTTAGAGTGTTCAACCATGTGACAATAGTTTTTTTACACTCGTGCATGGATAAGGGATATATGTGTAGTTTAGAGTTAATTTTATTGTATATGTAGGTAGACTGTGTTTCGTATTGACGTCCAGCAAATGCAGTTCGAACGCCAGAGCAGTGAGCTACAATGTCTTTACGTCTTCTATTTTGGGTATCTGGATCAAAAGGAATGGATTTGTGCAAAGTCAAGGTAGTGTATAAAATATATAATTTTCGCACTGATAGTAAATTACTAACTCTGTAAAGATCAGTTGTTGAGAACCTAAAAGGCCTGAAATACATCACCTTGATTAGAGATCGCTGCACTCTTTCAAGTTCGAGGAATTTCATTTTTGAAGTTCCACCCCACACCGGGATGCAGTATGTTACTACTGACTGAGTCAAAGCATAGTGTATCTTGTTGAGGAGTTGTGCAGACATAAGATGACGTAAGGTTTTGAAAATCCAGATAAACTTTCTGGTTCTTTTCATGAGTATCTCTATATGCAGATGCCATGACAATCTTTGGTCAATGATTACGCCCAGATATTTTGTGGAGCTTACTTGTTGCAAATATGGGCAGTCACAATGTGCAGGACAGCATTTTTCATCCACATGCATTTTTACTTCGAAACCGGTACAGGGTTGAGACCTTTTATTTGGAGTAAAGCAAATATAATTGCTTTTCTCAGTATTGAGTGTTAGAAGATTAGTTTTGAGCTACCTAGCAATATCTGAGAGACCGGATTAAGCAGCAGCTTTTACTTCACTCCAAGACCCTCCCGAATAAACAACAGCGGTATCATCTGCATAGGAGAAAATTCTACCACCGTTACTTTGCAAGTTGCAAAGGGTATTTATATAAATTAGAAAGAGCGTCGGGCCCAACACACTTCCTTGTGGAACTCCATAAAAGACGTCATCTTCATTGCTATGTAAATTATCAATTTTAACCTTTTGCTTTCTGTCTTTCAAATAGCTTTCGAACAGAGAAAGAGCCGCACCCCTTATGCCTATATTTTTAAGCCTGCGCAGAAGGATGGGAACGGAAACGGTGTCAAAAGCTTTTTTCAGATCGAGAAATACTGTTAGACATTTGTGACCCTTATCTACCTTTTTTACAATTTCAGAAGTCAGAGTCGTAACAGCATCTTTGGTTGAAAGCCCATGTCTAAATCCAAATTGTGAATCTGATAAGATGTTATATTTTTGTAGGTAGCTCGTTAATCTCTTGTTAATAATTTTTTCCAAAATTTTTTAAATAGGCGATAAAACAGATATGGGTCGATAGTTGTTTACATCGCCTACGTCCCCACCCTTATGCACGGGAGTAACCACGGAACGTTTGAAGTCTTTAGGAAAAGTTCCCGTTTTAAAACACAGGTTAGCTAGTTGGCTAATGAGAGGCACCACGAAATCCCTAGCTAGTTTAAGGAATTTTGTCGGTATACCATCCCATCCAGGTGCGCTTTCGGAGTCAAGACTCATGAGAATGCCGCTCACTTCTTGTGGATCAGTATCAGCTAAGAAGAAAGAGGACGACAAGGAATTAGACTGACAGCTGGTGATATTGGGTAAACCAGATCGTGTTATAATATTTTCAGCTAAGGATTGACCAATTGTTATGAAGAAAGAATTCACTCGGTTTAGGGAGTCCAGAGGATGCGGTGTGATTCTTAGAAGGTGTGTGTTAGTAGTTTTGGGTGTCTTAAATTGGGTGATTTCATTTATCGTTGACCATAGATGTCTAGGGTTTTTACTTGAATCTACTATTTGTTTTTTATAGTACTGTCGTTTTCGTTTTTTAATTAAATTCGAGCAGAAGTTGCGAAAGCGTTTATATGTTATTATCAAAATCAAATTAAAAGGATCGATTCTTGTCTGCCGTTGCATTTTATTTCTTAGTCGAATACACTTTAATGCACCTGTAGTAATCCAGGGCTTTAGAGTTCTCTTACAGCTGGATACAGACTTAATTTTCGAGTTTGATTGAAGGGACGCCCTAATCACTTCTACTAATTTAGTAGCGAAAACGTCTGGAAGTGTGTACATGCTAAAAATTGTGACATCTATATTGACAAGGCACTTGTAAGCATTCTCGAAACTGGTAGCAGTAATAGATTTAGACTTTGTTTTTTGTACGCCAATTTGGCTGGTGGTTATGTTAAGGATAACCATAGCATGATCGGTAATAGTCGTATTTAGTAGCGCTACAGATGCTGAGAATTTCGTCTTATCAAGTTTCAACAGTACATGGTCAAGGCAGTTTCGCTACCTAGTGGGTAGGGTGTGTCCGGTGAGAATACCATGCACAGATAACATATTCAAGTAATTAAGTCTGTTTGCCCTTTGTTGAGATGTGTCGTTGAGATTTTCAATTAAATTAATGTTGATGTCGCCTGTGACAATAATGTTTTTCTGAGCACATGAGATCGGATGACTGTCTAGTGAGTTTATAAAATTTTGGGCACATGAATTAGATGGAGAGCGATATATACCTATGATTGTGAAACAGAGAAGATTAATTTGAAGGGCTGAAAAGAATATTAATTTGCGATAAATAAATAAAACATGGTATACAAGGGTGTTAAATACAAATTGAGGCACAAGCATGTTCAGCTAAAAACCCACCCATGTTCCTTCTTGTGCCCTTTGCGTTCCGGGGGCGCGGTATCTCTTGCGAACAACCCGCAGCCCCGGCAGGCATCGGCCCTCAGTGGCCCCTTCCAGCGCCTTTCGCGCCTTTCGCGCCTTTCGCGCGCCTCAAAGAGAAGCATGTTCAGCTAGGATAAAACATAGCATGCAAAATTTTAAAAACAAGTTAAGGCAACAATAATCCTATCGTATCGTTATGGAGTAAGCAAAAAATAAACAAAGATATATATTTATACATATATATTACTTATTTATGTTACTTTTTGTTTTTATAAAAACCATATTTGTTTGCAGTTTTTAATTTTTTTTACCTAAAATAAAAGTGTACTCATTCAATTTTTAAATTAATATAATAAATCAAAAGCTCGTTTTTTATTAATGAGATACTGCATCTGTTTCTATCTTCTCGCCACTTCGAATTCATAACTGCTAATATCCTTTCGCACTACCGCATCAGTCAAATGTTGAAAGTATAGTCTTCATGCGTTCTATATGTATGTCATCAACAGTATATGTATACTATAACAAGATACAGAACAATCCTATATATTATAGTGCGGTTGACAACTCCCAACATCCCTTCAATGTCTCATTAAATAATTGCATTCTTTTCTTTTACGTATTCGTAAAAGACAAGCCGTAGTCACACGTTATTAAGGTGTTACGGTCGGTACCTATATAACGTGTGACTAACGGCGTTTCTTTTTGTTCTGTTCTTGTTTCACCAGTAACGTTGTTTATTTCAGCATCCTAAAAATCTTGTTTCATACTGTTTCAGCGTCGTTTTTTTTGTCGTATTCGGGTTTTGGTTTCATTACATTTTATTATTTAAACTATTTTGAATTGAATTTAATTGAATTGAATTTTGGCGATATTTTGGGCATGTACAGTAAAGTACTTTCTAACGGTAACAAACACGGTACCTATATTTATCGCTTTTGACATCAATTTTTTTGACTGCTTGAGGGCGCCACTTTGAATTTTGATGATATTTTTGATATGTACATGTAAAGCCCTTTCAAACGATATCGAACACGGTATATTTATCTTAACGTAACACATGAATGTTTGTCCGCTAGAGGGGTTAGGACCACTAGACTACCGAGGCAGTTATAAGGCGATTATTGTGTAGTAAGTATAAATAATAAATTAATAATTATATTATTTAGGGATTTTATCGCAATATTGTAGCTTTTCAACCGCCTCTCGCGCAGAAGCTTGTTGCGTGCAGATATTAAGCAGATAGCTATAATGCCTACTTTGTGTCTAAAGTCATATTGATCCCGTTTCATGTTGGTGTCATCTTTGTTTGCCAGTCGGTATTGTTGGGATACACAGCCCTGCTGCCGCGGGCGACCCTCAGGCTGCTGTCTGATAACATCAATGTTATCAGTTAACAGCAAAGAAGAAAATCGAACTTTTGTTGAAGGTTCACAAGTTTACGAGACGAGGCTTCAGGGCGCAAACTGTCGCTAGATAAGATTCCTGAGTGAGTTTCGCATTAATTTAGTAAAGTAATGGTGGCGCCGCGCGGTGCCGCTTACGTGAGTAGATAGAGAAGAAACAACATAGTTACGTAAACACCGCAGCAAAGTAGTAATCGTCTCGTGTTTAATCATTTATTCTATTTGCCACTGAAGGATGAACTGTGAGTTTGCATAAAGTCATAAATTATCATAATTACGAGAGAATAAATAATTCCACCAAGTAGCATGCGTGCGCGCATGCGGCGCTAACGCTCCGCGCATACCAACGAGGACGGAGTGCGCACAGCATCACAACGCGCTTTCTTACAACAACACCATGCATAAACGAAATGTTAAACGTCGACGTCCACGGACTGGCAACTAACAACCTTCATCGATACCTTGTATACAAACGGAACGATGTATGTCAAATCGGAATAGCGCAGTGTGCTTGAGGCGTTACCGACATTTCCCAACAGCTGGAGGCGCGCAGCTTGCACAAGCCCAGCAGTCGGCGAGTACTGCTCGTCACGACCCGGCCCGGGTCCACATCCGGCCCGATGTGGACCGACCATCGCTGTTTCGCAACTCTCAGAGATATGTATTGCATAAGTTAATAAAGAGAAAGCGGACGCGGATAGCACATAGAATGATTGAAAAGAAGTTGTCACAATATGTCACCTATTCGTAGCCCACGACAATAATGAATATAGAGCGCGCACAAATATCTGCCGAGGACGTACGAGTATGTTGTTTACAGCTAAGTTTCACTCTCTTTGTAAAGTCGCAGCGACTTAGAAAGTAATCGTCGAGAAGAGTTCCACACGATATTATGTTGATGTTGGAGCTTTGTGCCCGCGCTTGAGACTAACAAACACCGCTTAGTGAGATTGGTCACGAGCGCTCATCATTCTAAGTATTGTCGCCGAACACTCGCCATTATTGTAGTACAGTAGCCGCCACGAGTCGTGAGCACTAACGTCAAGTTCATTTTTGGGTTCCCTTCTGGGTTTTCTGGGTCGTCGACGGTGCACGTGAATGGTCCGTATGTCGGACTATTATATCACACTGCAAGGTCTACTTGCAGCTCAACATAAAACTTTAAAACACTACGTCAACTACCGCCTGAAAGAGGATCCAGACACTGAGCAGCGTCTCGAGCAGTCAGCGCCGCTAACATCTTGTTCACTAGCAATGTTTTCATTATTATATATTTAATCTAGTTTAAGGCGATTCGAGAATGACAGAACGGAAAGATTCTTCACGTGTACTTTTCGAGAACAACATTATATGACGCCTATACTCCCTAAAGAAGCGGGCGGTGGCGGTGTAGTACACCCACGCCATCGGCCACAAACCTAGCCCCCGGCCTGCTCCTAATGAAAGCGCACATTTTCGTGTCCGACACGGTAACTAGTGGTCGGAGCTATTTCAGTCGAGTATTACGGATATTTTCTCTCATGCGCTGCAGTTTTCCGCGTAAATCGGTCGGTAAACAACAGTCGTTAACAGCAAGATTTTGATTGACTTTGACTAATACAAAGCAATCATACCTATTTTTGTTTTCTTTGTAACGCGAACACGTCTTTGATGATTGAACATGTTTCTCTGGAGCCACAAATATTATCAGTTTCTAGAGGTAAAAGTATTCTGAAGCCATGGACGAGCACTTCGCTAGATACCACTCTATTGCGGGAAGCTCACTCCGAGGAAGCCCCGGTAGTACAAGCTTTGACGTCAAAAATATTATCAATCACAACATCATCACTTGACATCATCAGCATGACGCTGTTTAATATAAATATAATTAGGTAAGTATGCACATATTATAGTCAGGTATTTACTTTTGTGTTCAGTTGCAAAAGATACAAATTATCAATCAATTAATAATTAAATATTGATTAATATCAATTCTTAACAATCAAATCAATCAATCAATTCTTATCAATTAATTATTGATCAATTACAGTGAATCAAAGTTATATAAATTCAATAAAACACGTCTTGTGTGCTTGGACGAAACAAAGGTACCTACGTAAAAACTAAAAAGTATTCAGTTGCGTGCCTGTTACGCATGTTCTGACAAGATCACCTTCCATTCATCACATTCCAGTCTAGTGTCCAGGAGAACATTAAGCGCGGAGAGGGTCTGCGGTGTGGGAGTTTTAGCCCAAGCAGACGTCCTTTTAACGTTGGAACTGTAAACGGCCTGTAGCCAGCAGCGTGCAGGAACCGCGGCGGCGATATTTATTTAGAAGAAATAAACGACACAGCTTACAGTTTAACTCAGGAATATCTACTTTTCCTCTGCGGACCTTGCGTATAACAGCTAGTTGATTAGATATTCCCGGCTGACGGCACAGGCATGCAGACATGCAGGCATGCTTGTCATGTAGGGGTAGTAGACATACATGCGCTTGTGTGATATATGCTCACACGTGCTCTCATGTGGATGTACACATGCATTACTTTCTAGTTTACATGTTACTAAGGCACTGAAAATAAGTTTGATGGCTCCCCATTCTGAAGATAATTAGAGTTCCTAAGTACAAAACCCAATCGCCGAAGGGCTCTTTGGCCAGCGCTATGACATGGTCGTGAAATGCGAGCTTACGGTCGAATAGCCTCCGAAACTCCTGGACTGATTTTAATAATTTTCAGGGTTCCGTACCACAAAAGGAAAAAACAGAACCCTTATAAGATCACTTTGTTGTTCGTCCGTCTGTCTGTCTATTTGTTTGTCTGTCTGTATATCTGTCATTACCCTTTATTTCGGGAATGAGTGGAGATATCAAGTTAAAATTTAAACCGTATACTCAAGTCTGCGGTCCCATGAAGTTGTGAAATTATCAAACAACTCCTAAGTTTATGTAAAAAAAGATACGGCCTAAACGGCCGTATCTTTTTCACCAAAAAACGCATATTTCGGCACTCAAGGGAATCAAATCTTATAGGGTAGGTACTTCTAGATATCTAAGTAAATTTTAGTAGATATATAAATAAATAATTTATTTATTTTAGTAAACTATTTATTTAATTTTTTAAATTATAATTACGCTACGTACGGAACCTTCTGTGGGCGAGTTCGACTCGCACTTATCCGGTTTTTTTCGCCAATACGTAACTTCATTATTCCTGAGTAACATAGGCTATATATAACATCACGCTACCACCTTCGGAAACGGAGCGTGTTCTAATATATTTCTACTGTAACCAGGGAATCAGTAAGTGCGACGAGTCAATAGGAGCATAAGATGTTCAGTATAAGTGAAGGTACAATGAGTATAAAGGCATAGTTCGCGCCCGTCACAGTGACAAGCAACAGCCGTGACGTCACCTTACCTTCAGCTATATAGTGTGGGTAAAGTGCTTTCAGAGTTGTATAGATGACGACGTGCTACCACAAGTACCCGCAGAGCTTGTCCGTTACATGTTACTACGTTATAAGACAACACACAAAGCTACCAACAAAATGTTATCATCGTATAAAATAACTTTTCTGATATATTCGTGGGACAACAAAATGGATGTATTTACGACTTTATGCTATTAAAGCCCCAGCTCGAGTGTGCTGCGAGGCACCTAATAGGATCCAGTTTGGTCGCCGGTAGAGCCAGTGTGTTATTACGGAAAGTAGAGCTACACCGCTAAACATGGGCTTCGCTGATGGCGACCACTTCCTGCGAGGTGGGGTCATGTTGTGCTCGATAGTAGTAGATAAATAAAGTTACGAGTAGCTACTTTCCGCAATAATGTTAAAATATAATTGAGCGTGTGTAGCCGGACTCGAAACCAGTCGCGGCGGTCGTCCGGCAGTGGCCCGTGTCGCTGACCGGCTCTATGTTTAGGTACCTGTAGTATGAAAGCTTTTAATGCATTGGACTCCTTTTTAAAGCCCCTTTTACCCTTTAGCTCTTTTTTTATAAGATACAATCCTCTTATACAGTCTTAAAACAGTCCTATACATATCTAGGCGTACATTATAAACAAATTACACAAAACCGCAGCGCACACTATGCAGAGCCGGCGGGTTGCTGACGTCGCGGCGTCGGCTTCAGCGTACTGATTCAGATTATCCAGTAACTTCTGAATCCGAGTGGCGGCGAGGTGTGCATTCGCGACTTGAGCACGTGAGCGCTGTTGGGCTATCGCATTAGTCAGTACATGGCGGCATGCAAACACGTGGGAGCTACTCCCTGGATATCTTCGTATCCTATGTCTATTAAAATGTGAATTTTTTACGTTACGTTTTTCATGACACTGAAGTCCTTAAGTTTACAGAGAATTTCATGGTTTTACGATTGTTTAAATATCTCAGCCCACTTTTCGCAGATACGGACGTAAAAATCTGCAAGCTTAAACATAACATTAATAAGCTGGAGTGAAATATAAAAACCATTACAAAACGCAGAAGGAGATATAATCGAAGCCTGGTTGCACTGAAGAGGCGCGCGTTGCAATCAATCGCCATTAATGAGCACAGGACCGGTCTGCGCGGAGTCCGGTGCGGCGGTAGTTCCCACGTCGCCGTCGCCGTCGTAACGGTGCCGGCCCATTTGCGTTCATACGCGGAATATGTGACTATGTCCCCTTTATAGGGTTCCGTAAGTAATTGAAATAAACATGTTACACTCGTTATTGCTAAATCGTTATTGCAATGAAACCTACTTTGATTATTTTAATTAGAATCACTAACATTACATTGCAACTAACCTTTTCTGGCGTCAAGCTGGAAGAATAAATTGTAATCTGTATCCTTAAAAGGAATTATTGTAACTACTGTAGAACACTAAACAAAGTGGGTAAGTACCCTCGCTCAATTGTATTAAACAACTAAATGTCCCATACATATATAATATTATTCTATTACCCTACAAACACAAACAGTAATATATAATTTCCAAGCAAGAACAATGTTTACCCGCCGTGCTGCCATTTTGAAACAATTACAAGTTGACAATGTACCAGGTTATGAAGCTTTTATATCACAGTAAAGCTTAGGAGGGAGTTAATGTCGTACGTGTTACGTTCTTCATTATATCCCGAGTTTATAGCCAGATAACGTTACAATAACGTATCTCAACAACATCATCACAATGTACCTAACACGTAATGGTGCAGTATTTTGGTGTGTTTTGTTTGAATCCTTTTATCCTTGAACAATGTACGACGTGGGGGTAGGTTAGTGTTGAGCTAATGAACCGAGGCCCTTGACTCGCCAGACCTACGTCATATTAACGCAGTGTCCAGCGTGTGCGACGAATGCGACGCGATCAACTCAACGGCATACCCTGCTTGCGTCCTATATGGCAGTCTGCGGCGAAACGCGACGTAATGCGTATTTGTTTTGAGGGCGACCAGGCACGACACGGTCTATTCACGGTTTATTCTTACTATTCCCGATTCCCTCGATTCTTGTTATTCTTTGTGGCGCGGCCAGAAAGTACCACGCCACGAACTACAAGCAAAATTGTACTGTAGTTCTCAATGATTCGAGAAGTAATGACCAAAATCACTTAGGACACTTGTCGCGTATTCGTCACTCATGTAGGACACCGCGTAACATGGCTGAAATTGTAAGAATAAATAACAGCAGGTAACAGTAGTTAGAAGCCATGAGTAGGTTTAGAGTACAAGAGCCCAGCATGTCCCTTTCTTTCTTTAGGTATCAGGTGCGAAAGAAGACTTACTAGCCCATGTTCCAGTATGACGGTTTGTTTATAGGTATATGTAAGTATATTAAACAATATTTAAAAAAAATGTCACACATTATTGCCCCAAACCCCCGTGGGCCTATTCTTCTGCCTTTCCGTCAACCTTTAACGTTATAGTCTACCGTTAACCTTTTACATCGATGTATTTTGACAGATTCACATTATTAGATTACGATCGTTCCTTAAAGTTAGTGGAACCCAAGCTCTACTCTACTCTTTAATGATATAACTCTAAGTTTGTCACGTGGATACTGACAGTACGGAACCTTGCCAAAACGATAATAATACTTTGATAGTATTATTTCCCAATCGTAGTATAACTCAAAGTACGTGTATCTTTCGCATGAGCTACCAACTGGCCGCCGGCCGCTGGTCACTGGTCGCGGCCGACTAACTAGTTTTTGCGTCGATACCTGAGGGTCTGGGGTTCAATCCCCCGGCCGGGAATGCTCTTAATTAGAGATAATGACTTGGCAATACGAGTTCTATGTTCCGGTTGTTTACTTGTATACTGAGCCTTCAATTTGTATTAAGAAGAAGTGAATGCACGTGTGTTAGCCGGTCAGGTACTCGTCTGTACCGCGGTGCGTGGGTATCGTTGTTATGTAGGTACGCGCGGTCTAGAGATCAGCTTATAACCAACTGTCAGACAGCGGTAACTGGGCACGCCTTAATAGAGGCGGTAAGTCCCCTCTTTGAGGAGTGGCTGGAGAAGCGCCACGGCGCCCTCACCTACCGCCTGACGCAGGTCCTCACCGGACACGGGTGTTTCGGGAGGTTCCTGCACCTCATCGGGCGGGAGGAAACGTCCGGGTGTCACCATTGTGTGGATCGCCCCGAGGACACGGTGGAGCACACCGTGGCGGTATGCCCCGCTGGGGCGGAGCATCGCCGAGTCCTCGTTTCGGCCATCGGCGGCGGCGAACTCTCGCGTCCGGCCCTGGTGCGAGCCATGGTTCGGAGCGAGAGGGAATGGGATGCAGTCGCCTCCTTCTGCGAGGCAGTAATGCTTGAGAAGGAGGCGGCGGGACGGTTGAGACAGCGGTTCTCCCGTCCCAGCCGCCGCGGTAGACGCTCCGGACGTCGGGAGCCGCGAGACGACTCCCGGCCACCGTAGAAACTGGCCTGTGGACGGTGAGCAATGGGTAGCTCACCGTCCTTACGTTGCATAACGACAGGCCGTGTCGACGGCGCGTTCGTGTTCCACGCGCGCCTCAAAGAGATGTCAGCAAAAGGAAGGGGCCACTGAGGGCCGATGCCTGCCGGGGCTGCGGGTTGTTCGTAAGAGATACCGCGCCCCCGGAACGCAAAGGGCACAAGAAGGAACATGGGTGGGTTTTAGTCAGTAAAAGTCTGACACTCCCTCCCGCCCCGCCCAGGGCGGGAGAAGTTATTTGATGATTTCCCACCCACCAAAAAAGAAGAAAAAAAAAAAAAAAAAAAGACAGCGGTAACTGCCACATTAGCCACGCGACTAGTACGACTTCTGACGAACAAAGATACTGATAGCTGCACACCCAACAAACTTGAATGTCTAGATCACATCCCTGTTGTGATACTTTTATCTCAATCCGTGATACGTGGACGATCCTCAATCATTAGCTTCGCAAACTGAAACTTTAAATATTAAATACATTTTAAAAGAAATGAAAAAATCATATAATCACCATACATATGTAATTTTTACTGAATAAATATGGGATATGAAAACTGTAGGACGGTTTTTTATGAAATAGTTATTTGAATATAATCGGATCGAAATCAATCAGTGGTGTTTGTACATAATGTATTTGTACATAATGCCGGGGCTGCGGGTTGTTCGCAAGAGATACCGCGCCCCCGGAACGCAAAGGGCACAAGAAGGAACATGGGTGGGTTTTAGTCAGTAAAAGTCTGACACTCCCTCCCGCCCCGCCCAGGGCGAGAGAAGTTATTTGATGATTTCCCACCACCTAAAAAAAAAAAAAAAAAATCCTGTACAAGACTACATATAACTTGAGCCGGATGCGCGATGAATTGCAATAAGAGTTGACAAACAGTAAAAATCACGCAAGAAATAACGTCCCAAGACTTAGCTATTACGTTCTTGGGTAGCATTTTTTACAGAAAATAGCATCACTTGCTCTTCCCCTGGTCTCCCGACTGACTCGCCTGCATTCCGAGTCCTCTTTTGTAAACCTGTCCGAGACTGACAAGGCCGGTCAATTAATAGAGCGAGCCATTACCGTTGTATCCTCCGCAATCAGCCTAACGACTTGCCAACAATCCAACATGGCACCGGATAAATTAGCTTTTTGGACAATTTATAGAAATCACTGGTAATGACCGGATGAGAAAGTAACACAAAAAAAACACACTGACTGCCATCACTGTATCTCATTATACATCGTGAGAGCTGCATACTGCAGAGTCGTGAAGTTTGTCTCCTCATCTCATGAATATTCATTAACATTCCGGCGCATCTTTACTGAGTCAATGTGATGGGAACTTTGCACAATATCAGCTAAGTAGCACATTCACTGCTGTGTAAAGAGGAAAAGATTATCAAAACCAAAAACTAACCTCGCTACGTCATGATATTGTGTCGGGTCGGGAACCTGTATCTAATAAATACCACAAGATATTAGTAATCAGTGTCGTGCCTACTTGTACATTACAACTGAAAAATTACCATCGTGTTCTTGTTCATGCCAATTAAATACAGCGTTGAGAGTTTGAGACTACCAAATGAAAAAATCGGCTGTCCAAATACATAGAAGTAATCGATCTCCGCGTCTCAAATCACTAATTGATGGTTAGTTTTTCTCTTAAAAATGTACTGTTTGGGCTATTTTCCCCGAAGTGATTGTTTATTCATGGGCCCGCCGCCGCCGCCGGCCCGGATTTAATTCTACGACGAAGGCCAGGGTTCGATACCGTGCCGCGCGTTCCGCACAGTGCGTCAGACACCCTCCTTAGTATTCGGCTCCAGGCCGCCGTACCCTCTGTATCATCTATTTAAACACCATTTGCCTTATTACAAACCAGAGAATAGGTGCTGCTCATGCCAAGTTAATAAACACATACATAACATAAACTCACGCCTTTTTCCAATGGAGGTAGGCAGAAACCACAGAACGCCACCTGCTACAATCCTTACATACTTCCTTCGCCTCGTCCACGTTCATACATCTGTTCATACAAGCACGCCGGTTACGTGTACTGCGCACATAATAAAAACATAATAAGTTAATAAACACATTACTCTATATTCTTCTTGTTTCCGTATTGTATCAAATGAAGTGTCCGAGATGTAAGAATGCGCCGCCTTGGGGTACTTGTTGCAAGCTGGTGCAATCAATTCCGTGGAACAGGTTGTAGTCGGCCGCGGCTTGGAATTTGTCTCCATTTACGCACTGCAGGGCGTTAATAACCGCAATCACGCGCCCGGCGACACTGCCAACATACCATACAATGTTAAAGGTCTCATGTTAAGAAAGTCGGTGTGGTGTGGTCCGACTTTCTCGTTTATATACGGGGGAAAACCACCTGAATGCAGTTGTCGAGCAACTTACAACACAATCACTTCACAACTTACGAACATTTAAACAGATAGTTTCCATTAGAAGAATGGTCGTCAAAGTGCCGCAGCCGCCACAAGCGAGCCGCCGACATTCATGTCTAAAGTACACACTTCTTTTATGGGGTACTCTGTAAAATGTTATAATAAAATACCGCTCGATATTCTCGAACTAAATGAGAGAAAATTTTAAACTTGCATCAAACGCACACTATGTAGCCAAGCATATTATAAGTTAGAAGATTATATTAATGACAAGAATGCTTGGCTTAATGCTGGTCCTGCTCCATAGTCACTCGGGTTCACAAATTAATACTTACACATGTATATTAATACAGGGGAATGTTTCTTGCCACCTTTTTATTTGTATTCTCGTTGACCTTAATAACGTGTACCGTTATTATTATTTCTATTTTTTTTACATGGTCATCTGTCGAATAGATTCACTTAAAACCTCAGTTTTGTATAATCTATCATCCTTTATTTCAATTTTGTAAATGTGAGTACCATGGAGCCATTTATTTATTTTATTATTATGTGTTGGACACTACGAGCATGGTGGTTGAGGGCTTTGTCATGCTCACTTAAATGTCTCGCTGATGGTGGCGCGTGGGTTGGATCATTTGGTTCCCTTCATGATGGTTGAGCTAAGTGGTGCTGATCCTCGCGTCATGTTCGTGAACGGACGCTGTCAGTTGGGATTGGTCATCTCTAAACTGCCATGGCTTACATCTTTAGTACTATTATTATCATATATATTTTTTTTATTGTTTTATATTCAACTTCATTGTTTTCACATGTAGAAGCAACAAGAATATTGTAACCAAGATTTTGTGAAAACCAATTTGAAAAGAGTGTCCATGGAGTTTCTTGCTCGTTCTTCTCCATAGAGACCTACGTTTTGGAATGAGCAACTAGCTTCAACTTTTTGTGTGAGTAACTTCTTGACAATTCAAAAGAGCCTGTAAATGGTCTAATTGAAATAAATGTTTTGACTTTGACATGAAATGGTGCTAGCGTGGCGTCATTTATTAACGCTCATAACTTACGGAATGCGACAAATCCACGGAAGAATCTGAAATAAAATTATCCTAATGTCAAAAGGTACAATTTAGGCGGACAGCCACGACGCGGCACGAGGCGGCACGAGGTGGCAGGGCAGCATGACAGATGGCGCGGCGCGACTCCGCGACTGATGGCCGCCGCGCTAAAAGTAGACGCGCCTGAAATACGTGACAGTGAATAGCCCTTACATACATCAGCAGCAAGGTCCATGCGAACGCCGAGCGGCCGCGGGACTCTGCGCGCTCCTCTCAGACGGTGGGTGTACGTTTCGCAACACAAATAAGAATGACTCACCGAAATTCGATACCATTGACCTCAATAGTGTTGCAAAACGGTTGCCGTAAGTGTAAGAATAAACATACGCCATATAAGGATGTGCGCGAAACCCGTCCTCGCTGTCTCTGCATCAACCATTTCACAAAGTATTGCAAGTGAAATGGTGGTGACTCATGGGCTTTTTTTCACCGATGGGAAATCATTAAATGACTTCCCCAGTCCAGGGCGGGGCGGGAGGGAGTATCAGACTTTTACTGACTAAAACCCATTCATGTTCCTTCTTATGCCCTTTGTGTTCCGGAGGCGCGGTATCTCTTACGAACAACCCGCAGCCACGGCAGGAATCGGCCCTGAGTGGCCCCTTAAAAAATTGCTGACATCTCTTTGAGGCGCACGTGAAACACGAACGCGCCGTCGTCACCGTCTGTCGTTATGCAACGTACGGATAGTGAGCTACCCATTGCTCACCGTCCACAGGCCCGCGTCTACGGTGGCCAGGAGTCGTATCGCAGCTTCCAGCACCCGGAGTGTCTACCGCGGCGGCTGGGACGGGATACTCTCTACCTCAACCGTCCCGCCGCCTCCTTCTCTAGCATAAATGCTTCGCAGAAGGGTGACTCATGGGCTGACACTTTCGTTGCGTTTCCCACGCGTCGCCACTGTCGTCAGGCTCTACAGGCGTCAGTTATGTTACATCTATGAATATTAATCTACTGGTTGTTTTCATAATCCTATTGCATTTGTTAAAAGTATCTACTAAAATCTAAATTTTTCAACAATATCTGTCTATTACATTCTAAGTTATGACGGAGGAAACAGATATTTTTATGACACACAGATAGAGTTATCGAATCTATAAAAATATCCGGCGACTTGATCTTGAAATTCTAAATTGACTAGGCCGCGACACGACGCGGCGGCTCCCGGTGTACGTATCTTGATTTTTCTTTTTCTCGTAAATAGGTTGCCTTCCAGTTATAATTATAAATGTAGATCAAATAATATATATTTTATATATTACACTGTTTCGATTTCAAAACACTTGTTTGATAGCTCAAAATTGTATCTTAATTTTCTTGTCACAAGTAATGTTTAGCAAAGCGGAAGCATAATTTTGATAGGACACTGCGTTTGTTAAAACTATTTAAAATATATCTTGTTATTTAGTCTGTGGCAATCAATTCCCCGGTGAGTGCGTCAAAGTGTCAACAGCTCATGTGAGTCTGTGTTGTCGGATGTCAGTCTTGCCGGCAATAGCCGACGCCGGCTTACAGTGTCCAACATAATGGCCTATAGATAGCAGGGTAATATGACTGTTGAACTTAGCAATAAATGGCGTATATTATACCTCACATATGTACAACTTTTTCATAACTGGCCAGTGAGAGCCCGGTGGCGTGACATCTCCGCCACTAACCGCCATGTTACAAAGAACCACGTGTTACATTTAATTAGATTTCTATTTAGCAAACTCTAACATTTGTAAATACTGTTATTTCGCCGATCACTGGAAAATACCCGACAGGCCGTCAAGCACGTCCCGCGGAGATAACTAGCAGATACAGATCTCATCTGTGCTCTTGTGAATTATCGAAACGTCGCACTTGGATAAACACCCAATTTCTACTAATGTTGCCTACAAAGTGAACTTGTGAATGAATACTGTGCAAACTCTATGTAAGACGGTAATCGACATTGAAACATGATGTGCTGCAATAAATAAACTAAGCAGATACGTAATGCCACACTGCTCAAGATAATCCAGGCACTCAAGTGTGGGTGTAGACACAAACGTTTACATGAATATTGTCTATGGACGCTCCAGCATCTTGTCGAGTACAATTTTATTTTTCTTCAGCGATCTAAATACAAAGCAAATAGTACAGTAAAATACGAATGTCAATGGTGCCGACGATGAATGTCTCATCCGGGACACATCTCCGTGTCCCGTAAACACTGCCCAGACGAATGTGCCACCGCGACCCCCGAAACTGGTGCAAGCGATGCACTGCATGTTATAGATAAGGGTATCAGCTTTGAAACCAATCGTACAACGCATAATGTCCAAGGTAAGAAGAGCACAATGAGGAGATCAGCCCATCTGACTAAACAGGAGAAAAGTAATATCAGTGGTGCAAAAGCCACCGCAGGTAGTTGTTGCGGCCGGTGTGATGCCTTCCGTTGATCATAGACAAAAATGAGCCCGTGTCATCGGTCAGCTATATTCTCAATTTCCCAGACTAAATAGACAAATATGCCGCGTTTGAGTAATACAAATTAAAAACATATAACAGTAATTCGTGACCTTGAAACTAATGTTTAAAGAGTTGTTAAACGTGTAGCTGCAATCTCTAGTGCGTCGTATTTCACGCCGGGCCTCTGAACTAGCGCAGTGGCCTGGGCTCGGTCTGCGTTCGTGTTCCAGCCAATTATGTCAAATATATTTATAAAACATTTCAGTAAAACAGTGATGTAGTGTCGGATCAGCGGTAAAGGGGTCAATACCCAATAAATACTCCAGCTATACAGTGATGGTCTCAATCGCACATCTTTCTGCGCGCGCGCCTTGTAGGGGCGGGGGCGGGGGAGGGGCAGGGTTGCGGCGCCATCCCGTGACGCATGCGCGCAAGTGCCACCACACACTACATAACTTGTGCTGTTATTTTTCAATCTAATTATTCAGAACGGAAATACTGACCATAAATCAAATATCTATTGAAATTGTATCACTCGCACTTAGCTCTGCTATATTTAGTTCTCAACTAGTTTGTACAAACAACATTGACGACTCGTTTTGTTATTTCCGTTCGTCTTCTATGTAAACCGACGTTTATTTATAGTTATTACAGCAATATAAATATCAACAAGCGGTGAAATCGTACAATTTGAAACGCTAAACTCATTCCTCATGTTGTCTCGCGGCGGACGTTTTGACACCATCATTAACGAACATTATCATGGATATTGTTTAAAAGAACAAGATTGTCTAATAATTAATGATGTGAAAGCTTAGAATATTGTTCAAACTCTCCGTAATTTTACGCAATAAGTTTTGATGTTCTTAATAATGTCTTAAAGAAACATCTCTGAACGCTATTGTACAGGCCTTGAAGGCCATCTCGTCGCATAAAGGCGCTGGCACAAAAGAGCGGAAGTCCCGACCCTCGTGTAAATCAGAATAGCCCTCTCGTGCAGAGGTGATGCTGCGGGCCTCACACCGGACATGAAGTCACCGACCTTGGCTGAGGTATTCCCACACGGCACGGCGGCGCATTGATGGGACAGACCCTGTTCAGCGATCAAAGATAGTGAATGTTTTTTGATCGTAGATAGTAACGCAATGACAGAGAGTGGATTCGTATGCGTAATGATCAAGAAGCCTGAAGCTCTTCCGTAAAGCCCGTTCACATTTGAGTTCGTACAATTCAGTAATTGGAGACGTTGTGATTTTGAGTCAGAGTGTATCAGTAAGCTCCACCATAAGTCTCCCAATTCCGTCGCTTAAAACGACAAACATTACGAGATTACATTATTTCACTCGAATTGGCGTTGCAAAGTCAATTCGAAAGTTGGAGCAGCACGGTGAACTTATTATTATACTTGTCCTTTATATTATTTTAATTTTGCATTATATTTGGTATACTTACTGTTACCACACTGTTTATGGCACGTTGATAAATGGAAAAAGCACTAATTAATGAGATGCACACCTGGTCTGCACTCACAGACAGGCTGAATACGTTGAACGAGTGTTCGAACAAAGGCCCGGAAACGCTGCTCTGAGGAGAGCACCGCCTTGCATCGTGTTGCATCGCATCAGTAATGCGCTTACGATATTCGCTGTCCTCGACTCTTCGCCTCCCGCCGTGCGGTCAGCGACCTGTCGGACTCACGTGGACTTGATACTTGAAGCCGTTAGGTGATAAATACAACACCTTGCACAGTAAATAAGGAGCACGTCTGTATTTCCCTTACGATTAGCCAATAACTTGGTGAGGTGACTATTAATTTCAATTAACCGTTTAGCCAACAGTTCTATGTGTTGTACATTGTTACTAAGTATTGGACACTATGAGCATGGCGGACATTGACATGATTGACAAATCAAAATTGCCTGGTGTAATTGAAATAAATGCTTTGACTTTGTTCATATTCGTAATAAAACTTCAAGAACACCTCGGCAGGATCGGTTCAGCAGCACCGACGCGTCATCACACGAGGTCAGCCGCACCATCCTGCAGCCAAAGACGCATTGTTTTAAAGCGATGCTAATAAAACAATATCACTTTTGTTTGGCTTACTTTCAAAGTGACGTCAGCGCAGTTTATGGTCTATTGTTCGGCGACTTATTGAATTCCTGACAGGTAGCGATAACAGGACTGTCTGGCGGTAACATTATAATGTTTTCAATAAACATCGGTCACTGGGCTTTGCTAAATGGATGCTGTAGAAAATAATGATTGCTTATCTCCGGGGGAAACTGACATAATTAATGATGTGCGTATCTTTGTTTCTCGAATAAAGTGAATTGTTACTTCGGCTGTAGGTCGCGTGTCGTGGAATACCTATCACTGTCACCCGCATGATATTTCCAAGTGTCGTAGAATTCTACTAACCTATTTGCTGTCCAAAAATTTTGTTTTGTGCAGGAGTACGTGAATGCTTCGTGTACTCGCCTATATTCGACTGCTTTGACTTCGCACCAATTATTATCTCATTTATTGCTTTTTATTTGTAGACCTCGCCACTACTTTGATCATCAAATAAGCAATGCTGTTAATTAATCGAATCGAAGTGATGTGGTGAATGTGAGTGCGGTCTACCTGATCAGCGTTTCTCTGCGATGGACCGGCTGCTAGGGCGCGCCCCCGCAGCCGACTGCATGCACTGTCGATGCAAATGAATCGCATAATGGTATGCATCACTGACTCGGCTGCGTTACTGGAGCCGTAATTCATATTCAATTGTGTAGATTTTGTTATGATCTTGTAGGTACAAGATCATAACAAAATCTTTGATAATAAAGTAGGTACTTTATTATCAAAAAATGCATTGATTCCGCTTGTAATTAAAATAGAGCTACGTCGGATGAAGGCCCCAAGACTAAGGCGCTCAGCTCACTGCACCGCGCCCCGCCGCGTAGCGCGGGGCAGCAGATTTTAGCATTGTATACAATAGTTTCAATTTGTATAGAAAACACGCCTAAGCCCACACACTGCCGACGCGTCTGCGCGCGGGATTTTTGTACCGCGCAAGGCGCCCCGCGGCGGGACGCTTCGCCAGTGGGAGAACCGCCTAAGACGGATTCTGATGGTGACGATAGGCAGAGCTTCCACCTGGAGAACACAACGTATCACCAGGGTGCTTAGGTAACAAGGACGTGTTTGTCGTCACGTCTATAACAGTTATCAGTAATTAGCTCACATATTCGGCCGGTCATCGATATACTGTTATAGGCATGGAACTGCGAAGTGTTGTGCCAATTCACACATATGACTCATTACACCGCTGCAATAGTACTTTGAGTCAAGACAAAGAAACGGACAAATTACTTACTAATAGCTGGCCTCCAAGCGACATCATATAATTATACTATAACTAGTATTAAAATAATTGAGTATCTGACCTGAATATGTCAAAGTCGCATATAATACCACTATACGATTATAGACAACTATTCATTCTGTCATGCATGCATAACTGGCAAACATCCCTAATAAGGCGATTGCCTATAAATCGCCATAAATAACGATCCCTCCGTGCCTAATTACTACGCATTAACATTACAGCGACCACCTCGACCTACAGCCTGTCTCCTTGCACACACGGGCTGTTGGAAGCCATACTGTCCTGCTGTCCCCGTGCTTGTACTAAACGTATATTTTGCTCTGTTACCTGTGGGCTCCGCTTGAGCATGCATTAGCAGGCGTGGTGAAGACGGCAAGGGAACACGGATGTACGCAGTTATAAGTACTTGCACATTGATACGCACCAATCGCTCCGTTGATACGATGCAACGGTCACAAATTACGACACTGGAACCTCCTAATGCCACCTACTGCATACAGTCGTGATTGTGATGTCTTTATAATGTTGATAGTGTTGAACACAGATCTGCATTTTACATTCTCGTCTCACACGAACATGTCACCATTAGGACACGTTCAATATTAAGTATTTAAACATGTCCAATCTACCACGTCGCATATTTTTCCCGATCACACATCATGTTCTTGTGATTTCGCGACGTATGCGTCCTACTTGCTATCCGTAGGCAGGTACAGAATGTCCTAGTTGGGCAGTAGCCGATCGTTCATAATCGCTGAGTCATGGGGACATAAACGCCGGTCGGTTTACAAATCGCCGGAGTGTTATCCAAACGAGGGTACAATGATGAATATACATGTTTTATGAACCACAAGATTTAGCCGGCGGCCGATTTATTAGATTTATGTATGTCTAAATAGTTCTATAAAGATTACGATTTATTTATCTCATCTTTTTATACACAAACTCAACATGACACTGTGTTCGTGAGCATGCCGCATGTGTTTTGTGCAACAATTCGGAGATAGTCTGTTCCATGTATGCGTCCGTGACAGTATGTTATCGCAAACCATTTTGATACGTTTGTTATACTGTCACCGAATGTAAACTTTGGAAGCCATGAAGAAACAATCAAGTTGCAATAAAATTACCAAATCAGTGCATTACCTGTTAAATTGCCTTTTTTTCAAGTACTTTTGTAATAAAGAAGAAAGCATAGACAAAATAAAAAGATAAGTATCACCATTAAATATAATAATAGTGGCGCGTTGTTGGGCAGTAGCGACCCCACGGACCTGATCTCCCGGAACAAGTCTTATTCCTCATCGCTAGCTTGCCTTCCTGCCTGGTTTGAGTGGGAATTCGACAAAGCAAACGTGCTCTGGGGAAGAAAGTATTTCAGTGAGGTGCTGTTTGATAAGAATCTTGACCGTACTTCCGGGATTGTCCTGATAGCCGTCCACTCCTCAAACACCTCATAATATGTGGCCCCGTTGTCACTTTGTCACTAGGTGCATTATACAAACATTGATCAGTCTACTTAAGCCATCCAAACCCATAGTTTCATTCTTTGGTCCTGCACTCATCCTGCGCCAGACAGGGATAACTGTCGGATGGTCTTTCATTTTATCTTGAATAATTCTGCGAGTTAGTTTCATCATGTCGTACGCCTTCCACAGATCCAGGACCCTAGGGCGTTACCGAGTTAAATAATAATAAAAGTCTGAAATCGCCAATCCGTCTTGAGCAAGCGTGTGTTGTTAATTGGTTGTGCCTTCTCAGTATGAGAAGAGCTCTTGCCCTCCAGTGGGGCAATAATAGGTTGGTATTACTATTTCCAAAAGATCACCACAGTCAAGGACCCATCCAGAGTTCGCCCGCGAGCTTCACCAGGTCGTAAGTTATAGTGGCCATCTTTAGGGGGAGCCCATGTCCAGCAGTGGGCGTCGTTTGGCTGAAACGAGGATGATGGTGATTATTATTATTTTGAAATATAATATATAAATACTAGGAGTACATATGTATTGCGAATTACTAGGTGGAGTCTGTTCGTTTCGTACCCAACATCCGAGAATTGGGCAAGATAAAATAGCGTCGATAGAGCTCTTATTTACATAGTAAAATGGACACAGCGACATAACACCGCCGGGCAGTGCCCTCAATGACCAACGCTTATAAAATAAACATATTTTTGTGAACAAAGACAAAGGAAGGTTTACGATCTTACTCAATATTCCCTCTTTACGTCCACCAGGAATATCGTAGCTTTATTTACAGTTTTGATTTACATATTATTTACAAACTAGTAAACAGCCCAGTGTTCCTAAACACTTATGAACAGCTGCTATGAATAAGTATCGTGCGTTAACACTCGGAAAATAAAATGTGGTTAGAGTGATGTGTCTAACCAACTACCTTCTGAGGAAGCTCACTTTCAAGTGGCTTCATCAAACGCTACTGGGTCGTTTTGTTTCGTAACTCATTACAGACGCTGATGAGTTTATAACAGGAAATTGTCTTTTCGTTCCATTTACAAGACGTCATGAGCAAATAACAATAACACTGTCCGTTCCGTGAATTACTAATTGGGTAACTTATGTGTAATCGAGTTACTTAGAAGAACGCTTTCTCTCATTATTTATTACATAATCCATATAAGTTATACATCATAATCAAATTTACTTAACTAAACAGTGTATGTGTGAATTTCGTGTGAGTCCTGGACTCAGACATATGGCGCCGAGGGTTCGCTGTTCCCCAAAGCTGTAATTCGTACATCTGAAATGTACTTATATTGCAGAAGTTTACACAGCTACGTGTACACTGTTTATTCAGCAGATTATCTATAGTTACGTGACCCACATTTATCAGCCACAGACTAAACCCCTAGATCATAGAACATTATAGTCGGCGAACACACACATGCTGGGTGGTAATCACCACTAGTACTACACTACGACTAATGAGCCCGTGTACCGGCACCTCCTTTATCGTACCTAATATGTACGATAAAGATGTAGTTTTTCCACCAACATAAATAATCTCGAATCGCGACCCTAACGTTAGTAACAAAAAAATATATTATTATTATGATTGTCTTCGTCCCTAAACCTTAATTTTCGACACTTGGGAGTATCCATTTTTGCAGTCAATCATGACGTGTCTTTGGTTAATCCCGACAATCCCGGAATCGTAGTATTCTTTCGATATAAAAGTCCATTCCATACTATGCCAACTCCTAAAGTTAATAATAAAATAAAATATGCATCCGATTATCCGATCCCTGGGTACAGCAGAGACATCGATGCTCGAATTTCAGATAATATACGCAGCTGCCTCTTATTCATAATATCCTTCTTTTCTCAAGTTCTTTGGGACAGCTTTATAGCTACCGAGATGTGGAATAATATTCGCATAAAGACAGTGATGCCCTTCAGCCGAGCTGGCAGCTTACGAAAGACGAGTTTACTTTCTGGTTGTTGTGTTTATTCATTGTATTCTTCATGAACGTCCGAACTAAACAAAGATGCGGTAGCATTACCATTAGTGAACCATCAAATCACCATTTCCATCACTTGGTCGTTTCTTTTCGTGTTGACCGGAGGCTTTCTCGTCCCTGGCAACACCCGCCCCTCGTACAATCTGAACATGAAAGCACGTCAAACTGACGATTGTAATGAGTACAGTTCTGTAAATACATATTAATGACTGTGTCGTGTTATCGCTATTCCAGGCAGCTGCTAATCCGTCTTGACAATGTTGAGCCAGTCTAAGAAGCCATCATAAACACAATAAGGAAGTAGCGCGCTCACGTATTATGATATGCTAAGCGTGTGCCATTCCTGGGAAAGAGCCACCATTCCTACAAGTCCTCGTGCGTTGAGCGTGCGGCAGTGATCAGTGTTCCGCAGCGCGCATGTGCTGAATGTCAATAGCGACCGAGGCTCATTAATTATTGATACGAATAAAAATAAAAAATGTTTTTTTCTCAATATTAAATATGTTGCGTAAGATTCAAATTGTCGTTCTGCTTACAAATGAGGCCTTCATTATCGGATTTACACTGTCGGTGGACATCCATTGAGATTTTCTACCGCAGAACAAAAAAGGAAGGCTAGGTAAATTGTCTAACTAGAAGGGTTTGTTTGTGATAACTAGCCTTTTACTAAAAGCTTATGGAAGTTGACACGGTACATAAACTTAAAAAATAAGTTTTGGCTTTGTCTCCGTTTGTTCCAGCTAATTTCGAGAACGACTGGACCGATTTTGACGGGACTTTCACCGGCAGATGTCGTAAGGAGATACTTTTATTGTAGGCAAAATTAAATAGTTAAAATGTAATAATAATTAATTAATAATTAAAATTAAGGACCTTAGGACCACTGTCCTAAGCGCGACTGCTACGCTACAGGTCTTGGGTTCGATTCCCAGGTCGAGCAAAAAGTGTTATTTGGTTTTTCTATGAAATTGTCAGTAGCAGCTCGGAGTTAGGATTTGTGCCCGGTTAATAGCAATAGACTCACCGTAAGTGTCCACGGTGACTGAATGTCGTCGAGTCTTAGCGCTAGACGATTCGTGACGACTCTTGAAAACAGCTTATACACGTGGCTGAGGGGCGAAACGGGTCTGTAATTTTTAAAAGGGTTTTGTCCCTCTTTTTAAAGAAAATAACGACCACGCTCCTCTCGCTTCTGGAGTTCTCCCAGAGAACTTCCTCCCGCTTTCCGAAGCTCAGTCGTTAACCCCTCCTCGCCAGGGGCTTTTCCATTTTTAGGCTGTCTAAGAACCGCCTCGACTTCTTCTTGGCTGACTTCTAGCAGGTCTTCTGTAAAGTGGCGGGTTAATGTGGCTCTGAAATCTTCATTTTCGGGATCAGGTCGGGATGCGTGCCATGCGTACAACTGGCCGTAGAAGTTTTTGATTTCCGAAAGAATCCCCGGCTTCAAAACGACGATATCCCCACTAGATTTGGTCACCTTCGTCAGACACCTCCTCCCAAGTGACGGACGAACACTTTCGAGCCTCGGTTTTGCTCAATCGCTTCTTCTATTGAGCGTGTGGTGGAGCAGCGAAACTCACGTCGTATCAATTGTGTAATTGTATTATTGAGAGCCTGTAGTTCTGCCGAAGTGATCGGTGGGTTTCACGTCGTTTTTTATATAGAATTCCAAATAGTAATTTGTTTATATATAAGTATGGAGAATTCTAGTTATTTTGTACTTGTGTTCATTTCAAGTTACTTATTTATATTGCTTTATTTTTTTAAATCTCAAAATTTGTTGTTTTTCTCTCGTACATTAATTTGCACCTGCTATTTTATGTTTTTGTTCTCGTCACCACCTTTGGTTGACTGGTAGAGAATGCCTAAGGCATTATGTCCGCCTGTGTACTTTTTGTTGCATATAGTTTAAATAAATAACACTTCTTATTTTCATACTATCGATTTAAAACGTTAAAATAGATGTAACACTTGTCTGATAGAAAAATAAGCAGGTTGAATTAACACTTTGGTGGAGGTAAGTTTCTCCGAGTTTGTGACTTAATTTTCCAAGATTGCCGTGGATATTTTTGCTTGTGTATTTTTAATACATTATCATCATCTACTTAGCCTTTTACCAACTATGTTGAGGTCGGCTTCCAGTCTGCGCCGGCTGCAGCTGAATACCAGTGTTATAGATGGAGCGACTGCCTATCTGACCTCCACAACCCAGTTACTGGGCAACACGATACCTCTTGGTAAGACTGGTTGTCAGACTGTCTGGCCTCTGACTATACGTAACGACTGTCGAAGATCTACGAATGACAGCCGGGACCAACTGCTTTACGTGCTTTCCGAGGCACGGGAGTGTCACACCACCAACTTCCAAACTCCGGGCTGCTACTGAGAAATTAGTAATGAAAAAACCCAATAACTCTGTTAGCCCGACCCAGGAATCGAACCCAGGACCCCGTGCTTATAAGTCGACCACGAGACCAGCGGGGCAACGGGGGGGTATTTTTAATACAAAACTAAGCATAGATTGTTTCGAAAAAGACGATCAATTATTTTTTCTTAATTATGTCGAATTTTTTGTTGAAATAACGAAAATAATACTGCAAGTGCTTGTGCTTTTCTTCCCAAAGTTTTATACAATATTTAAACTATAGTAGTCGCCATGAGTCGTGAGTACAAATGTCAAGTTAATTTTTCGGTTTTCGGGTTTCCTTTCAGGGTTTCCGACGCTGCACGCGATTAGTCCGATTGTGGCAATCTCGTCTTTGCGACCAACAGTGTGACAATATGTTGGTACAGTAGAGGCTTGTTCGAAAGCCGCAGCAGGCGAAGGCCTTCAGAGTGATCAGGGGATACCGTACGATCTCCTATGAGGCCGCTACCATCCTTGAGACGGTGCCTAGGTGCCATCATAGTCAGGACTACCCCGAGGACACAGCGCAGTATACGCTGGAGATGGGCAGCGCAGCGCCGTGATCTCGCCGCAGCGACAACTGCAAGTAGCCTCTCGCTCCAGGACGTTCTGTCCATGGTCGGAAGTGAGAGTGCTTGGGACACCGTCGCCTCCTTCTGCGAGGAGGTGATGGAAGGAACGGGAAAAGGACGCCACTTCCTCCCATCCCACCCGTAGAAGATGCACCAGGCGCCGGAGGGCGCGAGTCGATCTCCGGCCAACGTGAAATAGGGCCTGCGGGCGGCGGACTTAGGGTCAGTCCGCAGTCAGTTTAATCATTCATTAGGTCTATTCTCGACTTTCTCACAAGTGTTGAATCATTGTGTTGGTAAGAAACAGTCTTCGATATAAAGCTTCTGCGCCCGTCCCCTGCAAGTATACGTGTGCGCGTGCGCGCCAGCTCTAGCCCATACCGCGTGAAGGTGTTTCCCAAGTCCTAGTCGCCTAGTAGAGATGCAGCCACAAGACGCTATAGTCGATAGAATACAATGAAGTGGTTTTGCACGAAAACAACCGCTGATAGATACGTTTTTATTAATCTTATGCTTAAATGTGACTGCTGGTCGGTAACCTAGTGGTCCTACGTGCGACTGCTACGCTAGAGGTCTTGGGTTCGAATCCCAGGTCGAGCAAAAAGTGTTATTGGGTTTTGAAATTCTCAGGAACAGCTCGGAGTTAGGATTTGTGCCCAGTTAATGCCAATAGGCTCGCACCCTTTTACATGGGAACTAAACATACCGGCTAAACGTGGGTATGCATTGAAACACCTCTGCCTAACCTTTCAAGGAATACAGGCGTGATAGTATGTTATGTGCTTTTGTATGCAACTCGCCACGGCTTTGAGTATCTCATTCGTAATCTAATCAGAATGTTTAGGAAAGTTCTGATCTATACTTAACAATACCTTCCTATATACTCGTACCTAGGAAATTTAAAAACTATATGAAAAAAATATGTCACATTCTGTTGGCGAGTCAAAAAACTAGTTAGGTATGTAATAGCCATTAACAATCACAATAGATTTGTATTCGTGTGGTATCGTATGATGCCGAGTGTTGCACAAGTAGTTGCCCTCCCCGGCACACAAACCTCTAGCGTCAGGCATGCACATCACTACAGCGCGCCTTTGTTCCGACACAAGATGCACAACTTTATGCTTTAAGCGATGATTAATGAGCGATATCTGTTATTCATAACAGTCGCTACATAGTGCCCCCACGCACAAAGCACAATACACGACGCTCTTCTACATCCAATACATTATGCATGGAGACAGCACGCCACTTTAGATAACGTGGCGTCAGTTAGCAGACGCCGAGTCACACAGCCAGCTAGCACGAATACGCCCTAAGCGGGAAGCGCCTGCAGGCGCCCTCGGGCGAGCCAATCGGTAGGGTTAGACACTCTAAGCAACTATTACTAACTAACATTATTAGCTTATGAATGTTTTGTGATGAACTTTTTAGAGGACAACAGTGCGTTTCGGTATGAAGCAAAACTTATTGCTAATGAATACAATGTTTTTCAAAGTTTTCCAACATGACATAACACGAAGTGGTACGAGAACAATAGTCGCCGCGCTTGCCTCATCGTGGCATGGCTGCATCGATAACAAAGAAGAGTCATAAAAAATATTAACAAAAAATATGAACAGTAACGTGTCTGTACATGTATGAGTTGGTGTTATTTGTCAGGTCTAACTTAACGATGTACGAACACTATAAAAGCAATTTGAAAGTCTGCTGTCGTCAACACTCAAGTGCATTAATGGCAAATAGTTTTTTTTTTTTTTTTTTTTTTTTTTTTTTTTTGTTTTTTTTTGTTTTTTTTGGTGGGTGGGAAATCATCAAATAACTTCTCCCGCCCTGGGCGGGGCGGGAGGGAGTGTCAGACTCTTACTGACTAAAACCCACCCATGTTCCTTCTTGTGCCCTTTGCGTTCCGGGGGCGCGGTATCTCTTGCGAACAACCCGCAGCCCCGGCAGGCATCGGCCCTCAGTGGCCCCTTCCTTTTGCTGACATCTCTTTGAGGCGCGCGTGGAACACGAACGCGCCGTCGACACGGCCTGTCGTTATGCAACGTAAGGACGGTGAGCTACCCATTGCTCACCGTCCACAGGCCAGTATCTACGGTGGCCGGGAGTCGTCTCGCGGCTCCCGACGTCCGGAGCGTCTACCGCGGCGGCTGGGACGGGAGAACCGCTGTCTCAACCGTCCCGCCGCCTCCTTCTCAAGCATTACTGCCTCGCAGAAGGAGGCGACTGCATCCCATTCCCTCTCGCTCCGGACCATGGCTTGCACCAGGGCCGGACGCGAGAGTTCGCCGCCGCCGATGGCCGCCACGAGGACTCGGCGATGCTCCGCCCAAGCGGGGCATACCGCCACGGTATGCTCCACCGTGTCCTCGGGGCGATCCACACAATAATGGCAAATAGTGTATTCTGTATGGCGCCACGGGTTTATAATCACCTACCGAAGCTGTTATTGGAAAGTATGAGCATCAACGTATTTAAATATAAAGATAAACAATTTCTCCTGGAAAAAGCCTATTACAGTCTAAACGAATTTATAAATGACATGCAATCTAATAATAAGACGTGACATATTGTGTATTACTTTATTTGTGACTTGACTGTTTGACATATATACATTCTTAATTGACATTTTCTATAATAATATTTCCTGAAATGTATTATTTATGATTGGAGTTTTTGTTGTGTTTGATTTATTAATTTTATATGATTATAAATGTGCAGAATCAATAGAGATGAATACTTATAAAACTGCATGCCTTCAGGCGGATTATGGAGAGACCAATATATGTATACAATGTATGTCACCTGAATTACCCATTTTCGCAATAAATTAATTTGAATTTGAAATGTGGTTAAGCAGGTATGGCGCTTGGACCTTTTTCAGGTATCAGGTTCAAAAAATACCTACTTTCTGTACTCACAATCAGGTATGATACTTGACAGATAAACATGTCTTACAATGTATATACATTGCCAGATATTTTCCTTGGAACTTATATTCGGTCAGACGCTTATTAGGTTCCATTTTTAACCCCTGACGCAAAAACGACGAGGTGTTATAAGTTTGACGTGTCTGCGTGTCTGTGGCATCGCAGCTCCCGAAAACACAAACCGATTTTGATTTAGTTTTTTTGTATGAAAGGTGTATTAGTCGGGAGTGTTCTCAGCTATGTTTGATGGAAATCGGTTCAGCGGTTTCAAAGTTCTCTTTTGTAAGCTGCGGAAGGGATTTTTATTCTCCTGGGGGAGCTAGATAAAATTTTTAATTATGTGTATTATATTTTTTTTGAACCGCCTGACAAAATAGCGGATGTACAAAGTCCTACTGTCCTAGTGTTCAAGCTAGTACGCATACCTTCCTAACCGCACTGCTTCTTCGCATCTTAATCTCTAAATGTGAGCCACGATAACATGACGTAGCCTGGGGGCTCTGGGATTTCAGTCAAATCATCCGAACATTAGAAATTTGTTTGTTTGACCGACTCTTCCCGTATGTTCTGGGTCTAATATATTTTCCAAGAAAACTGTGAACAAAAGGATCCACGCGTACTTGATTGTTACACGCAAATAATGCTAGAGGCCGAGAGAGCTGGAACATGGCGAATAATACGGTAACTTGTTAACATGCGATTTGCAAAATACATGACATGCTCCACTATGAGAATGTGTTCTGGTATTCAGTTACCTACCACGCGAAGAGTTGCAAAGCAGTTCCCACACAGACATCGATAAATACAGCATTTGTGCAGATAATAAATATTAATTTTATTGTAACTGCCTCGTTAAGCTAGTGGTCCTAAGCGCGACTACTACGCTAGAGGTCTTGGGACAAAAGAAAATAAAAGTTGTTTTAAACAATGTGGAGGTGTTAACGTGTATATGCCTATCCCTTCGGGGAATACAGGCGTGATGGTATGTGTGTATGTGTGCGTAAAGTGAGTAAGAGTGTGGGGAATACGTGTAGTGAGGTGTGTGGGTGAGGTGGTGATATGAAGTGTGATTGTAATGGTGAGTGTGATGGAGAAATGGTTTATGAGTGTAATAGAGAGTGAAGAGTGGGAACTTGTGTGTAGGAGGACATTGTATAAAAGTATTTTGTATGTTGTATACCTAGTGATGGTATGTGTATTCTATACAATCGACGGGTCGAAAGTACATATTGGATAAACAGCTATCAGCCGGTTTTCCCGAGCTTACTTCAACTGAAAGCCTGAAGTAATCACTGACGGAAACTGTCTGCGAAATATCATGTTAGCTAAGTAGCAGTCGACGATAATACCACCAGCCTGGCGCTATAACTTTATGACACCAGAAATAACCTTTCAACTAAACAACTGAATGAGATGTTCAGGTATAGTTTCGTGTAGGTCTAGCATGCGCTGACAGTGCGTCTGCTGAGCAGTAGCCATTGTCATAAATAAGCTGAACAGACTTCTAACGATCCCTCTGTGTACACGAGTTGTGTTTCAGAATGAACGTAGTGCACGATCACCGTCATCACTGCAACAAGAATTTCATCAATCCATTTAAAAAATATTTTCATTTATTATAGCCGATTTGTGGCCACCACCGCGCCGGAAGCGTCATAATATTTAGTAAGGACAATGACGCACCTAGCGCGCCATATAAAAGTTATTGAAAAGGACGTTAAACCTGAATATGGCGCGGCATCAAACAAACGTTTTGGCCCACGGTAATAATGAACCAAAATGTAGGTGGCGATGAATCGGTTAACGCTATGGTTAGCACTTTGCTTTATTTCTGGCGCTGACGGTACTAAGCAGAGCTCGCTAACGTTGCCCCTCATAATATATTTACCCTCATATGAAAAAAGCGGTGATACTGTAATGAAAGTATTTCTGGCAGGTTGCGAGAGCACTCGCTCAATTAGAAATAAAAATATCCTCCCTTTGTCTCGCTGAAACATCGCGCGGTAAAAATTGGTCCGAAGGTTCGTTTGGCGCCGGGCAGCCTTTTTTTTTTTTTTTTTTTGTTGCCGGGGTGGAAAATCCTCATGGATGTCCACCGCCCTGGGGAGGGCGGAGGGGTCTGTCAGACTCTTACTGACTAAAAACCACCCCAGTGTTCCCTTCCCACACTTACGCCGGGGATCCCGGGAACTGATGCGCCTTCCGCGATCCCCGACTGGTGCCGGTCCGCCACTGCGGGCCTCCTCAGGTCAAGGGAGGGAGTGAGGTGTTGGAACTCCCTCCACGACGTCAAATAGGGGCGCGCGTGGAACACTACGCGCCGCCGCCTCGGGTCCAGTTGAATAGAGGGTAACGGACGTCCCCAAGTCCGCCACCCCTGGACCCATTCAGGGGGGCCGGAAGAGGGCGTTGTCCGCCCTCCGCCGACGCCCGGTGCGCCTGCTGCGGGTTGGAAGAGAGGTTGTGATCTCTCTCTCCTTTTCCGCAGCCTCCTTCTGCGAGATGACCGTTTCGCAGAAGGAGATCACCGCGTCCCAGGACTCTTCACTGCCGACCATCGAAGTGACGACGGCCGACAGTGACAGGTCACTGCCTACTTCAGATATGAGGGCACGGCGTGGCTCCTCCCAAGCGGTACACTCTGATAGCGTATGCCGCGCCGTGTCCTCCCGGCAGTCCACGCAGTGGTGACACCGGGCGTCCGGCTCCCTGTTTATGCGACACAGGTACTTCCCGAAGCAGCCATGCCCCGAGAGCACCTGTGTCGCCCGAAACGTCAGGGAGCCGTGCCTTCTCCCGAGCCAATCCGCTAGTACCGGCCGGATCGCCTCAATGGTGATGAGGCCGGCAGAAGGGCGTGAAAGCCTGTCCCGCCATTCCGCCACCAGGACCTCGCGAAGCTGCGATCGACGCAGCTCAAACTGTCGTGGCATCGGCTGCTCGCCACGCGCCCGCGCTTCCTCGCGCCACCGGTACAGTGACGCGAGTACCTTCGCCTCCAGGTCCCAGGGCGGGGATCCAGCTAGAACGCAGGCCGCTTCGTAGGAGATCGTGCGATAACCCCTTATGACTCTGACGGCCATCACTCTCTGCGGTTTCCGCAGAACAGTGATGCTGCTGGCCGTCAGGTCAGTCGCCCAAATCGGGGCCCCATACAGGGCCATCGATCGCACGATCCCGACATATAGCCGCCTGCAGGCGGTTCCCGGGCCCCCCAAATTGGGAAGCAACGTTGAGAGTGCGCCAGCGGCGCCCAGCAACTTGGGCGCCAGCCGCCGGAAGTGGGGCCCGAAGTCCCACCGGCTGTCGAGCACCAATCCCAGGTACTTCATGGTAGACTCGACAGCGATTCGAGCCCCTCGCGCCGGGCAGCCTGCGCCAACCCACACAGCTGGTGTGTACTGAACAGTGGTGCAATCTTTGACTATTTGCAAATCATTTTAATACAAATAAAAAATGGAAGACAGTTATTAAGCTAACTACTCATTATAAGTATACTCCTGCGTTATGTCTGCACTAGCCTTAAGCAGTGAAACAACCCTTATCTGATTGTAAGCTTGAGTATGTATTTCTAGGCTTACCTTCTGCGTTAGGTCTTAGAATAGACCAGGATTATCTACTTTACATACACGTATCAGCTTTCAGGCCATGACCACCTCGTAGTAGCAATAAACTATTACCAGCGACCCCGCAATTTACTGCATCTAAGTATTCTTCAAGAAATTGTTCGAGTCTCTACTCTACTAAACTATTTTAAAAAATCTTTCATCAGTAGGTAACTACATTATTCCTGAGTAACATAGGCTATATAACATCACACTACGACCTACGGGAGCGGAGCAGTAACGACTTTTTTCGCGATTCCGAAGTTGGTCCCATAGTAGAAGTTATTTGGTTCGATGGTCTAAAGCACTTTTTAAAGTTTGGTAGGATAGTTGTCTAACACCATGTATAGTAACTACACATACCATCACGCCCGTATTCCCCGAAAGATTAGGCAGAAGTGTACCAATGTACACCCACAGTATGTTTAGGTCCCATGTAATAGGGGGCGAGCCTATTCCCATTAACCGAGCACAAATCCTAACTCCGAGCTGCTACTGAGAATTTCATAGAAAAACCCAATAACGCTTTTTGCTCGACCTGGGAATCGAACCCAAGACCTCTAGCATAGCAGTCGCGCTTAGGACCACTAAGCTAACAAGGTTGTCGATAGGGTAAAGTAACTACATAATTACTTTTATGCCCTTGACACAAAATAATCGTGGGGGTAGTATATGTAGTTAATACAAATTAATACTTACATAACGTATATTAATACAGAGGGATGTTTCTTGCCACCTTTTTATTCGTATTCTCATTGACCTTAATAACGTGTACCGCTATTATTATTTCTATTTTCTTACATACTAAAGGTCATCTGTCAAATAGGTTCACTTAAAACCTTAGTTTTATATAATCTACCATCATTTATTTCAATTTTGTAAATGTGACTACCATGGAGCCATTTATTTATTTTATTATTATGTGTTGGGCACAACGAGCATGGTGGTTGAGGGCTTTGTCATGCTCACTTAAATGTCTCGCTGATGGTGGCGCGTGGGTCGGATCATTCGGTTCCCTTCATGATGGTTGAGCTAAGTGGTGCTGATCCTCGCGTCATGTTCGTGAACGGGCGCTGTCAGTTGGGATTGGTCATCTCTTAACTGCCATGGCTTACATCTTTAATACTATTATTATCATTATTTTTTTTTATTGTTTTATATTAAACTTCATTGTTTTCACATATAGAAGCAACTAGAATATTTGTAACCAAGATTTTGTAAAAACCAATTTGAAAAGAGTGTCCATGGAGTTTCTTGCTCATTCTTCTCCATAGAGACCTACGTTTTGGAACGAGCAACTAGCTTCAACTTTTTGTATGAGTAACTTCTTGACAATTTAAAAGTGCCTGTAAATGGTCTAATTGAAATAAATGTTTTGATTTTGACTTTGAGTTAAACAAAGGATCCGTAGAGCTGCGCCACCAACAAGTTCCGTCAGCAGTGACCACGAGCCCGCGCGCCGCATGCCGACGACTCGCATTCCTAAACAGATTAATTAGGTAGTAAGTTTGTTAGATGTTACGTTACCTGGTCCTCCTCATACATATTGTGTAGCGTCCCGATGAAGATGCGAGTATACTTCCAGATATGACTACAATCATTATCTCAGTTTCACACAATGTTGAGTAAGTATTATCTACCTATTTGAAGTTGTTCAAAATCCCGAGAACTATCGTCTCTATGCCCTCAGGAATGTAAAGATCGTATTCACCAACGACCCCTGTTATCTAATGAATGTAATTTGGTACTTTACACATTAAGTGTGTTGCCTAAACAGTAGTTCTAAAAGCGGCTATCTTTGGTACAGAGCAGATTGTTTAAAGATACTTTGTAATCGATACTGATTATAAAAATAGTTAATATTCATTACAATCTACTTTACTAGTATTTGTATCCCTCTCAAACACATCACCGGGGACTAACGAAATAAACCTAGCTGCCTCAGAACTCGACGGCGCGGACATTGCTGTGTATCACGTGATGTCCTGTACCCAGCGCCGGCCACCTGGGGGCGCCGCGGCCGGCGCGGGGCGGCGTGTCAGAAAGTTTGCGCTACATTGTTAACGATAAGAAATATCGCGAGCGTTGAGTGGTGGGCTCTGTGTCCACGTCGAGCCAGTGAAGTATTTCACTCAGAACGGCGACAGATAAAGCGAACTACTTTCAGTACACCGCTTAAGGAAGGTTATTAATATTCATGAGCTAAATGTTTACACGAAACTTTGATGAACTCTCGTTGAAGAGCCTACCGCCAAATGAAATAACTTTTTTATAAAAATTACGGCCATTTGTTGAGTTCACCGCACAATCAAGCATTAATTCGTCATTTTATTAAAAAAGACTTAAATGGTGTCTTTTCAAAAAACAAGTCTCTAAGTTTGTCAAATTGAATTTTTAGGGCCCCGTAGCCAAATGGCAAAAAACGGAACCCTTATGGATTCGTCATGTCTGTCTGTATGTCCGTCTATATGTCACAGGCATTTTTTTCCGAAACTATAAGAACTATGCTGTTGAAACTTGGTAAGTAGATATAATATTCTGTGAACCGCATTAAGATTTTCACACAAAAATAGAAAAAAAGCAATAAATTTTGGGGGTTCCCCATACTTGGAACCGAAACTTAACAATTTTTTTTCATCAAACCCATACGTGTGAGGTAATTATCAATGGATAGGTTCATAAATGATATTGAGGATTCTAATATATTTTTTTTCTAAACTGAATAGTTTGCGCGAGAGACACTTCCAAAGTGGTAAAATGTGTCCCCTGTAACTTCTAAAGTAAGAGAATGATAAAACTAAATAGGTATATAGGTATATATGATGTACATGACCATGTGCCTGTAATTTTGTTTTTTTTTATTATAATATTCGTCAGTTTGTTCGGGAAGCTGACAGGACGTATAAATGTTTTATAACGTCAGTCTGCAATATCAAAGATCGCCTTGCGGCTCCTTCTTCTCTTACAATGAACAGCTAGTACATATATACTAGTACAGCCAGTGGTGAGAGTGGCGGTCATGTGATATATGTTGCCAGCGACTGTTTCCTAACCATTTGCAGGAGCCCTGTATAGTCATACAGGGCTCCTGCAAATGGTAAGGACTCAAGAGAAAGAGTGAAGAACTCTTGAGTTCTGCACTGTCGTGCCGACATGCCTCATTGTACGTCACTTTAAAAAGGAAGACCACGTCATAATATGACTAAACTTATAAGTAACCTTTATTATTATTATTATAACTAGCCCGTACTGTCAAACTGCTGGGAACACGCCTCCCTCCATGTCTTCTCTCTGTCGCAACTTTGCGCTACGTTTTGCCAACTCTCAAGAAAGCCGACCTAGTCATCTCGCTATCCCCCTCGTGGTCTGGCCCGTCTCTGCCGTTTTGAGGCATCAATCTTGGGCTCTACGGGCCGACAGTAGCTTTGTGTAAAATAAATAGTAGTCTTACGAGCAGTATTGTAATAATAGTTAACTGTGGGTACGGGTAACTGTGACAAAATGAGAGTACATAACTATAAATGTTGCAGGTACTACGTGCCGGAATGCGTGCTAGAGAGCAGCCGGCACGTCAACGCGTACAATGACGTACAATGACTCGTGAAACTGACAATCCTGAAACATACGTTCACGTTACGTTTTCAACTTATTTCCCAACTAATTAGTGATAGTTCGTAACTGACTGTAGCGCATTATATTTACTGCGAAAGCTTCGTGTACAACGGTAATGGGTGTTGAATGTGAAGGCACACTCATTTCACAGCGGTGGGCAAGTAATGAACGAGGCCTCGCTTGGCAGCCCGACTAGCTAGCAATCATCGCTTTATTGTTTGTACGCGTGCGCACCCGAAGCGACGTGCCGTTACACCGACTAGCGGGACCGACCCCACCTGTGCACCGCAACACACGACACAACACTACAACTGCACTTGTATGGCATACCATTGCTAGGTTATTTTCTAAACAGGGCTGGAAAGTCCCAAGATATCCAGCAGTGGAACTCCGTAAGACCGATATTGTAAAACATGGTTATCTTGCCTAAGTTATTGCGTTTATTGCATTACCGGTACCATTAAGGTTCACTATGAGCACGGTATCGATAACGGTGACGATCGAGTCGGGAGCTATCATTACCGGGAGGATCCACAGACGCACCAATTAATGACTGCGGCTAATGTATGCATTTAGCTGCATATACCATATAGTAATGATATTGTGTCACACACGACTCGACGCCCGGCTTACCTTGCCATTTGGATTTGTTGCATACCCAGCACTTAGAATGTGCGTATGATTACTCCGAAATAGAAGGTGCAATTTCAAATCATTGTTAAATGCAAGGAGGTAACTATATCCTAGTGGTTCTCAACACAAATGAATGATAAAATAAATTGCTTTTTTCCTATAAGTTTTTGAATTCGTACTAGTCAGCTTGCCGCCGGGTTGAGGCAGGCGAAGCGATGAACCCGCTCGCTGGCAGTGACATAGGCGCGCGACACTGCCTATCGCTGCAAAGCCGCCTGGGAATCTTAGAAACATTACATTGAATTAATTATTAATATATGTGTAATACTCACGTAAAGTGGACACAACGCCGCTCCTGTTCTACTTCCCGTGGTTAGTAACTGTAAGCCGTGTCCTGAGGATGTTCACAGCTGGCTCGGAACACTGCAGCGCGGCCACTCCCCCCCTCCAGTAACCCTAACCACGTCAGTCTTAACTATTTGGCCAAGTTTAAAGTTTTAATAAGCCAAGCGATCCAATTTTTCATATAATAAACTAAATCCTTCTTTAAATTTTCACACCGCACCGCGGTGCGACGCGGCGGCCTCGGGGACAGATACTAATACCTACTGATTTTATTTAAAAACATAGTAGTGGAGGCCGCTCGGAAATATTTAATCATTACAAGTTCATAATCCTTGTCACGTACTGAATCGCACTTTCTATCACAGCAGCTATTGAAAGCCTACTTGTTAAATATTAATTTTATTATGTGGTCTTTTGCTACTATTGTAGTTGATACTTAGAAACACAAATAAAGTATAAATATTTTGTTTTATTATAATAAAAGATAGAAATGCGCTTGCGATGGATGCAGTGCAACATTGTGCAAGCCGCAATGCATGTAATAACGTTCGCATGTTCATGTACTTGTACATTATGTACCCATACCCTGCAGACGACAGCTGCACGAACCACGCGAGTGCATTCGTTTCGTGCTCTGTACTCGTTATACCTTTTGCTCAGACCCGTCAGACGCCACCGAAGTAGCGAGCAGCGAGCCACTTCGAACAGACATACTTCCTCATTGAGAACCGGTCATAATATTATGTCGCCGAGCGTACGACATGCACTGAGTGGGTAAGACATGGAAATGTGACGCCGCCGCGCCGTCCGGTGACTGACACTTCATTAAGCATGTTATTTCTTATCTCTGGTGTAATTAACAATAGGCATATAACGGACAGCAATTACAGATACATTGTATTGTAATTGTTGCTTAAATCTATGATACCATAACCGTATCGGTGAAGCCCTAGCTAATGACGTGATGTGGTAATAGTACTCATTAGAACAATCCATGGCCAGTGCCTGCAAGCATTACGATCTCCAAGTCGTTGTGGGACACATCGGGAGCCAGGTCCAGGAAGCGTTGCTTGGCATGCGTATATAAGATACTGGCCAAAACACAAGGTAGCTTAAAGCTCTATAACACTTATCACAGTTTGGATGTCAAACAACAGACACTACACCAGGCTAGATCTGAGCTGGCTGCCAGACGAACTAAGTCGGTATCAGCGCTTCCGCCTGTCCCGAACACTCCCAAACTTCACGGAGTACTCCCGACTGGCGGCAACTTAGTCCTGCAAACAACATGTCTTAGTATCACTGCACGCAACACTAGTCTGTGTATGTTGAGATCCTTCTCAATGTTCTACTGATCCCGTTTTGTTTGACAAAGATAAAGTGGTTTGACCTCAAATAAAGTACATAACAAAACAATGAAGTACTTATTGATTAAGTGACTGTAGTCCAAAGCGTCGAACGCTATGTAGTCTATGACATGGGCCGTAATGCTGACATACCCTTTTTTTTTTTGTTTAGTATGAGAAATTATCAAATGACTTCCCCTGCCCTGGGCGGACGGGAGGGAGAGTCAACCTTCTGCAGACTAAAACCATCCATGTACCTTTTTGTGCCCTTTGCGTTCCGGGGGCGCGGTATCTCTTACGAACAACGCAGCTCAGTCATGCATCGGCCTTGAGTGGCCCCTCCACTTGCTGACATCTCTTTGAGTCGCGCGTCGAGCACGAACGCGTCGTCGACACAGCTTGTCGTTATGGAACGTAAGGACGGTGAGCTACCCATTGCTCACCGTCCACAGGCCCGCGTCTACGGTGGCCGGAAGTCGTCTCGCGGCTCTCGACGCCCGGAGCGTCTACCGCGGCGGCTGGGGCGGGAGACTCTCGGCCTCAACCGTCCCGCCGCGCCGCACAGTGGAACGAATGTATGGGAGCGGTTGGACGTAGACATGTCCGAAAAATAAGAGTAAAATTATGCCAAACTAATGATGCCATCTTATTCGATTACTTAATGCCTTCATAAATTGTGGTGATGAATTTCTTCATAACTCCCATATTTCGGGAGTAATTTGAGAAAATGTGAAATTTTACTATGAAAATGAGTGTATCGAGCTCTCTCCCTCCTGATTCCGGGCTTGTTTCAAGTAGCGGTCTCTAATATCGTAATGCTATTACTAAGAGCTATATTTAATACTAAGACACATAGTGCGCCAAATGTGCACTTTCTGGGATAAAAGGAAATGAAAATTTAAAAAAAAAACGTTTTTTCCCCATTTGTATTTACTTTAAACCGCAGACAGACTTATTAAGAGGTCTATAAATATATTATATATATACAGAAATATATATTAACAAAAATATTCACAAGAACTGATGAGAGTATGACTTTTAAGTAAGTTGATAATAAATTACCTAGTTTCATTAAAAGTACAATAAATAATTAAGATGTAAGCTCTAATTTACTAAGTTACACATTTTAAAACAATAACATCATTTAATTATCTTCGTCATCATCATCATCATCAATTAATTCAAATTCAGAATCGATGTCCGCTAAATCATTTATGTTAACAAATTCGATATCACTTTTCTCAGAATCCGTAAGCTCATAAAATTCCTTAAAAGAAGATTTTTTTACAAACTTATTTCCTTTTGGACGGATACTTGTAACAAGTGGATCAGAAGACAGTAAAAGATTGTGCATAATATCTTCATTGCATGAGATACTGCTATGCTTTCGAGAATGCCCCTCTCTATATTTTCTAAAATCTTTATTTCTAGCCTCAGATGCCTCTTCGGATAGAAAACCAATGGGCACAATTGACATGTTCTGAACTATGTCTGGCCCATGCATTAAAATTTTATGAAGTGAAGAAGGCATATAATACCATGGGTATAACTCCACGTAAAGCTTAGCAGTATCAAAGCAGAACTCTCGGAATTTAGTTACGTTGATCTTCTCTCCTGATGAAATACACTGCAAGATCACACAGATTTTTCTTAAAAGCATAGCATCTATTCCGGTCAGTTCAGCAGATTTAGTGTAGTTTTCAAAAAATCTCCTTGCCGAGTTGCCATTGTTGGTGGATCCACTGCCTTGTTTCACAACATCGAGAAGTAAGCCGCCTCCTTCTCTGACATACTGTACATCGAAATAACAAATAGCTACTGTATATTGAAATGTCAACAAGGTTCTGATTTAGAATAACAGTCGGGACGCATTAAAAATCTATGCTTAAATCTACCCAATAATGGGCCCCGACATTCCTGATCCCAACTTTAAATAAAAACTGTGAAGGAAAACATATCTCGTAGTCTACAATTGTGTGAAGTTTTCTATCACAGTTTTTATTTAAAGTTCAATAAGGCTTTTGGACTTTTAAATGGTTTTTTTTTGTATTCGACTATCAGAATGCTCAACATACACTCGAAAAACACAACCCTCCTTCTTGCGCAGTCGCGTAATAAAGTCAACAAGTCCCCGCGAAGGAGCGAGTTATCTCCGCTTTGTTTTTCGTCGATGCTCTTGGAAAATTTCAGTGATAGCATGATGGTCGACAGTACGGAATGGAAGACGAAAACGTGTTAGCCGCCCTCTAAGTCAAAGTCAAAGACAAATCATTTATTTAAATTAGGTCATTAAAAGGCACTTTTGAACGCCATACACATAGCATTAAAAAAAAATTGTAACTAGTTGCCCTTGCCTCTTCCAAAAGGTAATTTTCTATGGAGAAGAATGGTCAAGAAACTCCATATAATCAAACGTGCCCTTTTTAACCGACTTGAAAAAGAAGGAGGTTATCAATTCGTATGTATGTTTTATTTTTGTATGTGTGTATTTTAATGATTCTTTTTTGTTGGATAGATCAAATTTCAAAGGTCACCAATTTCGATAAAATGTATATGGGACCATATAAATTTTATTGAAATTGGTTCGGTACATTAGTAAAAAATATGTCATCCAAGTAAACGAATTAGCGTATTTTGCTTTCTTGTAACTTTTAAGTGGTGTCTTGTTGATTTACGTAGTATAACTGTTCCCTTATGGATTTAGATGACAGGAAATTGATACTAAAAAGCGAAAAATAAAATCATTTTTACAAATAATTAAAAATTTTAAGTAACTCCCGATAGAAGAAAAAATCACTTCCGTAGCTTCCAAATGAGCTGATAACTTTGGAACCGCTGAACCGATTTCCATCAAACAACATTGAACACTCCCCACTAATTAACCTTTCAAACACAAAAAACAAAATCAAAAACGGTTCATGCGACAGCCACACACACACACACGATTTTGGGTCCTTTCCTCTTTTTAGTTTATATAAATGATTTGCCACAATTACTCCAACATCAACCTAAGATGGTGTTATTCGCAGATGATACGTCATTGATTTTTAACATAGACAGACGTTCTAAAAATCTGGATGACGTAAATAACGCAATTCTTCAGGTCCAAAATTGGTTTACGGTAAACAATTTAGTACTAAATGAAAAGAAAACCAAATGTATTAGATTTTCTTTACCTAATGTTAAAAGTTGCGCATGTGACCTTGTATTGAATGGCGAAAAACTGGCTTTTGTTAATCAAACGGTTTTCTTAGGAATCACGCTTGACGAGAAATTACAATGGGGACCACATTTAACATCTCTTGCAGGGCGGCTAAGCTCCGCAGCTTTTGCTGTTAGGAAGATTAGACAATTAACAGATGTCGATACTGCGCGTTTGGTCTATTTTAGCTACTTTCACAGCATTATGTCGTATGGCATCCTACTATGGGGTCGGGCTGCTGACATTGAATCCATTTTTATTTTACAAAAGCGAGCTGTCAGAGCCATTTATAATCTCCGTCGCTGCGAATCTCTTAGAGAACTTTTTAAAAATATTAATATTATGACAGTGGCTTGTCAATACATTTATGAAAATATTATGTTTGTAAGAAAAAATGTACATCTTTTTGATAAAATAAGTGATAGACATAATTTTAATACTAGAAATAAGGACAAAATAGCGCAGCCATTTTTTAGATTATCTAAAGTGCACACATCTTTCATGGGGTACTGTGTTAAATGTTACAACAAAATACCTTGTGATATATTAAAATTAAATGAAAATCAATTTAAAAAATGTATCAAAAGTACACTTTGTAAACAAGCTTATTACAAATTAGAAGATTATATTCAAGATAACAATGCTTGGGAACATGCTGGTCCTGCTCCATAGGACAATTTAAATTCTTGACAAAATCAATTGGTTGCTAATTTAATTATATAAGTACTTTGTTTTGATTAATTATTTTTCTCTTCGACATTAATTCTACATTTGAGTATTCCTCACACACTGATTCTTTGTCTTTGAAATGTATAAATGTATTTAATATTACAATTAACTTAGCTTTCATTTCTAATTTGTGGCACTGAGTACGTATTGCAGTACTTTGAGTGACTTTTATTAATAGATCGTTTTGACATCAGTATAATTTTATGGAATTGTACAACTTATTGTAATACATTTTTTTTTTTTTTTAAAAGAGTATGTATGGAGTTTCTTGCCCGTTCTTCTCCATACGAAACTACCTTTTGGAATGGGCAACTAGATTCAATATTTTTAATTTAACATGTGATTGACGTTCAAAAGTGCCTTTTAATGGTCTAATTGAAATAAATGATTTGACTTTGACTTTGACTTTGACATACATACACACACACACACACACACACGCAGACACGTCAAACTTATAACACCCCGTCGTTTTTGCGTCGGGGGTTAGAAAAGATAACCTTCTTCAAAAACTAAAAAGTGCCAAATAACTTAAGCTTTGGAAGTGAACGAGCTCCGGGGAGAAGTCATTCGATGATTTCCCATCGGGAACAAAAAAAAAGCTTTGGAAGTCGGTGGCAATTCAAAACAACAAACAGGACCAAAGCCGCCGACTTCCAAAGTTTTATATAATAAGATAAGAGAAGATATCATAATATATGTATTTATACACATGGTGGATTAGTTTGCACAATCATAGTTTTATTTGTGAATGTTATTGTGATAAATAGAGACAAACATTTATTTATTTACCACACACAGATTAAATCCAATGCGACAAAGTTACTTACAAAATTATTTAACCTAATTATTAATAATTATTAAACCTTACATACTACACAGTACGTGGCCCTTGTGAACTCACTCAGTGTATAGGTGAATATATCTGTCATATCCGCTACCATGTTGAGAATGCGCAGCGCACGGGTCAGCGGTGCGCGCCTCAGCAGGTCGGTGCGCGCACGCGCTACCACCGGCAGCTGCGGCCCGCGCCGCCGCTCCGCGTACCTATCCGGTATACAAAACCCTATTTCTGATACCAGAGTGTTGTATACTACCTCTTAAAACTTTGAAAAGATACGTTACCAGTGCTACTTCAGGTCTGACTTCTAATTTATTGTAACCCACCATACCAACAACCTTAGCAACATAACACTACGGTACTTGTGTTCTGGCTGCCCGGGCAGTCCGGCCAGTCCGGGCTGTTTATGCTGTCCGGGCTGTACTTACGCTACTAGTAAATGTTAATTGACTTCGTGGTAGAAATAGGTAAATTGTCCGTTTATGTGACTTGTATTAACTCAATCGGGAGACCGCAATCTAAACTGTAATTATTTGTTAAGTATAGTGACATTATAATAAATGAGTAAAGGTAACAGACCGTCAGAGACCTCCGGGAGTAGGCTCAGTTCAACTTCGTGCTCGGTGACATTTGATAACTTGAAGTTAGACGAAAGAAAGAACAAATATTTCTTAAAAAAGTTGAAACTGTTCAAAGATAAATAAAGTATACCTACTTAGCAGTCAGGCAGACTTTTATCAACAGTTGCTATGGTTATGTTGCAAACTTATGAATCTGAGGGTGGAGACTTCTTAAATAGCAGCACGTTGGGTCTTTCGAACAATATGCCAACATTTGAGATGCAGTAAGTTTCAATACTACATAATAATATAGCATTTATGATCTTGCTTGAACATAAACAAGCGCTTGGGTCTCGGAACGTGGTTTATTGTGCCGTAAACTACCATAAACTGTCATGATTGTGCACTTTACGGTACGCCACTAAGGATGGCACTTCGCACTATGAGGTAACGTGGGGAGCGTCCCTCGAGGATGGTGACGCCGCAACGTCCACCTTCGGACGCCCACACACAACACAAATATGGTGGCCTCTAACTAACTTACGCTCATATTATTATTGTACCATCTTTTTATAATATTTAGCCATCTTTTTTTAAATCCCTTCGAATCAAACGGACTCGTCAAATATCATATAATGAAACCTGAAGCCGTGTCGTAACATTCGTCCATCGGAGACAACCCTGAGTGTGCGAGTGGTTCAAGTGTTATCACCGCGACACAGCGCACGTCGCCCTCTCCACAGTTCGGTCTCGCTATCCCTACACAAACACCAGTGACGACACTCGCCACCCAGGAGCACAGTTAACACTCATAGAAGCTACCATAAAACATCACCAGAAGTGCTATAGGAGTATGCAAAGCAAAAGCGACCAAACTTGCCACTTGATCGTTCCACGGAGTAAAGCTACCAAGTGAAGAAGCTGTCAACTAGGAGTTTCCTCAAGTATTGCTTAGCTGACACAAAACTAAATAATTGTGTTGAACGTGAACGTCGACCGACCAAGATGAAATGTTTGTTGCAACTACTGCTCGCGGAACCGTGCCAAGGAGCTTCGTCAGCACACCTCTGAGCAGTGTGAGCTTGTTTAGTGAATCGGACGGGTATGGTGTAAACCGCACCATCTGGCGACTGTAACACTGATACTAATAGTTGTTGATATCAGTTTACGTGTTCAACATGTGTGTGAATCGTTTACGGCGCGTTCCAAAGAAATCATAATGCGGTATGAAGCTTTTAGTTCGACTGTTCTGGTTAGCACGTGGTGTTGTTTACATTGACACGCGCGGCCTGCGCGCGCTGGGCGCTACACGTCGATGTTTGGAGGACTGACAACATTAACAACAGCTTATGATTTGCGAGGAACGAACCGTTACGGCGACTTACATCATCATAAAATATCTGATATTCATGAATACTCTCCGCAAGTATCTTTTTTAATATCTACATGCGTCAAGCATACATACCATCACGCCTGTATTTCCCAGAGGGTTAGGCAGAGGTGTACCAATGTACACCCACAGTTCGCCGGTATGTTTAGGTCCCATGTAAGAGGGGGCGGCCTATGCCATGCGTCATGCTTTTATAAATATAGTTTCTAACAATTGTCAGATTACAAACAGATACAATTGACACTCGAGCAGCATCTATGTCCGCACAGTCTACACTCGAGAACAGAGAGAGATAGAGTAATGTGCTTATTGACAAACAATGTTCAGTCTACGCTCAGTCGTGACTAAATTGCAATAGTGATGGCCTGCTTACAAATCTGAATGAGATAACGCACTTATGCGTAGGTACTCAGCTCCGTAGTAGTTTCATCAGGTTATGTTCGTCGGCGAGTCGCGCAAGCTTATGAACATTTATCTGTTCTCAGTTGAATGCACTCATATCTTGCACTTGCAGCGTCTTGACTTTATTTGATTATGGTTGTCTCTCTGACTCTCGAGGAAGGTATCAGGCGAAATAGTTGCAATAATAAAATTGTTTGCAGAATTGGCGGGGAAGTGTGTTGTAACCGCCGCCGCCGCGTGTGTGGCTAGCCCGCGCGCCCGAGAGCTGTGCTCTGGAGCCCGGAACCAGGCGGCTTATTGTATAAACACAGTACTTACATTTAATGTGCGCTGAGTCTTGAAGTTAAACAGAGAACATTTCTAAATAAATATGTTACTAATATTTACAAGATCCCAACAAAACAGCTCTCAATAATTATGTTCTGTATTTGTAACTTTCTAATGTCTGAACAACACAGTTACTGGGCGACACGATGCCTCTTGGTGAGACCGGTTGTCAGACTTCCTGACTTCTGACTATCCGTAACGACTGTCAAACAACCACGAATGATAGCCGGGACCAACGGCTCTCCTACATGGCAGTACGATCCTCCATTAAAATGCGTAATTCGAATGGACCGATTAATCAGGACATTAGCAGAGACGATCAACAACCTACATTGCCCGAGCATGTTAATCGGATGCACAGATTTCGGAGTATCTCTTCAACCGCGGCTCATTGTTAAACACAAAGAAAACTCGTAGTTTGAACCAGGAGCAACAAGCAGTGATCAACAGACACAACCACACGCACTGCACTTTGTATCGCCTCACTGTCCGCAGTGAGGACTCTAACAGGCGCAGACAAGCCGCGCTGTGTGCGCTATCAGGAGCCGAGCCTCGGCGAATACACAAGTGGCCGAGCGGCATTACCGGTGTCGGTGCTGACTGCTTATACACTCATCGCTGATGCAGCCGGAGCTGTAGCGTGAGTAACCAGAAGTAGCTGAGTACACAGAGAGGGAGATCTGAAGAGCAGGCTTGATCATCGACCTTTTTAAAAGTCACTAACACATAGGTAGGTACCTAGTTTCGTTCTATATTGCTACCACCCGCCATACAATAACACACCACAACAAGAGAACAAAAAAACGAATATCGCATGCGTATAATTTGAACGTAAACAATGTAGTTTTAGTGAGGCAGGCGGTATGTTTGGTGTGAAGATTATACGATACGATAGTGGTGGATTCGTTTGAGGGCTGCCTCGGAGGCGCGTGGAAACGCGCGGTATCCAGAGACACACGCACACGGGTCACGAGCTCATGACGAACATCTATAAAATCTATTACTTCCGCGTCACAATACGCATTGCAGTTGCAGCCCTACTCCGCTCGCGAGCTGTTCGTCGCCGGCGGACGGCCGACCTGACACTAGGATAGTACTATTACAGCCACTATTCTGTGCTTACCGCTATCATTTTTTTTTAATAACAATAACCACATATTATCGTCTAACACTGAGGTTAATATTTTTAGGTTAGCACTTGGCTTCGGCCCGTGTTATCCTTTAAAACCGGCACATCAAAGCCGAGATACAAAAATGTATACCTACAAATAATAATAATAAGTTTATTTCAGACTACAGTCCATAGTTTTGTTAGTATTAATGTAATTTGTTAATTATGTAAATAAATAAATTATATACAAATAAATTACTTAATTTTATTGACATCGTTATAGAATAGCCTGTACCTGATTTCACTGAAAATACAGTGACAACAAAGTTGTTACCTATAGTACTGTTTCTGTTTTTTACAAAAACATAGGAAGGTAGATAGTAGGTATTCGCTACCAGTTGCAGTCGCTTATCTGGATATGGTAGCAAGTGTGCGCACGAACACGTTATCTCGAACTATATTAAGAACACTGCGGCTGATAAAGCGATTCCTTTTATAGGTACAAGTAACCGCGACGTGCGGTCACCGACAGCGACGGACTTTGGTATAGGCATCTACAACCTAGCAGCAATGCAAGCTCACGGCCGCGCGCCGAGCCGACGCTACACAATCAACGCCAATGACAACTCCGTGACATAGCCCGATTCCTAAATAAATAAATGATTATGATTGTGGGATAATGAAATAATAGAAATAGCCGCCCGATGTGGGCTGACATTGCCCAGCATAGCGAAACATAGTCATCTTTACCTATACTTCTTCAAGCAAATAAAAAACAATTCTGGAACGAACAAAACTAACAATTATCTTACACCCTACTATTATCAACACTAACATCACTTACTAACCACACTTATTATTGATATGCTTTGTAGTTCGCCGTCTATGTACCATTTAGCTTTTTTACCTATTGCTAAAGAAACATACATTTAATACACTTTTCGATAAAGCTAAAAGAAGTTCCCTCATATCTATTAAACTGCTTTTAATTTTAACAAAGTCGTATCTATCGAAGCGGACGTAAGGACGTATTGCGGACGTAAGGCGCCATCAACACATAAAACCATTCACATAACGAGTACGTACACTCCAAAAATAGTAACATTTTACCTATACAAGTATGTTACACAGTTCATAGAAATATAGTGACATAGTGATCAGCGAACGCGCTAATCCAGTCGGCGGCGCGGCGCGGCGGCATGATGGATTTATTTGTGACAAAGCGATTAGTGTGACGGTGTCATTCCAACATTCCCGCGCCGGAATCCCCGACTGCAAGGACTGACTATACTGCTAACGATGTTTACAAACGGCTGGCGATACTTTATGACAGTCGCGATCAACGCACGGACAGGACGAACGGGCCATATGTTACAGTCGAGTAGCATGCCGCCGCGCCGAGAGCCGAGTGCGTGCGAGCCGGCGAATACTCCGACGGCGGTTTTTGTATCTTAAATATTTTGGATGCAGAAATTCAATAAGCGTGGAACGCGTACCTTCCTAACGAGAAGTTTCACATGATAACATAAGTAGATACCAGTGTTGGGCGTAATTCATTTACTTTTGTAATTCAATTACTAAATTAATGAAAAGTAATTGAATTACTGTAATTAAAATTACATGTAATTGAAATTACTGTTATTCAATTACATAAGTCACAAGTAATTCTAATTACATTATTTTTGAAATTCAAATTACCCAATTACTGTTTACGGGGTAATATTGCGGGTAGCATACAAAACCGTAAAAACCTAAATTGTGCAGTTGTTCGCTTGCTGCGCGCATGCAGCACAATACGCGTACAAATAACATTGCTCACACGCATATCGCTCGCGCATCTCTGTACTTATTTGCTGTTACTTCGTGTGGTATTGTTATGTGATTAATAGTTTGTGCGACTAAGCGCCCAATTAAATGGCATCCGAAGCTGAACCAAATGAAGATGACACAAGAAGTGAGGAAGTATTGCCCTGTATGTTTGATGGCAAGTTTTTTACTTTTTTGCCCGGTGAATCACCAGACAAAAAAAGACTAGCACAGCAAAAGAAGTTAAAATTTGTGGATCTCGTAATGCGGAGTGCATCATGCATGCGACGTGTATCTACTAGATACACGTCGCATGCATGATGCACTCCGTGGCGTGCCCCCGTTGACATGACAATAATGCACACAACAGCCCTACTGTTCTGTTAAAATCGGGAAAGACTTTTTATAAAACAATACCGTGACGTCGAGGCAAGGTCGGGTACTTGGGTAGGGGCAGGAAGTACTAAGACTGTGCTAAGTGTTCATAAAGCATGTTATTAATTGAATAAACTGCAGCGCTGCGAGCGAGCCCCGCGCGCGGCCCAGGCGCATCTCGCCTGCACTATAGTTCGTTACACATGTGGTTTATTTACCAATCTTGTATAAAAAGCTGCGACCGTGCGAACCGGTCTCGCTGACGACGAGTGACATGAATCGTGAAATATAAAGGCACTAGCGTTCTGCCCGTGGCTTCGTCCGCGTAGGTTTCGTATTTTCTCCTACAAACAACACGCCTTCTCTAGGTAGTAGTTTTGGTAAATTTATTCTAAACCGATGGCTTAAGATCTTTCAGACATAAACTGATTTTTACCCGACTACGGCAAAGCCAAACGAGGGTTATGATTTTGACAGGCTATGTTTGTATGTGCGTATGTGTATGTTGATCTGTTCCCTAATAGCTCCTAAACCACTTATCGGAACTCGACAAATGAGGTATCGTTAGAACCGTCTTAATCGTCCGCTGAACATAGGCTACGTGACGTGTCACAAAACTCAATGTGGCGCCCTCTAGCGGACATAAATATAGTGTTAAAAAAAGATAAATGTGCCGTGTTTGGTATCATTTGAAAGGACTTTACTTGTCCTTATCAAAAATATCATCAAAATACAATGTGGCGTCCTAAAGTGGTCAATTTTTTTTTTTTTAATTAGACAATTTAGCTTTTGCAAGTAAATAGTATAGAAGCACAGGGATTTAACACCAAAATAGTTTAAATAATAAAAAGTAAAAAAACTAAAAACCGACTACGACAAAAAAAAACAACGAGAACGAGAACAGAACAAAAGAAAAGCCGTAATCACACATTATATAGGTACCAACCGTAACACTTTAATAACGTGTGACTACGGCGTTTCTTTTGTTCTGTTCTTGTTTCACCAGTAACGTTGTTTATTTCAGCATACTGAAAAACTTGTTTCATACTGTTTCAGCGTCGTTGTTTTTGTCGTAGTTGGGTTTTTTGTAAATCGTATGATACGCTACCTGCTACCTGCATATCATTTATAGCAATTTGTGAGTTGCTCGAAGCAGGAAAATCTTCTCCACGAAACTGGATTACTCTTTTTCACAGATTGCGTGATTTTTGTTAAATCCAAAAAACGAGCAAAACCTAGTGGTTTGTAAAGATTATTAATATTAAGCTTCAAGACAAGTAAATTGACTCCCGAGTACGGTCGAGTGTTTGTTCACATTTTTAAATTATTTGCGAAATAAAATATCGTGTGTCAATTGGGCTGCACGATTTAAGATCGTTAGCATACAAACCGGAACATCGAATAAACGCCTTTTGAAGGAAGTTCTGAAACACTTTGAATGTTAAACTTTATTATTTACTAAGATGTTTTCTCTTATTGCCTCGATTCAAGTTTAGTATGGTTATGGAACGATATCCAAATAACTCAAATTCCCCCTTCTCAACCCTTAAAAGTTGATGAAAAAAAGAGACTGCCTAGTTAGCCTAGTGGTCCTAAGCGCGACTGCTACACTAGAGGTCTTCGGTTCGATTCCCAGATCGAGCAAAAAGTGTTATTGGGTTTTTCTATGAAATTCTCAGTAGCAGCTTGGAGCTCGGATTTGTGCCCGGATAATGACAATAGGCTCGCCCCCTATTACATGGGACCTAAACATACCGGCGAACTGTGGATGTACATTGTTACACCTCTGCCTAACCCTTCGGGGAATATAGGCGATGGTATGTGAAAAAAAAGAAATTTCGTTTAAAAATGCAACTGCTCCCCAAATTGTATTGTTCATGGTCTGTACGAGAGTCTTCCAACAGGACATATTCTTTAAACACTTGAACTAACCGCAGTCGCCTGCCAATCGGGCCGCGACCTGTCGAACACGTTTCGACACGTGCTCGTATATCCCGCGCCATCAGATTCCCGATTCGGAAAACAAATAAGCCGGTACCGATGGGAGCCGGCGTTTGAATGTCTCAGAACAATGAGAATAACTTAACAACAAGGATGCGGTATCGGCTTCAGGTAACAACGCTGCTTTCTAGCACATTTGTTCGATAGAACCTTTGGGAAAGCTGTTCTCAACGGTAATTGTATTCAGTGTCCGAGAGCCGGCCGGGGGCTCGCAAGAATAAGCACTACGCTGTGGATAGCTGCGGCGAAAGCGGCCGACTCGAGTCAACAGAGAAAGTCGTCCTTCTCAGAGTAGTTAGCGGGCACAAGGCGCGCATGTAGCCTGCAGTGACTGCCGTGCCGCCCGCGCCGCCCGCGCCGCCCGCGCCGCGTGCCGCTCGGCGCTGCGACACCGTCCCTCCACGGCGGCGCCGTACGTGCTAGCTACTTAGAAAAAAAGTGGGAAATGGAGAATGATCAGCTATTTCTTGTTGGTCGACAATACACGCAGTACAGTTGGTAACGCAAGTGGTTGCGCGTGTGCTAGTCAATGAGGTCAAGATCGTCACAGCCGCAGCCGGAGTACGTGGCGCGTGGTACAGTGGCGGACAGTGGCCACTAGACACTACTATACCTACAGCTTTAAGTACTGTGCTGTGTGTACTGTAGCATGAGTCAGTAGTAGAAGTAAATTGTATAGTGTCACAATAGCACGGTGGATGTAGGTAGACGTGTCGGTACATGTACACAACCCGCGGCAATCAATCAACAGCTACTATTATTATTGCTGTTTTTTGTCCCCAATAAATAAATAATGCTGGTAAAAGCGTTGTAAAAATATTAAAATATCACATCACTGTTCTTTTTACGGAAGGGCATCTCGCAGTTCAACGTAGTAACTATTAAGTAATCTGTGCTACAACCTAGGAGGTTATTCACTGTTTAACCGGGCTTTCCTGTGGATGCCTCAACAATTAAGGCCTCCAGGCAGGGCTAACAAGTAAGTTACAAGACTGCGCTGAGGGCACCTCCTGCGGGGTACGGGCCTCGGCTCACGGCGTCGCTGGGGGAGGGCAGCAAAGGAACAGGCTGGGTCGAATTATATTAGGCTATTTAAAAGGGGCTATTTTAAAGCTATCGGGGAAGTGGCGGCGGCCCTCGGCGGCGAGGGCGGAATGACGGCGGTCTGTATTTGCGTATAGTAGGTACTGGTGCGTTTGTTACTCTCCTAGAGGAGGGCAGTAGCGTCGTCAGGGATCATTAGGGTGTGCCACGGTCGGCGAATCCTACTGAATAAGACTACAAGTGTAAACACCTTCCAAATACTACTTACAGATATTTTCGATATTTTTTTTTAATAATGACGTGAAAATTAAGTGATTTGTACGTTAACCTATTTTATTAAGTAAAGTATTAAGAAATAAGAAGAAGTATTAAGAAATAATGCACTTTTGTTTGTTTCCCCTAGTATAATGAAAATATAGGTATTGACTGTATTTTTATGTTGGAGTTTATGTTTACGTTGAATTGTAATAAGAATTATTGATAACTTTGTTGTGACAAGACATATGTATCATATATTCATGCGGATCGTAAAACGTCACCTTATTTGTATACCCTACATTTCAAGCGAAGACTAACATGAACTATACTTTACATAAAAAACAACAAAACAATACCCGTATCATAATATTAATATGGTTATAATTATTTCTTGTTGATTGTTTATTTATTGATTTATAATAATATGAGTGTTAGTAACGTGACTACTAACAATATCCAATGTTCTTTTCCGAAAACTGCACGAGTGTAGCGGTGCGCGGAACGGCCGCCGGGCGCGCGCCGCTCTCCGTCAGCTATTCGTTGAATTATAACTGTTTATTGATTTCTAACATTGTCAGCTGCACTCGCTGTGACCCTCAACACAAATGTAACAAAATTTTCTTCCTCAAACCTTTCTTCCTCTAAAATTATTTTCTGTAGATACAGAATGAGTGTTTGTTTGTGATGTCAAAATGAAAGCTTTGTACTGCCCCGGTGACCTCGCAAGCGCGACTGACGAGCGTGGGGTCCTGGGATCTATTCCCAGGTCGGGCAAAAAGTGTTATTGGGTATTACCATTAGGAATTTCTCAGTAGCAGCCCGGAGTTTGAAAGTAGATGGTGTGACACCCCCGTGTTTTTGAAAGCATAAAGCCTTAGGTCCTGGCTGTCATTCGTACATCTTCGACAGTCGTTACGGATAGTCAGAAGCTAGGGAATCCGACAAGCAGTCTAACCGCGTTGTATCGAGTTGCCCAGTAAGTGGGGCGGTTGTCGACGTCAGATAGGCAGTCGCCCCATTTAGAACACTGGCATTCTGCTGCATCCGGTTAGACTGAAAGCCGACCCCCACATAGGTACTGGGAAAAGGCTAAGCAGGTGATGCGATACTAACCCGAACAAACCAATTGTTATTTTTTTACTAGCAGATAGCTAATGTTGTAAAGAGTAACTTACTTAGAAAAATAATTAGGGTTCCATGCTAAAAAAAAATCTCGTTATAACAAACATTCTCGCGAACCAAATCGCGGACATAGGCTAGTGTTGCATTACGTTTTATTATTGTATAGTCCTGATCACTGTCTGTAGCTGGAGCTGCTTTACTCAACTAATGCTATTTTTATCTCCTCCGCAGTTCTACTAATAAATATGAATACAGTAGAATGGAGTGTTTGCCGAACAAGTTGCGTGCCGGTGCAGGCGCGGTAACGCAGAGAGGTGAACACGTGGTGTGGGGCGACCTTGCTCGCGTCCCTGTGACGTCACAGTTCAAGGACGCGCCGCTGACGTCAGTTCGCGCCCTCTTACCTCGTTAGCACGCTCCGGTGCGCCGGCTCCGCGCCGGCGCAGAAGATCAACTTCTGATTATTACTACTGATAATAATGGGCGCTTTTAGAGCAGTCACAAACACCTCACGCGCAGGTCTCTCTAACTTTAGCAGTTCTCGCGGCGCAACCATCTAGGCGAAAGTAGGCCCACAGGCGGAGTGTTTACTAGGTGCGAGCCCCACACAACCACGTCGTCTCTCCGGATGGCGTGGCATGGCAACACTTACTTCCGGTGTTACGTACTTATGTCTTACAGGATATTGTTAGAAAGCAATAGGTATACATTATTGCCAGACACATTCGAAGATTCTATTTTATAGCGCCACTTTTATTGCAAAAGTGGCGCTGGCAATAACGCATGTTGGTGTTTAACAATATCCTGTGAGACACAAATATAAAGGCAGCCATCACACTTGCACGTAAGCGAATAAGGTATCTTTGGAAATTCATACCTACCGGATAAAGCAGCCCAGCATTCAAGCTAGCAGCACACCTTATTGTTGCTCTCAAAAATCTCAGCCATGAATAACGTTGGCACTTAGGTATACTGATTTCATAAGTCCTAAGTCATTTATTCATTTGTTTAACACAGGTACATTAATGATGTTACAAGTAATAAAGAGTGCGCTATATTATGCCACAGGGCGTACAAATGTCATGTCTAAATCATTAAATTAAAGAATAAGCCTAGACTAAAAAATACTTATTAAGAACAGCATAATAAAAATCGAGATATAGAACGTCAGAAGAATGAAAGGTTGATTGTTATGTACTTCTAAATCAAAACACACTTGTAAGTCCTAGTACAATATTGATTATTCAAATTCCAAGCAAGTAAATAAATGTAAATGTTTGCATTTGCATGTGTTTTTTTTTTTTTTTTGGTGGGTGGGTAATCATCAAATAACTTCTCCCGCCCTGGGCGGGGCGGGAGGGAGTGTCAGACTTTTACTGACTAAAACCCACCCATGTTCCTTCTTGTGCCCTTTGCGTTCCGGGGGCGCGGTATCTCTTGCGAACAACCCGCAGCCCCGGCAGGCATCGGCCCTCAGTGGCCTCTTCCTTTTGCTGACATCTCTTTGAGGCGCGCGTGGAACACGAACGCGATTTACGACTGCGATGCTGACGTTGTCTGTGCGGAACTGAAACAATTTCGCATTCACACTTTCATGGCTGCTGTAACCAATGTGTATGTATTGTAAGGTAAAACCATCATTATAAACACAAGAAGAAACCAAATTGCATGTACAACACAATAAGTGAACTCGAAGGCACTCATAATCTTCATGCAACATTGCATCACTACTCACAATACATCGGCCGGTCGTACTGTCGCGGAGGCACGCAGCTCTAGCCGCTGTCGGCCGCGCGCCCTTCCTCGTGGCGCGTCGCTCGCTGAGCTCTAAGCAGCCGCATTCAGTCACGTTAGCCTATCGGCCTATACGCACGGTAACCGTTGTCACTTCAAGAGGAAATACTGTGTCTGTGTATGATTGAGATTGACCAACTACCACGACTTTCAAGTTGACCTGATTAAGTCTGCGTGCTAACAGTTAAAGTCGCTTCTTGTCGGAAGCGATAGCATAGTTACCTCACGGCCGCGGCGGGTCACTGAACTGCGACTCCTCTCACAGAGGCGACCTTGTCGGCGCGGTCCGTACATTTTGTTCCGATGCTATTCAAGCCTGTTCTTATTTCTAACTGACTCCAAAAGAGGTTATCAATTCGTCTGTTTTTATTTTTGTATGTGTTTTAAGTGATAACTCCGCTAATTTTGAATCGATTTTGATGATTCTTTGTTTGATAAGTCATTCTTCTAAGGTGGTCCCATATAAATTTTATCGAAATTGGTTTAGTAGTTAGGTAGAAAAAAAAATGACATCCAAGTAAAAGAATTAGCGTATTTTGCTTTCTTGTGACTTTTAAGTGGTATCTTGTTAATTTACGTAGTATAACTGTTCCTTCATGGATTTGGATGACAGGAAATTGATACTAAAAAGCGAAAAATAAACACTTTTTTACAAAAAACACAACCTTCTTCGAAGTTGTGTTTGTTGTAAAAAAGTTTTTATATCCGGTTAATGACAATACCTTTATTAGTAATTGACTTAATAAGTTTAAATCCTACATTCATCGCTTCGCAGACATGGTCAAATCATTTAAATAATATCTCGATGAGCTCTGCTCGTCGTGCTTCAATAATGAATCATGAATCTAAACAACATGTTTGGACGTTATAGTGTTACAATAGTTTCGACAGCAGGATTACGCAACTTGAATGAACACATTCCCTGCCTAATGATGGCGAAAAATAATCAGTAATAATGTTCATGGCTGCTATTCCAACTTACAGGTGATCCAGTTTATACAGATCGGATATGGTGAAGCACAACATCTTGTTTGTTTACAGTTGCACTCGACTCGACCCTGCTCCTTAAATGAAGCTTTAACTAAGTAATGTGTTTTAGGTTTTGTCGCGGTGTGAAACCGAACGCTTCGGCTACCTTCGGCTGAGCTTTATATTAGGCCATATTTGTATATTGCCACGAGTGAAGGATAAAATCCGGAACTTTACTCAAAAACTTTGCTGAAAAATTCAATAAAAGTACAAAGTAAGCAGAAGGAATAAGTTTTCTCTTCAGGACTTCCAAAAAAAACACTGCAATCATGTATCATAAACTACTTTGTGTCAACGATAGCAACACACCTGTGACGTCCCTGGTGCGCGTGTTCGCTATTCAATAATATAGCAAAAATCGATCTTTGTTTACCCATTTTTAATTTAAATTTGCCCGATGACGCTGAACAGTCGGCACAAGTCCTAGCAACTACACACCGGACAGGGTCTCCAGCATGTACCGATTGTACTTTTTAGAGTACATATCCAGGTCAGACAACAGTGGAATATATCCTACGTGTATGTCGTCAAGTTCACTAGCGCCAAATTTAATACAAGTCAATCGACACGAAAAGAAGAAGTTCGCTAGGGGTACGTGTTGCAATACGCGCGTAGAGATGATATCACTTTAGTGAATACAGTGGATCCGCGGTAAACCGACAAACGTTTGGCAGGCCAGTGTCGGACTATCGAATTTGTAGGATGATAGCGTACTGCCTAAGACAGTCTGGATTTTTTAAAAAAGAGTAGGTACTTTGTGTTCCGAGAAATTACAAACCAAAGTAATAAGATTCTATCTGAAGTACAATCACACTACACTGTGTCAGATTTAGTTATTTAAACAACACATTATAGGGCTTATTTTTACCAGACTACAGCAAAGCCTGTACTATGGGTTATGATTTTGACAGGCTATGTATTTGTGTATGTGTATATTCATCTGTTCCCTCATAGCTCCTAAACTACTTATAGGAAGTCAAATGAGGTATCGTTAGAACCGTCTTAATCGTCCGCTGAACATAGGCTACGTGACGGGTCACAAAACTCAATGTGGCGCCCTCTAGCGGACAAAAATATTGTGTTAAAAAAAGATAAATACGCCGTGTTTGATAACATTTGAGAGGACTTACTTGTCCTTATCAAAAATATCATCAAAATTCAATGTGGCGCCCTCAAGCGGTAAAAAAAAAACCTTCTCAATTTGACAATTTAGCTTTTGCAAGTAAATAGTATGGACATACGTTGAGAGTAGCTTCGCCTTTCGACTGTCCTGGTCGAAGCTTAGCTGTGACAGCCGTGCATTCCTGCTCTCTCCAGGTACCTAATCGCCACGTCTCCCACACGCGGCGGTCACTAAATTACAAAACTTTATGTAATAAAATCTAGAAGTTTAATTAATCAACGAAAGGTCATCTCGAAGTTTCACTAAACAATTGCGAACGCTTTAGTCGGAACAATCAGACTGAATTACGGCGACCCTTATCTAAAAGCTTTTTGTTATTTGGGATACTCTTACATAAATGTTATGGCAACTTAGATACAGTCAATTCAGTGAGGGCTCACTGCGTGCTCCGGAATCCCGCACGCGAGGACGATGACGTCACACAACGTGCGAATAAACTGTGCTCCATATAGAGTTTACTTTATTGTAACCCCCAAGCCGCCGGGCGCCGCGTCGGCCTCAGCGTCTCCCTTACACCTATGTGTCAACTTTATTCACATGTGTGTCAGTTTCAGCCGCTACATAACAGCGACTTAGTATATGGAACTGTGTTCCATAGCAGCAATCATAGAAGCATCAATATTTTATTTTTAAATAATACTATCAATCTTCTATATATCGAATGCGCAGATATAATTAGCTATTCACCTTACGCAAATACAAATGAGAACTTCTTGAAACCAAAACCAGTCTGCGCGAGACGCGTCACTTAGCACTTTTTTTTTTTTTTTTTTTTGGTGGGTGGGAAATCATCAAATAACTTCTCCCGCCCTGGGCGGGGCGGGAGGGAGTGTCAGACTTTTACTGACTAAAACCCACCCATGTTCCTTCTTGTGCCCTTTGTGTTCCGGGGGCGCGGTATCTCTTGCGAACAACCCGCAGCCCCGGCAGGCATCGGCCCTCAGTGGCCCCTTCCTTTTGCTGACATCTCTTTGAGGCGCGCGTGGAACACGAACGCGCCGTCGACACGGCCTGTCGTTATGCAACGTAAGGACGGTGAGCTACCCATTGCTCACCGTCCACAGGCCAGTATCTACGGTGGCCGGGAGTCGTCTCGCGGCTCCCGACGTCCGGAGCGTCTACCGCGGCGGCTGGGACGGGAGAACCGCTGTCTCAACCGTCCCGCCGCCTCCTTCTCAAGCATTACTGCCTCGCAGAAGGAGGCGACTGCAGTCACTTAGCACTTGACACTTAGCTTTTCATAACGTTACTTTTAGGGCTTGCAAGAATAATGTTATTAACACATTACCAACGGCCTTATGCGTCGAGCAAGCTTATGTTTGGCGTAGTAACCAACCTGACGGTGTTTCATCAAACATCTGAAGGCGGTAAAAACGTTCCTGTTATAAAATACGTTCACAATCGAATCGAAATATTGTCTCGGCCATAATCGTAATATGATTCCGTATCCAGCTTCAGGCCGGAGCATAAGTGGATCCCCATTCGCCAGTGAAGAAGTCTCCTTCTTAATTTCCCGTCTCCCCCTGCTTATCTCGTTTCTCATTTTCAATATCTTTGTTCTACTCGTGTTAGGAGAATACGTTCCTCTTATAATCTTAAACAGTCCTTCGCATAGTTCTGATTTCATTCATTCTTCCTTTCATATTCCGGCCATTCTTCTCTGGAAAGCACTCCCTCTTGATGTCAGGACCCACCGGTCGTTATGCTTTCAAGCGGAAATTGCGGAATTATTATCAGAACAAAGAGTAAGTGTTGTCTCATAATCCTTTTTCTGTTATTTTCATAAGACATGTATTTTATATGTATGTATATATGTATAGGTATGTATATATATATAGGTATTATGTTTTATCTATAGGATTTTATACAGTAAATTATTCATATGCTGCAAACTGCCTCGTTGGCCAAGTGGTCCTAAGCGCGACTGCTACGCTAGAGGCCTTGGGTTCGATTTCCAGGTCGAGGAAAAAGTGTTATTGGGTTTTTCTATGAAATTCTCAGTAGCAGCTCGGAGTTAGGATTTGTGCCCGAGGCTCGCCCCCTATTACATGGGACCTAAACATACCGGTGAACTGTGGGTGTACATTGTTACACCTCTGCCTAACCCTTCGGGGAACAGGCGTGATGGTATGTTTTTATGTATGTTTATCTCTCCTCTATCTCTTTTTGAAACACGCCACGTGTCAGGGGCTGTATCTCTGCGAGTTAGGATACTAGCAAGTGGGCAGCTGCGCCGCACGCGTCTACAGATTGAACTAATCTCACACGTCTTCCTACTCCACCGCCGTCACCGCGGCGCGACACGATTGAACAGATAGGTACAGGAGTTTGGCTGCGTACAACAAGCGAAAATAGCACAATGACATGCAACTACGAGCAGCAAGTGCAAGCTCACTGGCTGATGTTCAGTTGACATAACTTGAGACATCTCCCTGTCTGCGCCAGCCCTCTGTATGGGGCTGCGGGTTGTTCGCAAGAGATACCGCGCCCCCGGAACGCAAAGGGCACAAGAAGGAACATGGGTGGGTTTTAGTCAGTAAAAGTCTGACACTCCCTCCCGCCCCGCCCAGGGCGGGAGAAGTTATTTGATGATTTCCCACCCACCAAAAAAAAAAAAAAAGCCCTCTGTATACTGTGTGACTGAATAATATGGTGTGGTACGAAAGGTTTTAAAAATTATTACTATATCTACAAAAAACATCAGCCGCAGTACACATCATTATCTACTTAGCTTTTTCCCAACTATATTGGGGTGGGACCGGATGCAGCTGAATATCAGTGTTTTACATGGAGCGACTGCTTATCTGGATTCCACAACCCAGTTACTGGGCAACACGGTACCTCCTGGTAAGAATGACAGCCGGGACCAACGGCTTTACTTGCTTTCCGAGACACAGGGGTGTCACACCACCAACTTCCAAACTCCGGGCTACTACTGAGAAATTCGTAATGGAAAAACCCGCTTTTTACCCGACCCGGGAATCGAACCCACGACTTCGTGCCCATCAGTGGCGCTTGCGACCACGACACCAACGGGGCGGGGCGGGGGCATATTCCTCGCCGAAGGCGTCACTTAGCACATAGATCGTTACCGCGGAGGGCTAATTCTGAGCTGAACATCTCACTCTCGTGCTTATAACGAACGAGATCCAATAGGTAATGACTTCAGTGGGTTCCGGAGAAAGGCCAGTGCCCTGTAGTGCACGTGAATGTAGGTGCGCTCTTGATCGAGGACTGCTGTTGCTATACTTTCACGACACTATCTACATCTGACGGTAAAAGTGCCGTAAGTCTGCTGCTGTCGTCATGACGCGAGTCGTGCTCGTGTTTATCTAATAGAGAGCCCACAAGCCGCTTGCACATAGTTTAGAAAGTTCTGTTCGGTAAGCTCCAAATCAATCTAAGCCCGAAGTAGATTGATATAAATATTGTAGGTTTGTAAGAACACTTAGTACCCCACCGACAGTGTATTTATTTATTAATTTATTTTAGGTTAGCTAACAATTGTTTACACAATACAATATAAAAAATGACCCAATAGTGCATATATAAGTGAACAATCACTTGTAGGCCAACACAACATACACCATTTATAGTTTTACATAATACGTATCACTATTTTATTATAAACTATAATAAATTAATGGTATTTAATAACAATAAGATAATAGTGATAAAAATAATAATAATTTGTTTGTTTTTCGTAACAGTAGCAATAACATAAATTTCATTCTTAAGAACTATAATAAGTGAGTTGAAAGAGCGAGCCTATCGTGAAAGGAAAGTCATATAATGCAGTTTAATTATAGAGTGTTTCGAAAGTTCGTATAGATGTGTGTAAGTCATGTTAGATGCTCACACTATTAATTTTAGGTTATCAAGCTGCGCCCTAACAGGGTTGTGTACTCACTAGTTTTTAAGCTTACCAAGTAAAATTGGTTGTCTACAGTGTACATTAAATAAATAAATTAGAACGCACATGAGGCACATTCCTTTCTGTGGTGTGTAAAACAAGCTAAAAGAAAGCACCAAATGTGGCTATACAAAATATAAAAATAATTAATTTAAGAGTCTACCTTCAATATCCCGTCCCCCGCCACCACTATAACCGCCCTGCGTTTGGAGTGCATACGTATCGAATTATATTAGGGTACATATTTAACATTACCCTCACAATACACCTATACAATTGGATACGTGTACAGTCCCTACACGGCACCGCGGCATTGTGCGACAACCCTTATTAATAATTTTCACACAGAGATTGCAAACTTGGCGAGATGGGTCGCAGGGGCCGGAGGTGCACACTGCAGGCCCCGTGGGACCCACGTCTTCATATTCTACGATGTATTACTGTTTGCGTCGTGACGTGGTACAACTCCATACAATTTACAAAGTCGCACTAGAAACCGATGCGAGCCAGCTTTATGGTTACGAGAAACACGTGAAACATTGATTCGGAGTAAAACTACAGTTCAAGGATTCCATTTTTACAGCTAGTTCGGTCCCCGCCGGGTTTTACCAATGACCATAAGTAAATGATAGTTTTTACAAAATAGTCTTATATTTATTACTAGCTGTTGCCCCCGACTTCGTCCGTGTTTCCGTCGTTTTTCGTAAAAAAAGTAGCCTATGTCCTTCCGTATTTCATGTATAACTTTGGTGTTTCTATACCGATTTCCATGATTCTTTTTTATGAAATAGTTAATAATGTTAACTATTTGAATTAAGGATGACTGAGAGTGTTATAAACGTAAGAGTAGACAAATATAATCAGAAAGCTTCAAACTGCTAAGCTATCGGGAGTTACACGTGATATTAAGTTCAGCCGCTTACGCTGTCAGAAAAATCCGACAATTAACAGACGTAGATACCGCGAGACTGGTCTATTTTAGTTACTTTCATAGTATTATGTCTTACGGTATTTTGCTTTGGGGGCGGGCTGCAGATATAGATTCTATCTTTATTTTGCAAAAGAGGGCTGTCAGAGCTATCTATAATCTTTGCCGTCGTGAGTCTCTAAGGGAATTATTCAAAAAAATTAATATCATGACGGTTCCATGTCAATATATATATGAAAACATTATGCATGTTCGAAAAAATCTTCATCTTTTCAAAAAAATTGGAGATAGACATCATTTTAATACTAGAAATAGGAACAAATTAGATCAACCAAGTTTCAGATTGTCTAAAGTACACACTTCTTTTATGGGGTACTCTGTAAAATGTTATAATAAAATACCGCTCGATATTCTCGAACTAAATGAGAGAAAATTTAAAACTTGCATCAAACGCACACTATTTAGTCAAGCATATTATAAGTTAGAAGATTATATTAATGACAAGAATGCTTGGCTTAATGCTGGTCCTGCTCCATAGTCACTCGGGTTCACAAATTAATACTTACATATGTATATTAATACAGGGGGATGTTTCTTGCCACCTTTTTATTTGTATTCTCATTGACCTTAATAACGTGTACCGTTATTATTATTTCTATTTTTTTTTACATACTACAGCTCATCTGTCGAATAGAATTACTTAAAACCTTAGTTTTATATAATCTATCATCATTTATTTCAATTTTGTAAATGTGAGTACCATGGAGCCTTTTATTTATTTTATTATTATGTGTTGGACACTACGAGCATGGTGGTTGAGGGCTTTGTCATGCTCACTTAAATGTCTCGCTGATGGTGGCGCGTGGGTCGGATCATTTGGTTCCCTTCATGATGGTTGAGCTAAGTGGTGCTGATCCTCGCGTCATGTTCGTGAACGGGCGCTGTCAGTGGGATTGGTCATCTCTTAACTGCCATGGCTTACATCTTTAGTACTATTATTATCATATATTTTTTTTTTAATTGTTTTATATTTAACTTCATTGTTTTCACATGTAGAAGCAACAAGAATATTGTAACCAAGATTCTGTAAAAACCAATTTGAAAAGAGTGTCCATGGAGTTTCTTGCTCGTTCTTCTCCATAGAGACCTACGTTTTGGAACGAGCAACTAGCTTCAACTTTTTGTATGAGTAACTTCTTGACAATTCAAAAGTGCCTGTAAATGGTCTAATTGAAATAAATGTTTTGACTTTGACTTTGACTTTGACTTTATTGTGAGTCAACCATAAAAGATAGACATATGCTGTCGTGGGATATTTTTTATATAATTTTAAGGAGAACATTTCCGTCATACATAATTTCTGTGTAGCTTTAACCATTAAGGTTACACACGCGACGGAAGCTTAAAAATTGAAGTAACTTCTCCCGTTTTCAGAACATTTCCCTTCACTGCTCTGCTCCTATTGATTGTAGCGTGATGAAAAGTATACTATAACCAATTCAGGAGTATGTAAAATAATTGTACCAAGTTTCGTTAAAATCCGTCCAGTAGTTTTTGTTTCTATAACGGTTATACAGACAGACAGACAGACAAAAATTTTACTGATTGCATTTTTGCCATCAGTATCGATCCCTAATCACCCCCTGATAGTTATTTTGGAAATAAATTTCATGTACAGAATTGACCTCTCTACAGATTTATTATAAGTATAGATTATTTGATAACCATTATAATTGTGATTGATAGCCGACAATTGCAGTAAAGCTTCTTCCATAAATGGAAAATGAGACAAATCTCAATCAGATGGAAGAGACAGGCTAACACCCTCTTTTTGACGTCTCTACTATTGCCTGTGTACTGACTGAACGTCTTTTGTGATATGCCCTTGCCTAGCACATTCCCCGATGGATTAGGCTACCAACGTGCACCCACAGTTCGCCGGTGCGTTTAGGTCCCATGTAATAGGGGGCGAGCCTATCGCCATTAACCGGGCACAAAACCTAACTCCGAACTGCTACTGTGAATTTCACAGAAAAACCCAATAACACTTTGCTCGACCTGGGAATCGAACCCAAGACCTCTAGCGTTGCAGTCGCATTTAGGACCACTAGGCTAACGAGGTATTTAATACAGTGGCTCAAAACTTGACTTTCTCATAAGTTCACTGGCGCGGCAGACGCGGGAGTGGCGCGGCGCTTCGGTGCAGTGTGTTGCGGCCTTTCACTGCACCGGCTCGTGGGCTGAGATTGTCTCCACTAACATGTTTATTCCCTTTTTTGCCAGCAAACATTGTCCTTTAACTGCTGACACTAGGCTCAGGCTTTCTCATGGAAATAGTAAATACATTTTATATTTATGTCAAAACTTCAAAAGCTTTGGCCTCAGCGTCTGCAAGCGGGGCCGGAGACATATTTTATAGCTAACATCTTACAGTGTCGCATTTTTTTGAAGTAGAACAGATATTTCATTCGGTCGTATTGTGTGTATATTACAGATTTACGAAAAACATCGCGACCCTACACATGAAGCTTCGACGGGAATAGGCACAAGGAACACCTGTTTACGCATCGGACGCTCAAAGCTGGTCGTGGTCATTTTAACGGATAAGGCCTAGCGCTGCACCCGCCCCGCGCCCGAGCCGCACTCGCCTCGTGTCCGCCGCGACCCGCTGCCGCCGCCGTCGCGCGCCGCGGTTTACGATGATTATGCGCGTAAACAAATATGTATACAACGTTAATTAACACATCGCTAAACATTATTTAATGAATAATTCGTAGAAAGCTTGAGACAATAAACTAAAGCAACAGTTTGTGTACACTAATTGATTACTCTTCGCGTAGCCGTATTGAGTGGTTTTCTCCGTATAATTTACTAAGAGAATCGCGTGTACTGTTTGTTCGCGGCAGTAAATTTGTCATAATCGAGTCTTACGTTTGGCGACTGACGGAACAGAGTGCACATGTAGTGGTGGAGCCGGCTCCGCGGGTGCACGGCATCGCACGGGAGTAGGTGCTGAGCCACAGACGGATATCTATAAAGCTAAAGACATTGACTCATTCAATCACTAAAATACTTAACCTACAATTACGCGGATGAATTCGTGCACATAAGCTAATTTAACTAATATTAAACATGGCAATTCAAGCTAGAGCCCCATACAATCTGCAGTAGATACGTAATCATGTTCTTATTCTTTCAACAACATCAGTGTTTAAGCACCAATCTATTATCGATATTATGGTTAGCTTTGGTTGTCGCCCTTATAGAACATTCCAATTCCCACTCAGATTATTTTCTAAATCGAAAAATGAATTGACATTTGTTAGTCTTACAAAAACGCGAGAACGGCTGAATCGATTTGCCTTAATTTGGTTTTGAAATATTTGCAGAAGTCCAAGGAAGGTTTCAAAGGTGTACAAACAAAGAAAAAAAATGATGATGGTGGTCAAAAAATTATAAGTTCCACTTTTATTGGCGGTACGAAGTTAGCCGAGTCTGCTAGTTTCAAATGTTTGTTGAAAGCGCCGCCGACGTGGTCGGTCCGCACCGCACCGAAAGCGGCGCGCGGCGTGGCCCTCACGTCGTCTGACGGTGGAGATGTTATGGTTACCCAGAATGTTTAGCCACCTGTTCAGTGTAATGAGTGCGCGGCAGCGCAGGCGGGAGCGAACGAGGCCGGCCGCTAACGAGACAACATCTGCTACTTATCTGAGTGGAACAGCTTCGGCGGTGCTCAATGTTTCATTCAAGAGCATCAAAACCGATAGAGATCAAGTTACCCCTGGAGGCTATCAAGTTGTGACGTTATCAGTAATCATAGCATTATGTTTAGTAATAATTATCACTTGCCTTCATTGGCCAAAGCAAGCGCCAACATGCTCGTAGGGATTTTGACTGCACTGCCGGGATAGTGCTGATGGCCGTGGAATACCACTCCACTCTTCTAGGAGTTCAAGATTACCCCTAGTCGCTACCCTCCTAATCTGATATAATTTGAACGGTTGAAAATTACATATTAAGCCTAACAGACAAGTGTTGCCGTTGGCGCGAACTTTGAGTTTCACTGATCTGTCTAGTTCTGCAGTATATCTGTATAGTGATAGCTTACTCCAGACAAATGTTTGCGCTGGAGAGAAGTTACGAGCCATGCCGGATTTAATTATGTAAATATGTAGTTGCACGCTGACTTATATTACATGCAACTTTATATTTAGTTGAATTTGAAAGTGATAATGAAAATAATCAAACAAGCATGATGTAAATGGCTAATGCTGCCATGGTTCATGACTAAGGAATGCAGTCCCGTGATACCGGGATCCCGCATGCCACATGTGGGACGAATTCTGCTCGTAAATTAAGCAGAGTGCACGGCGCGGCGCTGCTCCGCAGGACAATTTAAAGTCTTAGCAAAATAAACTGGTTGCTAATTTAATTATTTAAGTAATTTGTTTTGGCTATTATTGCTATTTTGTTTTCCCTTTTAGACTTTAAAGCTACATTTGGTGATGACTATGGCTCACACACTGAGTCCTTGTCTTTTGCAAGGTTAGAAGTCATCAGCTACGATCACAATATTGGTATTAAATTTTGCACTTAATTTAGTTTTCATTTCTTAATTTGTAGCACTTAGTCCGTATACTTTGAATGACTTTTATTGTTGATAGATCGTTTTGTCATTAGGATATTCTTTTATGGAATTAATGTAGCTGTATAACTTATTGTGATACATATTTTAAAAGACGTATGTGTGGAGTTTCTGGCCCGTTCTTCTCCATACGAAACCACCTTTTGGATGGGCGACTAGATTCAATATTTTTTTAATTTTTGTTTTCCTTTTAATTGACGTTCTAAAGTGCCTTTTAATGGTCTAATTGAAATAAATGATTTGACTTTGACTTTGCGGGATTGGGAAATTAACACGGGCGAGTTTGATAAAGCGCTTTTAAGGAGCACACTCGGAGCCGCGAGACGACTCCCGGCCACCGTAGATACTGGCCTGTGGACGGTGAGCAATGGGTAGCTCACCGTCCTTACGTTGCATAACGACAGGCCGTGTCGACGGCGCGTTCGTGTTCCACGCGCGCCTCAAAGAGATGTCAGCAAAAGGAAGGGGCCACTGAGGGCCGATGCCTGCCGGGGCTGCGGGTTGTTCGCAAGAGATACCGCGCCCCCGGAACGCAAAGGGCACAAGAAGGAACATGGGTGGGTTTTAGTCAGTAAAAGTCTGACACTCCCTCCCGCCCCGCCCAGGGCGGGAGAAGTTATTTGATGATTTCCCACCCACCAAAAAAAAAAAAAAAAAAAAAAAAGGAGCACACTCATGCAAAGATCTCATTAAGGGATACTCTACCACTGAATACCTGAATATTTACTTGCGATACTCTACCACTGAATACTTGAACACTTACCTGCTGTACTTTAAGGCCCCATTCCATTCATGGTTTTTTTGTTGTTGTTTAAGTGCCCTCTATGCATATACGAATAGGTATCTTTAAACGCCGCAATCCACGTTATGCAATAAAATTGTACATAGCATAATGAACTTTATGTCAATTGTATAACATACAAACTAAATACGAGCCAAAAAGAAGTCACACGCCTTTCGGGAAATCATCGCGCATTCTAGAAAATTCCCCTAGCTACTGTCAGTGCCGTCTGTGGAAGCCGCGGGAAGTGGCGCGAACCGGGAGTCGGTCGGGTCGGTCTTGTCAAGTAATTTAGACGAATAAATGAACGTCCTTCAAGTCGCAGTCGCGCGAAATCGTTGCAATGCGCGAGAGTTCTCGAGCATGCTCGCGAATTTGCGCGCCTTCACGCGTCAGGAGGCGAATTTGACGCTTCCATTCCATTCCACAGCGGTGTAAATGGAGCCTAATAATGATGGCAACTTGTTTTTTGTTAGCTATTGATTAGTTTAAAAACTCTGGTCAGGGCGTATGTGGCACAGTATGGAGCCTGGAGCTGCCGTGATACAAACTATACATACACGAACAGTGCGCAAAAGTCATGTACATATATATTGTAACCACAGATTTGAAAATAGCATTATGTATAAACGAGCAGTTTGTCATAGCTAAGTTCTAGAGTAAATGGAAAGACGCGTTTGCAAGCCCGGTGACAGCGCCAGCCTGGCGCGTGGAGTTTAAGGATACAAATCGATGTGTCTGTAATCCGCTGACAACTGTGCCATCGCCAAAAGAAACGCCAACATTTAAATATGTCCGCCTAGTTCCCGTTTGCAGTTAGCTAGCGCTCAGCCCGCCGCGCTGCCCGTGAAGGCTACACACTGTCGCTGCTCACTTGTCATGCAGCGTCCTGCGCTCGCTGCATTCACCGCATTATCCTTTTTCCGCATTCAACTTCAAAAATAGCCGCACTGCGCTCACGAAGGTGACCATGATTGTAAGTTGTAATAAATAGGACACTTTGTGTTGCTAGGATTTCTGGGATTTCTTAGAAGGGCATTCTTAAACATGAGGCGGTATTGGTCAGTAAACGAAAACTTTGATTATCAAAGAGAGGGAAAATCCATACCTACTAATATTATAAGTGGGAGAGTCAGTTCGTTTACTTGTGTGTTACGCTTTCGCGGCTATTCTGCTGTACCGAAAGGACATTCACGCGGACGAGGTCGCGAGCAAAAGCAAAACCGAGTTTATAGAGTAGATAATATGAAAACACGGAAACCAAAAAAAAAGTTCTTAAGACTTATTTATTATTTTTTGAGAACACTTATTATGTTATTTCATACATACATACATAAAATCACGCTCAATCTTTTTCCCATGGGCGTAGGCAAAAACCATAGAACGCCGCCTACTACGATCCATGACAAAGAAACAAACATGGCTCTCTAACTGTTATTATTTCAATAGTTAGTATAACTACACATTATCATTTTTGAACTCTATTACATTCTATGCATAATAAGAAACGGCGGAACGCAAGTGCGTCAACTTCCAAATGTTAATAATTGAACAACGCGGTTTATATAAATACGTTAATGTAAATTAAAAGGTAATCAAATAATTTATTTTCATGAACAATCATATTAACGTAGCGAAGTACCTACAACACGAACCGATGCACTAGTGTCAGCCCTCGGTTGTAGCTGGCAGGCTGACGCTACCGTCCGCTAACTGTACTTGACATTATTTTTATTTTTTAAATGTTTTGTAATTATGAATGACAAAGTACCGATTTCGTTATAAAAAAGTTCCTATTTAGTTTTCCTAATGTAAAGATATGCAGAGAAAAGTTGTAAAAAGCGTGTTTATAAACGCTGATCATGCGGGAATCCCACCAGCTACAGCAATACCAGTGATGTATCGGGGCTTAACGAGGGCAGTCTAGTGTTTCTAAATGTCCCAGTGTAACAAATGAGGATGGTGTCCGTAGTGTTGCTCCTGTAACTTGGAAGTCCTCGCCCTCGCGTCGTCCTGTGTGCGCACAATGCGCCAGGCGAGCGGAGGGGGGCACCGGGGCGTCCTTGCATTGCGCCGGGCAAGCTGCTCCTGGAGGAGGAAGGGGGGGGGGGGGGGGGGTACATAAAGGCTCGGTAGCTCCAACACTACAATAGCAGTCTGTGAGCCGGTTCCCACGCTGTCGCCGCTGTCGCCGCTGCTGTACAGTTGTACATGTGTCGCCGGCAACCGGCGGGCTCTGCCTGGCCCGCCAGTTTTAATTGTCAACATAATGGTAACTAAATTTATGTTTTTTTAGGAATGCATCGAATTACCGACCATTATAATGGCTGGTAATTCGGTGCATTTCCACAAAAGCCAAGAGCTAACTTGCATCATCATTGAGCTCGAGCTTGGAGCCCGTACAAAACCTTTTTGCAAAAAAGACAACCGGTTCCAAAAACTAAAAAGTGAAAAATTACTTTAACTGGTTTAAGAAAGTATCCTATGTGTTATTCCACACTACAATCTATCTCAGTGCCAAATTTCATCCAGATCCGTTCAGCCGTTTAAGCGTGAAAGAGTAACAAACATCCATCCAACTATTTATCCTTCCTCACAAACTATCGCACTTATTATATTAGTACGATTAGTAGGATAGTAAGATGTGTCACTAAACTGGACAACATAGGGGCATACAGATACTTAGTTTGTTATTTACTTTACTGTAAAAAATTATCTCTTCAGTCATAAACCAAAAAGAAAACAGGCAAGAGCGTTTGTATGGAGAAATGAGCACACGCGTTACAGACCAGCGAGCAGTTGCAAACAGACGGATCACATTGAAATTGACACGCCTTTGCGTAAAAGTCTTAGAAAAAATTAAAAAATGATTTTGTTTAATTTAATAAGACGGGGTTGTCCGTATGTTAAACGTCTAGTTTTTAGTACGATATTTCCTCAGCTTTGCAGGCGCAGTGCGCGCATATTTGCAACGATTATCTGCCCCCCGGCCCACTCTACTTGCACGACGACCCAGATAATAGACGCCATTGTTAGAATATCAAAGTAAGTTAATTACGGTTGCCTTATAAGCAGCGTGAAAAGAAGACGTGGTTAGTGTGTGTGCTCGTGTGCACACGTGGTTTGTATCATTATATGTAAGAGCTGCGGACTGCGCTAGCTCTGGCTACGTATTGCGGCGGTGTTATTATTAATTCTGTCACTTGTGTAGCGGCGGGACACGCGTCCAGTAAACAGCACGGCGTGACAGCACTGATCACCTTTGTATTAAGAATACAGCTTCACGTGTCACTCTGGCTCGATTTATGACGTAATAAAATTAGCTTGTAATATAAATTCCTGTTATTTGTGGATGTTATAATTGCGCGGGCGCTGGTATTAATCATAATAATTGTTGTTGAGTGTGTAGCGCAGGACGGTGACAATAAATAGTGGTCGTGAGAGAATGCGCGCGGAGAGGAGGAAGTTAACGAGACTAAGCAAGCTGCGTGCTGCAAGTAAAGCGAAAGCGCCCGTTACAAACATGTAACATAGGAATAACCATCTCAACCACAATCAAACTGGCCTAAATAATTTAATGAATACTCATGTCGTCTGCGAGATTGCACCATATTTATTATTTTAATGATTAAAAAATACTCATTGTATTTTGAAACGGGTGCCTCTAATTTTAGATTACCAAACAACCTGACACTGATCTACAAGTTGTACAAACCGCAAGATTCCCCCTCAATGTCCTGCACACGAACACACGCTGTGTGCTGGCTCCAGCAGCCGGTCTCGGCCACACAACGTACCGCAGTGGGGACAGACAGACACAACATTGAATGTAGCCGCGTAGGCATTCTACAGTCCGTCTGTATCGAACCGACTCTATATTTCTTGTTTATTTATAATTCACGTTTTCCACGAGTTAACGGCAAAGAAGTTGTCGTCTAAGGTCGCGAGTTCTAAAATAGATGCGTCTGTATAAATAAATAAGTGTTCAAAGTGTAAGTCAAGGGCACACTGACAGCATACTTCCCTTCTAATGGTTACATTCAAGGCAATCAATCATTCGCGAGAGCGAAGCATCATACGAGCGCAGCAAGTGTTCAGCTATACGTTTATGCTACATGTATGAGGTGATACCATTACTAAATAATATTTCCCACAAATGTAACCTTAAATGACTTTGACACCCATCAAGGAAGGATAGTACTGGATTAATGGATGGATAGTGTTGGACGGCCGTCAGACCTCCTTAGGTCGTGTTTCTCGTAGCGCGGCGCGATGCTGTACTAGTACACAAAGTGCCGCACCGCGATCCGCAAGCCTCGCTCGTAGCGCGGTATGGCGCGGTGTGGCGCGGTGTCGTGCGGCGTGGCGCGCTCGCTGCTGCGCCGCCTGAGAATGCCACGGGCCGTGACCAAACTACATTTTCCAGCTTTCGTAATTTCAAAAACGGAAATAAAGATCGTTACCGTACTAAATCGATATCTATTCTAATTATCCATCATAAACCGCGACTTAGCCTAGGCTTTTGTTAATCATTTTCATGACCTAATGCATCCCAGAAACGATTGTTCTCAAGGTACACTTAGTCCGGTACAAAACGCATAATGTAGATTTATTTATTGTACCACAAGTTGCGATTAAGAAGACGTTTCAATGTAGGCTTATATGAAACACTCATATGGATAATCCTCACTTTGTACGCAGGGAGCAGGTATCGTCCTACACAATTTCGTACCCTTCGATAATTTAAAAACATAGAACCACATCATTTTTGGTTCATAATAATGTAGGTCGGGCAAGAGCACAAGTGTTGCATGTACAGGTAGCACCACACTCGCTCGGCGCCATCCCCATTACCGTAATAATGAAGAGCGGCGGGTAACCCTACACCCGCCGCCCGCTACCTGTCCCGTGACGTCACCGACACCGCACGCCATCCTCAACTATCACATCTACCAAATATATTCCTGACGATACTCTGCTCTGGCATCAGTCTGCAGGCACTCACACTTTCATTTATTTTTACCGCTTGAAATATCGGAGGAATACAAACAAAACAACTTACGAACTGAATTGTTAATAACTATCTCACAAAATATTAAGAAAGCTTCCGTTTATTTTTGATTTATAATTGTATATTTGTACAGGAAAAGTCTCTCGTCTGAACTCTAAACAGATGAAAATAAGTATTACGTTAGTTTGTGCGTGTGTATGTGGAGAGGAACCTACAGGTGTGGAGAGAGAGAGCCAGTGCGCACTGTTTCAATATGTAAGCTCCGTGATTAGTGCCAATGTCAGCTTCCAGCCGCTCGGGGCGTCCCCGACGTTCACGTCAGCAGTACGCACCTGCACGCACACGCACACACAGTCTACTTTATAGGTGTGATATAAATAATATGTTTTTTTTTTTTTTAATAATACAAGGTGTAACAAAACAGAACCCGTTAAGCACAAAGACATTAAGCCTTAAGTCCGAGTTTGTACTTTTTGTTGCATAGAGTTTAAATAAATAATAACTCCATTACTAGTCTAGTTTGTTCAGAATCGAGAATAACATGGATTACACTGCTTCTTTTGACTGGAATTTGGCTACCGTGTACCTATTTACACAAACAAAATCCAATCCGATTTGTAGTTACAGAGACTTGCGCTTTGTAATCATACTATTTTGTAAAAATTGTATAATGTAAATAAATATGACGTTATGTAATAAGATTATATAATCTCAACTATAAATAACTTCTAAAACAATAAATATTTATAAATTAAAATATACTACAACTAATCTCAAAACCTATAACTGGTATATGAATTGTTTATTCTCTAACCTTTATTGTTGAATTTTAGTTTTAAGTGAACACTGTGTTGCTGTGCCCTAGCAGGATAACAACTGCTCTCGCACCCACAACTGCACTCATTGTGACTGTACTTTAGCTTAAAGCTTATAACCTATGTTACATGTCATATAACATCTTTACACACATTATGACAGGCAAATAAATGAATATGAATAAACAAACAAACAAAAAACTTTCAGCTTTATTATATTAGTACTAGCTTCTGCTTGCTACTTTGTCTGCGTCAAAAGTGATGTGTCACCCCATGGGAAGTGTTCATTGTTCAGAGACAAAACGTATATGTGCTCCAGGCTATAATCTACATCTATGCCAAATTTCATTCAGATTCTTTCAGCTTTTCTGGCGAAATTGAGTAACAAACATCCATCCATTCAAACTTTCGCATTTAGATGATAAGATTTAGCAAAATATATTAGTTTCAAACATGTTCGTTATAATACATTGCCAAGCAGTCATTCGGTGAGTGGAATTGATGGCAGGTGCCTGATGATGGTCACCAGCGCACGGTATGAATGTACAAGCAATACAATATGTTGGGTGTATTGTATTGTTACACCTCTACCTAACCCTTCGGGGACTACAGGCGTGATGGTATGTTATGTTATGTTTACAATATGTAGAGTGTGGCAGTTCAGGTGATCACTTAGTGCTCCAGATCCTAAAGTCGGAGTCAGACCGCCGCTATTTTACCATGGCTATAATTAGGGGAAACCAAGATAGACGAATAGCTATGTATGCTTGCTCCTCTTCCAGGTATCAGGTTCAAAAGGTACAGTGTTTACTTAATAAGATGAAGTGAGACGGTTTCTAAGAGTTGTGACCTATAAATTAAAGCGTCTGGCCGAGGGTAAAGAACCTCTTTTACAAACGCACTGCCAGGGTCACGTGTCCTCGCGCTATGCCACCATGCGGAGCGTTAGCATGGCGTCCTTTTCACTACTGTACCATTTCGAAGGTTCAACCGCTAGACGAGGCGGTGTGGAGCACCGCGCACGCTACAGACGCAGCGGCTGGTACTCCTGCGGGAGAATACTGCGAGGTAACGACCTCCTATGCAACGCCATTCAAAGTAAAGTATCAAACCTTTTCTTTGACCTCACGATATTAGGTCAGATGTACCTTGTGTTGGTTTGTCCGTAACTGTATGTCGTTAACAACGTTAAATGACGTTCGCCTCATACGATCGCATTGCCATGTTTGAAACTAATTTCCGTTTCCGGTTGCAAGTTCAACAGACCGTAAGATCTCCAGACAGCGCAGTATCACCACTCAAAGCTAACGTCGCCAGCATGAGTACAGTCGCAAGTCGGGGAGAGAGAGGGCGACAGCCCTGTGCCCCATGTGCGGCGGATGGAAGCGGATATTGCGGCGAAGAGTGCCGCCGGGAGCGACGGTGGGGGGCGCTCTTACATTTGTCAGTCGTTCATTTTTTTTTATTTTTCTTATACAATTCCTTAAAAATATAAAATCCGTGACCGAAACTGAACAGAACAGGAAGACGCTGGATGTAAGCCGCTTCCAATCGATCCTTTTGGAAATGAATGGGGGAGGCTTATGTCCAGCAGTGGACGTCCAACGTCCAACTGATATGATGATGAACCGTAACTATCGGATAATCCAAAACAATTCCATATCCGTTATCGTATCTGAAATTAAATGAATATGATATGAAATGAGATGAAATGTATGTGATATCATTCATAAGTCTGTCGCCATATCTAGGTCCGAAATATCAGATTCATAACACCCCTTTTAATAATCTTGATTAAAGATTTACGGACACCACAGATGACCCGCTCTAGCTGCTCCACTGACATTGTGCCCTAACTATTGGTCCCGTAGGTCCAGGAGTGATAGGTCTACGCTCGTAGACCTACTGGACCGTGTGCTTATAGATCGATTATCGTTAGAGCCATAGCAGATGGCTCCAGCAATGCATGTGGCAACAAGCATTAGACAACATTACTGGAATGGCATCAGACATACCAAACAACAATGGTACTCTGCTAACATGCTTGCACTAGGAAGAACTAATAAAACGTGACTTGATGTATTAAACATACATTTCGTTTCCTTTCCCTGGACTAAGTTTGTTTTATAAAGTGGGAGAACACGGACAAACAAACACTATGTCGACGCCGAACTGTAAACACGATCCACGCGTAAATATGACATTAACATCTTCTGTTTCGTTTTATGGACAGGATACGCAATCAACACAATTGTCATTGATAGGTTATAGAGTTTGAACTGAATCAGAAATAGAATCTCTTTGGAGCAGAGGAGTATGTACACGTGTTAGAGCAGTGTGTCGGCTATCGAGCTTCGCAGGATGCCGGCGCGGAGCTCCCCCTGCCAACACAACACGCGCAATGTGAACTAGCCGCACTATTTGTATTGTATCTACTGATTGTACTCGAATTCATAAAGACGAAACGCACGGACACAAGCGACAGCCTACCGCTGTTTATTAATTTACGAGAGGTGTAATTAATGTAATGATCCGATACAAATCGATATATTTGTTACGTATGTGTGCCGTCGCACACGTACACGCGACATCGTCTTCGACGCGCACTAAAGAGCAGAACAATGCAACCATAGTTGATGTACAACATAGTTAATAATTCAAGCTGTGGTGGCATGATTGTTGACACTAACTACTTATTTGTCAAAGCTAAAAGATATATACTTAAAAATATAATATTATCGGTCGTAGCGTGCATCAGCGTGAAGTTCTACAAATAGTCTATAACTTTTCTTTATATACATAACGCAAAAGGTTTTTTTTTATCGGACCAGCAGTTCCTAATATCGGCGTGATCAAACAAACTAACTCTTCAGTTTGATAATTTTTGCACGGAATATAAAGACAGTAAAGTCATCTGCTAACTGTTCGGTGCCCGCTGTAGGCACGGCGCGAGCTTCTACGACCTGAACAAACATAATAACATGCCTCATCATGACATGATAGTTGTTGCCATGTTAATAGTCGTAGCTTCGACAACAGGTCTCGTGTCCGTATTTATTTACAATTTAAGATATGACATATACAGGGTTATTGGTTAAGTCGGTCTAGATCTCTTAAGAGGTAGTTGTTCCCATCATTCCTGACTGATTTGCCTAAGACACAACGGACTCGAAATTTAACCGTTTCAAGATACTGGACTTTAAAGTTTTTTTTGCGAATTTGCCGATTTTTGATCTATTGGTCCATTTTTTTAGGTTTATACCTCTAATATATTTGTGTTTGCGATTTTTGCGTAGTCGATAGGTGCGTTTTTTATTCTCAACACTAAAATTGCAGCAAAATGAACCAACTAGGTAATAGTAGACGATTGATAGTTACAAAAGAAAATAAATTGGTAAACAATATTTATTTCTTTTCGTAACATGGTTAGGTTATGGTTTGGTCTGTATGTTAACCTAACCTAATTTGCCCATACAGACCAAACCATGACCTAACTATTTTTTACTACAACCTGGACACATTCATCAATGTTTTTTTCGTAAAAAAAAAACTTCAAAGACCAATATCTTGAAACGGTTAAATTTCGGGTTCGGTGTGTCTTAGGCAAATCAGTCAGGAATTATGGGAACAACTACCTCTTACGGGATCTAGGTCGACTTAACCAATAGGCCTGTATAATGCTTCGTCACATGAAGATACCACACGGTGGCGTGCCGCCGTCGCCAGTGAGCCCTGGGCCTTAAAGCTTACATTAGCTACAACGGATGAATGGAAGCAGACACAGATCAAAACCAACCGATCAACACATGGGGCCTTGTGAGGCACACCCCTGGACACCCAGAATGTATTTAGAATACTACACCATACCTTTGAACAGACTTCACCAAACCGTGATAATATGCAACCATTAATGTATCATCGTTAACTTTCTTGGATAGATTGTAAAGAGCATACGCAGACGTGCTTTATCTTTTGCAAACTAGGTGTCCCCTTGTTTCGCAGACAGACATTTCAAAGAATTTCGTTTCACAGAAAATGTTTCACATAATATTTGGTCCTTGTATATTTATTTCGAAAATTATTGTTTCAAAGACTATTTACTTGAATGAAACATATTTTACAGAAACCAAACCAACCAAACCAACCGAAGCAGCGGTGGTGAGCGTGAATACCGTCTCCAACGATAAGCTCGCGTGGGACCGCCAGAGCCCCGCAGCGCCGGAGCCGGGACAGAAACTATGCCTGCTGCATGTTGCATGCTAGCTTGCAGCACACAAGCAGTAGGTTTGGTTGGAACTGAGACCCCCAATAAGTTTTATATTAAAATAAACAAAATAAGAATTAATAATATTGAATTTGTTATTTTATGATATGATTATTCTAACATAAACTTTATGTGAAACAAAAATCAATGATTTGAATATATTCAAAGTATTCTGCATATTGATTATTCTATGAAACGAAAATATGAGAAATGTTTATGTGAAACGTAGTTTTCTAAAACTATTACCTATTTATTAATAAAACAACGTAGCTACAACCTTTGCAAACGTATTAGTATATCGTTTGGCCACAGTGTTGTCAGAGACATCGTACATGCACTATAACTTAGCATAATACAATATCATTACGTTTGTATTTCTGTTGTTTGTCTAGTGACCACTACCTAGTAAATTAAGTAGTAATTAGTAAATGTAGTACCTAGTAAATTCGTTGCAATATGGATTGTTCTCAGAAACTTTCCTAAATGTTCCACATTTAGCACAATGTCCGATAAATATGTTCGGATCGCAACCTGGCCGGCGGCGGCGTGTGGAGATCTTGGCCTCCCCCTGAAATGCATCAATACGCAACACATGCGTCCCTGAATCAAGGCTTGGCAAGTACTAGTAGTACGGCAAAGCACTATTGAGCACAACTGAGTGACAAGAGACGTTATACATGAAACTGTAACTGAGTACAGCGTTGGGTACAAGCGCACGCCTTGCGCGGAGCTTGTTCACCTTTTATCGCAGATTAGGCAGTGTCAGTGTAGCCCGCACGGGTGGTCTTCGTTGCGGCCCGTCGTTGTGGCGCAACCACCGGCCGCGGCATGATCCCAACCACCATGCAGGTGCCCCGCGCACCTACATGGTCGGGCCGACGTATGTCGGGATCGGATGCCTGTGATCGCGCGGCCGACGACCCGCGACCGAATTAACCGCCGCCATGGCACCGCACGCACTCGTCTAGCTACTCGGGTACCCACACTCACTAGCCAACAATATTAAATTTAGTTCGCAAATATTCACCGCTCTCTATTCTCACGCTTCTCCTTCAATATCTGTATGTTCGAGTTATTCTGAATGGCGCTCATATGGCGCAAAAGTGGCTGACTTTAACTGTCTACAATAACTAAACCACATAAATCTGCTCTCTGACCTAAACAATACTACTGCCCTGTTTACTTTGTTCATAACGATTAGGAAATTTAGGAATATTAGCGCCATCATGACGTCATCATACTTTGACATGCCCTCGATTAAAGCCCACAGTTGGTGGCGAGAGACGCGATATCACTGATGTATAACTGGTGTCAGAAGAAGGACATGATCACACGACGGTGTCAAGTGCAGCCGACTCTGGGAGACTGCTGGACCTGCCTCAGCGATGCAGATAAATGTGTGTCGTGCACGGCGAGTCACCACACTCCACTTGTACCCACGCGTGGACTGACGAGGTCACAACTCGAAGCAGGCGTTACCGACGGAGCGCGCTCCGAGCAACAGTAAACTAGTATGTTATAGTCATTAAATAAACTCGATGAAATGTTGAACATAGGATAAGGGTTCTGATTGTTAAGCTTGCGGTTCACGGATCTTACTTTGACAATGATGCGTAACATTAAATCGTCGGTTTGTATGAGGTACTATAGCTTACCTCCTACCTGACTCACTTCCGTTCAAGTGCGATATTCCAGCCATACCATACTAAAATGTCGCAGGTGGAACTTCGCTGAACGCAAACTCTTGGGTAATTGTTGATGTAGATCCCAAAATCGCTATAAATATGCATACTATAATATTTGTAAAGCTTTCTCCATTCCTTGTGGACTCCATCATCAGAACTTGATTTTCATCTGGAAGTTTATTCTATCAAGTATAACAGAATTTTCCAATTCGGTTTAAAACCATCGGTTTGTAAGCGTTCTGAGGTGACAAACATTAAATACAAATAATATAAGTAACAACGTACAGCGAGTCAGCAATCGGGTTTACGTGCGGCTGTAACAGATGTTTCATATTAGATACAACCGAATTGAGAACTTCCTTCTTTTTTAGGGTTCCGTACGTCAAAAGGAAAAAAAACGGAACCCTTATAAAGTCAAAATCAAAACATTTATTTCAATTAGACCATTTACAGGCACTTTTGAATTGTCAAGAAGTTACTCACATAAGATCATTTTGTCACTAAGATCACTTTGTTGTCCGTCCGTCTGTCTATCTGTCTGTCTGTCTGCCTGTCTGTCTGTCTGTCTGTAAAGACCCTTGCGTGGAGGTATCAAGTTTAAATTTAAACCGTATACTCAAGTCTGCGGTTCCATGAAGTTGTGAAAAAATCAATCTCTTCTAAGTTTACGTAAGAAAAAGATACGGCCGTTTATTCAGCAAAAAACGCAAATCTCGACACTCAAGGGAATCAAAACCCATAGGGTAGTTCCCGTTGACCTAGAACTATGAAATTTGGCAAGTAACAGATTATAGACCATAAGTTCAAGAAAAAGTCTCAAAACTATACATTTGTAATTAAATCTTGAAAATAGGGGTCTTCATTTTTTTATAGGGGGTCGGAATTTCAAATTCAAATTAGTTCAAATGGGGTATCATATAAAAGGGCTTGATGTGCACATTGCAGAATATATTTTATCTATTTTTTTCGACTCATTATTTCTTATTCATAATGAAAAATATAATTTATTTATTTTTATTTTCTTTATTCAGAAAACCAACAGCGATACTCATAAAATATTACAGAAATATAAAACAGTTTTGTAAGGCTAATAATAGGTTTCCCTGATTAACATAATATATGTAAACCATGCGAACGCACTTCGAATAGTATGAAGAGAAATAATTAATAAATTTAGAGAAATTAAGTAATGTAAAAATAAGCTAAATTAATAAATTGAGCATAGTAAAGGCTAAAAAAAATACAGTTCTTTGTCTCCGAAGTCTGTGAAACGAAAAAAATTAAATAATTATAATTACGTAATACCTAGATATCTCAGTAAATTGTAGTAGATAAATAAATATACTAATTATTTATTTAATTTATAATGATCGTACGTACGGAACCCTCGGTGGGCGAGTCCGACTCGCACTTGTTTGGTTTTTTGAATCGATTAAAAAAGGACTACTTGCATGTACCATACGAGCACGTTGACGAGACGTGCGCGAGACGTGCGCCACGACGGGGGTCAACGACTCCTCACGCGTGTCCTGCACTGAGCAGAGTCGCAAGCACGCTGCTACGTGCTAACTAGCCATCGTCACCTAGGGATTACCTGACGTCTATGGCTATATTCGAGTCGAGTTTGACGATATTTGCACACACAGCAACATCTGTTAAAGAACCTCACAGCAAGTAAAACAAAGGACAAGCATACAAACAGCGCTAGAAGTACGTGATCGCTACGTTGTACCGTGGTGCTGTGTCGCCTGTGTGGTGGTGGCGTCTCGAACTGGAGCGCTGTGCGCGTCGCACCTACATAGCTACGTATGTATGCCAGTATGAGGCGCGAGATCAAAGAACAGCACCGCGTCGTTTGTAACAGAACGCAATTGCACAGATATCGTTCATGTTATCTTCTTAGAAAATATGATGGCGACCGTTACTTTATTGTATTTAATTAATAGCTGAGTAACTGATCATCTTGCCACGCGACGATCCTTCGGGGCTCAACGGCCCGGCTGCTGCGACTTACTAAATATAATTACTCTGTACAATTTTGTTCCATTTGTGTCTCGGCAAATAATAATAGTCCGTTCCTACCTCGATGAGAGCAGCGTGCAACCGTCCATCTGCTGATAACTACATTTAATATCTTTCTGCGATTCTGTTGGAAGTTCATGCAAACAAGTGATTGTGACCTCCTGTAGTCCTCCACTAATGTGGCGACTTATAGCCAGAACATAGACATTTATGCACTATTTAGAGTGCGATAAGGTACATGTTCGTGAACCTTCCGGAGTCAATTCTCTATTCAACGCTGATTTAGATTGTGTGTCGTTCGAGGTTGTATTGTTTGTAAGAAAGTTTTTATTTTTCACTTTTTATTATCAATATCCTGACATCCATAAGGGAACAGTTATACTACGTAAATCAACAAGACACCACTTAAAAGTTACAAGAAAGCAAAATACTCTAATTCGTTTACTTGGATGACATATTTTTTTTTTTACTAAACTACTGAACCAATTTCGATAAAATTTATATGGAACCTGTCAAGTATGACCTATAAAACAAAAAAAGAATCATCAAAATCGATGGCGACACAATCCTTTTTTATTTATTTTTTTAAATTTCGCTCGACACTTGGAATTTCTCCTGTGTTGTGGATGCGTTTACAAATATCTAAGCTCACAAACAGCCAGACCCGGAACAACTGTCTGTAGGCCATACAAATATTTGTTCCGTGCGGGATTCGAACCCGCGACACGCAGCGCAGCAGCCAATCGCTCAGCCACTGCGCCAACCGTGCCGTTAACGTAAAGTTTCAGTTTCTGCGAATCATTGAAACAGTTAAACTTCCCGCTCACAGTATAAACATTAATAAAGTTTGCCTCTAGAGACTACACATATATAAATGTTATACACTTACGTTTCACCCACGCCGAGTGGTCGCTCCGATGTTCTATGGGAAAAATATAATTTAATACTGGGCAGATAATGAGGGACACTCAATAAACTGAACCGAGACACTAATTGACGGCAAAGACGACGCGCGACTTGCCGCTGCACGGGCGCATATATACATCATGTGCCTTCTTTACACTAGCAATTTAGAGCGTGGGCGAGTAGTGAACTGCCGAAATACTCGAGCGACTCTTTGACACCATACCATCGCTCCCTCAGGCTCACAGCGCGGCAGTAATCCGCAAGCGCCGGCGCCGCTCAGTGCGCGTGCGCGTCACACACGTCATGACGACTCGCATTGCACCTGTTCACATCCACTAAGATCTTTTGATTTATCATCAGATCCATTAATTCATTTACGCAAACTTCTTTGTAAGTCTGAGGATGCTGTTTACTGGCTACGTTGTCAGAAAGCAATAAATCCTAGGAAGTAAGCCGAAAAGTTTTCGATGCAACAAGAAATAATTTTAGTGGTAATTTTTAGCTTTTGATGCGCATAACAACTAACAAAGCCAGCAATGACAACTTCCCACAAACTCAAATGAGTATACGTTGTGTATATTGAACTAGCGCGGAAGGCTAGGCACCATACAACACATAGATAGTACAAACTAGACCCAGTCATTTAATGCACAAACAAAATAATGATGAATTTGAAACCCCTCAAGGAAAACTTTCAAATCAAATAAACACAAACGCAAATTCAATTTTTCTTACACCCACGACAGCTTTAGAAATAGATAGAGAAATAACACATTTGAAAAATACTCGCAGTATGGGCGACGACGATGTTTGCACTAAAGTCATATTCATACATATAATTAACGGGAATACGTATTCCCGTTAATTGCAGCTTATTTATGTTACATAATTAACTTATGCTTTTCAGGCGGAATATACCCAGACCAACTTAAGACATAGATATTCCACTCTACAAAAAGATAACAAACGAAATATGGAGAATTACAGACCGATAGCGTCGATCCCCATCTTTTCAAAAATATTTGAAAAAGTTATTTATAGGCGACTGTACGGTTATCTAGAAAAAAACAATATTTTAGTAGACGAGCAGAAACGCTTTCGCAAGGGTATATCGACTATTCTTGCCATTCATGACCTTTATAAAACTATTCTGACAGCTGCGAACAAAAAAAGCCCTATTTGTGCCATCTTTATGGACATGAGCAAAGCGTTCGATCGTGTTGACCATAAGACACTGCTGCAAACGCTAAACATGTACGGCATAAGAGGTAAAGCGCTAGAACTCACTTCTTCATATTGTGCAACAGAAAACAAAGTACAGAACTTACACAAATATGTCAAAAAACATGGAATGACATCAAACACTACACAATTTGGAGTCCCGCAACGTAGTGTCTTAGGCTCCTTACTATATTGGATGTACATTAATGATCTACCTAAACATATAAAGGGCATTGGACCGCCGACGCTGTGCGCGGTAGATCTGTCGGCCGGACCGATCAACAAAAATTAACTTGACATTTTTGTGCTCACGAGTCGTGGTGACTACTATATACAACAAACTGCCTGATGGTGTCATAACGTCACCTATTCCCCAGTTCAACGAAACTACACAAGATTGTACCCTGTTATTATACTATTAAAGAGTACTTGGAGGATACAAATATTTCAATTTAAGAATCCGAAGTCCGAGCGCTCATTTAGTTTTACGGGACATCACCAAGCGACAGGTCGACTTTTTACGTGACCAAAGAACTGGCATTTTCTTGGGCCAAAGAATCAGCATTGCCATACAACGTGGCAATGCTACCAGCCCTTTGGGTGCTTGTCTCATGGAAAGCGATGCGGATGAGTTTTTGATGCCCTATAAGTTTCCCTTTTTTGTTTTTTATATTAACTGTACATACTTGTAGTTTGTAAACTAATTATTATTTTATATATGTAAAGAAATTATAATTTCATTAATAAGTTTGATAGTGTCCTCTGTCGGTAAAGACTGTACCATAGTACTCTAAAAGATAGCGCTATGCGAAAGAGGGTGAGTAAAACAGGTTGGATCATAGAAGGATATATTCTGTGGATGGGAATTTGACAACTGTTTCTATCATCGCATTTATTGTTCGATTTAAGTAAAAAGGAATTGTGATTATGTTATACACTTTTAATGGATATTAAGTAACATTTTAAGAAAGTATAAGCTCACTGATTTTACAGTTAACTTCATCGATGATATATTGATTTTTTCAAAGTCTTTTTCTGAGCACATTAACCATCTAACACGGTTGCTAGAGGCTATAAAAAAAGAAGGTTTCAGACTAAAGTTTACAAAATGTACATTCGCTTCTGAATGAGTGAAATATCTTGGTCATATAATACACAATAATACAGTACGGCCAGTAAGAGATAATTTAATTTCAATAAAAGAATTCCCAGTACCAAAAACGCAGAAGAATGTTAGGCAATTTCTGGGAAAAATAAACTTCTATCATGATATATCATAAACTGCGGTTCTATTAGAACCCCTCCATAATTTACTAAGGAAAAATCAGAAGTTTATATGGTCTGCCGATTGTCAAAAATCATTTGAAGATATAAAAATGTTATTGTGCTCACAGCCCATCTTGGAAATATTTGATCAAAATTTACCAATAAATATTTACACTGATGCGTCCTTAGAAGGTATTGGGGCAGAGTTAAAACAAACGCAACCAGATGGTATAGATAAGCCTGTGGCATACTTCTCAAAAAAATTAAATCAAGTGCAAAAGAAAAAAAAAGCACTCTATTTAGAATGTTTAGCCATCAAAGAAGCAATAAGATACTGGCAGTACTGGCTAATCATCGGGCGGGAGGAAACGTCCGGGTGTCACCATTGTGTGGATTGCCCCGAGGACACGGTGGAGCACACCGTGGCGGTATGCCCCGCTTGGGCGGAGCATCGCCGAGTCCTCGTGGCGGCCATCGGCGGCGGCGAACTCTCGCGTCCGGCCCTGGTGCGAGCCATGGTTCGGAGCGAGAGGGAATGGGATGCAGTCGCCTCCTTCTGCGAGGCAGTAATGCTTGAGAAGGAGGCGGCGGGAAGGTTGAGACAGCGGTTCTCCCGTCCCAGCCGCCGCGGTAGACGCTCCGGACGTCGGGAGCCGCGAGACGACTCCCGGCCACCGTAGATACTGGCCTGTGGACGGTGAGCAATGGGTAGCTCACCGTCCTTACGTTGCATAACGACAGGCCGTGTCGACGGCGCGTTCGTGTTCCACGCGCGCCTCAAAGAGATGTCAGCAAAAGGAAGGGGCCACTGAGGGCCGATGCCTGCCGGGGCTGCGGGTTGTTCGCAAGAGATACCGCGCCCCCGGAACGCAAAGGGCACAAGAAGGAACATGGGTGGGTTTTAGTCAGTAAAAGTCTGACACTCCCTCCCGCCCCGCCCAGGGCGGGAGAAGTTATTTGATGATTTCCCACCCACCAAAAAAAAAAAAAAAAAAAAGTACTGGCTAATAGGTAAGACGTTTACAGTGTATTCAGACCATAAACCCTTAGAAAATTTAAATATAAAATCAAGAACCGAAGACGAATTAGGAGACCTAACATATTATTTATCACAGTATGATTTTAAAATCAAATATGCTCCAGGGAAAGATAATATAGAAGCAGATTGTTTAAGTAGGAATCCGGTATTGAATGCAAGTGAGGATACAGATGAACAGTTAAAAATTGTAAACATGATAAAACTGGCAGATATAATTACAGATCAGGAAAACAATGAAGATATACAACATAATAAAACCAAGTTAATATCGAGACATAATGTATATTACAAGAAGAAATAATTGTATCAGAAGATTACAGTAAAGAACTCATAAAAGATGTACATGAAAACATGTGTCATTTAGGTGTAAAACAAATGCAAAATAAAATAGGTACGATTTATACAGCAAACAACTTGACAAAGAATATATAAAAATCCATTGTAAGGGTTGTGAGATCTGCATAAAAAATAAAACGAGAGGGCAAGAGAAGTATGGTCTAATGTCACATTTGGGTCCTGCCACGAAACCATTTGAAATAGTCTCGATAGACACGATTGGAGGCTTTGGAGGCTCCCGATCAACTAAGAGATATCTACATCTTCTAGTAGACCACTTTACTAGATACGCCTATATTGTTACCTCAAAAACACAAAATGCAAAAGGTTTTGTTAAGTTAATCAACAACGTCACTGACACTGATACAATCGGAATGATTCTTACCGACCAATATCCGGGAATCAACTCGAAAGAATTTAAAACATTTTTAAATGAAAAATCAATACCAATAATTTTCACAGCAGTAAACGCCCCTTTATCTAACGGATTAAATGAAAGGCTTAAACCAAACGCTTGTAAACAAAATACGATGCAAAATAAACGAAAAGAGAGATAAAATAGCATGGACAACCATTGCTCATAACTGTGTAGAAAAATACAATAATACAGAACATACGGTTACTGGCTTTGCACCAAAGTACCTGTTAGATGGAACAGATATTTCGTATTTACCAAACGAACTAAAAATAAATAAAACAGAAGATGAATGGATTAGAGATAGGAAAAAAGCATTGGAAAATTCAATAAAATCACATAATTATAATAAAAAAATATTTGATAAAAATAGAACTCAAGTCAGCTTCAATACAGGTGACATAGTATATGTAGACAATGGGAACAAACTAAATAGAAATAAATTAGATGAGCTAAAGATTGGTCCATTTAAAATTATTGAAAAGATATCAAATTCAATATATAGGATTAATACAGGTCACAAAAAGTTAGAGTCAAATCTCTTCCATATTACAAAACTTATACCAATACCTACTTAAACAGAGATAGACACGGAAGAAATGTTTAGATAATTGAAATATTTTAAAATGTAAATTAGTTAAGAATAGTTGTATGTATATTATTAAAAAAAAAAAAAATCTTCTTTGTGGGGGGGAGATGTAAAGAAATTATAATTTCATTAATAAGTTTGATAGTGTCCTCTGTCGGTAAAGACTGTACCATAGTACTCTAAAAGATAGCGCTATGCGAAAGAGGGTAAGTAAAACAGGTTGGATCATACAAGGAGCTATTCTGTGGATGGGAATTTGACAACTGTTTTTATCATCGCATTTATTGTTCGATTTAAGTCACACACACTCACGCCTGTATTCCCCGAAGGGTTAGGCAGAGGTGTAACAATGTACACCCACAGTTCGCCGGTATGTTTAGGTCCCATGTAATAGGGGGCGAGCCTATTGCCATTAACCGGGCACAAATCCAAACTCCGAGCTGCTACTGAGAATTTCATAGAAAAACCCAATAACACTTTTTGCTCGACTTGGGAATCGAACCCAAGACCTCTAGCGTAGCAGTCGCACTTAGGACCACTAGGCTACCGAGGCAGTTTAAGAGGCGATTTAAGTAAAAAGGAATTGTTATTATGTTATACACTTTTAATGTCGTTTCTTTGTTTTTCAGGTAGGATAAAAATATTATTAGTGTACCTATATATTAGTTATTAGGGCATGTAAGTTTGTACTAAAATAAAACTTTGTTTTTCAGAGCAACACATGTGTTTCATTAACAATTCAAACTCAACATAAAATACGTCTTATATATATATTATATAAGCAAGTTTTATGATTGAACTAACTAATAAACAATGTGACAAGGCTATAATAATTCAATATATGGACTTGTTCATATAAATTTTTGTCATTTTCAAACAAGTTTTTTTTTAATTGTAACTGAACTTAAAATTTTATCGAGTTGCACCTATAATTTGCCTCATTATTATTTACCTCAATAGGTTATAACACAGTGTACCTCCTATTCTTTTATAATACCTATTTACATGTATTATGCAAATAAATTATTTGATTTGATTCAATTTGAATGAAATTCACAGCATGGCAGGAATTTGATTGGTAGCGTTGGCGTGCCTTATCGAAAGTGTTTCAATTCTCGCAAAATGTTTGATGCGCATAGCTCGCTTCACCGTTGGTATGCAATTATCTGCGCGCCGCCGAAACCTACGGCGCTGGTCTCGGGGGAGGGTGATGTGTCAGTGATGGAGTTACAGCACAACGTAGCTCCGATAGCACGCATCGCCGCGCGCCGGCGCTAACCAAGGAAATTGGAATTATTGTGTGAGAGCCATTAAATACCTTCGAGAGCACCTGGCACGGAAACATAACGTGCTGCACAGACAAATAGTACATTTATAAACGTTCAATGCAAATCGCAATACGCCTCAGTTAGTTGTATATAAATATATCACACTCCACTTGTGAGCGTCCCTGTTGCATTGTACTCCACTGACTGTGCTGAGTCAGCGACGGCGTCCGGTGTGTGCGTGCCTCACACACTTTACTACCACAGTTTAACTATGCCCTGTTCTGTCTATACTAATATTACAAATCTGGAGAGATTGTTTGTTTGGTTGAACGCGCTAATCTCAGGAACTATTGGTCAAAATTGAAAAATCTTTTTGTGTTCGATAGTTCATTTATCGGGGAAGGCTATAGGCTATATAACATCACGCTACGACCAATAGGTACGGAGCAGTAACCAAAGACGTAACCTTATGCAAGAGAAAAAACTACGCCGACGAAATCGCGAGCAAAAGCTAATATATAATAAAGATGTAAGCCATGGCAGATAAGAGATGACCATAGGCATCCCCCATAGATTTCCAAAAGGATCGGTTGGAAGCGGCATCCTATGCTGCGCTTGCCGGTGTGTAGTCTCCATTCAAGAACTTTGCGGCCCCATCAGCCATCGGTTCTGCGTGTCATGTGCCCTGTCCATTGCCACTTCGACTTCCTGACTCGCTGGGCTATGTCGGTAGCTTAGGTTCGTCTGCGGAACTCCTCATTTCTGATTCACGCATAGCTCGCTCCATATCTCGTTGGGATACTTTGAGCTTGCCAATAAGGTCCATGGTATAAGACGACGTTTCACAGCCATATGTCATCACTTCTAACACACCTGGACGAAGACTTTCGACTCGAGGCACTGAGGTATTTTGAACGAGAAGGCGAGAGAACGCTGCCCGCCGGATCCAACTCGGCTCAATTGCATAATGACAGGTATTATACTCGTACTGCTTAATCGAAATAATACATAGGTTTACAATAACACAGTTGTGTAGCACACACTCCGACAGCAGCACAACAATGAGAAACAGACATCCACCGGCTTGAAAGTTCGACACGCCGCGCCGTTACACCGAGCACGGACGGCCGAAATATTAGCGACACTCTTTTTCGCAACCAGAACACATTGCTTTTGTCAATGCTATCCTTTTTTTTTGTCGGGGTGGAAATTCCTCATGGTTGCCCACCGCCCTGGGGAGGGGTCGAAGGGATCTGTCAGACTCTTACTGACTAAAAACCACCCCGGTGTTCCATTCCCACACTTACGCCGGGGACCCCGGGAACTTACGCGTCTTTCGCGATCGTCAATCCTATCCTATCCTTTCCTACTAATATTATAAATGTGAATGTTTGTTAAGATGTTTGTTAGTCAATCGCGCCAGACCGGCGATAGGGACCTAGATAACATTTGGCACAGAAATAGATTATAGTCTGGAATAGTACATAGGCTACTTTTTATTCCGGTTAAATGTACGGTTTCCGAGCGATAATATATCAACTTTGATAGTCGCGGGCAGTAACTAGTATGTTAATGTTTTTAACACTAACATAAGACGAAGTTTAACTGCAGCTACTAGAATGTGTCTTACTTTAAGCGTATCGTTAGTAAATGCTAAACTTGTTACTTAGACAAACGCCTGAACCGTATTCTAGAAGTAGTAATTGTTCTCGCCGGCTCCGCTGGTTATAAGAAACGCTTCTCCGAGCGATTACCGCGAGGCGTGCATGTCCGTCTCAATTAATTACCAGAATGGCTACAATACAAACGCTGAACTTTACTCCTTAGCCCTCGGCCAACACATTACTCGAACACTTAAAATCACTGAAGGGGAGAGAGACGAGGTGGTAGGACGAGGCGAGGCGAGAATTGACAGCTCACAGGCCCAAGACCACCAACAATCAATGCATGGCGATACTTGGTTACATATGGGGAAGACACGGCGAGACACAACCATCGCGAGACAGTGCACCAATCTTGTGGATTTGTGTGTAAATCATTCTGCGTGTTAAACGTTTCAATGTTACCTTGGCTACGAAAATCGGAAAACTGAAATTTGTCCGGGTGCTAACCCAGACAATTACTACCGCACTAGGAGAAAATTTAAATTTTGTCTAACATTTTAAATTCTCGCTCGCTTCGCCGGTAATGATATAAGCGCCGTTATAATGATCAGTAAAGAAGAACTCCAAATGAAGCTGCTTGTAACCTACCACTAATGTCAATCTCATACTGGCAGTCATCGCAGTAAGCGAACCGTTTCCTTCCAGTGTCTGCCTGCGAGCTACAACTGCACAACACGGTGCACAAACACACCACAGTCTTGTCAAGTCCCTGCCGCATCGTTGTGATCGCCACCGATACTAGCACACTGGCCGCTGACCCCGACCCCAGCGCTGACACATGTTCCGAACACGTATCTCTCCACAGAACAGGGTTCTTTTGTGTATTGCACTTGCACTATCGCAGTAGCACAGAACGAGGCCGCTTCGTCGTCGAGTTCATTCGGAGCGCGCCAGCTATCGGCAGAGTGACAGCACGTCTATTAGTATAGTGGTAATGTCTGTCTCGTTATCTGCCACAAACAAGCGCGCTGCTCCGCTACTACTAGTGAGAGGACGACGCGAGCCCTATTTGCGCTACAAGTACTTACGTACATTGATAATATTCCAGGCCCAGGCTACAGTCCCAACCGGCTGCGTACGATGCCTCTACTATTTAATATTTACACAAAACAAACAACCTAAACTATTGCTTTTAAATACATATAAAACGAGTTCGGCGTCCATTACAGTAATAGCAGTCGGGCATAATAATTATACAAATGGGTCTAAAGAAGTTCTTTCCATGCCTGTAACAAAGTACCCTTAATAATACCCAAAGTAACTTATTAACATTACTCAAGCTTCTGGCCGACGTTATGGTTTGCAATAACGATTGGTTTTAACAAAATCCTGTAAAAAATTCAAATGTGAAAGGCTAGTTCATGTCAGAGAGGCACCTTTTGTACCGGGTACCTGCAAAAGGGCCCTGCATTCAAACTACCAAGTACGCATACAGTCTATGCGTACGCATACTATCTATCGTAAAATATTTTTTTAGGATAGATAGACGAATATGTAGTGGGTTAGTATAATAAAATGACGTATCAGGATCTTGGAGCATAGCCCGGAGTCGCCACAGCTACTACTACTCTTGTACCTTGACAGATAGGTGAGTGTATGTCACGTATGTTGCCACGCATGTCACAATTTAAGTGCGGCAGTTGTCGTGGTTAATAACATTAGAGCGGCTCGAATGGCTGTGATCGCCGAGCACGCGTGTGCTGCGCCGCTACGAAGCTGAAGGACCCAATAAACACCGCAGTTATAAATGAACTGGTCAATCGAAACACTTCCGAACACATTTTGTAAAATGTTTAACGCCAAGAGTCAGGTGTTGATCCTAAATCAATTAGTTTAGTTTTTTGCAAGAAAACATTGAAGACAGCGAACGAGAACAGAATGCAATATCAGCGTTATCTGGCCGCACTGTCACACATCGTGTCCGCGGCGGTGACGCCGAGTCCCAGTTCTCGGAGCACGGCAGTACGAAGTAGCTTTGCATGTCAAGCGTCTATTCTCTGGTAACGTCTTTTTCCGTCGCCGAAATAGAGCAAAGTACTCTTAGCTTTGTATCGGACATTGAAACGTTCACTTGGCAGTGACGCTGCATCGTAACGGAAAAGAAATCGGAATGCTTTTATGCCGGAGCGACGGGTGAGGTTCGAGGTGAAGCCGGTGTCGAGCGATTCGTGACCGTTACCAACTCACGAACTAGGAACCCGTCGCGGGCGTGGAGTGCGACTCGCACGTAACCCCTGCGGTTGCGCTTCTCTCCTGGCATCTGACGATCATGATTTGTGGCGTGACCGAGCGCCGCATCATGATCGCTTCTATCGTAACTCTTGTGGTCACAAGAGACAGGGTTTTATAATAAAACGGGCCAGTATGAAACTATTACAAGTTGAGTTTGTTCTAAGGAAACACGTCGTCGATTTTTGAGTTGGTAAAAACTGAAAAGCCTACAAAGATTGTTTAAGTATGCTCTTGACATAACTATAATTGTTTTGGAAAGTATTATGGTGTATTATAAAGAGCAATAACTAACCCGCTGTAGTACTCCTGGATTATTTTGTATTCCGCGGAGTAGTTTATTTATTTACTCAACAAGAGCGAATTCCCGTTTTACACTCAGTTGATTGTGCCCTAGCATACCCAATACGTATAGTGTAGGGTACATCAGCGGGTAGAAAGAATATACTTCATATAATTTAAAATACATGTGTCTCAAGAATATGTTTTAACACTTTCCAACATGGCGCTGTATTTCAATTCATGTGCAGCCAGTCTGCCAGCGCATCATACAACACCTTTACACTTGTTATATTTGTGAACCCCTGTGTCTTTTAGGACTAAACTTAAGTTTCTGCTCGGTCAAAATGTTAGGTCCGGAGTAAGATAAACTCCCTCACCTGCACCACTCCTTGCATCCGCGTTTCTATTTGATACTCGTAGCACACTGGGTTCCGCGAACAAGTGAGTGTCATCACCGAGCATTTGGAGACATTGAAATGGAAATTATTATCTTGGCCTCACTTTACTATTTGGTTTATATCCTCTTGCAGGCATCCACAATCTGCTTCATCTGTAACCTCTGTTTCTCTGTTTGTTGTTATGATAAATTCGAGAGGCCTCAAATTGCTGCCCTGGCTCGCGCCAGACCCGGTGTGGCATGGCTCAGACTCGTACCCATTGTAGTCGACATCGTCTTTCATATAGCTCACGGAGAACTGTGGCATGTGCGGCGTACTTCCGAGTTCAGCTTCCTCAACACTATGTCGTAACATAAGACGTCTTCGTCAATAAATTACCACTGTGTATGAGAACCGCAAAACATCAAACCGAGTCCATTGGCGCAGGCGCGGCTGCGCCAGCCAGTCCCTGGGAGGCTCCCTCGGTCTCGGCGCTCTGACTGTCATGTCACATCGAAATCAACGTCACGTAACTCACTCTACTAATTCGCGCAGGGCTTCGTAAGGGGTGCCACTGAAGCTTCAACGAGATAATGATGTGCTTTGCAGTTTGTTGACATTACTTGTGATATAGCACCTGGAGTTTGACAGAAAGCCTGCTTACGAATCGTGATCCTTATAAAGATAAACGCACTCTTGATATAAGTTTACTATACTAAACTAAGTGCTACTACTATATTTAAGGCGAGTTCAATTGTTCAATTATTTACATGACATCACATGCATCACAGGCATTCACAACCTCACAGGTCACCGTGTCTTGTTTACATAACTTACATATAAACACCTATAATAATTATTATTATCATGACGTCAGGCGCTTTGTTAAGGCGTGCATATTCAGTTCCATTATGATGCTATCCACACATAGGAGTAGGTAACAAATGTAGAATGGCAGCAAGCTTGCGGTCGGTGCTCGTACTATGAAAGTGAACAACCGCCGGTAATGGCGGCACATCGCCTCCGAGCATCTAAGCTACTCAGTTAGGCACCTGCACAGAGCTCCAGTGAGACGCTCCACTAGGCACTCAGCCACGAGTCACTGGAGTGGTGCGGTCGACTACTGACGTTGACTATTTGTGACAGTGTGGCCCTTTTTGATTTGTTTAGCGGTCGAGTGGTTGGTGGCTCTTCAACGGTGTTGTCGATTGTTCATTACTAACAACCTTCATCAAAAGCAGCCTAGTGTTGCACTAACCACTACCTAGTGCAGACCAGTACTTTTTTTTTTGGGGTTGAGAAATCATCAAATAACTTCTCCCGCCCTGTACAGGGCGGGAGGGAGTGTCAGACTTTTACTGACTAAAACCCACCCATGTTCCTTCTTGTGCTCTTTGCGTTCCGGGGGCGCGGTATCTCTTACGAACAACCCGAGCCCCGGCAGGCATCGGCCCTCGGTGGCCCCTTCTCTTTGAGGCGCGCGTGGAACACGAACGCGCCGTCGACTCGGCCTGTCGTTATGCCACGTAAGGACGGTGAGCTAGCCATGGCTCACCGTCCACAGGCCCAGGTACTCTTTGTACAGAGGACGGTGACGACAGACGACAACAGACAATTTTTTATTAATTTCATTGTTATTCTCAGAAATATGGATTACTACAACCAGAAATTATACGATACTTTAACTTACCTACTAGTTTGAACTGCGATTGCACCAAATAATGCCCCGGAAATGACCTGATACTGGCATAGTTTCAGAAAACTAAGGGTCTGTGAAAGTTTTTAAAATCACTTTTACGTCTTTGGGACCCTTCTTTTGTTTTTTATTTTTAAATGAATAAAATTTTAGTCATTTCGGGGGACGATAAGTCAGACGTTTGTTTTTATTGATCGAAGACCATACTTTCAGGATTTAGTATCAATAAAAATATTGCCAAAAAATGCGACACAAAAAGAGAAAATCATCTAAATGTGATTAAAGGCAATAATTCCTATAAAAGGAATAAAAATCGTCTAGCTCCTAAACCAGAAAAAAACAATGGTGGAACAAACATGGGTGAGGGTGTTCCGGGAAGCCCAAGAAGAGTGGCTTCCAAAATTTTCTTTTGGACGTCCGCAACTTGGCTGCCCTGTACAATAGTATATTCCACTGACGTGAAAAGTAGATTAGATACCGTCATTCAAACGATTGAAAGCTTGAGTTGAATTAGGAGCCAGCGTTATACTCGCGCGTCCTGCGAAACACTACTCCTCAGATTACTCCGCGTGGATTGCACATGGTCCGCGGCCTCGCCGGTGAGTGCTGACTCGCGTTATAACGTGCCGGTTGACGGCTAAGCACCAGCCATACGATGAAGTAACAGAAGGTCACGTGGCGGCAGGCTAGGCGGCGTGGTGGGTGGCTGCTGTTGGCGCGATCCCAAAGAAGCACAGCCGAGGCCTCAACTGCCCGTGCACTGCTAACATTGTTTACCTGCGCGAACTATTGCTACTTGCACGGTTGCTTTGCAAAAACGTATTGTGACACTGCGGTACCAGGCCAACCTGTTGATTATTTCCGAGTACAGCGTCTGCATTAGTTCACCTGTGTGGCTGTGTGTTCGCGGTGCAGGCGCTGTAGGTACTTAAGCAAGCTATCCGTGCGGAGTGACCTCGATCACTAATACATTTTAGATTACCTTCACAGATTATTGCGTAGGCAACTAACTACATACCAAGAGTACTACCCGAGGGGCACGACTAATGGCGTTGCCCATGCACTGTGACACACTTTAGTGTGGGATATGATCATTATGTAAGTATATTATTGTTGATGACGTAAGATAATCGAAAACATCAGGTTTTCGTGATAATCCTGGGATCCTATCTTAGACATCACTGACATCGGTAAAGGAAAACGTCGCGATCAAATTTGGCCTTATAATAAATACATACAAACATAAACTCACGCCTTTTTCCCATGGTAGGCAGAAACCACAGAACACCACTTACTACGATCTTTACATAATCCTTTCGCCTCGTCCGCGTTCATACATCTGGTCATACAAGCACGCTGGTTACAAGTACTGCGCACCCGACTGTTCTGAAGAATCTCACCTATAAGATCAGGCTAGGTCCTTCTAGGGTGTCCCTTTCCGGCTCACATCTGCCACATACATTCCTTTTGTTAGTCGCCTTTCTCTCATCCTCTCAACATGACCGAAGCATCGAAGCATACTTTTTTCAACCTTTGTCACTACATCTACATCTTTTACTCCAGTACAAAGTTACACCACACATATTTCGCAATCTATACTTATAATAAATCTGTAGAGAGGTCAATTCTGTACATGAAATATATTTCCAAAATAACTATCAGAGGGTGATTAGGGATCGATACTGATGCCAAAAATGCAATCAGTAAAATTTTTGTCTGTCTGTCTGTCTGTCTGTATAACCGTTATAGAAACAAAAACTACTCGACGGATTTTAACCAAACTTGGTACAATTATTTTTCATACTCCTGAGTTGGTTATAGTATACTTTTCATCACGCTACAATCAATAGGAGCAGAGCAGTGAAGGGAAATGTTGAGAAAACGGGAGAAGTTACTCCATTTTTTAAGCTTCCGTCGCGTGTGCAACCTTAATGGTTAAAGCTACATAGAAATCATGTATGACGGAAATGTTCTCCTTAAAATTATATAAAAAATATCCCACGACAGCATATGTCTATCTTTTATGGTTGACTCACAATATCACGTGTAACTCCCGATAGCTTAGCAGTTCGAAGCTTTCTGATTCTTTTTGTCTACTCTTACGTTTATAACACTCTCAGTCATCCCTAATTAAAAAAGTTAACATTATTAACTATTCCATAAAAAAAAATCATAGAAATAGATTGACATATTATATTTCCCTAATAAAATATGAAAGTTAATCTGTCTGATACATCAAAACCACTGAACCGTGCGGAAGGACATAGGCTACTTTTTTTTACGAAAAACGACGGAATCGCGGACGAAGTCGTAGGCAACAGCTAGTAATAAATATAAGTCTGAAATCGCTAACCCGCCTTCAGCAAGCGTGGTGGTCAGTGCTCCTGCCGTGTCTGTATAAGAAGAGGCTTTTGCCCTGCAGTGGGACAATAATAGGCTGGTATTATTATTATTTACATTAAACAGACATATTAAGATCCAAAAAGATAAAGTTTGTATAGGAACATTGGAAACTTGAATGGTTATTGGCTAAATCTAAGAGTCAATTTATAACATTTCCTCTGGTTGGTCAGAGAATGTAGCTGTTCCCCACAGAGCGCACGCGTTGCCACATGACGCTCATATCAGTCTGTCAGCGCTCGACACATGGCCGTTTGCCACTTGTTACCTTTAATGTCAAATGATGCTTTAATGTGCTTTTGGATGTTTTTTTGTTAGGCTGACAATACTCTACGTAGTAAGTAGTGACACCTGGAAACTCCTTATGGACGAGTCCTGGACGCCGTCTAAACGGGGACCTCCTGAAAACAAATCAAGAAGACTTGAAGAAGGAGATTGACTTGGATGGTCAGGTCACCGGTGTGTACGACGTGGCCTCGGCGATCACTGTGCCGATAGTCATTACACCCATTATGGCTTCATAGCCAACAGCCCCGACCACCACCTGACCTCACCAGGCGCGCCGATGGCTCGATCCGGTTCCTGATACCGTTTTATGGTTTTAAATGATTTTAACTTTTAGTATTCTTTATTGTAACGTATTTTTAATGAAGATGACGCATGAATTTCTATTTTTATACAAAAAGAAGGTAATTTGCAAGTTGGTGTATAAATGAATAATGAAATATTAATACCTAAATTTAAAACACAAATTAATCAAATTCTTCCCAAAATATGTATTGAAAAAAAAACCTAAGATAATACCGAGACCCGATACTAGAACTAGATAGTAAGGAAGCCGAGGAGATATATAACTACGAGGCCGAGATTAATAACGTTGCAAGTACTTTCTTACTTAATTCATCATACTCCTGTCGGCCTGTCACTGTTACACTACTGCAAACTACCAGTGTAAAAGAGAGACGGGGCATATCCAGCCAAAGTAAGTACTGTTTATTTATTTAGGCATAAGTTCGCGAAAGTGGAAATAGATAAAATCATAGTGTCAGTGGTCTGTGAGAGTTGTGAGGGCAAGCGGGCCACGTGACCGGCATGCGGCAATGGAGTCCAACTGCTAGGAAATGGTTTGTTGTAATCAAATTGGCATGAGCATTAAGCTAAGCACCGACTTTGATGATGGTTTCTAAATATACTGTTCCGCAATAGTAACTAATGGTAATTACGGGGCTATTTAAAATGTTTAATTTCATCAAGTCAACTGTCACTGATACATTATCTATCTTCTATACTTATAATAAATCTGTAGAGAGGTCAATTCTGTACATGAAATATATTTCCAAAATAACTATGAGGGGGTGATTAGGGATCGATACTGATGCCAAAAATGCGATCAGTAAAATTTTTGTCTGTCTGTCTGTATAACCGCTATAGAAACAAAAACTACTCGACGGATTTTAACGAAACTTGGTACAATTATATTTCATACTCCCGAGTTGGTTATAGTATACTTTTCAACACGCTACAATCAATAGGAGCAGAGCAGTGAAGGGAAATGTTGGGAAAACGGGAGAAGTTACTCCATTTTTTAAGCTTCCGTCGCGTGTGCAACCTTAATGGTTAAAGCTACACAGAAATCATGTATGACGGAAATGTTCTCCTTAAAATTATATAAAAAATATCCCACGACAGCATCTGTCTATCTTTTATGGTTGACTCACAATATCACGTGTAACTCCCGATAGCTTAGCTGTTCGAAGCTTTCTGATTATATTTGTCTACTCTTACTACAAGCTGACGGAGTCGCGGGCACAGCTATCAACAATAATATTGTGCGGTTCCGTATTGCGATATTTTTCAACAGTATTGTAAATTGACATATTATATTTCCCTACTAAAATATGAAAGTTAATCTGTCTGTTACATCAAAACCACTGAACCGTGAGGTAGGACATAGGCTACTTTTCTTTACGAGAAACGATGGAAACGCGGACGAAGTTGTGGGCAACAGCTAGTATAAAATAATACTACTGCGCGTTGGTGAACTGAGTGATCTTTTTTAAAGTTCATTTAATCCTTTAAAAAAAAGGTATGTTTTAGTAAAAAATGTAAACCGTGATGGTAAAATATAAAAATTATAGAACTTGAACCAATAAAGTTATGGCGAAAAAACTAGATCACTCAATCTGCCCGTTTGAAGAAAACGCCATAATTATCACGTTCAAGTATCTCAGAATATACCAACATTGTGGCTTTAACTTTCATCTCAAAGTAAAAAAATTGTAAAATTGGTGTTTTAAAAACTATTCGTTTCATTGGAATGTCGTTTTGCAAAGTTTGAACGCTTTATCTGGATCACTCAATCCACACACGTGCCGATTTGAGTGATCTTTGAATGACCGCCTTACACAAAATAACTACGTGATATTTCTTTTGGATATTATACCTGAGCTCGGAGGAAAACTTGTAAAACATAAATCATGCCTAAATACCTAATAATTCAAGAGCTAACCAAAGTTGAAAATTTGTTAAACTGCCGATCTGAGTGATCCATTTTGGCCTATAAGTACAAACTCCGAACTCGTAGACAAACGGAGTTTACATTCAAAATTGTAAATTTTTTTTACTAAAATTTGACACATCTGCTTTTCCAAGTATGTACTTTATATGTGTATGGTACTTTAAGAGTTATCGCATTTTTTAAATTTCTCATGCAAAAAATTTGCCATGCCATACGTTTGCGGTAATTATGACGACCTGTCATATACTAGTACCCGGAGAGGCGGCCATAGCGTGACGTACTTATACGGCGGAAAGTACTTCTACCCTTATAGTCCGGGAGTTTATTTTGCTGTATTATACTCCTCACGTTTCATCAGTAGTAAAATGCAACATATCTTAAAATATTTTATTCGTATATCTGCAATGTCTTTAAAGCACGAGCAAGTGGTTTTTGTGAAAGGGCTTGTGTTTTTTATATTGCTTTATAATAGTGCCTTTTAAAAATCTCAAGAAAAAAGTATTCGACCTCTCGGATGATCTGGACATTGAGAGGGAACGTAGGGCGTTGGCAGTGAGATGCAATATGCTGGCGCGCAGGTTTGCAAGGTGCACAAAAAATGTTAAAATTACTCTGTTTAAGGCGTACTGCCAGTCATTGTACACCTGCAGCCTGTGGGTCCGCTATACGCAGAAGGCTTTCAATGCCCTGCGGATCCTCTACAATAATGGGTTTAGAATGTTGATGGGGTTGCCACGTTACTGCAGTGAGTCGGGAATGTTTGCGGAGGCCAACATCGACTGCCTTAGAGCAATAGTGCGTAAGAGAATGGCCTCTCTGATGCGTCGTGTGGGGGGCGGCACCAACAACTTTCTAAACACCATAACAGAAAGGGTTGAGTTGTCCTATTGTGGGGCACTGGAATAAGGTACACAGTTCTGGTGGTGTCCTTTTTAATGTAGGATAAATGGTTAATTTGTATAAGTAGATGTAAGGTACTAACATAGTTGTAAGCTCTACTAACAATTTATATGGAATTTATTCTGATTTAAAATTATAAATATAAATTACTGTTAAGTCACTGTTTTTTCACTTTCGTAAATTAGAAATGTTATAAAATATGTTTTAAGGTAATTTTTTTTTCAATTTATTTTAGTGAAATGACATATTTCTTTCTATTTTAATAAAAAGTAACGGTTTCTGAAGTAGGACTGCCCCGTTGGTCTCTTGGACTGCCCCGTTGGTCTCGTGGTTGCAAGCACGACTGATGAGCATGGGGTCCTGGGTTCGATTCCCAGGTCGAGCAAAAAGTATTATTGAGTTTTTCCATTTGGAATTTCTCAGTAGCAGCTCGGAGTTAGGATTTGTGCCCGGTTAATGGCAATAGGCTCGCCCCCTATTACATGGGACCTAAACATACCGGCGGACTGTGGGTGTAAATTGGTACACCTCTGCCTAACCCTTCGGGGAATACAGGCGTGATGGTATGTTGTTGTTGTTCTGAAGTAGGTACAGTGGCGACCAAAAGTCCATAGGCATTCTCACAACGCAATAGCTTGACGTTTAGTTTGACTTACGATCTTCTATTTTCAAGAATAGACACATGTATTATCACTGTCGTCAACAAGTGATTGTAGTTCATAATTTTCATGGCCGTGAGTTCAAATCTGATTGTCTTTTTTTGTTTTAACTCAATCGGAAGGAATGGGACAGAAATATAATATTCGCTTTATTCATACATTTCGTAAAGTTAAAAATAGAAATAAATTAGATTTCTGTGAGGTAGACATGAGTTTTATGAATATTTAACTTGATCGAAATTAACACTAGCGTTTGGTTGTAGTTGTTGATTAGTGAGGTGTGGTTTAATAGATATCGGTATTGTAATAATTATTCTCATAATGCAGGCAAATATTAATATTGAGGTGAGTGCAACTATTATTAGGTTGCATAAAAGTGGTCTTTATAGAAAGAACACATTATTCATATCTAATGAAACCGGACTGAATGTGAGTATTATAATGAATTATTAATTAAACTTTTATTTGAAATTTATACCTAAGATTATTTGATGACATTTAGATTCATTATTTTTATTGCTTCTTAAATCCATTATGAAGCCTAAAAAATAAATAATTGGATTTGTGTTTATTATTGGATTTATAAAAGCAGCTAGTTTTAAAATTGTAATAATATAGTTTGTTATATTAAATAAATATTATTATATTATATAAAAATGAAGCCACTTTTAGTATTTTGTTATAATTACCTAATATCAGTGTACGACTAAACGCCGACAGACACTACGCCGACAGACTGAACACCGACAAGACTTTACTTCGACGGGACTCTTCGCCGACAGGACACTTCGCCGACAGGACTCTTCGCCGACAGGGCTCAGTGGGCTTTTATTTATTTTTTTATAAACCACCCAGAAGTAGGAGCCCCGCGAAGCGGGGCTCTGTCTACCAAGCCCACTGGCCCTGTCGGCGAAGAGTTCTGTCGGCGAAGTGTCCTGTCGGCGAAGAGTCCCGTCGAAGTAAAGTCTTGTCGGTGTTCAGTCTGTCGGCGTAGTGTCTGTCGGCGTTTAGTCGTACACTCACCTAATATCACTTTTTTTGTTTTAGAGGAATACTGCAAGTCTCTCGATCAAGAGATACGATGAAGAGGGTAGCCTTGGTAGACGACAGCGAAATAGAAGGCCGTCGCTTATTAGCGAGGCGCAGCGACGACATATAATTTTTTTTTTTTTTGGTTGGTGGGAAATCATCAAATAACTTCTCCCGCCCTGGGCGGGGCGGGAGGGAGTGTAAAACTTTTACTGTCTAAAACCCACCCATGTTCCTTCTTGTGCCCTTTGCGTTCCGGGGGCGCGGTATCTCTTGCGAACAACCCGCAGCCCCGGCACGACATATAATTATGGTGGGCAAATATGAATTAAATGGTTTCACACCAAAGAGACACTTATTGCAAACTGTTTGCCGTGCCCTTCAAGCTGAAGACTTGCATCATAGAAGTCCAGCTAAAAAACCTTTTGTTCGACCTGCTGATGTCCAGCCAGGGTCTGCGTAGGGCTTCGGATGGAACCAGGGTGCCAATAAAACACAAGCAACCTGTTCCAACTGTGTATATTCGCTAACTAAGAGAAATATTCAAAGTACATGGGTACTTATATACTATTGCCGGAGAATCTCGACACCGCGATCTAGAAATAGTATCAAATAGTACAGCACCATCTATCGCGGCATCGAGAACTCATTTTCACAATAAAGTGAGACCAGTGTCTTTATACGGTGTGCCGTTAAACATTCTCCCCCCATTAAGGGCAAGCATTAATTGACCTTAATATAATACAAGTTCAGGCAACAACAAAAACGTTACATATTACATACTAACCAATTAAACTAATGTAACGTTAACAATTGTATATAGGTGTAAACTAGAATGATAACAATAACAAAAATAATTTGACTTTAACCACCGTACATACTTATTTATAATTTCACCTTTACAAGTATCCCAAGTATCTTTATAAGTACCCGTTTATCACACAACACAACATATTAAATAGGCTATTCAGTAACAGGAAGCAAACATAACTTAGATACAGGCCTTTTAATAATCGAATTTTTCGTTTTAATAGTGACCACTCGCACGATTCCGTCACTACCTGGATGCTCTTCCTGTACTAAACCCCATAGCCAACGACACGGAGGAAGACCATCTTCCTTGACTAAAACTACACTTCCAACTTTCGGAGAGGGAATTTCAGAAGTCCACCTGTGCCTATAAAAGAATTACCTCAAATATTCCCGAGACCACTTTCGCCAGAATGTTTGCAGCATACGTTGGGTATACTGTCATCTCTTTAACGAGCTTAAGTTGTTCCTTCCTTTCTTCAAAATGTTTTCTTTGACACAATCTCACGCATGTTTCAAAAGATTTATTTATTTCTTCGGATCGTAAATAACCATTCCACATTTTTTCAGAACTGATCTTGCTGGTAGTCAACATACGCCTACAATAAGCTATAAACCTCGTAAGCCGCGTCAATGTTGCATATCGATTACAGATATCTGGTTCCTCTACAACGTGATGCACTACGATTGACTCCAAGTCAGTGTTTAAATCTTGAGGTTTATTATAATAATGTTAATTTCTCGTAAGAAATCAGGTCCTTGAAACCACAAGGTATGCTTGCTTAACTCTGCAGGAAGCATGCCTCTGGATGCGCAGTCGGCAGGGTTTTGTTTCGTAGAAACATGCGACCATTGCCATGGATCCAACGAGGTAAGTATCTCTGACACCCGATTCGCGACAAAAACCTTCCATTTATTGGGCAAACCATTAAGCCAAGCCAGCACAAGGCTTGAATCAGTCCAAGCTCTCACATTTTGTTTATCTACTTGTAATACCTTTGCTACTTCTAACAAAAGTCTTGTCAGCAATACTGCCCCGCACAACTCTAGTCGCGGGATCGACACTTGTTTTATCGGCGCGACTTTGGTTTTAGCAGTAACCAACGAAATCTGTATGTTTCCCGCCGAGTCAATCACACGGAGATAAATAACCGCAGCATAAGCCGATTTCGAGGCATCGCAGAATCCGTGCAATTCTACTCTGGCTGTGTTAGAGTTGGTACCTACCCACCTAGGTACTGCAATATGTTTCAACTCATCTAAACTACTTCGGTAAGTATACCATTCCTTTTTTATTTCGTATGGGATTTCCTCATCCCAGTTGATTCCAGACATCCATAATTTTTGAATTTGAATTTTCGCTAGTACGATCACAGGCGCTACCCATCCTAAAGGATCAAATAATCTTGCGATTTCCGATAATACCTTTCTCTTTGTTACAGGTTCCTGCAGCGGAGACAACTTCACGGAGTACTGGAAAGTGTCGCAGCTTCTGTACCAGGTAAGTCCCAGTATTTTTATTATCACATCTTGCTTGATATTGATTTCTTTAGTTTCTTTCTCACCCTTATATTTCTCACCGATTATTCTCTCCAGTAATTCGTTGCTGTTGCTCGACCACTTTTGTAAATAGAACCCCGCCTTAGCCAGTGACTCTTCCATTTGACTATAAATTTGCATGCCTTCTTCAATAGTATCACAACCGGTCATTAGATCATCCATATAATAATCGTTAAGAACTCTTCCAGCCGCTAGTGGATAATTCACTCCTTCATCATAAGCGACTTGCTGCATTGCTCGCACCGCTAAAAACGGCGCAGCAGACGTCCCGAAAGTTACGGTAAGTAACTTATAATCTTTAATGGCCGAGTCCTTGTGGTCTCTCCACACAATGCGTTGAAAGTCAGTGTGTTCATCGGCCATACGCACCATTCGATACATTTTTACTATATCCGAAATTAGACAAATACGATGAGTTCTCCAGCGAATCAGTAAATGACGCAAATCTGATTGCAGCCTAGGACCGATCATTAAATCATCGTTAAGAGATATCCCATTACTTCCTTTGCAGGAAGCATCAAAGACAACTCGGACCTTGGTTGTTTCCTTGTCGTTCCTCACAACCGCATGATGAGGTAAGTAGACAGCATGTTTATTATCTTTATCCGCTTCGGTTACTGGCTTCATGTGTCCTAGAAGTAGATATTCTTGTATTACCTCCGCATATTTTGCTTTAAGCTCCACATTTTTATTAAGCTTAGCTTCCAGAGCATAAAATCGCTTTATGGCTATAGATTTTGAACCGCCATATTTGCAGCCTGGATCTTCATTACGAAACGGTAAGTTGACTATGTAACGGCCCTTCACATCCCTGACCGTCGTAGCTTTAAATAGCTCTTCGCATTTTATTTCTTCATTAGTCATTTTCTGTTGACTAGATAGTTCTTGATCTGTTTCCAGTTCCCAAAATCGTTTAAGTAAGTCCTCTTCTTTTTGTACTTGACAATGTAATGATAGTACACCTTCGGTTTGACTAACCGATGAATCTACAACTCCAGATAAAATCCAACCTAAAGCTGTAGACTGAGCAATAAGAGAACCTGTAGGACTGTGAATCAACCCTTGGTTTATAATTTGACTATACATCTCCGCCCCTAATAAAATATCAATTTTATTAGGTTGATAATACTTCGGATCAGCAAGATCAATCCCTCCTAGTTCTGCCCATTCCAGTACATCTATTTGCCTCGTTGGAAGAAGAGTAGTGATTGAGGACAGAACATGAGCCTTAAAGGTAAATGTGCAATGTGGATTGACTCTAGATCGAATGTTCATGTATACGATTGCTTTCGAAAATAATTCTTGATCTCCGCCTAGACCAGAAATCTTACTTTTCAATGAAATCTTTTTTAATTTCAGGTCCTGAACCGTGCTTTCTGTGACAAAGTTTGCCTGCGATCCTTGGTCCAGTAACGCTCTTAAAACGTGCAGATTACCGAATTTCGACTCGGCCTTGACTAGCGCCGTCGCTAGCAAAACCTGCTTATAAATTTTACCTGTCGAAAAACAGCTTACTACCGACGTTTGGTTTTCAGTTTTTTCAACAGAGCCCCCTGACTTAGGAGGCCCTGGCTCCTGCTGCGAAACGCTCTTGCCCGATTCCCGATTTGAATTGACATCAGTGATCTCAGGCGTATCTGAGTACCTTGGGTGTAATAGAGTGTGGTGACGACGATGACATAATTTGCATTTGGTACTAATGCGACAAACCCTTGCTGAATGGTTATTGCCCAAACAGATAAAGCATAAGTTGTTTGTAGTGACGAAATCGCGGCGTTTGTCCACTAATTCACTAGAAAACTTCTTACAGCCACTTAACCTATGTGTATCTTCAGAACAGAACGAACAGACAACTTTAGATACATGTAGCGACTTTAATTTGAAATTATTATTGTTGTTAGATCTGTCCGCTGAAGGTTTATTTTCAATAAATTCTAAGGCCCTGTATCGATTCGTTATGAAATCTTTGAATTGCTGGAAAGTTGGCAAGTCATCGAGACTATTTTTATTGCTAAACTCAAATTCCCACTGCTTTCGCGATTCTAAATCCAATTTTAGAGTTAAAATATGAATAATCATTATATCCCAATTTGCTACATCTATTCCGAGGTTTGCCAACCCACTTAAGCAGTCACTGGTAGTGTCCACCAATTCCTTTAAATGATATGCTGATTCTGCGGTAATGTTTTTCTGACTAAGAAGTCGCCTTATAATGTTATGAGATAGATACCGTTTATTATTATACCTACTATTTAATAACAACCAACATCTTTCGTAGTTGTCGTCTGCAATCGGTATTTGCCTTATTAATTGTTCGGCTTCACCTGACAAATAACTTTTCAAATAATGAATTTTTTGGACATTACTTAATTTTGAATTATTATGTACTAAAGAAATAAACAAATCTCGAAAACAAATCCATTCTTCATACTTTCCAGAGAATTTTGGTATAACAATTTTAGGTAACTGAACAGTCTGAGACTTCGTTTCGTCTTGTGAAGACCCAGAACAAGCGTTTTCATCTTTTGAATTTTTACCAAATGACAACAAAACAGTTTTCAATTCAGTTTTATACTCCAAATAACATTCCTCAGCTTCATCAGGCATATCATTTTTTAAATACTCATGATCACGTAGCCGAGCCCCAAATGTTTCTATCAACGTTCTGTGAGTATTAGAAGAAAACATCCCATAATTTTTCTAAGGCTTCTAATCTCACTAAAACGTATGTCTCCGTGATCCTCTCCTTGGGAGACTTTTTAAATTTTCGCCTAGCTTTTACAATATTATTGAAGTTGTCACATTGAAGTAACAGTTTTGGCTCCATGGTAACGACAATATATATTTTTTAATATCCAAAAAGGTTAAGTTTAGTTTGCATATAGTTGGCAGAATTGTTGAACTGTTGACACTTCACGTCACCTTGAATGATAGTGGCAGTCCGTGTCACCGTCAATGTCACATTTGATAATGACAGTTGCCCGTGTCACTGTCGACGTCACCTTTGATGATGACAACTGTCACCGTTTGATAGTGACAGTAAATGACACTATGACAGCTATTAATTTAAATGGTTCAAACACTCACGTTTTGCTCACTTAGTTCACTCACTCACGATTGCACCAACCTCGTGACGTCACTCCTCCTTGTCACCCTCTGTTGTTCAGGTGGCTTCCGAGCCCAATATCCTGACAGCGCCAGCGGCTGTCTCGAAGTCCAAAGGCAGGATTCACCACCAAACCTCGGCTCCTGATTCTGCAGCAGCTCTCCTCTTGAGCTGGTCTGCTTTTCCTCGGAAGACCTCCCGGCTCAGTTACGCTCCACCGCTAAGGTGCTCTAAAATACCTGATTATATCCGGCTCGAAGGACCATGCTCGACCTGCTGATGTCCAGCCAGGGTCTGCGTAGGGCTTCGGATGGAACCAGGGTGCCAATAAAACACAAGCAACCTGTTCCAACTGTGTATATTCGCTAACTAAGAGAAATATTCAAAGTACATGGGTACTTATATACTATTGCCGGAGAATCTCGACACCGCGATCTAGAAATAGTATCAAATAGTACAGCACCATCTATCGCGGCATCGAGAACTCATTTTCACAATAAAGTGAGACCAGTGTCTTTATACGGTGTGCCGTTAAACACCTTTCTTTACAGAAAGGCATAAACAAGAACGATCACGTTCCGCACGGGGTTATTCACATGTTGACTGGAATACTACCGACGTACCAAGCGTGCGGACGTACCTACGAAGTATTCGACGATGTCATGCGCAACATTTAATAACCCAGATGTTTTGATTTTATAATCAGACGTTGTAACTAAATATTTAGTCATATAAATATATCCGTGATTATTTAATGACCTTCAATTGAGGTTTAGTGCCAATCTTCTTTTCATCAAGAAAACGAACCTCAATACATTTAGGTATTGTGAAGGTACATAAACGTGTTCATAAAGTCTAAATTATTATATTAGTTTTCAATAATGTCTGCTGAATACAGATACCTATAATAAGTGGGTATCAATAATATTATATTTGTGTTATTAGTATATCCTTGATATGTTATTATGAATTTTATTGACTAAGTGGGTATCAACAAAAAATCTTATGAACGGTTACAAGAGAACTTCTTTTATGTAGGTAGGAATGTGACGTCACAATTATCTAGAAAGTTTGTTAATTTTAAAAATAAATATAACGAAGAAACATTTTTGTTATCACTTAGCACATCATTTTTTTATTTCCTCCTTCCAATACCTATCGAAAAGATAAATTAAAAATCACATAGGTAAATAGTTAAATAATAATACATCATCATCTACTTAGCCTTTTTCCCAACTATGTTGGGGTCGGCTCCAGTCTAACCGGATGCAGCTGAATATCAGTGTTTTACATGGAGCGACTGCCTATCTCACCTCCACAACCCAGTAACTGGGCAACACGATACCTCTTGATAAGACTGGTTGTCAGACTTTCTGGCTTCTGACTATCCGTAACGACTGTCAAAGGTCTACGAATGACAGCCAGGATCAACGGCTTTACGTGTTTTCCGAGGCACGGGGGTGTCACACCGCCAACTTCCAAACTCCGGGCTGCTGACTGGACTGAGAAAATCCTAATGGAAAAACTCAATAACACTTTTTGCCGGACCCGGAAATCGAACCCAGGACCCCGTGCACATCAGTTACGCTTGCGACCACGAGACCAACGGGACAGCTAGTTAGTTAAATAATAATACAATTACCAATACTTGCTCCAAAAAAAAAATAAGCATGAATACGTTATAAATCAACACAAACCTGACATTTATTTTTACTTAATATTATTAAGGTTTCAAAGAAACAAAAAACAGCCACGCATAGTAAGTAAGATTCGAACTCAGATTTCATTCATGGTAAATCCGCTGCTTAGTCCAAGCAGCTACCAGCACATGTTAGTTTTATGCGCATTTTAGCAATTCAATGGTAAGAACAGGTCGCCATTATGACGCGTATTCTAAAAGCAAAAAAAATAATATAATGTTATTTCGCGTCGTGTGACGACAGTTCATTAGTGTGTGTTATCTGTGGAATGTTGAGACATCACTCATAGACGCATACGCACACGCACTGACGGTATCTTGCTCGTGTTTATAGCAATGTAGTCCTTAACGTGCTTAAGGACTTTGGAGCGCTTACTGTACATGCCAATTGGTATTCTATACTACACCCTTCTAAGCTGCAGTGTCCTAGATAGGCAAGTGCCTAGCTAGTGCAGGTAGAGGAGTCTCCAAAATGTGCTGTTAATGCAATCCACAATGGTGACGACCGAAGCATCGCCGTCAGCTCCCGGACTATAATGTTACAAGTACTTTGCACCTTATAAGTACGTCACGCTATGGCCGTCTCTACGGGTATGACAGGTCGCCATAATTACCGCAAATGTATGGACACCCTACAAATTTTTTGCATGAGAAATTAATGTACTACAGTACTTGGAAAAGTACATGTGTCAAATTTTAGTAAAAAAAATGACAATTTTGAGTGGAAGCTCCGTTTATCTACGAGTTTGGATTTTGTACTTATAGGCCACAATATGGGTCACTCAGATCGACAGTTTTAGAAATTTTCAACTTTTGTTAGCTCTTGAATTATTAGGTATTTAGACATGAATTATATTTTACAAATTTTTCTCCGAGCTCAGGTATAATATCCAAAAGAAATATTACGTAATTATTTAGTATAAGGCGGTCATTCAAAGATCACTCCGAGCGGAACGTGTGTGGATTGAGTGATCCATAGAAAGCGTTCAAACTTTGCAAAACGACATTCCAATGAAACGAATAATTGATAATAGTTTTTGAAAATGTTTACTATAATTTGAGATGAAAATTAAAGCCACAAAGTTGGTATAGTCTGAGATACGTGATATGGCATTTTCTTCAAACGGGCAGACTGAGTGATCTAGTTTTTTCACTATAACTTTTTTAGTTCAAGTTGTATTTTTTTTATTTTACCATCACGTTTTTACAATGTTTTACTATAACATACCTCTTTTGAACGGATTAAATGAACTTAAAAAAAGATCACTTGTACCACACGTGTAGGTGTGAAGGACGACACGGTTGACATTTGCCGGGCATGCCACCATCCGGGGGAATCAACACATCACATTATATCTGGGTGTTCTCGTATGGCTAACGGAGACTATTTGCATAAACACAACCTTGTAGCCAGAATTAACCTCCAGAAACTTGATCTAAAATACAGTCTTGTTGAATTGGAAATACCGTACCATAGGTATGTCCCCTTGTTTTGACCCAGTTTTTGAAAATGGCAATATAACGTTGCATGTGGGATCGTGCCAGCGCCGCCGTCCCACACTGGTGGCTATAAGTAGGCTTCATCTTCTTTCTCACCACCTTGTTGAAGCCGTCCTCATCGCATGTGTTCTTCGATGGAACCTGCTGTCCGTGGATCGTCACAGCACCTTTAGTTCGCTCGATGCTGCGCGACTGCTTTCCCCATTTCATTTATCTGCTGTCCGTTTCGTTTGCGACACAGCAGGACAATGCACAATGTTTTAAGCAAAGATTTTATTTTAAGAGTAAAAATCGTATCCCTGCAAGCATTTTAGTTCAATATTTGTTAATGAATGGGTCGACGGGCAGTACACGTAAGTACGTAACTAACGGCAGTGTGTCTGCTGTGTGTCATTAATTCACAATTGTAAGTTCTTACTTGTAGTTTTGTTGCATATTTGCAACTTTTATTAAACAGTACTTGTCGTACAATTCAACCATTATATACTTTGTTTACAACGTCGGATGGTAGTTTGTTAACGAGGCGGCGGCGGCGGCGCGGGCGCTCTCTCGCTATCGCCCTGATGACGTCAGCAGGCGTCCTCTAGTGACGGCTGACGGCGGCGGTCAGACCGGCTCGCCACTCTCACTTAGCCTACTTGATAACAAACTATAAACCCATCTCCATGCACGTGGATATGAGCGTGACTTTTGAATTTTAAAAAACCATCTTAATACGAGTAGAAGTAGTGACCTCTTAAGACCCCGAAATCGCAAACCACATAATATACAATTTGTCATGTGAACGTCAACTAAACTACGGTGTCCCTCAAGGAACCGTTTTGGGGCCACCACTGACTTACCCCATTCTACAGATAATCCTATAGCTCTTTTGGCGGATGGCAGTACAGTAACGATAAAATGTAAAGACATAAATACTTTCGAAGATGACATAAATAACTCATTGAGCTCTGTTATGAACTGGCTTAATATTAATAACTTGAAAGCCAACTTAAGCAAATCTAAATTAATGTACTTTAGACTGCGCTTACCAGCACCAAATAACCTAAATGTAAATTTTATCATGCAAACAATAGAGGAAGTAGGCAATTGTAAATTTTTAGGCTTATTTATTGATAACAAAATGACCTGGAAACCGCATATTCAGCAACTATGCAAAAATATAACGAGCTAGTAAATCTGCCTATGCCTTACATTCACTTGCAAGCAAAATAAACTCCAGCGCCCTTTTAATTGCGTCTCATGGGCTAGTGGCATCTGTACTCAGATATGGCATAATTTTTTGGGGGAATTCCGCCGACAAAGATATCGTTTTTAAGGCACAGATACGATGCATTCGGGCTATGTTTGGTTTAAAATCAGCGGAGAGCTGTGTGCTTTTCTTTAAAAAGCATAGTGTCCTTTCATTACCGTCACTGTACATATATTAATTGAAGTAGCGGCTTTCGTTAAACAAAATCCTCATTTGTTCACTTTAGCATCTGTAGCTTACAATCCGAGCCAAAGGGACGACAGTCGTCTGTGCGTTCCAAAAGCGAATACTGCCTTGATGTATAAAAGTATCCTTTACATGGCAACAGTTGTATTTAATACATCGCCAAAAGAGCTAAAAAATCTACATATTAACTTATTTAAACAAAAACTGCTTCTTTGACTATATTGCAATCACAAATCTTAACGGTACAAGTAAGCTCTTTATTTGCATGTAAAAATTTTAATTAATTATTTTTTATACCTATAATAGGCTGATCATAGCACACATCAACCTAAAACATGTCCAACCAATTTACCTACCTATGTATCACAGTAAAATATATCTGATTTCTGTCTTTTCACAGTGAGCTGTCTTACTAAGTCATATAGCAACTACTTGTACTGTCAGGGCAACAGTTTCAGGTTTGCGTGAGACGAGTGAGTGATCCACCGTAAGGATACCCGTTTAATGCAATCGATGTGTGCACTGACTGCACTGCATCGTGACGTCATGTTGCAAATTACAATGGGAAGATGCGGCCTGGTGGCAGTCAATGGTAGGACACAAGCTAGTCAAGTGCAGCCGACTGCGACTGCGCGTGCGCTGTATTCTGATAAAAACTGTATCATAGGAGTGCGGAATGTGGCTGGTGTTTATGTTCCGGGTACGGCTCAGCGTCGGGTACACCCAGCAAAACTTTCTCAAACAATGAATACGTAGGTAGCACGGGTACGTAGATACGCATTCATGTCGGCGGTGCATTGTCGCATTCTTGGAATAGCAGGCTCGCGGCCGGACCACAACATAGGTACCTAGGTACAGAAGGTCGGCTCCTTGCAATGAGCGAAAACGTGCGTACGCCCTCATGACACGGCGCGGCGGCGGCGGCGCCTAGATCGCCGTACGAACTAGGTCTAAGCGTGCGTGCGTCTGCCTTCGCTTGTTGCATGGAGCCGGCCTTCTGGAACTAAGTATGTATGTTGTGACAGCGCACCCACAGCGAGCGCTTCGGAGAAAGCGGTGCAGGCAGCTCGGCCGCGGCACCCCGGTCCCCGCGCGCGTCGCCCTCCTTCGCCGGGCCCTTCTCTTACGTGTCCTTTACATTCTTCGGTTACTGGTGGTAGCACAACGCTCATTCCAAAACCATAGATATGATACGTTGTTCAAACGTCTTACAATAAAAGTGTACATTATTGTAGGCGATTAGGTACATTATTATATCAACCGGTAATCATCGCTAATCACTAACTACAATCCTTAAAATCTACACTAATATTATAAAGAGGAAAACTTTGTTTGTTTGTTTGTAATGAATAGGCTCAAAAACTACTGGACCCATTTGAAAAATTCTTTCACCATTCGAAAGCTACACTATCCACGAGTAACATAGGCTATATTTTATTTTGGAAAAAAATAGGGTTTCGTAAGATATTTGAGTTTTTCGGACACAAGGTGTAAAAAGTCAACCAGAAAAGTTACTTAATTTGCGTACGCTGCCTAAACTATAAAAGATAGAACCATAAAATGTTCTAATTAATTGTAGATCTTATAAATATCTACAAAAAAGTCCGCGACACACTATACCTATCTATGTCAAGTGAGGCACAACAACCGTTTTTTTATTGAAAAATCTTGATTTTTTTTTGACTCCATTTAAACGCGTTTATTTTATGCATGCTAATAATCCTTATCAAAATAAATTATTTCATCACTAAGTACAGTTTTTGAAGATAATATTTGATCTTTGAATGATTAAAATTGGACGTTTAGTTTTGAAGTTATGTAATATTATAAAGAGGAAATACTTTTTTGTTTGTTTGTTTGTACCGAATAGGCTCCGACACTGCTGGACCGATTTTAACATTTTCACCAATAGATAGCTACATTGTTGCTGAGTAACATAGGCTATAGAACATCACGCTATGATCTACGGGAAAGGAGCAGTAATGAAAGACGTAATTTAACGCGGGTAAAATAAGCTACGCGGACAAAGTCGCGGGCAGGTCGCTAGTATTATATAAAAGTAAAAATTAGTAGGTACTAACAAAACTATCAATACCCAATAGATATTAATGATGAGTATTGAAATCTGTTTTATTACACGGCACTTTCATTGAAGAACACTATTCAACCATCACACCTGTTTGAAAAGCCGCCGTAACATTCAATGTTACTTATTTAATGAAGGTTAGGTACTTATTCAATAAGTACGATTAAATATATTGTTTAGGTCTACAAATCAAAGGGAACGAAAATATTGGTTACCAATAAGTTCTCACTCCCTTTGTACCTACTAAAAAGTAAAGGGCATAACGGAGGCTAGAGTGAGCGCGCGTCATCCCCTTTGAAAAAGAAGCCACGCACAGCAGGGCTCCGTCGTCCCTAGCGGTTACACTTTTACAAATCGACATATAACCAATTCGCCGAGTGTCGCCTAGCTGTACTGATACTTGTAGTGTTCAGCCGCGCGGCTGATCGCCATGGTGACGTGTAGTCGAATGGCGTTATTCCATTAAAAAGCTAGCCGTCTAATTACACGGCTAGTTTAACCAGTTCTCTGCGACATAACAATATAATACAAATATACCACGGCTCGCGACTGCGAGCGGTGACGCGTGCGAGTTGACGGCCGAGCTATTATCGTCAATTGGGAGATTGTGCTATGCTGTGTGCAGGCAATATTGAAAGTTAATGGATTATGTCGTAAAATGTTTGGCACAATGCTAGTCCTGCTTCAAGCTCTAAGAGACCAGCTGAATGAGCCCGAACGAAATGTAATGTCGGCTGTAGACCGGTGAATATCAGTTTGGGAGCTATGATACCAGAGACAGATACACAGACAGAACTACTACTACACTTATAACACGCATCTTTTCGGTTCCGCGGTTAATCAAACTAACTGTAACTCCCAAAGAGTTACAATACCCCTTTTACACGACTGCGTCAGGAGGGTTATGTTTTTTATACATCGAGGCGCGGGGGTTTAAAATTAAAGCACGAAAAACTCGACTACAAACAACAACTTGGAAAAGTTGTAACCTATGTTTTTTTGAAAGCATTGAGTGGATTATACAATATTTCTGAAATTGTCTGCTCGAGCCACTTCACGCACCACATGCGCATTACTACGTTATTTATTGACGTTTAAATACCGGCAAGTAGTTTTTGTGGAACGACTGATGTCGTCTGGCTGCTCATGACAAATCAAATGCCAATTCTTTTCAATCTTGTAAGAAATACCGGCCTGTAATTAACGCCGCCGTTGTATTAGGATGCTACGTGTTTACTCCCTATACAAAGGGTGCGTACCAGTGTCGCTGCTGATGCAAGTTTTTATAATACCAGCAAGATGTTGATGCTGTTGCAGATGTTAATAGATTTATTAAATGAATTAATGATTTAATATATTTTTTATTAGCACAATAATATTTAATCAATATTAGCCCAAACGACGATGACAAAAACGACTATGTCACTACTTGACAGTCAGCATTACAATTAATAAGCATCGAACAACGCTGTCGCTGACAGTTGCGACAGCGCTGTCAGGTACGTACACATACATACAAAGATAATCATAAAACCCATAACGTTTCTTTCGCATGCCTTTTTATTTAGAGGATGGGGAATCATCAAAGTGGTCTTCCACCCTGGCCGGATCGGACAGAAGTGTCACTCTTACTGACTAAAACCATCTGAATTCCTCCTAATGCCCTTGGCGTTTCAAGTGACCCTTTCGAACAAATTCCGCAACTTCTTTCTTAAACTTACATAATGAACTCTGCAATCGTACCTCCGTCGCATCTTGATACTCGTATGAATGTCTCCGATTCAACAAGTGTTAATAGTAACCACGTACACTTCGTACGCCATTTATTGCATTGTATTGCGCGGCTGTGACTCTGTGAGTGATGGCAGCAACATCTGCGTGTTTATACTCGACACACGTGCGCAGGACTGCGGACGGCTCATCGTTACTTTATTATCAAACCGCAGTGGATTCGAAAACACGGGTTTACGGGGCAAGTTACAATGTATGTACGCACACTGTAAACCATCATGAATAAATTGTAATATCCAGCGCACTGCGTTAAGGAAAAAGGAATCTAAAGAATGAGCGCTCACTGCTAAGTCGAGTGCTACTGCTAGACAGCAGACACTTCGCTGCAGGTACAACACGAGGAGATTGCGGTCGGGGGCAGTGATAACCCCCACGTGCAGCGCCTTTATCTTCCTATTCCGACAGACGCCGCCGCCGGAACAGCGTCTTATCTGTCTGTAGTACTTCTAATGACCGCCGCATATTTAAGCGATGTGTTGCGCATACACATTGCTTAAATAAGCAGCGGTTCTTTCAAAGGTGATGAAGATTGTGAGGTCCACAGTGGTATTCACACCTGGGTCGCAGCAGCCAGTACTGGCGGCAGGCCGCAGCGCGAGGGACACGCCACGCGAACGAAAGATATCAACGCGCGACGCGGCAGGGTGCGGCGCGCAAGTAAAACAACACATTACTTTTAACATTTTATTTTTTGTTCAACAGCCAATCTAGCGGCAAGATTTTAGCAAAGCTCGTGTATTACGAGCTTGCATCGTTTGATTCAGTACACGGAACATACAATGTGTATGCAGTAATCATATAAACACGTATACAATACACATCAGGCACAGTTTTCGGTCCGTCATCAGCGGTCAATCATACGACAACACCGATCGTAATCGTTACGGGAATACAAAATAATACTGAAGAATAAATATTCACTATGACTAAGTACGTTAAAGTACATTAAAGCTCAAGCCTCAATGGCCAATGTTTCCACGTCACTACACTCGGGCACTGGCAGTCCGACACCGCTCAGCACACGGTCTCCATGGGGATGCGCGGCGCGGGCGCGGCGGCGGGTGCGGGGGGCGCGGCGGGCGCGGCCGGCGCCGGCGTGGTATGCGTGAGCGACTCGCCGCAGGACGGCAGGTGCGTGGAGGAGTGCGTGTTGCGCGCGCCCCCTCCCCCGCCCGCGCCCCCGCGCGCGCAGCACTTTGCCGCCGCGCGCTTGAGCGCCGCCCACGCGTGCGGCTGGCAGCCCACCACCAGGAAGATGAACACGCCTTGCAACGCGTTTAGCAAGTCGGTGGCGTACCACACGTAGTCAGGCCCGCCTGCCGCCCACGATACCACGTCCGCACCCCACGTCACACCCATCACTACCACCAGCTTGGCGCACACGCGGCCCAGAGCCGCCCTGCAAGTATCATCATTGTCAAAAACGTTCCTGTACCATACAAGACATATTATTATCTAGCAATAATGGACAAGTGATGCGATGCCTTACCGCTCGGAAGTGGACTTGACCTCGTCGCGCCGCCAGAGCCCACACGTGAGCTGGCGGGTGGTGGAGATGAACAGGGCCAGGTTAACGAGCAGTAGCACGCCCACCGGCCCGAAGAAGTACACGAGGATCTCCATGTCGCCGTAGAACCAGCAGCGCTGTACGGCGAAGCGCGGGCGCAGGAAGGGCGCGGCGGCGGCGGGGGGCAGCGCGTCCAGCGCCGCCGCCGCGCCCGCCAGCAGCAGCGGCCCCCCCCACGCGTACACCATGTACACGCGCAGCCGCCACAGCTCCTGGCCGCGCTCCAGCGACGTCGGCCGGAAGTCCCTGCGGGGGACACGGTTCCACACATCACACATCAGCACACAGTGAGCTACGATCGGTGACAGAAGTACGACAAAAGCCTCTTAGAAGTAAAGAACAGACTTATTATTTCCTATTTTTGCAACAAATAGTTATCAGAAAATCAAAACAAAATTGGCAAAAATCAGCATATTTTTGGCTTCCCTTGCTCCTAGTGGGCGCTTTGACAGCTTTATCACTTATTTTTACCCAAATGTGCTGGAAGAAGGGTTATGTTTTTAGATTACATGTATGTATATTTCTTTGGCGCGCTTTGTAGCCTGACGACTTGATGGATTTTAGCTTGAGGTGTTTTTATATTCGAAGCTTCTTAATTGTGAGATTGACACTAGCATGACAGGGTATGCCAATATTAAAATAGCTAATATTTGGCGCCATTTTATATGTCTTCATTAATCTTTTTCCTCAAAACCTACTGAGGGGGCAGGGTGGTATCAAAATAAGGGGTTTATCTTTGGATAGGTATTTGAAAATTGTCTTTAGGGTTCTCTTTTCATCGTTCAGTTCGAATGACCATTTAGGATATATAACATCATAAACACAACATAACATAACAAAACCAAAAACAACATAAGCCATAAACCTTTGTATTACGGCACTTGATAACAAATAAACAATCATTTGTATAAGAGTCTTTGTGAAATTTGTATTTTAAACAAAATATATGCTGCCCAAAGCTTACGCGGACGAAGGCGCGGGCAGAAGTAAAGTACATAGTTTATAATTGAACAAACACTCGGCTTTGGAGCTCCTGCTCACTAGTTAGTAGTGGTAGTGCGACCGGTCTCGTAGGGTTCCGAACCCGAAGGGTGCCCACCAAGACCCTAAGCCTCTGAAGTCCGTCCAACTGTCCGTTAGCATTTATGTTAATAAAGATAAAATAAACTAAACAATTAAAGGGTTCTCCATACAAGAAGTGTTGTTTTTGCAGTACTAAATATTATACGGTGTTAGCTAGCGAGTTCGACTCACACTCGGCCCGTTGTTGCGCACTAACACTCAATTATTTGTATTATGTTAGTCGCTGCCCGCCAGCCGCCGCCAGCTCAGCATTACTAAACAAATTAATGTTTGTGGGTCACACGAGGTGCAATTTTACTTAATTTACAAAAATGTGTGGCGTCTGTGGATTGCATAATAATAATCATCTCCATTTTGAACTCTCTAAAGCAAAGTAACTGCCTCCTTAGCTTGGTGTTCCTAAAAACGACTGTTACGCTAGAGGTCTTGAGTTCGATTCCCAGGTCGAGCAAAAAGTGTTATTGGGTTTTTCTATGAAATTGTCAGTAGCAGCCCGGAGTTAGGATTTGTGCCCGGTTAATGGCAATAGGCTAGCCCCCTTTTACATGGGACCTTAACATACCGGCGAACTGTGGGTATACATTGGTACACCTCTGCCTAACCCTTCGGGGAATACAGGCGTAATGGTATGAAGTACAGAGCTATAGCAAAGTCAGTGCGACCGAGTCCAGGATGGTGCATCTGCATTGATGTGTACATCGTTATGATAAGTAACAACGTTTTTGAGTGCTCATTGTTTTATAAAGGTCGTGATGGCCCAGCGGTCGAGGCGCCCGTCTGTCATGCATGAGGCTATGGGTTCGCAACCGGCAAGTACATGTGATTTCATATGTAGGTACTTTCTGAGATATTCTGGACATCACTGACATCGGTGAAGAAAACATCGTAAGGAAACCTGGACTTATCTAAATTTATAAAAGCGAAAGGTCACACACTAACTCATCACGAAGAAACGAAAACCGCTTGACATATAAAGATGAAATTTGTAATTATGGACAGTTCGGGAGATCGAAAATTTGATCTGTCCCCCTGTAAGCAACGAGCGGACGGTTAATTACTCTTATCTATCCCCCTATCAGTGATGAGGGGCAGATTTGATTCGATGTTCTGATCAAAAAAATTCATTCATTAATTTTTTTCAGAAAAAATCAGATTCAGTCGTTTTTTTTTTTTAGATTTTTTCTGTTTTTTTTTTGTCCCCGTACAAAGCGAGGTGACATTGGAATAATTCGAAATTTGGCAGCGAGGTAGTTTATAGTTAGTAGACCTCCGCTAAGAATGAGTTTTGCGACCAGGCCGGATTAGGGAGGTGTAATGGCTCTCACGAGTTAGATAAATTAACATTTATTTGTGCCATTTAAACAATAATAATAATTTATTTTGTGGCACTTATTATCAAACTATAACTTTTCGCCTCTCTGGTTCCTACACGTCGCTTGCAGGGCCAAAGCACACACGCTTCTTTTAGCGGCGGCGATCGGCGATTTAGAAGCTAAATGCAGCGACCAAGCATCGCGACACCGCACACTTGATCTTGAACGCCAAACGCAGCGACTGAACTTCTCCGCACGCGACCGTTTTTTTTTCGGTCCGCCTTTTTGCGTCCGTAATATTACGGCCGCTATATGATGGCACCGCTTTCCTAGGAAACCAAAGCTTTAATCGGACCGATTTTGTGACGGACACAACGCACACGACCATCATTTTGTCGGTGGCTTTCGGGGAGGAGCTTTAAATAACAGGTAAATTTTATAACGACTTTATTTGACAGAACTACCGCCGTATTAAAATAACGTTAATAGATTTTTGATTTAACGTTATTTATGTTACATTTTATCGTTAATCTTTGATTTTTCAAACGATAAAAATTTGTGAGGTGGAAATAGCGAGGCGGAGGTGTGACGGACCCCGCCCGCAATCGCGCCGCGCTAATACAGTGCCGATCAAAACGTTGCCCGATTCTTACGCGTGAGAATTGCTAGTACTGTGAGTGCGGTGGTAGCCTATCCAGTCAGTAGTAATTGATCATCATCTGCCTAGCCTGTCCCAACTATGATGGGATCTGGGTATAGGTGTTGATGGTGCGAATGTCATGGTTCGTGAATACCACGCATTTTTCTCTATTTTGAAAGACGGAAATCCTGAACTGGTAACTATAAAGTGCGTTTGTCATTCATTGCATTTGGCAGCCGAATTCTGATAAAAACGCTTCCTCGTTTTTTTTACTTTCTTCCTAAAGGATGTCATAACTGGTTTGCAAACAGTACAAAAAGACAGATTGATTACAAGCAAACATACGTGCTACTTTAGAAAGGAAAATCTCCTTTACAACTAAACAGATTAGCTGGTACTAGATAGCAATCCCGAGACGAGGCTCTTAGTGATATTTTAAAGCAATAGGATAGATTAAAATTGCATTTTGACATAGCGAAGTCTAAGGAACGCTATTACACTGCGAACAAATTGAGCACCATACTCAAAAGTAAGACAAATTTGTTATACATGACTTTTCTTGGGACTCATCTCAAACCTATTACCATGGCAAATAAATGTTTCAAGCCACTGATGCAGACCCTTTAAAGTTGCTTGGAGAAATCAATAATTTATTACTGACATATTTAAAAATTGCCTACCTATTACCTACCTATTACCTTCAGGGCAATTGAAAAAAGCGGACAAAAACAATTTATCTAAATATGATTTTGAAAAGTTCAATATGGACTCATCGTACATGAATTTTGGGTAAGCATTTAGTGAAAAGTCTGAAGGTATAAAAGACCGTGAACTATTAGAAGTGAAGCAACGATGCAAAGTATTCCTTATTTAAATATGTAAGCAAATACATAGGAGACTACCAAATGACATGAAACCTTTCGGAAATTGTAAGTTAATGAGCCCGAAGAATACCACTTCTCAAATAAAACCTGATATTACAAACTTTGCCAAATCTTTAAAGACCGTCTGCAATGATGTCGACTCAGCGGTATAAGAATGGAATGGTTTGCATCGTACAACCTGGAAATCGACGCAAAACACCGAAGACTTCTGGGTTGAAGTTTACTATTTCAAAAATGCAGTCGGTCATCAGAACTTACGGACATGTAAGCAAATTGGCATTAGGAAACTTGTCGTTGTCTTTTTGTTAGTAGTGCAGTTTTGGAAAGAGCCTTCTCACAGGTAGGTGTTATTAACGACAAGCTTCATAACAGATTGGCCATTCACACTGCTGCGAATAAGATATACATTGCTAGGAGGATGTATTAATTTTAAACTCAGTTCCAACAACGAATTACGTACATATGTAATATCAGATCTGTACAATAGTGTCCAACCATTATCAAAACTAATTTAAACGATAACCTACCCCAACACGACCGAGGTGAAGCTGAGCCAAGCTCGTTAGGTATGTAGGTATCTACTTTTATTGTTTAGTATAAGTAGAATGAAATATCTACTCACCGGAAAGTCCACCAGATATTGAAACACATCGTGTTGAGCCAAAAGAACGCCGACAGGAACAGGAAATGCATACACACCGCTGCACAGCACATGCAACAAACGAGTCACGTCAGCGACCAGCCCATATCACCAGCAAACATCACATCACCAGCACAGAAGCTCACCGAGCGCGCGACACAACACAGGCGGCACCACGTCCCCGGCCAGCTGCGTGGCCGCCAGCAGCACGTCGCCCAGCATCAGCGCCGCCACGTAGTGCGTCTGGCAGCGCCAGTGCAGCGCGTGGTGCGCCGCCGGCAGCGCGAAGCCGGCCGCCAGCGTGGCCGCCAGGAACGCCGCGCCCACCGCCAGCCCCGCGCCGTAGAGCAGGTGGCGCGACGCCTGCGCGCCCCGCGAGCGCGCCGCCGCCTCGCACGCCAGCACGCGCGCGCGCGCCTCACCCAACACCGCGTCCGCGCACCAAGCGCCGCCCGCCAGCGCCTCGCCGCCACCGCCCGCCGCGCTCAGCACCAGCACGCCGCGCGCCCTTAACTGAGCGCCCGCCAGCGTGCCTGCCACCGCGTAGCCTGCTGAGTTCTTCGGGCACGCCGGCCAGCCAAATCCGATTTTGCTGGTGCTACCGGCTACGCTCCTGTTGACGACCGCGCGCAGCTCTTCGAACGCCTCCTGCGCGAGCTCGCTCGTTTGGTTCTGGTCCGCTTGGCAGTGCTTGCCATCGAAGGCGTGTCCCATTGGGCAACATTTGGCCGGCTCCCACAGCACGTCGTCCGCGCATACGAGGACGGCGTTGACGTCTGTGCAGTAACGGCTGGGCGGCAGGAGGGATTTCGGAGCACCGCGCACCATCATTAACCCATCCCAGCCGCGCAAAGCATAGGGCGCCGCGTGTTCGGGTAACAAACGCAGAGGCTCACATTCAGGAAATTTGCCTTTTGAGATGCTCCAGTGTGCCGGGGCCGTAGCGAGAAATAACTTCTTCTTGACTGAATATATTCGTGTAGCAAAAGTATCATTGCCAGGGCTGCACGCCGTGGCCACGGCCGCCGGAGACAGCACGGTGGCCCGCAGCACCTGGTCGGTGAGCGCATGACCCTCCGGGCAGCACTGCAGCACGGTCACATTCGGCGGTACATTTACACCGCCAGCCCCGATGCAAAGCACGCTCCATGCTGCTAGAAAACTAACAATGGATGACATTTCGCAACAACACGTTCACCGATCGCACCGACGACGATACGGCCGCTGGGCCTGCATCGCAGCCCTATACACTTGTTCGTAATTTTTTAGAATAAACACACTGTAAAATTTAGACCCCAGTAATTTTTAAATAGATACTTCCAAACACCAACACTACGGTGAGTTCCCGAACACGATAATAACACGTGTTAAAAGGACCAGGCTACAAGGAACGCAACCTCCCACCTTGAGAGCTAGCGCGAGACTGTCGGTCGCGGCCGGCGGCCAGCTGACTGGCCCCCGCCGGCGTCGCCCCGCACGTTTTGCTGTGTGCCGCCGTCCGTAACCCAGTACAGCACACAGCCATACAATCGTGCATGCATTGTGTTGTTACGCTACACACTTACACTACACCGTGCATGGCTCCGCTCGCCGCCAACTGCCATATGTGCCACTACAACACAACAATCACGATATTTTATCCGAATTATCCGATTCCTTTCTAAAGCAAAATTTAATTGATAACTAAGTATCAAAAACAAACAATATCAAATATGATGTTTCCCATAGAACTGTACTAAACTGTGCTGTCTACTTCTCTTTTCTTTTCTTGTTTTATTCATTGGCTATTTTAAAGGCGGTGCGAGCGACGGGGTACGATATTATTCTGTGGTACGAGAGGGCAGTAAATCACGTAGTTAGGTACCTAAGTCTTTAAACGACCACGTACGTACGTCGCGTTCTCTTACCGCTAGGATGTCAAACGACATGATCCGATCAGTCAGAAAGACTTCGGGTCGGCGTAAACAGAGCACCACTACGCTCGAGCAGTATAAGCACAATAATAGCGGGTGTCAAAAGACAAGTTAACGAAGCCGAAAGTTACATACATAACTCTTCCCAACATTTATTCTTTTTTCTGGACAATAGGTACCTGGAAACTTTTTGGTTACGGAGATATTAAAAGTCAAAGATCCAACGATTTATTTGTCACGCTTTTTGACGAAAACCCGTTTTAAATAATATAACTAAACTTAAAACACTCCTACGACCCCTATTCTGTTACATGCATGATGCACATAAAAGTACAATGTTTAGCGAGTGAGCGTGCGTGACATTACGCTCTACACACATAGCACGTACAATGATTTTTATACCAAAAATTAAAGTGGTTTTCCAGCAATTATTTTTTCTCAAAGTAACTTTGGTAATCAGTTTGCGTAGTTAACGGCAATGTCTCTTTTAAAGCCCGTTGAGTTGAGTTATCCTGCACGCAATTAACAAATTTTCAACTCTTCCTCCCATTTATTTTTCTAGTATTGGACTGTCCCTAATCCTCCACAGTTGAGAACTCCTTGTTAACCGAATTAGAAACGATCGTCAATTGATTTGTAATGATGATTCAACGGACTCCTATTGCGGTAGAAACCTAAACACGAAAACGATGACGCGGATCTAGAGAGTGAGTGTCTCAGAGTGCCCAATTGTTGAACTCGCTTCGTTCGGTCTTGCACGTTTATACAAAGTAATTAAGCATGACTAGCACGATTGAAGTATGTTTGAGATAATCGTCAAATATGTTATCGGTTTAATTCACGGTTCCCACTTCAATCACTCGTTCTCACTTCAATTACTAGGTATACATGTCCTCTAGAATTCTACTACCTATCAGACGCACTTCGCCCTCGTCAACAACGTCCTCTATTTCCGATATCTCAAACTAGGTAAGTAGTACCGTAGCCAGTCCACTGTACCGTTGCCCTTATACTATACTGCGAATCATTAGAGGTCTTGGAAAGTACTGAACTGTGACTCCTGAGCACTACCAATCGTTACCTGGACTCCATTGCCACCTTAGCACCATTCATGGTAAGTATCTAGTAATTTAAATAATAATTAAAAATAATTTAAATATGAATTAATTTTTATTTTGTTTAATTAACTCCCTGTCAAATTGTATATTTTATGTGTAAGTAATACTATTACATGGACCAATAAATTGTGTGTGCGGTGCAAACTGTTCATGTAAGTTGATTATTTATCTATAAATAAATCTAGGAATTATTTATCATCTCAATCATTTTTCCTTTGTTTCCTAAGTAGACCGATGTCCGGCTCTACTGCTGCCACAAATAATATTGCATGGAACACTGGCTTTCAATTAGGCACCTCTCCCTTTTTTAGGGTTCTGTACCCAAAGGGTAAAACGGGACCCTATTATATTAGTACCTAAGACTCCGCTGTCCGTCCGTCTGTCAGTGACAGTTGAAGTTTTCACAGATGATGTATTTCTATTGCCGCTATAACAACAAATAGTAAAAAACAGAATAAAATAAATATTTAAGAGGGCTCCCATACAACAAACGTGATTTTTTGCTCGATATTAATAACGGCAACAGGTAGATGCTTGAAATATTCACAGAATATTTATTTGTACATTCACTTTAATAATAAATAATTAAATTAAAATAAAACAAATAGTTGGGTTTTATCTGAATCTACATTTGAGTAGGTACCTATTACTTAATTTTTTATTCACAAGCTGGTCCCTCTTTATTTTATTTCTCTTTATAAGGTGGATTTTGAGACGGGTCACTAAGGGCAGGTACCTTAACCGTTATAGTTACAGGAAAACGTTTCTAGGAAACCATCCATAACTTTTTGAGATATTCTGAACTGCATTCATAGATTTTGGAAAAACCATATTTCAAATTTAAAATCTCTTTCAAAATTTCGTCCCGATTCCCTTCTGCGTCCCTATTCACCCCGTTTGATTGTACCTTGTTTGTCATTTTTCTCTCATACATTGCACCAGTAGCGCCACCTAACGGAACATCAATGTATGAAAGCCGTGCCGCATGCGACTGTGAGGCATTCAGCGCGCGCTCCGTCCGGCCACCGGCCAGTGTAGACCGCGAACGGTAGATGGCGCAGTCCGTGTACGACGGTCCTGCCATCTAGACGGTTTCCCTCTCATTTCACAACATTACCTGCAGTGCACGCAGCTCCAGACAACTAATACTAGTAATAATGTATGAGATGTGTATGTTCGTAAAGAAACACAAAGTATTATTTAAAACAGCAGAAGAAGTATGTTCACGAAGTCGGCGTGACCAATACACACTTGTACTTGACGAACTGCCTAGGTGTACTAAATATAATAAAAACTGTGTAGCTATGTGTGTACGTATATTTAACCTACTGACCGCCGCAGTCATGTATAGATGACAAACCAAAATGTGTCTAGCACGCCCCGGTCACGATCACATGACAGATTTTTAAATGTAAATAAAACTCGTAAAACAACATCAATATAATTCCGAACTCACTACTATTTTGTAGGTGTTAAAGGATGAATTCGTAACTTGGCGCTGAGGGCACGTTTTTGCTTTTTTGACGCGGCGGTCAAAAGGTTAATAAGTTATCAAAGATACTGAAATAATTAAATTGTAGACTATTTAAATTTAAATTGTACAATTGGTTGAATGAAAATAATTTCTATAGTATTAAGGATTTCCTAGAACACTAATATTAGCAACATGCAACACTTGCATCTTGCACTTGCTTGTGCTTAATAATTTTGCATGCTTTATTTTTAAGCTAAACATGTATGATCTCATTTTTATGTAAGACCTTTTTATACCGTGTTTTAAGCAACTAAACATATTATTATTAAATTAATAATATAAAAACATGGAATATGTAAGTCGTTTTATGTAAATAATCTCAAATGTTGACATTTGAGATGCCAACCGTCAAAATGTATATACCTACTGTATTAATTTGCACTGCGCTCTCTTATGTACCCAGTCTCACTAATATCTGGGCCAGTGATGGCGATGCTATCGGTAGACCTTCAGTTTTCATACTGATATCGTAAATTCCAAGAAAAGTCACAGGACCAGCCAAGTTTGCTGCACTATTACCTGACAATGAGGGGCCGGCGGGGCGTGGCTGGCAGGACCTAAGTCTGTTCTAATAGCTATGTCCAATAGCGAATACATATAGGCAAATAAAAAGTGGCATCCAAAAATAATTAAAAGTAAGTAGAATATTTTTAGGCAAATGTATTATATATTTTCTGTTTTAACAATAAAGTCCATAATTATGTTCACGGCACTATATCCCCGCACAAGGATCTCGGCGCGCGGCCATTAGCGGAAGCGCGCTCGGCGATCTTGGAATAAAATACTATGTGTGGTGTTATCATTTATTGCGTGTGTAGGGAGGCTGGGGCGGCCGGGGCGGCTAAGGCGGGCGGCGCTCCGTGACGGCGTCGACCGTGGCGTCGTAGCGCGGCGGGTTGGCCCACGGGTCGTAACCCAGCACCGACAGCATGGGCGCTAGCTCCGCCATGTCGGCGCGCACGTCGGCCGGGATCTGCCCCACCCACTTGTCCAGCGCGTCCAGGTTCACCGGCCGCACGACCTGGTCCGACGACCGCTCCACACTGTACAGCGGAGAGAGTATTGTATCATCCCACTTGTGTGGTTTCGTGTATACTTGTCGCAGGCCTATGGTATCATTATATTATTAGTCATCCATGTACAAACGGAGTCGTCCGATTGCAAACGCTCGGTATAATGGTAAATGCAAAAAGTCATTGTGATAGGATAAACATATACAACGTGTAACGTTAAATGCGCAAAACCTGAAAATAGTTTGATCAGAATAACGAGCTGAATCAATTAAACCACTTTTTAATATAGGTCACATTTTTCAAAAAAATCTTCATTTAAAACGTTGCCGTGTCTATTAAATTGTAGGTCAAGCCATCACATGCGCAAACCCGCAAAATAGGTAAACCACACACAAATTGTTGTCGACCAATTTAAATTTTCTAGTACGCGGGACAATAATAGCTCTTATTTTAATGACAATACGAATCTTCCATGCAGTAAATACCATGAATAAGTTGAAGTGAACATTAAAGCCACACATCTTTTTTTAACTTAAACGTATCCTAAGGGTTAGAAAGAGAAATGACGTCTGCAGGGGGGTAAGAGCGGGGCGTGCGAAATACGTAACAGTGGCCATGTTTGTTTACTTCAGTCTGAGCGGCGGCGCCCGCACATGCGTCACAAGTGATTGCTTTATCCCGTTATCCCGACGAGTCGGCGCGTGCGCGCGAATTTCGCGACTATGGTGTTTTTGTATACAAACATACAGTATTGTGAAATGGTGAGAATGTTGGCACGTTGTGATGACAACGTTAACTTAACAGTGCGACAGTTTCGAGAAGAGTTTGGAGTATCTGTATCTAACAGAACGATGCTAGCAGCTATACAGAGGCTTCGAGACCATGGTACATTTACGCCTCGGTGAATGGATAGAGGGGGTTCCGTATAATATGTTGAGCCAGAGATGCAGGAACAAATACTGGATTATTTTAATGAAAATCCAACGGCCAGTACGCGGCAAGCGGGCCGACACTTCGGTATCACTCATATGATTATTTGGAGAGTATTAAAAAGGGACCGCGAGGCGGCGCGCAGCGGCCGGGGACGCCTCCTGCCTCGACAGAGCGCCGTCGCAGACGCAAGAGACGATTAGAATTGCCAGTAAAACTAAAACAGCTCATAAAACCTTAAATTTTTTTTAATGATTTTTTTTTCTCTGAAATAGGTCAATTGTATTAAAAATCAGTTGGGGTGTCTGAGGTTTTGCGCATTTAACGTTACACGTTGTATATACTGACTATTTTGCTACATATAAATATCAACATTTGTTTTGTTTCTGTAATTATTACCTAAATACTTATTATGGGATAGGTCAGTAATAGTGCATATGGAAGACACAAGTAAGTTAAGTTTGTGGATTGCAGCCCGAGCCAGAGGCGAAGGCGTAATGGAGCTGAGAGTGTAATAATAGTCGGTAATAAGTGTCACAAACTGTATCATTATTTTTGTTTAACTATTCACACCATAATTTTTCGACACCTTGTCAGAGATGTTGTATGAATGACAAATTAAATTGTAAATATATTTTCGTATCTCATCATCATCTACTTAGCCTTTTCCACAACTATGTTGGGCTCGGCTTCCAGTCTAACCGAGTGCAGCTGAATACCAGTGCTGTACATGGAGGGGCTGATAATAAGTAAATTCCTTTTTATGATCACTACTGAAAAAATAAATGTCTTTAATGGTTACCTATACTAGGCTACCTCATAATTATGTGTAGTTACACATACTTGTTACATGATTCTAATAGATGACATCACAGCTATTTTGTTTATCCTAAAGCAATGGTCAGCCACCCCAACATAATTGTAATGGTTGAAGACATACCTAAATACGATTGAATTATTGCAATCATCATCAATTTGCCTTTGTCGGTTCACACGCCTTTGTTTCGATAGCGGTTAGTCTGCCGACGACAGCTACACCGTTTGAAAGTGTTCTGCGAGGTCTCAGTGACGTCGTGTAGGTACATCATACAATAGGGGTTAAAGTATGGAATTGCCGTTTTATAGTAACAGAAAATTTTAATTGACATTTAAACCTTCATGGTGTGAGATATTTAAATGAAACTATTTTACATTATACCTGTGAGATTTTTCCTTAAAAAAAGTGAAACATTCGATTTTCGAATTTCATTTTTTTTTTTCAGTTTAAACGGAAAAGATGACAATTTCGAAAATCCGAGTAATATTAAAATACAAGTTGAATACGAGGAATGAACGCGGTAGAAACGGCTCGCAATATCAGTGCTGCGTTTGGAGAGGAGACTGCTAATGAACGCACCGCGCGGAATCTTCGACTTGAATGAACACACAAACACAGGTGAATAACGCTAAATAGAAGGAGATGGTGGAAGCCAAAGACATTAAATTATACTTTGCAACAGACGGGACATAACGAACAAAATCGTCGTCCGATACATTTGTCCTGGTGGTCATAAGTCGCTCAGTCTAGTGTGACACGCCTGCGTGTCAAGTCACATTCGACCCGACCAAAGGAAAAATATTTTCTAGGAAAATGTGCCGAGTTGCGCATTACGATATTGTAAATGTTGTTATGGTAAAACGATTGGACCTAACTTCGGTTTATTTTCGTTAGTATTTATTCAGTAATTAGAATTAAACAATGTTCATAAATAGTTACAGAACATTTGCTAATTTTAAAATAAACGCTCTCTATTGCTAAATAGCTTTACTACTGCCTTGCAGAGATGTGATGTTGTTTATCGGTTTTGTTATCGATAATATTTAATAAGGTAATTAATAAATAACAAACTAATTGAACATAATCATGACAGTTAATTCAGGTTTCCGAATGTAAATAAGGTAGAATGTGAAAAGTAGAAATAGACCGTAGAGAAGAAAACTGGCTTTCATCCGCTTCATCAAAATTATGCTCAAAGCACTTTATAAGGGACATTTAATTTGGAAAGTCTGGTCGATTAATTTTAAAAAAGGATCGGTGCCTTGTACTTCAAGTGAACTAAGTTGCACGTTTCTTGATTTTTCCTAGTCATTCTACATTCATAGTAAAATAGTACACTGCTTATATACCTAACTACTCGCTTGACTTTGCTATCTGACGCAAAAACGACGGGTTGTTATAAGTTTGACGTGTCCGTGTGTGTGTCTGTCTGTCTGTGACATCGTAGCTCCCGAACGCATAAATCGATTTTGATTTAGTTTTTTTTGTTTGAGAGCTATATTATTCGGGAGTAGCTATGTTTGATGGAAATCGGTTCGGCGGTTTCAAAGTTATCAGCTCTTTTGTTAGCTGCGGTAGAGATTTGTCGGTACTTTTCTGTCGGGGGTCACTAAAATCTTTTAGTTTTGTGTTTTATTGGGTAAAATTTCAGATGGTAGACAACACCAGCCCGTCATTATATTTGTCTTTGTCTAAACTTAGCGACGGTATTGTTCCCGCCATTTGTATGAGTGAGACAGATATAGGTTTAGATTAAATGTTTATCAGTTTGAAAGCTACGTTGTCGCGCTGAAATAGTGGTTAAACATTTTTCGACGCGTAGTAATGACATTGGCTTACCCATTTGTTTAACTCAGTGTAAAAAATAAATAACTTGTAAATATTGAAACTACTAATACTTTTATTGTTTTCTTATTTTTTTGGCATTCGTTTTAATCTTTTTAAATGTGTACAAAAAAAAGTCTTAGTAACTTTTATCAATATTATCGATACCTTGTTTTTTTAATGGTAACATCCCTACCACAAGTTTCTGGTATGCTATTCAAAACTAAATGACGTTACTGACATTTGAGATTTTCCCAATAGCCGCTCTAATTTTGCTATATTATGCTAGATGGCGTTACTGAGACAAGGGATCACACTTTTTCTATGACATTTCTTCACATAGCCTCTCTATAGTAAGTAGTATAAATCTCTTTGGTGGAAGCCGATCCGAGTCAAACCACCCAGGAATTAGCAGCATGGTTTAACGTTACCTTACCTACAATATTGAATCATTTGCATCAAATCAATAAGATAAAAAGAGAAGAAGAAGAGAAGTTGGCAGACTCGTCTCACAATTAGTTTCTTATATTTCTCCACCTATGTATTTTTTGGCTTTCTCTACTCTGTATATTTTGTTTGTATGTATGTATATATGTATTTATTATATTTTATTCCTGGAAACTTTCTGTTTCTTGCACTTACTATGCATCACCCTAAGGTTGACTGGTAGAAAATGCCAAAGGCATTAAGTCCGCCTTTGTACAATGTATTATTTACATTATGTGCAAATTTTTTTAATAAATAATAAATAAAAAAATATATAAAAAATGGGGGCCCCATGATTTGACTGATTTTCTGCGAGAAACGCGTGTTGAAACTTGCGCTGCCTTGATGAACCGGTACATTAAGGAATATTGGATCGAATTGTGGCATGTGACAAAAAGTGGATTCATACAATAATGGTTTACCCCAGGTCAAACGCTGCAGCAGTGCCCTAAAGCAAAGCTCACCAATAAAACGGTAATGGTGACTGTTTGATGGTCTCTTCATGGTGTATTTCACTATAGCTTGCTCAGGTCTAGTGAAGCAATATCAGCAGATGTTTACAACAATGATGGTGAAACTGACAGCGAAACAGCCCCGACTCGTGAACTGATCTTCACCATTATTGCTCCATGATAACGCAAGAGCTCACACTGCACGGGACGCCGTTGTAACTGTACAGGAGCTGCAGTTAGAAACCATACGCCAGACGTTGCTCCAACTGACTGCCATTTTTTTCGTGATTTGGACAAGGAGGCAGTACAAAATGTCAAAACACATTTTGTCGAATCTACATCCTCAGAGTTCTATCGCAAAGGCATAAGTAAACTTCCGTTGAGATGGCAGCAATGTATAGATAATGAGAGTAAATATTTTGATTAAATAAATATGTTAAATCTTAGACATAAACGAGTTTTCATTTTTCAGTGTAACGCCAACTGGACCAGAAATACACCCGAACGAGCCATTTGGCGTACAGGCAAAAGAAATCATCTTCATGGTTACACTGCCATGTATTCTTTTGTTTTGACAGCGTATCAGAGGCGTGTCTCAGAGGAGCTTGAAGGTGCGAAGAACTCTCGATTGATTGATTTATTAATCTTGTGACTGTATTATATATCATACGGTCATGATGCTGAATGAACGGCTAGTTATTATGGCGGCTTGGTGTATCTCTACATAGCATAAAATAGTCGCTTCCCGCCGTCTGTCCCTCTGTACGCTTAGATCTTCTAAACTATGCAACTGATTTTAATAGGGTTTCATCAATAGATATAGTGATTCAAGAGGAAGGTTTATACGTATAGAACATCACGCTAGGACCAACGGGTGCGGAGCAATAACCAAAGACTTAACTGAACGCGGGTGAAACCGCGGGGTATTTAACTATATAACCAGTTGCTTGGACTATTTTCCTTAACCAGTGCTGTATATGGTATATAGGGTGACTGGTAATTAGTGACCGATATTTAAACACGTGATTGTACTCATGATTACAAACAACTCTCCCAAAGAAACTTTTTTTGTATACTCGTTAGTTTCATTTTTATCACAATATCAAAATTACTGGCGCGCGTGCAAAGTTCAACGCCCGATCAGCTGTTAGCGGCGAGGCCCGGCGCCCGCAATGTCGACGCGTAGGCAATGTAGTAGAGATTAGACAGCCTCATGCCCCCCGAGCTCACACAGCGCCCGTTTTCCCCCGCCCGCACCGCGCCGCTTGCCATGCAGTAGTGACGTAGGTAAAAAATCAGTTGCTCCGGGAAGCGTGTCGCACGCGCATTGTTTTGTTTATTTTTTTGAAGCCCCGCCCGGCGCCCGCGCGCGGTTTCCGTACAACTACACCGCGAATGAGTACAGTGATATTGTGATGTGCTACTATTCGGAAGGGGGTAATGGTGAAGTAGCAAAACGATTGTATCATCTTTTGTACCCAACAAGAACTCTTCCAACCCCTAAAAGGTACTTATCTGATTTAGTAATAATTTATCGTTGTAAATAGCCAAGTTGATTCCAATTTTTTAAACACGCCTGTCTAATACGAAGTTATAACAACGAGACTAATAATAAAATACCTAAGTTTTGCTTGTAGGCTGCTAGTCCAAAGCCAGATCAGTGTGATGGGAAACTTGGAATAACTTGAATCATGCCCAGTATCGAGTCAGTTAATAATGTAGTGGTATCTTTAAAGCCGTTTCTAAACATCCATCGTATAAGTAACAAAAACAAACGCAATTCCTGAAGTTAGTTTTTAAGTGGAGTCTAAGTTAGAAAGATTATGTATTTATTGTAGCGTGCGCGCGAAAAGTACCAAAATACTAGTCTTGGATATAATTTTATCGAAACATGTAGGTGCATTGCCTACGCGTCGACAACGCGGGCACGGGGCCTCGCCGCTAACAGCTGATCGGGCGGTGAACTTTGCACGCGCGCCAGTAATTTTGATATTGTGATAAAAATGAAACTAACGAGTATAAAGTTGTTTGTAATCATGAGTACAATCACGTGTTTAAATATCGGTCACTAATTACCAGTCACCCTATATATGTGTATGTATATGCTATAATATTTTTGTGGTACACTTTCCGGTAAGAAATGAATAGGTACCTAATGGTTTTAATAAGTATAACCTCATGCAGGTTTTTTTTATTAGGCGGGTCCACACAGAGCGAGAAGCCTCGCGAGACCGTTTGGTCTTTGTAGACGGGCCTCGACCGAGAAAAGCGCGTATATGTACCGCCGCGTGCGAGCGACCGAGCGGCCGAGCAGCCGAGTGTCGATGTCGGCTAAAGACCGAGCGGCTGCTCGCTCTGTGTGGACCCGCCTATTTATTTTTCCTCGTTGCGTTCTATTGGTATGCGTGTGTTGTGTGTGTGGTAGGGCGCGTGGTGTGGCTACATACTTGGAGAGCGCGACACCGTTGGGCTGGTTGATGTAGCGCTCGTGGTGCAGCACGGCCTCGTGCCACGGCAGCTGCAGGAACTCGAGCACGCGGCGCATGGTGGCGTGCGGCCGTAGCACCAGCGCCTCGTAGCGCACCACCAGGCACTTGTCGGGTCCCATCGTCTTGCACTGCTGATACATCAGCTCCACGGCGTGGTTCCACTTGGTTAAGCACTGCCGGTAGCTCGTCAGGTCGAACCCCGTGATCGTCACCTGCACATTGTACGCGAACCGTCACATGCGAGCCTCCGAGCTGATTGCACGCAGAGACAACAGCTTGAACTATTTTGTGTTTCGTGGAATCGGTTCAGCATTGATCACCACGCGAACTCAAGACGAATTGGCAATTTCCTTCACCGATTAACGAGGGAGTTCTTTCAATAAGTTCCGATTACTGACGAATACAATTATTAGAATAGGTAATATTAAAAACTCCCACGGTTGGAATTAGCCTATCCTATTTATTAACCTATTGATTCCAGCAAAAGAAGTTTGTATTTCATAAAAGAAACTGTGAAAAACAAAGTTATTTCTGTGATTGCTAAAGGTGTTACCGAAAATTTATTTTATAAATATCTCAAAAACGGTTCCCTATTCATTCGCATAAAATGTGATATCACAATTTTTCATTGCATACTTTTCTTATCCTAATGACCGCTACTTATAATACGTATTGATTGCGCACAAAATAATGTTTATATGCTTATTTTTTACCATAATTATTGACAGCATAACAATTTAGAAACACATCCAACCAAGGCGTAATGTTATAAACGCCTAACGATATTGTACATTATGTGTTTTCCTACTAGCGAAGGAGTACACCTACGTAATACCTTTTGCTGACCATAATTTGTGTCTATCTTTAGTTGGAGATCCTAAATAAATAAATATCAAAGCCTAATGTGTGCAGTCGACATACAAGTCTGAATATCACCTAACTTCCTCTACGCGTTGGGCTGCCACCAGCTACAACGCCTCGACAGAAACCCCGGATATGGGTGATTTTTTTTTAAGTGAAAAATACACAAATAAACGCATATTATACTTTGTTAATATATTATTTTAATGTGTTGTTTATCTTTCAATTCATCGTGACACATAGTTTCCAAAAACTTTTTTTAAAGGCCTGGCCGCCCTCAACTAGGACAAATCCGTTTTTTTTTACTATTACTTGTCAGTTGTGTAAACTGATTGCATGTCCTAAAAAATTCTATTCAAGTAAAAACTAAACTGAGCTTATTTTCGTAGTAACACGCGTCATACAATTAGTCTAATTATGTCGCTTGATTACACATTTAATTAAGTACATAAATAGAATTACTATTAGACTAATCAATAACTTGCTTGTAAATTATATATAAAACATATTATAAATAAACTAAAATATAATGCCGAAATAGATCAATAATTTAAAACATTGGCTAATCAAAGGGCTCAAAAGACGCACGACCCAACCATTTTTCCACCGAATAGTTAAAGTTAAAGGGAGAGGGGTCACTTAGTACGAGCTCAGAAGCGCTCGCCAACACTGTCAGACGACTTGTGGAACACCTGAACAAAGGGTGTCGTGTGCCGGAAACCATTACGGCTCTTTCACTAGAGTATCTACAATCGATCTACTACCTTCTGGCGGCGCAGTTCCTGCAATGGAGGCGTCATGGTTAGAGATATCGTTGTATTGTTTACATCAACATGACCACACCACAACTGTACCACATTGTTGGTATGGTGGTATTGGTATTTATATGGGGTTTTTTTTTTTTTTTTTGGTGGGTGGGAAATCATCAAATAACTTCTCCCGTCCTGCGCGGGGCGGAAGGGAGTGTCAGACTTTTACTGACTAAAACCCACCCATGTTCCTTTTTGTGCCCTTTGCGTTCCGGGGGCGCGGTATCTCTTGCGAACAACCCGCAGCCCCGGCAGGCATCGGCCCTCAGTGGCCCCTTCCTTTTGCTGACATCTCTTTGAGGCGCGCGTGGAACACGAACGCGCCGTCGACACGGCCTGTCGTTATGCAACGTAAGGACGGTGAGCTACCCATTGCTCACCGTCCACAGGCCCGTATCTACGGTGGCCGGGAGTCGTCTCGCGGCTCCCGACGTCCGGAGCGTCTACCGCGGCGGCTGGGACGGGAGAACCGCTGTCTCAACCGTCCCGCCGCCTCCTTCTCAAGCATTACTGCCTCGCAGAAGGAGGCGACTGCATCCCATTCTCTCTCGCTCCGGACCATGGCTTGCACCAGGGCCGGACGCGAGAGTTCGCCGCCGCCGATGGCCGCCACGAGGAATTTATATGGGGTTGGTTTGGTGTTTATACAGACATTCTTCATCATCAGTCAAAAACATTATAGTATACTTCAATGAAAATAAAAATGTGTTTTATAATGTGCAAATAAATGCAATGTTATCACATGAGTATATCATGTTAAACACATGACCTAACGACGCCACTTAACATTTTTTACCCCCATTTTTTGACTCGTTTCGCAATAAAAATGCTCTATAAACGGCAAAAGCCCCGTTGTTCCTGTGGGCACGACAGCTGAGCAATTGAGTTATTGAGCTTTTCCATAAAAAAATCTAGGTAACAGCCCGAGGAAGGAGGCTGTACATTTGTGTTTGCACACACAAACGTTTTTAGTTCGTATACATTGGGATTGGCTCCCGTGGCCGTGACCCAAACCGGGAAGGAAATTATGTCGTTATTTATTGAGTGGCTAAGCGTCATTTATAACTATTCCCAACAGCTTTAAAAGTTGTTTAAATAATCAGCTGTAGCAGACAAATTAAATAGCATTATAAGTTTTCTTTTTTAAATTCCAGTACAGAACCCTAAAAATAATGTCTATCAAGTAGTTCGCATAATGTCAAGCAAAGAACCCCACTTTGATGAAACTATGTTTAGCTCGGATGGGGCTTAAGCTAACCAAGTAAAACATGGCTAAGTTACCAAGCCCGTGTAACAGATTGATCTCGATCTCATCAACGATGGTGGCTTGGGAGGTGAGGACACAGTCGTCTGGAGAGGTTAGATAGTGGAAGCGGCGCGTGTTCGGACTGGAAAGGAACTGTGCCAGAACACTATAAGAGTAAGCCGCTTTTTTGTGTTACCATTGTACTTGTTGCCCGGAGGATACGGCGCAGCACACGTTAGAGGAGTGTCCAGCTTACGCAGGGCTGCGCTGCGACCTTATCGCGGCAATAGGCGGGAGCCCATGGGATGGGGTTTGGTCTCTATGAGAGGTGGCCTGCAGACGGCGGGCTAGGGGCGTCTGTTGTCCGACCAGAAAGACCCGAGTGAGCGGCGCAGTGTTCCACACGCGCCACTCGATGGTGGGTGCGGTCATTATGGGAATGGGTGCACTAGGAGGTGGGACCCGCTAAGGAACAGCGGGTCGGGGGAGCGGTGTATGCCTATGCGAGAGAATATAGAGATGGAAACGGCGGTTGTGAAAAAGAAACGAGCCAAAAGAAAGCAAATCCAGCCGCGACAAGTGACGCTCCGGTCGAGTTAATGAACTTGACTCGTGACGTGTGCCTGCTAACAGCGCTAATGGTTACGCGCGGCCATAACATAACTCGCTCTCCGAGAACGTGGCGCCGCCATTGTGTTGAAGCTACTCTACCCTACAAAGCAATTGTGAGAATTTATCAATTAAATTGAACATACGCAACACGAGTGGCAAATCAAATCCTTTGATACGCTAACTTGTTTGTTTAATTAAGCGTATAGTTAAGCGACTCCATCCCTCGCAATAGCGGAGCATTAAGTATATATACGTATTATATTACCTACTCCTGCTTGTTTACGATCATCGCCATTATATTACACCGGTACTCATATTCCTAATTGTTACAAACCAATTTCAGGTTTATCGTAAACACAAACTAAGCTCGGATACATTCGCGAATGTATTTTACTAAAAAACAATCATATACAAATCATTTAAACACACAATTTTCTGTATTTGAGTAACGATCAACAAGCAATTTGACTGAGATCCCATGGTCGCCAGACCTATAACGTCTCTTATGCATGGCTAAAATTATGACTATCCATAGAAATATGTAGATAAGGAAGTTGGCGTCCTCGCTAGTCTTAGCTCTTTGTCTAGTATCAGGTAACGGCTGATTGTTTTTTTTTTTTTTATTTATTTTGGCAGAAGCTAGTTTATACTAGCTTCTGCCCGCGACTTCACCTGCGTCAAATAGTTAATTTGGAAAGTTTTTTTTAATTTTCATAATACTCTTTTTGCAATTATGCAATACAAATCCAAAGGAACTTCAAACTGCTGCGACTTACTGTAAATATCTTATTTTAACTATTTTTTATAAATTCATATCATTTTTCTTTTTCCATACTTTAAAATGTAAAGATTCTGCGCGCTCCATACTCGCGAGCACGCCACATAGAGTTTGACCACCTATTTTGTCCCCCCGGAAATGTCGAAATTTTAAAAGCACTAGGACAATTTTTGATTTATTTCATAAAAATATTACATGAAGAAAGTTTCATGGTCTTGTCGTCAATAATTATTATTATGGACTCCTATACAATGTGCCTTTATCCCCTATTTTAACCCCTTCAACCCTTTTTTTGCGATAAAAGCCCAAGTGCTTCTACAAGGTCTAATCTTTCTATATCGGTACCAAATGTCATCAATATCGGTTCAGCGCTTTAAGCGTGAAAACACTTCCTTATCATAACACTTTCGCATTTATAATATTAGAACAGAATTAGAGCCAAGTCGATGCTTTACACAATATCCTTATACCCGAAAGAGGGTCCGTACCTTTTTAGTTAACTTTCCCAAAATTTCAGCCATGCTAAAACGACTTAGGTTTGACGACGCTAGAATCTTGCACCCTATACTACGGTGAGCTGGGTGGTGCTCCATCAATCTAATTCGCTCTTCAGACTCTCATACTTTACATTGAGGAAACAATAAAAAACCCGCTTTTAGGCGTTTTGTGTGGTTACCATGGCAATGGTTTGCTTAAAATGTTAAAATGAAACATAGCAAGGATCATTTGACACGTGCATAGCTTGACGTCCACTAGCCTCCGTTAGACGCTGCAGAAGCCGTAGGTGTTAAGAGTGTCGTGCGCCAGAGACAGCTTGTGGTGAGTGGATCAGTTCTATGGAGAGACATACCTTGCGAGTAATGATCGAATGCACAGTTGCGCGGCCATCGCGCACCATGAACAAGAACTTGGCGTTGGGAAACAGCTCCAGTACATAGGTGCCCATCTTAAGCACGAGCGGGTCCTTGTTGCAGAGCCGCGGCGCCGTGTCGCCGTGGCGCACGATCACCTCTAGGCAGAAGGCGGCGATGGCGTTATCCAGCACCGCCTTAGACACGCCCGCCTGCTCCAGCCGCACGCTTTCCTTCTGCGAGCGCATCCAGTGCTGGCGCATCTGCAGGATGCGCGGCACCACGCGCGTCTCCTGCCCGCAGCGCACGTCGGGGTGCGCGTCCAGCATGGCGCGCATGAGCGTGGTGCCGGAGCGCGGCACGCCGCCGATGAACACGAGCGGCAGCTCGCGGCCCTCCACCGGCACGTCCTGCTCGCGCCGCCGCTGCGCACCCGCCGGCCGCGCGCCGCCGCGCCACAGCCACACCAGCAGCGCGCCCGCCACTAGCGCCGCCGCCACGCGCCACCGCGCGCCCCGCACCATCACTACCGGCCTCCTAAGCCTGCACATTATACACATGCCCACGTACAAACAGCGGCAGCGCACCCGCCGACAGGCCGCCTAGCCCCATCACTACCCGAGTCCTAAGTTGCCCACGTCACACATACCTACGTACGCACCCGGCAGCGTCGGCGCCGGGGCGCCCGCGCGTCTCGCCCCACAGTGCCGCGTTTGTTTTTTATAACCACCAAAGTCAGTTAAAGTGAGGATAACTGAACACCTAATTATGATAGCAGTCTCGATGTCAGCCATGTCGCGTCGGAATGTTTGATCAAACGTATGTTCATGTGTGACACCGTTTGTACAGAAGCGTTTGTTTGTTGTCTGCGGTGCACGAGTCATCAGATACGGAGGAGCACGCGGTTACGCAAGGTGTCGGGGCGGGATTCTGGTCGCGCCAGGCACCGCTGCAGCGCCCGCGGTCACCGTCGTTGGTACAGCCACGTTTCACGCGCCGCGACTCCATATCGAGCCCTAAGTGCAACGCGCGGCATATAATCGCATGCTCGAGTATAAGCAGTATTTTGTACTCAGCCTTCCTACTCACATATTTTATTTTATTTGAGGGTTGTGTGTACATAAATAGAAAAATAAAATAACTAGACATGGACGTAAACACGGTGGGGCCGAGGCGTGCCCCACGCTGGTTGGCTCATGTATGACCAACACTCACTAAAACAAACGTTTTAATTCTTCTTAAGAGGGACAATTGTTTGTAGTATGTAGGTTATCTCTGGAAGTAGGCACACCTACTTCCTCCATGGCAGGGCGCTGCGACGCGGGTGGAGCGGGCCACATGCCAAGTCAGTCGGGCCAATCTATTCAAGTTAAACATTCATTGTTCTCCCACTTTGACCAACACTTTGTCTGTACACATTTTATATATGTCTTGCCCTACAGAAGGTAGTATAATAAAAATTTATAACTGCAATCTTTATTTACCCAGATAAGAGATAAGGTTTTAAGCATGAATAGCTAATTTAACAGAAAACATTACTCCCTAAGTACTAAAGGAAATTAGAACCCAATACAAAGCCTCGTTCCATATTTAAACCCATTTAAATCTAAAACAAATAATTTGTAACTTCAAGCAGAAAACACTCAAGCCATTCTTTGAGTTTGTTAGGGTGTGCCTTATGATTGCCTTTACTTATCATTTACCGAGACCAATATAGGTGCCAAGTCTCAAGTTAATATTTCATATAAACTGGAACTTGTAACCCTTTTTATTCTGACTGGGGTTAATTATTGGAAATTGTTTGATATGTGTCCATTGTTTTGTTTAATGATTATTTTTTAAATCTTAATATACCCAATAATCCTATATAATTGGGCTGCACTCTTTAGGAGATAATCTGAAATAAAAATCTATGCAAGACTAATGAGGGCCAGCGGTGCGCTAAGGTGCATGTACGAGGTAGTAGTAGTGCGGGAAGGACACTATCTACTAGTTTTCCTATTATTATTAGTATGTCAGGGTACATGATACCCTCAATAAATATAAGTACCTACCATCTTGATCCAACTTCCAACCAAATGAAGTTGTGGGCATAAGCTAATTAACCAAAAATTACAATGTTGACTTACGATTGTTTCTAGCAGTTCCTGTTATGATTTTTAAACAGACCCTGGAACAATTTATAGGTAACTTCGTTTTTAAATGTAACACCAAGGCCACTTGTGGCACGCGTGCCACTAGTTCAATACATTTTCTCCACAGTCCAACTGTCCACATGAACTATGAATGCACAGATTGGTGGAACTACATGTTTTGTTATGGAAAAAACTACTATGATGATGGCAACCATAAAATACTACACAATCGTAAAATGCCCTTATCAAAACGTGTTTATCGCATGTATGACTACGAAACATTTTGAGACAATAACTGATTTTCCAAACATGTAGCAAGTTTTCATTAAAGTTGATGTGTGAAAAGTTGCAATTTAGGCGATGCGGGAAAGAACGGCGTTTACGTTGTCTCGTCAAATAGGTTGTGCTGGAACCACGAGTCGCTTTTAAAATAAATAGGACTATGCATATCCATCGGGTATATATTAAATTGAGAAACGATTGCATGTTTATACTTACCTGTTGTTACAAACAATGTGCAAGAGCCATTTTTCACTTACCTACATCAATATGCCTGTGATTTCAAACAGGTTTAATAACTTCTTTCGTGCCAACACATCTGTTTGAACAAAATATTATTAATTTTCTATCTGACCAAGGCAAGCACTACGGCGACTATGAACTGTATACTTTGTTGAACAAAAAATACAAGAGGACTTTTAGTGATAGTACTGTTAGGTAGTTCAAGTTCAGTTTGTCATCAAAAATAAAATTTTACTAATATAAATAATTATTTTGTTATTTCAATTCCTAACATTGAAGTCGAACGATTTCAATTTCAGAGGACAGGCGAGTTTCCGATTTCTGAACTTCTTCTCAGTGTTGCCAATCTCTGAATATGGATTTCGTCAAGCTCTCAGTGAAAAGTATTCGAGGATATTTTTCCTCGAAGGGCCGGTTTTTAAATAGTCAGGTATCTCAATATACATGTAGGTATAGCGGTCTTGCAGCTTTCGTATTAAAAATATTTGAACTTGTGTCTGTGTGAATTTTATTCTTTCAGATATTATTCTAGGATTTAATAGAACTTGATTGAAAAATTTAAATTAAATTGAAGGTTAATATTATAAAATAGTAACTAACTTATGATTTTCAGCAGTCTTAAAAGGCATAAGTAGATAAGTAATTATGCAGCCTATAGGCGTATTTTTGACTTTGAATAATGAGTGAATTAATACGAAACAAACCCATCCAACATGCGAAATGCTATTTCAACTTTTTCTTATAAAAAATACCTACATATTATTATCATCTTCGTTAACAGACGCTGACAGTTTGGGATTGGTCATCTCTCAACTACCATGGCTTACCTGCATCTATATTACCTTTTTTTTGTTTTATATTGCTATTCACCTACGTTATTTTGTTTTAATGTAATCAGGATTTTCTAAAAACATAATAGATGGGAGTGTCCAGGGAGTTTCTTGCTCTTTCTTCTCCATGGAAGGACCTACATTTTACAAAGAGAAACTAGCTTCAATTTTCTAACCGACCAACTCTTTGACAATTCAAAAAAAAATGGTTGAATTGAAAAATGCTTTGACTTTGACTACGGCAATTTAGCGATGCATAATTACGATTTTTTACCGAGTAAGTCCAGCGATTAAACTAACAAATCTATTAAATGCGGTTAAGTAAAAAAATTGCATAATACGCATGCAATTTTGATGTACAAATTGCAATCGAATCGAAGCTTCACGGTAATGTCACTATCACATGAAGCATTATTTGGTTTGTCATGGGCTCGATTATATCCTAAGTAACGTAACGATTGGCAGTAACGAATGCTGATTGTTTTAATAATGTATTCATACGAATTATTTCTCATTATTAGGAATTGTAGCAAGGGGCATTCTGTGGTTTCTGTATACCCCCATAAGAAAAAGGCGTGAGTTTATGTATCTATGTATTTTCCATTACTTTTACAAACCTAAAATCTTTTTATGATAAAGTTCCTCAACAATTAAGAAGATTCCTAACTTAGGGGAAAATATCTTTACGTAGAAACATTGTTTCTTCTATCCATGTGACGTTTACATGGTTACGTTAAATCACATTTTCGGTCAAAAGCATAGAACTATACGTATATAAATGCCCTCCTAAATTTTAGATGGAATAAACTGTCAGAACGTGGCCTGTCCGCATTCAGAATTATCGTCGTCGGATATTTTTTGTGTCCACATTGGCGCTTTCTTTCTGACTGCTCCGTTGGTCTCGTGGTCACAACCGCGACTGTTGAGCACTGAGTCCTGGGTTCGATTCCCGGGTCGGGCAGAAAGTGTTATTGGGTTTTTCCATTACGAATTTTTCAATAGCAGCCCGGAGTTTGGAAATTGGTGGTGCGACATCCTCGTGCCTCGGAAAGCACGTAAAGCTGTTGGTCCCGGCTGTCATTCGTAGATCTTTGACAGTCGTTACTGATAGTCAGAAGCCAGAAAGTCTGACAATCAGTCTTACCAAGAAGTATCGTGTTGCCCAGTAAGTGGGTTGTGGAGGTCAGATAGGCAGTCGCTCCATGTAAAATACTGATATCCAGCTGCATCCAGTTAGACTAGAAGTCGACCCCAACATAGTTGGGAAAAGGTTAAGCAGATGATGATTGGCTGCTTTCTTTCGTAGTTCTATATCCCTATCCTGAATGCGAAGTAAACTATAGCGTTAAGGCCGCAAAGAGTGCCCAATAAAACGTGACTCAACACTGAAGAAGCATTTTACTAATAAAATTAAAAACGATCAACATCTAGTCAAAATCTCAACTCAATGACAATCAATGTCACAAAACATGTAGGTAAATAGAAACATTTTTGACAGATTATTTATTGCAATCTATTTTTAACCTCCGACGCAAAAACGACGCACTGTGGGCTGGCTTTTGGGTTTCATAGAACTTTGATTACTTTTTTTGAAAGTCGGGTTTTTTTGACTGAAAGTGAAAATTAATTTGTTGACCATTATTATTCAATATGGAATATGGGATCACTGGAGCCGGTGTATCTATTTTTAAAACACAAAAGTTTAAAAAAATGCATAGAGCTAGGGTAAAAATATCGTATTTCTCCGGAAGCGCACGTTTGGCCGTAAATATCCTTATGACACGGTGATACTTCTATTTATTTGTGAATGTTTGGCGTACTTTATATATCGGGTATAGGTGTGGTTTTTTTTTTTTAATCGGAGCATATTTCAATTTTTTATGCTGTATTTTTTGATATCATTTTATGAATAGGCGAGTAGTGCTGGTCCTAATAATTGAAAAACGTCTTAAGTGTACCTATATATAACCCCCCCCCCCCTAAAGTATACATAATAAAAACCAATTACAAATACAAAAATATAAATGTTGATAATCTACGGCTTATCATCTACATCGTTACTTTCCGAGCCCGACTCTTACTCTGAATCAGACTCCAAGTGAGACACATTGTAAAATTCAACATCTTCAGGCTCGTGAAGCAACAAAAGATCCATGTAGCACTAAAAAGCATCTGCTGTTTTTTGCTTACCATCTTTGGTTTTGTTGCCGAAGTAGGAGGACCAGATAAAAGAAGAAGCATGTTGAGTATGTCTTCATTTTTACAATTTTTTTGAGATTGATGTTCTCGAAACCTTCGAAAATCTTTGTTCCGGGCTGCAGATGCTTCTTCTGACAAACTTTCTATGGGAAATCCGCCCTATGTATCAGCAACTTGTGCACACTCGAAGGCACGTACAACCACTCATAAAGTTCTACATGCTTCTTGGCTGTTTGAAGCGCATAATGCTTAAATTTTTCTGCGTAATTTTTTTTAACCACTTGTAATGGCTTGTTGATTTAGGGAAAATCTGTGGATCAAATCTTCGTCCATTTCAGTGATAGCAGCTGCTTTGGCAGGATCCTGTAGGAAAAATCGTCTGGCAGTGTTTCCGTCATTAGTTGTTCCAGATCCCTGTTTCAAAATATCTACTAGAAGATTTAATTCAGTCTTAAAACAATCCTGAATTCTCTTTTTTCTCGATTTGATTATAGTTTTATCTTCATTACCTTGTATTGCCCATGTTTTCTGAACTAGTCTGTACGCTATATGTAAAAGACATTCCATGCTTTTAATCCGCGCATATAAAGATGACAAGCCAAACCTCTGAAGGTTTGATGAGACATCTCTTTTCAAAATTTCGTTAATCTTGTTCATTTCTGAAGGTTTGGCCGAACAGAGGTTACACGTAGCACTGGACTTTACTTCCAAAAGATATGTGCATACTTTCCCATCAATTATGGTCATCATGAGGTCATGAGTAACCAGAGTAAACGTGTTGGTACTACATGCTCATTTTTTTTTTTCTTGTTTCGTCTGCTTTGCATGCTCCACTACTACAAACTTACTTTCTTTTATAAAAGTAAATTGTTCTAGGTTGCAATATGATGGTGAGCGGGGGCTTGGGTTAGTCCAGACAATTTCGTCACCACATGTTACTCTCAGAGGAACCAAAGAAAAAAAAAATATACCATCACGCCTGTATTCCCCGAAGGGTTAGGCAGAGGTGTAACAATGTACACCCACAGTTCGCCGGTATATTTAGGTCCCATGTAATAAGGGGTGAGCCTATTGCCATTAAACCAAAGAAGTCATGAATATACTGGAATCGTAATGCTCTTCGTCCATTTTCTGTTTGTATTGGCTTTGATTTGAGGCTCCGTCAAAACCCCAGTAGGAAACCATAGAAAGATGCCTATTTTCTATGATCTTACACAAACTCTCTAAAATTATTTGGACTGTTTTATCAAGAAGGCTTTGTAGCACAATTTTAGCAGATAAATCAGTCACTGTTATGCGCTCCTTTGGTGGGTAGCACTCCAATTTCGTTTTTTGTACTTTGAATTAAGATGGGTATAAATGTTTTGCCCCTTCTCGATTGGCAGTTTCTTTTAATGTTATGTATTGCCATTTCGAAAGTTTAAGAGACAAAAGGATACCTAGTGCCCTTTCTGGAGTGAACCGTACAGAAGCTGGCTTCTTAATCATATCACTAAACTTGTCAGCTGCCTCTGGATGCAGGATGGAGCATGTACTCAATGACAAAGGCAATCTCGTTTTTTTAATTGAGATGAAGCTGCAAATTGTATTTCATTACTCTTACGGTCCTTTTGATACTACTTTTCTAGTGTGACAATTGTTTTTGTTGGAAGCGGCTATATTTTTTTAAGTTTTTAAATCATTAGGACTACCACTACCCACCTCTTCATAAAATGCAATCGGAAAATACAACATAAAGAATTAAAATTTTCTCCGATTTATTAAAAACACCGGACCTATGCCCAATATATGAAGTACGCCAAAAAATCACAAATAAATAGAGGTATCACCGTGTGGTAAGGATATTACGGCCAAACGTGCGGTTCCGGAGATATTTGATATTTTTACCATAGCTCCATAATTTTTTTTTACTTTTGTGTTTTACACGAAATGTGTAAAAATGTGTGTGATACATTGACTCTAATGATCCCATATTTAATAATAAAGTCTAATAATGATCAAGGAATCCATTTCCAGTAAAAAAAACGGTCTTTCAAAAAAAGCAAATGAAGTTCTATGGAACTCAAAATCCAGCCCACAGTGCGACGGGGTGTTATAAGTTAGACGTGTCTGAGTGGTGTGTGTGTCTATGGCATTGTCCCCGAACGCATGAACCGATTGTTTGAAAGATGAATTAGTCGGGAGTGTTCTTAGCTATGTTTGATGAAAATCGGTTCAGCAGTTTCAAAGTTATCAGCGCTTTTTTATTTCTATTTTTCTGTCGGGGATTAATACATTTTTTTATTTTTTTTTATGTTAGAAATAGAATTAGCTCCTGATACACAAAAAGGTACGGTCTGACAGTTAATAAAGTCATACATTAATATGTAACAAGCATGTCCATAAGTATATGTGTACGTAAGGTCGATGACGAAAAAAAAAACAGAACATAACTAATCTATGATTGAACAATCCTTAGATAATATACCTCGAGATCGTACCACCGCGTGGACACTTATAAGACAGCAACATAAAACTTCAGTGTTGCTATTACATACAAAAAATCTAAAATACGACCAAAATGATATATATCTGCGGACTACACATTCAGTACTATTTTAAAATAATTCATATATGCGACGCGTTAATAAAGTAACCATGTGTAGGTAAATATCATATTACGTAGGATATTTTCAATATTTATAATAGAACAGTTTTAAATACTTATGAGGGAAAAGTGACTTCGTTCTTTGCCTTTTCTGTGCGACGTTTACAGCCTAATATACTGCATCCTCCCATTGTAGAGCATACAATATAAACTATACACTTAACTAATAGAGTCCATTTCTCATTAAAACACTTAAACGATTACTACAATTACAAAAACTATCCTAAGAGTTAAATTAATCGACGCAAATTAACTTAAGTGACAGTAACAGCACTTTGTTTGGCTAACTTTTAAAAGTTCGCCAAGCAAAAATTCGGCACGCCGTTAGGGAGGGAAGATACGATGTTTTGTCTCTTTTTTCCTGCCAACTCAGTATAAATGCGTCTCACTTCCACGCTTCACACTGTAATCATGGCTACGCCTAGAGGTATATAGTCTAAGGAACAATCCAATATCCGATACTTAGGCGTCACAAACCTTTCCAGAAATACTCTAGTCATTACTGCAGCACTCGATACATTAGCAAGGATGGAAATAGAGTGAACCAGCCGCGAGACGACTCCCGGCCACCGTAGACGCGGGCCTGTGGACAGTAAGCAATGGGTAGCTCACCGTCCGTACGTTGCATATTGACAGGCTGTGCCGAGCGCGCTTTCGTGTTCTACGCGCGCCTCAAAGAGATGTCAGCAAATTTTGAAGAGGCCACTCAAGACCGATGCTTGCCGGGGCTGCGGGTTGTTCGTAAGAGATACCGGGCCCCCAGGACGCAAAGAGCACAAGAAGGAACATGGATGGGTTTTAGTGAAAGTATGACACTCCCTCCTGCCCCACACAGGGCGGGGGAAGTCATTTGTTGATTTCTCAGCCCTAAAAAGTCGTAATGTGGCGCCCTCTAGCGGAAAAAGGAAAAGTAGCCTTAGTGACACATTATTAAAGTTGTTAAAGTGTTACCTATATACATAACGTGTGACTACGGCTTTTCCTTTTGTTCTGTTCTTGTTTCTCCCGTAACCTCGTTTATTTCAGCATCCTGAAAATCTTGTTTCATACCCTTCAGCTTCGTTTTATTTTTAATGTAATGGGCATTTACAGCCGTATGCCTCTGTGGCATCGGTGGAGGAGAGAGTTACAAAACAACCAGAGAACCCGAATGTAGCATACACTGACAATTGAATGACATTTCAACATGACGGCCGTAGTTCCAATTTTCGCCATTTCACAGATAAGTTTGTAGGAGTTTAATATTCAAACTAAAATTGACAACGAAACTTAGATAATTGACAGAAAATTTTATTGTTTTTTTTAGTAACTTTGAAAACAGACTTTTAAGCACTAGCTAGACTAGCTAGCTGGGCACATGATCCTGAAAATCAACTCAAGCGGGGGACACTGGTTACACAAAGTGTCACGACCAGCCATTCGATCAGCTTCGGCCAAAATTTGGTAATGATCGGATATCCTACGGCTAAAATTGCGCTCGGTGGTCGTGGTTGACGCCATCGGGGCCGCGAGTGCAAAATATAAAATCCAAAAGTTGGGATTATATTAAATCGTAGGTCAGTCAATTTCAATTCTTTCTAAGTAGCAGCTGCAGCGGCAAGAGAGAGTGGTAGACAGAGAGTTTCTAATAGAAAATATGTTTCGAAAAATTTTCAGTTGTTTGCGAATTAAATTAATTTTGCACCAATCCAATGTAAGCGTTTGAATTTGATGGATATGTTGTTTTATATCTGAACGTAAAATCAAATTATATATTTTTAATACCCTCGTAAAATTCAATAAGTACGACATAAGCTAATTGCAATAGTATTAATTTCATGTAAGTCACGAATAATATACTAAAAAGGTAACTCAAAGTATTTCGCAATTTGCTTTTATAAAACCTGTAATGACTTTACGTTTAGTCGAAAAAACTATACCTGTTGTGTTTGGAACTTTATAGCGCTCAACTTCTGTAAAAATATATTTTGTCATTACTGGATTGTACATAAAAGCCCGCGAAATAAGGGTCCCGAAATATCAAATGTCACTGTTTATGGGTGGGCTAAGCGGGTTTATTTCTAATTGGAATTATTTTGTGAATATTTTATTTTTATAGCCCATGAATTTTAAAAGACTAAGATGCAGTTTATTTTGACAAAAGCTGCTGAGATAAATGAGTATAAAAAAACTACATACCATCACGCCTGTATTCCCCGATGGGTTAGGCAGAGGTGTAACAATGTACACCCACAGTTCGCCGGTATGTTTAGGTCCCATGTAATAGGGGGCGAGCCTATTGCCATTAACCGGGCACAAATCCTAACTCCGAGCTGCTACTGAGAATTTCATAGAAAAACCCAATAACACTTTTTGCTCGACCTGGGAATCGAACCCAAGACCTCTAGCGTAGCAGTCGCTCTTAGGACTACTAGGCCACCGAGGCAGTTATATTGTGTATGTATAAAAAAAGTCTTTTATTTACATACACAATGTTCTTCACATTGATTTTCCTGTACTGAAGGACCTGACTCGACAGTAGCGCCAACTGCTGAATTCAAAAACGGTAGCCCGGCTACTGCCCTCATAACAATCAACAGCCCGCTAAGTTTTTAGGTAAGGTCTAGAATTTTGTATCAAATCCATGGTTCGTTAAAAGATAAAGGACATTTAGTGTTTAGTGATGCCAGACTATAGATTTTCCAGAGTTGCGGAATTTTTTCGAAAGAGTTACCGCGGCCCTGGAACGCAAAGGGCATTAAGAGGAACAAAGGTGGGTTTTAGGCAGTACACTCCTACCAACTTATTTGTGAAATGGCGAAAATTGGAACTGCGGCCGTCATGTTGAAATGTCATTCGATTGCCAGTGTACACTACATTCGGGCTCTCTGGTTGTTTTATCGTAATATTGCTGAATTTATAAAGTTAAATATGCCGAAAGCTATTAAAAGGGATGCTCGAAACATTATTCTAAAGATAAAAACCTTTTTTTAAAAGAGAAGCTCGGACGGGGTCTCCGATTGTTCCATTTAATCAAATATACAAACGAATTTCGGCAGCGACGGGTTAGTGTTGTCAACTTTCTTGTTATAAATTACCCGATACTTAACTAATTATTTAAGTCCACGAAATATTCGTTTCTATTCTTGCTGCAGGTTAGTGTAACGGTAACGTACATCTAATAGGTAACCTGGTAAGTGAGTGAGCAAACTAACCTGCCAGATTTCAAATTTGTACTAACATTTATTTTATTATCTTACATTTCAGGTGTGAGTTAAGGACTAATTTCAAAAATAGTTAAGGAAGGGCACGCAGCAGAAGAAACTAGTACAAAAATTCGGACACCAGGCAAGGAGAGAAAACGTAAAAGTGGATTTGTGTATTGTTAGCTTTTCTTTTGTAAACCGAATCTTGATGATAAGGTGCAGAGTATTTTGTAGGACAGTGTTTTGTTATTAATTTAAATATTTGCAACCAACTTCCGGTCGACCAAAGACTTATTATTTCCGGATGTTGCTTGCAACGCCACCTATTTGTATTTTTAGTTTAAATACTTAATATTATTCCCGGAAGTTGCTTGCAACGCCATCTTTTTGTATTTTGTTTGTTTAAATATTTAGTATTATTCCCGACGTTGCTTACATCGCCACCTTTTTGTATTTTTTGTTTGAATGTTAAATATTGTTTCAGGAAGTTGCTCGCAACGCCACCTATTTGTAGTTTTAGATGAAAGTAAGGTTTTATAAACCGATGTCAGTGCATTTTAAGTTTAGTCCTGTGAAGAATAAATAGTTAAATCGTTACGCTGTTCGTTTTCATGTACTAATCCCTGCTTATATCGTATAGTATGTTGATGATTTTGACATGGGAGTTATACGGAAGAAAGTACATGAATTTTATTCTGCTAAAAAAGAGGTACGTACTGTTAAAAAGCTTCTAGAGGTCTTAAAGACAGAAATAAATTACACAGGGCAGCGAGAGAGTCTGCGAAGACTGCTTAACAAGGTGGGACTTCGTTTTAAAAAATCGCAATCCAATCGGAAGGTTCTTATGGACCCTAATAAAATATCAGCTTGGGAGCTAAGTACTTGCATGTAGTGGATAAAAATAATAAATCTTCCCAGCCCCGGCCCATAATTTATTTAGATTAGACCTATATTCACTCTTCGCGTACATCGGGTAAATGTTGGCAAGGAGAGGGTGAAGACTGAGTATTGGAGCCTGTATCGAATGGGCAAAGATATATTATTGTTGATGCGAGAGGAGATACTGGATTTGTTACAAATACACTACCTGTGTTTAAATCAAACACAAAAAGTGGTGATTATCATGAAGAGATGAATAGTACCAACTTTAAATAGTGGGTTATTGAAAAACTTGTTCCTAATTTACGAAAGCCATCCATAATAGTGATGGATAATGCTCCTTATCATCGTATTTATGTGAATAAAGTCCCAAATACAAATTCCTTAAAAAAAGATATGCAATTATGGTTGACCCAAAATAAAATTGACTACGGAGAGAATTTAACTAAACCTCAGCTTTTAGAAATAATTAAGAGAAACAAGCCTGAGCTTGCATATGAGATTGAAAAAATTTTAGAAGACAATAGACACAAATGCTGATATTTACCACCTTATCATTGTGATCTCAATCCCATTGAAATCATATGGAGCACAATGAAAAGAAAAGTTGTTGATGTAAATATTGAGAAAAAAATGCTGAAATTCCCCGCCTAGTTAGAGAAGCTTTTGACGTTATTACAGTTCATGAGTGGGCACAGTATTGTAAACACGTTCGCAGGAGAATACTTAAAACATGATTTGTATTTTTTTTTTTTTGGTGGGTGGGAAATCATCAAATAACTTCTCCCGCCCTGGGCGGGACGGGAGGGAGTGTCAGACTTTTACTGACTAAAACCCACCCATGTTCCTTCTTGTGCCCTTTGCGTTCCGGGGGCGCGGTATCTCTTGCGAACAACCCGCAGCCCCGGATGATTTGTATTAAGATAAACCTTTTATTATAGAAGTGGTAAGAGACACTGAAACCGAAAGCGATGGTTATAATGATGATAGTGGTACGGAAATAAGCGGAATATGGCCTCACAACCAAGATGAAGTTGTGTATGCAGGGTCATCTAAAGATCAAAATTACTGTAAACCTGGTTTTCAATAAATAATTGTAAAGCAATTTGATTTTTTTATTACACTACACTACCACTAGGTTTATAATTAGTCAAATCAGGTGTTATGGTTTAGGTACGGTCATAACTAAATCCTAGACATCCAGGAACCTCTTACAAGGTAGGTATCTTCTTAAATTCACATTAAATGAAAGTTGTATCGTCTTAGTTGTGTCGTGGAACATTTTACCTACTGAATTTCCACTTCATTGGATTACTTTTAAGATAAAGCCATTGTTTAATAATCGCTGAGAGACTAAACTGTTAGTTGTACCTACGTAACTGTAAATTACTTAAATGTTTTTAATTTGCAAAAACTAATTTTTATTAAACGATTGTTTAATGTGAAATTTCTTTCTTGAAAACTTACTAAATTTTGGGCACCTTAGTTTAATTAGCAACACGGAGTCGACAGTGCTGTCCTCTACCAGTTCACACACAGTTGGTAGGATTGTAAGCTTCTTGGTTTTGAATGACAGGCGGATGGTTTGTTTAAATCTGTGGTTTTAGTATGAGGATTATTTTGAGTCTTTAAACTCAAAACTGACTTGATGGTGCGTGAAAAACTGTAAACCTGAAGCTTATATAATTATAATGACACTGTTTACGACCTTAGAACATTTAATCTCTTCTCCTTACGACGGATGACGTTCACAGTTTAGTTTAAAATGTATAGTATGTACCATCAGTCCTATTTCTTTTATAATATAAATAAAAAACATGAATGTTTACCTGCATGCATTCCTGAACCTCTGATACGATTGTGATTATATTTTGGGTTGATAAGCGTACGCTAACGAAGAAAAAAGAAACACCGTTAACGAAATGGTTATCTGTGACTAACACTTGCAACTCGGGCAAGTGGCAATAGTGTCTAGCAACCACACATAGAGTAATTGATATATTTTCTTCTGGCAACATTTGTTTGACAAAAATTTGCCGATAATACATTCTATCTATATCAATTCTGAATAAAAATATAACTTTTACGTAATTGTTTCACAAATTGTGTAGCCAGAAATATGTTCATCATATTATGATGTTATTTCAGTGTAGTAATAATTAGGGATAACTTTTGCGTAAAGTACAGGACGCGTTAGGTACGGATTGATTTTATCCAATATGGCGGCTTCATTATATTTTTTAAAAGTTGTTTACTGGGGTGTTAGCGGCTATTATGTTTATAACTTTTAAAGACTCGCAAATGTCCAAAATAATTTGAGATTATGTCGAGTGCGTTTTGTGAATCGTCAAATGAAAAGGAACCTTACATTTCAGAAAATTACACTCGTTATTTGAAGTGTTTTTGGTGTCGCAGACTGGATTGAGTGCAGTTCTCATTGTATGTTTTATAGTGAAGATATTACGTCAGTAGCGAATTCGCCCGCGATGTCACAATATGAGCGGCCGCGATGAGCCCGCCGCGCCTCCCACCCTCGGCATCGCGCTGCAACTCATGGTAAGAGCTTGTATTTACAATTCGCTAACACTTGAAAACAGCAATGCTCATTGCTGAGTTTGGACTAGTCAGGTCACCCCTAAGTCTTGAATGTATAAATTAGTTATTACATTGATGTTCTGAACTGTTTTATTCGATTATTACCTATACCTATTTTGAATGATGTCCTTGTCATCTGTGATTCTCTCGAACAGAGGCTTTCAGCAAATTACATAGTTATAATGTAAGTATTTTGAAACATATTTATATAATATCCCTATAAATAACACTTGTGTACTACTGTACACAAGTGTTATTTTAGTCAGATGGTTAATGTAGTCATAACATTTGCAACCAACAATGTATACAATTTTATCCATCACCCAATATAATAATAATAGGAATAACTAATAATAATAATATAGGTTTAATAATTTGGCTTAACTCATATGGCTTGTACTGAAGCCAAATACAAAATAATATACCTATTGCATTTGTGTCACCCGAAAATTTTAATGAAGTTAGTAATATTTTATGCTAAAATAATGCTATTATTATGATTTCTGGAATTGAGTCTGATCAAAATAGTCCATTCTTTGCTTAACATAAATTATTAAATTCAGTTTGAAATAACCCTCATCATCATCTACTTAGCCTTTTCCCAACTATGTTGGGGTTGGCTTCCAGTCTAACCGGATGCAGCTAAATATCAGTGTTTTACATGGAGCGACTGCCTATCTGACCTCTACAATCCAGTTAATGGGCAACACAATACCTCTTGGTAAGACTGGTTGTCAGACTTTCTGGCTTCTGACTATCCATAATGTCTGTCAAAAGTCTACGAATGACAGCCGTACTGAGAAATTCGTAATGGACAAACCCAATAAAACTTTTTACCCGACCCGGGAATCGATCCCAGGACCCTGTGCTCATCAGTCGCGCTGGTGACCACGAGACCAACGGGGCAGTTTGAAATAACCCTAAATTCTAATTAATTGGATAAAATGGAGTAGTGAATTTGAATAACAATAAGAAGTAAAGAACAACTAGAAGATTGTAAAATCTTTTAGTTTCTTTTGTCTTCTGGCTCTGCATTTCATTAATTCTTTTGAAATGTTTATTCCCGACTGCGTCAGAAGGATGGTTATGTTTTTGCTTGAATAAATTGACATGATAAGCTTGACTCAGCTTAGGAAATGCAGAGTACAAATGACAAAGCCATTAAAAAACGCATTTATAAATAAAATTATTTTCATATTACACCAAATTGGTAGGCAATCACAATTTTATTTTCATTATTGCAATATCAACCATAATGCAGTAATCAACACAAAATGAAACCATGATATTGAAATTTTTGGTAACACCACACATAGTAAAAGGGTTGGTGATCACATGAACCTTCACCTTATCTAGTGGGGGTCATCACAATATCCTAGCCATCCCAACATCCACTTTTATAAAAAGTAAATAAGAATTAACACATAAATAAAAAAGTTAAATAACTGTGGATTACAATGCATATTTACAACATGAACTCTTCCTTAAAAAATCTTTTACCGAATAGAAACTTTCGTCTATCAACCAATCTCGTAAAGAACGACAAAATTTCCTGTAGGGTATTTAGGCAACATGTTTGGGCAAGGAGTTGTAAATAAGCTGTGCCATACAGCACAGTTGCATCTAAACAGTTCTAATTAAGGTAAGCTACCTTCGAATAGGAATCGATGACACAACAAAAGCAATCGGCAGGATTCGTACAACATACTTTTTTTGTTGTTTAGTGATAGAATTTTTACCACTTATTAAGGCAACTAAACCATTCATTTTCATGAAACATTAGTATTTTTAGAAGTCTGGATTTATTAATTATACCAATTAAAAGATTCAAGTAATTAAACGTAATATAATCATAAACTAAATGCAACTAAACATAGTTTTGTTTTTAGAAATTGCCATTTGTAAAATATCACGAGCCTCGAAATGATAAATAATTATTTAAAAATAGAAATAATGTTAAATATAATTAACCAATTACACATTATACCTTACAATGAATAATTATTGCATACAATCTTAATAATTAACTATTTAATGAAGAAAACCTTTTTACCATCAGTGTTTTTTTGTGTTGGCAATTATTTTATTGACAAGTTACGGAAATCTTTTTCAGTCTCTGTTCAGTTCTTTGCTGTTGTTTTGGATTGTGGTTTGTAACTGCATCTGAGCAATTTAGCAAATATCTGGTCATTTTTACATTGAGTTGAGCCGCTGATCCTCCATACTCTATCTGTTGAAGGACGCTTTATTAATTGTGCTGTGTGTGTATGTGCTTTAAAATGACGAGTTTATAATTTGCCAACGTAAGGATAAGTATAACACTACAAAAATAGCACCAGCTATCTACAACATACCCTTTTTCACCAAAACAATGTTTATGTCCTTACACGTAATAATATTTATTGGGACTTAACCTCAAAAATAAAACTGGTTATAACTTTTAGGTATCAACTTCTAAAAATCTAAGAATTTTATAAGGGCTTGCCTATCGTATTGACTACCAATTAAAACAAAAAATATCTCAAAACACGATATTTTATTAGGTGTACGAAACTCTCATACAAGCCTGCCAATCGCCTTTGGTGATTCCATCTATATAAAGACTAGAGACTTAAGGACGGTTAATATCTTCTCTGCTTTAAAAATCAGTTTACAAGAATGAAACCACTTCATACCATAAATTGCACAAATACATACATTCAAATCCATCTGTTTCTTAGGATAATCAAGCATTCATTGGGAGAATATACCTTAAGGAATTAAAAAAAGTATGATTGCCTACTCTCATCAATGTCCAACTATAGGGTTGTCGGGGTAAACAGGTGCATAAGTGTAGTACAATATTTTTCTTAAACCGGATCGAAAAGAATTCGAGATATCTCATGTTGAAGTGTCAAATTGTGAGTGTAATTTTGGCAGTTGTGACGTTTTATTAACATTTTGGGTAGCTAAAACTTCATTTTGCAGAAAATCATTTGGCATTACTCATTTCGCATACATTCAAAATTGGAGCATCAACTTTCTGCCAGATAGAGGGAACCCTCCAAGGAGATCATAGAGACGACACATTCCAAAAGGAACAACAGTATTGGTAGTTGTGAGGCGTAAAAAATAAACTCTTCATTAATGGGTATAGTATTCGCTATGAGCTATGAGAGAAAGAACTACCTATGCAGAAGTTCATTTTTAGGTCTCTTTGGCGGAATGAAGGACGCAGGGGGCGTCGACCTCGTAAGCTATTGGTCCATTTCTTTCCGTCAGTCGATGCTCGTCATCAATTGGACACTCGCATGTCATTCGGCTACTGGAGTTTGAATGACTTACGTTTCCGATTTTACAATAGTTTTTTAAATTTCGTATTTATTTATTGCCTTTGTATTAACAAAACGTTAAAAATAAAAATTTCTATCCAGATTATATTATTTTTCATTAATCACAAAGGCCTGCAACATTACTGCATCAAAGTAAATTAATAAAAAATGTAATAAATGTGTCATAAATGTTGTAATTACACTTTGTGTAAGTACCTAACAATAATTTTAGTAAAATCAATACTGAATGAATTTGGCCGAAAGTGTACATGGGTGAGTTTACCCCGACCACTATCTATCTGTTTTCACGACTCGTGGCGACTATTAAGGTGAGTATAGACTAGAGCATTTACTTGTAACAGAACAACGAGCCGCTCTATAATATGTTCTAGTGTATCACCCCTTACGAACCAGGCATCGAGCACGTTCGCCCTTTTGTTACAACAATAATTGTACAAAAGAACGTTGTTGTGTAACATTTCGTCGAGCCTTTGCACGAGCGCGGGCGACGCGCGAGTGACGCGAGAGGAAGAGGGACGAAATGTTACCGGTAAACACACTCGCTGTGAGCATTACGCCGAGTTTTCGCAGGAACGTTACATTACATTGAAATGCTCGATAAAATGCTCTAGTCTATATTCACCTTTATATTTTATTAGGTACCACAGAGCCTGCTGTATTGATAGTGTTCTGAATATCTATAGGTGTAGATTATGAAAACTCAGTTCCTTACTACAATTGAAGGGCGTGGAGCGCGTCGGCACTACGGGCGGCGGTGGAGCGAGCGCGCTCAATGGCGGCACGCCGCTCGCGCCCCTCGCGCCGCCCGAGCGCGTCGACGAGCGCCGCGACGAGCGCCGCGACGAGCGCCGCGACGAGCGCCGCGACGAGCCGCCGCGCAAGCGTGCCAAGCTGCCCGCGCCCGCCGACGCCGCCGCGCTGCGCCGCCGCATCCTCGACGCCGAGCTGCAGCGGCTGAGGAACCTGCGCGAGAGGTGAGCCCCGGCCGCCGCAAGCGCCGTGTCCGCCGGACGAGCCCTCACGCGCGCGCTCCTTGCAGGTTCACGGAGCAACTGAGCGAGCTGTACTTCCTGCAGGCGGGCGGCAACATGATGGACTACGCGGTGTGGCGCAAGCGGCCGCCGGCGCCGCAGCTGGTGGCGTTCCTCGAGGCCCGACGGCCACCGCCTGTGGCCGCGGCCGCTCCACCGTCCCCGCCCGCGCCTTCGGTGCCCGCGGCGCCCGCGGCTCAGGCGCCGGCGCGCGCGCCCCCTGTCCCCGTCGCGTCGCCGGCGGACGAGATGGTAGAGAAGGCGAAGCAGGAGGCGTACGTGGCGGGGCGCGTGGCGGAACTGGCGCGCGCAGGTCTGTGGGCGGAACGGCGCCTACCGCGGGTACTGGAACCGCCACGCAGCAAATCACATTGGGACTACCTGCTGGAGGAGATGGCGTGGCTGGCTCAGGACTTCGCGCATGAGCGCAAGTGGAAGAAGCAGGCCGCTAAGAAGGTACGTACGCACTTGCCGTGAACTCTTTCTTTTTACTTCTTTTTATGTCATTGGATGGCAAACAAGCTGACAGAAGACCTGATGTTAAGTGGTCACCGCTACCTATAGACTTCAGCAATACCAGAGGCCTTGCAAATGCGTTGCCATCCCAGAGACAAAGTTGAAATGTCTCATGTGCCTGTAATTACACCAGCACCCACCCTACAAATCGGAACACAGCAACGCTGCTTTGTTTTTGCCAAACCTCGAGAACATGATACAAACGAATTATTTATTTTTAAACTAAAAATAAAAAGGTGGTCGCAGCCAATCGTCATTTTGCTGCCTTGCACCATCGCCATGGATCGGCCTAAACGGTTGATGCTGGCGGTTGACCACAGCAGTACTCTTTTGTTATGGTATGTTGCATAACAATTCATTGAAATACGTCATGTCTGTTTTACCGACATCTACACCTAGTTGTCTAGTTGTAATATGGCCCTCGCCCTTTCACATGAACGTGTACTATACTGACGTGATCTTACTTCGCCGGTTTACCAATCTCACTTGGCTGATAACTGTTACAGTGTGCTCGGGCGGTCCAAAAATATTTTCAAGATAAAGCTCTAGCAGCTCAGAAGGCGGAAAAAGCTCAAGAATTACAGTTGAAAAAAATTGCTGCGTTTGCAGCAAAAGAAATACGAACATTCTGGTCCAATGTGGAAAAGGTAAAATATTGTAACCAAAGAAAATTACTTTAGTTTTGTCCCGTTTCGCAGACAGATAGAAAATGTAGTAGTTTTGTATTGATTTTAATATTAAATGTATAATTTTTTTGGGTTCCGGAGTCAACAAGGATCCCTTATAGTTTCGCCATGTCCGTCTGTTTTTCTGTCTGTCTGTCCGCGATTTAGCTCAAAAATTATTGGTACTAGAAAGTTGTAATATGGCATGTGTATACACGGTAATGACGCCGAAAAATTGGTAAAATAAAATTTTGAAAAAAAAAAAATATTTTGGGTACCTCTCCCCTGCATGTAAAGTGGGGATGATATTTTTTTATTCTTCCTTTCCCTAGTGTGAGATATCGTTGGACCTCTCCAACGATATCCGGTCTTCCCAAACCCCTAATGTTTTTGAAAGACTTATCGTTCAAAAACATTAGGGGTTTGGGAAGACCGTTTCTTGATGAAGTAAACCGTTCGTGACTTATCAAGCTTTAAAGTACCGATTTTTGTTAGAGTTAAGTTCCCCCCCCTCTACCAAAAAAACGGTTGTAATTAAAAATTCAAATGTCATGGCAGTAGTTCCTATATATAATTAAGTTTAAAGGAAAACTATCACATTTAGTAGGCTCTTCAAGTTTACGAGTAATAGTCGACCAATTGTACTTCACTCGAAAAATTTTCGAAATAATTGCAGTGAAGCTTATAGCTTTTTATAAATCATGCAAATGTCCCAAAGTCGTGCAGTAGGTTTTGTAAGTAATTTACTATCGCAAAACAGTCCTTGCATAATATTTGGAGATTTTAATGAAGACTATCTCGGTAACGACAATACTGCAGTATTCAAATTACTACGTGACGCTGTGCTACCAGTCTTTATTACAACCACTTCCCTCTACACGTGGTGGTGCTCAAATACATCATATATCGAACTTCCCTTGTGAAGTTGGATTTTATAACTCCTTCTTCAGTTACCATCGCCCTATGTGGGCCCGTTTTTAGAGTGAATCCAAATTAATATGTTTTTATTTATTTATTATTTTGATATATATTATCAAACACAAAGCTCCCCTAGGCATAGTGAACTACTTCCTCAATTTTTTATGTGACGAGTGAGTAGTGTAGTAGCTCTGTGTCCTGTATATAAATTTATAACACCGGCTATTACAAGTCTTATCCAAATCACAAAAAAAAAAAATCGTGCAAAATTGTCGGGGATCACGTGAGGATTTGTATAGGAAGTCAAATTAGGTAGGTAGTCATGTTTGGCTTTTAGTTAGAGCATGCTACGAAACTTTCAGTCAGCGAATACGACCCGCACTTGGCTGTTATAAAAGCTACGGAACCCTACACTGCGCGTGGCCCGACAGGCACTTAGCCGGTTTTTTTTCTCTGTACGTTTGTGACGCGATCGGTCCGTCATTTATGAATTGACTTTGATGATTCTTTTTTTGTTTGGTAGGTCCCATATTAACAGAAAGAAAATATGGATGACTTCCAGTAAAAGAAATTGCATTTCCTGTTTTCATGTGACTTTTAAGTTGTGTCAGGTTAATTTACATAGTGTTACCGTTGCTTCATGTTAGAGCTTTGAGCATTTCGGGAAACGAAATTCACTTTCCTATTATATAAATAAACCTGGAGTAAAATTATACTAGTATTAACTAAAAATTCGAACGATACGTCTGAAAATGATATCCTGTCCCACAGTTGGTGGAGTGGAAAAGAGTGCGACGAGTAGAGCGCGCGCGCAAGGAGGCATTGGACGAGCAGCTCAGCTACATTGTGGACAAGACCGAGCGCTACTCGCGCCAGCTCGCCGCCAACCTGCACGCGCCGCCCGACGACGACGCCGAGTTCACGCCGCGCGGCTGCTCCGACGACGACGAGGAGACCATCGCCGCCGCCGAGCGCGACGAGCCGCGCCGCGACCACCGCGACGAGCTGGAGGCGCTGCGCCGCGACCTGCGCGCGCCGCTCGGCGACCTGCTGCCGCCCGGCTACCTGCCCGCGCACTCGCCGCCGCCCTCCGACTACGGGCCCGGCGACGACTCGGCCGACGACGAGCGCACCATCGCCGAGCAGGAGCGCGCCGAGCCCACCGACGCCGCCGCCGAGCTGGCGGCGCTGCGCCGCGACGCCGGCCTGGGCCTGGATGAGCTGCGCCGGCGCTACGCGCGCCCCTCCGACTCCGACTCCGAGCCGGACGACGACGACGACGACGCCGACGACAGCGATGAGTCCGACGCCAGCGACTCCACCGCGGCGTCCGAGGCGCTGGAGGCGCTCATAGACGCGCCGGCGCCGGCCGCGGACGGCTCGGAGCGGCGCGTGGAGGCGGCGGCCGTGCTGGCGGCGTCGCTGCAGCCCACGGGCACCACGCTGTCGGAGACGGCCGTGGCCACGCCCGTGCCGCGCCTGCTGCGCCACGTGCTGCGCGAGTACCAGCACGTGGGGCTGCACTGGCTGGCCACCATGTACGCGCGCGGCCTCAACGGCATCCTAGCGGACGAGATGGGGCTGGGCAAGACGGTGCAGACCATCGCGCTGCTGGCTCACCTGGCGCTGGAGCGGCGCGACTGGGGCCCGCACCTCGTAGTGGCACCCACGTCTGTGGTGCTCAACTGGGAGATGGAGTTCAAGAAGTGGTGCCCCGCCTTCAAGATTCTCACCTACTACGGCACCATAAAAGAGCGCAAAATGAAACGTGTCGGGTGGACTAAAGCTAACTCTTTCCATGTGTGTATAACCTCGTATAAACTAGTAGTGCAAGACCATCAAAGTTTCCGAAGAAAACGGTGGAAATATCTTATCCTCGACGAGGCACAGAACATAAAGAACTTCAAATCTCAAAGGTGGCAGATGCTATTAAATTTTCAAACAGAAAGGTGAGTGATCTTTCTGCAGTTTTATTAGGATACGGGCGACCCGCCCATCATTCGGGCGATTTACTGACGAGGCAACACGTTCAAACATTTACCGTATTGTCCGTATTATATCGGCTCAATACTATGTGAGCATGCGCGAGTATGTATTGCTGCTCCGTTTGCGCTGCCCTTATAGCGCAGATGCAACCCAGTAAAGTAAATTTTTATTTTATATCTTCTCTAGGGAGTCATACTTTCTCATTGTATATCAATCTTAAAAAACGCTATTTTTTAAGATGTGTGTTTATATGTTTTAATAGGGGTCGGAATTTCAAATTGAAGCTACAAAAAATGGGGTATCATATAAAAAGGCTTTGCACATTGCAAAATAGATTTTATTTATTTTTTCCGAAGCATCATTTCTTTTTTATAATGAAAAATATTAAAATATACCCTTCCCCTCTTTGTCTCCGAAGTCTGTGAAACGAAAAATTTGAAATAGTTATAATTACCTAATACCTAGATATCTCCGTAAATTTTAGTATATAAATGAATATACTATTTATTTATTTTAGTAAACTATTTATTTGGTTTTGTAATTAATAATGATCCTACGTACAGAACCCTCGGTGGGCGAGTCCGACTCGCACTTTTCCGGGTTTGTTATAACTACTAAAAATTGTTTCGCTTGGAACCCCTTTTGGTCTAATTGCCATTGGTTAATGTTTTAGTTGATTGATATGATTAAAGTGGAGCACTGTGTGTCTGGCTACATGCTAACGTGTCGAGTGTCGCAGGCGCCTGCTGCTGACGGGCACGCCTCTGCAGAACAGTTTGCTGGAGCTGTGGTCGCTGATGCACTTCCTCATGCCCGACGTGTTCGCGTCGCATTCGGAGTTCCGCGAGTGGTTCAGCGAGGTGGCTGGCATCGCCGACGGCTCCAACCGCTACAACGAGGCGTTGGTGCGGCGCTTGCACGAGGTGCTGAGGCCCTTCCTGCTACGCCGCCTCAAGGCCGACGTGGAGCGCCAGATGCCGCGCAAGTACGAGCACGTGCTGCTGTGCCGCCTGTCCAAGCGCCAGCGCTTCCTCTACGACGACTTCATGTCGCGTGCCAAGTGAGTACCGGCCGCCTCGCGCCTCGCTCGCCCCGGCCTCACCCCCGCCTCACCTCGTCTCGTATCTCGCAGGACCAAGGAGAGCCTGGCGTCCGGACACCTACTCAGCGTCATCAATGTGCTCATGCAGCTGCGCAAAGTGTGCAATCACCCCGACCTGTTCGAGCCGCGCCCGGTTTCCTCGCCGCTACAGCTGCCGGGCTTGCGCCTCGCCGCGCCCGCACTTGCGCTGGCCGTTGGCCTGGTGGAGCGCGCCGAGCTGGCCGCGCGCCTCGGCGGTGACCTTGCCTCGCTCGAGGCCAGCGGCGCCGGCGCCTTCGCCGCGCACCGCGCGCGCCACCTGGCGCCGCCGCGCCGCCTCGTAGAGGAGCTGGGAGCCGCGCCCGCGCGGCCCGCGCCGCCGCGCCCTCCGCCCTCCGGCCTACGCCTGCACCTGCGCCTGGTACCGCGCGCCGCGCCCCCCGACGCCGCGCCCGCGCCCGCGCCTGCCGTGGCGCTGGCGCTGCGCGGCCGGCCCGCGCCGCCCGCGCCCGCCACAGTTCCGGCGCGGGGGGCGGCGGCGCGGCTCGAGGCGCGGCGGCGGGCGTGCTTGCGACGCCTGGCGGCGTGCAACGAGCGGCGCTGCTGGCGCCTGCCGCTGTACGGTGCGGACCTGCGCGCGGCCGTGCACGCGGGCGGGCCGGTACTGCCGCCGCGCGACATCGCCGACGTGTTGGCCGACTTGCGCCCGATCGTCGACAGGTAAGTCACACTCTGGACTTACTCTTGGCTGTCCAAACGGAAGGTGTTGGGTTGTTTTTTCGGGTCTTGCTGTTTGTGTATGTGAGTTCATATGTTTGTATATGCACCAACGTACATAAATACCATCACGCCTGTATTCCTCGAAGGGTTAGGCAGAGGTGTACCAATGTACAGCCACAAATCGCCGGTATGTTTAGGTCCCATGTAATAGTGGGCGAGCCTATTTCCATTAACCGGGCACAAATCCTAACTTCGAGGTGCTACTGAAAATTTCGTAGGAAAACCCAATAACACTTCAAACTCGAGACCACTAGGCTAACGAGGCAATTGGACGCACGAACGATGCATTTCCTATACTAGAAAGGTTTAGGTAGTTAAATAGATGTAAACAAATCGTAACAAAGGTATTTTATAGTTGACACTTTCTTGTTTAAAAATACGTTACAACAAAATTAATTTATTTTTAATTTTTACGATAGTTTCCTCTTTTATTTATGTACATTAAATATTATCATTTACTCGTAAACTATTTTTTGAAAATGTCTTTACTTGAGCACAATTTTTTTGCTTGATTTATAAAACAGTATATTATTTTGTAATCTGTCTATTTCCTACACAGACAGGTTTCCTAAACCTTTCAGAAAATACAATGATTTAGATAATGTTACTAAATTAAAGAGTATACGAGAGACGTAGTATGGTAACTGAAATAGCAGGTATTACATTTAGTCGGTTTACCAGACACCTTTGTTGATAGTACTGTCGATATTTGCAATATTGCGCGTGCGTCTCGATGTTGTTACTATAGCTTGTTTCTTTGTTTTGTTTTTGTTATTTCGTTATTGTTAGTTTTTATTATTTATCGTTATTAGTTTTTAAATGAGTGAACCCGAGCCTGGTACTAGCCATACCAACCACGTGCTCTCATTTCCATCAACGAAGAAAAAACGCTCTAAAACAGGACCTTTCTTCCTCTGAGAAACAGACATTGATAAATGTGTTTAAATATGTTGAAGAAAAGAAACATGGCCCAAAGACTGTTATCCGCTAAAAACAGAGATAATAAAAAAAACCGCTGAAATAATGGGCATGAGTGTACCAACTGTGTACAGTGTTATTAATCAGTACAAATCATCGCATAGAGTTCAGTCTCCTCCTCCACCGGCAACGAAACCAAGCACAATTGACAGTTTCGATGATATGGATTTGTTTTTTTAAATGAAATGCCGACTATTGACAAAGTTTTAGAAAGTGTAAATAATGATGACAGTCTGCCTAACATAAAAAGAGATGTGATGATTAAGTTGATGAAGAAATTAGGATTTAAATACTCCAAACGCAGTCGAAAGAGTATGCTTATAGACAAACCAGACATTGCAGTATGGCGCAGAAAGTATTTAAATGAGATTGCAAAATATAGAAGAGACGGAAAAGAAAATATATTATTTGGATGAAACATGGGTCAATGAAGGTATGATAACAACATTAATGTTTTGAAAATATTAATTGTACACTAACCTTTGTAAATGTCAAATATATTATGTATTAATATGGATTTTTGCAGGACACACTAAATCTTCAACATGGCAAGATACAACCATAACTTCCTGTAAAGAGGCTCACAGGCAGGGTTTGTCTACGGGGTTGAAGAATCCCAGCGGGAAAGTAAAACGCCTTAGTAATATTATACATTGGTAATATGAATATAACTTATTGCCATTCATAGAAATGCCAAGATGATAATTTTGTTTTTTATGCTTGCAATAAACATTGTGTAAAAATCATAATATTACGGTTTGTTTCCTCAAGTGTTGGGCAGAGGTGTACCTATAGTTTTTACAACATGTGCCCTTGAGGCAATGTTAAATAAATTAACATTTTAATTGATTTATGTAATGTGTGACATGCACATATAGTAACAAAATATGATTATTATTGGTCAGTTATTGAGTGTTGTTTAAAATTATGTTTCAGGTTCATCAAGTGGTTTTGTTGAAGGAGGAGAACTGATATTTCAGGCAATTAAGGGAGATGGTGATTACCATTCAGAAATGGATGCACATAATTTTGAGAAATGGATCACCTCAATTTTTAACAAACTGGAAAAAGAGTCAATTTTGGTGATGAATGATGCACCCTATCATAGCAGAAAAAAAGAAAAAGTGCCAACAACTGCATCAAGAAAGGCTGACATACAGAAGTGGTTGAGAGATAAAAATATTGCTTTCGAAGAAGCGGAATTGAAAGCACAATTATTACTGAAAGTAAAATATGAAAAACATAAATACCAAACTTATGTTGTGGACGAATTAGCCACCATACCACTGTGAGCTCAATCCAATTGAAATAATATGGGCTCAAGTTAAAGGGTCTGTAGCCGAGAAAAATAAAACTTTTAAAATGGCTGACCTAAAAATTCTGAAGGTGTAAGAAAGGGTTTATAGTAGTTGTTCAAATCATTTCAGATATAAAGCAAAGAAACTGCATGCATGTATGTACTTGATGTGTAAGTGTGTGTGTAAGAAACAATCTATATTAAATATGAAAATAAATTCATTAGAAGCAACACCTCGTTTAAGTTAATCTACGCCCTTACAAAGTAAACGAAACCCTATCAACAAAACTAGTGTTCTTAAACAGTAGATTCAAAGGATTATTACAAATATTGGTATATCACATTTAGCAGTGAGTGTAGTGGTGATGATGAATACTTGCTACAAATACAAGCGAGGAGAGCAGATTTTCCTTCTCAACTGCAGATTTCTGCTTCAAAAGATAATTTCGGGTATGTCAAACTAGGTGTCCCCTTGTTTCACAAACAGAAATTACATGGAATTTCGTTTCACAGAAAATGTTTCATATAATAATCGGTCAATATATTTTTATTTCGAATATTATTGTTTCAAAGACTATTTACTTGAATTAGGGCCGATTTTTCAATCGCCAGATAACTTTTATCTGGAGAAGAATATGTTTGACGTTTTGACAGCTTTTGTATAGAAAATATGTCAAACCGCCATATTTATTCCTCAGATAGAAGTTAACTGATGATTAAAAAATCGGCCGTAAAACTTATTTCACAGAAATACAATTCAATTCATTTTTAATCACTTTTTTTGTTTAACAAACTTATCAAACAGTAGAATAATTTTTTTAACGAGTAAGTATTGTTTTTGTTCGGTGTATTTTGTGCTACAAAGGTTAGTGACAGAAACGAATCTCTGCAAAACTGACTTCACGTGGTCTTGTCTGCCCTACCCTTAGAGTGTAATTTAAATCCACGTAGGCGCGGGGGGCGAGGCGGCCCGCGGCGAGGAGCAGGTGGTTTTTATGCACGCCGCCGCGGCTGAGGGTGGCCGGCAAAGCCGGCCATCATGCCGAAGCAGCGGTGGTGAGCGTGAATACCGTCTCCAACGATAAGCTCGCGTGGGACCGCCAGAGCCCCCCAGCGCTGGAGCCGGGACAGAAACTATGCCTGCTGCATGTTGCATGCTAGCTTGCAGCACACAAGCAGTAGGTTTGGTTGGAACTGAGACCCCCAATAAGTTTTATATTAAAATAAACAAAATAAGAATTAATAATATTGAATTTGTTATTTTATGATATGATTATTCTAACATAAACTTTATGTGAAACAAAAATCAATGATTTGAATATATTCAAAGTATTCTGCATATTGATTATTCTATGAAACGAAAATATGAGAAATTTTTCATATGAAAGTAATTCTAAAGAACTATTTTCTATAAAACAACGTACAACCGTCAAACTATCGTAGAATATTTAATTGATAAAATTGGTCATCGACTTGAACAAATTACAAGCACAAAACCATGCACTTACATCCGATAAACTAATTTTATGCAATTTGCATTCGATGGGTTGTGGTTCACAGTACCACGATATTGTCACGACAATCCGATAATTGTTACTGACAATTGTCAAAAATAATTTGGCTGTGACAATTCAACAATTTTGTCTTTTTTGACATACATGTCGAATTAACCCGTTTGTTAAACAGGGCCCAGGACTTAGTCAAAACTTAATCGCACAGAGTGATTATTATTGGTTCTTCACCCTTGGAACTTAAAAAAGTGGCTTAAAATCCGTGAAGTAGCTTAGTGAGTCGTGTAGACACTATAATGGTACTCTGGGCGTAGGTTCTGCGTGTGCTGGGCGAGCGCGCGAGCGGCTGCGCCGGCGCTGGCGCTGGGCGGAGGCGAGGCGGCGCGCGCGTGGCGGCGCCGCGCCTCGCGCCTCGAGGCGGCCGCCGCGCCCGCCGCGCGCGCGCTGCTGCAGCTGTTCCACGCGCCCGCCTCGCGCCACGCCGTCGCCTTCCCGCACCCGTCGCTGCTGCAGTACGACTGCGGTGAGTCTATGCTCCTGACACGTCAAACATTTATTTTGTTATTTCTCATCGAAAACGTCTATTGTCATTTTTCAAGCTAAGACGACAGATTTTTCCGATGCTTTGCCATGCACTTTCATTTCCTATTTTACTACCTATTCGAATATACCAAAAATATTAACGGAAAATAGCCCGTCCAGAACCAACATGAGTGTATTTAATCATGACATCACATTATATAAGTTATTGGAATGATGTTTACAGGCAAGCTGCAGACGCTGGACGGCCTGCTGCGGCGCCTGAAGGCGGGCGGGCACCGCGTGCTCATCTTCACGCAGATGACGCGCGTGCTGGACGTGCTGGAGGCGTTTTTATCCATGCACGGTCACGCCTACCTGCGGCTGGACGGCGCCACGCGAGTGGACCGGCGCCAGCCGCTCGTGGACCGCTTCAACGCGGACCCGCGCGTGTTCGCCTTCATCCTGTCCACGCGCAGTGGCGGTGTCGGCCTCAACCTCACCGGCGCCGACTCCGTCGTCTTCTACGACTCCGACTGGAACCCCACCATGGACGCGCAGGCGCAGGACCGCTGTCACCGCATCGGTCAGACGCGTGACGTGCACGTGTACCGGCTCGTCACCGCCGCCACGGTCGAGGAGAACATTTTACGCAAGGCCGAGCAGAAGCGCGCGCTCGGCCACCTGGCCATCGAAGACGGCCACTTTACTACCTCCTATCTGCGCGGGGTCAGTGCCGCCTTACACTCTAAATAAATGATAATCAATCAATGGAATTCGTTTTCCAACTTCATACCTAAAAAATGTAATACAAAACGAGTGCTTATTTACATAGTAAAATAAGAACTTGAACAGTGATTTTTGAAAGACTTGAATGCAAATGTTAACGTGTAGCATTCTCGGCCACATTTGCGATATGATTTTGTTCTGGATTCTTAGATAATCTAGTACATTATTATGCGTGCAGGCTAACATTAAGGAGCTATTCGGCTCGGAGTCTGAAAACAACGACGCCGGTGCCGGGGAGGCCGAGTCCGCCGTCGGCGGAGAGCTCGAGTCCGCGCTCGCCGCTGCCGAGGACGAGGCCGACGCCGCCGCCGCCACGGCCGCACGCGCCGAGGCGCAAGGCGACCTCGCCGAGTTCGACGAGACGCTCCCGCTCGACGACGAGCCGCGCGCCGCGGCGCCGCGCCAGGACCCCGACGACCTCGCCACGCTCATGAGCCAGGTGAGTGCTTGCGTCCGCCGCCCGCGGCCCGCGTGTCGCCCGCCCCACTCACCGCCGCCTCCTCCGCAGCTCACGCCGATAGAGAAGTACGCCATGCGCCTCGTGGAGAGCAGCGAGGCGGCTACCGAGGCGGAGCGCGCTGCGCTGGGCGAGATGCGGCGCCAGCTGCGCGAGTGGGAGGAGGCGCGGCGCCAGCTGCGCTCCGAGAGCGAGGCGCCGCGCACCCCGCCGCGCGACGACCTCGAGCTCACCTACAGCCGCGCAGACGCGCGCGCCAAGGTGCGTGTCCGCCGCCGCGCGCCCCCGCCGCCCCCCTCGCCGCCACCCTCGCCGCCCGCCCCGCCCGCCCCGCCCGCCGCCGCGCCCGCGCGGACGCGCTCGCGCGGCACCGTGCACATTAACCTGTGGACGCTGGACGAGGGAGGCGCGGCGGGCGCCGGGGGCGCGGCGCGGCGCCGGCCGCTGCGCAACGGGACGCTGGACGCGTGGCTCGCCAACGCGCCCGGCCGCGATCGGAAACTTGATGATGATAATAAATGATTTTGACATACTGCTAGTGCGTTTTATATTTCTGACGTTCGACGTTTCGGTGCCGCTTGAAGTTCGTCCGTAAATGCTTGAACTGTCCCCGAGACGGCGGTGTTTCCTGTGATCGGCGAAACTGCGGCACCGATCCGAACGTCAGGGATGTACGGCGTACAAGCATTTACGGGCGAACCGAGTCGGCCCGGCTCGACCCCCGTCCCTATACTTTAACACGAATCAAGCGCTAGGGTTACCGGGTAATTATTTCTTTTTTACAAACTAAAGACAATGCGACAATAACAAATATGAATTGCCACTGAATAATAATCACAATGCAACTAAAAGGTGTGCTAATATAATTAATGAACTTACGCGCAACTAAAGCCCTTTTCGTCACTGTCCGCAACTTGTCAATGGCCGACTTTGCGATCTGGTAATACAAACTCGCCTGAATTATTAGGCTACAGGCAACGCATCCACAGAAAGCGGCCTCTAGTCGGATACTTACTAACACTTATCATTATAAAGAGTCAGAGATATAAAAACACCATCCATCACGCCTGTATTCTCCGAACGGTTAGGCAGAGGTGAACCAATGTACCAGTCACAGTTCGCCGGTATGTTTAAGTCCCATGTAATAGGGGCGAGCCTATTGCCATAGATATAAAATCAAAGTACAAAATACATAACAAAAACGATAATGTATTGGAACTAGGTCAACCTATTGACTAACATGACGCCGTCTAACTTATAACCTACTATCGGATGCAAACGGCACGTTGTAACGAAATATTAGTATATGCGACCTATTTGAACTTGAAAGTAGATTACAATTCTTTAATTACGTACTCTATAATTTTGGATACCATACAATCCGATACAAAAATTAGAACTCCTCGGGCTTCTTTTTACGTTAACAATATACTATTGTAAGTCCATTATTATAAAGTCATAGAAAAATGACATCGACCCTCATTGTTTGGTTTCCATAAGTTAGAAAACGTAGACGATATAAGTAAGATGCATTACCTGTACTAGTGTCACACGTAGGTGTATTATGGTCATCATACAAATGACAAGCAATGACGGCTAGCCTGCTTTATCTAGTTAAAACTGTGAATGAGGACAGAATGTATTGGCTCTCCGGCCTTGGGAAGTGCCACAACGAGAGTACGTCGGTCCCAATCAAACAAGCAAACAATTTTCCACGAATAAATTTTACCCCAAGAATGAACGTCCGACACTCATTGACTAAAAGTATCATAGCTGGATTAGGCCTGTCGCAGACGACCGACAGTAACCAATATTGTACAAATATTGATGAAAATGAAAGACTGTCCTTCATAATCGTAACAAGTATGACCGACCCGGTCCAACCCGGTGCACACCTATGAACCACTCCCACGCTACCCGTTGCACACCTATGAACCACTCCCACGCTACCCGTTGCCCGTGTTCACGTTAAAGCAAAAGGTGTCTTTTTTTTGAGGTTTGACGTTCAAAATGAAATAAAACATTCGAATAATGTGAATGTTTATGAATTTGAAATTTAACAGATAATTATATGCTTATTACTGTTAAAAATATGATATCGGGCTTATAAGCGCCACGGCTAATACATATGAAGCGTAATAGTGATGTCGGCTAGAATAAAGAGCGCTACAGAATGCTATAGACCTGTGAAGTGGCCTCCACTATCGTATATTTAACACCTTTAGATTACTTTCTTTGTGGGTATGTGAAGTCACTAGTCTAGGCTGACAAACCAGGAACGTGGACCATTTGAAAGTTAACATTCAGCGTGTTGTTGCTGAAATACGGCCCGAATTACTCGATAATGCTCTCGAAAATAGGACTTGACGATTGCGTTTTATTCGAGCAAGCCATGGCGCTCAAACGCCTGGAATCATATTTAAACAGTAATGGTATAAAATGATCTACGAAATAATGTAAATTTTATAAATATTAACGTTTTCACAACATGCTCATACGCCGCCAGTCACAAATATTTTTTGAAAGTTTTACAATGCATGAAACAATGTTGAAGTTACTAACCTGCGTTTGGTATCATTTGATTGGCCCTCGATATAATATGCTCTTTTATAATTCTTTTAAATTTGAAATGATGTGTTTCTCTCCTGTGTTTAAAGATACAAATATGCAGAAAGAAAAGAAAATTAATGTACAATCAATTAAATCAAACTTCGTGTCAGTAGTACGCTTTACGAAAGGAACAGCGAATATAAATAGATATTTGAGATTTCTTCGACATACATGTAACAGGCGCAGGTTATCCTATTTTTTTTACCCGACTACGGCAAACCCAAAGGAGGGTTATGATTTTGACAGGCTATGTATGGATGTGTGTATGTTCATCTGTTCCCTCATAGCTCCTAAACCGCTGATCGGAACTCGACAAATGAGGTATCGTTACAACCGTCTTAATCATCCGCTGAACATAGGCTACGAGACGTGTCACAAAACTCAATGTGGCGCCCTCTAGCGAATAAAAAGCATTAAGTTAACACATTCACTGCCGGGCCAAAAATGTTGAAGGTTAAACCTCCATCACAACCAATCCTCACACGTTATTAAGGTGTTACGGTCGGTACCTATACAACGTGTGACTACGGCGTTTCTTTTTGTTCTGTTCTTGTTTCTCCAGTAACCTTGTTTATTTCCGCATCCTGAAAATCTTGTTTCATACTGTTTCAGCGTCGTGTTTTATCTGAAATAAAACGCGTCTATCCCAAGATTACCTAAAGCAACTTATTTTATTTTACCAGATATGGGTGAGCAGCGCCGGAACCATCGAACGAATGCCTGTGAGTAGTCAAACGACGTAGTCACGGTGACTAGAGCACGGCTCGCTCGCGCATACTCACGCGCCTTCCGTTACAGATGTGGTGCCCGCCCACCCCGCCTTCCGGCGACGGCGACGTGTACTGCGAGAGCTGGGCGCGCCCGCTGTACCGCCGCGGCGCCGCCGCCGACGCTCTGCTGCCCGCCGTGCACCGCCGCGAGCCGCGCGCCGCCCGCGAGCCGCGCCGCGCCCGCGCCCTGCCGCGCGCCTCGCACGCGCCGCTGTCGCTGTTCGAGCGCGCCGGCCCGCGCCCGCGCCCGCGCTCGCGCGCCGCGCCGCACGCGCACCCGCACCCGCACCCGCACGCGCCGCAGCCCGACTGGGCGCCCAGCGAGGACGCGGCGCTGCGGCGCGCGCTGCGCCTGCAGCGCCTGCCCGCCGAGCCGCCCGCCGCGCTCGCGCCCAACTGGGACTGGGTGGCCGAGCTGGTGGCCGGCGCGGCGCGCGCCTACCGCTCGCCGCGCGCCTGCCGCGACCGCCACGACGCGCTGGCCGACCCCGAGCGCGCGCGCCGGCGCCACCGCCGCCCGCCCGCCGCGCGCCGCCGCCTGGACGACGACGCGCCGCGCCCGCCGCTCGCGCGCCTCGACGCCATGCGCGACGCGGCCGAGCGCCGCCGCGCGCAGCCCAAGCGCCGCCACGACGAGCAGGCGCAGCACAACCCCAAGCACGCGGCGCTGCTGCACGACCACGGCGTGGACCTCGACGCGCCGCCCTCGCCCATGGAGGTGGCCTCCCGCCGCGCCGAGCGCATCGCCAAGGAGAAGCTCAAGGCCGGCGCCGCGCCCGCCGCGCCCGGGCCCAGCGCCGCGGCGCCCGCGCCCGCGCCCCCGCAGCGCATCGTGGTGGCGGCGGCGCCCGCCGGCAAGGCGGACGCGCAGCGGCGCGCGCGGGCGCCGGCCGAGGCGCAGCGCCCAGTGCCCGCGCCCTCCGCGCCGGCCGGCGCGCCCGGCCCGGCGCAGCTGCTCTATCGGCAGCAGACTTTCCCCGCCAGACATCTTAAAATCCTTCACCAGACGGCCGCGACCCACGCTCAAGTGCGTTTTGTATTTTTTAACCTTTCTAAAAATTAATTTTATAGATTTAGATGACATATAACGATTTATCCAAGACTTAAGTAAATGGTCGATATCCAAAAATTTGCACGCTGAACTTAGTAGGCGGAATATGAAGAATCACATACCAACACGCCTATATTCCCCGAAGGGTTAGGCAGAGGTGTAACAATATACACCCACAGTTCGCCGGTATGTTTAGGTCCCATGTAATAGGGGGCGAGCCTATTGCCATTAACCGGGCACAAATCCTAACTCCGAGCTGTTACTGAAAATGTCATAGAAAAACCCAATAACACTTTTTGCTCGACCTGGGAATCGAACCCAAGACCTCTAGCGTAGCAGTCGCGCTTAGGACCACTAGGCCAATGAGGCAGTTACTAGGCCAATGAGGCAGTTGCACACCACCACCACCAACACCAACAACACCATATTTCAGGCAAATATATGTTATTTTTATTATTATTGAAAAAAAAAAGTCATTTTCGTAACGTGTAGTACTATCACATTGAAAAGTTCACCATGTATGATAGAAACTGAAATATATTTATTGTAATAACAAGTAAACACAAATATAATATTTAACTTGTGAATTTCGCACTAGATGAAGCCTGTCTCTTGGAGTTGCGAGTTTCAAGCAATTTGTGATTCTGGGGTCGATGCTGTATTACTACTGCTATCGACAGTTTTCACAATGTACTATGATTTTCGAAACATTTTGAAAAGTGTATTGTGAAACGTTTTAGATACTCTGATGATGAATGAAAGACTTATAGGCTAAAGTAAGTGTTCGTTCGGCAGAGCGGCGGCGGGGCAGGCGCCGGCGGCAGCGCCGGGGGCGAGCCCGCGCCCACCGTGCGCAAGCTGCAGCTGCAGCAGGTGGCGGTGCGGCGCGCGGGGCCCGCGGGGCCCGGCGCCCCCGGGGCCGCGGGGCCGGGCGCCGCGCCGGGCCCGGGCGCCGGGCCGCGCCTGCTGGCCACGCGCCACCCGCACTCGCACGTGGTGGTGGCGCACCTGGCGGCGCCGCGCGCTCCCGACAGCAGACAATAATAAATACTACCACCGAAACACACGACTATTATTTTACCACCGACACACGACTCTTCAAAAGTACCTTTATGGGTACTAAAATCAGAAAGGAAATATATTCCCATTCCTGAGAGTTATACATTTGGAATAATCTTCTCGAGCCCTTTATTTAGATAATCCACATAAAAACGGCGTAAAAATCTTTGACGTACACGGCGATTCTTTTTTAAAAGCTGTTATTTATTTTCACTTGTATATGATATGAAGGTCCTGCAATTTTAGAATAAATTTATAAAAGCTTGTGAGATTTTCCTGTATTCATTTCTCGTCACAACTACTTGTGTCTCGAGATATATTCTCGGAACAATACAAATTTATATAATGTTACAAAACACTGACTGATTTTTTATTTGACTGGTTTGATTTACTTTTCCTTTTTTGAACCGCCTATATAAATTAAAGTTAAAATGTATCTCGCTTAATAACATACGAGGTTCATTTAATATCGCCGAAGTGAGGGCCGTCCATCACCCCTGCGCAATGGGCGATAGATAGCTGGTTCGGTATCGTCTGGTTTAACTTAGCATTCTGCGTGACCTGCGGTCTAGGTCTCGTCTAGCGTTCGTGCAACGAGCATAAGTGGGTACATCCGTAGGCGTAATATGGACGTGCAGTCCGACTTGCTGTTTTATGTACGCGCTCCATAATTGAAACGCAATATAGACCATAGATCATTTATTATGTGGGTATAGCCCATACAATAACACGAGTTGTGCACTTATTCCACCTACACGTCGTGCGCGCACGCGAGCCGCACGTCCACCAAGCGCACGGCGCCCAGCAGGCGCGCGGCCGGCTCCAGCGCGTCGCCCAGCAGAGCCGCCAGCGGCCGCAGCGCCTCGCGCACGCCTCGCGCCACGTTCCCGCAGAACACCAGCAGCGGCTGCAGCAGCGCGTTGAACGTCAGCGCCAGTGCCGGCTTCAGCGCGTAGTCCGACGTCGTCTGCACCAGCCCCGTGGCCGCGCCGCGCAGCACCAACAGCACGCAGCGCTGCACGTGCAGCAGCAGCGCCACCGGCAGCGCCAGCAGCAGCTGCGGCGCCGCCAGCAGCTCCGCCAGCAGCGCACCCGCCGCCACCGCGCCTCGCCGCGCCACGCGCTCCACGCGTGTGGGCCGTCCGCCGCCGCACGCCGACAGGAAGTCGCCCGAGCCGTGCTCGAAGTAGTACACCTCGACGCGATCCGGCTCTGCGGGACGACCTGACTGTCTGCTTCGAATACCACTCGACTCATTTCATAGTTCAAGGCGGCAGCTTCCAATGAACTACAATTTTTGACTTGATTACGTAACTGATCGATCACTTGGCTCGATGGAGACGTGATCACGTAGCTGATGTATGTAAGTATGAGCATGGATCTTTAGCCAAATGTGCGTTCTAAAACTATATACATAATAATACCTACCATTGTCGCACAGTTTATCTGTGCTGATGTCTCGAAATAACTTCCACGTTTTATTTTTCTTCTGAAAACAATAAATGAACTTAAAAATCTCCATAGCATGGGGTGGCTCAGCGACAGTTCAGTGACGTACCGGGCGAGGCGGCGCGGCGTCGGCGCGCTCGCGCGGCTCCACCGGGCTGCGCGCCGCCGTGCCCGCGTCCACGAGCGCGCGCCTCCTGTACGCCACACCACACTCGCTCCATATATAAAATGATATAGCTGTGTCTTTGAATTTAGTCAACGTAATAAAAAATCTGAATTTTTATTTTTGCTTTTTAGTACCTACTTGCTACCATCTAAATGCACACAGAAACGGTAACACTGCGATTTTGATTAAATTTCTATTTGACCAATCTGAAGTATATCTTTTCCAATAAATCACAAAATTAAAAATTTTACGTAAGCCCCGACAGAAAAATAAAAATCTCTACCGCAACTAACAAAAACAAAAAACGCTGATAACATTGAAACCGTTGAACCGATTTCCATCAAACAGCTAAGAACACTCCAGACTAATATACCTTTAAAAAAAAAATTAAAATCGGGTGTTAAAAATGTTTGTTTATAAATAGTTTGATAAATGACGGACTTGTAAAGTAACAAGCATACAGAAAGTCAAATGAATTGAGAACCTCCTCCTTTTGGAAGTCATTTAAAAATACGCATGCGTTTTGATCGACATAATTATGTAAATAGCTGTTTACGAAAAATAAGTGTGGGCCTGTAGAGCGGAGCACAGGGGTGAGCCCGTCGGACACGCCAGTAGCACCGGGTGCGGCAGCACGTACACGCCGCGCTCGCCGCCGCCGCCGGCCCCGTCACCGCGCCCTCCCTGCACCATTGCACAGCACCCATGTCAAAAAGCTCAAGCGACACTTGTTTTACCTGTACGGTTCTTACTAAACTTGTCGGGGGAGCGGTGAATGCTTAGTAGAATCCAGCACCCCGGTCATAGGCAGAGGTGGAATACCGCGGTGGTTTTAGCCGGTAATAGTCCGGCATGCCCCTCCATCCCCGTCGTGGGGGTGTCACGACGCGGACGGAGGAAGTCCATTAGGATGTCCACCGCGCATCAAAAAGAGAGACCTTACTAAAGATGTTCTAGCTAGGTAGGTACTCGTCTCATTTAAAATCGCGCAACCCTTCACTGTATGTACGCAAAGTCAAAGTCAAATCATTTATTTCAATTAGACCATTAAAAGGCACTTTAGAACGTCAATTAAAAGGTAAAACAAAAATTAAAAAAATATTGAATCTAGTCGCCCATCCAAAAGGTCGTTTCGTATGGAGAAGAACGGGCCAGAAACTCCACACATACGTCTTTTAAAAAATGTATCACAATAAGTTATACAGCTACATTAATTCCATAAAAGAATATACTAATGACAAAACGATCTATCAACAATAAAAGTCATTCAAAGTACTACAATACGGACTAAGTGCTACAAATTAAGAAATGAAAACTAAATTAAGTGCAAAATTTAATACCAATATTGTGATCGTAGCTGATGACTTCTAACCTAGCAAAAGACAACGACTCAGTGTGTGAGCCATAGTCATCACCAAATGTAGCTTTAAAGTCTAAAAGGGAAAACAAAATAGTAATAATAGCCAAAACAAATTACTTATATAATTAGAAACCAGTTGATTTGGCAAGACTTTAAATTGTCCTGCGAAGCAGGACCAGTATGTTACCAAGCATATTATTATCTTGAAGATAATCATCTAATTTATAATACTTATGTTTGTTTACAAACTGTACTTTTAATGTATTTTTTTTAAATTTACTTTAATTTAATTTAAATATAAATCACTAGGTATTTTGTTGTAACATTTAACATAGTTCCCATAAAAGATGTGTGCACTTTGGATAGTCTAAAGAAGGGTTGCGCTATTTTGTCCTTATTTCTAGTATTAAATTGTGTCTATCGCTTATTTTATCAAAAAGATGTAATTTTTTTTAGGTATGATCTGATTAAATTACGAGATGTGTGTCTAATCCCATACTGGTACCCCAGTTGCAACAACAGTGTCTCATGGTCTACACAATCGAAGGCCTTTGAGAGGTTGCAAAAGATTTCAATGGGGTCCTGTGCTTCCTCCAAGGCGTTAAAAATGTTTTTTTTTTTTTTTTTTTTTATTAAGGAAACATCAGTTGTACAACGCCCTTTGGTGAAACCGAACTGTTGTTCATTAAAGATGGAAGTTAACATTTGATGGAGTAACAACTTTTGTAGCGTTGTGTTAGGGCGATCGCCGCTACAACAAAGTTGGGTCGCGCGGTACCCGCAATTACAAGGACACCCCTGCGTAAAGGATTCTCATCAATTCATAGGTACTTTTGTGGATAATAAACAAAAAAGCTAAGGCTTGTTATAGTTTGTACTGTTGTAGAGCATAAGCTTGCTTAAAGCAATTTGGAGAAGTGTGGTAGTGTGCGTGCGCCGTGCGACCTGGTTGTGCGTCAGCGGGCTGGAGGCGGCGGGCAGGCGCGGCGACGTCTGCGCAGCTGCCGGCGTGGCGCGCGCCGCCGGGGATCGCTTGCGCCTGTGTTTCTCGACCACCACCTGACGTTAATGTTTGATAGAAGGACTGGCACATATTTAAAGATGGAATTGGGGGACATTATCTATAGTGCGCGCGGAACTAGTTGGCCGTTCCTTAGGTGCGACAGGGGTGAGGGGGCGGGTTGCCTACCGCTCGCAACGTACATGAGATTAGACAATGATGACCAATCTCGAGATATCGTGAATAATAATTGAAAAGAATAAATAAAAAACAATAGAACTTTTAGAAGTTTATATTGTATCTATATATTATTATTTCCTTAGATTGTCTTTTTATCAGTGGACTCATCTGGTTATTACAATCTCATGTGCGTTTTGTCGAAATTAGTCGGAACGTTCAATGCGTGTTACCGTCGCGAAGCACTGCAGCACTGAGTAATGACAGCACGCACCTCGCCTCTCCGTCCCACCGCTTACATACCTAAGGCGCGGCCAACTACTTCTGCGCGCACTATGGTTCAAAACTTTGTTGTTCAAAAGTTTTTGAAGGTTGTTTTTTTTTTTTTTGTTTTTCGTTTATAAGTAGCTAATGGACTAGTGATTAGCAAGTACACACCTAGATATAAATATTGGTAGGTAATGAAGATTAAACCACAAGTTATCGAAGTCAGGATCAGCTGCGGCGCGCAAACGTTTTGAGAAAGCTGACCTGCAGGTAGGAGGCGGTGTCGTCGTTGGAGGCGAGGTGAGGCGGTATGGCGTACACCGCGCGTCCCCCGGACCCCGCGCTGCTCTCCGCTGGGAAATGCGTCGACACCGACATGTCCAGCTCTGCCAACCAACTTTTAAACTGGTACGACTAGAAGCGTAAATATAGTATCCTCTAGGCAACGATTGGTACTCAAACTGCAGTTACTAAAGATCGTACGTAGATAACCGGAAACACAATACCTGCTTTATGAAAAGTTAACTATCTGATGGTATGGGTACTTACATTAGCTTGTGGGTATAGAATTTTTGATAAGTAAGGAAACAGATCTCCGGAATTATTCTGCTTTGCCCTCACGAGGCAACGTCCATCTTTATAAAGCTAACTACTGTTTCATGTGTTCATTCTAACTGAAGTCCGGCTAAGTAATTCTGAATAGCATTCCATTTTTACCCTTGAGTGACGGACCCCAATTAAAACAATGATCAAAATATGCATCAATTGTAAATAAGAAATAGCTCCTTAGTTAAGTCACGGACAATGCGCATTGCGGAAATACTCAAAACTCAGTTCGTTACCCAGGTTCGTGTTAGCCAAGTCGTTTTCTTTAGCTTCTACTCCTCTCTGCGCTGTGTTACTTATGTAAGTCGACACATATTTTTTTGGCGAAAGGGTCATTATACGATTTTTTGCACCCGATATCAGATATATTTAACAATCGCTTACAGACAGTTTTGTAAATAAACATATCACAATAATATGTCAGATATTATAACGACCTATAGAAACATTCTGTCAAAATGACAAATCTAAAAAAGGTAAAATCGTAAGGTCCGTTTTTTTTTTTTTTTTTTCTTATTTTCCGATGCTGGATGTCCCTTTGCTGTATCAATGTTAAATAAGAGTTTTAATTTTTTACAGCCTGTATGGCTACGTATGCGTCTAGAGTAAATAACTTTCCAATTCGGATTTTACGGCCTTTTCATGAAATTAAACAAATCTACCCATATTCGTTTATAAATATGACTTTTTCGGATTACGGATAATCCAGATCTTTTGTGTTTGTTAGTGGGTTTTAAAGCCTAACCTATTGCAAAGCTCTTTCCTACCTCAAAGCAGATTCTAAAACTTCAAGAGACCCTCAGCTTTCCAAAACACTACGAATGACCGGCATTGTACTGCTCATCATTCTGTACAATTGAAGCTTGAAAATAATAATAAGTTCTAAATAGTCTACACTAGCCACGAATGCTCAGGTAATAGGGTTAGCTCGGGTTAGGTTAGCTCGGGTTAGGTTAGCTCGGGTTAGGTTAGCTCGGGTTAGGTTAGCTCGGGTTAGGTTAGCTCGGGTTAGGTTAGCTCGGGTTAGGTTAGCTCGGGTTAGGTTAGCTCGGGTTAGGTTAGCTCGGGTTAGGTTAGCTCGGGTTAGGTTAGCTCGGGTTAGGTTAGCTCGGGTTAGGTTAGCTCGGGTTAGGTTAGCTCGGGTTAGGTTAGCTCGGGTTAGGTTAGCTCGGGTTAGGTTAGCTCGGGTTAGGTTAGCTCGGGTTAGGTTAGCTCGGGTTAGGTTAGCTCGGGTTAGGTTAGCTCGGGTTAGGTTAGCTCGGGTTAGGTTAGCTCGGGTTAGGTTAGCTCGGGTTAGGTTAGCTCGGGTTAGGTTAGCTCGGGTTAGGTTAGGTTAGGTTAGGTTAGGTTAGGTTAGGTTAGGTTAGGTTAGGTTAGGTTAGGTTAGGTTAGGTTAGGTTAGGTTAGGTTAGGTTAGGTTAGGTTAGGTTAGGTTAGGTTAGGTTAGGTTAGGTTAGGTTAGGTTAGGTTAGGTTAGGTTAGGTTAGGTTAGGTTAGGTTAGGTTAGGTTAGGTTAGGTTAGGTTAGGTTAGGTTAGGTTAGGTTAGGTTAGGTTAGGTTAGGTTAGGTTAGGTTAGGTTAGGTTAGGTTAGGTTAGGTTAGGTTAGGTTAGGTTAGGTTAGGTTAGGTTAGGTTAGGTTAGGTTAGGTTAGGTTAGGTTAGGTTAGGTTAGGTTAGGTTAGGTTAGGTTAGGTTAGGTTAGGTTGGGGTGCACGCAGAAAACCTCCACGTGGGCCTGATGGCTGCTGGTTCTTTATGAATATGTTCGGGGGAAAAAGCAGTCGTCGGGCTGGTGCACCCTGGGTACGGCTAATGCTCTCTTCATGTCGGGGAGGGCATTGTCTGTAGCGAATTTCTGCGGGGGAGGGGAGCATGTTGCTCGATGACAGTTTCTCCACGTGTTACTCTAATTAGCAGAGGGCATCATGGAGAAACGTGGGAGACGTGATCATTCCTTCGACCAATCGACAGTCGTCGATTTGCGAAGGACGTGACCACGCCGCTACGGTGCAGGCGCACCAAGGCGGCAGTCGTCTCTCTCCTCAAGGAGCACTCCTGAGGAGAATCTCCGGCGGGTCTGCTGAGTTGGGTTGGCCAAACAGCGGACGGAAGCATGTTTAATGCCGCCGTCGGGGGCTTGGCTTTATCGCCCGGCCCAGAGGAAGGACACCTCTAAGATAAAAAACCCCCAATCCTAAGTTTTGAAGCGCGGCGAGAGGATGAATGGCTGGCGGGGTTGCCAGTCTCTAGCGCTTCCCCTGTGGGGTACCTGCCGACCCCCTACAGTATTTAGGCTTACTTCGGTACGGGGCACTGCCGGGGTGGACATTTATTCCTCCACTACTCGTGGGATCAGACATGATTAAAAGAAAAATTAAAAACAAAAATAAAGGTAGTGATGTGCCAAATTTGGCGGAGAAGGAGCCACTTGCCGATAACGGCAACAAGAGCCGAGGAGGCTCTAGTCCTGGTGAGGACCATATGTCCGATCAGGACATGCGTGGGTGCACCTCCAAATTATGGAGGAAGCGCCCACGCAGCCAGGATTTGGGGTCGACGGGGCTCTCTTCTAGCGAGGAGAACCTGTCGGCTGCCAAAGTCACGACGGCGCGAAGGGGACGAGGTCACGCAGTGGTAGGCGATTCACGGGCCCGCTTCTTACGGCCCAAGACGCCAATACCAGTGATGCGGCTGGAGAGCGCGGAGAGCGATGGGACCATACCTGGGGACCAGAGTGGAGACTCCGCTGCGTCTCCGCTGTTGCTGGGATGCAACAAAGCGGAGGCAAACGCCGCCAAGCGGGCGCAGCGGAAGGCAGTCGCGGCTGACGAGGTCAGCGAGTTGGCCCGGAGGGTCCGAGAGCGGCGCGATGCTCAGGCGGCTGCCGGAGAGAGCCTATCGGCGGTGGCGCTCAGTCGCCAAGTTCTTGATGGTGTGGACGTTGTCCTGAAGGTTGCCACTAAATCTGGCAGCCTGAAGGGCACCTTCACAAAGGCTTTAAAGGAGGCAGCAGAAGGCATTAAGGAGGCAGCTGGGGTCCTCCTTAACCGCACAAGCTCAGAGGAGACGGCAAAGCTGTGGGAGGAGAACGGCCGTTTACGAGCCGAGCTCGAGGACCTCAAACGGGAGCTTGCCACTCAGAGGACAGAATGGCAGCAGAGGCCTATTGCTGCTGCGGCTATCGGGTCTTCTCCTGTCACTGCCCTGCCGGCGTCGACCCCGCCCTCTGCAACTACGCCTGCGGCAGATGCGGAGATCGAAAAGATCGTCCGTATCTGCATGCTGCAGTGTGGGGGTATGATGAATGCCCGTCTGCAGAGCCTGGAGTCGAGGCTCCTACCGGCAGAAACACTCCGGCCACCGCTCGCTGCGGATAGGCGGAGGAAGGAGGCGATCGCTAGTGCGGCTACCACCGGGAAAAATAAGGGGCCCAGGAAGCCTGCGGAGGGTACGTCCTCGCCCATGACCCCGGCGACCGCAACCGTTCCGGCCAAGGAGACTTGGACGACCGTCGTAAAAAAGGGCCGAAAAAAGAAAGTGATGGTGCCGGCACTTGCTACGCCTGCACCTGCACCTAAAAGGACGCAGCGGCCAAAAGTGCGTGCCCCACGCTCCGCGGCAGTAGTGGTTACGCTGCAGCCCGGGGCTATTGAAAGGGGCTTGTCGTATAAGCAGGTTCTGACGGAAGCGAGAGCCAAAGTCGCGTTCCCGGACTTGGGAACACCGACCGGCTTCAAAATGAGGTCGGCGATTACGGGAGCGCGGCTTTTCGAGGTGTCGGGTGCCTCAAGCACCGAAAAGGCGGATATCCTGGCCGCCAAACTGAGAGAGGTTCTCAACCCAGATGACGTCCGGGTATCCAGGCCAATGAAGACTGCTGAGGTGCGTGTCGATGGTCTGGATGACTCGACGACGCCATGTGAGGTCGTGGCGGCCATAGCAAAAAGCGGTGGATGTCCGCCCGAGGAGGTGCGGGCGGGCGAGATTCGCACCAACGCTGCCGGCCTCGGCACGATCTGGGTACGGTGTCCAGTGGCGGTGGCGAACAAGGTCGCCGACGCAGGACGTCTGTTGGTGGGTTGGGTTGCAGCGAGGGTCAAGCTATTGCAACCCAGAGCAATACGGTGCTACCGGTGCCTGGACATTGGGCATGTCCGGGCACGGTGCATCGCCGAAATAGACCGCAGCGAGCAGTGCTATCGCTGCGGTCAGCCCGGCCACAAGGCGGCCCAGTGTACCGCAACGCCAAACTGCAGCCTCTGTACAGCTGCAGGGAGGCCCGCGGGGCACAGAGCTGGCGGAAAGACTTGTGGCGCGCCCGCCCAGAAAAAGAAGAGGGGTGCAGCGAAGGCTGCGGGGGGCTCTTTACCCCCCCCGCGGCCTAGCTGCCCTGCGGCCGACTCCCGGCCTAGGAATGTTGCTGAGGAAATGGATTGTGTATAATGGCACTCCACCATTTCCTCCAGGGCAATATCAACCACTGTGCCAGAGCTCAGGATCTCTTGCTCCAGAGCATGGCAGAGTGGTCGATTCGTGCGGCGGTGATTGCCGAGCCGTACTTTGTCCCCCCCAGGGATAACTGGGTGGGTGACCTAGACGGATTGGTGGCCATCATCGGCGGGGCTCTTGTCAACCCGTCCCGAGGTCACGGTTGGGTGGCCGCCCTCGTAGACGGCATTGGGACTGTTGGGGCATATTTTTCGCCCAACAAGAGCCTCGCCGACTTCGAGAACTTCCTTGTCGAGTTGGGTGCCGTCGTTGGCCGTTACCACCCTCGCCCGGTGCTGTTGCTCGGGGATCTCAATGCCAAGTCTGCGGCCTGGGGATCCCCGGTCACCGATGCCAGAGGCGAGGCATTGGAGGAGTGGGCGATTACGACGGGCCTGGTCGTCTTAAATCGAGGTTCGGTTTTCACGTGCGTGCGGCAGCGGGGCGGATCAATAGTGGATGTGTCGTTCGCTAGCCCCGCTGTCGCCAGCCGTGTCCGCGACTGGCGTGTCGCTGCGGAGGTGGAGACGTTGTCGGATCATCGATATATCCGTTTCGACGTCTCCGCCCAGACTGCTGCAGGCCGCAGGCCATCTACCCTGCGAAGGGACGGCCCGCGCTGGTCGCGCAAGCGCATCGACAGGGAACTTCTCGAGGAGGCTGCTATTTTCCAAGCCTGGATTCGGGAGTCGGCATCAAACGGACCCGTTAATGTCGAAGAGGAGGCGCAGTGGTTCCACGGGGCGATGACGGTTATATGCGACGCGTGCATGCCCCGAGTACACACAGAGTACGCAAGGCGCCAGGTGTACTGGTGGTCTGCCGAGATCACGCATCTGCGTATTGCGTGCGTGGAGGTCAGGCGCCAGTACACCCACTACCGGAGGCGACGTTTTCGGGTCTCTGACGAAGAAACCGCGCTGTATGAGGTGTACCGCGCGGCGAAAGAGGCTCTGTGGTTGGCCATCGGCGAGGCAAAGACGCGAGCCAGGGAGGAGATGTTGCAGACTCTAGAAGTGGATCCGTGGGGCCGCCCCTATCGTGCGGTACGCGGGAAACTTCGAGCCGCAGCGCCCCCACTTACGGAGAGTCTCCAACCCGAGCTGCTAGAGGAGGTGGTCACAGCTCTCTTCCCGGCAAGAGCGGAACACATTCCGCCGCTGATGGCATTGTCCAATGCCATGGAGTCTGAAGACGAGAACGCGAGCGTCCCAGAGGTGACACAGGCAGAGATGAGGGCAGCCGTGATGCGGCTCCGGGCCAAGAATGTTGCTCCGGGGCCCGATGGGATTCACGGCCACGTGTTAGCCCTCGCTCTGAAGGAGCTGCAGCCCCAATTGAGAGGACTCTACTCAGCGTGCCTCGAGCAGGGCCAGTTTCCTAATCAGTGGAAATCTGGTCGTTTGGTCTTGCTCAGGAAGGCGGGGCGCCCTGCGGACTCGCCGTCCGCGTACCGGCCTATAGTGCTGCTAGACGAGGTAGGCAAGCTGTTCGAGCGGATTATCGCCGTCCGCCTCGTCGGCCACTTGTGCAGGGAGGGGCCGAACCTGGACGATAGCCAATTCGGCTTTCGCCATGGGCGCTCCACCGTCACTGCGATATCGCGAGTGAGGGTCCTGGCGGAGGAAGCAGTGGCCCGGGGTGGGGTGTTGTTGGCGGTGTCCTTGGACATCTCCAACGCTTTCAATACCCTGCCCTGGAGTTGTATTCGGGAGGCACTGCGCTATCATCGCGTGCCTCTCTACCTCCGCCACATCGTTGGGGCTTATCTGTCGGAGAGGTGTGTTACCTATATGGGACGTGATGGCAGTTATCAGCACCAAATGTCGTGCGGTGTTCCACAGGGCTCGGTTCTGGGCCCGCTACTGTGGAACATCGGGTACGATTGGGTGCTGAGGGGCGAACTCAGGCCGGGAGTAGCCCTTACTTGCTACGCAGATGACACCCTGGTCACTGCCTGGGGGAGCTCGCACCGGGAAGCAGCGTTGCTAGCGACGGCTGCGGTCTCACAGGTGGTAAGCCGCATACGTCGCCTAGGCCTAGAGGTGGCCCTCAGCAAGTCGGAGGCCATGGTGTTTCATGGCCCCCGGCGGGCGCCACCACCCGGATCACACATCGTGGTTGGGGGGGCTCGAATCGCTGTCGAGTCTACCATGAAGTACCTGGGATTGGTGCTCGACAGCCGGTGGGACTTCGGGCCCCACTTCCGACGGCTGGCGCCCAAGTTGTTGGGCGCCGCTGGCGCGCTCTCAACATTGCTTCCCAATCTGGGGGGCCCGAGCACCGCCTGCAGGCGGCTATATGTCGGGGTCGTGCGATCGATGGCCCTGTATGGGGCCCCGATTTGGGCGACTGACCTGACGGCCAGCAGCATCATCGTTCTGCGGAAACCGCAGAGGGCGATGGCCGTCAGAGTCATAAGGGGTTATCGCACGATCTCCTACGAAGCGGCCTGCGTTCTGGCTGGATCCCCGCCCTGGGACCTGGAGGCGAAGGTACTCGCGTCACTGTACCGGTGGCGTGAGGAAGCGCGGGCGCGAGGCGAGCAGCCGATGCAGCGCCAGTTTGAGCTGCGTCGGTCGCAGCTTCACGAGGTCCTGGTGGCGGAATGGCGGGACAGGCTTTCACGCCCTTCCGCCGGCCTCATCACCATTGAGGCGATCCGGCCGGTACTAGCGGATTGGCTCGGGAGAAGGCACGGCTCCCTGACGTTTCGGGCAACGCAGGTGCTCTCGGGGCATGGCTGCTTCGGGAAGTACCTGTGTCGCATAAACAGGGAGCCGGACGCCCGGTGTCACCACTGCACGAACTGTCGGGAGGACACGGCGCGGCATACGCTGTCAGAGTGTACCGCTTGGGAGGAGCCGCGCCGTGCCCTCATATCTGAAGTAGGCAGTGACCTGTCGCTGTCGGCCGTCGTCACTTCGATGGTCGGTAGTGAGGAGTCCTGGGACGCGGTGGTCTTCTTTTGCGAAGCGGTCATCTCGCAGAAGGAGGCTGCGGAAAGGGAGAGAGAGATCACAACCTCTCTCCCGGCCCGCAGCAGGCGCACCGGGCGTCGGCGGAGGGCGGACAACGCCCTCTTCCGGCCCCCCTAAATGGGTCCAGGGGCGGCGGACTTGGGGACGTCCGTTACCCCCTATTCAACTGGACCCGAGGCGGCGGCGCGTAGTGTTCCACGCGCGCCCCTATTTGACGTCGCGGAGGGAGTTCAACACCTCACTCCCTCCCTTGACCTGAGGAGGCCCGCAATGGCGGACCGGCACCAGTCGGGGATCGCGGAAGGCGCATCAGTTCCCGGGATCCCCGGCGTAAGTGTGGGAAGGGAACACTGGGGTGGTTTTTAGTCAGTAAGAGTCTGACAGACCCCTCCGCCCTCCCCAGGGCGGTGGACATCCATGAGGATTTTCCACCCCGGCAACAAAAAAAAAAAAAAAAAAAAAAAAAAAGGTTAGGTTAGGTTAGGTTAGGTTAGGTTAGGTTAGGTTAGGTTAGGTTAGGTTAGGTTAGGTTAGGTTAGGTTAGGTTAGGTTAGGTTAGGTTAGGTTAGGTTAGGTTAGGTTAGGTTAGGTTAGGTTAGGTTAGGTTAGGTTAGGTTAGGTTAGGTTAGGTTAGGTTAGGTTAGGTTAGGTTAGGTTAGGTTAGGTTAGGTTAGGTTAGGTTAGGTTTTTTTTTTTTTTTTTTTTTTTTTTTTTTTTAATGTTGTATGCTGATATCCACTCCCTACCATGAGCAGGGTCGTTGTTGATCCGTTTGTGGTTTTAACTACAATTTATTTATGTTAGTGTTATTATGTTTGTTACTGTTCTTCTTTATGTTTACATAATTATATATGTATGTGTTTTATTGTATATTCTATTATATATTATGATTTTAATCTTTCATTCCTCAAGGGTCACGCAACTCTTGACGTCGGTCAATATTTTGCGCTTTCTTGAGGCCGTCTTTCCAGCTTGTTTATGAGATATATAGATATTTACTTAACTAGTTGTAATTTAATGTGTTTGGTTATGTATGTATATAAGTGATATATGTTTATAATTTACTATACATATATGTATCTATAATGTATTTAAAATATTACGTCAGCTCGCTCCTTTCTCAAGGGTCGCGCAAACCCTTAGCTTTCACCAATATTTTGCGCTTTCTTGAGCCCATCTTATTCGCCGTGTTAATGTATAAGTATATTATTAAATATATATATTTACTTCATTGTAGTTTTGTCGACAATTTTATTTTGTTCCGTCCTAATAATATAGTGTATACATAGTAGGTACCATATTATATTTCTATTTTATTTATTGTGTAAACTGTGTTTGGAGATCGTAGCTGACAGGGATAAACAGTGCCATAGGCACTGTCTGCTCCTGCCCGCCACGACCTTCGCCACCCTCCTTGCAAATTTTTAATTTTTTCCGTGCAGCCCATTTTCCATGTCAGTATTTTAAGTTTGTTGTAACTAAATATAAATGCCCGTTTTATTGCCATATTTTTTCCTTTTTTGTTAAATCTCGGGTGTATATAATAATATGTGTATAATTTAAAAGTTTTAAAAGGTATAAAAGTTATAAAAGTAAGAATAAAGTATGTATATGTGTTTTTTGTGTGTATATATAATTGTCTAATTCAGTTGAATTTCCTCCCTAGGGCCTCTGGAAGCGGTTCATTTTTGTGCCTATGCTCATATTTAGAGTGGTCAAGAAGGCTCCCGGACTCTGTGAGACCGCTCGCCCGCAGATGTTAGCTGTGAAACTGTCTGCAACCGGGGACTTTATCGGGATGAAGCGGTTTCCCGCCACTCGCAGCTCCTGTTCTGTGAACGGGGGGGCATGGTTATCATCATGTTCCCCGTCCACGAGGCTGGCTTGCTGTCAAGTGGCTGGGTGGTCTTGGCTGTCCTCGCTTCCCGGTCCTCCGGGTTGAAAGTTTTGGCGAGCAGTCTCGTCGGCTCCTTCCGGCTCAGGAACCCCCTTTTTGGTCGTGCGGTCAATCGCCTCGCACACGCCTCCCCGAGGCCCTTTCCTGCTCCACTTCCCCCCATCCGAGTCCGCGCATCAGCGACTTTGGTGTGATGTTTGGCCCTGCTATGCAGGCACCTGTTCACCACCCCGGCCGACTCGGGAGGCGTCGCGCATCGCGCTTGTCTCTTCCTGGCGGAAACTTCTCTCTTCGGTGTAGCTAGCACCTCGGACCACCGCGGCATGGTGGGCTTTGTGTGTGTTTTGATTTGTGGTGTGTGTTTAGTGCATGTTATGTATGTATTGTTTGTGTGTGTGTCTATAGTGGTTGCAAATTGATAAGTGTTACTGATTGGTGTTACGTCCGACGGGCTGCTGTGATAAGATGCGTTAAGCTGGACCAGTTTCTCACGAAACTGGCTCCAGTTTGCTGTATTTGTGATGAACAGCGTCGTCGTCCGATGTGTGTATGTTTGCCCACCTTCCTGCAGCTTTACGTTGAAGGTTTTGCCGCCGTGGTCCGACTCGATCATTCCCCGATCTATGTCCCAACTTTCCACCAGGTCGAGGGCGTCCGTCCCGAAGGTCGGGGCGTCGCCAACATTTGGTGCCTGCATGCTCGTCACGGTTTTCTCTCGGAGGGGAGTTGCTGCCACGCTTTTTGCGGTGGCGCCTTTAGCAATACGCAACGGTGGATCGCGCTATTGCGTCCCACCGTTTGCGTAACGGACATTCGAGGCTGAACCCGTTGTGAGCCAGGTTGTCAAGGCCCGCTTTGAGACAATTGCAGCATCTGGGGGGCTCCCCAGCTAGGTGCGACCGGCATTCCGCTCTCAGATGAGAGTCGCCGCAATGCGAGCAGAGATCGTCCTTCCCGGTGCAGTGTTTCCGTCCATGGCCAAAGCCAAGGCATTTCGTGCACTGCACAAGGGGGGTCTGGTCATACACCCTCACCCTTTGCAGGTCAATGTGTGCACGTCCTGCCCTGGTTAGGATCTGCCACACCGGGGGGGAGACCTGCACGACCACATGGCACTCGTGTGGGTTCCGTGCTCGCTTCCGGTATTTTACGGCGACTCTCACTTCGTCTTTCTTCAGCTCGCCGAGGAGATGCTGGTTCTGTTTCAGGATCGCCCTGGCGACATCGTCGTCTGTGTTGTATGACAACACGTCTGCCAGCATCACCAGGGGATCCCTGTTCACCGCCTCGGCTACCCTCAGACCTACCGTCGAGCCCCCCAGCCTGTTCTTTACCATCTCTAGCTCACAACGGGTCTGACACCCTATGACCACCTTCTGGTCTTTGGTCTTTCGGACCTTGTCGACCCGAATGCCCGTCTGCTTTGCGTCCACCGCGATCCGTATTTTGTCGACGACGGCACTGCTGGTGTCGTTGCCGTCGTCTGAGCTCACTATAAGCGAGTGCAGCGGCGGCGGCGGCACATAGTGCTTTCCGGTCGCCGCTGCACTCGCATAGGTTGCAGTCTTTTCTATGGAGCTCCGTTGTCTCTCCATCGCCTCCTTGAGTCTCCTCATTTCTTCGCCGCTCTCCTTCACCAACGCGCTATGCTCCGCTAGTGAGGAGAGCAATGAGTCGATCGCTGGAGGGGTCTCCGGGGGCGGAGTTGCTTTGCTGGGCTCCACATCAGTCCCCACCCCTCTTGCCATAGTGACGGCCGCCGCCTCTTCCTTCACCAGTTGGAAGAGCCGGTCCACTGCTTGGGTGATACCGGCCTTTATATCGGTCCTCAGATTGCGCGAGTCACCCAGGAGTGATTTCGCGCGGACCAGGCAGTTCCGTGCCTCGGTGACTCGGTCGGTGGGTTTTTGACTCGATCCCGGCGATCCTCCCGCCGCCCCGGCGGATGTTCTGCGCAACACGACTTTGCAGTCCGTTGATTGCGCAGTCTTTCTAGCGGGCTGCGAGAGGGCCGCCGCGACCGGCGCCGCCTTCTTAGGTGGCTGGGCGGTCGCTGGTGGAGGGGGCTGGTTTAACGCCGCCTTTACGCTCTCCCACTCGCCGATGCTTCGCCTCACTTTTGAGGCCTGGTTTATGGGGGAAGGGACCTTGTCTTCGGCCGATGGAGAGACACCGGGACTCGCGGGGGTCTTTTTGGCGGGCGTTCTGGAGAGGAGCATGGTGGAGAGAGAAAATAGAGGGCAACAGATAAGAGAGATATAAATAAGAAATAAAAATGTCAAAGTAAAAGTAGATAAGTGGTTATCACACGCTGTATAGGGGCGTGTGAGTCAGTGTGCACGACAGCGTGCACGGTCAAAGGCTAATAAAACTTCCTTATATATAAATTAATTTAAGGGCGGGACTGAGTGTGCAAAATTCCTAACAGTTTGGACAGTTTTTCACTGTCGGGTGGTCAATTTTTGTATGGGCGGCTCTGTTATGAGGGTGCACACGCGTTGCCTGCGCGGAGTCCCGTCTGGTGTGAAGGTTTCGACCCGTTCGCGCGACTGGAACGGGAGTTATTCGCCAGGGAATGGGCAAAAATGGTAAAAATTTTGAAAAAATTGAATAAAAACTGTTTAATTTAAAAATGACTAAATGTATTCCTTTTTCTGTTTCAGGACTCGGGTGGAGCAACTTCAGGCGCGTCCAGCGGCGTCCCTAGGGTTATTGCGAGACTAAAAATGACAAAGTTATTAAATTTTAAAGTTTGTGACAATTTGGAAAGTGTTTTTCTTTAATAAAAATTTTCCCTTTAAAGGTTTCAAAAATATTTTCACACAGGCGTGCAGGGCTCGCGGAGCCGCGTCCAGGGATGTATCACACTACTATGTTACCTTAATTATAAGGGTGTAAAACACTTGGTTAGGTTAGGTTAGGTTAGGTTAGGTTAGGTTAGGTTAGGTTAGGTTAGGTTAGGTTAGGTTAGGTTAGGTTAGGTTAGGTTAGGTTAGGTTAGGTTAGGTTAGGTTAGGTTAGGTTAGGTTAGGTTAGGTTAGGTTAGGTTAGGTTAGGTTAGGTTAGGTTAGGTTAGGTTAGGTTAGGTTAGGTTAGGTTAGGTTAGGTTAGGTTAGGTTAGGTTAGGTTAGGTTAGGTTAGGTTAGGTTAGGTTAGGTTAGGTTAGGTTAGGTTAGGTTAGGTTAGGTTAGGTTAGGTTAGGTTAGGTTAGGTTAGGTTAGGTTAGGTTAGGTTAGGTTAGGTTAGGTTAGGTTAGGTTAGGTTAGGTTAGGTTAGGTTAGGTTAGGTTAGGTTAGGTTAGGTTAGGTTAGGTTAGGTTAGGTTAGGTTAGGTTAGGTTAGGTTAGGTTAGGTTAGGTTAGGTTAGGTTAGGTTAGGTTAGGTTAGGTTAGGTTAGGTTAGGTTAGGTTAGGTTTTTTTTTTTTTTTTTTTTTGTTATTTTTCTAATGCCCACTCCCTGCCTTGAGCAGGGTCGTTAATAATCGGTTTTTGTTTTTGCTTACTTTATTTTTAATTTTTGATTTGATTTTAGTTTGTGTTAGTCTTTTTTATGTTTGTCGTTTATTTTGCTGGTTTTGTTTCAGTTTGTTGTCGTTTATTGTTTACTTGTCTTTTTCTTTGTTCGATATGTTACGGTTTGCAGACTTTGTTTATTTGTTGTTTATTTTTTTTTTTTTTTTTTTCTTTTCTTTGTTTGTATTATTTGCTTAATATGTTACTATGTTTATATTAATAAATATATTGTGTTTTATTTTCATATACATATATAATATACTTAATTATGTGCATGTTGTACATGTGATTGTTTATTTGTAACAAAATATATATATATATACATATTCTATTCTTTTTAATTCTTTCCTTGCTCAAGGGTTGCGCAAACCCTTGGCGTTTGCCAATCCTTTGCGCTTGCTTGAGCCCTTCCGTTACTGTGACTTCTGCCACTTCCATTTTCTTTCCATAATTTATTAAACTTATTATAGTGTAGATTAATTTATTTTGTTTAAATATATTAGTAATATTTATATATATATGTATAAATATACATACATTAACATATAGTATATTTACTTATAATATATATTATAATTTAGCCGTCGCTCTCCAGGGCCTCGGTTTGGTTCCGGGCATACAATTGTGATGGCCGGGAAGGCTCCCGGGTCCTGCGAGATCGCTCGCACGTAGATATCTGCAACCGGGGACTTCTTCGGGGTAAAGCGTTCCACAGCCACTCGCAGCTCCTGTTCCGTGAACGGGGGGACATGGTTATCATCATGTTCCCCGTCCACGAGGCTGGCTTGCTGTCGAGTGGTCCAGTGGTTTAGGCTGTCCTCGCTTTCCCGGTCCTCCGGGCTGAAAGTTTTGACGAGCGGTCTCGTCGAGTCCTTCCGGCTCAGGAACCTCCTCTTGGTCATTCGCCTCGGATACACCTCCCCGAGGCTCCTCCCTGCTCCACTTCCCCCAGATCCTAGTTTGCGTGCGACTTTGGCGAGGTGTTCAGCCCTTCCATGGAGGCACCTGTCCATCACCCCGACCCTCTCGGGAGGCGTCGTAGATCGCATTTGCCTCTTCCTGGTGGAAACTTCTCTCTTCAGGGTGACTAGCTCCTCGGACCACCGCGGCTTGGTGAGCTTTGTGTGTGTTTTCATATGTGGTGTGTGTTCAGTGCATGTTATGTATGTGTTGTTTGTATGTGTGTCTATAATGGTGTCGAGTTGATAAGTGTTACTGATTTGTGTTACGTCCGACGGGCTGCTGTGGTGTGTTCCGTTAGACTGGACCAGATTCTCACGAAACTGGCTCCAGTTAGCTTCTTTCATGTTGAGCAGCCTCGTCGTCCGTTGTATGTGTGTTTGCTCACCTTCCTGCAGCTTCACGTTGAAGGTTTTGCCGCTGTGGTCCGACTTCGTCTTACTCCGATCTATTTCCAAGCTTTCCACCAGGTCGAGGATATCCGTCTCGAAGGTCGGGGCGTCGCCGACATTTGGTGCCTGCATGTGCGTCGCGGTTTCCATGCTATTTGCGGTGGCGCCTTTAGCAGTACGCAACGGTGGATCGCGCTATTGCGTCCCACCGTTTGCGTAGCGGACACTCCAAGCTAAACCCGTTGTGAGCCAGGTTGTCTTGGCCCGCTTTTTGGCAATTGCAGCATTTGGGGGGCTCCCCGGCCAGGTGCGACGGGCATTCCGCTCTCAGGTGAGAGTCGCCGCAATGCGAGCAGAGGTCGTCCTTCCCGGTGCAGTGTTTCCGGCCGTGGCCAAAACCAAGGCATTTCGTGCACTGCACAAGGGGGGTCTGGTCATACACCCTCACCCTTTGCAGGTCTATGTGTGCACGGCCTGCCTTGGTTAGGATCTGCCACACCGGGGGGGAGACCTGCACGACCACATGGCACTCATGCGGATTCCGTGCTCGCTTCCGATATTTTACGGCGACTCTCACCTCGTCCTTCTTCAGCTCGCCGAGGAGATGCTGGTTCTGTTTTAGGATCGCCCTGGCGACATCGTCGTCCGTGTTGTAAGACAACACGTCCGCTAGCATCACCAGGGGATCCCTATTCACCGCCTCGGCTACCCTCAGCCCCACCGTTGAGCCCCCCAGCCTGTTCTTCACCATTTCTAGCTCACAACGGGTCTGGCACCCTATGACCACCTTCTGGTCTTTGGTCTTTCGGACCTTGTCGACCCGAATGCCCGTCTGTTTCGCGTCCACCGCGATTCGAATTTTGTCGACGACGGCACTACTGGTGTCGTTGCCGTCGTCGGAGCTCACTATGAGCGAGTGCAGCGGCGGCGGCGGCACAAAATGCTTACTGGTCGCCGCTGCACTCGCATAGGTTGCTGCCTTCTCCATGGAGTTCCGCTGTCCCTCCATCGCCTCTTTGAGTCTCCTCATTTCTTCGCTGCTCTCCTTCACCAACGCGCTATGCTCCGCTAGTGAGGAGAGCAGTGAGTTGATCGCTGGAGGGGTCTCCGGGGCCGGGGTCGCTTTACTGGGCTCCACGTCAGTCCCCACCCCTCTTGCCACAGTGAAAGCCGCCGCCTCCTCCTTCACCAGCTGATAAAGCCGGTCCACTGCCTGGGTGATACCGGCTTTAATGTCTGTTCTAAGGTTGCGCGAGTCACCCAGGAGAGATTTCGCGCGGACCAGGCAGTTCCGTGCCTCGGTGACTCGGTCAGTGGGTCTTTGGCTCGTTCCCGGCGATCCTCCCGCCGCCCCGGCGGATGTTCTGCGCAACACGACCTTGCAGTCCGTCGGTTGCGCGGTCTTTCTAGCGGGCTGCGAAAGGGCCGCCGCGACCGGAGCCGCCTTCTTAGGTTGCTGTGTGACCGATGGTGGAGGGGGCTGGGATAACGCCGCTTTCACGCTTTCCCACTCCCCGATGCTTCGCCTTACTTTTGAGGCCTGATTTTTTGGGGAGGAGACCATTTCATCGGCTGATGGAGAGACGACGGGGCTCGTAGGGGTCCTTTTGGCAGGCGTCCTGGACAGGAGCATGGTAGGAGAGGAAAATAAATGGGCTACAGATAAAATAGATAAAAGTAATACAGTGTCAATATAAAAGTGTATAAATATAAGAATAAAGGGTTGATCACACGCTGTATAGGGGCGTGTGGGTCAGTGTGCACGACAGCGTGCACGGTCAAGTAGGAAATAAAAAGTAATATTCCTTATATAAGTAACAATTCAAGGGTGGCTTTGGGCGGGCACGATTCCTAACAGTTTGGACAGTTTTTCACTGTCGGGTGGTCAATTTTTGTATGGGCGGCTCTGTTATGAGGGTGCACACGCGTTGCCTGCGCGGAGTCCCGTCTGGTGTGAAGGTTTCGACCCGTTCGCGCGACCGGAACGGGAGTTATTAGCCAGGGAATGGGCAAAAATGGTAAAAATTTTGAAAAAATTGAATAAAAACTGTTTAATTTAAAAATGACTAAATGTATTCCTTTTTCTGTTTCAGGACTCGGGTGGAGCAACTTCAGGCGCGTCCAGCGGCGTCCCTAGGGTTATTGCGAGACTAAATATGACAAAGTTATTAAATTTTAAAGTTTGTGACAATTTGGAAAAGTGTTTTTCTTTAATAAAAATTTTCCCTTTAAAGGTTTCAAAAATATTTTCACACAGGCGTGCAGGGCTCGCGGAGCCGCGTCCAGGGATGTATCACACTACTATGTTACCTTAATTATAAGGGTGTAAAACACTTGATCAATATTTTTCAAGCGCGAGTTAAGGTAAACTTTTGTACCGATGTACCTATATATAGGTATGTGTTTTTATACAGCGGTCCGTACGAATGCTCGTTTTTACACCAATTCCCACGGGATTTTTGCAGATATCGCTGTGGTTTCGCTCCAGGGAGCTCGACCGGGGTGCGCTATAGCCGGGTGACGTGGAATCTTCCTCGGGAAATCGGTCAAAACGGGATAGGCGGGACTGAGTGTGCAAAATTCCTAACAGTTTGGACAGTTTTTCACTGTCGGGTGGTCAATTTTTGTATGGGCGGCTCTGTTATGAGGGTGCACACGCGTTGCCTGCGCGGAGTCCCGTCTGGTGTGAAGGTTTCGACCCGTTCGCGCGACCGGAACGGGAGTTATTAGCCAGGGAATGGGCAAAAATGGTAAAAATTTTGAAAAAATTGAATAAAAACTGTTTAATTTAAAAATGACTAAATGTATTCCTTTTTCTGTTTCAGGACTCGGGTGGAGCAACTTCAGGCGCGTCCAGCGGCGTCCCTAGGGTTATTGCGAGACTAAATATGACAAAGTTATTAAATTTTAAAGTTTGTGACAATTTGGAAAAGTGTTTTTCTTTAATAAAAATTTTCCCTTTAAAGGTTTCAAAAATATTTTCACACAGGCGTGCAGGGCTCGCGGAGCCGCGTCCAGGGATGTATCACACTACTATGTTACCTTAATTATAAGGGTGTAAAACACTTGATCAATATTTTTCAAGCGCGAGTTAAGGTAAACTTTTGTACCGATGTACCTATATATAGGTATGTGTTTTTATACACCGGTCCGTACGAATGCTCGTTTTTACACCAATTCCCACGGGATTTTTGCAGATATCGCTGTGGTTTCGCTCCAGGGAGCTCGACCGGGGTGCGCTATAGCCGGGTGACGTGGAATCTTCCTCGGGAAATCGGTCAAAACGGGATAGGCGGGACTGAGTGTGCAAAATTCCTAACAGTTTGGACAGTTTTTCACTGTCGGGTGGTCAATTTTTGTATGGGCGGCTCTGTTATGAGGGTGCACACGCGTTGCCTGCGCGGAGTCCCGTCTGGTGTGAAGGTTTCGACCCGTTCGCGCGACCGGAACGGGAGTTATTAGCCAGGGAATGGGCAAAAATGGTAAAAATTTTGAAAAAATTGAATAAAAACTGTTTAATTTAAAAATGACTAAATGTATTCCTTTTTCTGTTTCAGGACTCGGGTGGAGCAACTTCAGGCGCGTCCAGCGGCGTCCCTAGGGTTATTGCGAGACTAAATATGACAAAGTTATTAAATTTTAAAGTTTGTGACAATTTGGAAAAGTGTTTTTCTTTAATAAAAATTTTCCCTTTAAAGGTTTCAAAAATATTTTCACACAGGCGTGCAGGGCTCGCGGAGCCGCGTCCAGGGATGTATCACACTACTATGTTACCTTAATTATAAGGGTGTAAAACACTTGGTTAGGTTAGGTTAGGTTAGGTTAGGTTAGGTTAGGTTAGGTTAGGTTAGGTTAGGTTAGGTTAGGTTAGGTTAGGTTAGGTTAGGTTAGGTTAGGTTAGGTTAGGTTAGGTTAGGTTAGGTTAGGTTAGGTTAGGTTAGGTTAGGTTAGGTTAGGTTAGGTTAGGTTAGGTTAGGTTAGGTTAGGTTAGGTTAGGTTAGGTTAGGTTAGGTTAGGTTAGGTTAGGTTAGGTTAGGTTAGGTTAGGTTAGGTTAGGTTAGGTTAGGTTAGGTTAGGTTAGGTTAGGTTAGGTTAGGTTAGGTTAGGTTAGGTTAGGTTAGGTTAGGTTAGGTTAGGTTAGGTTAGGTTAGGTTAGGTTAGGTTAGGTTAGGTTAGGTTAGGTTAGGTTAGGTTAGGTTAGGTTAGGTTAGGTTAGGTTAGGTTAGGTTAGGTTAGGTTAGGTTAGGTTAGGTTAGGTTAGGTTAGGTTAGGTTAGGTTAGGTTAGGTTAGGTTAGGTTAGGTTAGGTTAGGTTAGGTTAGGTTAGGTTAGGTTAGGTTAGGTTAGGTTAGGTTAGGTTAGGTTAGGTTAGGTTAGGTTAGGTTAGGTTAGGTTAGGTTAGGTTAGGTTAGGTTAGGTTAGGTTAGGTTAGGTTAGGTTAGGTTAGGTTAGGTTAGGTTAGGTTAGGTTAGGTTAGGTTAGGTTAGGTTAGGTTAGGTTAGGTTAGGTTAGGTTAGGTTAGGTTAGGTTAGGTTAGGTTAGGTTAGGTTAGGTTAGGTTAGGTTAGGTTAGGTTAGGTTAGGTTAGGTTAGGTTAGGTTAGGTTAGGTTAGGTTAGGTTAGGTTAGGTTAGGTTAGGTTAGGTTAGGTTAGGTTAGGTTAGGTTAGGTTAGGTTAGGTTAGGTTAGGTTAGGTTAGGTTAGGTTAGGTTAGGTTAGGTTAGGTTAGGTTAGGTTAGGTTAGGTTAGGTTAGGTTAGGTTAGGTTAGGTTAGGTTAGGTTAGGTTAGGTTAGGTTAGGTTAGGTTAGGTTAGGTTAGGTTAGGTTAGGTTAGGTTAGGTTAGGTTAGGTTAGGTTAGGTTAGGTTAGGTTAGGTTAGGTTAGGTTAGGTTAGGTTAGGTTAGGTTAGGTTAGGTTAGGTTAGGTTAGGTTAGGTTAGGTTAGGTTAGGTTAGGTTAGGTTAGGTTAGGTTAGGTTAGGTTAGGTTAGGTTAGGTTAGGTTAGGTTAGGTTAGGTTAGGTTAGGTTAGGTTAGGTTAGGTTAGGTTAGGTTAGGTTAGGTTAGGTTAGGTTAGGTTAGGTTAGGTTAGGTTAGGTTAGGTTAGGTTAGGTTAGGTTAGGTTAGGTTAGGTTAGGTTAGGTTAGGTTAGGTTAGGTTAGGTTAGGTTAGGTTAGGTTAGGTTAGGTTAGGTTAGGTTAGGTTAGGTTAGGTTAGGTTAGGTTAGGTTAGGTTAGGTTAGGTTAGGTTAGGTTAGGTTAGGTTAGGTTAGGTTAGGTTAGGTTAGGTTAGGTTAGGTTAGGTTAGGTTAGGTTAGGTTAGGTTAGGTTAGGTTAGGTTAGGTTAGGTTAGGTTAGGTTAGGTTAGGTTAGGTTAGGTTAGGTTAGGTTAGGTTAGGTTAGGTTAGGTTAGGTTAGGTTAGGTTAGGTTAGGTTAGGTTAGGTTAGGTTAGGTTAGGTTAGGTTAGGTTAGGTTAGGTTAGGTTAGGTTAGGTTAGGTTAGGTTAGGTTAGGTTAGGTTAGGTTAGGTTAGGTTAGGTTAGGTTAGGTTAGGTTAGGTTAGGTTAGGTTAGGTTAGGTTAGGTTAGGTTAGGTTAGGTTAGGTTAGGTTAGGTTAGGTTAGGTTAGGTTAGGTTAGGTTAGGTTAGGTTAGGTTAGGTTAGGTTAGGTTAGGTTAGGTTAGGTTAGGTTAGGTTAGGTTAGGTTAGGTTAGGTTAGGTTAGGTTAGGTTAGGTTAGGTTAGGTTAGGTTAGGTTAGGTTAGGTTAGGTTAGGTTAGGTTAGGTTAGGTTAGGTTAGGTTAGGTTAGGTTAGGTTAGGTTAGGTTAGGTTAGGTTAGGTTAGGTTAGGTTAGGTTAGGTTAGGTTAGGTTAGGTTAGGTTAGGTTAGGTTAGGTTAGGTTAGGTTAGGTTAGGTTAGGTTAGGTTAGGTTAGGTTAGGTTAGGTTAGGTTAGGTTAGGTTAGGTTAGGTTAGGTTAGGTTAGGTTAGGTTAGGTTAGGTTAGGTTAGGTTAGGTTAGGTTAGGTTAGGTTAGGTTAGGTTAGGTTAGGTTAGGTTAGGTTAGGTTAGGTTAGGTTAGGTTAGGTTAGGTTAGGTTAGGTTAGGTTAGGTTAGGTTAGGTTAGGTTAGGTTAGGTTAGGTTAGGTTAGGTTAGGTTAGGTTAGGTTAGGTTAGGTTAGGTTAGGTTAGGTTAGGTTAGGTTAGGTTAGGTTAGGTTAGGTTAGGTTAGGTTAGGTTAGGTTAGGTTAGGTTAGGTTAGGTTAGGTTAGGTTAGGTTAGGTTAGGTTAGGTTAGGTTAGGTTAGGTTAGGTTAGGTTAGGTTAGGTTAGGTTAGGTTAGGTTAGGTTAGGTTAGGTTAGGTTAGGTTAGGTTAGGTTAGGTTAGGTTAGGTTAGGTTAGGTTAGGTTAGGTTAGGTTAGGTTAGGTTAGGTTAGGTTAGGTTAGGTTAGGTTAGGTTAGGTTAGGTTAGGTTAGGTTAGGTTAGGTTAGGTTAGGTTAGGTTAGGTTAGGTTAGGTTAGGTTAGGTTAGGTTAGGTTAGGTTAGGTTAGGTTAGGTTAGGTTAGGTTAGGTTAGGTTAGGTTAGGTTAGGTTAGGTTAGGTTAGGTTAGGTTAGGTTAGGTTAGGTTAGGTTAGGTTAGGTTAGGTTAGGTTAGGTTAGGTTAGGTTAGGTTAGGTTAGGTTAGGTTAGGTTAGGTTAGGTTAGGTTAGGTTAGGTTAGGTTAGGTTAGGTTAGGTTAGGTTAGGTTAGGTTAGGTTAGGTTAGGTTAGGTTAGGTTAGGTTAGGTTAGGTTAGGTTAGGTTAGGTTAGGTTAGGTTAGGTTAGGTTAGGTTAGGTTAGGTTAGGTTAGGTTAGGTTAGGTTAGGTTAGGTTAGGTTAGGTTAGGTTAGGTTAGGTTAGGTTAGGTTAGGTTAGGTTAGGTTAGGTTAGGTTAGGTTAGGTTAGGTTAGGTTAGGTTAGGTTAGGTTAGGTTAGGTTAGGTTAGGTTAGGTTAGGTTAGGTTAGGTTAGGTTAGGTTAGGTTAGGTTAGGTTAGGTTAGGTTAGGTTAGGTTAGGTTAGGTTAGGTTAGGTTAGGTTAGGTTAGGTTAGGTTAGGTTAGGTTAGGTT